>CM035621.1:93462648-94733065 GCA_020496765.1 Gossypium stocksii
AAATACAAATTTTAGCTCAATAATTATCTAACATTTAACTAATATTAAGTTGCATTATGCAGTAGAATCATAATGAAAGAAGACAACTTATATTAGTAGGAAATCTAAATGGTCCATAGTTTAATCGAAATTAAGAAAATCAATTAAAAGACTATTACATCATCTATCAAGTCCAATTAGAGATATATTTTATCTTGAGTATCAGAGTGGATAATCCTACAAGATAGAGACATAAATGTGATTGTCTAGACTGATAGTACATCAGACATGACCTAAGTAGAATAAACCCAAGATTCGCTTGTGTATTTTTTTCACTTGTAATATTCATAGTATGACTTACCTCAATCCTAAGTAAGTGATGAACTATGTGTGCGTGAATCGTATATTTTGATGTATTGAAAGCATGAGTTCAATGGTTTATAGAGTCAAAGTTGGTACGTTGGGTATACGAATTCTACATGACATAGATTCACTTACAGTAGTGTAATTCATAGCTCAATAAAGGGTAAATGATATCCTCTCATCGACATTACATGATAGATGAAAAACTAATATGGCCGCGGGTCATCTGTCTAGCACAAACGATTTAATTACTATATGTTAGTAATTGAATTTTTATCAAGGAAAATGTAATGATTACCATGAGACAAAATATGATCATATTGGGTAGACGATTTTAACCCAAAGAGATTAAGAATATCCTGTGAGGGTAACACACTCATGACAAGGTCATTAGACGAGCACTTGGTTAGTTACTTCCATAATGGTATATAATAAGGAAGAACCAGTCATGATACTTTAGTGAAATGACTTCATAACTAAATAATATTGTAATTAATAGGTGAAGAGTCAAAATTTAATTACAAATTATTTGAGCCCTAATTATATATGTCCAAACGATCCCTCTACTAGCTCAGTACAACTCTTAATTGTTTACAATTGAATCGATTAAATTGTACCCAATACAAGAGATGAGCTTGGAGGCCTATCTGGCATGTAGTGGGCGGCAACTCTAGTCTTAGAGACTAGGTAGGTATTCCTTGTATGGAATATTTGTATTTTTCTATTAAAATAATATTATTTATTCAACTAGAACTCTTGTATTTTTTTCTCTATATAATGGGACATAGCTCAAGCCATAAACATACATACTAGCTACTCTATCGAAAAATAATTTAAATTTATTCTAAGTTAAATTATATTTTCTTAAGAGTTCAATTTACTGGTTTTTGTTCTTGGAACAGATAATTAATTTTCCCCACTAGAAATTTAATAAACTTTTCATTTCGTGCAATTGGTTATTGAATATGGAGGTCACATTCTAAGTAAACTAGAGTTCAAAAATAGTGAAGAAGATCATATTGGTCGAAAGTCAAGAAATGAATCAAATCGCCTACTTCAAAGCACAGGTATAAATTTGGTTAGGGTTTATTTTTTACAAATAACACAATTGCTTTGTTTTAGATTTTTTTTTTTATTTTTAGCTATGCAACAAAATCAATTTCTAAAATGAATTTTTCTAAGCTGAATATCAAGTTTATATCTTTTTCTTATTGTTTAATTAAAATTGATAAGATGTGACATTCTTTAATTATATGCATGTTTTGGATATTATGCATGTGAATAAATGTATCTATATTATTTTATATTTTATTATAAATTAAATTTGCCAAAAGTTCTGGTGATAGATCGGTTGTATTTATGTTTTAATTTTTTTTAGTTTGTAATTAGAGTGCAAAGTTTCATCTTCATGTAGAGTTTTAATTTTATTTTGTAAAATTAAATAAAAAATTCATGTGAGCCGGAAATTGACAAGGTATTTTTTGTAGTCCTAGAATTTTTCGACAGAACCCAAAAAAGTATAATGACCCAAATGTAATGGAAAATCAAGAACAAATGCATGGACAATATGTAACAACTTGACTTTAGTCAATATTGAAAAATGCAGTTTCAGAATTCCATTTCCATAAATCAAGTCTGTAATATGATAATAGGAGTATTTACAAAGTTAGTATGAAAATATATTAAAGAATAGTTAAGAAAATAAACCAATGAAACTGTTAATTAAAATTTATAGACTAAATTAGAAAAGTTCAATTGTTATTGAATTTTAAATTGAGAAATGCTCGAGGGCCAGCAATCAACCAAAGAACCAAAAGGTTACTTAACCATTAATTTGAAATGAGTTAGTGGACTTTGATGTACATCCACTTGCCTTTAATTAATTAAGGTTAATTATTAAATAAACACGATTAATAGTTAATAAATTAAGTTAATTAAGCTTAATGACACCACTAATTAAATATACTAACCAAATGTTAGGGGAAAATATGAAGCATTCATCTTTCTTTATTTCATTATTATTTTCTTTTGCAATTTAGGCCAAAATTCCTAAGGTACTTAAGTCCTTTCTTTAAAATTATTATGTTTTTGTGACTATCTAAGCTTGATTAAGCTTACTCATGCCTTAGAATTATCAATTCTTAAATGTTTATCAATTTTTCATTAATGGATATGTAACACCTTGCTTGGTGAAGCCTTAGTATTCGGGTGTTGTTTTAGAAGTAAGAGTTTTGGAATGAGTTTTAAATAAGTAAAATGATGGATTTATTTAAGAAATAGAATTTCACGAGTACGGCTTTAAGTGAAGTCCTGAAAGTTTGAAATATAGTCTATAAGAATAAGGCTTAAAAGGATAGTTTTAAGTGTCCATTGTTAGGATTGGATTAAGTATAAGTTACTTTCCAAGCGCGTCTGTGACACCTTATTCTGGAGTATTATAGAGGAACGAAACTTATGGCTAAGTTAAGTATGGCGATTCAAAGAATAATAGTAAGAGTGTGTAAGTCTCTGAATTAGACGCATAGTTATATAGAAAAACGATAGGCAAAGAAGTGTTCACCCAAAAAGGCTCATATTGTCGTATAGGATAGGTGAACCAAGAATGTTTTGTTTATACAACCCTCTATAATAGGAATGGTTAAGAAATCATAGCGAGGAATATTTGACTAAGTAGTGGTAGGTAGTGGCCCAAATGCATTTTTTGTGTATACAATGGGCGGATTCTGATATGAAAATAAGTAAACAAGGATTTCTAGTCAGATTAGGATGATAAGTGAAACAAAAGTGATGGTTACGAAAAGGATGATTATGAGGAATGAGGCCACGCTAAAGGCATAATACCTCCAATGACCAATATGGTCTTGTACTAGTTAATTTGTAAGGAAATCTGGTTGGGAACTAACCAAACATGAACTAGAAAAGTTAAAGGCTAAATTAATGTCAGATAAGTTTCTTACGAGTAACATATTTTGGATAAGGCAATTCAGTCTTGACGTGACATTTATCAAGTCCTCATGAAAACTTGAGTTAGGTTAAAAGGATACTCATGTTAAGTTAAAAAGCGTTTTCTTCCTTCTTAAGGATAGAGTGGCTAAGTAGATAGGGATGCTTCCCAAAAAGACAATTCTGGAACTCTAATTTTCTGCTAGTAAACTCCTTCCCGACAAGGTATGTTTCATGACTCTGTCTACTAAGGAAATACAGATCTGTGAGTATACTTGAAAAAATATGGCTTAATGATATGTTTGAGTTAAAATAGAGGTAAAGGGTTACCCGAATGAGTTCTAACAAAGTGTCTTTGTATGATGAGGAAAGGAAGCTATAGTATTTGGTTGAGTGAAAGGTTTGGAACTCAAGTTGTTGTTGTCACAAGGAAGGATTAGATATGAAGTTTGACAGCCTTCTAGGTTATGAGGTAAGTCCCTAAGCCGACTCTTGCAAATGTATTATGCATGTTCAAACCTTCTATAGAAATAAGCTAAAAATGCATGATATGATGATTCTATGAGAAATGTATGTCTAATTAACTTGTATGAATTATTCGTATGGAAAATGGATACGATCTCTGAGGTTAATGATTAATGTGTCTGGATGAGTAAAAATGTGTTTATATGTGTTTTGAGGATATGAACAAATTAAATGTCAATGAGTCTATCAAGTATGAGTCTGCCTAATGTGTCTGTGTCTATCTTTAGAGTCGTCTAAAGGGGTCCCTCGAGACTAAAAACACGAATCTTTGAAAGGAAAAGTCTATGGCACTTTGAAGACCATATAGTGTAAGACCATGGATGGGCTATGGCATCATATGGAAAAGATTTAAAGCACGGTTAGGTGAGTACCAGACGATGAAATGAAAACCTCACGATGGTGAGTTTAGGCGAATCCCTGTCATCAAAAACACCAATTTCCATAAAAGGAATCCTTTGTGGTGGTCTCTATTAAAAGGAACGCCCTCTGGGGTAATCTGAAGAACGACTCTCGTGATGACCATTTGAAGAGAACGCCTTTGGGTAAACCCCGTATAGTTACAAGGGACAAGGCTAGTGTGCAACAAAGTATGTGGCGAGGCAAGGTTATGTGTTGAAAATATATATAGAGAGTGCACAGAAGTAAGGAAAATCTGGGCAAATTCTAAGTTAAGTATTGGGCATAGTCTACCTCGCCCAAAGAAAATAATAAGACTAGTAAGTATAGAAGAAGATATCAAGTATGATAGTAAGGTAAATTTTAAATAAAGATATAGAAAGTAAAGATATGTTAAGTGTAGTACGCTTGTAATAGCCCATTTTTAGTGGTATTAGAAACAGTAGTTTCGGGACCACGATTATGACGAGAGAATAAATATTTTAATATTTATTTAATGTCTATAGGGTTAATTTAAGATAGTATTAAATTTTCATTAAGAAATTTTAAGGTTTAAATGGTTAATTAGGTAAAATGGACTAAATTGAAAAAGGTGAAAAAGTTGAGTTCTATTAGTTAAGTGGATTAAAAAGCTTTAATAAGATGAATTAATAGACTTATATGGTAAATATACCACATTTAAAATTAATGGATGTTTATGGATAGGTATTCTGGTAGTTTAAATGATTTTTAAGGGTAAAAAGGTAAATTAGTAAATAACTAAAGTAAATAAAAGATGAATGAAGTATCATCTTCTTTATTTTTTGTTCCCAAAAACTGGTTACACCATTAGAGAAGGAAGCAAGTTTTGGTCAAGCTATTTGCTAGTGCATGGTATGTAAATTTGTTTCATTTTTAATGATTTTTATATTTTTGAGCTCGTTTTAGCTTAAACTACTTAGCCCAGGGGTTAATTTGCAAAACTGTCAAAGGTTGAGGGATATGTTAGGAATGAAATTGATGAATTTGTGATGTTAATTGATAGATTATTAAATTTAGTTGTTAAATGAACATGTTTTGTTAGGTAATTTTTGATGAATTTTGGATTATAGATTAAATTGTTGAAAGTGTAGAATTCATTGGTTTTAATGTGAATTGTTGGTAATTATAAGCTGTTCAAGACCCCTAGTAAAATTGGCTAGTTGTTTTAGTTAAAAAAATGGTGAAATTGCAAGTTAAAAATTTAGGGGCTAAATTGTAAGAAAGTTAAAGTATTGGGGTAAATTTGTAAATTGATGATGGAAGGGTTTAATTGCATAAAATTACTTATTAAAATGCCAAAATTATAATAATTGAAAGAAGTTGTTTATTTATTATCAAGATAACCAACAACGGGACTTAAATCGAGGGAAGGCAAAGGTTTTATATTAGTCTTTAACTTTACTTTTGTGACTATAGTTATCGAGGTAAGTTCGTATGAAATAGAATCTTACTTAATATAGTTTGATTGATTATATATTAAGTTATAAACTGACTTGAAAATATATATATTGATGTTTTGAGTAATTGACGAATAAATAATCTCGTTTGAACATTAAGAATTCTTAAGATACAAATGACATGTCATTAGGGATTTCATGTTTCGGGTGCTGGTCTTGAATGTCCTATCGATGACTAAGGTCCTGCATTTGTTGCGGATTCTCCACAGCTTGTGTAAGCAGCATCCTATAGCTAACATTCTGCCCCACAACTCATGTAAGCAGCCCCATTTCATAACTCGTGTGAGCACTATTGAAAGGAATGGTTATGACTATATGGAAAGGCACACTACGTGTGAGAATTCCAAGGTATCCAATGAAATTCTAGATGGTTCAACGGGTAAGTAAAGGTAATTGGCAAGGCATGTGTTCAAATGGATAATTGATTATAAACTTATGACAGGAAAACTTGGATGAATGCAAATGAATTGAAGAGAACTAAATGATTATGTGATGAATGTTATGTTCATGAAGATTCATTTGTGAAATGGTTATATGCATTATATATGAGCCTACTAATTTGTGAGTTTGGTGATGCTTATAGGATTGTATTAAGCTTATAAGTATGGTAAAGATGTTATGCACATTTTATAAATTGAGCTTAAGAATGGTAAGTTATGTTTGATTTTATACGATAGTTGCTTACATAGTTATTTTCCTTTGTTTCGTAGATTATCGAAAGCTTGATAGGTTGGAAGCTTGTTGGAGTACTATCACTCTATCCAACAATCATCTCGGTAGTTTTGGTTCATTTTGGCCAATGTTATAAATGACATGTATAGGACTTTATATTATGGTAGTTTTGAATATATTAATGATCAACTTGGTATGAATATGTCTTTGGAGTAGGTATTTTGTACATTAAACTTAAAATGCTTAGGCAAGTTTAAGTTTTTTGGTCACTTTTAAGTACTTGTAATGTAACATCTCGAATTAGGGCCTAGTTGAAATAGTGGTTTTGAGACCAATAATCTAAAATAGAAATATTTTTTTTATGATTTTTTTAAGGTCTATGATATGCTTGCATGATTGTGTGAAAGTTTCATGAAGAAATTTTGTGAATAAGAGTCCAAATTAACTTTTAGGACTAAATTGCAAAAGTTGTAAAATATGAGATTCTAAAAGCTTTGAGGTACTTAATTGAAATGGATGTGTAAATTAGAGGTCCTTATTTATTAAATAGACCATTTTATTTCATAATGGACAAAAATGGGCATGGAAGGGAAAAATCTCAAGGAAGGGCCTTAAGGGCATTTTGGTCATTTAGTTAATAAATTAATAAAAAGAGAAAATGAAGTCAAAGTTGTGTCCATCTTCTCCATGCCATAGCCAAATTTTACAAGCCCTCCATAGCAAGGGTTTTTGATATTTTCAAGTTAACAAGTAAGTGCATCCTAGCCCTGTTTTTAATGTTCTTTAAATTTTTGAAGTCGTTATCTACCTATCTAGCTATTTTTACCATTAATTTGAGCTAGGGTTCGTGTTCAAAAATTTATTCATGTGTGACATGCATGTATTTTGATGTTTAATGAAGGAATATGAAAGTTTGATGTGTGATAAACATCTTTTACCAAGTGATTTTTCATGAAAAAACCTAAAAAGGACTAATTTGTAAAAGTTACAAATAAGTAGTAAGAAATGTGTATAAATGGAAATTTTGGGCTGTTATAGTTATGAAAATGGTTCGTGAGTCCATGTCATTTTACGAGCCTATAGACTAATTTGTAAATAAGTGAAAATTTAGGGGCAAAATTATAATTTTTCCAAAGTATGATTTATGGATTGATTTGAACAATGTGATGATTAAATAAGTGAAATTTTTTGTTATATATTAAGAAGTAAATGAATAAATCATGACTATGAGTTTCATGGTATACTATGTAATTGACATGAGTAAAGAGGTATCCATGATATTTAATGACATTTGTGATAAGTATAAATATGTTATGTGTATGATATTGCATGATTAATATTGTTATTTATTTACATGCAAACTGATTAAGCTTTATGCTTACTCCCCTTTCTTTTCCATTTTTTTATAATATCGCCAAGCTAGCTCTAGAGGCTCGATCACACTATCACTATCAATTGGACTATTTGGGTATAGCTAGCCTTTTTTTGAGTATGGCATGTATAAGAACTTGGTCATTTTGTTATATGTCATATTGGTTTAGCCAAATATGTAGGCTTACGATGATAATTGATGAAATTTCATTTTGTATAAGGCCATTTATTTTGGCTAATGTTGGCTATAGATGAAGTTGCTTGATGATGCAATTCATGAATGTGGATGTTTGCATGTTTTGGATAGATAAGTGTGTGATGTTATGTATGATGGTTGAAGTATGCGAATGATGAGTTTATTTCATAGTTGATAATGTTTGGATGCTAAGTCATGCCATGTTAGGTGTTATTAAAATTGATATGAATTTGATTGTGTTTCAGGGTGGCAATCGGGTTGGTAAATAGCCTATATGTTGTCCACATAGGTAGACACACGGGCGGGTGTCTAGGCTGTGTGTGACACACGGTCAGCCCTATGGGCATGTGAACAAGCCGTGTCTCCCTTGCACCTAAATTTTTAAAAAGCAGAAGACTCAGTATGGAACACACGGGTGGAGACACGGGCGTGTGTCTCAGCTGTGTGAAGGGCACGGCCTGGAACACGGGCATTTACTAGGCTATGTGGAAACCATTTTAGCTTCGAAATGAAAATTTATTCAACACGGATTGAGCACATAAGCATGCTTCTTAGCCGTGTGGACGACATGACCTTGGGCACGGGCGTGTGAAGTCTACACTTAATTTACAAGAATTTAATTCGTCACACGGTTTAGCACATGGGTATGTGGCTTGGTCATGTTGAGTCATTTGTTTGATGACGTCATAAACAATGAGTTACACGGGTTATGGACACGGGCATGTGTGATCACACGGCCTACCCACATGGGAGTGTCCTAAGCCACACAGGCATGTGACCCTTGTTTTGATGAAAAATTTTCTAAGTTTTCTAAAATTTTCGGTAGTTCTCGGTTTAGTCTCGAACCACGTCTAATGTATGTTTTGGGCCTCGTAGGCTCATGTAAAGGACTTTATGCATATGTATGAATGAATTTGAATTGAATGAACTTTTATGGCTCAATTTTTGCATGTATGTATATGTGTAAGTCCAGTAACACCTCGAACCCTATCTCGGCATTGGATTTGGGTAAGGGGGTGTTACATTTAGTATATGGTCCCTTTTGGTATGTTTATTATGAAAAGTGAATGGTTATAATTGATGTCATTAGGGAGCTAAATTGACTATGTTTTGTTCTTGATATGTGGCATTATAACCTTGTTTGATTGAAATTATTTTGGTATAAATGTTGTACCTTTGAATGTCATATTGGTTAGATGAAATAAGTTGTTTTAATTGGTATGTTTAGATGTGTTTGAAAGATGTTTAGGTCAATTGAATGTATGCACAAATGGAGGTGGATGATCGGTTATGTTTTGGTCTTGAAATGACTTGTTTATAGGGTCATATCATGGAGCACACGACCTGGGACACGGGCTGCCACATGGCCGTGTGTCACTTATTATTTTAGGTATGAGTATCATACGGCCTAAGACACGACCGTGTGTATCAATTCAGTGAGTTACATGGCCTAGCACACGGCCTACGACACTACCATGTGTCACAAGTTAGAGAGTTACATGGTCTGTCACACGGCCTGCAACACGGCTGTATAACCTAACTCAGTGAGTTACACGGCTTAAGACATGGGCTGGGACATAGCCATGTGTCCCATTTTTCAAGCACTACATGGTCTGGGCTATGTCACACGGCCATGTAACCTTCTTTTCAAAATTTTCAACTTTTTCCCAAAGTCTCTAAATTGTTTCAAAATAGTCTCAGATTGATCCCAATCTATTTTTAGGGCCTCAAAAGCCCAATTTAAGGCCCAATGTATATGTTTGATGGGGTTGTAATGAGTTTTAAATAATTAATATTAAATGAATTTGTTGTTCTGATTTGCACGGTAGTGCTTCGTAACCCTAATTTAACGACGGTGATGGATTATGTGTGTTACAACACTAAAGAGAAGGGAAAATGGTTCTGAAGAAAGAAAGATGATAGCCTTAGTATTGTATCTGCCAAAGAAGGAGCAAAGGTCAAGAAATACCCCAATAATGTGCACAATAACACATGCAATGTAGAATGAATGAAAAATGTATTCTAAGGTTTATCTCACTAAGTTCTTACGAACTTACAAAAGTTGTTTCTTTTTTAAGTCTGTAAAGGAAGATGCATTGAAAGACGATGTCAAGGTTACGCCAAGGGAGCGGTGTGTCAGGCTATTATGAATACAGAGGAAGGCAAATGGCCTATTCGAGTCTGTGCATAAGTTCATTAAGTAGCAACCCAAAATGTACTAAGCAACATAAGAGATAGAATAGAAGTAAATAGAATTTTATTATTCTGAAATGTAAATGAAACCATACAATGTACGCCATAAGAGATTATGTTACACTCATAGATGAATGTTTACATCAATGTATAAGAAATAAAAATTTTATGTTACATTTATAAGAAAGATGTAACACCTGAGATTTGGATCCAGTAGATCGGGTTAGGTCAAAGGCATTATAGGATATTTGAAGAAATTGAGTTTAATTTTGATGAGAAATTAAAGTATGAGTTTTGAGCACGTTAGGACTAAGTTGAAAAGTTGAGAAAACTGCTGGAATTGATTAGAAATTTAACTAAGCTTAATAGTTATTTTTTAACATTAGAGACTAAATCGAATAAAATGAAAATTGTTATGAAATTATGCTAAAAATTAGAAGTATAAGGTCCCTAATGGAAGGATATGAAATCAGATTTTGGTTCGATGTTAACTATAAAAAAATATGAACATTTTGGATATTAGGACTAAAATGAATAAAATGCAAAATAAGTTTGATTATACGTTTTTCATGTGATTAAGTGTAAACCAATACCATTTTTTGTAATTGAATTATCTAACGTAGCTAAACATGATACCGGTCCATTTTGAAAGAAAGGAAAAGCGAGAGTCGTGGACGAGTAACAATTACGATTTGTGCTCCTAAGATTGGAATTAAATGCATATACATGTATTCATATGACTTGTTACAACTAGCTTAATTGAGGTAATGTCTCTACTTGTCTCATTAAATTTGTAAGTATCGCATGGTTAGTCACTTATGAAAAATGTGGTGATATGTATGTGATGATATGAAATTATATAAATTGAATTGGATTGAGTATAGTATAATTGGTATTATATGAAACTATGATAGGCGATCTTGATTATATATGTGTTTGAAACATTGATTACCCTGTTAATTGTCTTGGGTAAAGTCAGGTAAAGTTGACATGCCATAGGATTGAATTAGTGTGCGAGATTATACTTCGATTTATATCGATGAGGTGCAAAGTGCATATTATACTTTAGGCATTCCGATAAGGTATGGAGCACAAATTATTTCGATTTGTACTGATAAGGCGCGGAGCATAATTTACACTTCAGACGTTTCAATAATGCTATAACGACCCAATTTTTAACGATTTCTTAAAAATTTGGATTTAGATAGGGTTTACCAGACCAAGTTAGTAAATAATTAGAATAGAATAATTACGAGTTAAAGTATGGATCAAAAATTTTGAATTATTAGGTGTTATTAAATGAAATTGGTTAATGAAAAAAATAGTATAGGGACTAAATTGATTAGTGACAAAATTTGAAAGGAATTTGATTTTCAAATTGGCAAATGCCTTAAATGGCAATTAAACTAAGGATTAAATGATTATTGGGCTAGTGTTAAGTTAGTGAGATTACATGATTAAAACCATCCATTATCATTGAGGTAAATTATGCTAATTAAATGTTTTATATTAATGTAATAATAAAGGTTACTTAAATTAAACATGAAATTATTCCTATTATATATATTAACATGAAAGTGGAAGTTATAATCATCATCCTCCCTCTTTCTCCACTGAAAACTCATAGGAAATAAAAAAAAAAAGAGGCTTCATCTTTCTTATTTCCTCCATTGTCGCACCTATGTCAAGAAGATAGGTGATTTCTTTCAAAATTTTAATTCAAATCTTGTTAAATAATAATAGACTGAAGTAGCCCAAATGCTTAATTCTAAAGTTGTTAAAAATTTGAATTGAATTTCCATGGTTGGAAACGTAAAGAAATTTTGAAATTTTAACACCTAATTTCATGTACATAAATAGTGATTAAGATTATAGTTAATCATGTTAAACTTTAAGTGAAAAGGGTTGATTTAGTCTAGAATTAAGTATAGATTGTATAATTATATTATGCGTTAGTAAGGACTAAATTGTATGAGATGAAAACTTAAAGGTTTAATAATAAATATTGATAGTATGAGGTCTTTGTATTATATTTATTAAACCAAATTTAAATCAGATCAAGTGAATTGTGGGATAAGATATTTCAGATATAAGGACTAAAATAAATAGAATGTAAAATATGTTGATATTTTATTTTAATCTGATTTGAGTTTGAACTTATATTGTTTTTGTAATTGAATTATCAAACATAGCTAAAGACGATATTGGGTTGTCTCAAGAGAAAGGAAAAGCGAGAGCCATAGATGAGTAACAAAAACTACAGTTTGTACTTTTATGATTCGAGTTCAATATATATATGTTGTAATACATACATTATTCTTGCAAAACTGGTAATCGACGTAAGCTTATTACTAGTCTTATCGATTTTTATGTAACGGTATTGGATGTTGAGAATTGAATTTAATTGAGTTGAACATAGCATAAATGAGCATGATATGAACTATGATATATGTGGTCATGAATATATGAGTAATTGGAACATTTGTACCCTATTAACTGTCTTGGGCAGAGTTAGGCATAGTTGGCATGCCATAGGATTAGATTTGTGTACGAGATTATACTTCGGTTTATATCGATGAGGCATGGAACTTATATTATACTTCGAGCGTCCGACAAGGTGTGAAGTACATTTTACTTTGGTTATATCGATGAGGCATGGAGTGAAATTTTTTACTTTAGACATTCTGATGAGGCACTGAGTGCTAGATTCGTGTGATGGTTGGATTATTCATGGATCTATCTTGAGTCCATGTCCGATTAATAGGGATTACAAAACATAAGCTGACTAAACGATTATTGATATGAAATGTAATTGAAATTGGTATATTATGTATATATATGAAATGTAGCAAATGACAACATGTGAAAGATCATACAAACAAGTTTATACAAGCCCTTAAGAGCTGATTTGGATATGAACGAATCAACAAATTCAAGAAAGAATGAGATAATGAAATGAACAATTGGTATGTTATGAAATGAAAGTGGAATAGACTTGTTATTTGAAAGCATGGTAATATATGTTCATGTGAATTGTCAAATAAAATTGTGCATAAAATTAGTATATGAGACATGAAATGGTTGAAATTAGACTATGCATTGATTGTGTTTATACATGTTAAAGTTATTATTTTATTTACTTGAATCATGAAAGTACCATTGAGCTTTATCACTTAGCATTCGATTTGTTTATTTCGTGTGCAGGTATCGATAGATCTGAAAGTCTCAAGGAGTGATACAACATCCAACCTTCAAATCTCGACTAAGCAATGTTTGTATAGTTCATTTACGTTCTAATATATGATGTAACTTCCTCAATCGTCCTGATTAACTGGGTTCGGATCTGTCGTGTTATTTCACATCTCCCTTAACCAATTCTTCAAAACAATTATCAAATACCCCTTATTTAAAATATTATTATTATTTTAGCTGAAAGATTTAATATCTAAGAACAAAGGAAAGTATTAAAATAAAACATTACTTTAGACTTGTTACAATTCATTTCAATATAAAAGTCTGTTAAAGACAAACTTTTAGGGCGTAACCCTAAACTATGCCACATTTCCAATGTATGCATAATAACCCTCTTCGTTGCTACCAAGATGCACTCCTAGCATCGTCCCTCATGACGCATTCTCTTAACATCACCTAAAACAATAACAAACATTGTAAGTTTAAGGGAACTTCGTGAACGTTAATGCAAATACTTGAGGTTTCACTTTGTTTTGTTTCTCATATCAAGGGTTTGGTTTCATTACTGTTGGGTGAACACGTTAATTATCCTAGTCTCGTACTTGTACGCCAACTACCATACTCTTAGCTTACCTGTTTCTTCTTAACTGACTAACTTAGGATGCTTCCTAACACTTCATCTGTAACAGCCCGAATTAGGGGCTAAACAAAATAATGGTTTCGAAACCATAAATTTGGAGTCTAAAATATTTTTCCAATTGCGTTTAGATGTTTATTGGGTGTTTGAATAATTATGTGAAATTTTGGTGCATGAATTTTATTATTTGCATGTCCAATTTGATAGGTTGGACTAAATTGCAACAGGTGAAAAATATGGGTTTTAATCCATAGAGGTACTTGATTGAATTGGAATTTTAAATTAGAGGTCCTTATACGGTAATTAGACCATTTTAACTTTATTTGGACAAAAATGCCTAAGGAAGGAAGGAATATCAAAGGTTTTTAATGAAGGGTATTTTGGTCATTAGTTAATAAAAGAAATAAAAAGGGAAAATAAGCCAAAATTTGTCCATCTTTCTTCCTCCCTTGGCCGAATATGAAGAGACACCATAGCTAGGGTTTCTTCCAACTTTCAAGCTTGATTGTAAGTACTTCCTATCCCCGTTTTTAATGTTCTTCGTATTTTTGAAATCCTCGTAACTTGTTCTAGCTATTTCTACCATTATTTCAAGCTAGGGTTGATGTTTAAAATTTTACCCATGAATGACATGCATGTATTTTGATGGCTAGTGGTAGAATATGAAAGTTTAAAGTGTGATGAATAACTTTTACCACGTGATTTTTGGTGAAAATTGTAAAAAGGACCTAATTGTAAAAGGTGAAATGTGGTGTGCATAAATTGTGAAATGATGAAACTTGGGGGCTGCTATAAGAGGAAAAGTGATTCGGTTAGGCTTGAAATGCATGAAAATTGAATGAAACTCATATACCGAGCCTAAGGACTAAAGTGTGAAAATTGAGAAAGTTAGGGGTCAAATTGTAAAAATTGCTATAGGAAGATTTTGGGATGTTTTGAACAATGTAGTTATTAAAAGAGCTAAATGTGTCATTTTAGATCAAGAAGATCGAGGAATCGCCCTTGACTGAGGCAAAGGCAAGGTTTCAGACTAAATTGCAAATTATTGCATTTTGTTATCGAGGTAAGTTTATATGTAAGTAATACATCTATTTTAATTTCATAAATGTAAATTATTGTATGATATGGAAAATGCTGGATAACTTTTATGATTTGGGGAATTATGAAAAATTGGTGTTCCCGATTGAACTTTCGGAAAAACGAAAAACACGGAGAATGTGTAGCTAGGTCACATGTGTGTTTCCGAGGGTAGGACACCATATGTACAAGAGAGCTACGGAATGCTATGTGGTAGCTAGGTCACATGTGTAATACGAGGTGTATACCATGTGTACAAGAAAGCTACGGGATATTCTTACATATGTAGCTAGGTCACATGCGAAATATTGTGTGTATACCATGTAGACACGAGAGCTATGATATATGTAGCTAGGTCGCATGTGTGATTCCGAGTGTTGGACACCATGTAGACACGAGAGCTACGAGATTTAATAGCTAGGTCACATGGGTGATAATGAGAGTTCACCATGTGTACACAAGAGCCGGATCATGTGTTGGTGGAGCTATGTGCTGAAACCACCAAGTATCGAATGTTATTTCGAAGGGTTCAATAGAAAAGCTTACAAATGGTATTGGTGTGGTTATGTGGTGTGTAAGTGCAGGTGCAATTATATGAGCAAGCAACATTGTAGGAAATTGCATGTGTGTGAAAGGGTGCATGTGAATTTGAGTAAATGAAAATATTGTTCTTGATGTGTATATGGATAATGGTAAGATTAGGTGGTAAGTTGATATGTGGATATATGACTCTTGACATTAAAAAAATATTGGTATGATGTTAATTATTTGCATATAGACTTTAAGCTTCTTAAAGCTTACTCCTTCCTCTTTTTCCTTGTTTTATAGATTAGTCAAGCCAGCTCGGAGATCGGGAAGCATCGGAGGATCACCCACACTATCCACAACGTTCTTTTGGTATTGTAATATGTACTCTTTTGGACTATGGCATGTATAGGGACTTAGTGGTGTTGTAAATGTCATGTTGGCTTGAATGTTGTGGCAATTGTCAATGGCTAAGTCATTTTGTAATTAAGGCCGTGTGATTTGGCCAATGATGATATTGGTTATTTATATATCCTTATGAGGTAATTCATGGAATGCTTGGCGTGTTTGTGTGTGGCTAAGTGAAATGGATGATTGATGGTTAAAGGAGGTCATTTAGATGCCTAAAAATGTGCATGGAATGTGGTAATGAAATTGGTATAATTTGTATATGATTTGGGACAAAGAATAGCTTGGAAAATAGCCTAACTTAGGGCCATACGGCCAGCCCCCACGACTATGTGTGTAGGGCGTGTGAACATTGTAACACCCCCAACCCGAATCTGTCACCGGAATAGAGTTACGGAGCATTACTAGAGTTACTAATTTATTTATCAGATATTTTATTTCATCTAGCATTGATATTTATAACCAATTAAAATTAAACATATTGTCCCCTAAACGTACTTATTTTTCTCGACATGTTTTACTTGAATTTTATTACTCGTCTCAATATGCTTAATTTTCTTTTATCATCGTATAAAAAAATAATCACATATTTACATATCAAGATGAATATCATTTTCTTGCCATTTCTTCATAAACTTAAATCAGGTAATTTATTATATCAAGATTTCTGTATTTAAAAATACAATTCAAGCTACACTAATTTACCTCGTTGCTTGTTTATGTTTATAATTTCACTAATCTGAAATCTTTTCTTTTCCACATTCAAGTCTCGTATTTTAGTTGCACGGATCTTTATAAATAAATTTAATCATCATTTTCATTCATTTCATATTCTAATACATTTAATTAATGCTCTAGGCAAAATTTCCATTTTGCCCTTAAAACTTTTAATTAATTACAATTTCATCCTTGATTTCAGAAAAATAAAATTATTGTCATTTAATCCGTGTTTACAGCCATTATTCTTATGCATATTGATAACATCCCATGAATTTTATGAAATATAAGAATTTTCCATAATTTCAACACTTTTCAATTTAATCCTTAAAACATGTTTTCGTTGATCTTGATCTAAATTAATATTTTCATTCAATTTTGTAATTTAAATAATAAAATAATCCATTACATGTAATTTGATCATTTTTGACATTTTTACAAAATTGCTCATAAAGTTCTACTTTTATTCAATTTAGTCCCTGAGCCTAAAACATGCAAATTAGCCCTGCTAGTTGAATATTCAAACATATTTTCCTCCTCCTCCTCTCCATTCCACATCCTTAATTTATATAACATGCTATAAGTAACATTATCAATAATTTCACTATTTACTTATATGTGTATTCAAAACTGTCCATTTGCGTCATGGTTACTAAATTGTTTATATCTTGAGCTACAGAACTCGAAATTAAGATCCATCAATTTTTCTTGAAACTAGACTCACATAACATCTCACCCTAAAATTTTCAGAATTTTTGGTTTAGCCAATAAGTACAGTTTATTCTTTGAAGTTAGCCCTATTCTGCTGTCTGACAGTTCCGACCTTTCCTCACTAAAAATCAGTTATCTCCTCGTACGGTATTCGGATGATGGTCACATTTATTTATATTGAAAATAGACTCATTCAGGAATCTAAATATATAAATTATGTCTCAAAAGTATCTTTAAAAAATTTTTAATGATTTTTCTAATTCAGAACAGGGGAGCCTAAAATCATTCTGAATCAGTCTCACAAAAATATAAATATCTCAGAATATAGAATTCCTTTACTTGCTTTGTTTCTTTTATATGAAAATAGACTCAATTAAATTTAATTACGTATCTTACTCAACTTCTAATTCAATTTCTACCATTTTTGGTGATTTTTCAAATTTGACTTACTGCTGCTGTCCAAAACAGTTTTAGTGCAAAATATTGATTATCAAGTTTATAACACACTTATTTCCCTTCTCTACAATATTTTTCATCACTTTCTCTTATTTTCTCTTCACTAACATATCAAGAATATAGAACCATATATAAGAATACTCTACTTTAACATCATTTCCATGCTTTTTCAATAATATCAAGCTTAAAAATATATGGAAATCTTGATGTTCTTACCTTGTCCCCTTGGTTTCAATGTTTAATTTGATTTTCTCTCTCTTCCAGCTTCCATTTCTTGAATCTATCTTGACATTCTAACTTCCCATTGTCTCCTAAATATTTTCTCTTTTGGTAGCTATGGAAATTCTTTTGATTTTTGGGTGAAAATGGTGAAATTTTAATAGAAGGATTAAATCGTAAAGAAAGGAAAATTTTTTTCTTCTCTTCTCTCCTCTCACGTTGGTTGCATGCATGGAAAGATGAAGAGAATTCTTCATCTTTCCTTCCTTATATACTAAATAAATAATAATAAAATAATAATAAATATCTTATTAAAATAATATTTATCTAATTAATTAATTTAAAATATCTTCAATATAATCATTACATTCTAGAATTCTCTCTCTTACTAATTGACCATTTTGCCCTTCATGATCTTTTAAAATTCCATCCTTGAGTCATCACTTAATTTGGGAAAATTACTATTTAGTCCCTCATAATTCTTCACCTATTCAATTTGGTCCTAATTCATCCGTTTTCCTTAGTTTCTAGATCATTCCACCCATAAAATATTTGCACTGTTGGTCCTTTAAATTTTCAAATTTACATTTTAACCCTTCAAATTTTGAATATTTACTCTTGGACAACAAAACTTTTCTCACATTTACAATTTAGTCCTTTCTTGAATTAATATGTCATAATATACTTCCCAATGACATAACTCAATTTTCCTCTTCTTGTCACTTTATTTTCATATTTTACTATATCAAGGATAATATCTTATTGTAGAAATTTTCGGGGTATTACAAACATTGTATGAAAATTTCGGAGAATAAGGACGTCACACGGCCTGGTCACACGGGCGTGTCCCATGGCCATGTGACCAAAATTGCATGCTGATGTCATAAACATAATGTCCCAGTTTTTCACACGAGGAGGCCGCACGGGCCTGTCGAGGCTGTGTGAAGGACACGGGCCAAGGACATGGGCGTGTGCTCGGCCGTGTGAAAACCCCTATAGGTTCGTAATGAAAAATATTTTTCCAAGAATTCAACACAGGTTGGGGACACGGACGTGTGTGACTACACGGCTTGCCCACACGGGCGTGTGCCCTATTTTTGACCTAATTTTCCAAAATTTTTCTAAGTTCTCGGTTTGGTCTCGAACCACTCCCAAATTATGTTTTGGGCCCCGTAGGCCCATTTTAAGGATCATTTGATATATTATGTAAAAGTTTTAAATTGGAACGAAATTTTATGGCTCGATTTTGTATGATTGGTTGTGATATTGTCCAGTAATGCCTCGTACTCGGTTTTGGCATTGAAACCGGGTAAGGGGTGTTACATCATCAATCTTTTCTTCCACTTAACCACAAAATTACTATTTTAAAGAATATATCTTTAGAGCCCACACAACATAGACCATCTTTTCACGCATGCATATTCCAGAACAGTTGTTAATGGATATAAATCACTAGAGGGTACATACATGCTTGGCGAATACTTACACAGATCTAAATACCATCAATTTACTAATAAAACCATACTCTGGTTCAATATTGTATAAACTCATACTGATAATGTACTACACAGATCATTCGGATGTTTTCCATACTACTTTATTTTAGGAACCCAGATACTCATGATAACAATTACTCAGATTCTATATGGTTTTAGAAGAAGACATAATACAATTCAAACATGGCGGATTCCAGATAACTTAGATTCAACCACTACATAACACAAATGAACTCATATTAAAAATTTCTTATGTCTCTCAAAACTATGAATATGCCCATATTCAACACTAACAGATTATCATGGCAGATAACCCTCTTAACCTACAAATGCACACTTCTTTTCAAGAACTTTCTTAAAAACTTATTCGATTACTTCACAAATCTATTTCAACAAAAATAACCTCAGACATATCTTAACCTTATCTTAGTAATACCTATTATAGAACAATCAGAATTATCTAGAATTTACCATAAGGCGAATAAACACATTTTACCAAAGAGACTTAGTAGAGTAGGCCACAAAGGGCCAAATAGAATATGCCACAAAGGCATCATACAGAATCACGTATGACGAAATTTCATAGAAGGTGCCACGGTTATTTCCTATATGGACTTATACATAAATTTCATATATCATGGTCTGCCAATTCGATCTACATTGTTGAAGGCTACACCATGAACATTCATACAGACATATCTTACCATGGGTCTCAGCCACATGGATTTACATGCATTCATGTATGGTGATCTGTCATTCCATTCTTCATCGTACTAGAAGCTGTACCATGAGTGTTTTCATATCATATTAAGATGGCATGGGTCTCAACCTTATAGTCTTACACTTGTTTTCATATTGTGATCTGCCAATCTGGTTAGCAATATAACTGCCCTACTAAAGGCTTCACAGAAGGACATTGCTTAGCATTCACTGACCTAGAATTGTTCAAATTTCTGACTGATTCGTACTATTCGTATATCAAACTTTACCTACATGTTTATCAATCAACGTTCTTTACAACAGAACTTTATACTTATAGCACATATTTCATCTTTGCTTTACTCATGCACTTAACCAATTATAATAGATATCATCATCCTTTATATATATATACTTCCACGTAAATAACCCATATAGAAGAGTCAGGATAGAGATTCACCTGATACTTACCTATTGTAGTTCGAAGTTCCAGACTCAAACATCCTTTTCGAACTAGCAGCAACAATTGCTTAAAGAACATAGATTCACTATTCCAACTCTTATACTTACAATTTATTATCATCTTAATCACCAACAACCCCCATGCAAAGCCTTGTTATTACAACTTACTGTTCATTTACCACTTATAGATTTACTCTTTCAGAACTTAACATGCAAAGCTGTCATTCTTATTCGAATATGGAATGACCACTAATTAAACTAAGAGCCTTATCTTTTAGCTTAGGGAGGAAGAGATGCAAATAGACTTAAGAAAAAAATCAGTGACTAATATTGAAAGAACAAGAAAAAATCCTCTACGAACCCTTCTAACACACATATATATGTAAGACCCATTTCTTCATAGTGGAACTTAACAAGTGCACAAACTTCAGAATTTGTCCTTCTTAATGTTCTACAGTTTTAGAGAGAAACATAAATGAGAATCCAACATTATAGATATTAGACCAATCTATCAAATTGAATCCTAATTAGGTCACTTATAACCTAACTAGCACCATACTAAGACGAATAGGGCGTACTATACCGTTAGCGTTAATGTAACACCCCTTACCTGTATCTGATGCCGGGACAGGGTTTGAGGCATTACCATACTTAATCATGCTTGAATATGTAATTTCAGGTTATAAAGTTTCTTTCCTTCATAAAACTTTTCATTCATTCTCCTAATAACCTTATCATGGGCTTAAGAGGCCCAAAACATACATCGAGTGTGTTCCAGAACCAGTTCGAGAACTTTCGGGCACTCAGAAAAATTTTGCCTAAAATAGGGACACATGCTCGTGTGGGATGGAACAGGCCCATGTGGGCAGGCCATGTGGTCACACACGCCCATGTTCCTAGCCCGTGCAAAATTTATTTTTATTTTGAACCTACAGGTTTGGATACAGTTTGAACACACGCCCGTGTTTGTGGCCCGTGTCCTTCACACGGCACTGTTCGTTGCATAAATGATGCCTCCAAATCTTTAACGCAAACACTATGGCGACCAACTTCAAGTTGTGAGTTAGATAATTCTTTTCTTAATGTTTCAATTGTCTCGAGGCATATGCAATCACTTTACCTTCTTGTATAAGCACGTAGCCCAATCCATTTAAGGATGCATCACTGTAAACTACGAATTCCTTTCCGGGCTCCGGTTGGTCTTCAATTTCTCGAAACTCTATTGGCATTTGTCAGTCCACTCAAATTTAACATCCTTTTACAATAGTCTCATCATTGGAGTGGCGATCATAGAAAATCCCTTGACAAATCTTCAGTAGTAACCAGCCAAACCTAAGAAGCTTCTGCCCTCGGATACGTTCCTCGGTGGTTTCCATTCTACAATTGCCGAGATCTTATTTGGATCAACTCTAATGCTATCACCTGAAATGATGTGGCCCAAAAATCCAACTTCTTTAAGCCAAAATTCACTTTTGCTGAATCTGGCATAAAGTTTCTTATCTCGTAGTATTTGTAGGACTATCCTCAAATGCATATCATGCTCGTCCTTGTTACGTGAGTAAAGTAAGATATCGTCAATAAAAACCACAACGAACTTATCTAGGTATGGCTGAAAGATACAGTTCATTCAATCCATGAAGACTGTAGGAGCATTTGTTAATTCGAATGGCATAACAAGAAATTCATAATGGCCGTATCTCGTTCGAAATGCAGTCTTTGGCATATTGGACTCCTTAACTCTTAACTGATAGTACCCAGATCTCAAATCTATCTTAGAAAACACTATGGACCCCCTTAACTGATCACATAAATCATCGATCCTTGGCAAAGGGTACGTGTTCTTTATAATCACCTTGTTAAGTTGCCGATAATCTATACACAACTTCATAGAACCATCTTTCTTTTTCACAAATAGTACAGGAGCACCCCATGGAGAATGAATCGGTCTTGCAAAACCTTTGTCTGTTAGATCTTGTAGCTGAGCCTTCAATTCCTTTAACTTGGTTGGAGCCATTCTATAAGGAGCAATAGAGATAGGTGTAGTACCGGGGGCCAACTCCGACTCTCTTATGTTCATCACAAAAGCAAGATAAGCTTCGTACCATTTTCTTACACACTTTTGAGCGACCAAGGAGGAAATCACTGTAGGCAACCTCTCGAATTCATCTGACTCAACTCGAAGAGTTTCACCATTCTCACATTTTAGTTCAATAAACTTTCTACTACAGTTCACTATTACGTTATGAGTGGTCAGCCAATCCATACCAAGGATTACATCAAATTCATCAAATGGCAAGAGCATGAGGTTAGCAGGGAAACAATGACCCTTAATCATCAAAGGGCAACCTCTACATACTTTGTCTACCAACACACATTTGCCTAGGGGATTATAGATTTATCACAAATTCTGTAGACTCTATGGGCATGCTTATACTAGAAACTAATTTCATGCAAATATAAGAGTGGGTAGATCTAGGGTCTATCAAAGCAATAACAGAAGTTTCATGAAAAGAAAATGTACCCATTATAACATCTGGTGATGACGCCTCTTTGCGAGCGCGAATGGTGTAAGTCCTCACTAGGGCTCTACCCTTGGGTCTCGCATTTTGTTTCTTTAGTGCACTCTTACTACTTACTCCCGTACTTAGGTTTCTTTGAGGTCTACCTCTGGTTGGAACGTTACCTGACCTTGCACTCAAATCTTTATCTTTTTCAATCATCTCGGGCACTCTCTAATAAAATGGTCTTGAGAGCCACACTTGAAGCAAGCCCTCTCATGTGCCCGGCATTTGCCGAGGTGATGCCTACCGCACTAGGGGCACTCAGGCCTACTGGGTCGAGTATTACCCACACTTGCAACTGAGGTGGTCTGAGCTTTAGAGACTGAATACTTTTTACCCTTGCCTTTACTCGAAAACCCTGCTGAAGTAGCTAACAGAGTAGAGAATTCTTTTGACTTCTTGGAGGAGGGTTGGAACGACTTACTAAATGGTCTCTTTCTCGAGTCACGAGACTCCATCTCAGCTTTCCTCTTCTCTTTGGCAAATTCTTCGCCCTTACAGGCTCTATCTACGAGCACTACGAACTCTTTTATCTCTAGTATACCAACAAACATCTTAATGTCTTCATTCAATCCATCTTCAAACCTCTTACACATGATGGCCTCGGTGGAAACACATTCTCGAGCGTACTTACTGAGTCTCACAAACTCACACTCATACTCTGTCACGGTCATCTAACCTTGCTTCAACTCTAGGAATTCTTTACGCTTCTGATCAATGAACCAATGACTGATATACTTCTTACAAAACTCCTCTTGGAAGAATTCCCAATTAACTTTCTCCCTTGGTACCACCGACACAAGGGTATTCCACCACTGATAGGCAGAATCTCACAAGAGAGATATGACACACTTCATGCACTCTTCTAACATGCAAGATAACTCATCGAATACCCTGATGGTATTCTCTAGCCAAAATTCAGCTCTTTTTGGGTCATCATCTTTAGTAGCCCAGAACTCTTCTGCCCCTTGTTTCCAAATCCTATCAACCGGGGGCTTTTCTCGTCTTACTACCTCTACAATTCGGGGAGCTACTGGGGTAGATTGAGGAAATTGAGGGGGTGAAGCTAGGTGTTGAATGGTCGGGTTTGTTCGGATGAACTCAGTGAACCACTCGTTCATCATTTGGAAGAAGGCCTCCTAGGCCTCTCCCGCTAACTTATAGTAGCCAGCCTATTCTCGGTTCCGGCTGACACTGTCCCTTCAGCAGGAGCTGGTGTGTTACATTCTACATCAACTATCGTAGCTCGTTTGGGATCCATTTGCTATAATAAGACACATTTAGATTGTCAGGAGTAGTCACACTGTCATATCACATATATACATAGGTATGGCATGCATAGCTGGACTCGTACATGTGCTAGGTTAGTCCTAGAATAGACTAAACACTAGCTTTGATAGCACTAAATGTAACACCCTTTACCCATATCTAACGCCAAGACAGGGTTCGAGGCATTACCGTACTTAATCATGCTTGAACATGTAATTTCGGGTTATAAAATTTCTTTCCTTAATAAAACTTTTCATTCATTCTCCTAATAACCTTATCATGGGCTTATGAGGCCCAAAATATACATCAAGTGTGTTTCGGAACCAGTCTGAGAACTTTCGGGCACTTAGAATAATTTTGCCTAAAACAGGGCCACACGCCCGTGTGGGATGGAACACGCCCATGTGGGCAGGTCGTGTGGTCACACACACCCATGTTCCTAGCCCGTGCTGAATTTATTTTTATTTTGAACCTACAGGTTTGGATATGGCTTGAACACATCCCGTGTCACTCACACGACCTAGATACACCCGTGTCTATAACCCGTGGAGCACTCTAACTTGAACACTATAAACTTCAGGGGTACACACGACCAAGGCACACACCTGTGTGCTCAGCCCGAGTGCAATTCTGACTTAACTACTTAAGATGCAGGGGACACACGGTCTATTAACATGCACATTTAGGCTGACCATGTGTCAAACATGGCCTAAGAACACGCCCGTGTGCCCATCCGTGTGGACAATTATAGGCTATTTTCCAAGCCTTTTTTCCACCCTGAAACACATCCAACTCAAACCAGCTTCAACTCACAAATCAAGGTATAACATACATTAAAAACATTCATATTTGAGGCACTCACATGCCACCATCCATGTCATGAAATTTCATCCTCATTGTATAAAATATAACTTAATCAACATAAGCCCATTGACAAGACTATTACAATGCAATATGAGTAATATTACTAGCTAATACATTTGGCTACATAAAATGACACTTATCGAAATAATCAACATCCTATACATGCCATACAAAAAAAAAACTAACTTAGCTATACCAAAATGAATGGCTTGATAGTGTGACTTCGAGCTCTAACTTTGATCAATTCCCGAGCTAATTCGACAAATCTACATGAAAAGGGATAATAAAGGAGTAAGCATAAAATGCTTAGTAAGTTGCATGAAAGAAAATAGCAACATAGATCATGAAATATCATTCAAATTGAAGATCATAAATTGTGATAAACTTTCCTACTTATTTCCAAAACTTACTAAATCTCATGAATTTCTCATTCTCATAACTTACTCATTCTCATGGCTTACTCATTCTCATAGCTTATAGACTCGTAACTTACTCATGCCTTTCTTGTTGTATTACTTATAGCACTATACTTTCAAATTTCTCGTAACTTACTCATGCACACCTATATCACTCATCACAACTCTTTAATCTTTTTCAGTAACTCATCAATTTGCATACTTTTCACATTAGACTTACTTATAATACCGAATGATACCCGAATGTCACTCTCATGATAGAATGCCAAAGCCATATCCTAGATATGGTCTTACATGGGGTCTCAAGTCAATGCCGAATCCACATCACAGATATGGTCTTACACGGGATCTCATATCGATGTCGATGCCATGTCCCAGACATGGTCTTACACGAAATCGTGAACTGATGTCGATGCCATGTCCCAGACATGGTCTTATATGAGATATCTCTTAGATGCCCATGCCATGTCCCAAACATGGTCTTAAAGGGGATCTATATCTCGTCTCAGTGCCGACGCCATGTCCCAGACATGGTCTTATACGGGATCTCATATTGATGCCAACGCCATGTCCCAAACATGGTCTTATATACGGTATCTAGATGCCAATGCCATATCCTAGACATGGTCTTACATGGGATCTCAGTTGGTGTCGATGCCATGTCCCAGACATGGTCTTATACGGGACCTACATAACTCATGTCATGACTTTGGTATCCCTCGTATTACTTAACATTTTAACCGAGATTTCTCACCTATAATCATCTTTTCTTGATAAAAATCATGATAAATAATTTCATAGAATTCATATAATCACATAGAATATCATCATCATAAATTTAAATAATGCATAGGGCTAAATTATTGCATACAACTTACCTCGGGTCCAAAACGAGGGTAATTGTTTTGATTTAGTCCACTGTCTTGCTTTTTCCCCTGTTTCGGTCCGAGCTTCATGTTTCTTGATCTAAACGTCAAATTAAGCTAATTTAATACACTCATTGGCTAAATAGCCCAAAATTTACACTTTGGAAAAATTTATAATTTTGCCCTTAAACTTTTGCATATTTGCAAAATGGTCCCTAGGCTCATATAATGAAATGCACTTATTTTCTAGGTTACCCAAGCCTAGCTGAACCTTTCATGTGCTCATAGCAGCCCACATTTCTCATCAATTTGTACATTTACTACACATTTTACTAACTTTGCAATTTAGTCCCTATTAGGGTTTTTCATAAAATTCACTTAGAGAAAAATGTTTATTACACTTTAAACTTCTATTTTCTACCACTAGGAATCAATTTACTTGCATGTCATGCATGGGTAAAATTTTGAATGTGAACCCTAGCTCAAATTAGTGGTAGAAATAGCTTGCTCAAGTTGCAAGGATTTCAAAAATACAAAGAAAATTAAAAACGGGACCAAATTGCACTTACTTGAAGCTTGGAAATGAAAGAACCCTAGCTATGGAAAACCCATTAAATTCGGCACCCTTGGGAAGAATATGAAAACATTTTTGCTTTCTTTTTCCCTTTTTATTACTTAACTTTACCAAATGACCAAAATACCCTTATGGCCTTTCTTTGATATTTTCCCTCTTATGGGCATTTTTGTCCATCATGCTAAAATTGGTTTATTTGCTAAATAAGGACCTCCACTAATTTTTCTCACGCTATATCATACTTAAATGTTCTAAAAACTCATATTTTGCAACTTTTTCAATTTAGTCCTAAAGGACAAATTAATCACTAATTCATAAAATTTCCTTCATGAAATTTTCTCACTATCATGCAAGTATACCATAGACTTAATAATGATCATAAAATATACTTTTCTACTTTGAAATTGTGGTCTCGAAACCACTATTCTGACTAGGCCCTAGCTCAGGCTGTTACAGCTAACTCATACCATAATTACCTTTACACTTAACAAAATTTTTCTCTTTAAATAGAAGATTAATCTGAAATAAAATCTTCACTTAATAATCTGAAATAAAATCTTCACTTACGCAGTGGTTACTAAATGTCCACACATGTGTGCCAAAAGAAACATATGGGCTGATTACACTTCACCAAACAGATTATTTCACTTCCTATACGCCAAAATCTTGGGTCCACCAAACTTGGGGTGTGGCATATGACATGTAGCTAAAGTTGAGTCAGTTTTAATTTAAATGGTCATTTTGGAACTTTGAACAATAGATGTCAATTTGAATTCAAGCAATCTATGTGTTAAAGTATTAATGTAAATGGTAATAGGTTTAAATGGTTGAGAGATGAAAATGGTCATATGTGTTGAGTTGATGTGTATTGATGCTTAAAGGATGATGTGCGTAACACCCCATACCCGACCGGTCATCGGGTCTGAGTTATTGGATGCTACAATCATCGATTTAATAAATTTGAAACATCATGTAACATATCCTCATTTAAATACATAAATAAATAACATTCAAGTACATAATGTAATGCACAATCAATTTTGGGCCCTATACGAGCTTTTGAAAGCTTTTTTTGTTAGATCGAGCTTGAATTAGGACCAAATTGTAAAGTTTTAAAAATTCAAGACCAACGTTACGACTTCACCATTTCTATGTCGTGATTTTGCTAACTCAATAAGTTATGATGTGACTTCAAGCATATTGGCGTCACAACGTCACTCACTGCCAGTACCACATTGCGACATTGGGTAATTGTGGTCGTGACGTGAACCCTATTTTTGGTAAAAATGCTACTTTGAATCCCAATTCAAGATGTACCAAACAACCTATATGGTTTATACAACTTGGTACACCAAAAAACATACCAAACTTATATCACTTCATAGCAAACAAATCATTTAACCATTTCTAATCAAAACCAATTCAACATGAGCTCAACCTAATACAAATCTATTCATTTCAATACATTTAGTCAAATGTAAAAAAAAAACCTATGTTAAAACACAATAAGGCATTCCATTCAGCCTTAATACATACTTTTATTTGCCTTAAATGTATCATTGTCTTATAAGCCTTTAATATGAACAACAACAATCAAGTCTTAATTACATATTCTTAGCATACTTTCAAATATGCCAATTTCAACCATTCTTTAGCTTAGTTATCTTATCTACCTCATTATACATCATTCCACATGCTAAACATGCAAACATATATTATCATATACCTTAGCATAAAACATAACCAATGCTATGTATTTACTAAACCACAAAGGCAACACATTATACAAAATGGGCTATATCATACTTGCCAAGTAGTAAACTCTTCCAAGTACTAAGGTACACACCATGAACCTTATATACATGCCACAAAACTAGACTCAAAATGATTGCATAGCTATCAATTTGATGATAGTGTGAGCTTTGAGACAATCTGACTTGACAAGTTTCGTAAGGTGACGATCTACAAGGAAAGGAAAAACAATTAATGTAAGCATATAGGATGCTTAGTTAGTTCATATGTATTATACAACACTTACCTTATTCATACCTAACATTTTTAAGTTACTTTAGCTTGGCACGATATTTGGCTAGACATGGTAAAACCCAAACATTGTAAGTATTGACTCATAATCAAAACCATATAATACCACAAGTACTTAACATGCCAATTCATGTCACTAAAGGTAACTAATCTCAAAAACAAATTCAATCAAGGGATAATACAATCACATACATGTCAAAGGCATTAATCCAATCAATTTTGCTTACTCAATTCATTCAATAACTTATTATTTGAAAATCAAGTTCATTTCATCCTATTTCAATTTCTCAATTTCAAATAAACTATTTCGTCCAATTAATCCTAGTAAACAGATTCGGATACATAGGTACCTACAACACAAAAGTTTCTTATTCGAGCTAAATATAATGACATATCAGGTTACTCATCCGAGTTAAACCTGCATCACACAATACTTGAGAATCTGTAACACATGATGGACCCCAAAAACATCTGTAATAAATCTCGTACAAGCATTCACAAGACCCTATTGGCATGCCATTCATATCCTAACCTTACTGAGTTCATCCAGGCATCTTTTACACATATAAACGTTACATTTCAATTCAGTCTAATTTTAGCCTTTTATACAAATTTATAACTAAAAAATCTTCAATCAAACATACATATACAGATCAAATACATAACAAACTAAATAAATAAGTACCATATGAACTTACCTTATCAAAACACCAAACAAGTTGATTCTTCAAGGACTATTCAATAATTTTAGCTTTTCCTTGATTAACTCCACTTTGATTCGATTCTTGATCTAAACAATTATTTTATACAATCTATCAATTCCAAACATTTTCTTATTATTCCATGACATGAATGAATTTATATAATATCATTTTTTATACTTCTAAAATTTTAATTTTTATTCAATTTAGCCCTTGAATTCGAAATAGCCATAACTTTCAAATTTAAACCTCAATTTAAAAGCTGACTTAACATACATTCATTAGGGACCCTCTACTTTCCATTTCCACCAAAATTTCACGATATTTTTACATTTTATTCACTTTAGCCCCTATGTACAAAGCTAACAATTAAACTTAACAATATAGTCTCTTTTTTTTATAATCTAAGCTTAATATCTATCAATTTCAACCCTAAATATTCAAGAAATCAACAATGAAAACTTTTAAAAACTTTAATAGTTTTGAAATTGGTACACGAGCTTGCTAAATCAAGCTCCCATGACTTCAAAAACATAATATATACAAGAAAAGGACTTCAATTTGCTTACCTATTATATGGTCGAATGTTTGGGCTTTAAAAATGGATTTTCCTTAGGTTTTATATGTTTGGTCGATTAGGAGAAAATGAAGAAGATGGAATATCCCAATATCATTTGTCTTTTATAATTTGATTAGTCTTTAATTAACCTAAATTAATTAAATCTTAATTACCATTAGCCATAATAGTGGAGATTAACATCATCATCCACTATTTTATGTAACCAAATGATTTATTTACCATTTTGAACCTTTGGCTAATTGTAATTTAAGTCCCTCAGTTTTTGGCCAATTAAAAACCTATAGCGATTGAACTTTTACAATTTAGTCCCTACAACTAAATTAACTATTTAATAGACGAAATTGATGGACTAAACATCAATATAATTTTATAAAAACTTTGTAAATATTCTTACTTAATATTTACAGACTTGGTTTACGAAAATGGAGTTCCGAAACTGCCTTTTTTTACACCACTAAAAATCGAGTTATTATAATGTGAAAATGACACGCCTTCAACATCGCGACAGTAAAATTGATAGAGAGTGACATCACAACCATATACCTCTGATGTCGCGATGACTGCCACTATTTTTTCAAAGTCTATACGTTGCGACGCTAACTCGATAACTTTGAAAATGTTACATTTTAGTCGTTAACCAACCTCAATTTATTGAAGAAGCTTTCGTAAGCTTATTTAAATGTCATATTCGATTATATAACATACTGTAATTATGTATTGATCTTAATAGAATGTATAAACTATTTAATTGATTTGCTAATGAGATCGTAGTTACTCTGGCAACAAATGTGGCATACTATATCTAGGATGCAACGATCGGGTCAGGTAGGGGTGTTAAAGAGGCACTAAGTGCCAAAAATATTGGTGTGATGGTTGGATAATTTATGTATCATTCTTGAGTTTGTGTCTAGATAACAAAACATATACCTTGCTGATCTACTACAACTCGTGGTGGCAAATTAGGTTCTTTTTAACATTTAGTAACCTTGTTTTCAAGTAATTGAGCATCGTTTTAAGTTAGTTTTTTGTTTTAGTAATTTTCTAGTTAAAGTTAATAAAATGAACATTTTTATGTGTTTTATGTCCATCTAGGCCAATCTAGGCCTAAAGGAAGACTAACATGTTGATTAATCTGATGGACATCAATTTAGGCCAAAGAGTTAATGGACTACCTCCGATATTGCAACACCCAGCCTGCATGTCGCAGCACCACTTTTAGACTACCTAAAGAGCATATTGTCTATGATCTCTCGTGATTGTGATGAAGTAATAAAATCTGATCGTACCTGGAAACTAACTAATATCAGGATAAAAAGGCAAGTGCACATATCGAATAGTAGTATAGTCAGTGGCAAGACCGGAATATCGAATCCAAGGAACTATGAGTACTAATAATGACTTTCTTCCTATTATCAAGCCTAAAAATAAAAGTGGGTTTTGTTTCTAAATTAACTACTCTAAACTAAACTGAAAAGAAACAGCAAGGAGTAAAGAGAGAGATTGCTTTTGGGAAAACTGATTGATTAAGGCAATACCTAAGGAAGAATCCACCTAGACTTCACTTGTTATCTAACTCTGAACCAGATGATTTCTTCATTTGATTTGATCCGTAGAGATCCCTAAATTATGTTAATACCTCCGTCAAGGATAAGAGCAACTAATCCTAGGTTAATTAACTGAAATCTCTTTCTAGTTAAAACCCTAGTCTTGCATTAACTCGATCTATGGCTCCCCATATTAGATTTGACTCTAATCCGGTAGATTTTCGTCGTCCTATGTCTAGGATTGCGATCAACTCCGCTTAATTGTGTTGGATCTACTCCTATGCAGGGAATTTTGCTCCTCTACATAAGCACATTCGACTTAAGTCAATATCCCGGAAATATCAATTTAAGAGTTAAAAACACAATTAAGAACAAATCAAATATTTATCACATAGCTCAGATAACAATAACAAGATCTGTCTTAGGTTTCATCCCCCTTAGATATTTGGGGTTTTAGTCCATAATTATAAAAGAAAACATCTCAAAAAAAAAAAATAACAAAACATAAGAAAACCCAAAACTCCTGAAAGGATTGAAGGGAGATCCTCTGTCTTGATGTAGATCCTGGCTTCTGAGAGGGATCAATCGGCTTCCCTTCGAGTAATTTCATGCCTTTAACTCCCCGTCTTAACGGGAATAAAGCACACCCTTGTAGTTGCCCCCTAGGGTCTTTATATAGAGTTTTGGAATGCCTTTCTTAGCCCCTAAGTAGCCTTTTCCGAGTGAAATTGAACTTCCTCATGATAGGGACACTGTAACATCTTTAACAAAAAATGTAACACATTTAACCCGTATCCATCGCCGGAAAGAGGTTACAAGGTATTACTGACTAAATTTAACTTTTAAATATTTATGTATAAATATACATACTAAAAATGCTAATACTAAAGGATTTAATTTATTTAAAGATGAATTATTTTAAATATCACACATTTAAAACATTTGTTAATGCTGATATAAAAACATACACATTCGGCATCAACATCTAAATATGCACACATGCATATATTTATCAAGTAAACAAATTTCAAAGTGTCAAGATGGTACATATCTCAAGGTGCATATGATCAACTTACAAACAAAGAATTACACCTTTGTGAAAACAAAATCACTATTCATTTGGTCAACTTCATAAGCTTTAGTCTATTACAACTCATTAAATTTTTGAAACATCTACTTAAGATTTAATGAAACTGAATTCTCATGCTTCATATATTTAGAAAAAAAATAATATATAACATATAATAACTTAAACAAGTTGACCAATACCAAAACCAAACATACATGTTACCTCAATTACCAAAATGCCGGTTACTTAAAACCATATATTCACCCAATTTGCTTATAAATAAATCATGTACTTTAACAAATACAGAACATTATTAGACCAAAACGCTTTTGCCATTTGTATTTCCAAAGCAATTATTCATACAAGTATACGTTGACCCTAAATTCATCATTAGTAAATTACTTTAATCTTAAATCTTTTCAAAGCATAACAAAACCGTATGTCATGGTTCAACTTCAGTTTATAAACATATCAAATGTATACCCTATTTTAAAATCAAATAATATAAGTATCTTTAACTCAAAATCTATTAAGTGAATTTAGCACATAGTAAAAACAAAGCCAAACAATCATATCACAAACTACTTCACATTTACATATTGAAACATTACTTGACAAATATGAACAAGCCATCTTTCGCATAGCTTATATATATATACAGGATCCAAAACCAACATTCAAACGTTGTCCAACCTATACATGCCATAAGTTGAGTTTTAAACATTATATACCAAAATAGTAGATAGTGTGACGATACTACTGACGATCCCCGATGCTTGAAGCTTGATTCAAAGGTCTATAAAACAGAGAAACATAACATCCAAAGTAAGCTTTTATAGCTTAGTAAGTTATAAGCAAATAGAGATTTTAATAGCATAATTCAATCATAAAAACTTAAACTAAACTCGTTAATCTTAATCATTTTCCTTTCAACTATCAAAGCTTATAATTCCTACAATTTTCTTCTATCAACATTTCAAAGTCGAATCCATTTTTAATCCATTGAGCATTATAGCGTATCACATATAATTCAAAAATATCCCGAATACCATACATCCACTTATCTGCATATTTAACTTTAGAGCTCATGACATCACTTCATAACACATACCTACGCCATAAATAGCCAAACATTAAGTTATTTATTCATTAAACCATAATATAATTTCATAAGTCACAAATTTGTTCAATATCATTCAAATACACAAACATTCTTCGAATCCATAGCACATACTTTATATCTTGTATCAAATTATATACGTACCTTATTACAGTTAGACGATAATTTAGCTCGTACCTGGCTCTTTCATTTGTTTAACTTATTTAATAACATATCGATTCGAAGTCTTGAATGATACACTGGCTTATTGCCTGCTAGGTACCAACCCGATTAAAAACACAATGGCACATGGCCTACTAGGCATATAGCCTGATTTTTAACTCACTGGCATGAGACCTGCTAGGCATAGAGCCTGATTAAATTCACTGGCACGAGGCTGCTAGGCACAGAGCCTAATTTAATTCACTGGCACAAAGCCTGCTAGGCACAGAGCCTGAATATCCATAATTACATCATTCATACTATGTACATTTAAATTGTTGACATTCATACTCTTCTATGCTAATCGCCCTATTATTTATATGCCGAAACACAAATAAAAACATTACTATATAATTCTCCCATCAATCTCACATTCGGCAACTACAACTAAATTATAGCTAGAGTAATTCACTAAAACAAATCACATTCAGCAATGATAGATATAGATTCAAACATTTCAACTCCACACTTAAATTTTTCTTTTAAATAAAATTGAGTACATTTATTAGCATATATACTTACCTCGGGTATTATCATACGATAATATCGACTATTCAACTAGCTTTGTTTTCCCTCAATCCTGATCCGCCCTATTTTGATCTTGAGCTTAAATTAAAAGCAAATTAAATTTATTTAATTGACTAATCACTAAATTCAATAACAAAAAATAATACAACTATATAATTTACACATTCGCCCTGTTATAACTGCACTTTAACAAATTAGTCCTAAATCCATAAAACATCAACCAAACATATTTTACTCTTAATAAACTTAAGCCAAATCTACTACTACCCCATATAAGTCCTCCTAATTCATTTATTTAGAAATTTAATCACTCAAATTTATAAATATATAGTTTAATTCTAAAAACTCAAAATCACAAGAAACTCCCTTGCAACACGTTCGTCTAATACCTATACTTTAATTTTTTTTTTTAACATGAAACACAAATTTCCTAACCTTTCACTCATGGCCAAGCATCAAATTATCATTCATATCAAAAATTAACTCATGGTTTTGGAGAAAATCAAAAAAGGAATTCAAAAGATATCAAAATCAACAAAACTATCATGAAAATTACCTTAATTTTAGCTTGCTAATGGCCGAAACTTCAAAGCCGAAGATTTCTCTTTTCTTGTTCTTTTGTTCGGTCCTAAGATGAACCACATGCATGTCTTTTTCTTTATGTTTTATTTTATTAAAATATAACTTAATTTTTAATTTACTTCTTTAACCTTAAACATAATATAACATTACTTTATAATTCCTATCCCTTACCGTCCATATGCTTTATTAATGGCATAATTGCCATTTAAAACCTCAACATTCAAAAGACATGGCAATTTAACATTTTCATGATAACATGCTTATTAATCACTTAATGCAATTTAATCCTTTTTAATAATCAAGCACTCAAATTTCAAAATTTAAACATGAAAATTTAGCACACATAAATACACACATTCAAAACACAGAAAATAATAATTAAATTTTTTTTCGAGCTCGGATTCATGGTCCCGAAACCACCGTTCTGATTAAGGTTAAAATCGGGCTGTTACAGACACGCCCGTGTGCCATGCCCGTGTGGATCGACTACCAGGCCGTGTTCGAGCCTGTTAAAGTGGCACGGCTATGTGACACAGCTGTGTGGCGAACCTCCAGGCCGTGTTGATTATTGAACTGGGCCTAATTTGCCCTTTTTGGCCCGTTCCTTACTCTTTTCTCTTCCTTATGCTCGCATAAGTATAAAACATGAAATAAAAGGATTAAAAGCACCAAATTCCACAAATTCAATGACAATTCATTCAAAAATTAGGCTAAGCATGAGGTAAAAATATTTATAATTTACGGTTTATCAAATACCCCCACACTTAAGCCTTTGCTTGTCTTTAAGCAAAATCTCAACTCACAATTAAAAATCATTCTTCTCAACTTATAATACTTATCAATAATGTTTCAAACTAATCCACAAGTAATCATACAATGAAAATTCAACCAGAAGAACATGAAAGTCTCGAACACTCTAAGTTGAGAATTTTATCATAGAAACATAGGTTTTCTCTCTTCTCCTAAGTAACTACCTTTCAATTCAAAATCAACAAGAGTTGACATCCTCATTAAAGATTCACTCTATCCACTCGAAGTGTTTAGGGTTCAAAAATTAAGCACTCATTAGTCAACCTGAAAAGTTATTACCATAAGCTTGCAGAAAAATCAAATCTCCACCACTATAGATTGATATGACACATCAATCAAAAACTCTTTCAATGGTTGTAATGGGGCTTTGGTTAGGGGTGTTGTCACAAGCTGAAAAAGAAGGTTAGAATCGAGATTGAACTGAAAAATCATCTAGCTAGAAAAATCTCTATCACTGAAACATATTCCTCGAATGAAGCCTTTTTTATGACATCGTTTTTAGATTCGGAAGCTTATAATAGAAATATGCAAAAATATTGTATTATAACTGAAATATGAATTACAACTGGATTAACTGTATTTATTTATTTATTTTTAGAACAAATCAAATACACTAAATTGAATATTTACAAACTTTACAAACTGAAAAAGAGAACAAAGCTAGATAATAATTTAACTCAAATCTCGACAAAAATAGGGATCAAAATAATTGAAGGTAATTCAACAAAAAATGGGTTATAGGTTGATATTGAGGGTAAGTCAAAGAATAGGTTGTTAGGCTCAATGGGGTTCACTAAGGGTTAATTTACGGAGGTAGGCTTTTATGGAGTAAGTGGGTTAGAACCTAGGTGCCTTTATCATTTCGATATATCAAATCAATGATGTGGTCTCGACATGTATAATCGAAGCAAGTTCTAGAATAACAAATCAGTATTGACTCACTCAAACAAACAATAAAAGTGAGCACGAAAGGATGTATGCTCAAAAGGCTCAAAAATCTCACCAGAATTATGGCTTTTGATGTCAATTTTGCGAATTTCAAATCTCAAGATAACACTTAAAATTAGGGAAAATAACCTAGAAAAAATTTAAATTCTCAAAAATTTCAACTTATCATGCTTGATTCCCTAATGTCTTAAAGTTTGAATAATCAAAGCATAAGTACTTATGTCTTAATTCTCAACATATCAATAAAAATCATAAATCAATCAGAATTCATCTTAATAGGGGATTGAGACTAATGCATAGAATTTGAAATTTGAGAACAATGCAAAAAGTTAGTGGTAAAATTTTCAGGGGTTTCAAAGATAATACAAAGGATAAAAGTGAGTTCCCCCCCACACTTAAGATGTACATTGCCCTCAATAGACAAAGATACATTAGTAGCAATAGAAGCATAAGATCATAAGATAGGGAGAGAAGTGAAACTCCCTGAATTTTGGATGAATTGTAGAGACGGATATTGGAATTGTACGAGCTAGCAGTTATGGCAGGGTTTTCTCATTAAGGATGAATTTGAGCTGTAAAGCTCCTTTGAAACTGCGATAGCATAAATAAGTGTTTAGGGATTTAAGTTAAGCATAATTTTCTCGTTAGGGAATAGTCGATATAAAAATAAAATTGAAATCTAAACTAAAATATTCAATAAACATAAAGATCAAAATAAAGATAAAGAAAAATCTAAGGATTCTAAAGAGATATAAAGTTTAAGAGAAGGTAAAAATAAAGATCAAGAAAGCAAATAAAAAAGAAAATAAGAGGAATAGAAAGTTCTAATCCTCAGATGGTCCGCGAGGTGAGGATGGTGGTGCGAGGTGAAGATGCTGACAAATCTGAGCTAAGGTTACATCAATGTGATCGAATCACTGAAAACATTGTTGCTGGAAGTGGGTGAACTGCTTAGAAGTGACATAGCCTGAAGCTACCGCATGAACTGGACAGCGAGTGGGTGGTGGCTTAGTCGGTGGCTCCTCCGGTGGTGGGACATCATCAGTAATGTTCTCGGGATCCTTCTGCTTGGCAGATTGGGCTAACTAGTACTGAGGAGGGTTGCTCCCACGTCGGTGCTGAATCATCCTCATGTGCAACATAATTTGGATGCCTTGTAGGGACATCTGGCCGATCAAGGTGTAAGAGGATGTTTGGGCCGCCGTGTTAAGTAAGCCAAAGTAGCGGGCCAATCGCGTGATGTATGGGCCCATCGAGATTACGCCCCTACAGTGTCGCTCCGTCTGGTGCTGGATGGCATGGGCAATGAAGTAGGCAAGATCGATCACATGCCCGTGCCACATGCTCCACAAGAAATAGGCGTCGTGTGTGTTGACGACGCCGGTGCTCTTGCGTCTGCCCATCAATGTATGTGTGAGTATGGCATGAAGGTACCTTAGAGATGGGGCGAGAGCTGTCGCCTTAAAGCGACTGGGGTCGTATATGGCCGAGACTGAGACCAGGGCTTGCCAACACTTTGAAGGTGAGAAGTGGATATGTCAATGGAGCTCGAAAGGTCCTCCTCCTCTAAAAACTGCTCAGTGTACAAGCCTAGTGTTGTACCGAACTCCGGTACAATAAGTTGTCGAACAAGGCCTCCTAGACGGAATTGGATCGTCCCTGGATCGTCATGTTGGTTTATCACCGTCTGGAGATGGAATGTGGAGCAGAACTTGAGGGTGAGCTCGAGGTATGTGGGCTCCACTATTTGGAAATACTGGTCCCATGGGTTTGTCGTCAACAAGGTTCGAATCTCATCTGCTAGTTGGACCTACTCTAGTGCGGCCCAATTAATGCATCTCCCTGCTCCGAGGGGTCTCGCCCGTAGTATTTGAAACAGTTCCTCTTGGGAGTTCTGCGGGAATTGGAGAAAGGGGTGTCGGATTTCAGCGGAGGGTCTGGAAGAGGAACCTCCGGGCCCCTTTTATTTTTTGGAAGTGGGTACGGCGGCTTTCTTTCCTTTCAAAGATGACATGATTCCTAAGAGTAAAAACAAAGGAAAATAATAAGACGTGCATGCATTAGTCCTAAAGAAAAATGAAAAAAAAAGGTAGGAATATTCATAAGTTCCTAAACTGATTTTCAATTTAAACTAACCAAGATTACTAAATAAGTCATGCAAGCATAGATCGCATAGTTAAAAAATAGATATCAATATATATAGAAAATTCAAATTTCTCAAGATAGTTATAAGTGGCAGCCAAAAGAATGATTAAAGTGGCATAATGAGTATTCTAGATTAATCATGCTAAATGAATGAATTTCCTATCAATAACAATGCAAATAACTAAATAAATGAAATTATTAACAGAGAAATAGGTAAAAGACATTAGAAACTAAGAGAAAAAAGTAAGAAAGGGGAACCGAATGAATGGTTAGGGGTGGAACACGGTCGTGATGATGCTTGCACGGGCGTGGTGGCATTGTTGAGGCTGGTGGCGGTGCTATAGAGGGCTGGTATGGGTTTTGGGTGGAGGGATTTTTAGGGTTTTAGTGGAGAAGAAGATGAATAGTTGGGGTTTATATAGGATTTTGAGTCACAAAGGCATGGCACACGCCCGTGTGACTCGGGTTTAGCCCGTGTGGTTCGAATTTTGAGGATTTTGGTGCGCCTGAGTCGTGACACATGCCCGTGTTCCTAGGGCATGTTGGGGCAGACGGCCGTGTCCCACGGCCGTGTCCTTCGATGTTCACTTCTCCCACGGCCGTGTAGGGGGTCACACGTCCGTGTATAAAATGGCAAGTTCGACAATGGTCTTGAGGCACGGGCATGTCGCACGCCCGTGTTGAATTAACAGGTTTGGCCACGGCCACATTGCACAGCCGTGGCAAGTTGTCAAAGCCCGTGTGTTAGGGAGATCTTACCCTGCTCATACACGGCCATATCGCACGGCCGTGTCTTTGCTCATGGTGTCTACACGGCCTTAGGCACGCCTGTAGGCATGGCCGTATGGCTCAAAAAACCTACATTCAAAGGGTAAGTTGATGTATTAGAAAGCCTAAATAAAAGAATTTACTACGTCAGTGCTCGGGATGCCTCCCGAGAAGCGCTTGTTTATAGTCTAAGCTCGACTTTTCTTAAGCTTATTCGGTCATGGTGGTTTGAAGAGTTGAAACTCTTCTATCCTGCTTTCAATTTCATCAACAACATAAGATCTGAGTCGAGTATGATTTACCTTGAAAGTGCCAAGTGACTCATGTTTTATCTCAACTGTACCATAGGGGAAATTTTTCATTACCGTGAAGTAAGGTGTGTCACTTGTATGTTCTTTTAAATTCAAGATTTGAGGATCGTCTTCCCCTAAAATTACCTTATCCCCTACCTTGATTTGATTCGTTTTTACCTGAGGGTCATCTTGGTGATGTTCTGGGTCGGTGTGGCATATTTTTGGATTTTCTTGATAGTTCAGCCACTCATCTAATTCTTCAATCTAAAGCATTCATTTTTCATGTACGTCTCCCTTGTATGGACTTGTCAGTGGTTGGGTCGCCTTTATGTGGAGTGTATCCTCCACAGAAGGTTGAGTGGTGAGATCAGTCTTTTACAAAGAGTCGTAACTATATTCTTATCATCAACAGTCTTAATCGAGTTTCGAGCTTGTAAAGTAACTATATTCTTATCAGAAGGTTGAGTGCCTAACCAAGCCCCGATATAACAGACAGCTGATTGGGGCCTCGCACCTCAACCAATTGATAATTGCTGATTACGATTGAACATGTTAGGGGCTTTACACTTGAAGCCAGTTGAAAGGCTAATATCATCTAGGGGATTTTCCCCTTGCGTGTGAAGGCTAGATAAGATCGACAACCGATACCACCTAGTCGACCAGGCAAGGTGTGCATGATGCATGCAGGTGAAATATTGTGATCAAGAGCAGCATTAGACCAATATGCTAGTGTCGGCGTTGGTGAAGGCATGATAGTCTAGATAAGGGTAACAATAACTGGTACACAAGCTTTCTAGGGAAATCATTTGTGGTGATTGATAATGATTGTGGCCGACGGTGGTGATGGTGACTTTGGTTCTTGATTCAAGATTTGGTTTTAGCTGACAATTTCTTTTTGGGAAAAAATTATGTATGTTTGGCTTTCACCCAAAAGATCCAAAGAATATTTTGTGGTGATTGATGATGATTGTGGCCGACGGTGGCGATAGTGACTTTGGTTCTTGATTTAAGATTTGGTTCTAGTTGACAATTTCTTTTTGGGAAAAATTATGTATGTTTGGCTTTCACCCAAAAGACCCAAAGAATATTTTGAGAAAATTATTTTACTTTTTAATTATTTTAGCTTTCCCCTGAGATGAAACTATGAAAACTTTTGGTTGGTCAGAGTCGATTTATTATCTATTTATGATTATGATATGTTAAATATTATAAATAATTAGATGTTGATAAATTGAAAAGTATATTCATGCATAAATGATAAAAGCATGTCCTATAGTTTAGGAGAAGAATGTCAATTGTACTTGTTTGCATTTTCAATCATTCATGACAAAAAAAAAACCCTTACATATTTTTATAAAATATTAAGTGGGAAAAAGTCCCCAAACAAGACTTATGCCTATGTCGGTGGTTTCTATGTTGGTTCAGTAAGAATTCTTCCTTTAAAAAGACAGTTAGTCATGTATGTTACTCATTAATGTTACCGCACGAAAACTCATAAAAGAGTTATATATATTTTTTATTGGTGTTAAGTTGATGGTTAAACACTTAAGACTATCTAGCTAATTACCTTCCTATGAAGCTCTATTCAAATTACAATAATAGTGACTTAAATAAAAACTTTTGAATAATTCAATGACCATTTTATAACTTTTTAAAATTAATTGACTAAAACATAAACCTACTGATAGTTAGTGACTTAGGTGTAATTTACCGTAATTGTTATTTTATTTATAAAAAATCCAATTTCAGTTTCAGTTTCAGTTTCAGTTGGATCGTCTTCTACGCGAACTCTTCTTTCTCTTTATCACGTTCTGGCTGGCAACTTAGACTTACAGGCAGAAAAAGAAAGAGAGATAGAAAAGACCTTTTTTTTTTTTTTCTTTTAGAAAATTCCTTTGTTTGTTATTAGTTTCGTACTATTTAATTCTGAAAATTCAGAGCTAATCGAAACCCTAAAAAAGATATAATGAGTGGCAACGAATTTCGATTCTTCTTGTCTTGCGACATCAACCTTCCCGTTACCTTTCGCGTCGACAGATTGGAGGGGACTTTGCCTTCCCCAAATTCTCCCAATTTAGGTTTGAGTCCAAATTCAGTTACTATTGCGGATTTCAATCTTCTTTTTTCTTAACTTGTCACTTCGTAAGCCATCTTTGCCACCCAATTATACTAGCAGTTTTGATGATAATTTCACTACTACAGTTAGTATAAGAAGTTTGGAAGTTTTACGCTACAGTGTAGTGAAATTCTAGTTTTCTTTCACCTTCAATTTGAAAATCTGAAAGAACTGGAACTAGTTTTTTAAAGATCGGTATGATTGTTTATCCTCGGTTTCGATTGCTTTTCAGGGACCGATTCCACTACAGAGGAGAGGAAAGGCGAACTCTATGTGGAGTGTGCATTGTACATTGACGGTGCTCCATTTGGTCTTCCAACAAAAACAAGGTTTTTATGGAAAACCAAAAGTTTCCTTTAATCAACTAATTAAAGATTTATTTACTCGTGTGCGAAATTTTCAATGTGTTTCCTCTCTCAAATAATTTGCCAGTGATAGGGAATTGATATATTGTTCTAATACCAGGTTGGAGTCTGCAGGACCGTTGTATTGTTGGAATGAACTAATAACATTGAGTACTAAATATCGAGACTTGACTGCACACTCACAACTTGCTTTGACAGTGAGTAGAAAAAAATTGTTCTTGCATTCTCATTGCATAGTTGTGTTCAAGTTGAATTCTGTTTTTGTGAGTTGGTAATGAGTTTGTAAATGAGGGTGAATGAAACGAGTCAAAGAATGTTATCTTCATGGCATGTACTGTATCAACTTCCTCCTTATTTGGTTCTTTATAGGCATGTTTGGCAAAACCTTAGTTGTGCCTCTTTTAGTTTAAAATATCTTTGATGGTATCTCTCTTAGCATGAATGTCATTGATGTTATGGTTTTCTTTTTCTTCATGAGACTTCAAAAACTGTATCTAGTCACGTATTTTATCAAAGGCTGTAAATTATTGATCACCAATATATCTTGGTCTAAAGACAGCCATAAAAAAGCTAGCTTCTACAGATGAATTATTTGATCTCGAGATTGAACTGCAATGCCCCTTAGATGTTACATGGGCATTTACTACACTACGTTTAGATTTTCTTTGGTAATTTTCATACAGATGGTAGATAGAGATTGCCTAACTTTAACTGTTTTAGTAGTGCTCAAGATTTAAACTTGTAAATTATATTATTGCTTGCATGGAGATTTTAGCCTCTATTATGCGAATTTCTTAAGACAATGTTATTATGCTTTATAGTGCCTTTCCTTTCCCTCTGTCATTTAATAAGAATATAACTACATTACCTGGTTTGGCCTTTTACTTATTGCCATTCTCCTGGAATGTTAAGGTCTGGGATCTGTCTTGCGGAAAAGATGATGGGCTAATTGGTGGCGCTACGATTCTTCTGTTCAACAACAAAATGCAACTCAAAACAGGGAAACAGAAGCTTAGACTCTGGTTAGGGAAACAAGCAGATGGATCGTTTCCAACAAGTACTCCTGGAAAGGTTCTGGTTGCTGGTGCATAATGTTTCTGGTTTGGCATTTGGTTATATAGCTACAATTTTTAATGTATATGGTAATATATCCCACTATAGGTCCCCAGGCAAGAGCGTGGAGAATTGGAGCGTCTGGAAAAGCTTGCAAATAAGTATGAAAGGGGACAGATTCAACCTGTTGATTGGCTAGATCGACTCACATTCAAGGCTATGGAAAAAATCAAGGATAGGGAAAGCTTGAAAAATGGAAGTTCCCATTTATACTTAGTTGTTGACTTCTGTAGTTTTGAACATCGAGTTGTTTTTCAGGTACGATCCTGATCCATGATCATCATATAATTTGCTTGCTAGTGCCTTTTTGTTTAATCTGAACATTTGCTGCAATATGATTTATTTCATTTATTTATTATTTTTTTTGGGGGGGGGTGTTAAATTGCTAAAACCTTCTCTGTAGTTCAGGGCGGAATAAATCAATATGCCCTTATGGTTTAAGAAGTGACCGGTTTTTTAACATTAATTTTGAAGCTAAAACCAATTTGTCTTTTTCCCTTTTTTTGGTCTTTTTTATTTATGGAATTTTATTTTTGCTTGAATTTCTATTGCTTCTCTCTCTAACAGTATGCCATTTTTACTTTAACAGACTTGATTTGAAATTTAATGGAAGAATCACATGTTGGTAAAAATGATGGGTTCACTTAGCTTGAACCACATGGCTCTTCTTCTTTTCTTAATTTTCTTTTTTCTTTCTCATACTAATCATATATTGTTTAATCTTGTTATTACAATTAACATTAAATGATTTAGTATTAGTTCAAAGCTAAAATTTGACATGTAACAATTTTTTCCTTACTTATTCGGGGAAGTCTTAACATATCATGGTATCTCTGGCCATTTCTGTAAGATATTTCAATGAATACTTTAAGGATTTGTTTAACTTGAACTTAAAAGGACTTATGATATCAAATTTAGTATAAGTGGCACATGTAAATACGATTTTCTTGATTATTTTCAAATTCATTAATTTGTTGGTTCTCTATTTAGTAATGAGTCTTAACATATCATGGTATCTCTGGCCATTTCTATAAGATATTTCAATGAATACTTTAAGGATTTGTTTAACTTGAACTTAAAAGGACTTATGATATCAAATTTAGTATAAGTGGCACATGTAAATACGATTTTCTTGATTATTTTCAAATTCATTAATTTGTTGGTTCTCTATTTTGTAGTGAGTTTGGAATACCTTAGATTCATCTTCTGATACCCTTTCAAATGTATAGGCACATTGAACCATAACCAATTAGTGCATATTATGTTCGTTTTATTTGCACAATTTATTCATATTGCAAACTAAATCCAAATCCACTATCTGTAATTCATCTATTCAAACATAGTATACAAGAAACTGCATTAACTCTTTTTTTTTGGGTGAATTTATGGTTTGCATTCAGAAGAGTCCCACCTTTGTTTTGTTGTGCAGGAATCAGGGGCCAATTTCTTATTACCATCTCCAATAGCTTCATCAAATGAACTGGTCACTGTGTGGGACCCTGAAGTGGGAAAGATAAACCCTTCTGAGCACAAGCAATTGAAGCTTGCAAGGAGTTTAACTCGTGGTATTATTGACAGGGACCTCAAGCCTAGTTCTAATGAACGAAAGTAAGTTTGAAAACAACTTAAAGCTTCTCCTACCCTCTGAATTTGTCAGTCAGCCTGGTTTTTTCTTTCTAACATGCATACTCTGGTTGAGGTAGATTGCTACATCAAATCATCTGACTCTGCATGGAAGTTTATAGTTCTGTACCAAGTGTTTGCTGAAATTTGGTTGTGGATTGACACTGCTTGGAGATTCTCATGGATGGTTCTGTTATTCCTACAATATGTACTTTTCTGAGTCTTTCTTTGATATTGTGTATTTGTCTTTAATTGTAAGGTCAATACAAAGAATTTTGAAATATCCTCCTACAAGGGCCTTGAGTGGAGATGAGAGGCAGCTCCTTTGGAAATTTCGGTTCTCATTGATGTCTGAGAAGAGGGCCCTCACAAAATTTCTCCGATGTGTTGAATGGAGTGATGTTCAGGTTTGCATTTCTTTTTTGTTCTTGCTTTTCTTGTGAATTCCAGTATCTGGTCTCTTGCATGAATACTGCTCCTTGATTATTCTTGCATCTCTTCTGCCTTAAACTTCTCTCTTTTGTTCCCCATCAATTTCTTCTAATTCATCATGGCTGCATCTTCTGATTCTATCATGTTATATTATCCAATACTAGAGCATAAATGGTGTGCCATAGAGTCTACCTTGAATATGTTCGTATTATAAGAATTCTGTTTTTGATCTGTTTTATCACTTTTAAACCATCTAGTTCTGTGAAATTATAGAAAGATGTTAGCTAAGGACTGCAGAAGAAAGAAACTCGTTCTGTGTGATATGATATTCATAAAAGGGTCTGTTTCTGTAATTGGTAGGCATTAATGTACATTAGCTCAGATTTGCTGGTCTGAACTGGTAACCTTTTGTGGCTTTGCTGCTTTTCTCCACCTACTGTTTTTTCTTTTGATATCGTTTCCAAACAAAAAATAGATAGAGACTGTTCTAATTAAACTAAAATGTTTATGCATGAAGAGAGTGGTCCCTATGTCTGCAGGAAGCAAAGCAGGCAATTGAGCTTATGGGCAAGTGGGAAATGATTGATGTCTGTGATGCGTTGGAACTTCTATCTCCACTTTTTGAGAGTGAAGAGGTAGGTCTAAGTAAGGTTTGCCTGATACTTTGTAGGCATATCTTTTGGAACCTCTGTTATAATCAGAAACCGTGTAAGATGCCCTTAGATCTTGGGTTGCTTTTTTAACCTGTTATTATAATTAAATGTCTTAAATTACTCTTGATATGTATCACACTTGAGTTGGTTTCTCGCCAACTTAGGCCCTGTTTGATAAAGTGTTTAAAAAACTTAATCAACTGAAAATTAATATTTTCAGCAATTTAATTTTTTAAACACGTTTAATAACTCACAATAAAAACTACTGGATAGAATTTTGTCTACAAGTGTAGAAAATGATAAGTAGATGGGGACCTACTTATCACTTAATAGAGAATAAATTCAATGGTTATTTTATTTTACTTCATTTAAGATTATATTATCCTTTATCAAACAAACTAATTATATTTAATATTTAATTTTAAATAAACTATCAAACATATTTTATAACTTAAATTCAACAATTAATTTTTCAGTACTTATTTTTTCAACACTTAATTTTTCAGTTTATCAAACATAGCCTTAGTTTCCTTTTAAATATTTCAAGTGAGTTTGACCTTTTTTCGATGATGTATCCTTTCTGCTATATGCTTGGTCTTTATACATTATAAAACTGCTGCTCTTTTACTAATTTGGTCCCCTCTTATTGTTTCAATGTGATTTCGTGCAAACTTTCTTAATTATTAAAGTATGTCATTTTATAGATTTAAAGTTAGGGGGCAAAATGACATTTGCACAATGTATCTACTTGTACCAAAATCTTTTAATTCGTACTTGGCTGATCTGGAAAGAGTCTAGCTGAAGTATCCTTGTATCATTTTGTCCAAAAGTGTAGGTTGAATTGGATACTCTATAATATCTTATTCCATCCTCCTAATAGCATTTTTTCTACAGTGTAGATTCGATTTGATAATCTATAACATCTTAGTCCTGCTATAATGACTGACTGTTGATCATCTTAACAGGTTCGTGCATATGCTGTTAGCGTTCTTGAAAGGGCTGATGATGAAGAGCTTCAATGTTACTTGCTTCAACTAGTTCAGGCACTTCGATTTGAACGAACTGATAAATCTCGCCTTTCTCAGTTCCTTGTGCAACGTTGTATGTTCCTTTATGCTTGTGTGAATGTCATGTTTGTGTTCGAACACAATATATGCTGTATTTTTGCAGTACAGCTATTGACACTTACTTTTAATTGCTACTTTTTCTTCTCCTTTAAACAGAATATATACTACGTGTGAAAAATCAGTCTTTTTCGTATATTTTTTCACAAGAGAATACATACATATTTATACACATAGTTTAGCCTAACTTAGGAAACTTTACACTAGGAAACAGAATAATTCTAGAGATCTGTACAGCCTTAAAGTTAGGGATAGAATATCATAATTGATATGCCCAAATATTCCTGAAATCTGACACTCCCCCTCAAGCTGGGAAGTGGATATCATCCATTCTCAGCTTGTTTACTAATTTCTGAAACAACTTCCCAGACAATCCTTTGGTAAGTATGTCTGCTAGTTGTTCATCAGTGGACACAAATGGAGTGCAAATTAAGCCACTGTCCAGTTTTTCTTTTATGAAATGTCTGTCAACCTCAACGTGCTTCGTTCAATCATGTTGAACTGGATTATGAGCGATATTGATAGCAGACTTATTATCGCAATACAACTTCATTGGACCTTCCCACTTGATCTTTAAGTCTTCTAAAATAATCTTTAGCCATAACAATTCACAAATTCCAAGAGCCATTGCCCTAAATTCTGCTTCTGCACTAGATCGAGCCACAACGTTTTGTTTTTTACTCCTCCAAGTCACAAGATTACCTCCTAGGAAGGTGCAGTAACCAGAGGTTGATCTTCTATCAACCATAGATCCTGCATAATCTGCATTAGTGTAGGCTTCAAGGGTTAAATTTTCTCCTTTTTTGAATAAGATCCCTTTGCCTGGCGTGCCTTTTAAGTACTGTAGAATCTGATATACTGCTATAAGATGTGATTCCTTAGGATTGTGCATAAACTGACTTACAACACCTACTGCATAGGCAATATCTGGTCTGGTATGAGACAAATAAATAAGCTTTCCCACAAGTATTTGATATGACTTTTTATCAACTGCTGTATCTTCTAGTGCATCTCCAAGTTTGTGATTCACCTCTATGGGTGTCTCAACTGGTTTACAGCCTAACTTGCCTGTTTCTGTCAGCAAATCAACTATATATTTTTGCTGAGATATGAATATTCCTTCTCGAGAGTGTGCCACCTCAATACCAAGGAAATATTTTAACTTGCCTAGCTCTTTGACTTCGAATTCTTTTACTAGGCATTTCTTTAACTTCTCCATTCCTTCTAGATCATCACCGGTTACTATAATGTCATCAACGTAGACTAATAGAGCGGTCACTCCCCCTGAAGATGATTGTTTCACGAACAGAGTGTGAACTCCTTGACTCTGTTTATACCCCAACTTGAGCATTACTTTGGTAAATCTTCCAAACCAAGCCCTCGGGGACTGTTTTAGTCCATACAAAGCCTTTTTTAGTCTGCAAACAACCTGTCCTGTAGTTGGACCGAATCCTGGAGGAACATCCATGTATACTTCCTCTTCTAGGTCACCATGTAAAAAGGCATTTTTTATGTCATATTGCTGTAATTTCCAGCCTCGGTTGGCAGCCAGTGACAACAACACTCTTACAGTGTTCATCTTTGCAACAGGAGCGAATGTCTCAAGATAGTCGATCCCATACATTTGAGTGTACCCTTTAGCAGCCAGTCTTGCTTTGTACCTCTTCAAAGAACCATCTGACTTATACTTTACTGTGTACACCCAGCGACATCCCACTGGTTTCTTTCCTTCTGGTAATTTGACTAAGTCCCATGTCTTATTTTTTTCCAAAGCTTCCATCTCAACTTTCATGGCATTTCTCCAATTCTCATCTTCTAATGCCTCGAATACAGTTTTAGGTATGGAAATAGAGTTTAGGCTAGTAAGAAAGGCTTTGTGTCTATGGGACAAGTTTTTGTAAGATATAAATAGGTGCAAGGGATATTTTGTACAGGCTCTAGTACCCTTTCTAATAGCAATGGGAAAATTATCTAAATCTGTAGTATTAGGATTCAAAGTAGGTTCAGCAATTACCTCAGATCGTATAGGAGAAGAGGATGATTGAACTTGCACTGGTGCCTACTTCCTTGAGTAAACCTGTAAAGGACGAGTAGTGTCTTGAATTCCTCTTGGTGATTTTGGTGTACTAGGTTCTGTTTGTGTAGGGGGCATTGTTTCAAGTCGGGCAGGTTGGTTAGTAGGCAAGGTCAAGGTCTGAATGAGGGTGTTTGGTTGCTGGACAGAAGCTGGAATGGGAGTGTTTGGAGTGTTTGGAGCTGGAATGGTGGAAGTATCTGAGTGCTGGACAGTAGTTGGAATGTCAAGAAGAAAGAATTCTTTGTCCTTATCTTCTGTGAATAAAATCTCCCCCTGAAGATAAGGACGAGTAAAGAAATTTTCTTGTTCAGCAAAGGTAACATCAGCTGTTACAAAAAATTTTTTAGTGGCTGGATGATAGCATTTGTACCTCTTTCGAGTGGAAGAATAACCAATAAAGACACATTTGACAGCCCGTGGATCAAATTTCCCTCTATTTTGAGAATGAACATGGACAAAGGCAACACAGCCAAATATTTTGGGAGTGAGATTACTGGAAGTATTGAAATCAGGAAAAAATTTGGCTAGAACTTGCATAGGACTCTGAGACTCAAGGACCTTTGTAGGCAACCTATTTAACAAATGAGTAGCAGTTAAAACAGCCTCCCCCCAGTATTGTTTAGGGACATTTTTTTGGAACAATAGGGCTCTTGTGATAGCTAAAATGTGACCATTCTTCCTTTCGGCGACACCATTTTGTTGTGGTGTATTTACACAAGATGACTCATGTATAATGCCTTTTTCTTGGAAATATTATGAAAGGAATTGATTGAATAATCCTTGGCATTGTCTGACCTAAACCTTTTTATTTCAGTCCCAAATTGTGTTTTGACCATGTTGTAAAAGGTTGAAAAAACAGACCTAACATCAGATTTCTGTTTTAAAAGAAATACCCAAGACACACGAGTACAATCATCGATAAAAGATACAAACCACCGAGCTCCTGAAATATTTGAAATAGTGAATGGCCCCCAAACATCACTATGAACAAGAGTAAAAGGAGTGGAAGTTTTTTTATTGCTTACTGGAAAAGAGGTGCGTTTATGTTTTGCAAGTTCACAGATATCACAATGAAATTTTTCAATAGTTATTCCTTTGAACAATGAAGGAAACATAATTTTAAGGACTCTAAACGATGGATGACCAAGGCGAAGGTGATAGAGCCAAATTTGGTCTTTATTGGTTTTAATAGATTCAGAAATGAAAGATAAGGGTGAGGAATTCAGATCACTAACTTCTTCACTGGATTCTTCAAGATAGTATAGGCCATTTATTTCCTTAGCATGTCCAATCATCCTCCTCGTATTCTGTTCTTGAAAAAGACATTGATTGTGATAGAAAACCACTTTACAGTTAGAGTCTTTGGTAATTTTTTGAATGGATAAAAGATTGGTAAATAGTTTTGGAACATGAAGGACATTTTTTAGAGTAAGGGTTTTGTTTATAACAATATCACCTTGACCGGCTACTGTGATCATAGAACCATCAGCCACTGTTATTTTTCTATTACTAGGACAGGGTGTATATGAAACAAATTTGTGTGAGGAGTGGGTCATGTGGTCTGTAGCTCCTGAGTCAATGACCCAAGAACATTTTTGGTGTCTGTATTCGAGACTTTAGAATTTTGAGGAGAGGATATACCTGAAAAAGCCAAACTACAAGTACCTGTTGGAGAAGATTTTTCCAATGACACCAGCAAATTTCTTAACTTCTCAATTTCTTCCTTTTTAAATTCAATCGGCAATTCTTGAGAAATTTTTTCATCTTGCTGTATTTGCTCGTCCTTGTCCCCTCAATTGTTCACCCTTTTTTGAAAAATTTTTGTTTGTTGTTTGTGGCTTTCCATGGAGTTTCCAGCATCTGTCTTTAGTGTGATGAGCCTTTTTACAGTAGGTGTACCACACGGAATCCCTGTTAAACGACTTTGTACGTTCTGTCTGTCTATTATCTTCATTAGTTGGCTGCTCCAGGCCAAATTTCCTCTCACTTACAGCATTTGTAACCAAGGCTGAATTATCCACTTGATTGTTCTCCACCATAACTCCTCTTCTTCCTTCCTCGGCACGAACAATTGCAATTGTTTCATTCAGTGATGGTAGTTCTTCTTTTCCAAGAATTTGAACTCTTACTGCATCAAACTCGACATTTAATCCAGCAAGAAAATCATAAATTCGATCTTTTTCAACGAACCTTTTCAGGAGTGCTGCATCTTCACTGCACTTCATCTGAATGCACTGGTAATGATCCATCTCTTGCCATAAGCTTTGCAACAGATTGGAATACTCCGTTATTGATCGATTTCCTTGCTTGATGGATGAAATCTTCGTTTTGATTTCATAAATTTGAGCAGCATCTCGAACCTTAGAATAAGTCTGCTTCACAGCTTCCCATATTTCTCTGGAAGTGCTAAGAAACATGCATGTATCACTGATTTCTGGCATCATAGAGTTCCATAACCAAGACATTACCATAGTCTTGTTCATCCCAAGCATCAAATTTAGGGTCTCCTTCTTTAGGTCCTGTTCCGAGCAAGTGACTCAGCTTTCCTCTTCCTTTTAAGAAGGTACGAACCAGTTGGGACCACTTCAAATAATTTTTTCCATTTAGCCTGTAAGCTACCGGGATAGTCTGAAACTCACTCGCTGGGTTTGAGTTGTTAACAGAAATTTCTGAGCCACTGACTTTGACAGTTTCAGGCATATTGTGTTTAACAAGTTCTATAGACTTGAGGACTGGTTGGGAGTCGAGAAAAAAGAACAGGCTAAAGAAATCGGCTAAAAAATCTCAAAAATCGGGCTTAAAAAACAGGCTCTGATACCATGTGAAAAATCAGTCTTTTTCGTATATTTTTTCACAAGAGAATACATACATATTTATACACATAGTTTAGCCTAACTTAGGAAACTTTACACTAGGAAACAGAATAATTCTAGAGATCTGTACAGCCTTAAAGTTAGGGATAGAATATCATAATTGATATGCCCAAATATTCCTGAAATCTGACACTACGTCTTCTTTCTCTCAATAAATGTTTTTGGCAGAACTTTCTTTTCTCTCATACTCTTCAGCCAAATGCTCTCATTCTCTCAAACCTTCTTTTGCTCTCCTTTCATTCTGTAGCTCTAGACTTTCTTTCCAAAGGAAAAATCTTCCTTTGTTTTTTCCTTCTCTTATTGATAGGGAATTTGGGATAAAAGATTGGAGATAAACATTTTGAATTCCCCCCCTCTTGCTGAAATTTTTTTGTTAGAGTGATTCATAAAAATTATTCTATAATATTTCTCCACTCTTGAGAGTAAAAGATCCATTTACCATTTACTTAATTAGATTAAAATTATCTGTTGAAAGTAATTAAATTGGTTTTAACTTATTATCAAAAAATTCACCTTCAATAATACTCTTAATCAGTTACTACTCTTAATCAGTTACTAGCATCTGAAAGTATTCTTGAACTTTTACAGCTTTACGTAATATTGAATTGGCTAGTTTTCTACGGTGGTTTGTTGCTGTGGAACTTCATGATCCTGCCTATGCGAAACGGTTTTATTCTACCTACGAGTTCCTAGAAGAAAATATGATTAAGGTATGAGCTCCAATTTTCTATTATTGCTATTGCCATTTACTATTCTGTTTAGGAATAGAAATAGTTTATACAATCATGATAAATAGTTGGTTTCTAATTTGCATATTGAAAATGCAGGTTACAATAACATTGTTACCATCATTAGTTCTACCTTATAACATACAACACTGATGAGCTTGAGTTCTCTTTCAGCGATTTCTAAATTCACTCGTGTTGTTACAGCTGACAGCTGGAGTAAATGGAGAAGAGGATGGATTTAAGATGTGGCAGAGCTTGGTTCGTCAGACAGAACTGACAGCCCAGTTGTGTTCTATAATGAGAGATGTGAGAAATGTGCGTGGCAATACTCAAAAGAAGATTGAAAAGCTTAGGCAGCTCCTTTCTGGCCTTCTTAGTGAACTTACTTATTTTGATGAGGTATTTCTTTGACATGAGTTTCCATACTAAATAACCTTCTAAGGGTGTCTGCTTAGTTTTACAAAGTTACCTTACTTATATTTCAATCTTGTTTTCAGCCAATTCGGTCACCCTTGGCTCCTAGTGTCCTTATCACTGGAATTGTGCCTTCGGAATCGTCAATATTCAAAAGTGCATTACATCCTTTGCGACTAACTTTCCGAACAGCCAATGGTGGACAAAGTAAGGTCATATTTAAAAAGGGTGATGATATTCGGCAAGATCAATTGGTAATTGATAAAAAAATTCTAGTAGAAAGCTCAGAAAAGGTGGAGAAAATCCTTCATGTGGTTAATGTAACTCATGTGGTTCCTGTAGGTTGTCCAAATGGTGTCACTTATGGATAGATTACTAAAGTTAGAAAATCTTGATCTTCACTTAACTCCATATAAGGTACTGGCAACTGGGCAAGATGAGGGCATGCTGGAATTCATACCATCCCGTTCTTTGGCACAGGTATATTCTCTAGAAAAGATGCTTCTCCAATGAGGGAAGTGCAGACACAGAATCATTAAATCCTTTTGTTTTCTACGAGTTTAGCTGCAAAACTTTGTTTTTGTTTTCTCTACATGCATGCTCTGTAGATTTTCCGTAGGCCTAGTGTCATGGTTGAGACAAAATGCAAGGTATTGTTTGCTTCAACCAATTGGGCCCTATAGTTCTGTCTGCAAAGCTCACAGGTTCAAATGGTGCGAATGCTTAAATATGGAAATCTAACTCTAGTACAGTCATTGTGGAGTTTCAAGCTCCCTTTTAGGACCCTGAGACACATACTTTGTGAATTATAATACTCTCTCTCGAGTTTATCATAGTGTTCATAATGGTTCTGATCTTGCTAAGGACGTTTTGAATGTATTTCTTCCCTTGTGCAGATTCTTTCAGATCATCGTAGCATTATAAGCTATCTACAGAAATTTCATCCTGATGAACACGGACCGTTTGGGATTACAGCCACTTGTCTCGAAACCTTCATAAAAAGTTGTGCTGGCTACTCTGTTATCACATATATACTTGGAATTGGAGACAGGTGATCTTTTATTCATCTATATATTCATATAGTTCCTATGCACATTGCTTTTTTCTTTTTGGCAAATTGTTCCAGATTGGCATCTAATATTAGCCATAGATTTTCCCCATATAGTTTGCAATTTCTGAAGACAAATCTTTATGGATTGCAGACATCTTGACAACCTTCTGCTTAGGGATGATGGACGCCTTTTCCATGTTGATTTTGGTTTTATTCTTGGCCGAGATCCTAAGCCATTTCCACCACCAATGAAACTTTGCAAAGAAATGGTTGAAGCTATGGGTGGAGCAGAGAGGTAATTTTCTTCCTCCGTCTCCTCCCCCTCCCCCTTTCTTTCCATCTCTTTCTGGTTAAGTATTAGATTATGCATGCCCATATTTGTTTATGACCAAGGAAATTTAAATTCTTTGCCGAGACATTAAGGGGTGCATAAATGGCTTTTCATTTTGCAGCCAATATTATACAAGGTTCAAATCCTATTGTTGTGAAGCATACAACATTCTCCGTAAATCCAGTAACCTTATATTAAATCTTTTCCATCTCATGGCCGGTTCCAACATTCCTGACATAGCATCTGATCCTGAAAAAGGCATCCTCAAGGTGGGTCCTTTATGTTCTGAATCCGATGATCATTCTGGAACCTGCTCTTTTTTTTTTTTAACCCATTATGAACTGTTCTCTTTTGGTATAGCTCCAAGAGAAGTTCCGGTTGGACTTAGATGATGAAGCCTGCATACATTTCTTCCAGGATCTTATCAATGAGAGTGTTAGTGCCTTGTTTCCTCAAATGGTTGAGACTATTCATCGGTGGGCTCAATACTGGCGCTGATCTCAAAATCAAGTTCAGGATGTTGAATACCTGTTGTAAATACATAGGGGTATATTTAGGTTGCCTCCTTTGCTCTCACCCCCACTTGGACTACTCCTTCAATATTTTGAGGTTGTGCCCCGTTAGTTCATTGAGGTTTGAGGCAAAAAAGATCTCTCAGTGGATGAAACTGACTGGGCTATCAACCAATGATAAAATCTGACAGGTTTATGCCAGCTGGTGTGCTCTCTGCGACGGTCATTGAGGAGGTAAACCTGATCTGATATTGTGAATGATTGCAAACATACTCCTTTATGCTTGGGTTGTATGCTCTGATATAACTTAGAACTGTGTCCATGAACTGGATAGTTTCAACCAATGCGATGTATGATTATTATTATTATTTTTTTGGTAGAATAAACAAAGGATTACATAGAAGTGTTCATAAATAAATTGCCAATAGTGTTTTCTTCTTTTAGGACCTTTTCAATCATCAAACATGAGCAATTCTTCATCATTCAAGCCAATTTTGCTAAAGCATCTGCAATCCTATTATTCTCTCTAGGAACACATCTCAAAGTCCATTTTTCTTCATTAGATAGTATTTGTTGAATCCTCTTGACTAGGGTAGAGTTTGATCCTTCAAGTTTGCTGTTACTAATACAATGATCTCGAGATTGTCAGATTGGATGGTGACCTCATTGTATCCTTTTTTGTGATGTATGATTTTCATGCCTTAGATTAGTGCATAGGTGGGTCCTTTCAGATGCTTCCCGTGGAAGTAATTTTGGTAAAGATGTGGGCACATACTTTTTCCCACACCCAGAGCATCTTATATTTATTTAGGGGGAGTTTGGATGGGCGATTGGGTGTGGTGCGATGTGTTTAGTCTATTTTTTGTTTCATGCTACAGTATCGTTACAGTATCTTATCTCACCACTACTGTTGTTTTTACACTAACCGCAGGTAAATTTTAGTGACTGTGTTGTGAATTTTAAATATTTGTGTAGGGGTGAGCAAAATTCGATTCGACATGAAAAAATCGAAAAAAAATTTAAATTTCGAGTTAAACGAATCGAGTTGTTCGAGTTATACGAGTCAATTCGAATTTTTTTCGAATTTCGAGTTCGAATCGAGTTGAGTCGAATAATTTGAATATTAAAATATAATATTTTACATTTTTACCCCAAACATCCAAACTTTTTTACTTTTGCCTCTAAACTTTTACTCTTTCCCACTTTCCCCCCAAAACTTTTACTCTCTTCCTATCCCAACCTTTCATCTATCCAAAATTCATTTCTCACCAAAATTTTACTCTCCTATTTATTTTTTTTAAAAATTTTACTCCCAAAACTCTCAAAACTTTTTATTTTTCCCCAAAATTTTTACTTCCTCCCATTTTCCCCTTTAAACTTTTACTCCATTCCTATTCCACCCCCATCTACCATAAACCCATCCCCTCTTCAATTTTTTTAATATTTTCCCTCCAAAATTTTACTCCCCCCTATTTATTTTTCTTCAAACTTTTACTCTCTAAAACTTTTTATTTTTCTCCTAAACTTTTATTTCTCACCATTTACTCCCAAATAAAAAATCAAAATTATCTCAAAAAACCCCTACACATAAATAGTAATAATTTTATTTATATCTACTATTTATATTATTAAATTAAATTTCACATTTTATATTATTTATATTATTAAATTGTTTAGTCATATTAAATATTTATATTAAAATTGAATTATTAATGATGCCATAAAATATTCGTGTTAAAATTTTATATTGGTATCAATTTTATATTTTATCTTTAAAATAACTTTTATTAAAAAATCACATTTTTACATTTAATATAGTTTTTAATTCTAAAATACATAGTGACAAGAATCTAAAGATAATTGAAACAACTAAGCAAGCAAAAAAGCTAACCCGTATATAAAAGATTAATAAATAAATTATGATGTGATGAAAGTTAATAAAAATTTAATTACGGTGGGTGACATTGGTTAGAAAGACTTAAAATTAATTTTTAAAATTTAACTTGAACAAATATATTCGATTTGACTCGATTCGAGAAAATTTCAAATCAAATTAGGATGATAAAATATAATTCGTTAATTGGATTAACTCGAAATTTTTTTATTCGATTCGATCGAACGCTCACCCCTATATTTGTTTGTGTAAAGCTGAGAAATGGAAATAAAATCTTAATTTTAGTGATTTGAATATTTCATATTATGCGTTTAATAAAAAAAAAAACCTAAATGGAAGTAGTAAAATCATTCAACACATTTTTCATGGAATAAAATCTAAACATTGTTTCTTTTAAAAAAAATTATAAAAATCAAAGCGGACGACTGGAAAAAATATTAAAATTATAAATTTACGCAACTATTTCACAGCATTCTTAAAATCAACATGCAAAAATCTTCTATATGAAAAAATTGTAAGAAATTTTTACAACTTTGATGACATAATGAAAATGTTTAAAACAATATATAATTTTCGTTCAAAAACGTATGCAAAAACGTTGATACAAATATTCAAGAAAATGTATACCTTTGAAGTACGGATGATTAGAAAAACAAACAAACAAAGTTTTTTTTAGACTTATTTACAAGTTGGGTAAATTACACTTTGTCATTTTTTTTAATTTTTTAAGTTATTTTATGCCTTTTGTTTAATTTTCTTTCTTTATAATTTTTATATGCTAAATATAGTATCCTTTTATTTTAAGATTTTACTTAATTGAATCATATTAAAATTAATGAATATTAAATTATTAAGTTTAAAATATAGTTTTAAAAAAAGACACATATTAACAGCATTTATCAAAATTAAATTTATACTTTTCAAATATAATAAGAGTTATTTACATTCATTGATTAAAGTAGAGTAAAGATAAATATAAATATAAAATACCAGTAAAAAATTATTGATAATATAATTTAAATTATAACGTATTAACATTAATAACCAAACCATGATAAATAAAATTAAATAACATCAATATAATTGATTCTAAATTAGTTAAATATTTTTAAAACATTTTATAATTACATTACCTTTTTCAATTTATTAATGATTTTTTTTGAAAAATTCATTAAAAATTTCAAATAAAAACTAATGTTATAAAAATATTATAAATTTAATATACATAAACAATCATGCAACGAACAAGAATACAAACTAATAAAAAACTATACAAGTGAATTTAATATATCATCACATGTACTTATAATTAAAAAAAAAAGATAAATGGTAGCTTCATTTGCAATATATAGAATAATTATCCATATACAAATTATTATAATTTTCATAATGTTTTGTATAATTACATTACATAAATTATTACATAATTTTTTTAACATTTGTAATGTTTTTATATTACTTTATTACACAAATTATTACAAAAAGCTTGTAATTATATAAATTATTAGAAACTTTAAACTCTAAACTCAATTACACAAATTATTATAATTTTGTAATGTTTTTGTATAATTATACAATTACATGAAACACGGAAATGTAGTACAATCCTTGAATCGACGACCTACATAGAAAAAAAATACAAACACAAAAAAATAAAAGCATATGCAAATAATAAATGAAAATAAAAGAAAACAAAAACCAACAATCAAATTCAAAATAATCCTAGTATGTTTAAGTTATATTCTCCAAATTTTAAACGAAGTGTAACTTCAGTCTTTGTTGGAGTTTGACTCCAACTCCACCACCATCTTGCTCTTGTCTTTCATTCTTATAGTACTTTTATAAACTTTCTTGACCGAACGACGACGTAACTCGTCTTGGTCTGTGCTGAGGAAAACTAGCCCTTTAGTTGGAGGTCGTTTTGGAATGAACGCCTCATCTAAGTTGTGGAATTGGGGCATCAAGGTATCCTCATCTATATCCTTCTTCTTCTTCTTCTCTTTCTTTTTCAGTAGCCACGCCATGTGGATTCTTGTCAATAGAAGTACCATGGTGGAAGGCAACATAGGGATTCAACGGCCATTACGAGACATCCCATCTTTGTTTCTCAACATATCAATCAATGAACGGCTATAAAGTAGACACCCATTGAGTGAAGAACATCACCCTTGGGGTCTCGCTGTGATCTCCACCCTTCGGTTGATGTTTCAATTTATGTGCGTCTTTTGTCTTCTTGATCGTCAAAAAAGGTGGTAGCTCCATCTTCTTCTCCCTTCACTAATTCCATTTCTGATACTGAGCATAAACCATGTCTCCAATGAAACTCTTTGAAGGTTTAAGGAATTGCTTAATAGATTCAATTGAGACATCAACTTCACAACACAATTCTATTACCAAGTGAGGAAAATATATCTTATCCTTTGCTCACTGATGCACTTGCGCATAAACTTGTTGATCCATGTGTTAGAGTATACCCAAAGATCAATCATGAGATGGTTGTAATTATATACTTGTTTTACCCTGTTTTTTAATATAAGACAATGTCATTATTATTTCAGTTTCTTTTTTGTGTATATAAATAAATTGATCAATAATAAAATCCTAAATATAATATGATTATTCTTAAAAGGTCCTTAGTCAAGTATTATTGTGGTATTGGACAATAATAATGTATTGAGACTAATGTGTAGTTGATTGATGACAAAGTGTTGTCATTGACATAGGGATGTCAAAAATCAATACATGAGTATGTGTTAGAGAAACAACATACTGGATTTACCCGCATGACTATGTTTCTTGGATTATTATGCAATAGCCATAAACATTACTAATAGTGATAACTATGTATATGATCTTCAGATTTAATATCATCATTGTCCCAACATTGTGAGTTGTATATTTTGATATACTCAAATGTCTACCGTAATAGGTTGAACTATAAAGACTAATGTTGATATGAGACATCACACTTATTTTTTTAACATAGTCTACTCAGATTATCAAGAAATATGATATTGAACTATAAAAATGTGACTATACCATGACTTGTGTCCAATCTAAATATAAAGGATAGAAGGATATGATACATGAAAAGTTTATCACAAAAAAGTTATGTCAAATTACAACTTCTTGTAACTTAAGTAGCAATGATTCATTGCTAGACGCCATTTATTGCTTGTAACACTAGAAACGTTCTAGTATTACTACCAATGTTACAAGAACCTGCAAGGTCACACTCTATGGTTCAAGCAAACAGATTTCACGCCAATAGAATGGGTGTATACCCTCCTACATACGATTATGGCATATTCTTATCTTTGGTGGATAACTATCGCTTGGTGGACAGAATAGCTTGGTGGACAATATTGCTTGACGAATAGTATTGTCTGGCGGACAAAATAGCTTGGCGAATAGAATTACTTGGCGAATAGGATTGCCTGGCAATTACGATTTGCAGTATCTTTCCAAAGTTAATATTTATGGAAGTTAATAATCTTTTAGAAAGAATATAATTTCAATATCTTTGATGATTTTCTCTAAAAAATAAAAAGGGAATTTTTCTGTTTTTATTAATATACATGATATTAATAAAAGGAATACAATACTAGATTTTGTAGAAAAGGGTTAAGAAAATCAATTTAGGTCTAATGGCCAAAAGTTTGTATTCTATCTGAAAAGTTCAAAGAGTTTTGTTGTTTGTGCTTAACCGGGTGGACTATGTAGAGGCTGAGACATTTTATTGCGTCTAGGATTGACATCGCTTAAAGGAATCCAACCAATAGCTTTACTCGCCATTCTTCAATTTTAAAAGGTATATATTCAACATTATTTCAACCCGACTCATTCCTCGTACATGGATCCGTGGTTGACAATCATTAGAATAATTTTTCTCTACGCCACATGATGTATCAGCAATCCAACACCATGTCCCCAAATTAATCTTCTTTTTCTGCAACATGGCATACAATAATGTTGCTCAAAAAGTAGTCACATTAGAAGCGTTCAGAGCAAGACAAACTCAAGTGCATATTAATTGCATCCATATTTTATCAATAGGGAAACATAATGACTTGATTAAAAGTTAGTGGTAAGTTAGTGTTTTGTTGAACTTTTCGTACCCCACCCCGATTTTCAGTTAAGAAATTCGTCATATCGTCCATATTGATATCTTGAAAAAATTTCAAATCCTAGGATTCAAAATAATTAGTCTTATAAAATGGGATATTATATTATCTACAAATGTTGCTAGGGGATATGTCAACATAAGTTCCTCAAATGAATACTATGTCCTCCTTGGTGTCTCTTAAGTTAGCATAAAATTCTTTGACCACCAAAATGATAGTAGTTTCCTTCGGGGTAAGGCAAAAATCATACCAGTCATGATGGTGGACTAAATCTCATATTTCGTCGCACATAGACGACACCAGATTGAAACCTCATTCAAGAAAAAATGTCTTTCCTTAAAATTCTAAAAAATATTTTATTCAATTTCTTTAGTTTGAAATCTAAATTCATTTAGATCGAGCAATGATTTTTTTTTTTTTTTGCTTGGTGAGATTTAGCCCTTTATGTGCCTTTAGAAGCCATGTCATTATTTTCACTAAGTTTTAAGATAAACAAGAATTGGGAAATGCACTAACCAGCTAATCTACCACAATAAACATAATTTTATCAACTCAAATAATCATACAAGACTGACTATGACTTCAATGGATTATAAGTTTCCAACAAATAGAAAAACTACTCATCAAATAACCCAATACAACTATTAAAATCCTAGAGTTTTACAAATCTATTAAAGTACATTAAGAGGTAAATATTGAAACCCTTAAGCTTAGTTGTTGTTGAATAAAAGGTAAATATTGAAACCCTTAAGCTTAGTTGTTGTCGAAAAAGAGAATGATATTTGCCCTTTCCTTAGTTGCTTCTTGCCTTGAGATTGAATCACCTTGCTAAAACTTGAAAATGAAACGAAAACTAAAATGTAAATTTTTTTAGAAGTGTAAATTTTTAGAGGAAAAGAGTTTTTGAAACCCTAAAATGAGAAAAGAGACAAGAGGGAAAAAGTTTGGGGGGTTTTAGAACTTGAAAACTGAAATAAATAGAGTAAATGGGGATTAAAATGGAGGGTTTAATGTTATAACCTAAGCAGGTTGTAACTTCAAACTGGGTGTTTCGTAGTTCCCGACTTAGCGTTGTGACATCAAGGTCTTGATATCACGACATAGTCTGCATGTAGTGTTGCGACTTCAATAGCATGGTGTTACGAAACTGATCCTGATTTCAGCCTGAAATCTCAAACTCCATACTGATTTTCATGTTGTGATACTGGCTCTATTTCAATCCACACACCTTTACTCAAGACTGTTGCCAATGTCGCGACACTAATACCCTGGTGTCACGATTATTAGGAAATGTGTCAATATTGTAGTAAACATGTATCTATTTTCTATTTATTTAAATGATGAATAAATGAATAAAGTTAATTTCACATTTCAGTATTATATCTTTTGTATTTTTTTTCTTTCATGTTTTGCATACATAGCTGTGGGGGATCAACCCGATTAAGCAACGGACAAGTAAAAATGTAAAAGAAATTGATAATTTGAACACACAAATTTAACGTGGAAAAACCCCTCCAAAGAGAATAAAAAACGACGGGTAAAGATAATTTTACTATAATGGCAAAAGAATGAAGAGCACAAAAGGTGGAGATAAAAACTAAAACCCCGAAACTCAAAAACAAAGAACTCTCAAAACAAAAACAAAAAATTCTCAAACAGGGTTATGAGTTCTAATATTTAATGTGTGTGTTTTATAAGGTTGTAAAAGAGCCTATTTATAGGCTAAATTCGTAGGTTGAATAACAATAAAAAAATTCGAACTAATCAGAGTTTGACTGAAACACATAAACAAAGTTTAACTGGGAGATTATCTCTCAAATTTGACTAAAATATAAGTCATACTAAAAAAATCCCAACCTTGAATCATATTTCCACAACGCCATCTTTTCCAAAGCTCGTCATGTCTAACACCCCTAACCCGTATTCGTCACCGGAATAAGGTTATGAGGCATTACCGATCATAACACGGCATATAACATACATTTCTTATATATGATTCAATTTCACATAAATATCAATTAAACATAATCATATTATCCCTAATAAGGCTTTACGAGACCTTAAAACAAACTTGGAAAAGGTTTAGAACTAAACTGATAACATTTGAAAGCTTTAGGAAACATATAAAATTTTCTTCAATACATAGGTCACACACCCGTGTGAATAGGCTGTGTGCCTCACACGGCCACCAGGCACGCCCGTGCCCCAGGCCGTGTGAAAATAGGGCATACATATTGACTTGGGTCACACGGCCGGCCACATGCCCGTGTGCTAACCCGTGTGCCAGTAGACATGCCTATGTGTCTAGGCCGTGTAACTTACTGACTTCATTTAACTAAGCTATAGCAGACACACGGTTGAGTCACACGCCCATGTGTTGAACCGTGTGGGGCGAAATTAGGCTTGTTTTTAAGCCATTTTTCCTCACTTACATTTAATTACCTTTAAGCATACATATAACACCTTATTCACATCCAATTTGGCAGCCAAAACAACTATTTCAATAAACATTTCCTCACCATCAACCACATTCATAACATGACTCAATAATCATCTATTAACCATCCATCTACCAAGCCAAATAAACATTCTATAAACAATTATATACCATACACCGTAACCTCATTGATTAAACCAACCTATATGACCTTATACAACTTGAACCTTTCATCATGAACAAGCCAAATCTCTTGGCTAAATATACATCAAACACATAGACATCATTTGTCAAAAATTACTTATACACTTCAAAAACCAACTAACCTATACATGCCATATAACCAATTTCATAGAGCTTTTAAATACTGAAATGATAGCTAGATAGTGTGATGAGTCTCCAACGACTTTCAACCTGAGGGAGCCTCCGAAACCCTATAAATATAGAAAAAAATAACACAAATTAAGCTATCAAGCTTAGTAAGCTCGTATGATTAATAGACTCATAATATCAAATAACCACCATTCAAGCAGTTACTTAAGATACAATATAGCTCATGTGATTTCTTTGTTCTCTCGTATACTTAATTACACAATCAACCATGAATTCCACTCGACTATACAGTTCCATTGCTTGTTTGATTTTAATACATCCTATCAATTCATCCACAATGTCATATGCATAAATGAATAAAGATATACTACATTCAATCCAATAGCTATCACATTTATATGTCCAAATAAACTATATGAAATCTCGTAAATTTTTACTTGCTCATTATATGAATTTTCACAACTTTTACTTACTTGTCGATTTCTGTACGAGTACTTGAATTAATTTACATCATCGTTCTTATTTTCTTGTAACATCATCTTTTCTCGTTGACTTGTCTAACATCATCGAAAACACATTAACTCAATTCAATATCAATAAATCTTACTACTCAATTCTTGCTTACGAATCATTACTCATTTTCATATCATTTTTCCAAACTCACACACAAGTATCATCAACCACATAGGTTTCGTACGTACCTGTACTTTCTTGTATTTATCTATCACATTTTTCACTTCACCTTTTTAATCAATACGCTAAATCATTTAGTAGTCTTTAAGTGTTCAATGAACTTGCACACTTAGTGCCAAATGATTAGCCAAAGCTATATATAAAGATATTGCACACTTAGTGCCAAATAAATAGCCGGAGCTATAAATTTCTATTCCACACTTAGCCAAAGCTATCTCCATCTCGCACACTTAGTACCAATACGATTAGCCAAGCTATCTCGGTCTCGCACACTTAGTGCCAATTCAATTAGCCAAAAATCTCACAACATCGCACACTTAGTGCCAATATACCATTGATTCATCATCATAAACATTCATGATATCAAATTCACATTTCAACAAATTTCAAAGATATTAAAACTGTAATGCCCTGAATTTCGGGCCTAGATAAATTGGGCTTTGGGTCTCATAAATTTTTTTTAGTAAGCAAGAAGATGACAAATAATATGTTGGCTTTAAGGGTTTAATAAATTTGGAGTGTCTAGGGGTGTTTGAGAAGTTCTAGGTTCGAACTTTGAGGTGAAGGAATTTTTAATTAATTATTAAAGGAACCAGGGCGTGAGTAGTTGGGCTTTTAAATAAAAATAGGGAAAAATGGCATCAAAGAGCCTTGTGGTGGAGTGGCTAAGTGACGCCAGTTAGGGTATAGGAAGGTGGCGTTATGGGCTAGCAATGAGATCCTAGGTTCGAATCCTAGCTTAGTAATTTTTTTAAGAGTTTAATTTTAGCCTTCTAGAAGGTTGGAAGTGGTGTGATGATGGAATCTAAGGAGAGTGATCAGAAGAGAAAATTTAGGAAAAGGATTGGGGAGTTATAAGGAGAAAAATGAGGAGATGAGATGGGGAAGAGTTGGAGCCGATTAGGACTTTGGGGGTAGGCAGAGTTTTGGTTTTGTGTATAAATAGGAGGGTGCCAAATTCCTTTGAAAGGTTCTTTGGTTTTCCATTACTTTTCTTCTTCTCCCCCTCATTCTGTTTCTTCCATTACCGAATTCTTCCATTGCCAAATAACTATTATTCCTTTTTGTCGAAATCCCTATTGGTGTTGTGTTCTTCTTCTTTCTCTAAAAGTCGAATACTCCCTTATAATCGAATAGCCCTATCTTTTTGCCGATTCCTTGTTGTTTCCCTCCATCACAAATCGGTTGCTGTTATCTACTCTTAATCAAGTTTTAAAAGCCGGATCTCACTTAATAGCTGTCTAGGCTGCAGGATCAAGGGTTAGATTCGGTAAGTACTTAGTCAAACATCCTTAGTGTGTTTTGGTAAAAGCCGAAGGGCTATCTAACTCTCTTTTGTCGTTAACCCTATATTAACAAGGGTAGGTTTCAAAGATCGCAAACGTGATAGGGATCTACAAGTCTCTGCCGAAAAACTATCCACTCGTTTTGGCTTTTGGGTAAGTGTTCTTAATTTTGGGATAAGTTGGCCGAATAGTCTAGAGGAAGGGAAAAGGGTGACTTAAGTGGATACAAGTCACCTATTATTTTTTCTTTAACGATTAAGATTGATGCAGATCTAGGGGATATTCGTGAGTAGTAGCTAAGGCAGGGCTATTAGGATTGGTGGCACACGGTAAGGTTATGGTAAGGCTTCGATTTTTGGTAAATATTGTGGTTAAGTGTGTGATTGATTGGAGGTTGGTATTGGTTGTAGGTTCAAGGCTGAAGATAATGTAACATGTCTCATTAACCAGGTGTGTACATACACTTCACACACGACAAATCGGCAAAAGCTGAAATCCTGAAAAGCCGAAATACCGAAAAGCTAAAAAGCCGAAAGGTTGGCGCCGACAACTACACGAGCGTACGAACATTCATGTGGAAACACCGATAGGACTACCGAGGCCAAGAGAGCAATCTCATAGTCTTGGGCCACTATTGGCCAACCGGGCCAGAAGGGGGCTAAATGGGCCCGACGGGCTCGTGGGCCCAAATCGACAAAAGTTGATAAGTGATATTAAATGATGAGTTGGTATTGATGGTTGAATGATTTGAACAAGATCGGGCCTGGTGGGCCATTTATTTGTGAATGGGCCTAATGGGCCATATGGACATGATTGGGTTTGGTGGGCCATATGTGATTTTAGAGAAGCATGTAGACTGCTAGGGTTTTATGGTGGACTCTAGGCTTAGATTTAATGTACTCTCAAGCAACATAAAACTTAATTAATTAATCAAACATGTCTGTGGACAAGTCGCAAGGTTAGAGTGTGGCAATAGATGTATGCATGTCTAGGATTGGATCTAGGACGAGCTTGGTACTTAAGCGGTCCTAGTGACCCACCTCCTCTTCTCTTGAATCCTACCTGGTGCATAGTGTCTGTTCACTTTAGCTGCGAGGACTTGTTTATGGGCCAAAGTTTGTAATTAAAACTCGTACTATTAAGAAATTATGAAAATACCCCTATAGGGTAGAATTACGAAAATACCCCTGTAGGGTAGAATTACGAAAATACCCCTGTAGGGTAGAATTACAAAAATACCCCTGTAGGGTAGAACTACTAAAACACCCTTGTAGGGTAGAATTACTAAAATACCCCTGTAAGGTAAAATTATGAAAATACCCCTGTAAGGTAGAACTACTAAAACACCCTTGTAGGGTAGAATTACAAAAATACCCCTTTAGGGTAGAACTACTAAAACACCCTTGTAGGGTAGAATTACTGAAATGCCCTTGTAAGGTAGAATTACCAAAATACCCCTAGGTAGTGAAATGACTAAAATACCCCTAGGTGCTTAATGTGTGGAAATGTGTATGTTGCATTCATGAGATGTATGTTGCATATGGGTGGGATTGATGAAACGGAGGAAGAATTTGAGGATCGCATGGTTGCTTGACGACCATGGATCCACCGATAACTTTTTAAGCCCAATGTATGATTAGCAGCTTTACTGCAACGATAGGTAGTACCGTAACCGGCGCTACCATTGGTGTGTATGGGATGGGTGGGTCGATATTTATGTCCTCACATGGTGTGTAGGGTTGGACGGAGATGGTGTGTAGAGGCTGGATGGGTAGGATTTTTGCACTTGATTGCTTTAATACTATTCTACTATTGGATTGGGCTCAGGCCCAAGATGACTTATGTTGCATGATATATATATATATAATTGTTGAGGGTTGTACACACTGAGTTTTTGAAAACTCACCCCCTCTATTTTTCTTAGGTAACCCTAAGTAGGCGGTTCGACGGATGGAAGGACTCAGAGGTGGCCAACTAGCAAGACGATTTGGACTTGTTTTTCTCATGAATTTCTATTTTTTTATTTTATTATTTTGCTTTATTTCAGTTCGGATTGTAATTAGGCCTTTTCTCTTGTTATTACTTATTATTATGCTTAGGGATGGAACATGGATTTATTCCTTTAAATACTTTTCAAGTTTTTTTAAAACCACTTGTTGCTTTTAAAATTAAGCTTCCATAGTTAAAGAGAATTTTTCCAAAGTGACTTTCAACATGTAATAATTAAAAAAAGGATTTTTAATACACCTCGTTCTAAAAGCAAGTACTGCCTGGTTTTTTACTTGAAATTTCTTTAGAAGGGTTTTTCAATGAAAATGTGGTTTTCGATAAAACACTTCAATATGACATCGCCAGATTCAGTCATAACGTCTGGGCCGAGTCCGGGGTGTTACAATAACATCATTAAAATGTTATTTAATACATACGAACTTACCTTATTCGCTGTATCGATAAATTAGGTCGACTAATTCGAAACTTTGTTTTCTCCCATTCTGGATCAAATTCTCATTTTTCTCAATCTATATAATATCAAATTTTACTTATTTAATCATCAATTCATCCAATTTAACACAATTTACATATTTTGGCAAAATTACACTTTTGCCCCTACTATTTCACATTTTTACAATTTAGTCCTTATCATATAAAATCATAAATTCATGAAATTTAAACAACACCCATGTTAGCTGAAATCTCTTTATTGCCATAACAGCCCATATTTTTCATTTATTCACACTTTTACTGCATAATTTAGCACATTTCTCAATTTAGTCCTTAATTGACATTTTTAACAAAAATCACTTTCTAAAACTTGTATATCTATCAACAAGCTTTCATAATTTATCAAGAACCATCAAAATACTCAAGCATTCAATAATGGCAACATGCTAAATCTTTAACAGTTTCGAAATCAGAGGTACGAGCTAGCTAGATTACAAAGCAATGATCTCAAAAACGTAGAAATTATTAAAAACCAAATCAAAATCACTTACATGCATCCAAAACTCCATGGCCGAATGCTTCAAGCTATTTCAATGGCTTTCTCTTCTCAATTTTTGGTGGGTGAAACATTTAGGAAGATGATGTTTTTGTTTTTATTATTTTTATTTAATTAATTTCATAATTTACTAATTTAACCTTACCAAACATTAAAAATAACCAAATTGCCAAGCCATGCTCATCCACTATCACCTTTAATGGTCTAATTACCATTTAAAGACCTTCACTTTAAAGTTCTATAGCTATTTAACACTTTTAGCTAATAGAACCCAACTTTCGCACTTTACGTGATTTAGTCTTTTTTTATCAAATTAAGCACCCAATTGATAAAATTTCTTCACGAAATTTTTACAAAATCATAATATCATGCCATAAATATTAAAATAATGATAAAATAAAATTTTCAATGTCAGATTTCGTGGTCTAGAAACCACCATTCTGATTTGGCTAAAAATAGGCTGTTACATTACGAGCCTATCTTGAACTATGCAAGAAATTAACTGAGTTGAATATGTGCTTAGAAGCTAGAAGACTTCTGGCCCTCAACTTGTGCACTGCCAAACCAAAACTAACTTGGGTCTGATTTTCACGAACATATTGTCCTAACTTTTCAAAACCTGCATCCAAAAGAGAACATCTCTTCAATAAAACGGTCATACCTTTTTCCCTCCTATGACCAAGTTGCCTCTACTCTAAACAAGTTGACTTCGACTCGTAACGGATGAGGGGCGTCTGATTTCACCGGTCACTATAGAAACTTCCAGAATATAAAGATTATCGATTCTTTTACCTTTTAACAAAATGAGAGCCTCACGATAGACCTTAATGTTGCTCGACTCGATGTTGATTCTGCAACCTTTCGAGTCTAAGATACTCAAGGAGATGAGATTCTTTCATAAATCAAGTACATACCTAAAATCTGAGTGTCCTAATCGTCTCATCGTGCATCCTAATTTTAATAGTACCAATACTGATTACTTTACTAGATGAATCATTTCTCATGCGCACAACTCCACCTTCAACCAAACTGTATTCTCTGTTGAGACATATGTGGAATGAACATCCCAAATCTAAGATCCACTCAAACATAAGCTCAGAGCTATCGCTCGTTGACACTAACAAGAAATCATCACCACTTTCATCGGCCAAATTAGCACAAGCTGTATCTTCCTTGTTACTCTCAACAGCCCTTTTATTTCATAGTTTATAACAATTGGCTTTGACATGACCTAACTTCTTACAATGGTGAAACCTTTTGTCTTGCTTCTTTGATGCTACCAAAATAGAAGCTTCTTTATTTGCCTTGCTATCCGAACCAAACTCATCTCAATTTTGTCTTTACTCAACAAATGACCCTTCACATCCTCAAATGAGAGTTTGTCTCTTCCAAAAATCAATGTCTTCCTGAAAGGCTTGTTTGAAGAGGTAAATAACACAATAATATCATAATCTAATCTCCATCATCAATCTTAACATCTTTAAATCATTCAAAAGAGTAATAAATGGACTAATGTGATGTCTAAGAAGCTCACCTTCATTCATGCAAAATGTAAACAGACGTTGTTTAAACACTAAATGATTAGCCAAAAACTTAGTCGTATAAAGAGTTTCTAACATTTTCCATAAGGTGAATGAGGTTTTCTCCATCAATACACTACACTACCATATTCGTAAGGTACAATTGGATTGCAAACAAGACCTTTTCATCAAGTTCTTCTGTTTCTTTCTGATCTAGATTCTTATGCTTTTTCTCGGTAATGACCTTTTTTGTAACAACCCGATTTAGGGCCAAGTCAGAATAGTGGTGTCAGGAACACAAATCTGAAACAGAAAAATTTATTGCGATAAATTTTTAAGGCTTATACTATGATTGAGTGCATGTGTGAAAATATCGTTAAGAAATTTTATCGATAGAGGGTCTGATTTGACTAGTAGGACTAAATTGCAAAAAGTGCAAAATATGTGTTCTAGAAGTATTGAGGGGTTTAATTGAAATGAATTTGTATATTAAAGGTCCTTATTTAGTAATTAGACCATTATATATCATGATGGACAAAATAGACATGGAAGGGTAAAAATTTCAAAAAAAAACCTTAAGGGCATTTTGGTCATTTGGTTAATAAAAGAATAAAAAGGGAAAAATCAAGTCAAAATTGGTGTTCATCTTCTCTCCTTGGCTAAAATTCTCAAGGAAATCCATAGCTAGGGTTTGGCCCAACTTTCAAGCTTGATAATTAAGAAAGACGAGGAATTGACCTTGACCAAAGGAAGGACAAGGTAGTGGACTGGATCTTAAAATAGCTGGTCAGTTTATGTGTAAATAATGCATCGTTGTATTATGTTTAAAAGTTTAATTATTTCTTGAATTCTATAATTGACCATGTGGATGAGTTTAATTGTATGAATGAGATCGATAATAATTCAGTAAGTGTGGAAGTCCAATATGAACCCTAGAAACATTACAAGATACAAGGGTCATAGCATCGAGGTTATCGACATGTGATTTTGTGTAAGTCCATATATGGGATATGGCATCGACATGTAATATGAGATTCCATGTAAGACCATATCTGGGATATGGCATCGGTATAGTGGTACGTGTAACACCATGTCTGGGATATGGCGTCGGTACGAGATTTCATGTAAGACCATGTCTGGGAACAGCTTTGATAGTTGGGCTATTGGAATCAATATTGGATTACATGTAAGACCATATCTAGGATATGGCGTTGTATGACCTATATCTGACCCCTAAGTATCCTTGATGATTCTGAACGATTTAACGGGCCTAGTTTAAATGAGAGTGAAAGTACATTTAAGGTAAGTGATACAAGTATGTACGAAATCCATATGACTATTGGATGGAAGAATAATGATGAGTTAAAGAGAGTGATGTGTTGTAATGCTCTTATGGTAAGGTTATGATTGGGTAAGAAATGACCATGAGAGCTTAGTCATGTTTATACCAACTTCCATTATGGAATGTGCATGATTAAGTTATAAATAAAATGTTTATTGCTTGCATATAAACTTACTAAGCTATATAGCTTACCCCTCTTTCTTTCCCTTGTTTTATAGTGATACCAAGCTAGCTCGGGGATCGAGAATCGTCAGAGCATCACATCACACTATCAAGGATTTATATTGGGGTATTGATAATTTTAGCATCTTGAAAATATGGCATGTATAGGGACTTGATTATTTTGCTTATGTGTCATAGTTATTTTGGCATAATGTGTAGGCTTATATTGATGTGATGGTCATTTTGTATAAGGCCACTTAAAATTGGCAAAAATGTGATTTTTGGTATGATCATGTAATGATGTTTATCATGAATGTGGTTGTATGCATGATTGAGTTGATAATCGTGTAATGTTCATGCATGGTGAATGTGGTATGTGTTCAAAATGTGGATGTCTTGACTATGGATATTTGGTTGTGTGATTATGCCATCTTATGTGTTATTGAATTGGGTAAGTTTTCGATTATGTTTTAGGGTGGCAAATGGCTTGGTAAATAGCCTTATATTTTTCCACACGAATAGACACACGGGCGTGTGTCTAGGTCGTGTATGACACACGGTCAGCCCCATGGGCATGTTGATAGGCGGTGTGTCCCCTGCACTTTAATTTTGTAAAACAAAATGTCTAGTAATAAACACACAGGCAAAGACATGGCCGTGTGTCTTAGCCGTGTCAAAGACACGGCCTCAGGACATAGGCGTGTGTGCAGGCCGTGTGAAGTCTGCACCTTAAATGCAAAAATTAAATTTGCCACACGACCTAGCGCATGGGCGTGTGACTTGGCCGTGTGACCCTAAATGGTTGATGACATCATAAACAGAATGCTCAATGTTTTTCACATAGGTTGAGACACGGGCATGTGTGACCACACAGCCTGCCCACATGGGAGTGTGACACTGCTTTGATGAAAAATTTTTTAAGTGCTCGAAAGTTCTTGGTTAAGTCTCGATCCACTTCTAATGTATGTTTAGGGCCTCTTAGGCCTATATAAGGGACAATATGCATGTGTATGGATGCTTTAGAATTGAACAAAATTTTATGGCTTGATTTTGTATGATTAGTTATGTTTAAGTCCAGTAATGCCTCGTACCTTGTCTCAATGTCAGACTCGGGTAAGGGGTGTTACATTTCTCAAGACAGTCTAAATTTGAATTGCCATCATCCGAACTTGCCACATATTGAAATTTGTGACATCATTAAACTTCTCAATGTCAAACCTTGTTATTTCCATCTCTAAACAAGTTGATCTACGAAAATTGAACTAACTCTAAAACCACTTGTTGGGGATTGACCCGATTAAGTAACGAATAAGTACAAATAGTGAAAGAAATTGAGAATTTGAACACCCAAATTTAACATGGAAAAATCCGTCCAAAGATAATAAAAAAACCACGGGTAAAGATAATTTTATTATAATGGCAAAAGAACGAATATTACAAAAGATGGAGGTAAAAACTAAAACCCTAAAACCCGAAGAAAAAGAACCCTCAAAACGTAAACACAAATTCTCCAAAAGTGTTATGAGTTCTAATCTTTAATGGATGTGTTTTCTAAGGTTTTAAAAGAGTCATTCATAGGCTAAATTCGAAGTTCAAATAATAATAAAATAATCTAGACTAATTAGAGTTTGACTGAAACAAATAAATAGAGTTTAACTGTGAGATTAGCTCTCAAGTTTGACTGAAATATGAGTCATACTCAACAATAGCAAAATTGTGGCAAGTAGATATTAGCTCATTGATTGTCTAAGTTCAAATTGATGATAAGTGGCACTGTAAGAATGTTTACAATTCAAGAAAGACAACTTACTTCAGTAGATAATCTAAACAAGTTTGTAATCCCGTAAAAGAATCAAAGTGAGCATTTGATTCAAATACTTTGAAGGATTATTATGTCATCTACAATTTCAATTGGGAAGATGACTAGTTTTGGCTATCGAAGCATTTGACTCCACGAGTAGAGACATAGATGTACTCATTAGAAGAATGCTACATTGGATTGGAACCAAATTGAATTAATTATGTATCTTTTTGTGAATTAATTCGCTTGTGACGTTCATGGTGTGACTTACCTAAATCCTAAGTTAGTCACTGACCATGCGTATATAACTTATATGCTTTAATATAAGAGGAGGCTTATGCTCTAAAGATAATCAAGTCGATAGCCGGTATGTTGCGTACATAACTTGTATATAACGTGGCTTTACTAGCAATAATGGAATTCATAGCTCGATTAAAGAGTTAACAATATCCTCTCATTGGCATTGAGAAGGATTGATAAATATGGAACGTGGCCACAAGTTGCTTGTTCTCGAATGAGCAATTTATCACAGCCATTAGTTAACAATGATCATATTAATCATTAAGAATACACAATGGTTACAATGAAATAAAATAGGATTGTATTGAGTGAATGGATTTAACTCAAAGAAATCAAAGATCTCATATGTATGTAACACACGCATAACAATGTCATTAGACAAAGCAGTTGGATGAATTGCTTTCATAAAGATTATACAGTAAGGAGTTTTCAATTATGGTACATCTTGTGGACCGACTCCATGATTAAGTAAACTGTGAATTATTGGAATAATGCTTTTGGACATAATTGCAATTACTCGAGCCTAATTGTATATGTCTGATTTGTCCCTCCATTAGCTCAATAAAAGCTCGATCGAACTGCATTTGAATCAAAAGAAAATTCTACGACTTTGGAAATAATTTAATTGAGTTGATTTGTTCAATGTGGAATTAAATTAGGCGGTTATCAGAATTGTTTAACTAGAGAATTTTATTAAAGAATTTTATTGAAAAATTAAGTCGGAAAATCTCAGTGATTTTTGAAAAAAATTAATTTTGATAACGTAAAATTAAATTAATCAAATTAATTAAAATAAATATGATTTTTTTGGGAATTAATTTTCAAGTCATACAACTGGCCCAGTGGGTAAATGAACTTGAAAGTTGGATCCGAAATTAAAAATTAAACCCGAGAATCGAAACCCAAAAATTGGTTGAATTGGGCCTTATACGAAACTAGGTCAACAGTCCAATTGGTGGCTGGACCGAACTGATCAGACTATCATTGGCTTGGATTGAACCGACACCAGCCATGATACCAACAACCTCACGAGGAGGTACCGAGCTGGCCAAGCCCATTCGGCAAAATAGTGACGGTTTGGGGTGCCGAGGTAGTCGCGTTAGCGATGGCACTACCGGTCACGATGGCTGCAATGGTGCCGATTTGGCAACCGGCGGATAGTCGACGACGTTTCTTCAATTGTAGAGTAGTGGAAAAATTAGAGTCTTAGTGAAACTCTACGGAGTAACTTGATTTCAAATTACCTTTTCTAAAGATAATATTGCTTTAATGAATTCAATATTAAGTTTAATTTAATATTTATCTAGATAATATTTTATTAATTTAATATTAATGTGATTAATTCTAATCCTAGTTGAACTCTTTCTAAACTCTCCATATATAAAGAGAGAATGGGTAATTATTCTCACATGTGATTTCAAGAAAAGTTGTAGAGAGAAAATTCTCTAAAAAATTATTTTAGAAAAATTTTAGAGATATTCTTGTTATTTACAACTTGAACTAGAAATTTAAAGAAATTATGAAATTGCCCCACTAGTAATTTTGCGAAAATTTTTCTGATTCGAAGCGAGCCCAAACTTGACAAAGTGAGCTTAAGGATAACGGAGAAAACTACTCAGTCGAAGTGTTCATCGTAGACGAATCATAAAAGTACGATTTTGATTAAGTGTTTATCATTTTAGATAACACAACCAAGTTCTTGTTTTTGGAAAAAAATTTAAAAATCTATTTTCCCTTAAACCTATATTTTGCTGCATTTTTCAAACTCGATTTTCCAATAGCGACACCGACCACAATCTTGGTATAACTCATTTCAACTTTAGTTCTTCAACCCTTCACATAAAACCTCTATAAAATAATAATAAAATCTAATCCTAATTGCAAAAATTAGAATCCAATAATCCATAAAAAAAATCCAATTACAAATCCATAAATTCAAATGATTCACACAACCACCAAATTGATAAATAGTTTAAAAATTGTTCCTAAGGCAATCATTTGTGCCTCTGTGAAAATCCATTAAGCTAGTGCCCCATACTTGGCCACTCCACTTCTTCCACAATGGGTCATCTGTCGTTTCTTCCTTGAGCATCGCCAAATCTTCAGATCTTTCCAAAGTTTCTTCCCTTATGATCGTGAACATTCACCTGAAGTCCAAACCACTGCAAATACCTTCAATCAAATTTATCAATATGATGAGAAATTGAGGAATTAAGCGAATAACAAGCATGAACAGTATAATAAGAATTCCCCATTTCTGACTAGGAATTAACACACTTGAACACATCCACATCACCATCGATTTTCCTAATAAGCTTACCTTTTTCTACATCGATGGTGAATTTAGAAGTGACCAAAAATGGTCTTCCTAACAGAATGAGAATTTTCAAATCTTCCTCAAAATCTAGCATAATAAAATCAATTGGAAAAATAAGCTGCCTAACTTTGACTAACACATATTTTAACACACCTTTAGGATACACTAAGGACCTATCATCAAGTTGCAGAGTAACCTAAGTGTCTCTTAGCTCCCTAAGCCTAATCTACTGCAAATAGTAAAAGGCATCAGATTAATGTTAGTGCCTAAGTCACAAAGGACTTTCCCAAAATTTAGTCCCCCTATTCTATAGGTATAGTAAAGCTACCGGGATCCTTAAGCTTAGGTGGAATTTTCCTAGCAATAACCGCTCTACACTTGGTATTAATAGTTATTTTCTCCCTTTTACATAATTTCTCTCAGATATTTAGCATACTTAGGCATTTTTTCAATTAATTCAAGGAATGGTAAATTGACATTGAAATATTTAAAAAGATTTAGAAAACTTACAAATTCTTCATCTTCCTTTTTATTTTTTCTCTTCTAACCTAGCCAGAAATGGAATTTTCCTCATACTAGGTTGATCAACTCATCTAGAATTAGGGTTGTCATCATGGGAGAAGCCTAAAAGCCCCTTATGTTAATGCATGGGATGACAAACCCTGGTATATTTAACTAGGGTTGTCATCCCTCTCTCTCTTAGTTGGACTAGGATTTTGTTTTTCTATTGAAATAAACTTCACCTAATTCAACAAGTTTTTTACTTCTTCTCCCTATAAATAGATGGCACCAATAAGTCTAAACACATAGCTTTGAGATATTGTTATTCTTCTTGAAAATAGTGAGAATTTATTTGCTAAGTACAAATTTTATTTTTTAGAATAACAATTTAACTGGTTTCTATTGAAGAGAGATTTGTTCTCCCATTGAAAAATAAAGTAAATAATTTATGGTCCTATGTTTGATTCGAATTTGTTTAAGCCAACACTAGAAGCAGATCATGGTATGTGAATAGCAGAGAAGGTCGTTTAGTTGAAAGCCAGGAATGACAAGATCCGTTTAGCCGAAAACATAGGTGCGATTTCAAGTAAAGTTTATTGCTATAAATATCACAAACCAGCTCGATTTTTAAATTTTTAATTTTCTGCTGTGCAAGAAAACCAATTTTGAACTGGATTTTTTCCAACATTATGACCTGTCGTAATTTGATACATCAATTACGCTTTTCAATACACTCAATGAGCTTATTCTCAAGCAATTTAATTGTCTTTTCTTTACTTTTGTTGAGTTTTAACTTCTACTATTAATAAAATTTTTTCGTTGAGTTGTGTCCCTATTGAGACCCAAATTTGTCAAGCGATGCCATGGGGGACCTAACAACGTGTTTGAGTTGGTGTAGAAAGATGAAGATGGCTCAACCTTGACGAAAACATAATTCGGAGTGTGTGTCGCGATACTAATGCAATGGATATCACGACACTAAACCCCTTCACCTTGAGGATTCAAAACTTCAAAACAAAATCAACATGGAGCTTACTATCGAGAGAGTCTCGAGTCGCGACACTAAGCCAAGGTCACGATACCAAGCCTCCAAATTTGTGATATCCTTGGAGGTGTTGAAATGAAGAAATTGGAGCCAACACTAGTGGTGTCGTGACACTAGGGGTAGGATGTTGTGACATTGAGACCCCTACAACCATGAGTGCTCCATTATCTAGGGTGTCGCCATACCAAAGCCTGGGTGTCGCGACACTGCTACCTAATGGGGAGAAAAATTTTTGTAGGGGTAGTCTTTTGTCCAACATCGATCCAAGCAAAAAACACAACTTTTAAGGGCATTTTTGTCTAAGATTTGGAATTGTATTCAGCTGTTAGAAGCACTTTTGGCTGATAACTTCAAAGAAGCCACATTTTCTTTCATCTATTAAGCTTAGTAGTTACTTATTCATCTTTTAAGGTTTATTTCTTAGCTTTTTTCTGGTTTTTAGTTGGTTTAGTTGGTAGTTTAGTTAGTTTCTACTATTGCTCTTGTATTAATTGCACTTTGGTACTCAAATTTATTTTCAATTTCATCCAAGGATTTTTATATAACTCAGCTCCATTTTCTTTTCAAAGCATAAAAATCTAATTTTTGTTGGTATTTCACCTCCATTGTTTTTGTCATCTTCTTCTTCAAGCAATCATCAATAAAATTTCTAAGCTTTCTTTAACCCTACTCTTGTGCTTATTTTAATGTATTATTTTAGCATGTATTGGGTTGTTGTTTTTGGTACAGGGATAAAATCATCAAAATTAGACTAAATTGCATAAACTTCAAAACTTAGAATTAATGAATCTAGGTGAATATTTAAATAGGTGAGACCGAGAGGAGATCCTATTATGCACAATTTGGTTGTCCCAAGTTAGTTGGCTAAGGTCGAGAGGTAAATCGGACTAAATCGTCTAATTTAGTAAAATGATGATCGAGAGGTAAATTTGAGCCAATTGTTAGTTTAAACCTTTTAGATCACCAATCCAATGACTAACAACATGGAAGTCACCCAATCTCTTGTGTCACTTGAATTATTAATTGTGTAATTTTGCATGCTTACAATTTGGTCCTTCTTAATGTTAGTTAATTTAGTGTAATTTACCCTTGATTATGATTGTTTTAATATAATGCTTAGCAAGTAGTTAGCTAGACTTCCTATTTGTATGCTTGTTACTTAGGAATCACTTTGTCCCCAAACTCTCTTGGGTTTGATTCTTGGAATACTCGGGTGTTCCATTGTAACATTATAAATATTACAACTCAACCTACCACACTTGCAGTATACTGCTAGATATATAGAGATAATTGGTTTGATTCATAGCATCAATGCATGCACACCGTGGCGCGATCATATTACATATTTAGTTTCCTTAGTAGAAGCATACAATTAAAGTGTCTTACTTTTAAATCCAATTTTGTGGTTTATATAGATTGAATCCAACTTTACAAGGAAAATTATTTAACTTGTTTGGCTTACTTCACATTTATATTCTACCACTTATAGATGAACCTTAGTACCATATTATATTCCTAAATCACATATTCACTTTATTTCAACTTACAAGAATTAAAATATTCATTCACTATAGCCTATATAGCAATTGATACTCATTTGCGAAATTTCATTATTAGGATTTAAATTCATTTTGCCCTTAGTAAACTCTAGTAAAACATGACTCAGATACTCAGGATCTATCCTACACAACCAAGAAACATATATGTGCTTGGTACCATATCACATCCCTCCCAACACAACCAAATTGTACATAAGTGCATCCATCCACAAAACCAAATAGAGGTGCTAAGCCCAAAGGCCACAGAACTCCAGTACGGAACTCAAATACTAAACTCTAGTACATGTATATCCCTATTGGCATGCCAATCTTATCCTAACTATTTCACTAAGTTTACTAGGTCACTTAAGATCACAAATAGCATAATTAACGTCGAGATCGGTAGCACATTTATTAAATAAACTGAAGCATATCCAGACCTTTTCCAAGTAACTCAATGTTAGTACACATGTACATGTTTTCGGTGCCCAATTAACAATCATGCACATAGTCTCATAAATTTTGCACATTTGTTGATTCACATGTTCTTATGCTTCACCATATTGGTCATTTAATCAATGACTTCATAATTTTGTTTCCATTGTATCTATGTTCGTTATTTAACCAAAAACACCAAATTTTAGCATATTAATACCATTTCACATTAATGTCATATTTCATAAATTTCTCAAATATCCAATTTATTTAGTAATCTTCTTATGGCCATCCAAAATGTTCTTAAAACAATGTTTGTTAACATGATATCTCATAATTAAGTATTCTTACCATAACATGCTATTTACTTGGTCTCACATAATTAAGCCATGAAATTTTATACATACTTATCTCAATATGAATTTCATAATTATCACATAATTTCTATTGTTTTTTTTAAACATTTTTGCATAGGAAAAAGTAAGAGTATCCAATGGTACTTATCTCTTGGATGCTCTAAAACACAAAATTATGCTTCCATGAACTTGAACCCATCCCCAACTAAGCTCAAAAAATCCATTTCTCATCATTTCCCCATTTACCATATACAAAAATATAATCCAAAATTAGCATATGAATTTTCTAAGCTTTATCAAAGCAACTAACTTCAATTAATAAGCTAGGAGAGGAGGAAGTCACCATCAATTACCTTTTTAAAGCTTTCTCTCTTAAGTTTCAACTTCTTTCACTAAAATCAAATAACCCCTAGGCTTAAATGATGGAAATGACGGTGGAATCCATACAAGAAGGTTGATTTCTAAACAATTTCAACAAAACTCAAGGTTGCATATCGAGATTCTTGAAAAATCTCAAAAAAAAAAAAAGCATGAAAAATGAAGAACAATGGTGAGAATCCCATGGAGAAAAGGATTGGTTAGTAGTACCTTGAGGGAGGCTGATGGAGGCTAATTTCTCTTCTTTCTTTCCTTTAAAAATCACATAAAGGGCCCTCATATCCACATACCAAATTTCAAGTCCAAATCACCAATTGAAGCCTACTTTCCTTATATCAAGATGCAAATGGTCCATAAATTTTTTTTATTATGAAATATATCATCTAAGTAATGCTTCAATCATAAAATAATTGATAAATGACCAAATTACCCTTTTTAAGGAAAAATTATTATGTTCCATTTTTTACTCTTTGTATGATTTCTTCTCAATAATAGGAAATTGCCAATTTCAAATCTAATACTTTACATATGATATTTAATAAGAATCTTTTAATGAAAAGAATTATGCTTTTACCCTCATTTCGGTTGGAAATAAAAAAATTTACAATTTAATTCTTGCACTTTTCAATCTTTCCAATTTAGTCCCAAAAGTGATTTTCATCACAAAAATACATATTCCAACTTATACTTATGCCAATTCATCACTAACAACTCATTTTTCCCATTTTAGTCAAATTTACACTTTAGTCCTCAAATTTTTCAAAATTTGTGATCTGCTCATTTCCTCACATTTTCACTTCTAAAATTCTTTTTATTAATTCGTATATCTGAAATCACTTTATTTTCATAGCAATTCCTTTAACTAGTTCATTTTCCAAATTTTCTCGAAAGTTCACTATATCTACTACTAGAATAGTGCCAGATGTCAAATCAGGAATTTTGGAATGTTATAGTCTTAGTTGAGAAAAAACTAAGATACATTTTCTTTTTAATGATAACTAATAAGGTAAACTACACCATTAGTACTAAACTATGGGTAGGTTTTCATTTTGGTCACTTAATTAAAAAAGTTAAGATTTGGTCATTGAACTATTCACAAGTTTTTGTTTTAAGTCACTGGGTTGTTAAATAAATGTTATATGGCTTTCTTTCTTCGCCCTACTTGCACCAATCGGAAGCTCTCTTTTCCCTTCTCTTCTACAGTTTAGTTTTTTTTTCATGAAACAACTTTAGACATCACAAATCTAGGAACCAAAATTCAAACGACTTTTTCTTTCTAATCTCCAACACTGATTGTAACACCCTTAACTCATGTCTGCCGCCAGATTAGGGTTATAGAGCATTACCGAACATATATCACTGTAACACCCCTAACCCGTATCTATTGCCGGACTAGGGTTAAAGGCATTACCGGAAAATTAAAACTTTTATAGACAAGTCTCTATCATATCAATATCAAACATCATCAATAAGTCACTTATGAAGGTCTTCGAGACCTTAAACATGCATTAGATGAAGATTGGGACTAAACCAAGCACTTAAAAAATTTTTCGAAACTTAAACATTTTTCAAAGCTGTTGAGGTCACACGCCTGTGGCACACGGCCATTAGACATGCCCATGTGTCCAAGCTGTGGCAAAACAGGGCATACATACTAACTTGTTCACATGGCCACAAGACATGCCCGTGTGCTCGACCGTGTGAAAATTAAAGGGAGCTACTGACTTGTACACACGACCGGTCACACACCCATGTGACTAGCCCGAGTGTCACCCACGGCCACTAGACACGCCCGTGTGCCTAGGCTGTGTCATTCCTGTAGGGTATACTGACTTAATTCAAAGGGTACCCCAGGGGACACACGGCCGTGTACTATGACCATGTGTCACACACGGATGAGACACACGCCAGTGTCTTTGACTGTGTGGGCAAAAATTGGTGATAAATTATAATATATACATATTTTTATCCCACATTTGTCACATTTATGGATGAATTATCATTGAATTTGTGGAATTTGATGCCCTTAATCCTTTAATTTCATGTTTTATACTTTGGTGAGCATAAGGAAGAGAAAAGAGCAAGGAACGGGCCAAAAATGGATAAAATGTGGCAAGATGAGAAATCAACATGGCCTGGAAGTTCATCACACGGGTATACCACATACCCGTGCCAAATTAGCAGACCTGTACACGGCCTGGGCCCGATTCACACGGGCGTGCCATACGGGCGTGTCCCTGTCGTGACAAGTTTCAATTTCACGCGAAAAAAGCTACTTAAGGGCTAAGAAGGGTACTCCAAAGTCTAAATAAACACCCTAAGAGAGGACTAAAGGGGGCACACAGAGGAGAGAGCAAGGAATTACTCGAAGAAAGCCAATTGATCCATCTCGGAAGCAAGGATCTCCATCAAGACTAAAGATCTTCCTAAATTTCTCTAGGGATTTTGGGTTTTCTTTATGTTTTGTTGTTCTCCTTATTTTGAGATGTTCTCCTTTATTATTATGATCTAAATCCCCTAAATACCTGAGGGGGATGAAACCTAAAACGGATCTTGTTATTGCTATATGAATTATATGATAAATATTTGATTTGTTCTTAATTGTGTTTTTAATTCTTGAGTTAATATTTCAGGATATTGATTCAAGTCGACTGTGCTTATTCAGTAGAGCAAAAGTCCCAATTTAAAAGTAGATCCAACGTAATTAAGTGGAGTTGCTCGCAATCTTAAACATAGGATGACGAAAATCTACCGGATTAGAGTCAAATCTAATAAGAGGATCCATAGATCGAGTTAATGCAACACTAGGAGTTTTAATTAGAAAGAGATTTCAATTAATCAACCTAGGGTTAGTTGTTCTTAGTCTCGACGGAGATTTTAACATAATTTAGGGATCTCTAGGGATCAAGTCGAATGAATAAATCGTCTAGTTTAGAGTTAAATAACAAGTGAAGTCTAGGTGGATTCTTCCTTGGGTATTGCCTTAATCAATTAGTTTTCCCAAAGTATTTCCCCAACCTATTCTTTGTCGCGTCTTTAGTTTAGTTAGATTTATATTAAAAACAACTCCCCTTTTGTTTTTAGGCTAGATAATAGGAAGAAAGTTATTACTAGTACTTTTAGTTCCTTTGGGTTCGACATTCTGGTCTTGCCACTAAACTATACTACTGTTCGATAGGTGCGTTTGCCTTATTCGTGATAATAGTTAGTTTCTAGGTACGATCATAAAAATTTAAAACTTATCACGACCACACCAAGTTTTTGGCGCCGTTGCTGGGAAACTAAAATATTAGGAACACTCGATTTCTATTACTTTAGCTATCTTTACTTTTATTGCAATTTTTTTATTATTTTAGGTTTTATTTACTAAAACTTTCCTTTTATTCTTCTCTGATAGGTATCTCTAGTTTATTACTAGAAGAAACCCATCAGGACCACTATTGTTTGATAATGATTTAGAAGCTACAGTTCGCAGAAATCAAAGAGAAATAAGGCGAAGCCTACAGTACACAGAACAAGGACAAGAAGACGAAACCAAATCTACTGAAGAGATGGAAGCAAATCAAAATAATCAGCTACCTCCTGTGGTAGCCACAAATCCTATGAATCAAAATCCTACCCCTCGTACTATGTATGATTATGCTAAGCCTAATTTAGTAGGAGAGAGGAGTTTCAACTCCTCAAACCACCGTGACCATGCGAAAAGAAAGTAAGTCGAGCTTAGACTCTAAATAAGTGCTTCTCGAGAGGCAACTCGAGCACTAACATTGTTAATCCTTTTAATTTCAATTTTTAACTTCTACATCATTAACTGGGTCCTTGAATGTGGGTTTTTTAGAACCACACGGCCAGGCACACGGGCGTGCTTAAAGCCGTGTACACACCACGGACGGAGACACGATCGTTTGACACGACCGTGTGAAAACAGGGCAAAATTTTCCCAAGACATGGGTTTCGATAAAACGCCACAGCCGTGCGATATGGCCGTGGGAAATCCTGTTAATTGAACACGGGCATGCAACATGCTCGTGGCCTTTACCCGTGGGCAAGGTTGGGAAACTAACACGGGCGTGCGACACGCCTATGCTTGAAGATCGTGGTCGACACTAACTACCTAAACACGGGCGTGTGACCTAATACACAGGTGTGGGCCACGAATAAAGTGCACCAAAAAAAACCAACTCCCGAGCCTCACATAACTGTGCCGCTTTTTAACTCCCCCAACCCTACTTTTTATTTTTTATTTTTTCTCTCCTTTTTCTTTTATGTTTTCATTTTTCTTTTAAAGACTTATTATTTTATAACGTTATTTATCCTTTTGGTTTTTATCGAATAATACTTTAATTCTCTCCACAGTTGTGTTTATTTTCTTAAGTAAGCTCAGAATCATGAACTTTTAGTAACCCTTTCTCCAATTCCGCTTTCACTATTCCGAGGATTTCATCTAAAACTCAGGGAGTTTCACTCCTCTCCCTATCTTATGATATTATGCCTTTATTCTTACTATTTATTTTTTTACATTGAGGACAATGTACATCTTAAGTGTGGGGGAGATCTTAATTACATTACAGAAAATCCTTTTTTACATTATTCTCAAATCCCTTAATCTTGGCTTCACTATTAAAATAAATTTGGATTGATTTATGATTTTTATTGATATGTCTTGGATTAAAACATAGGGAGTTATGCTTTGATTCTTTAAACTTTAAGTCATTAGAGAATCAAGAATGATAAGTTGATTAAAATCTTTCTAGGTTGTTTCCCCAAGTCTAAGTATTATCTTGAAGTTTGAAATTTACAGGATTGACATCAAAAGTCATAATTCTTGTGAGATTTTGAGCCTTTAGAGCATATATCCTTTCATGCTCACTTTTATTAATGCTTTGAGTGTGTCAATATTGATTTGTTATTCTAGAACTTGCTTCGATTATGCATGTCGAGACCACATCATTGATTTGATATACTGAAATGATAAAGGCACCTAGGTTTAACCCACTCACTCCATAAAAGCCTACCCTCATAATTAACCATTAGTGAACCCCCTTGAGCCTAACAAACCATTTATTGATTTACCCTTAATATTAACCTATAAACTATTTTTAATTCCTTGAGAATTTCCCTCATTCTAATTTGATCCCCTTTTTTGTCGAGATTTGAGTGGAATAATTATCTAGCTATGTTTTCCCCTTAATTAGTAAAGTTTAATTAATTCGATTTGTTCTTAAAAAAATTCTATATATTTATATACAAAGTCAATTCAGTTGTTAATTTATCTTTAGCATTTTGCTACTAATTGATGCTTGAACATAAACGATATTATGCATAAAGAAAAGTTCAAATTCTAGGATTATTTACTTAGGAATGTATTTACTCAGTATTAGTATTTTTCTAGTTAGGTAATTTTTCAATTCAATCTCGATTTTAACCTTCTCTTTCAGCTTGTGACACCACCCCCTAACCAAAGCCACGTTACAACCCTCCAAAGACCTTTTGATTGATGTATCATTTCAATATACAGTGGTGGAGATTTGATTTTCATGCAAGCCTATGGTCATAACTTTTCATATTGACTTTTGAGTGCTTAAATTATTGTCCTTAAACACCCTGAGTGATTTGAGTGAATCTTTAGTGAGGATGTTAACTCTGTGATATTTTGAATCAAAAGTAGTCACTTAAATAAGGGGAGATACTTATGTTTTCATGCTAAAATACTCAACTTAGATTGTTTGAAACTTTGATGTTCTTTTAGTTGAACTCTCAAGGTATGATTTCTTGTGGATTATTTCCAAACATTATTGATAGGAATTATAAGTTGAGAAAAATGAATTTTAATTGTGAGTTAAGATTTTGCTTGAGGACAAGCAAATGCTTAAGTGTGGGGGCATCTGATAAACTATAATATATACATATTTTTATCCTATATTTGGCACATTTATGGATGAATTAGCATTGAATTTGTGGAATTTGATGCCTTTAATCCTTTAATTTCATGTTTTATACTTCGGTGAGCATAAGGAAGAGAAAAGAGCAAGGAACGGGCCAGAAATGGAAAAAATGGGGCAAGGTGAGAAATCAACACGGCTTGGAAGTTCATCACATGGGTATACCACACGTCCGTGCAAAATTAGCAAACCTGAACACGGTTTGGGCCCGATTCACATGGGCGTGCCACACGGGTGTGTCCCTGTCGTGATGAGTTTCAATTTCACACGGAAAAAGCTACTTAGGGGCTAAGAAGGGTATTCCAAAGTCTATATAAACACCATAAGAGAGGACTAAAGGGGACATACAGAGGAGAGAGCAAGGAATTACTCAAAGAAAGCCAATTGATCCATCTCGGAAGCAAGGATCTCCATCAAGACTGAAGATCTTCCTAAATTTCTCTCGGGAGTTTTGGGTTTTCTTTATGTTTTGTTGTTCTCGTTATTTTGAGATGTTCTCCTTTATTATTATGAACTAAATCCCCTAAATACCTGAGGGGGATGAAACCTAAAACGGATCTTATTATTATTATCTAAACTATATGATAAATCTTTGATTTGTTCTTAATTGTGTTTTTAATTCTTGAGTTAATATTTCAAGATATTGATTCAAGTTGAATGTGCTTATTCAGTGGAGCAAAAGTCCCTGTTTAAGAGTAGATCCAACGCAATTAAGCGGAGTTGCTCGCAATCCTAAACATAGGACGACGAAAATCTGCCGAATTAGAGTCAAATCTAATAAGGGGATCCATAGATCGAGTTAATGCAACACTAGGGGTTTTAATTAGAAAGAGATTTCAATTAATCAACCTAGGGTTAGTTGTTCTTAGTCTCGATGGAGATATTAACATAATTTAGGGATCTCTACGGATCAAGTCGAATGAATAAATCGTCTAGTTTAGAGTTAAATAACAAGTGAAGTCTAGGTGGATTCTTCCTTGGGTATTGCCTTAATCAATTAGTTTTCCCAAAGTATTTCCCCAACCTATTCTTTGTCGCGTCTTTAGGTTAGTTAGATTTTAGATTAGAAACAACTCCCCTTTATTTTTACGCTAGATAATAGAAAGAAAGTTATTACTTTAGTTCCTTTGGGTTTGACATTCTAGTCTTGCCACTAAACTATACTACTGTTCGATAGGTGCGCTTGCCTTATTCGTGATAATAGTTAGTTTCTGGGTATGATCATAAAATTTTCAAACTTATCACGACCACACCAATAGGCCATTCGAAAAGCCAATTTTGCCACCCATTTTGGGTCATCCTTACAAGCCAAAAACCAATACAATTATACCTATAATTTCCAGCCAAAACATACTCAAAATACCCATATTTCATGCCATAACAACTTCATTCTAAATCATGCTTAATGACGATGCTAATTTAAACCAAATCACGAGCCAAATCTTATGCATACCATATGTTCCATAGTACAATCATACAACATTCCATTTCAGGATAAATCTTACTGTAGTCACACCCAAACATATACCAAAATGACCATATTTCTATTGGCTTTATAAATACCATAAAAACATACCAAAGTCAAACTTGAACAATCCTTAGTTAGCTACATCACATGGCATAACTTATATACATCACAAAACATATTCAAACTCATCTAGCTTATACATGCCATAATTCAACATCTATACATTCAAAATGTACCAAAACAAGTCTAGATAGTGTGGTGATTATCCTCGATGATCCCCGAACTTCTAGTAGCTTCGATATCTATAAAACAAAGCAAACACACACAAAGCAAGCTACAAAGAGCTTAGTAAGTCATATACAAATAAATTAATCAAATAACACATCCATATCTCCATTTATTCAATTAGCTCATTACAAAATACCATTATAAGTCTACATTTCTCATATAGCTCACATGAATCATATATCTCAATTGCAATTAACACAATTATACTCATGTCACAAATAAACATATCTTAGGTTTATAATTGAACATATACTACCTTCCAATCTCAAACATAGCATATTTTTCATACGTATTGAAATCGGATGCACATTTGTATACTCATTCATTTTTCTCGGACTGAACATTGAACCATTTGGAATCAATAAGGATACGCAGAATACTCAAAAAGATCATACAATGCCAACATCCCCGACGTGGCCTTACATGTAATCAGATATCGATGCCACTGTTTCAGACATGGTCTTACACGAAGTTAAATACGATTTCAATGTCCCTGACATGGTCTTACACGTAAATCTCAGATCGATGCCAATGTCCCAGTCGTGCTCTTACACGTAAACAGATATCGGATCCTATGTCATGACATATGTATCCTAACTATTCCTGGGTTCAGACGGGGCTTTTTAAACGTTGCCACATACTCAAAACATTCTCGGATTTCACATATACACCTCCCATAATCATTCATCACAACTCAATTATATATATAAGCATGAATATGTCAATTTAAGCACATTTATTCGTATATAGACTTACCTCGTACAGATTCGGACGGTAACGATCGGCTATTCAACGACTTTCGACTTTCCCCAATCTAATATCATTTTCTTTGTTTCTTGATCTAACTAAGTTCAAATTTAACTCTTTTATTCACCAAATCAATCAATTTAATCCAAAAACATATAATTAGGGCATTTTACACTTAAGCCCTTATAATTTCACATTTTGACATTTTAGTCCCTAATTCACAGAATTATTAAATTCACAATATTTCCTTAGACATGTGCCTAGCTGAATTTCTATAGTATTCAATTAAGTCAATATATCATATTTGTTTCACAAATTAGTCCTCCAAAATATTATTTTCATAATTTAGCCCAAAATTATTCTAATTCATCAAAATTTCAAGGCAAAACATATTAATCTCACATCAAGCTTCATAATTCATCAATTAACATCACAAAGCTCAATTTATCAACAATGGCACATTCCATAATCTTCATCAAAAATAGAAATTTAAGCGTGGGATTTGTAGTACACTAAGTAACGATCACAGAAATGCAAAAATTATCAAAAACGGATAAAAACTCATACCTTAATCTTTGTTTATCAATAGCCGAATATTCAAAAGCATAAAACCCTTACTTTGTTTTGTATTTTCGGTGGAAGAAAGCTTATAATGGCCATATTTTCATGATATTTTATCATAACACATATATTATACATCATTTACCAATTTAGCCTTTGTTTATAAACATATAAAACATATATTTTAAGGTCATTTATGACCACCTACACATTCAATGGTAAAGTTGCCACATAAGGCCATTATAAACAAAAGCCATTTCAAGTAACTCCATAACATATAGAATGCTAATTTTACCATTTATGCATTTTAATCCTTTCTCAAATTAAACACTCAAACAAACAAATTAAATCACAAAAATTTCACATATGCTAATTCAGAAATCACAGACACAGAAAATAATATTAAAATATTTTTCTGACTCGGATATGTGGTCTCGAAACCACTATTCCGACTGGGGTCTAAATCAGGCTGTTACAATCACATTCCAGTGCATTAAATTTTTCAAACATTCTTCACATTATAATCAAGATCATACACTCACTCTCATAACATACTTAAAACAAGGATACGAGCCTCAAATCATGATTTCAAGACTAAATCAGTAACATTCGAATGATTCAGAATAACTTAGAAAAATTTCATTTCAAGGGACACACGCCCAGGTGAACAGGTCATGTACCTCACATGGCTATAGACAAGCCCATGTCATAGGCCATGTGAAAACAGGGCATACATACTGACTTGAACAACACAGCCGACCGCACGTCCGTGTGCCTGGCTATATGAAAACTGGAGGGTATACTGACTTGGGTCACACAGCCAGTCACACGCCCGTATGTCTATTTGAAATGGCCTCACACGCCCGTCTCTGGGCCATGTGCTCAGCCGTGCCATACCAAACCTGTAGGGTATACTGACTTATGCCACACCCAGCCACATGCCCATGTGTGAGGCTGTGTAGAGCAACCTGACTTAATTCGAATTGAAACATTAGAGGACATGACTGAGACACACACCGGTGTCTCTGCACGTGTGAACAGAAATTGGCCATTTGCAAAACCAATTTGCCACCCTTAAAGGCATACCCTACAAGCTCAAGAATTTTATACCCACTTTAATAGCCAAACATCAACATTTCATATACTAAATAAACCATTTTATTTCCAATCATTTCAAGTCTCTAATCATCATCAATTTCACATTCACTCAAATACCAAATTGTCAAGTTTCCTTAACACATAAACACAAACATAACATGTTTTATAATTCAACCTTATGATCATCCAAATACTAATTCACATCCAAGCAATTTCATTTCATATATCCATTACCTATCAATATAGCTATATGCATAATTACATACCATCACCATACTTGCCAAAATATACCAAAGCATACATATATTTAAGCAACCAAAACATATTACCCAATTAAGCCAAATCACATGGCTTAATGTATACCAAAACATGTACCAAAATGAACATCCTAATAATTAGCCTATACATGCCATATTTACACATTTCTTTGAGTTCAAAAGTACCAACAAGTTGTCTGGATAGTGTGTGCGTATCTCTGACGTCGTCCAAATCGAGCGAGCTATCGAACCTCTATAAAATACGAAAAAATAAACAGAGCAAGCTTTATAGTTTAGTAAGCCATATAATATTGAATTAAACTTACCAATATTCATAATGTAAGCAATCAAACTCATTATAACCCAACTCAAATGATTCAAATGCCTAACACATGGATACATCAATAGGTTAGTATCTCAATTTGCATATAACCAACAATTTATCCATAAAGGATTCAATTAACAATCAAGCTCATATACAAGTACATTTCCACTAATATCATGAACCATCATATAACATTACCTTCATACATTTCATATAACTCATATCCAATTCCATACTTTATCATATAATCCGAAACAATATTATGCCCGTAGAACCTATTAGAATTTCGAGGGATACTCGGGTGATACAATTTAAGTGTATTAATCTGTAAGCCGTCAATTCATTATCATTTCTACTCTTTCAAGCCATGATCGGTAAGCTCCTCCTGAGCTGATTGACAATAAGCTCTAATGAGCTAAAATAGTAAGCTCTAATGAGCTGAAAATAGTAAGCTCATGCAAGCTAATATATCAGTAACGCTCATACGAGCTATAGTGAGTCTACAACACTTGTAAGATCTCGACCAAAATGGTAACCCTAGTGACATGTCACTCGTATTCTACGATTTTTTAAAGTTCAAACGGGGCTCGGTATTATTCAACTTCATCATTTAAGCATTCAATAATCAATAATTCAATTCCTCAATTCTCATACATTCAATTCAATTCAATTAAATACATACATTTAAATACTCAATTCTAATTATTCGAACTTACCTCATATCGCTCGGATAGAAATTTATCGATAATTCAATTAGCTTGCATTTTCCCCGATCCTAATCTGATCTTAGCTTATCTTAATCAAGATAATATCAAATTTAGCACATTCAATATTCGTTCTATCCAATTTAACCAAAAATTCATAATTTGGCAAATTTACTATTCCCCCTAATGTTTTTACACATTTACAATTTAGTCCCTAAGCTTGTATAATGAAATTCATTCAAATTTATCAAAGCCCAAGCCTAGCCAAATTCTACTCATGCTATTAGCAGCCCATATTTTCATTTTATTCATACTTTTAACCACATAATTTTACATTTTCACAATTAAACCCCTAATTGACATTTTTGTCAAAAATCACTTTATAAAACTTGCATATCTATCAACAAACATTCATAATCTATCAAGAAACTTCAAAATACTCAAGCATTCAACAATTGCATTATTCAAAATCTTTAACAGTTTTCAAATTGAAGGTACGGTTAACTATATTAAGCTGCAACGAGTTTAAAAACATAGAAATCATTAAAAACTGAGTAAAAATCATAGCTAGATAAGCTTTAAAAGATGCCAAAATTAAAAACCCTTCAATGGCTTTTCTTTCACCCTATTTTTGGCTCGAAAAGATGAATGAAACACCATTTTCTAATTTGTTTTATTTAATTAGTCATTATAATACTAAATTACAAATATAACCTTACTTAATTCTTTTAAAACACTTAATATACAAGCCCATAATTGTCCACACATAAATCCAATGGTATATTTACCATATAAATCCTTCATCTTAATAATTTCATGGCTATTAAGCCCCTTTAGCTAATAGAACTGTACTTTTACGCGATTTAGTCCTTTTTACCGAATTAAGCACTAAATCGATAAAATTTCTTTACGAGACTTTCTCATAATAATTCTATCATACTGTAAACCTTATTAAAATAATAAAATAAATATTTTAACTTCAAATTTGTTCTTTCAAAACCACTGTTTTGATTTACCCGAAAACAGGCTGTTACAACTCTCCCCCTTAGGGATTTTCGTACCCAAAAATCTTACCGGTAAACAATTTAGGGTATTGTTTTTGCATAGCTTCCTTGAGTTCCCATGTAGCTTCCTCAATCCCATGTTTATGCCAAAGAAATTTCACTAGTGCTATACGTTTATTTCTCAAATCTTTGATTTCAAGAGTGAGAATTTGAATTGGTTCTTCATTATACGTCAAATCAGTCTATATCTCTACTTCTACCAAAAAAGTCACATGTGACAGGTCTGACCTGTATCAACGTAGCATAGAAATGTGAAAGACATTATGAATCTTTTCATGTTCTGACGGTAAAACTAGTCGATATGCTACAGGCCTTATTCTTTCGACGATCTCATACAGTCTGATAGATCGCGGACTCAACTTTCTTTTACGACCAAATCGAAGAACTTTTTTCCACGGTGACACCTTTAAAAACACTAGGTCCCCAACTTGAAACTCACTTTCTTTACGTTTCAAATCCGCGTATGATTTCTATCGGTCTGAAGCTGCTTTTAAGCTACCGCGAATTGTTTTCACTTTTTCTTCAGTTTCTCTGATCAATTCAACTTCGTGAATCTTTTTCTCACTCAATTTGGTTTAGTATAATGGAGTTCGACATTTGCGACCATATAAAGCTACGTACGGTGCCATTTTTATACTCATCTGAAAACTGTTATTGTATGCGAACTCAATCAAGGGTAAGTATTTCTCCTAACTGCCCTCAAACTCTAAAACACAACATCTCAACATATTTTTGAGAATCTGAATGACTCTCTTAGTCTGACTGTCAGTCTGAGAACGAAAAGTCATACTGAAATTTAATTTTGTTCCTAAAGCTTCTTGCAGTTTCTTCTATAATCTCAACATAAATTTCGGATCTCTATCAGAAATAATAGACAGTGGCACCCCGTGTAGTCTGACAATCTGAAGAATGTACAATTCAGCTAATCTGTCAAGTGAGTAATTTGTTCGTACCAATATGAAGGGAGTAGATTTTGTTAGTCGATCAACGACAACCCAGATAGCATCTTTCTTTCTCGGAGTTAGGGGCAATCTCAAAACAAAATCCATTGTAACTCTATCCCCTTTCCACTTGGGGAATCATCACAGGCTGCAATAAACTTGACGGTACTTGATGTTTAGCTCTAACTTGCTGACAAATTAAACATTTAAAAACAAACCCTGAGATATCTCGTTTCACGTCGTGCCACCAATAAAGTTGTTTCAAGTCGTTGTACATTTTGGTACTCCCTAGATGAACGGATAAACAACTACTATACGCTTCATGCAAAATCTTCTAAATGAGTTCTAAATTTCTCGGTACACAAATTCTATTTTGAAACTTTAAACAATCGTTGGCTCCTATTTGAAACTTTAAATCAGGGATATTCTCACATTGGACTCGTTTAGCTTGCAATTCACGGTCATCTTTCTAAGCTTCTTAGATTTGTTGAAGGAATACCAATTTAGCTTTTAATTCAGCTAAAATCGACCCACCATCACATATCACATCTGAGTATTCATTGCCTGTAAAGTAAATAGGGATTTTCTGCTCAAAGCATTAGCAACAACATTAGCTTTTCCTAGGTTATAATCAATCACAAATTCGTAGTCTTTCAACAACTCGAGCCATCTTCGTTGTCGTAGATTTAAATCTTTCTATGACATCAGATATTTCAGGCTTTTGTGATTCGTATAAATGTGACATTTTTCACCGTATAAGTAGTGTCGCCAAATGTTTAATGCAAACACAATTGTAGCTAATTCAAGCTCGTGCGTCGGATAGTTCTTTTCGTGCAGTTTCAACTGTCGAGAAGCATAAGCTATAACCTTTCCTTCTTGCATCAATATACAACCCAAACCATTTAATGACGCATCACTATAAATCACGAACTCTTTTCCTGATTCAGTTGAACCAGAACTGGTGCTTCAGTTAACAGTGCTTTCAACTGCTCGAAACTCTACTGACATTTTTCTAACCATTTGATTTTTACATCTTTCTGAAGCAGTCGTGTCATCAGTGTTGCTATCATCGAGAATCCTTTCACAAATTTTAGGTAATAGCCCGCTAAACCTAGGAAACTACGGACTTCAGACACATTTCTTGGAGTTTTCCAATCAATAATAGTAGAAATTTTACTCGAGTCGACTCGTCTACCTTCAAATGAAATAATATGTCCCAAAAATCCAACCTTTCGGAGCCAGAACTCACATTTGCTGAACTTTGTAAATAATTGCTTATCCCATAGAGTTTGCACAATTCTCAAGTGCTCTGTATGTTCGGTTTCATTTAGCGAATAGATTAGAATGTCGTCAATGAACACAATAACAAATCTGTCTAAATACAGTCTGAATATCTGATTCATCAAGTCCATAAAAAATACAAGAGAATTCGTTAATCCAAATGGCATAACTAAAAATTCATAGTGACCGTACCGTGTTTTGAATGTTGTTTTCAGCACATTCGATTCTTTTACTCGTAGCTCATAAGAGCCAAATCTCAAGTCGATCTTTGAAAATGACGTAGCCCCTTTCAACTGGTCAAATAGATCATCGATTAGCAGTAGAGGATATTTGTTCTTTATCGTCACTTTATTCAATAGTCTGTAATCGATACACATTCTCATCGATCCGTCTTTCTTCTTTAGAAACAAAATCGGTGCACCCCAGGGCGAGAAACTCGGTCTGGCAAATGCTCTATCGGTTAACTCTTGCAACTAAGCTTTTAATTCTTTCAATTTGGTTGGTGCCATTCTGTATTGAGCTATCGATATCAGTGTTGTTCTCGGTACTAATTAAATACCAAATTCAACCTTTTTTATCGATGGCAACCCTGCTAGTTCTACTAGAAATACATTTGCAAACTCACACACAACAGGTACAGATTCAATTTTTGATTCTGACACCTTTGTATCCAGTACGTATGCAAGATATGCATTACAACCCTCTTTCATACATTTCTAAGCTAACATAGACAATATTATAGTAGGTAATTCATTTGAATCATCAGACTCAATTCGAAGAATTTCATCGTTCTGACATTTCAATTCAATAATCTTCCGTCTACAATTCACAACTGCATAATGAGTAGTTGGCCAATCCATACCCAGAATTACATCAAATTCGCCAAATGGTAAAAGCATTAAGTCAGCCGAAAAATAGTAACTCTGAGTTATTAAAGGACATTTCTTACAAATTTTATCAACTAGAACAGACTTGCCTAAGAGGTTCGATACTTTAACTACAAACTCCGTAGACTCAACATGTAAAATCTTTTTAAACACTAAATTTATACAGATATATGAATGGGCTGATCTAGGATCTATCAACGCAACAATATCACTGTTGTAAAGAGAAAAAGTACCGGTAATAACGTCTGGCGATGATGCCTCCTCTCGTGCACGAATAGCATAAGCTCGGGTAGATACTCGTGCCTTAGATCTCATAGCAGAATCTTTCGTAGTATTGCGGTTGCCACTCGCATTTCCAGTGTTACAGGGTGGTCTCTCTAGTAGCCGTATTACTTATTTTTGTTAGTTGATCTCTTTCACCTATTGGCTTTTCTAGACAATCCTAGAGATAATGACATAGGGATCCACATCTAAAGTAGGCTCCACTCATCACTTTACATTCACTATAACGTCGTTTATTGCAATGCTTACATTCAGGCCCAATATTTCTAACACTGCCCACACTGGCAATAGATGTCGTCTGAGGTTTAGAGCTGTAATGTCTCGCATCTCTATCTCTGATCGAAACTCCCACAGAAGCAGTAGAATGATGATGATATTCTCTAGATTTATTTGATAATGATTGATGTGATATGCCCGTAAATCTCTTTCTAGAGTCTCTAGCTTCAAAATCGACTTTTCTTTTCTCTTTGCTAAGCTCCTCGGCTTTGCAAGCTCTATCAACCAGAACGACAAACTCTTTAAGCTCAAGAATCCCGACTAACAGTCTGATTTCTTCATTTAATCCATCTTCAAACCTTTTTCACATTATAGCCTCCGAAGAAACACATTCATGAGCATATTTGCTGAGTCATACAAACTCTCTTTCATATTCTATTACCGTTATACGGCCCTGCTTCAATTCAAGAAATTCTTTTCGTTTCTGATCAATGAACTGTTGACTGATATATTTCTTTCTGAATTCAACTTGAAAGAAATCCCAAGTAACCCTTTCTCGCGGAACTACGGATATCAATGTATTCCACCACTGATACGCAGTATCTCTCAACAGTGAAATAACACATTGTAAACACTCATCAGGTGTGCAAGAAAGTTCATCAAATACCCGCACCGTATTCTCAAGCCAAAATTCGGCTCTTTTAGGATCATCGCTAACAGTGGTTCTAAATTCTTCAGCCCCGTATTTTCGTATCTTATCAACAAGTGGTTTATTCAATCGCAAAGGATCCATACCTTGAGGAACTACAGGGGTCAATTGGGGAACAGGTGGGGGTGGAGGTTGTTGAGCAGCCAGGTTAGCTCAAACATACTCAGTAAACCATTCACTCATCATTTGGAAGAAAGCTTGCTTAGCCTCTCCTCCCTGACTTCCCATAACCCGACTAGATTTAGACAACGCTATTCCTTGAGCTGGCGCTAGCGCATTACTTTCAATGTCATCAGCTACAGCTCGATTTGGATCCATTTACTATATAAAACATAATTTAGAAATTGTCAGGAGATATCGCAGTTTATATATGACATGCATAGCTAGACTCACATATGCTATGTTAGTCCTAGAATCGACTAAACTGTAGCTCTGATACCAATAAATGTAACACCCCTAACCCGTGTTCGTCGCCATATTAGTTATAGAGCATTACTGAACATATATCACATTCCAGTACATTAAAATTTTCAAACATTCATCACATTATAATCAAGATCATACATTCACTCTCATAACATACTTAAAACAAGCATACAAACCTCAAATCATGATTTCGAGAATAAATCAGTAACATTCGAATGTTTCGAAATAACTTAGAAAAAATCCATTTCAAAGGACACACGCCCGTGTGAACAGGCCGTGTGTCTCACACAACTATAGACACACCTGTGTCATAGGCCATGTGAAAACAGGGCATACATACTGACTTGAATCACATGGCTGACCGCACGCCCGTGTGCCTGGCTGTGTGAAAACTGGAGGGTATATTAACTTAGGTGACGTGACTAGTCACATGCTCGTGTGTCTAGCCCGTGTGCCTATTCGAAATGGTCTCACACACCTGTGTCTAGGCCGTGTGCTCTGCCATGCCAAACCTATAGGGTATACTGGCTTATGTCACACGGCTAGTCACACGCCCTTGTGTGAGGCCGTGTGGAGCAACTTGACTTAATTCGAATTGAAACATCAGGGGACAAGACTGAGACACACACCTGTGTCTCTGCACGTGTGAATAGAAATTAGCCATTTGCAAAATCAATTTGCCACCCTTAAAGGTATACCCTACAAGCTCAAGAATTTTATACCCACTTCAGTAGCCAAACATTAACATTTCATATACTAAATAAACCATTTCTTTTCCAATTATTTCAAGTCTCTAATCATCATCAATTTCACATTCATTCAAATACCAAATTGCTAAGTTTCCTTAACACATAAACACAAACATAACATGTTTTATATTTCAACCTTATGATTATCCAAATACTAATTCACATTCAAACAATTTCATTTTATATATCCATCACCTATCAATAGAGCTATTTGCATAATTACATACCATCACCATACTTGCCAAAATATACCAAAGCATACATATATTTAAGCAACCAAAACATATTACCCAATTAAGCCAAATCACATGGCTTAATATATACCAAAACATGTACCAAAATGAACATCCTTATAACTAGCCTATACGTGCCATATTTACATATTTCTTTGAGTTCAAAAGTACCAACAAGTTGTCTAGATAGTGCGTGTGTGTGTATCTCTGACGTTGTCCAAATCGAGCGAGCTATCGAACCTCTATAAAATATGAAAAAATAAACAGCGTAAGCTTTATAGTTTAGTAAGCCATATAATATTGAATTAAACTTACCATTATTCATAATATGAGCAATCAAACTCATTATAACCCAACTCAAATGATTCAAATGCCTAACACATGGATACATCAATAGGTTAGTATCTCAATTTGCACATAACCAATAATTCATCCATAAAGGATTCAATTGACAATCAAGCTCATATACATGTACATTTCCACTAATATCATGAACCATCATATAACATTACCTTCATACATTTCATATAACTCATATCCAATTCCATACTTTATCATATAATCTGAAATAATATTATGCCAGTTGAACCTATTAAAATTTTGAGGGATACTCAACTGATACACTCTAAGTGTATTAATCTGTAATCCGTCAATTCATTATCATTTCTGCTCTTTCGAGCTATGATCGGTAAGCTCCTCTTGAGTTGATAAATAGTAAGCTCTATTGAGCTGAAATAGTAAGCTCATATGAGTTGATATATCAGTAAGCTCATGCGAGCTGTGGTGAGTCTGCAACACATGTAGGATCTCGACCAAAACAGTAACCCTAGTGATATGTCATTTGTATTCTACGATTTTTTAAAGTTCAAACGGGGCTTGGTATTATTCATCTTCATCATTTAATTTTTCAATGATCAATAATTCAATTCCTCAATTCTCATACATTCAATTCAATTAAATACATATGTGACAACCCGAATTAGGGGCTAGTCAGAATAGTGGTTTCGTAACCACAAATCTAAAGTGAAAATTTTTAATTATGTGAATTTTTGATGATATCTACTTGATTGAATATTAAATTTAAAATACTGTTTGAAAATTTTACTGTATTGATGCTTAATTAGTCGATAAGGACTAAATTGAGAAAAGTGCAAAATATGCCTATTAGATGATAATTGGACTTGATTGAATTGTCACATGAAATAGGAAGCTTTTATGTGGTAATAAGACCATTAGTGAGTTGTATGGACAATTATGGGCATGCATGGGAAAAATATCTATGAAATGGCATGGAGGGCAAAATGGTCAAATGTGAATAAAGAGAAAATTTCATTAAAACAAAAGCTATCATCTTCTTCCTATCCCATGTGTGCTGCCAAAATTTTGAACCTCCATAACCAAGGGTTCTTTGATTTTCCAAGCTTTATTGTAAGTGCAATTTAGTCCCATTTTCAATTATTTTTGTATTTTTGAGTTCATTTGAGCTTGGATTTCATGATTCTATCATTTATTTGAAGAAAAATTAAGGTCTAAAAATTTACCCATTTGTGATATGAGTATGTTTAGCTCACTAATGGTAGACAATGAAGGGTTATTATGTTATTTACATGTTTTAATGGATGGAATTGAATGAAAGTACATGAAAAGGGACTAATTTGTAGAAATTACAAATTGTTCCTAAATGTGTGAAATAATGAGAATTTGAGTATTATAATTGTGAAAATAGGTTATCGAAGCCCATGGGATAAAGAAAATGAGTTTTTGATGTTCAAGGGACTAATTAGTAATTATTGAAAAGTTGAGGGGTAAATTTAGAAATTTGCCCCAAATGTGAACTGTGACTGTATTGAAATAGATAATTGATATTTGTGTTATATGTGTTAATTTAGATCAAGAAAAGTCTGAGAGAGCCCGTGATCGGGGAAAAGAGAAAGTCCTCAATTAAATTCGAGAAGTAAATCTTTTAACATCCAGGTAAGTTATATGTAATTCTAGGGAATTCGATTAGTTATGTTTAAATATTTGCTTCTATGATGATATATTGATAATTGCTCTATGAGGTGATTGAATATTGGGTTCTACCACTGAATATATGGAAAGTTGTATTGACTGTAAATCCCGATTGAGCAAGTAGGAATAGATATAGATATAGGTGACTTGTCACTTGAGGCCCACTGTTCTGACTATTATAGTTACCTGGGTGCTAGGTGGTCTTGCATGTGTTGCAGGCACCTATCAGCTTGTGTGAGTAGGCCCGTGGTTAACTTCTGTACTGTTACTGATTGTAGCTTCGGCTACCTCACCGTTTTGTTGCTTCGGCTACCGCACTGATTGTAGTTTCGGCTACCCTACTGTAAGTAGCTTCAGCTACCTCATGGCTCTGCCATGTCTGTACAGCATTATGTGCTAACATCTATATATCTGTTCATATTTCGAAATTGCTCATTGGGATTAGATTAATTATGTTATGATGAAGTGATTGTACAGGTGAACGAAAAATGGTACAGTTTACTGATAATGTCATTGCTAAGCATATTCATGATTGGTATGTGATATGTGCACAAAGAGTAAGTCGATTGTACAGTGATAGGTGATAACATTTATGATGTTAAAGCAAATTACATAATGAATTGTTCTATTGCTTGAATTTCATATGACTTACTAAGCTATTGTAGCTTACCCCTTTTCCTTTCCCTTTTCCTTAAATTTCGAGCTTGTTAGATTGGGATCATAAAGTTGGAGCCACGCGACACACTATCAAGTTTCTTTTGGTATATTTTATATTTTCAAGTGTAATTTATGGCATGATTAGAACACTTGTTGTTGTAAATGGCTATTTTGTACGCCTAAGTTATGTTACTCATGTGGTATTTTGTAATGATCAGTTATAAATGTAGTCATTTTGAGTATTTGCTCTTGAATTGGCTGGTTTGGTTGTGTTTATATTTTCTTGTGTTTTAAGGAGGCTAAGGCTTGGTATATAGCCTGACACGGCCTACACGGCAGGGCACACGGGCGTGTGCCATGGCCGTGTGGGATTTGGCAGAATGCTCCACGAGTACATGGCACAGGCGTGCCTAGGCCGTGGGCGACACACGGCCTGACCCTACAGGCGTGCACCTGGACCGTGCCTCCCCTACACCTTAATTTATATTTTAATGTACCACACGGGCAAGAGACACGGCCGTGTGCCTCAATCGTGCGGGATACACGGCCTACAAACGGTCGTGTGGAGTGGTCGTGGTATAGTGGACAGTTTTGTCCACGGTTGCCGAGCATAAGCGTGTAAAGACCACACGGTCTAACAACACGACCGTGCCAATAGTCACACGGGCGTGTGATGGTGTTTTAAAAGCGAAAATTTTCCCAAGAGTTCGATATGATAGGACTCGAATCCTAACCATCTGTAATGTCCGTAATTTGTTTGAAAACCTTTGATAAAGGTGATTATGAATTGAATTGTATGTGATTCTGTAACTAATCACGGGTTATTTCTGTAAAAGTTGTTCTGAGCCCGGTAATACCTCGTACCCGATTTCGGTGACGGTTTCGAGTTAGGGGTGTTACAACATACATTTAAATACTCAATTCTAATTATACAAACTTACCTCGTATCGCTCGGATAGAAATTTATTGACTATTCAATTAGCTTGCCTTTTCCTCGATCCTGATCTGATCTCAGCTTATCTTGATCTAGATAATATCAAATTTAGCACATTCAATATTCGTTCTATTCAATTTAACCCAAAATTCATAATTTGGAAAATTTACGCATTTGCCCCTAATGTTTTATACTTTTACAATTTAGTCCTTAGGCTTGTATTATGAAATTCATTCAAATTTATCAAAGCCCAAGCCTAGCAGAATCCTACTCATGCTATTAGCATCCTATATTTTCATTTTATTCATACTTTTAACCACATAATTTCACATTTTCACAATTAAACCCCTAATTGACATTTTTGTCAAAAATCACTTTATAAAACTTGTATATCTATCAACAAACATTCATAATCTATCAAGAAACTTCAAAATACTCAATCATTCAACAATGGCATTATTCAAAATCTTTAACTATTTTGAAATCGGAGGTATGGGCTAACTATATTAAGCTGCAACGAGTTCAAAAACATAGAAATCATTGAAAACTGAGTAAAAATCATACCTAGATAAGCTTTAGAAGATGTCGAAATTAAAAACCCTTCAATGGCTTTTCTTTCACCCTAGTTTTGACTAGGAAAGATGAATGAAACACCAATTTCCAATTTGTTTTATTTAATTAGTCATTGTAATACTAAATTACAAATATAACCTTGATTAATTCTTTTAAAACACTTAATATACAAGCCCATAATTGTCCACTCATAAATCCAATGGTATATTGACCACATAAATCCTTCATCTTAATAATTTCATGGCTATTAAGCCCCTTTAGCTAATAGAACTGTACTTTTACGCGATTTAGTCCTTTTTACCGAATTAAGCACTAAATCGATAAAATTTCTTTACGAGACTTTCTCATAATAATTCTATCATACTGTAAACCTTATTAAAATAATAAAATAAATATTTTAACTTTGGATTTGTGGTTTTGAAACTACTGTTCTGATTTGACTGAAACGGGCTATTACACTAACTATTAATCAACTAGGATCTAAGGTAATTTCTGCTACTCATCAATCGGCACTGATCCATTGTACCGATCATCAAATTGTCACTTAGAGTTCATTGGTAAAACTTATAAAAAAAAAACTTAACAACCTAAGGACTTAAGTAAAAACTTTTGAATAATTCAGTGACTTAAATGAAAACTTTCGAATAGTTTAGTGACCAAAGTGTAACTACACTTAACGGTTTCGTTTACCCTAACTAATATTATTATGATGTTTTTCTTTTATAATTTTATTTAACCTTTAAATAAAACAACTAAAAATAGCATATCTAAGAATTGAACACGTGTTTAATAAAATCTATATACAAGTTCTTTATCACTCCATCTATAATCATTATTGAATAATTTTTAAAAGAAAAAATATATATTTTGTATAAAATATTTTCTTTCACCCATGTCATGTGCGACATAATCTAGTTAGTAATAAACTTAATAATAAATAGAAAATAAAAAGTCTATCTATGCTTTCAATCATTATAATTTTTATTACATTTAAAATTAAGTCTTTCTACTTTTAATCTTAAAATGTTAGTCCATTTGTTCTTTTGATTTGATAATTGAAGTCCATTTGATAGCACTATTAAAAGGCTTTCACTAAATTGGATTATGTGGGTAACACCCCTTACTCGTATCCATCACCAGAATAGGGTACGAGGCATTACCGAACTTTAACACACGTAGACATATAAAATCGAGTCATAAAATTTGCGTCCAATTTAAAACTTTTCATTCATATTCATAACGTCCCTATTAGGGGCCTACGAGGCCCAAAACATGCTTTTGGAGTGGTTCGAGACTAAACCGAGAACCTTGGAAAGTTTTTCAACACTTAGAAAAGTTTTGCCTAAAACAAGGGTCACACGCTCATGTGGCTTGGGACACGCCCGTGTGGGTAGGCCGTGTGGTCGCACACGCCCGTGTCCTTAACCCGCGTAACTCTCTGTTTATGACGTCATGCACCAAAAGAAGTCACACGGCCAAGTCACACGCCCATGTGCTAGGTCATGTAGCAAATTTAATTTTCGTAAAATAGGTGCAGACTTCACACACCTTGGACACACGCCCATGTCCCGGAGTCGTGTCCTTCACACGGCTGAGACACACGGCCGTGTCTCTGCCTGTGTGACCAATTCTAAGCTAAGATTCAAGATATAAGGGACACACGGTCAGACTACACGCCCGTGGGGCTAACCGTGTGTCACACACGGCCTAGACACACGCCCGTGTGTCTACACGTGTGGACAATAATAAGGCTATTTACCAAGCCATTTGCCACCCTGAAACTTATAAACACTTATACCAATTCAAAGAAATAAATCATAGTAAACTTAAGCAACCAAACATCAACTCATCATTCATATGCTGTCTTTATCATGCATAAATATCACCTACTTAGCCATTCAACCCATGCAAACTTGCTCATTAATGAAAGACATCATCATGTTAGCACATTTGCAACCACAATTAGCCCATTTCCAATGGCCTTATACAAAATGAATATCACCCCATTATAAGGCAACACTTTTGGCCAAATTTAATATAACACATATAAAAAATGATCGAGTCCCTATACATGCCATAAACTCTAAATACTAGAATTCATCTATACTAAAAATGATAGCTTGATAGTGTGATAATATCTCCGACGATCTCTAACCGAGATAACCTGACGACACTGTAAAACATGGTAAATAAATGAAGTAAGCTAAATAGCTTAGTAAGCTCGTATATAATAAACCCATCTTATCAAAAAAACACATATTAAACATTTATAAATATAATGTACTCTTAATTAATTTCACCTCTGTTCTATGAACCCAATACCATAGTCAACTGAAAATTTCCACAAGTTTATTCAATTCCATGCTCGTATGAATCAATTACATATTTGAAAAATTGTTCACATTTATGAATACACACAATCAAGTATCTGTAAAACTTTATTCAATCTAATACTCATCGCATTTTCTTTAGCCAGGGTGAATTACATGAAATATCACTACAAAGCGTTATTCTGCACACTATGTGCCATACATATATATTAAAACAACTAAAACTTCATATCTCATATCCTTCAATTCATTTTTTTTAATATAGCCAAATAACACAATATGGCATAAAGCACACTTGTACATAAATCTTTCTCATAACATATAAATAATACACTATAAGCTTACCAATTCACTTTCATTGGATCCTTACATAGATTTGATACATACCTGTTTTACTTAATTCAGTCTCACTTACATTCTCGTCTTGACTTTGCCCATTGGATCATTTGAAATCTTGCACATAAGTGCCACATATGTAGCCAAGCTACCAAATGTCTCATAACACATATAGGCTCGATCTCGAGCTATCCACAAGTTTGCTTACACGAGCTGGCGGTCGGTATGTTACTACTTAGTGCTGCTCACATAAGCTATCGGGCATCCACAACACATGCCGAAGTACCCAGCCACTTGTAGGACGTATAAGATCGGCACCCAGATTACATATGCATAGTACAATGCCATATCCTATATATGGTCTTACATGTAATCACATATCGATGCCATAGCCCAACTATGGTCTTACACAAAATCTCATACCGACACCATGTCCTAGACATGGTCTTACACGTGATCGCATATCATACACCAATGCCATATCCCAAATATAGTCTTACATGGAATCACATATCATATACCGATGCCATATCCCAGATATGGTCTTACACGGAATCACATATCATATACCGATGCCGTATCCCAGATATGGTCTTACACGAAATCACATATCATATACCGATGCCGTATCCCAGATATGGTCTTACACGGAATCACATATCATATACCGATGCCATATCCCAGATATGGTCTTATACGGAATCACATATCATATATCGATGCGATATCCTAGATATGGTCTTACACAGAATCACATATCCATGCCATAGCCCAGATATGGTCTTACACAGAATCACATATCCATGCCATAGCCCAGCTATGGTCTTATACGAAATCATATATTGCCATGGTCCAACCATGGTCTTTTCCGTCAATTCATTTTTCGCTATAAAACGGTCATGATCGATCCTGCATTTTTACTCATTTTGAACTTTTACTTTAAATTTCAAAAATTCATTCAAATATATAATATTAATGAATAATTAACAATAACATTTATTAACATACGAACTTACCTTAATACCAAAATTGTGAAAATGACCTAACCGTCAAACTCTCGTTTTTCCCTCGTTCTAGGCCCGAATCTCGTTTTTCTTTATCTATAATATCAAATTTAGCTCACTTATTAGTCATATTATTCAATGTGACCCAAAAATCATATTATGGTAAAATTACATTTTTGTCCTTAAAGTTTCATATATTTACACTTTTGCCCTTAGGCTCGTAAAATAAAATGTGTTCAATTTATTTGATTCCCAAGCCTAGCCGAACCTCTTTTATACTTATAACAGCCCACATTTTCCATAAAAATCATATTTTTATCACTTATTTTATGACTTTTACAATTTAGTCCTTTTAAGCATTTTCACCGAAAATCACTTAGTAAAAGTCATTTCTCTAGCCATAAACATGCATTTTCTACCATTAATCATCAAAATACAAAAATTTATAACATGGGTCAAATCCTAGACCTTCATCATATCTCAAATAAGTGGTAGAAATAGATAGATCATGATACAAGGATTTCAAAAACGTAAATATCATTAAAAACGGGGCTAGAACGGACTTACAATCAAGCTTGGAAGCTTGAAAAACCCTAGCCATGGTTTCTTCATGGTATTTTCGGCCATATTTTGAATATGGACAAAAATTGGCTTTTAATTTTGTTTATTTAATCATTTAATCATTAAATAACCAAAATGGCCCTAACTTAAAAATATTCTATTTCACCTATTTCATGTCCATTTTTGTCCACAAAATTAACCAATGGTCTAATTACCATTTAAGGACCTCCCATTTAAAGTTTCATAACAATTGGACACCTTTAACATGTAGAACTCAACTTTTGCACTTTTTTACAATTTAGACCTTTTACTAAATTGAGTGCCCAAACGTCGAAATTTTCGAACAAAATTTTCATGAAATCATCCCGTGAAATTTTAGACCATAAAAACATAATAAAAAATAATTTTTTCCTCATCAGATCTGCAGTCCCAAAGCCACTGTTCCAACTAGGCCCAAAATCGGGCTGTTACAATGTGACTTTTTACAATAAACAAATTGTGTACAAGTTATCAATATTACACTTATGAAAGGTCAAATAAGAAAAAGATGTTGAATAAAAAGTTATAAATTTTTCAAGTTTATCTGGGTTGCAAGGTTATTTGATATTGTTTTAGAGAAGCAAATTGAAAGTTGATGCCTTGTTTTTGCTTTCATTGCTTCCACACAACTTTAATGTAACACCCCACATCCAACTCGATCATTAGATTTAAGATGTGAGACATCATACTAGTTGTCGAAGCAACTATGAACTCAATTCAACATTGAAAAGAAGAATTATATGAAAAAAATTAAGTTTAATCATGCACTTAATGAAGTAAATGAGTTTTAAAACTTTTAAAAGCAGTATTAATTCAATTTCGAGTTCTAAGCTTACGAAAGTTCCCATGAATCACCGATAACAAATGAGGGACCAAAATGCAAAATAGCTAAAACAATGGTCTTGTTGTGACACTAAATAATGTATGTCACGACACTGAAGACAATCAAATATTGGTGTCATGACTTTACCAAGGGAACATCGCAACCTTAGAAGCAGTAACTTGATGTCACAACTTCTGTAGGGGAATGTCATGACCATGGAGTCAATAGCTTGATGTCACGATTCAATAGGGGAATCTTGCAATGATAGAGACAATTTTCTCAATATTGCATTATTTTTTACAAGCTTACCAAGCATTAGTTCCATTTGGTCTAAAGTGGCCCAAAAACTCATCTCATCATATTATGAGCATTAAACATAATCTCTAAATACTATCATTGGCATATCTAAACATTTATAAGCACGTGATCACAAGTATTTACAAATTCATACAAGATACATGCTCCATACTCTTTTACTTGGCGTGCAAGCAATATATCTCAATTACAAGTATAACATAACCAAAATGAGCAATCATATCATTTTATCACTAGATTAATACATATACATACCACGTAACTTATATGGTCACATTCAAAATACAAACACTTCCTACCACAAGTACCAAAATAATAAGATGAACCTAAGGACCAACACAATACACTAGGTACATGCCATTTGCTACAAGTATATTAAAAACTATACAAACTTTGTTGAGTTGAGAATTGAGTCGCAAATGTTCTCAAAGACCTCAAGACTTCGAGATCTAATGTTACCTATGCACAGAAATAAACAAAACCGTGCGCTGAGCAATGGGGCTTAGTGGTGCTAACTTGATTTAAAATAATAATAAATTATAAGCTTAGTCGAGAATTGAGCAATACATTATGCTTATTACCATATCATATATCAATATTTAATTCATCTATCATTATATCTTAATTATATCCACATTATAGCATATCACAAGAACCATTTCACTTTCTCATTACATTCTCGAACTTACTGATTTGTTTTATAACTGTATCGGCCCTCAGGGCTCGTATTAACTAGATCACTTGGTTTTTTGCATGCCATATTTTATTGCTCTAACATTAATATACAATTACACTGTAACACCCCCTAGCCCGTAACTGTCACCGGTACAGGGTTACAAGGTATTACCTAAAAACCACAACTTCCAACCTTCAAGACGACATATAATATAGGTATTTTATTAACTAAATAAAGATGGATGTTAAGGAGATTTAAAACATTTGGACTATAACCGAATTCACAACATTACAATCTTAAATCATCAACACTTGATCGAACTTAGAAGATAGGCAAGCCATTTTCGCATGGCTATACATATTTACAGTTACAAATTATCATTTGATTCAAAAGGGAGTTAAGCCTATACATGCCATTTTTTTTTCAAAATATAAACTAACCAAAAGTACCAAAATATAGTGTTGATAGTGTGGTTGACTTTGATGCTTGAATCCTCGAGCCCGTAGCTTCAAAACAAGATCTATAAAACAAAAGAAAACATAACAAACGGAGTAAGCTTTCATAAGCTTAGTAAGTCTTAAGCAATGCAAACATTTAAACTCAATTAAAATCAATCATTCAAATTCATCAGTAATAATTTTCTAGGTATATTGCCATTTGGCCGAATATATACAAACACATGATAAACATTTAAAATATTACTTTCACTTGTATTCGAACTCATAAGACATAAGTAAATCAATATCATCTCATAATTTCACACATTGGCCGAATGTACCATAACCATATAGATAATCTTAATGTTTATTCCCATATATACGTCACATTACACACTTATGATTCAATCCATATCAACTCAAATATAAGTATATGGTACATACCTGGCCAACTTAAAGTGTTGAACGATTTCAACTGTCGTTTTATCACGAAGTCTCAAAATCATAGACTTTTATCAAATCACTGGCAATTAACTTTCTAAGTTATAAATCCGAATTCATCACTAGCATTTCGCCTGCTAGGCTCAAAGCCCGATATCATAACACCGGTATTATAGCCTGCTAGGCTTGAAGCCCGATATTATATCACTGGCATTATAGCCTACTAGGCTCGAAGGCCCGATATTATATCACCGGTGTTATAGCCTACTAGGCTCAAAGGCCCGATATTATCTCACCGGCATTATAGCCTGCTAGGCTCGAAGGCCCGATATTATATCACCAGCATTATAGCCTGCTAGGCTCAAAGGCCTGAATAGTACTGCATGATAATCAATTCATCAAGTTTCATATATATATACATCAAAACATATGCTACTAGATTTAACATAACATACACATAATTGTGTTATTTCCCTAAATTCGAATATATGCACATATCACACTCTTTAACTTTATTTCATATAAGTCATTCGGCCACAACACATATATACAATTCACTTCACATTCAACTTTATATAAATAAGTACAATAAGGTCATAAGCACATATCACACACTTGAACTTCATTTCCTAATAGCCATTCGGCTTCAAAACATATATATATATATAATTCATTTCATATTCGGCTTTATAGCCTAAAATTCGATTCACTCTTGGCAAGTTGAACATAATAAGATTACATAATCATTTATCATTCTCATATAATCTTAAACATGCAAATGAATCGAGCTCGAGTACTTAAGAACTTACCTCGAATATTTTTGAACAGTCGCGGATCGGCTATTCAATCACTTTTTCCTTTCCCCTATCCAACCTCGATCCTCTATACTCTTGAGCTAATTTAAACAAAGTTTACTTATCAAAATCTTACCATGCTTGCTTATAGCCGAATATAACAATAACTTAACAGGCCATATTAACTACTTTTAACTCAAATACAGGATGGTTGTACTCATTTTCAATCACATCAAACAATTTAGTATGTGGCTAAAGATAAAGGCATATTTATCATGAGCATTAATCGACCTTTTCAGTGTGTTCAAAGCAACCATAGGTAATTTATATATACTAACATCAACCCAAGTCCGAATTCAACAACTTTAGCCGAATGTCTCTTAAGGTTAACAAAACACATATATAAAGCATATATATACGACTATCACATAAGATTTCTAAGAGATCATATTAGTCATGACCACAATTAATTTAAAATGCAAACCTTACTCGTTTCATTCATTAAAATATCATTCGACCAAATATACAAACATAGATTAACATTCAAACATCGTTTTCTAGCCTTTAGCTAAACGTTTTACATCAATCCATCTTAACCAAATGCAAATACTTATAATTATCCTTTAAAGTATCCAACTCCAATTTTACATGCATATAAACTAGGAGCGAATCCTCTTTTTGACTACCAAAAGCATGATATTAAACATAATCACAATTGTACATTTCAAAACCCTTTAAATAACTAAATAAAACACAACTACTACTTAGCTATCACCAAGCTCACATTCGGCAATCAAAGACATATTCAAACTCACCAACCGATCCTTATTTAACATCTAATTCACATAGGCAAAGGAAATCCTATAAAAAAATCCATTAAATTTCCCGTATAAAACTTTTATACATGGCTTCATAATAATTAGCAAGAAATTTCATAATTCATCACAATAGCCGAATGCTAATAGATCAATTTAGCCAAAACACCACAATTTTCTAAGCTCATAACATCTATCAAAATTCATTCATCGATTTCTATCTTCTATTCAAGACTTAATTTAAACCATCATGAACAAATTTGTGCATTAAACTCTAATGGTCAATTATCATCTATTTATCCTTGCTACAACTATCCTTGTTCATCAAATTTAATACCAAAACATTAAACACCATCAAAGACATTCAAATCTCCCATGGCCGAATGTATCAACAACACCAAGAAATTAAAATTTTCCTCATGGGTTCAAGGTAGAACCAAGAAAGGAACTCAATAACACAATTTTCCAACCAAAATAACATAAACTTACCTTGGGTTTTGACCCTCAAATGGCCGAACAACAAGGCTTTCTTCTTCCTTAATTTTCTTTTCTATGGTTTCGGCAAAGGTGAGAAAACAAATAAAAAATAATAATGTACTTTGTTTTTATCACCCCATTTTTATCAAATATAAAAATCATTTCATATATTTTATAACATATATTAAAATTATTATTATAATGCATGACATGATTTACCGTGTATTTAAACAAGAATGGTATATTTACCATGCAAGTGTTTCATTTTTAATTACAACATTCGGCCAATTAAGTTTGTACTCACACATTATCTAAGGTTTCACAATTAAGTCCAATTCAATGAAATAAGAACACCAAAATCAAGTTCTCATATTAATATATCACACATACTAATTCACGTATATTAAACTCAGGATATAGCATTAAAATACTTTTCTGACTCGGTCTCGTGGTTCCGAAACCACTTTTTCAATTAGGACAAAAATAGGGCTGTCACATACACAATTCAATATCCAATGTTAATAAGTTAAACCTAAATAAAATCTGTCTTGTGGGAAAGCTGGGCCACTCGGATTGTGTAAGCAACAGTGGTGGTGTCCATAACCGAATGCAATTGATACGCGAAATTTGACGCGGGGGCAATTTTGTTATTTTATGTGAAATGATGGGGAAAAGTATCCGGTGTGGGTGCAGCCCGCCTTTTCCTTCATAAATAAATAAAAATATTTAGTATTCGTGTTTAATTTGCGTTGGTCTCAAGCTCTCTCTGCCTCTCTTTCTTCCATTTTGCTTCAAAATCAAATTCAAAATCTTTCTGCGATTTTCTCCAAAGGTATATAACCATTCTAATCTCTGTTTCGATTTTGCCTTTCGATCTCGCAAGTGATAAATGTAAAGAAACCAATTCAATGCGCTCTCTTTGTTTTAGTTTGGATGTGAGGCTTTGAAATCCTTTCATTTTACTTTAAACTTTGTTGGTTATGAACGATTCGTTGCATGAATGCTTGCTTTCCTCATGCCTTGTCAGTCGATCGAATTTTGAGAAATCTGATTGCTTTCCTCTCTTATCTGAAAATCTAGCGATGAAGTATTCTAGATTTATTGTTTTCCATTTTCTCCATTTATGTGTGTATATATACTGAATTCTCGATGGTAACCGTGGAAATGGTATAATGTTATTGATCCTTCGCACCTCTACCTTCAGATCTATTTGGTTCACTGAAATCCGATTATTGATTGGGAAAATGGTACGCTTGAGTTTTTTTTTTTTTTTTTAAATAATATATTTAAAATATTGTAATATTTAGGGATCAGCAATTAGGGAAGAGAAATGGGGCTGACATTCACGAAGCTTTTTAGCCGGCTTTTTGCTAAGAAGGAGATGCGGATTTTGATGGTGGGTCTCGATGCAGCCGGTAAGACTACCATCTTGTACAAGCTCAAGCTGGGAGAAATCGTTACCACCATTCCAACCATTGGTGAGCATATCTAACTTTCTTGGTTCTTCGAACTTTAATTGCATCTTAGATAATATATTTTCATTCAGGGTTTGTATCATTTGGTAGGTTGAGCATGTGATTCCTATAAGAAACTTTTTTTCCTTTGTCAATGCTATCATTATTGTTTTTGTATATTTGAGAATTGAGAACGTTTAGAGCCTTGAAATTGAAACATGTATAAATCAAATGCAACCGATTTACACCTATGATTTTTAGATCCAAAATTAAGAATTAGCTTTGAAGCATGTGACCTCTAGTTAGAGTACCATAGTGCTAATATTTCATATTGTGATTTGCATAGTACTTTGAATTTCTTCAGGCTTGTGATTTTATTAATCCATCTCAAGCTTTATCTTTTTCACTAGTCATGGTTTTCCTTTGCAGGATTTAATGTGGAGACTGTGGAATATAAGAACATCAGTTTCACTGTGTGGGATGTTGGTGGTCAGGACAAGGTATGAGTTTTCTCCTTTTATGTTTCCCTACTATTTCAGCAATGGTTCAAATGTCATTTAATTTTTGATGCAGTGATAGTTAGGGGATCTTTACATGTTGTGGTATCTAAGTAATGGCTAGTTAATAATGCCCCAGTTTTTCATTCTTAATCTTGCAGATTCGTCCGTTGTGGAGGCATTACTTCCAGAATACACAGGGTCTAATCTTTGTGGTTGACAGCAATGACAGAGACCGTGTTGTTGAGGCTAGGGATGAATTGCATAGAATGTTGAATGAGGTATGCAAGTTAAATTTTAAGTGGAACCACCTTTGTTTCCCCGGTTACTGTTTATGCTTGAATCGTATTGCTGTTAAGTGCTTCAGATTCTATTGTTTCTGCCTTCGTATAACGTTAGATTTAATAGCTATATACAAGCAAAAGGGTAACCTAGTGCTCAAGGGTCAAGGCTTCTCTAAGGTGGTCAGATGTCCACTGTCTTACACTAGTAGTCAAAGAGGGGTTTTTTTTTCTTAAGCTGATCCATTAGCTATTGAGTAAATGTGTTGAAAGACATGTATGGAACTACAATTTTAAGAAGCTAATGGTTATTTTCAATAAAATTTGTCTGCATAGTCTATGCTACTGGTTTTGTTCCAGATATTTATTCATCAAAAGCAGTTTGATCTAATGATTTTTATACAGTCTCATTTCCAATGAGGATACAAAAAATATCAATGAAAATAGTGTTACTAGAATATTGAGGGTAAACTTAGGAGCATGAGTTGGAACTCTGATGTTGGCTTAATTTTGTTGGATTTTCATGGTTAACTATAACTCGTTTTCAGGATGAGCTGCGAGATGCAGTATTGCTTGTATTTGCAAACAAGCAGGATCTTCCAAATGCAATGAATGCTGCTGAAATAACTGATAAGCTTGGTCTTAATTCCCTTCGACAGCGTCACTGGTATGCTTTTGCATTGTGTTTTCATGCTTTAGTTTGCTAGCTTCTTTATTCATTGCCACTAATGTATCTTACTGGTCTTTTCAGGTACATCCAGAGCACCTGTGCAACATCTGGTGAAGGGCTCTATGAGGGTCTGGATTGGCTTTCAAACAACATAGCTAACAAGGTAAGAAGTTATACTTTCAGAACTTATCTTTATGGATAATTGTACTTGATTTACATCCTTTAATGAGTATAACTTCATAATCAAACCGTTTGATTGTCTTCTACACTCCATGTTTCTTTTTCTCTGACAATAGGTTGAAACAAGATTCGGCAGTGAAATATAATATTTTACACACTATTAAATAGTCGAGAGTTCTCTTTTATTGTGTTCTTATGTCGACATGCAATTTTGCAGGCCTGAAACCATTAAGAAGGGGTGTTTGCAGTATCAAAAATTCTGGATGCAGGGGTGAACATTATCTAGTCTTATTTTCTTCAATTATTATTATGCCCTCATTTTTCGACTGTGACAGCTGGATTGTTGTTATGCGTTTCTGTTTTTGGAGATGACCATATTAGTTTGGACCTTGTGGTGATATATTGAAAACTAAAAATTGGTTTGATTGGATGTATATCTCTTTCTGTAACCAAAACTTATTTGCAATTGCATGAATTGCATTTCTATGAAACCCGGAATTTGGAAATCTTCTGTTGCATTAGTTTTGCAAAATACTAATTTGAGATTGGGAAGTGAGAAGAAAGAGAGGAAAAAAGGGATCTATTATCTATATATCTTTCACAAGTTTGAGATCCGAACCATTTGGATTAATGAAATTTAAGCATTATTTTGATTAAAAAGGGATCTATATATCTTCTTTCCTTAAAATTATTCCTATCTTTCTTAATTATCTGTTACTCGAATCTCGATATTCTAATTTAAATTTCCTTTTTAACTCTAAACACTTAATTTCTATTTATCAATTCTTTCTTTCTTTTTGTTTCAATAAATTTTCCATAGATGCTTTTAAACCCTATGCATTAGAATCTGAACCAAAACCGCAGCAGAAGAATTATCTAATATTTCAATTTTGCATTTTATAAAAGTATCAACCGCGATAAGGATCAAGATAATAAAAATTCTTTTCCTGTAAAATGGATGCCTTTTGAATATTACAATTGAAAATTTTTGGTATTGTTCTTCATTTTACTTGTCTTGCTTGTGTAATGCTGTAGTTATAACAAGAGAAACTAACCAATTAAAATAACGTTTGGAGAAGGAAGATGGGAACTGTAGAATAAGAAAAACAACTTCATCCATATATATATATAGCTTAGTGAAAAGATTTAGCAAGTTGTATTTGCCAAAGTTTGCACTTGGGGAGTCCGAATTGCTCTTTGAATCTAAATAAACTGTAATAGATTTGGTGATAGTATTTTAGAATGCATCTGAATACTTTATTTGGCGGAGACTTTGATACCCTTCAATGGAAACGCCATTACAAAGTTGTTGGTTACTTTTCATATATATATTGTTGGGGGATCGACCGATTAATCAATAAACAAGTAAAAATAAATAAAGAAATTGAGAAATTAAACACATATATTTAATTTGAAAAAACCCTACAAAGAGGATAAAAAATCACGGGTAAAGATAAATTTACTGTAATGGCAAAAGAACGAACAAAAGATGGAGATAAAAACTAAACCCCAAAAATAAAGAACCCTCAAAACGTAAATACAAAATTCTCTAAATATGTTATGAGTTCTAATCTCTAATTGGTGTTGATTTCTAATGTTATAAAAGAGTCTATTTATAAGTTAAATTCATAGGTCAAATAATAATAAAATAATCTAAACTAATCAGAATTTGATTGAAACAAATAAACGAAGTTTAATTATAAGATTATTTCTCAAATTTGATTGAAATAGGAATCATACTTAACAAATCTCCACCTTGACTCATATTTCCACATCACCATCTTTGCCAAAGCCCGTCGTGGGACTATCTTGAACTATGTAGGGAATTAACTAAGTCGAATCTATGTTTAGAAACTGGAAGACTTCTAACTTTCGACTTGTACACTGCCAAATCAAAACTAACCCGGGTCTAATTTTCACAAACATAGTGCCTTGACTTTTCAAAACCTACATAAAAAAAAAAAAAAAAACCTTTCTTCAACGAAATGGTCATACATTTTTCCCTCCTATAACCAAGCTACCTCTGCTCCAAATGAGTTAACTTCGTCTTCATAACGGACGAGGGACATCCGATTTCACCGGTCACTGTAGAACTTTCCAGAATATAAATACTGTAGGTTCTTTTACCTTTTAACAAAACGAGAGCTTTACGAGATACTTTAATGTCGCTCGACTCGATGTTAATTTTGCATCCTTTCAAGTTTAAAATACTTAAGGAGATAAGATTCTTTCGTAAATCAAGCACATACTTGATATTTGAGAGTGTCCTAATCATCCCATCGTGTATCCTAATTTTAACAATACTAATACCAATTACCTTATAGGATGAATCGTTTCCCATGCGCACAAGTCCACCTTCAACCAAACTGTATGTGGAGAACTATTCTTTATTGGGACACATGTGGAAAGAACATCACGAATCCAGGACCCACTCGGATGTAAGCATAGAATTGTTGACACTAATAAGAAATCATCACCGCTTTCATCAGTCAAATTAGCACTAGCTACATCTTCCTAGTTGCTCTCAGCATTTTTTATTCCGCAATTTATAACAATCTGCTTTATACAATAGCGACACATTTTGTCTCACTTATTTGATGCTACCAAAATGAAAGCTTGCCTATCTGCCTTACTATTCGAATCAAACTCATTGTCGAGTTTGTCTCTACTCAACAAATGACCATTCACATATTCGAATGCGAGTTTATCTCTCCATAAATCAGGGTTTCCCTGAAAGACTTGTATGAAAAGGGTAATGAGCACAATAATAGCATAGCCTAATCTTCATCATCAATTTAAACCTCAATGTTATTTAAATTATTTAAAATAAAAATGAAGTAACTGATATGATTTCTAAGAAGCTCACATTCGTTCATGTGAAACGTAAATAGACGATGTTTCAACACTAAACAATTAGCTAGAAACTTAGTTGCATAAAGAGTTTCTAACATTTTCCACAAGGCGGATGAGGTCTTTTCCATCAATACCTCCTGCAATACCATATTCACGAGGCACAACTAGATTGTAGACAAAACATTTTCATTAAGCTCTTTCCATTCTTTTTAATTTAGATTCTCAGGCTTTTTCCCAATAACAGCATTCTTTAGGTTAGTTGATAAACCATAATATATACATATTTTGACCCATGCTTAGCACATTTATGAATGATTTATCATTAGAATTGAGGTATATGATGCTCCTAATTTTTTAATTTCATGTTTTATACTTAGGTGAGCATAAGGAAGAGAAAAGAGCAAGAAACGGGTCAAAAAAGGACAAAATGGGACCAAATTAGCATTAACACGGCTTAAGGAATTTTCACACGGGTAATTCACACGCCCATGTGGATTTATAAGTGTTGAACACGGCCTGAGCCCGAGTCACACGGGTGTGCCACACATGCGTGTCCCTGTCGAGCCCTGCTTTAATTTCACGCGGGAAAAGCTAATTTTTAGGTATTTTGGGCATTCCAAAGTCTATATAAACACCCTATGGGGGGAAACAAAAGAAAGAAATAGTGTAGAAGGCAAGGAATTACTCGAAGAACGCTGATTGATCCATCTTAGGAGCAGGATTACATCAAGATTGAAGATCTCCCTTCAATTTCCTTCAAGGTTTTTGGGTGTTCTTTATGTTTTGTTGTTTTCCCAATTTTGAGATGTTTTCTTTTATAGTTATGAACTAAATCCCCTAAATACCTGAGGGGGATAAAACCTAAGACGGATATTATTATTATTATCTGAATTATATGATAAATACTTGAATTTGTTTTTAATTGTGTTATTAATTCTTGTGCTAATATTTCAGGATATTAATATAAGTTGAATATGCTTATTCAGTGGAGCAAAAGTCCTTGTCTAAGAGTAGATCCATACAATTAAGTAGAGTTGATCGCAATCTTAGACATAGGACGACGAAAATCTGCCGGATTAGAGTCAAATCTAATAAGGGAATCCATAGATCGAGTTAATGCAACACTAGGGGTTTTAATTAGAAAGAAATTTCAATTAATCAACCTATGGTTAGTTGTTTTTAGTCTTGAAAGAGATATTAACATAATTTAAGGATATCTATGGATCAAGTCAAGTGAATAAATCATCTAGTTCAAAGTCTAATAAAAAGTGAAGTCTAGGTGGATTCTTCTTTGGGTATTGTCTTAATCAATCAGTTTTCCCAAAAGTAATTTCTCCAATTTACTCTCTGTCGTGTTTTTAGTTTTAGTTTAGTTAGATTTAGTTTAAAACAGTTCTCCTTTATTTCTAGGCTAGATAATAGAAAGAAAGTTATTACTAGTACTTTTAGTTCCCATGGGTTCGACATTCCAGTTTTCCCACTGAACTACACTATTGTTCGATGGGTGCGTTTACCTTTATCGTGATAATAGTTAGTTTTTAGGTACGATCATATTACTTTATCATGACACACACGATAGATCATTAGTTTGAATTAGAATTGCCATCATTCAAACTTGTCAAAAATTGAAATTTATGACACCATCGAACTTCTCAATTTCAAACCTTATTATTGCCATCTCTGAACAGGTTGATCTACAAAAATTGAACTAACTTTGATACCATTTGTTGGGAATAAACCAGATTAAGTAATGAACAAATAAAAATAGCAAAAGAAATTGAAAAATTAAACACACAAATTTAACGTGAAAAAATCCCTACAAAGAGGATAAAAAACCACGAGTAAAGATAAATTTACTATAATGGCAAAAGAACGAAGAGTACAAAGGATAGAGATAAAAACTAAACCCCGAAAGCCCGAAAATAAAGAACCTTCAAAACATAATTACAAAATTCTCTAAATGTGTTATGAGTTCTAATCTCTAATGGGTGTCGATTTCTAATGTTGTAAAATAATCTATTTATAGGCTAAATTCATAGGTCAAATAATAAAATAATCTAAACTAATCAGAGTTTGATTGAAACAAATAGACAGAATTTAACTAAAAGATTATTTTTCAAATTTGACTGAAATATGAGTCATACTTAACATATATAAGCATCGAAACAACAAATTTTAAATGAAATTGAAGTAATAAAAAATTAAATAATTATACATTCAACAGCTTCTTACGATGCTGCTTTGCATTTCTCCTATGTAAGCTCCATCTTTGTTTAATGTTGAATATTTTCTCAACTGGGTCGTATTCGTTTAGTTCCTTAGATAATCTAAACTTCTTGCTCGAAGTTTCAGAGTCAGATCGACGGCTACCTGTGAGTCTGTCAGCTTCAGCAACTAGATCATGTATCAGCATCTCAGTGGTCTTGGCAGTTATTCCTCTTAGATACCAAGAAATGGGTGGGGGAGGGACAATGGCTGGTTGAACCAGTTGGTCCAAGCTCACCTTTGACCCAATCCTTCCTTTGCCCCCACTACATGAACAATACTCAGCCAATGTTTTAGGTTTGAAAGGAAAACAGGTTTCCTCATCCACAAAAATAGGTTCTATTCTCCACTGACCTTCAAACTTCTTCATGAATCCCGTGTTTACTTGTTCGAACTTCATCTGCTTACTAGTCATCATTAGAATCAAGAGTAACTACAAGTAACCCATGCATAATCTTTTTACAAACAACTTATATCTTTTGTTCAAAAGTAGGATATGCATATGATATGATTTCTAAGTTTTTTTCATGTTTCTGGAGGATATTAGGATCTGATTTCCCCATACCCCATGTGTCAGATACGGGCACTTAAAGAGAAATAAAGAGCTAGAATCAATTAAATGCCAAGCTAAGTGGATATTCAAAACAGATGAACCCTATATTTGAACTTCAAAAAAGAAAAAAAGCAACCAAAATAGACCGCCAAAGTCCTACTTACAGAAAAGATTCAGTCGTGGATTTTTAAAATTGAAACTGAGAAGAAAATCCTCACCGAGTGATCTTCTCGATTTTGATCCACTAGAACACGAACTGAGATGGTACCTGACCACCAAAGGAATCTCCACAAAGCAGCTTGCTCCACCTCAACAACCTGTCTTTGACCTTCATCAACTAAAACCTTTCTAGATATCACTTCCTGAAGCAGAATATCAGTTCATGAAATAAATATATGAATTTCCTGTGACTGCTTGAAGCATTGAAGCTGGGAATGCCATTGCATCAAATTGGTAATGGTGTCCTAAATAGAAAACTTCCATCTACTATTATGGGTGAAAATATACCGCTCTTACCTTAATGTTCTTGAAAATTCTCTTACTATCAGGATCAGTTAAAATATCATACACTGCATCTGGGGGCAACCCAACATCAAGTTTTGCCTTAAGGTTGCAAAGAGAACCTTTTGGCACACTAACCTGCCAAGAATAACATTAGCCTAATTCTTTGCAAATTGATGGACCCTTAGAATAAAATATCCAAGAATGTAGATAGCAGCAATGTAGTGCAAACTATATTTTAAAATTAGAAGCCAAGGGTTTTCTACAACTTTGGCTATATGAGTGAAATAGCACTAGGAAAGTTCATGCTTTTGACTGGCCAGGAGTTAAAAGCTTTTGCTATCAGGCACTCGAGAGTGAGTGTCAGATACTTGTATCCTTGTTTAAATATGTCTCGGATACAAATGCTAGTATGGGTACTTCATGAAAAATGAAGAGTTCGGGTCACATAGCTGTTGAGAAGGAACCATGAAAGTTCCCAATAACTCTTTACCTTTATTTCTGGAGGTTGATTGACCCAAGAAGGATTTTCTCTCCAAGCTTGCAATTGTTTCTCCAGATCAATCCTCAATCCAGCAAATGAAACCTTCTCCTTCTCGAGAACAGAGTTCGCAGATTCAAATCCATCATTATCTTTTGCTAATCCCTTGAACTGTGACTGAGGCAAAATAAAAACAGGTTTTTCATTCAAATTCAGAGATAATTAAAAATAATAGTCCATTAAATGAATTCCCCCCTACGTATGACAAATGACTAACCTTAAGATGGTTTTGAAGTTTGTTAGGAAGCTGCACAAAAAAGGCAGAAAAGGCTTGATCAAGAAGCTTGGGTTTTCCATTTTTCCCTTGCATCTCACCTGTTAAATCTAAAACGTAGTAATACAACTGTTAATCCACTATCACATCAGCAAGTGATTTAAAATCCTATCAGAACTTCCAAAATTCTAGAACTTCGACTAAGTAGAGGATGAATGATAAAACATACATCATAAAGCTTATTCATTAAAGTTGAATGTAAGGTGGTCATCCTAAGAGCCAAATATTCATATTTTTGGCCATGAACCTAAGTACCAAAGATGAAGTCAAACAAAACCGTTGGTAAGAATGGAGGAGTAAAAACTCCTAGGATCAGATTCAAATAGAAATTACAGCCACAGACAAGCCCTTTATACGATTAATCATATTAAGCCAGCCTCGAAGCAACGCCAGATTAAAAATATGTATGAAAAAGCATAAAGAAAACAACTTCGAGTCAAATACTAAGCAGTTAGCAGTTTTTGATGGTTTTCGCAGCAAAATTCAAGATTCTCCTTCAAAGAAGGCCAATTCGAATACCTACCCATTAAAAGTTACGGAGAAAAAAAAGGTAGAGAACAGAAAACTCAAAAGCAGAAATTAGGAGACCAGAAAAAAGGCAAATCGAAGTAGAAATGTAAGAGCTTTTGGAATGAAAAGTTAAGACAAATACTGAGAGAAAATGGGTGAAAATTCAATAGCCAAGTCAAATATTATCTCATCTTAATATAGATTGGAAATTATCGCGTATCTACGAGAAGTTCTGCACAGTTTATATAAAAAGGTTGAGTTCTGCACAGTATATAATTTTTTAATTATATTTAAAGTGAGTGTAGTTTTTTTAATTAAGTTTTAAATGATGTATAATTACCTTAACGAGATTTTTAAATATATTAAATTTAAATTTATAATTATATTTATTTTATTGATGAAATAGTATATCAATTGATAATGATAATTATATTTATTTTATTTTTATAAAATAGTGACTATAAGGTAAAAAAAATACTAACGGACGATATTGAACATAGTAGCAAGATAGTCATTAAGTAGTTCTTGGTCCAGGATCGAAAGTTCTTTAAACAACTGCAAGTTGTAATTTAAGCGGGCAATTTTAGCCATATGATAGGCAACTTTGTTGTGGCCCTTGGGAATATGTTGAATCTGAACTTTTCAGATGCGGCGTAAGAGTTGATGGATCAAGCGCAACTCTAACATCCTACTATTTGCAACATCTCCAACTATGAGTGTTTCAACTAACAAAGCATTATTACATTCTAACTCCAGCTTTTTAAAACCAGTCTCTCATGCCATGGTGAGTCCTTCTAAAATAACTTTTGATTCGACCTTAAAAATCGTATCCTTGTCAGTCCACATAGCAAAACCACACAGCCAATTCACACAAGAATCTCTAAGAACTCCCCCAATCAAAGCACTATTAGCAAGAGCCAAAACAACACCATCTTTTTAAGTTTGATCCACCTTCTATTTGATGGCATCCAATGTGCAGGGATGACTTTTGAATGTCGAAAAAGCTCAACTGAACTTTAGTTCACAATACTTCTAGCCCAAGTAAATCCTATAAAAACAGTATCTTTAATGAAACTATGGCTATTATTAAAGATAAAATTGTTGCGACTTTTCCATAACAGCCAACAAAAAATAAAAAACTACGTCGATCAATCCTCCTCCTTATCAACAAACCCCCCTTGATTTGTCAAATTTTAGACTAACCATTTATTTACATTTCTTGAGAAGAAAGCATGTCTAGCAATGTTAGTAATAACAACATGCCAAACCACTTTCAAAAATTGACAATCTCGGATTGCATGAATACCTGACTCAAAGGAATTCCTGCATCGCGGGCAATGTCCTTCATTAGTCATGTATCTTTGAGCCTGCTCACCATTGGTCAAGAGCCAATTCTACCAAAGCATCCAAAGAAAAACACAAACTCGTTGTGGGGTTTTATTCCGTCAAATCGGGTTCCAGTTCATAAATGGATCAATACTACCAAGTGAGGAAAGGTTTTTATAAGTCTCAACAAAAGAAAAGGAATTGTTGGTAGACCATTTCCAAGTGATTAGTCAAACCCTACATTATTGCAATGAGGTAATATAGCTACAATGTGAAGAAGAATATGGTTGGGTAGAAATAGGTTAAGCTAAACCAGTCCCAATTTACAAAATCATCAATCATACCAGACACTCTGAGAGTTTCATTCGACTAGCCAGGTGTTTCACAAAATAACTTAAGGGGACCAACTTGTTTAAACCGTACATTATTCTAAAAATTAACCAATCGACCAATAAGCGTTACTGATAACCTCTAGCCAAACCTTTATAATAGACCGCCAAATGAAAGAACAATTGCTCCTCGAAATTGAGATCAGCATCAGTCCCTAAACATTGTACTTATTCCTCAAAATGCGCACCCACAAATTTTTAAGATTGGAAATAATGTTGAAGCCCAACTTTAATAAGAAAACTTTGTTCTGATCAGCAAGATTTTTTATGCCAAAACCCCATTTATCAAATGTCTTACAACAATCAGTCCAATTTAGAAAGGCAGGTTTTCTTGACTCTATCCTAAATCCCTAAATTAAATTTCGAGTGAGCATCTCAATTTCATTATAAATAGAAAGGGGAATACGAGTCGTACACATAAAATAACTTGGAATAACTAAGAGAACTGATTTAGCCAAAGTAATTTTTCCTACCATCGAAAGATTCCTTGCCTCCCAACAATTGAGCTTGTTTCAAACCTTATCAACCACAAATTCAAAAGTTTCTGTTGTAACTCTCTTGTGAAAAATAAGAATACCAATGTATTTTCCTAGATAATCCACCCTCGAAACTCCAAGATCACCATAAATTGCGCAAGCTACTTCCTCTAGGGTGTTGCAAGAAAAGAATATATAAGTTTTATTTTTGTTAACCTTCTGTCTAAATAGGAGGAAAAAAGTATTGAGAATTATATTGACATGTTCAGCTTGATCCCTATCTGCTTTACAAAACAAGATTAAGACATCAGCAAAGAAAAAATTTGAAAGGGTCAGTCCTCGCCTCGATAACAACAGAGGACTCTAACCTTTTCGCTCAACTACCCTAACAATTAGATGGCCAAAATGTTCCATACCCAACACAAATAAATAAGGAGAAATTGGATCCCCTTGTTGTATTCCTTGCGTGGGATAAAAAGGATCAGTGATGACCCCATTCCAAAGAATATGTAAAGAAGAGGAAGACAAACAATTCATGATTACATTAATCAGCAAAGATGGGATACCTGCATCTAACAAAGTATCTTTTAAGAAATCCCAACGGATCTTATCGTATGCTTTCTCCAAGTCAACATTCAAAGCCATCCAACATTTCCTTTATTTGATTGTCTTTGTGGAATGAAAAGCCTATTATGCGATGATGATGTTATTCGATATATTCCTCCCTATAATGAAACTTGCTTGGTTTTTTTTAACAAGAGTCTCCATCATCGGCCTAAGTCGATTAATGATTGTCTTAGTGATGATCTTATACAAAACAATACACAAGCTGATTGGACAAAATTGAGAAATGTTTTCAAGTCCTTAAACTTTTGGAATCAAAACAAGCAAGGTTTTGTTGAGATTGGGATCCAAGACATGCCCCCAAGTACCTTTCTATCAAAAGAACAAACAAAATCGCCAACTGTTTCCCAATGTGATTGGTAAAATTTTGCGTGAAACCCATCAATCCTTTATGCTTTGAGAGATGCCATACTAAACACAGCTCTGCAGATTTCTTCATTTGTAGCTATTACCAATACCATGTCTCGATCATATACCGATAAAGGAGGAAACTTATCATAAAAGAGAAGGTCCCTATTACATGATTATCAATAGTGTAGAGATTCTTGAAAAAATCCACAAAATGTTGGTTTAAAATATAAGTACCAAAACACCAACCCAACTCACCAATTTTTAGTCCTTTAATTTTATTCCTCTTTTGCCTAGCCAAAGCGCGACTATGGAAATACTTAGTATTTCTATCATTATTCGTAAGCCAAACAATCTGTGATTTCTAAAACCAGATAAGCTTATCATGTTTTAAGATATCATCAATATATTTTCGCAACTCAAACTCACGAGATTATAGACGTGATGATCGAAGCTTTAAAATCCTCTGTACACGATTAAGTTTTGCTATTAGCTTCCTCTTCCAAGAAAAAATATTACCATAAACACGCTCATTCAAGTCTTGAACCACTATCTTAAATAGATCCAAGTTTGAACCAACCTCAAGATCATGTTTCCAGTGATTACGAACTAGGTCCCTGAACTCTGAATGTAGTAACCAACTTACTAAAAATCTAAAAGGATAACAACCTATATTATGAGATTTAGAGCTCAAAGATACCAAAATTGGCCAATGATCATATTTCAATCTATGAAGATGTCAAACAGAGCAATTTGGTACAAAAGAATCCCAATTCGAGTTACATATGGCTCTACCAAGCTGTTGGAAAAGATTACCTTTATTCCATGTAAAGTGAGGACCATAAAACCATATATCTCGAAGCCCTTATTTGAATTAGAACATTCTGAAAAGGTTACAGCTTATTCTAGCAAGAACTATCCAAAATTGAGTTGAAATCTCCAACAGTAATCCAAGGTTCATCAATTGAACCTACAATTAAATCTAAGAAAATGTCGAAGAGAACACCTTTTTGTTGAATGTGGACTAGCATAAATAGTTAAGCATAAAAAACTAGAAAGGCCCTTATTTACTACGAATTCTCATATGAATCATTTGGGGATATAAATCTAGGAAATCAACATCAATGCTATCATTCCAAATAATCCAGATACCCCCAACAAAGCCAACAACTTCAACTTTCAAAGAATTTTGATAACCTAGTTTGCCAATAATATCATCAGTCTTGGACCCACTAATTCGAGTCTTAAATAGATTAATTAAATTAGTGGAAAAATCCTTCATGCATTTTTTCACAAAATTATGAAAATTGGGATGACCAGTTCCTTATTAGTTCTAAAAGAATAATTTTGTATTCATAATTAAAGGGAAATAGAGAAGATTATCATATCAGCAACTAGGCTCAACATTAAAGCTTGCCTCCACCATTGAATGCTTAGAGCTCCCAATCTCAACATTTGGTGGTCTCGCTGGCCGAAATTCCTCCATGAGTGTAGGTCTTTGTCTCGTGTTGTCCTCGGCCATACTCATCTCCCCAAACTTGAAACTTGCATTTTCTTTCCTGAAAATTCAAAATTGAACACTTTGTCTCTATACTTCTCACTACCTTATTTTTCATATATTCTAACGAGCCTTTGGCCTAAACATGCTGAATGCTAAAGGGGATATCTCTACTAGACACTCTCTTTTGGCCCATTGTTGATTGATCATCAAAAGAGTTTGATCCACGTTCAAAGGAAGACCTATTAGAGAAATTGTTGTTTTATTGATAATATATGAAATTGTATATTAACATTATAATTACTTTTTTAAAAAATGTTGTCATTAATTAATACGGGTATTAAATATCATATGATAATCACAATAAATAAAAGGCTCAAAATTGCAACTAATATGATATATCATTACTGATTAATTACTACAAGTTTTATATTTCTTAACCTATCAATTAAATATAATTACGAGATCTCTAAAAATAATATTTATAGGATAAAAATTTATTACCCTATAGCTACGAGTTTTATAACTTGTCAATCAAATATAATTTTACATACACTACTGAAAATATGCCCAAAATTTTGTGGTTGTTTGAAGGTTTAATATATTTATCTGTTTTAATTTACAACACATATTTTGAAGATAAATTGTGATGTTATAGTAATACATTCTTTCAAAATAGTTGTAAAATAAATTGTTGTGCTAATTTATAAGAGATATTTTAGAAATTATAATATTATATTTCAAACCAAGTATTACGAAGTTTATAAAAAGTGACTACCCATTGTTTAGTGCTACACTGTTGTTTGGTAGTCATGCTGTTGGTGCAATCTATCTACAAAATGACTACATCATTGGTGATGTTTATGTAGTAGAATTTTATTGGCCTGAAATCGAAAGTGAGAAATCAGAATCTTTAGCACTTCATATCTTTAATGACTTGAAAAACATGAAGAAAAAGTTTGTAACTATACGGGTTTGAGGTAATGAAGTTGGATTTGAGAGAGAAACTATTTCAACCACTCTGCAGGGGATGATACATAAAAGAAACGCTCGACCAGCTTCATCCACTAATGATTTACTAAACTCAAACACAACATGATCTTTGAATGCAATTCAACCATATGATGTTCATGAAATGGAAAGACATGGGCTTGTTGAGCAGGTATAATGCTAATCAATTGTATTCATGTTATAGTATTGTTACAGACTTGTAGTATTCTAGTACATGTGTATAATAAATAATAATATTTTCTTTTAGGTTGAGTCATTTCCTTTTAGCACACCCAATCCCATGAGTTATGGAGGAATATTACAAACACAAGGGCCTCATAAATAGGTAATCATTTCTATATGGTTGGTCTACAACTTGAAATCTTATTAGTAAGATAAAGCCGTAGAATATGTAAAGGAGAAACATATACTATCATTTATCTTGAATATTGTTATTAAACAACAGGTATGTAACTTAAGTGAATAACATTAAAATTAGTTGCCTACCATTTTTTTCCTTTTCCTTTTAAAAGAAGAAGGGTTTGGTTGAATAGCTTGTCAACATTATATTAACATTGTATGCTTATATATAATGTATTGGTGCATGCCTAAGCTAAGTATCCAAATGATTATATATAATTTTGAGAGATTTAGCGATTGTAATGTGCTTTGAAGTTTTTACTTATTGACAACTTATTCTTAATTTGTCTACTTTTTGAAAGGAAATTGGAGAGAAGGACTTCATTTCTGAGACTATATCCATTGGTGACTATGAGATTATGAAAGCATACATAGAGACCTATCAAGTTCCACAAACCAAACAGAGAAAGTTATTGTCTAAAGTTTGGTTGGACTTTGATAAGTTTGAAGTGAATGGAAAACAAGTAGCCAAATGTAAACACCGCAATAAGGATTTTACATAGTCAAGTAAGAGTAGAACCACACACTTAAAAAACCATTTGGAAAGATGCTAAAGTAAGAAAAGAAAAAAATTAAGAAAAGAAGTTAACCACATCTGAAATAAGTAATTTGATCACTCGGGATAGTGATGAAAGCAACTTCATGTTCAATCAAGAAAGGAGACGCCTAGATTTTGCGAAAATGATCATCAAGCATCAATGTCCATTGGCTATGGCTGAACAAGAGTTCTTTAAGATTTTTTTGAAAAATTTACAACTAATGTGTAATACCCTTAATCCGTATCCGTCGCTAGAATAGGGTTACGGAGCATTATCGGACATTACAATTCAAAACAATAAAAAATTTAAATCATATATTTCACAACATCAGTCATAGAAAACTCCATTAATAGCATACATATTGTCCCTTATATGAGCCCTCAAGGCCCTAAAAACACATTAGAAACAAATTGGGACTAAATCAGGAACATATAGAATTTTTCGGGAAAAGATGTAAATTTTCAAACTATAGGGGTTACATGGTCGTGCGGCCAGGCCGTGTGACTCACACGGCTAAGACACACGCCCGTGTCTCAGGCCGTATGGACATTCGAAGTAGGGACACATAGCCGTGTCCCAACTCGTGTCTATTCCCGTGTAACTCTATGACTTAGGTCACACGGCCAACCCAAATGCCCGTGTGCCAGGCCGTGTGCGAGGCTGTGTAACTGCCTGACTTGCAACCCTTAGTAAGATATATGGGACACATGGCTGTGTCAGTTGCCCATGTGTCACACACGATTGAGACACACGCCTGTGTCTCTAGCCGCGTGGACGAAAAATAGGCCATTTCCAAGCCATTTTCTCACCCATTCATGCATATACTTACTATCACTTTTGCACATATAAACAAGCCTTCAATTTGCACTAAGACCATGCATAAACAAGCTATTCAAATATGGTACATAAGCATACAAACAATATGCCGAAAAGGCACCTCAATCACGACAATTAAACATGTATAACTAAATGCTTAATTTAGCCAAAACTTACCATTTTGTACACATATCAAATCCACACTCATATGTACTTAATTTACCATTTAACATTTAGCATCATAAGCCATAAATACCAACTACATTTTTTAATACCAAAATGACTATATTCAACTTCCATCATCTAAGCATCATAACGACTATAAAATCATCCATCAAAAGGCCATATACATATGTCCACATATCAACTATTTCAATCATTCAAAATACCAAATTTATAAGCCAAAATATAATAGCTAAAACATCAACCAAAAACACCTATACATGTGCATATTTATCCAATTATCAGTTAACTTGTTTCCATGCCAAAACATAACATAGCTCCATAATCACCATACCATATTAGATTCATGCCATATCTAGTTTAAAACCTTTCAAAAACATACCATATCTTGACCATGTTGAGGTCAATTAATCATATATCACTATGACCATTCAAACATGCTTTAACACATTATCAACTTAACACATATCAACAAGGCACCAAATGTACCAAGGTTACATCACCCAAAATGACATGTACATGTCAAACTCATTACTAACATTCAACTATCATCAACCATAAGTCCACCTATACATGCGATTATAACCTTAACCAAGACATCGAAAACTATTGATATAACTACTGGATAGTGTGATAAATCTCCGACGAGCTTCCAACTCGATCGAGCTTCTAATAATTTGAAAAGTAAAGGACAAACAACTACGTAAGCAATAAATGCTTAGTAAACTCGTATAAACTTTAGTCATATCAATCCATTTCAAATATAAAATTTATACATGTCAAGAGATAATCTTATACCAATACTGCAAGATTCTTATACCAATACTGCAAGATTCATGAAACCATATTCAACAACTTACAAAGTGAATAAATCCACAACATCACATACACATATCATCCTTACCATCATGGGATTTTATAAAACTTTAAACCCTTTCCAATTTTTCTTACTTTCATTTGCATTTTATTACTTTCTATTGTATTTACTTTCTTTAACTTAAATAACAACATCAATTCAACTCATCATTCCCTTTTTCATCATTTTACACTTCAAGTATGAACTTACTATTTCATTACCTTTCCATACCCATTTCATATGCATATCACATAAGACATAAGCATATCATTCAACCATTGCCACAATCTAGTGCATTTAAACATAGCTTTTTCAGAATTAACCACATGATAAACCATTTCAATAGAAATTACATAATTTAAACCTTACCACGCTTTCATGATCACAAGCATATTTCTATTTAGGTACTTACCATTTAATGCATAACTTATAAGTTTAACGTGGCATGATCCAACCACAACTTGGCCAAAGCCTAAGCATTTACACCAAACATGTCAGCGTAGAAGATATAAATCATAGGCACATTAACATAAATAGCCATTTAGCCACAACATGTATCTCATGAGTTTATAACTCATCTCAACCTATGTAATTTTCATGTATCATCATATCAAGGATATTCATATATGTACATGTCATAAAACTTATTGTTCTCTTACCATTTCTAATCCGAATAATTCCCATTAAACCATTTAGAATATCATTAGATACCTGGGATAGCTTACACATAGTGTGCTAAATCATATAACTGTAACCTGTCAATTCTTGTACATATATGTTCACACGAGCTGTGTGGAGTATCCACAACACAAACCGAACCTCAGCTATCGGTAGGACATTCAACACCAGCACTCAAATCATGTAAACCCTAATGACATGTCATTTGTATCCTACGAATTCCTAAAGTTCAAACGAGGTTCTATAATCGTTGTACGTCGTTAGATTTACGTCGTTTCATAACATAGTAAATTTCATACTAACATATATATAGATTTAATCACAATATAATCACATATTAACATTCAAGTTAATCAAAATTATACAAAATACAATTCATACGAACTTACCTGGCTAAATTGTAGAAATACCAAAATTTAAGGGCATTTGGTAATTTTGTATTTTCCTCGATTTTCCACTCAATCTTGATCTAAATTAATAATTTCATTCAATATATTAGTTTAGACAATAAAAAAATCATTTTATGAAATTTAGTCATTTTTAAATTTTTACAAAATTGTCCCTAAAGTTTTACTTTTGTTCAATTTAGTCCCTTAGCCCAAAACATGCAAATTAACCATTTTTACCCAAAATTCAGCTTAGTCAAATGTTCATGGTATCCAACATAGCCCATTCATACAAAATTTCACATTTAATCCTTACATTTTACTATTTTAACAAATTAGTCCCTAATCGATAAATTCATCAAAAATCACTTAATAAAATAATTTTAAATAACAACTAATATTTCAAATCCATCAATTAACATCTAAAATCACAAGCTTAATCAATGGGAACATTCAAAATCTTTAACGGTTTCAAAATCGAAGGTACGAACTAGCTGGACATAATTGCAACGATCTCAAAAACATAAAAATTATTAAAAACTGATAGCTTAGGGACTAACATGCATAATTTTAACCATGGCCGAACCTAGCTTCATTTCCATGGAGTTTTCTTCTTCCGATTTCGGTGAAGAAGACACTAAAATGATGATAATAGTTTTTTCTTTTATTTAATTAAAGTTTAATTATAAAATTACAATTTTGTCCATTTAAAATTCAACCAATTTTCAAGCTTTTAATTTCCCAAAACCATCCAATAAATTCTTAAATATTCTAATTACCATTTAAGTACATTTTCCTTTATTCAATAAACCATTTAATCACTCAAATCAAATAGCGACTAAATTTTACATCTTTTATAATTTAGTCCTTTTTAATTAATTAACTATCGAAAAGTTAAAAATTTTCAATGAAATTTTAATACCACCTTAATGAAACTCTGTAAATATTTATAAAAATATTTATGGCTCAGTTTATAGAAACAAGATCCCGATACCTCATTTTCTAAAATCACTTGACCTTAGGGTCATACCACTTGAACTTAATAAATCGCTTATAAATAATAATTTATCAAATAAAAAACCTTTTTAAAAAACATTCTTCACTTGTAATTATGAAATAATAATATTTCTGAATTTTCTCGTTAGATTTGGTGGCCTCGAACCACTGTTTCTGACACCACTGAAAATCAGGCTGTTACACAATGTTTGAGTTTCCATTAAAAGATATTTTATTATTTGACATACATCGCATCTATAAAGACGAAAAGGGGAAACTTCAATTATATTTTAATCAGCTTGCTTGTAACTTCAATTTGACAATCAATTTATGGAAGAACAGCCTCAGAAGAATGGGATATTATTGTATGATAGCTCGTTTCATTGGTGATAATTGGGAACCAAAAATGAAGATTCTTGCCTGCAAAACTTTAGAGCATATCTATGACACAAAGGCTTTAAGTAAAATTATTTAGAGCTCAATTTTGGAGTGGAATATAAGTAAGAAAGTATTTTCCATAACTATGGATAACTCTTATTTGAATGATGATATGTTTCAGAAGATAAAGGAAACTTATTTTAGTGACCAAGGTTCATTTCCTTCAAATCATTGGTTCATCAGTTGCACTCTCATTGAGGATGGTTTTCGTGATATGGATGTAATACTTTTGAAATTAAGAAAATTCGTTGAATATGTCAGTGAAACAACACAAGGAAAGTTGAAATTTGAAGAAGTTGTAAATCAAGAGAAGCTATAAGGTGGGAAATCATGAGATGATCTTTCTTTAAAGTTGGATTCAGACTTTGGTGTGCTTCTTAGTGCCTTGGAATCAAGAAAAATATTTTTTAAACTGGAGAAAATTTGGCAACTTTAAATTAAACTCATCAGTGGAGGAATGGGAGATGGTACTAGCTTTCCACAGTTGTTTGAAATGTTTTGATGATATCAAAGGAACTTAATCCCTTATTGCAAATTTGTACCTCCCAAAGCTCTACAACATATACAAAAAATTTCTTCATCTGGAAAAGATCAATTATCTAATTGTTACATTGATGAAGAGGAAATTTGACTACTATCGGAGCTTATGTAATTCGGCATTCGTTGATACAACTATTCTTGATCCAAGGTTAATGTTTAAATTTTTGGAGTTATCATATACTGAGATTTATGGCCATGATAGTAAGATGCATTTGAACAAATTTCATAAAGTCCTTACACATGTTTACTATGAATATACCAATGGAGCCAGAAATCTGTTTAAATCTGCTTCAGACTTGGATGATTCCAATTCTTCAACAACAAAAATTGCTAATGATTGTATTTTGAAATCTTTCAGTAAATTTGCATCTGTAAGCAACTTTAATGAGGTGGCCTCATGGAAGCCCAAGCTTGACTGTTACTTGGATGAGCCATTACTTCCCTTGGATGGAGCCTTTGACATACTTTATTGGTGGCGTATTAATACAAAAAGGTTTCCTTCACTAGCAAAGATGACTCGAGATCTCCTTGCAATGCCAATGTCAATACTCATGCCATGTTTGAATTTCAATCCCATGATAACAAATTCAACCTACAACAACTTGAATCCTAATAGCATTGAAGATTTAGTATGTAGTCAAAACTGGTTGGAAATTTCAAAAGGAAGTAAGTCTAACTTTTAATTTGATTTTGTAACACCCCTTACCAGTATCCGACGCCAAGACGGGGTACGAGGCATTACTGGAATAAAATGAGCCGACTTTATTAGCCTATCAATCACAACCTAAACAACATCTTTCTTTTTCAGAGTCAAGGGCAATCCTGTCACAAAATCCATAGTAATACGGTCCTATTTCCGCTCGGGAACCATCACAGGCTGAAGTAAACTTGAAGGTACTTGGTGTTTAGCTTTTACTTGCTGACAAATCAAACACCTCGATACAAATTCAGAAATGTCTCTTTTCATTCTCGACCACCAATACACTTTCTTCAAGTCATTATACATCTTTGTACTTTTCTGATGAATAGACAACCAACTACTATGTGCCTCACATAAAATCTTCTGAATCAACTAGGTATTTTAGGAACATAAATCTTGTCCCGGAACATCAAACATCCATCAGAACTAATCTGAAATTCTGATTCCATACCCGACTCACATTGGACTCTTTTGACTTGTAATTCACCATTGCATTTCTGAGCTTCAGAAATCTCTTGGAGAAGCATTGGTCTAGCTCTCAACTCAGCTAGAATAGAACCATTATCCGATAAAGCCAACCGTGTATTCATAGCTCCCAATGCAAACAAGGATTTCCAACTCAAGGCATCAGCGACCACATTTGCCTTTCCTAGATGGTAGTCAATCACTAGCTCGTAATCTTTTATCAACTCTAGCCATCTCCATTGTCATAAGTTCAAATCCTTTTGAGTCATCAAATATTTTAGACTTTTATGATCAGTGAATACCCGACATTTCTCACCATACGAATGATGTCTCCAAATCTTCAATGCAAAAACAATGGCGGCTAACTCTAAATCATGTGTTGGATAATTCTTCTTATGCGGCTTCAGCTGTCTCGAGGCATAAGCTATCACTTTGCCTTCTTGCATCAACACACATCTGAGACCACTCAACAACACGTCGCTATAAATTATAAATTCTTTGCCCGGTTCAGGTTGCACTAAAACCGGGGATTTGGTCAACAATTTTTTTAGTTTCTCAAAACTCTGTTGGCACTTTTTTAACCATTCAAACTTGACATCTTTCTATAACAATTTTGTCATCAGAGTAGAAATCATGGAAAATCCTTTAACATACCGTCTGTAGTAATCGGCTAAGCCTAAAAAGCTTCTAACCTCAGATACATTCCTCGGTGGTCTCTATTCAACAATAGTCGAAATCTTACTTGGGTCAACTCTAATACTGTCACCCGAAATAGTGTGCCCTAAAAATCCAACTTCTCTGAGCCAGAATTCACTCTTACTAAACTTGGTATATAACTGTTTGTCTCTCAAATTTTGCAAATCTATTCTCAAGTGTTCGAAATGCTCAATCTCATTACGAGAATAAATCAATATATCATTAATGAAAACAATAACAAATTTGTCCAAGTACGGTCAGAAAATACGGTTCATTAAATCTATAAATACAGTAGGAGCATTCGTTACACTGAAATGCATCACAAAAAATTCATAATGACCATAACTCGTTCGAAATGAAGTTTTCGGCACATCCGAGTCTTTAACTCTCAACTGGTAGTAACTAGACCTCAAGTCTATCTTTGAAAACACTGTGGCTCCCTTCAATTGATCAAACAAATCATTGATACTTGGCAATGGATACTTGTTCTTTATGGTTACCTTATTGAATTGTCGGTAATCAATGCAAAGCCTTAAAGAGCTGTCTTTCTTTTTCACAAATAATATTAGTGCACCCTACCAAGAAAAACTAGGTCTCACAAAACCTTTATCCGTTAATTCCTGTAACTGAACTTTCAGTTCTTTTAATTTCGTCGGAGCCATCCTATACGGGGGTAATCAAAATAGGTGCCATGCCAGGAATCAAATCAATACCAAATTCTACTTCTCTAATAGGAGGCAATCCGGGCAACTCTTCCAGAAACTTGTTTGGATACTTACATACTACCAGCACTAATTCAATTTTCAACTCAAACTCTTTTGTATTCAGTACAAAGGCAAGATAAGCTTCACAACCCTTTCTTATACATTTCTGAGCAGTCATAGAAGAATCACTACAGGCAAGTTATCCGATTCACCTGGTTTAACCCGAAGAATATTTCCATTTTCACATTTCAGTTCAATAATTTTCTTTCCACAATCTACTATAACTTCATGAGCAGTTAACCAATCCATACCAAGAATTATATCAAATTCATCAAATGGCAATAGCATAAGATTAGCCGGAAAATAATAACCTTTAATCATCAAAGGGCAATTTCTACATACCTTGTCAACTATACATACTTGCCTAGAGGGTTTGACACTTTAATCACAAATTTCATAGATTCAACAAGCATATTCATACTAAACACCAATTTCATATAAACATATGAATGGGTAGATCCCGGATCAATCAAAGCAACAATAGAAGTATCATAGAGAGAAAAAGTACCCATAATCACATCATGGAATAAAGCCTCTTCGCGAGCGTGAGTGGCATAAGTCTTTTCAGGTGCTTTACCCTCAGACCTCATAGCCGAGTCTCTAGGTGCACTCTTACTACTCATTCCACTTCCCTGATTTCTTTGTGGTCTACCTCTAAAGGGAGCTTGATCTCACACTTTGATTTCTATCTTTCTCAACCATCTAAGGATAATCACGAACAAAATGATCTGGTGAACCACATTTGAAACAAGTTCTGTCATTTGCTCAGCACTCACTGGGGTGACGCCTGCCACACTGTGGACATTCTAGCCTACTTGGTCGAGCATTACCAACACTCACAATTGAAGTGGTCTGAGCCTTATGACCTGAATATTGTTTATCCCTATTTCTATATGAGAATCCCACTGAAGTATTTGATTGAGTAGTGAACTCTCTATTTCTTGGATAAGGACTGAAATGATTTTCCCATCTGTCTCTTCTTTGAGTCACGAGGCTCCCATTCAGCTTTTCTTTTCCCTTTCGCCAACTCTTCGACGTTACAAGCTCTCTCCACAAGCACCACAAATTCTTTCAATTCAAGAATGCCAACAAATAATCAGATGTCCTCGTTTAACCCATCCTCAAACCTCTTACACATAATGGCCTTAGTAGATACACACTCTCGAGTGTATTTGCTAAGTCTCACAAACTTACGCTAGTACTTCGTTACAGTCATTCGGCCTTACTTCAATTCAAGAAATTCCTTTTACTTTTGGTCAATAAACCTCCAGCTAATGTACTTTTTATGAAACTCTTCTTGGAAAAATTCCCAATTAACTCTATTCCTCAGTATAACCAACACAAGGGTGTTCCACCATTGATAAGCTGAGTCTCTCAAAAGGGACACAACATATTTGATACACTTCTCAAGTGTGCAGGACAACTCATCAAATACCCAGATGGTATTTTCAAGACAAAATTTTGCTCTTTCCGAGTCATCATTTTTATTAGCTCGAAATTTCTTCGCTCATTATTTTCAAATTTTTTCGACCGGAGGCTTTTCCCTTCTTACCATTTCCCCAACTTGGTGAGCTACAAGGATAGGCTAAGGGTTTGGAAGGGACAGAGCATGTTGTTGAGTGGCCAAGTTAGCTTCAACGAACTCTGAGAACTACTCGTTCATCATCTGGAAGAAGGCTTCCTGAGCCTCTCCTCCCTGACTCGCAGTCACAGGTCTATTTTCAATTTTAGCAGGCACCATTCCTTGAGCGAGAGCCGGTGCGTTACTTTCAACATCATTCACCACTGCTCTGTCGGGATCCATTTACTATATGAAAGCACATTTTAAAATCGTCAGGAGTCGTCACACTATCATAATAATATACATATATATGGCATTTATAGCTAGACTCGTGCACACACTAGGGTAGTCTGAGAATCGACTAAACACTAGCTCTGATACCACTAAATGTAACACCCCTTACCAGTGTTCGATGTTGGGACGGGGTACGAGGTACGAGGTATTACCTGGCTTAAACATAAGAAAACGTACATTTTTTATCTATAAAATTTCATTCAATTTAGAATCATTAATACACAAGAATATCATCCCTTTTACGGGCCTACACATACATTAGAGGTGGTTAGAGACTAAACCGATAACTTTCAAAACTTTTTCAACACCTAGAAAATTCTCATATTTTGGAAAGTCACACGCCCATATGGGCAGGCCGTGTGGTCACACACACCCGTGTGGCTCGGGACACACCCATGTCCTCTACCCATGTAACTCTCTATTTATGACATCATCACCCATTTATGGTCACAAGGCCAAGTCATACGCCCGTGTGCTAGGCCGTGTAGCGAATTTAATTCTCACATTTAATGTGCAAACTTCACACGGCCTGGACACACGCCCATGTCTTGGGGCCATGTCTCTCACCGGAGGAAACAATGAGGAAGCAATATCCAAACCTCTTCACTGGTAAGATTTTCGAGGACGAAAATATTTATAGGGGAGAGTTGTAATAGCCCATTTTCAGTGAAATTGGAACAATGGTTTCTGAACCACAAATGTGAGTCCAAAAAGAAAACTATTTTAATACTATTTTATGGTCTGCATTTTGATAGAAATATCGAATAAATATTTGATAAAGAAATTTTACTAATTTCATGTTTAATTTAGTGGAAATGACGAAATTGCATAAAGTGCAAAAGTTGAATTCTAGTAGCTAAAATGATCAAATAGTTATGGAATTCAAAGTTTGAAGTCATTATATGGCAAATAGACCATTAAGAGAAGTTAGTAAATAAGAATGATGTTTCATGTAACAGCCCGTTTTTGGGTCAAATTGAAACAGTGGTTTCGGGACCACAATCTAAAATCAAAATATTTATTTTATTATTTTATTAAGGTTTATAGTATGGTAGAACGTTCGTGTGAAAATTTTGTAAAGAAATTTTATCGTTTGAGTGGTTAATTCAGTAAAAAAGACTAAATCGCGTAAAACGTAAAAGTTGAATTCTATAGGTAAAAGGTATTAAATGACAATGAAATTAAATAGTAGGAGTCCTTAAGTGGTTGATAGTGGAATTTTATGGCTTGGTATTGTTGAAATTTATAATATTATTAAAGGTTAGTTTTGTAAATTGGTTAATAAAGATTAAATAAATAAAATCAAAGCCATTATTTTGTATCCATCATCTTCTTCAACCATTTATAACATAGAAAAGCCATGGATGCATTCGTCCAAGTGATTGGTGAGTGGTTTTTGCTCGGTTTTTAATAATTTCTACGTTTTTGAGCTCATTGCAGCTTAATCTAGGTAGCTCGTATCTCTGTTTTCAAAACTGTTATAGATTTTGAATGACGCCATTGTTGAATGCTTGGTTATCTAGATGTTTTATAATAGTTTATTAATGTTTGAAGCTAGATATACAAGTTTTATAAAGTGATTTTTGACAAAAATGCAAATTAAGGATTAAATTGAGAAAAGCGTAAAATTCATGGTTAGATGTGTGAATAAACTAAAAATATGGGTTGCTAGTAGTATGGGTAAAATTCGGCTAGCATGGGTTTGTCCTTAATTGCATGAATTTGCAATTTTATGTAATAAGGACTAAATTGTAAAAATGTGAAACTTTAAGGGCAAAAGTGTAATTTTCCAAAAAGTGTAAATTGTGTTAAATTGAATAGAATGTGTATTGAAATAGCTAAATTTGTTTAATTAGATCAAGATTGGGAGGAAATCGAGGAAAAAAAATTACCAAAATGCCCCTAAACCTTGGAATTTATACAATTTAGCTATGTAACTTCATATGTAACAAGCATTATTATAATGACGTTTTAAATGTTTCAATATTTCATAAAATGTATAAATGAGACTATGGTTATGCTCAACAATAGTTCGACTAGTTATGAGCACTTAGTGTGCGAAATTGAGGTAGTTTTGGTTACGTATTTATATAATTGCACTTGGTGTGTTAGAATGAGATAGTTTTGGCTACGTGTTTATATAGTTGTACTTGGTGTGCGAGAATGTATCAGCTTTGATTGTGTAAATGTACCATGGCACTAAATGTGCGAGATTGATAAAGTATTGGCTACTTGCCTTAGCACTAAGTGTGCGAGGCCGAGATAGCTTCGGCTAAATATATTGGCACTAAGTGTGCAAGACCGAGATAGCTTCAGCTAAATATATTGGCACTAAGTGTGTGACATCGAGATAGCTTCGGCTAAATATATTGGCACTAAGTCTGCGAGACCAAGATAGCTTCGGTTAAATATATTGGCACTAAATGTGCGAGATCGAGATAGCTTTGGCTATATATATTTATATATTGGCACTTAGTGTGTGTGATTGAGATAGCTCTGGCTATATATATTTATACATAGTGGCACTTAGTGTGCGATATCGATATAGCTTCGGTTGTTTAGTTGGTACTTATTATGCAGGTTTCCCAAGTAATCCATAATATTCCTTGTAGTTCAAAGAGTGTATCAAAGATAAGAAATGGTGAGAAATATTCATATATTGGTATAGCTATGTACGGAAATTTAATTGAGTATTGAAACCATGAGATTGCAAGTTCATGATCATTGTGAGAATGAATATGTAATAATATTGCGCTTAAAGGTTTGGTGGTATATTATGTTATATTACTTGATTGGTAAACTTGGTTGATGATTATGTGTTAGGCTTTTGGGCTAATTTGAGTTATGACATGCCTCGTTTTACTCACTTAAATTATGGTTCAACGAATATGAGAAAAAGGTAAAGATCGGCACATTCTTCGATTAGAATTGACTATCGAAAGCGTGGAAAGAGTATGAGTTATTAGATGATCCTAATATGTTTAGACACATGCTTGAAAATGTGAGTGCACTAAGTCATAAGTACTTATGCTATGATGTTTTGAGATGAATTGCTAGTTTATGTGATAACTAAAATTGAAAGGTTATTGTTGGTTAGGCTAAGGCCAAGATATATTGAATTGGCTAAAGAGGATTATGATTATGAAGTGAAGTTATAAGCTTTATTTCTTTGAATTACAAACTTACTAAGCATTTATGCTTACTTGGTTTTAATTTCTTTGTGTGTCTAGATATCAGAAGCTCACTTGGGTTGGAAGTCATCAGAGATCGCATCACACTATCCAGCAATCGTTTCAGTATTTCAAAGCTTTGATAATTGGGTTATATGGCATGTATATGCTAGTTGGTTATTAAGTGTATAAGTAAATTTTGATTATTGATGCCTATGTGTTTGATGTGTGATTAGCCATGAGATTTGGCTTGTTAATGATTTATAGCTGGTATGAATTTGGCCATGTGAATTGGCTTATTTTGTGAAGTATAGAACATGATAGGTAAAGTGTATAAATTGCCTTGTGAAGTGGTATGTTTTGGTATGGTTTTGAGATGTTCAAATGGTTAATAATAAGTGATGTATATATACTTTTGATAGGCTTGATTGTGGTACAGTACCTAAATGCCAATATGGTTGGTTAAATGCTTGAATTGAATATGTACCATATATGTGATTTAAGGTTTATATAAATAAAGATTTTGGTTGATCATTGATTGAGTTTTATATGTGAACTTTGGTTAATGAATCATGTTAGTTTTGGCATGTGATTCGGGAAAGAAATGGTTATTAGTTGGTAAATGAAATGGTTAGATTTGATATGGTATAATTGGTGCATGAAATGGTCATGTTTGGTTACCTATTTGTATGAAATTTTGATACCATTGATTGATTATAGGTACATGGGAATTGGGTGAGAAATATGGCTTTAAAGGAGCCTATTTTCATCCACACGGGCGTGTGGCTTGACCGTGTGTGACACATGGCCTTAGCACACGGTCGTGTGTTTCCTGAAGCTTAGTTAAGAAACAAATAGTGAGTTACACAGCCTAGACACACGGGCGTGTCCACGGTCGTATGACCCAATTCAGTATGTATGCATTGTTTTCACACGGCCTGCGACACGGGCGTGTTGGTGGCCGTGTGAGGCACACAACTTGTTCACACAGGCATGTGACCTCTGTATTCAAGAAAAATTTCTAAGTTTCCCAAAATTTTCAAATGTTATCGGTTTAGTCGCGAACCTCTTCCAAGTATGTTTTAAGGTCTCATAGAGCCTTATAAGGGACAATATGATTGTGTTTGAATGATGTAAGTATTTGAATGTTTAAATGTATGAGATATGTATATGTTATGATGTGATTGTTCAGTAATACCTTGTAACCATATTTTGGCAACGTATACGGGTTAGGGGTGTTACAATTCATCCATGGAAAATTTGATTAAACAAAAGGACTAAATTAGAAAGTAAAAATAATAAAAGATGATAAGTAATTAAATAATGAAAATATCATCTTTTTCATCATTTTTCCCAAATCAAAATACATGGAAACCCTAGCTAAGAGAAAAGAATTCAAGCAAACTTACTTGGCTTAATTGGATCCGGGTAAACAAAATACGGAATTAGATCGAGGAAAAGAGAAAGTGTCAGATTAGTAGACAACAAATTCACGAACACTTATCAAGGTAAGTTCGTGTAACTAAATTGTGTATATTTATATGTTTGAATTGAATGTTGTATATGTGAATTGTGAAATTTCTATCTAAATGAAATTGATTACATATTTGACAAAGCTTGATAAATGTTAAAGTCCTGTTTGAATAAATGAAATTCAATGGATACATGGTTTTTGAATTGGTTGTGGTCCTACATATGTTGCGGACACACCATAACTCGAAAGAGCATCCCATTATTAGCTCTCATGAGCATCCTGATATATGGCCCTCTCAAGCTTCCTGTTATATGGTTCTTACGAGCTTTCTGTTAATAGCTCTTCAGAGCACCCGATTTGGTTGTGACTCTGCATATGTTGTAGACGCACCACGCCTCTTATGAGCCTCCCGTTATATGGCTCTTCGTAAGTTTCCCAATTAAAGGCTCTTTGTAAGCTTCCTGATTAATGGCTCTCTGGAGCTTCCTGATATGGCTCGCTTGAACTTTTCGATATATGGCTATCTAGAGCTTCTCGATAAATGGCTCTTCGGGGCTACCCATTATTGGCTTGCATGAGCTTCCTGATTATGGCTCTTATGAGCTTCCCGTTATACAGCTTGGATAAGCTTCCTGTTACATGGCTCACATGAGCTTCCTATTATATGGCTCGAGAGAGGACTTCTTGATTATGTGCTCTAATGAGTACCCCCAATTATGAATTGACAGATTTCACATTTGTACACTTCATGTGTACTATCCTTGTATCCATCAATATTTTAAATGATTCAACTAGTAAATTTTTGATATGAGATTATATAAGAATGACATGAACTGTTACTGGAATTTATGTGAAATATACGAAAATGATATTATACGATATATTGAGACATGAAATGGGACTATACATGTATATGGAACTTGCTTAATGAACTTGATTATCCATAATTATGGTTTATTACTTGTGATTACCTGGATAATGTGATTTGGATATGTGTTTAGGCTTTTAACCAATTTGTTTGGAATATGATGTGTATACTTACCTTGTAAGTGAAATAAAGGTAAGTTAATTTCTTTTTATACGAACTTACTAAGCATTTAAATGCTTACTTTGTTTTATTTCTTCTAAGCTCGTTAAGGTTGGAAGCTGGATGGAGACACATCACACTATCCATCAGCCATTTCGGTATAAATATAAAACTAAATTTTGGTTATAATGGCATGTATAGGTTAATTAGCCAATGTTGGCAAGTAAATGTTCAGCTGAGTTTAACCATTTGAGTGGAAAGAGTTTAATACATTTTGATGTATATATATATATATATATATATATATGTGGTATCATAAATTGTGTCTGTGGATGAATGAATGAAAGTGAAATGGAAATGGAATTAGCATATGAGTATTACGTAGATATGAAAATAATTTGTCACTTGAAGTGCCTAAAGACACATTGGTTGAATGTGATAGTATGTTATGTTTAGAACAAGATTTTGGCATATTTTGAGTGCTTCGATATGGTTTGTAAATGTGAAATTTATTATGATGCATTGATGTCAAAATTGGGTGAGAAATTTGGCTTAGAAATGACCTTGTTTCGTCCACACGGGTAGAGACACGAGCATGTGTCTCAATCTTGTGTGACACACGGCCTTGCACATGGGCGTATGTTTTGGCTGTGTGTCCCGTGCATCTTAAAAATTCTAAACAGAATGCTCAGAATTGATCACATAGCCTGGCACATGGGCGTGTGGCTTGATCGTGTGACCCCTGCACCTACAAATGTCCTAACACACGTGCATGTGGCTTGGCTATCTGACCCAAGTCAGATAGTTACACGGGTAAGGACACGGGCTGAGACACGGCTGTGTATGCCATTTCAAATGCCCACACAGCCTAAGACACGGGTGTGTCCCTTGGCCGTGTGAGCCACTCGGCTTGACTACAAGGGCTTGTGACCCCTACACCTAGGAGAAATTTTGAAATTTCACAAAAAATTCCCTGAGTACCTGGTTTAGTCCCCCTCTTAGTTAGCTTATGCTACAAGGGTTCCAAAAATATAAAAATAATCAAGAAAGGCCATCAAATTGATTGACTTACAAGGGTTGTAAGTTGCTGAAAATTTTCAAGCTTCCATGGGGGTTTTCCTCTCTAATTTTCGATGAAGAAAAGATGGAGAAGAAAGATGGCCATTTTTTTATTTTATTAATCTTTGCTTTTGTCATCAAATACCAACTTTCACCAAATTTTGACTTTTCAACTCCTTTTGTCTCTATGGCTGGCCATTACTAATTTATTGGCCTATTTGCACATTAACGACCCCCTACATTAAATTCCATAGCCAATTGACACCTTTAACTAGTAAAATAAAACTTTTGCCCTTTATGCAATTTAGTCCTTTTTCTCGATTAAGCATGCAATTGCTAAAATTAATTCACCAAAATTCTCATGTACTCATATAATCATCTTACAACACATAGAATAATGTTAGAAATAATTTCTCTGACCTCGTAGTTTTGGTTCCGAAACCACTGTTCTGGCTAGGCCTAAAATCGGGCTGTTACAATTCTCTCCGTTAGGGATTTTCGTCCCCAAAGATCTTACCGGTGAATAGGTTCGGGTATCGATCTCTCATAGCCTCCTCGGGTTCCCATATGGCTTCTTCTACCCCATGTCTATGCCATAATACCTTCACAAGTGCTATACTTTTGTTCCTCAATTTCTTGACCTGCAGATCCAAATCTTAACTGGTTCCTCACCATTGGTCATATCGGGTCTAATCTCAACTTCTGTTGGTGTAATCACGTGCGAAGGATCAGAATGGTAACGGCGTAACATGGACACATGGAAGACATTATGGATCTTTTCTAACTCAAGTGGCAATGCTAGTCGATATGCTACCAGTTAAATTCTCTCGGTCATCTCATAATGTTCAATAAACCGTGGACTTAAATTTCCCTTTTTACCGAATATAAGGACTTTCTTCCATGGGGATACTTTCAAAAATACCTTATCACTGACTTGAAACTTAATCTCTTTTCATTTCAAATCCGCGTAGGATTTCTATCTATCCGAAGTGGGCTTCAAAAAATCACGAATCACCCTAACTTTCTCTTCAATCTTTTTGACTAAGTCAACCCCGTGAATCTGATTCTCTCTAAGTTCGGTCCAATATAAAGGCGTTCGGCACTTACGCCTATACAAAGCCTTATAAGGCATCATTTTCAGACTCGTCTAATAACTATTGTTATAGGAGAACTCGAACAGCAATAAATATTTTTCCCAACTGCCTTGAAACTCGAGAACACAACACCCCAACATCTCTTCAAGAATCTGGATTACTCTTTCCGACTGACCGTCGGTCTGTGGGTGGAAAGCTGTGCTAAAATTTAGTTTTTTCCCCAAAGCCTTTTGCAACTTCTTCCAAAACTGAGATGTAAGTCTCGAATCTCTATCTAAAATAATCGACAAGGGTACTCCATGAAGTATTACAATTTTAGTAACATACAAATCGGCTAATTTCTCAAGTAAGTAATTCATACGAACTGGTATAAAATGAGCCAACTTTACTAGTCTATCGACTACAACCCATATAGCATCGTTCTTCCTTAGTGTCAAAGGCAACCCAATCACAAAATCCATGGTAACACGGTTCTATTTCCATTCGGGAACCATTACAGATTGAAGTAAACCTGAGGGTACTTGGTGTTTAGCTTTCACTTGCTGACAAATTAAACACTTAGAGATAAACTCTGAAATGTCTCTTTTCATTCCTGACCACCAATACAGTTTATTCAAGTCATTATACATTTTTACACTACCTGGATGGATAGACAAGCAACCACTATGCACCTCTTGCAAAATTTTCTGAATAAGTTCATCATCTTTAGGTACACTTATTCTGTCTCGGTACATCAAAAAACTGTCGGTACTAACTCGAAAGTCTAATTCATTACCCGTTTCACACTGAGTCATCTTGGCTTGCAAATCCTTATCACTTTTCTGAGCTTTACCAATTTCTTGAAGAAACATTGGTCTAGCTCTCATCTCGGCTAGAATTGAACCATCATCGGTTTTGGTCAACTGAGTGTTCATGGCCTTCAAGGTGAATAATGACTTCCTACTCAATGCATCAGCGACTATATTCGCCTTCCCAGGGTGATAGTCAATTATCAACTCATAATCCTTTAACAACTCGAGCCATCTTCTTTGTTGCAAGTTTAGATCCTTTTGGGTTATCAGATACTTTAGGCTTTTATGATCGGTGAATATCCGACATTTCTCGCCATACAAATGGTGTCTTTAATTCTTCAATGCAAATACTATGGCGGCAAGCTTTAAATTGTGTGTTGGATAATTCTTCTCATGTGGCTTTAGCTGTCTCAAGGCATAGGCTATTACCTTGCCCTATTGCATGAGCACACATCCTAATCCATTCAAGGAGGCGTCACTGTACACCACGAATTCTTTTCTCGGTTCTGGTTGCACTAAAATTGGGGCTTCGGTTAACAAGGCCTTTAGTTTCTCAAAACTCGGTTGGTACTTTTCTGTCCACTCGAACATGTTATCTTTTTGTAGCAACCTCGTCATCAGAGTAGAAATCATATAGAACCCTTTAACAAATCGTCTATAGTAGCCTGCTAAGCCTAAAAAGCTTCTAATCTCTGACACATTTCTCGGCGATTTCCACTCAACAACAGCCGAGATCTTATTCGAGTCAGCTCTAATCTCATCACCCGACACAATGTGTCCCAAGAATCTGACCTCTCAAAGCCAAAATTCACTCTACTGAACTTGGTGTACAACTGTTTATCTCTCAACATTTGTAAAACCATTCTCAAATGCTCCGCATGCTCACTCTCATCACGAGAATAAATGAGTATATCATCAATAAAAACTACAACGAACTTGTCCAAGTACAATCGAAAAATACGGTTCATTAAATCCATAAATACCGCAGGGGCATTTATTAAGCCAAAGGGCATGACGAGGAACTCATAGTGACCATATCTTATCCAAAAAGCAGTTTTCGGCACATCTTGCTCCTTAACTCTCAGCTAGTAATAACCAGACCTTAGGTCTATCTTAGAAAACACGGTAGCCCCCTTCAATTGATCGAACAAGTCTTCGATTCCAGGCAAAGGGTACTTGTTCTTAATTGTAACCTTGTTGAGCCATCGGTAGTCTATACATAATCTCATCGAACCATCCTTTTTCTTCACAAATAATACCGGAGCACCCCACGGAGAATAGCTCGGTCTTGCAAAACCTTTATCCATTAACTCTTGCAACTAAACTTTTAATTCCTTAAGTTCCGTTAGAGCCATACTATACGGGGCAATCAAAATAGGTGCCGTACCAGGGACTAACTCGATTCCAAACCCCACTTCCCTAATTGGAGGCAATCTGGGCAATTCTTTCAGAAATACATCCTGGTACTTACATACCACTGGTACTAACTCAATCTTCAATTTCAGCACTTAAGTATTCAACACAAAAGCAAGATATGACTCATATCCCTTCGTCAAATATCTTTGAGCTGTCATAGAAGACATCACTACCGGTAAGCTATCTGGTTCACTTGATTCAACCCGAAGGACATCCCTGTTTTCACATTTCAGCTCAATAAATTTTCCCCCACAATTTACTACTACATCATGAGCAGTCAACCAATCCATACCGAGAATTATGTCAAATTCATCAAATGGCAATAACATTAGGTTAGCCGGGAAACAATAACCTCAAATTGTCAAGGGACAATCCCTACACACTTGGTAAACTAGCACATGCTTAAGTAATGGGTTTAACACCTCTATCAACAAGCACCACAAATTTCTCTTCTCTTTGGCTAACTCTTCGGCCTTACACGCTATATCAACGAGCACCACAAATTTCTTTAACTTTAGAATGCCAACCAACAATTGGACATCTTCATTCAAACTGTCTTCGAACCTCTTACACATTATAGCTTCACTAGATATGCACTCCCGTACATATTTGCTGAGCCTCACAAACTCTCGCTCGTATTTTGTCACCGTCATTCAGCCTTGCTTCAATTCAAAAAATTCTTTTCTCTTCTGATCTATGAATCTTTGGCTAATATATTTTTTACGAAACTCCTCTAAGAAGAATTCCCAAGTTACTCTCTCTTTCGGTACAATTGACACGAGAGTATTCCACCATTGATAGGTCGAATCTCGTAAAAGTGACACTACACATTTAATGCACTCTTCAGGCGTGCACGATAGTTCATCAAATACCCTAATGGTATTATCCAACCAAAACTCTACTCTTTCTGGGTCATCATCGATATTCGCTCGAAATTCCTCGGCCCCATGCTTTCTAATTCTATCTACCGGAGGTTTATCTCTTCTAACCATTTTTGCTCCTTAAGGAGCTATAGGGGTAGGCTGAGGAATTGGAAGAGGTGGGGAGGTAAAGTATTTGAATTTGCATGAATAAACTCTGAGTACCAAGCATTCATCATGTGGAGGTAGGCTTCTCTAACCCCTCCGCCCTGACTCATTGTCACGGGCTTACTTTCAACTGGCACAGTCCCCTCGGTGGGAGCCAACGCCTTACTTTCCAAGTCATCTGCCATAGCTCCGTCGTGATCCATTTACTATATGAGAATACAATTTATATTCGTTAAGAGCCGTCACACTATCATATTATAACTATGGCATGTATAACTAGACCCGACACAAGCTAGGTTAGTCCTAGAATTGACTAAACCATAACTTTGATACCACTAAATGTAACACCCCTTTACCCATATCCAACACCGGGACAGGGTACGATGCGTTACCTTATTAAAACACAAACAAACATACATTCTCGAGTCAACAAATTCTGTTCCAATTTAAAACTTTTTAAACTTTATATTAAAGTCCCTAACAAGAGCCTACGAGGCCTAAAACGCACTTTATAAGCAATTCGGGACTAAACCGAGCACTAAAATAAACACTATAAAATTTCATTAAGAACAGGGCACACGCCCGTGTAGAAGGGCAACACGCCCGCGTCACCTCTGAACATGGCCTTGTTGAAGGCCCGTATGGCTCACACAACCTAAGCATTTAAGGACATGCCCGTGCCCCATGCCCGTGTGGATTTATTTTCTCACGTCGAACCTACAAGGGTATTCACACAGCCCCACACACGCCTGTGTCCCTAATCCTTGTCCCTCACACGACCATGACATGCCTGTGTCTTAGCCCATGTGTGAAAACCTTGACATTCTATTTCTAACGTCAGCAACCATTTAAGGTCACACGACCATGACACACGCCCGTATGCTAGGCCGTGTCTTGCACACGGTTGAGACACACGGCTATGTCTCAGTCCGTGGTTACTAATGGGTATTTAATTTTTCCAAATTAAGGCGCAGGGGACACATGGCCAAGCTACACACCTATGGGGCCGACCATGTGTCACACACGGCCTAGGTACACGCCCGTGTGTCTATCCGTGTGGACAAATATAAGGCTATCTACCAAGCCTTTTGCCACCCTTAAACATAACCAAACACATACCAATCTTACCAATACATAACATGGCATAAATACTCAACCAAACAACCACAATCATCCATACCAATTTGCACATTTGTGAAAAACATCATCACTTGCATATATCCATAATGAATATTAGCCATTGTCCATAGCCTTATACAAAATGAGTCAATTGTATGACAAGCCAACACCTTTGGCTCCAAAACAATACGAAACTTAACAAAAGACTAAGTCCCTATACATGCCATTACTCAAAATATTAAAACTAACTATACCAAGTGCTTCAGTTGATAGTGTGATTAATGCCTCCGACATTCTTTGATCCACGAGCTAATTAGGCGGCACTATAAAGAAATGGAAAGGAAAATGAGTAAGCACAAAGCTTAGTAAGTTACAGGTAAATAAATAACAACAACTTACCATGCATCCACATAATCGCAACATATCATAAATTGCACATGAACCACAAATGGTTATAAACACGACTTACTTATTTTCATCCCTTACTAATCATACAATATAAGTTGAGCTCACATCTCATACATTTCATGTAGGTACCGGTACCACTCACAATATCATTATAATATTTCTTATTCTTGACACAAACTTTAAATTTCCCATTGAACCATTTAGAATATGACAAGATATTCAATAAGCCTCAACATAGGGTATTATGCCAATGCCATGTCCCAGACATGATCTTACACTGGCTCACATGTATAGTCGATGCCATGTCCTAGACATGGTCTTACACTGACTCTCATATATCGAGGTCAATGCTATGTGTAACACTCTCTAACCCCAAACCGTCATCGGAACTGGGTTACAAGGTATTACCGGACTTATACACTATTTAACAAATAAAATCGAGACATACATTTGAGTTCCAATTTAAATCCTTCTAATTTCCATCAAATAATCCTTAATATGGGCCTACGGGGCCCAAAATAAGTTTAGAAAGTGATTTGGGGTTGAACCAGGAACGTTGGAAACGTTTCTTTGAAAACAGGGGCACAAGTCCGTGTGGCCTGAGACATGCCCGTGGGGCTCCCATGGCCATGGGACCAGGCCGTGGGCAGATCTGACTTGTTACACACGGCCGTGGAACTAGCCCGTGGGCAAGTCTGACTTCCCCCACACGGCCTGGGCACACGCTCGTGTGTCTTGGTCGTGTGAAAACATGATTTTTCACCATTTTTAAGCTACTTTCACCCACTAAACATACCCAATTCATGCCTAAATCATTGACTTATAAATCTTAATCAAATACCCCTCATTTTATTTTCAAACTTAGCAAAGTTTCATTCATTCATTCCAAAAAATTCTTAAGGTTTATAAATCACATTTACATTCAAAACATAAAGCATTTACAAGTGATTTAAACTAAACCTAATAAATGACATCTTTATATTGATAATTTGATCTTTTAACTATCATGCTAAGTTTTATACACATATTCATTTCATCACTTTTCACACAATATAACCATCAACAACTTTATCTAACCAAACATTTTATACATGTGATGTAACATAAAGCTATTATATTATCCATTAACTATACATGCCATATAAATCAAAAGTTAATAACCAAAAACTACCAGAGAACTTCTGGATAGTGTGATTCTTTATGATGATCCGATCCTCGAAAATCATGTTAATCTACAAAACATATCAAACACATTCAAATAAGCTTGTGAAAGCTTAGTAAGTTCATAGGCTTAGAAAGTAACTCACCAATTATGGTCATGTATTCATACAACAATATAATTAATTAATTCTCCTGTCAATCACAAACCAATGTCAAACTTGTTTAATATTCTTCATTATTACACATATACTTTGACTTCGTTGTTATGGGCCCATTTATTTCTTTTGCTAACCATACTCATCTCAAATTAGGGAATTACACAAAATTAAGTACTTCATTTCCGTATTGCCATAGTAAAACTATGGACTTGCACATGATCCCATTTCACTTTCCGAAGCCATTGCCCAACCATGGTCTTACACGAGTGAACACATATCATACCGATGCCATATTCCAGATATGGTCTTACACGGGTCACATATCACTTTTCTCCGATGCCATAGCCCAGCTATGGTCTGATACAGATTACTTGTATCACTTTAATCTGAAGTCATAGCCCAGCTATGGTCTTACACGGAAATCACTTGGTACACCTCACCGATGCCATAGCCCAGCCATGGTCTTACATGAGAGTCACTTGTCACTTGTCTTCCGATACCATAGCCTAGCTATGGTCTTATACGGATTCACTTGTTACTTGTCGCCATGGTCCAACCATGGTCTTTTCCGTCAATTCATCATGTTACAGAGCAAAAGTACTCAATTTCGATATTTTCCCTAACTTGAATCTTTATTCAATTATTCATTTTTTCATATCTATTATAACCTCATAATATTCGTATATGCCAAGATATTCACATAATTCAAAATCAAATTATGAAACTTAGCCACATGAACTTACCTGGGCTAATTCACAAAAGTTGTAGATGTCCGGGGATTATTCGACTATTTTCTCCTTGCCTCGATTTACTTCAATTTCCTGATTTTCAGTAAAAATAAGAAAAACTAGCTTTTAGAAACCCTCCTATGGTGTTTTTTGCTAGAGAAGATAAAAGAAAATGAAAAATCTAGATATTTCTTCTAATTTAGTCCATATAATACTGTTGGATTTCAACTTATTTACAAAATTACCATTAGTTCACACTATATTTCAGCTAATTTTTAACCCATCCATCCAGCCCATTTAATTTTGGGCTTAATTACACTTTAAGTCCTTCCTAGTAATTAACTAAGCTATTTGGTCATTTTCCATAGTTTTGCACTTTATTCAATTTAGTCCTTTTTACTCAATTGACCACCAAAACCTTAAAATTTCTTAACGAAACTTTAATACCAACTTATTAACACTCCATAAATATTTACAAAAATATTTATGGCTTAGTTTAACATCCCGAGGTCTCGATACCTCGTTTTCACTTCCAAATTATTTAGTATTTATTTCTAAAATACTATTCACTATTTCAATTATTTTCCTAACTTCACATTTAACTTATACTCATTAAATTAATAAAACTTTCTACTAATTTGTCAGATTTAGTGATCTCAAATCACTGTTCTGGCACCACTAAAATTTGGGCTGTTTCGTCCTTGAAATTTCGCACCTGAGAATAAGTATGGATGTTGAGATCTCATTAATTCTTCCGTTTCCCAAGTTGCCTCCTCCGATCCATAACCATTCCACAATACTTTAACTAACGGTACTCGTTTATTTCTTAATTCTTTAATTTTTCGTGCCAAAATTTTTACTGGTTCCTCCAAATAGGTTATATCTGACTGAAGCTCTATCTCGGTATTAGAAATTATGTGCGATGGATCCGATCGATACCGTCTTAACATTGACACATAAAATACATCATGAATTTTCTCAAGTTCTGGGGGTAAGGCCAACCTATAAGCAACTGGGTCAATTCTTTCAGTAATTTCATAAGGACCGATAAATCGTGGGCTAAGTTTTCCTTTCTTACCAAACTGTATAACCTTCTTCCATGGTGACACTTTCAGAAATACTCGATCGCCCACATTAAGTTCTATATCTCTTCTTTTTAAATTTGCGTAGGATTTTTGACGATCGGAAGTAGCTTTTAGACTATTTCGAATAGTACGAACTTTTTCTTCAGTTTCCTGAATCAAATCAACTCCCACTAACTTCGATTCACTCAATTCAGTCTAATATAATGGAGTTTTACATTTTCTTCCATACAAAGCTTCAAACGGTGCCATTTTGATACTAGTTTGATAACTATTATTATAAGCAAATTCGGCTAAGGGTAAATACCTTTCCCAGTTGCCACCAAATTCAAGTACACAGCACCTTAACATGTCTTCTAATATCTGGATTACCTGTTCTGATTGCCCGTCTGTCTGGGGATGAAAAGTTGTGCTGAAGTTTAACTTGGTGCCCAAAGCTTCTTGTAACTTACCCCAAAATCTCGAGGTAAACCTCAGATCTTGATTAGAAATAATAGATGTCGGCACCTCATGTAGTCTCACTATCTTTGACACATATATTTCTGCCAACTTTTCAAGTGAATAGTCTGTCCTAACTGGTATGAAATGTGCCGATTTGGTTAACCGATCTACAATTACCCATATTGAATATTTCTTTTTCGGAGTAATTGGTAACCCGGATACAAAATCCATAGTGATATGTTCCCATTTCCATTCCAGAATCATAATGGGTTGTAACAATCGTGCTGGTACTTGATGCTCAGCTTTCACCTATTGACAAATCAAACATTTGGCCACATATTCACAAATTTCCCGCTTCATACCGGGCCACCAATACATTTTCTTCAGATCACAATACATCTTGGTACTTCCCGGATGAATAGAACACATGCAATTATGAGCTTCTGATAAAATATCATTCTTTCAATTTGCATTATTCAGAACACATATCCTATCATGATAATATAACATACCTTTATCATCAGTAGAGTATTCCGAGCTCAACTCATTTTGAACCATCTCTCTTTTCAATACTAATTTCGGATCTTCATCTTGTAACTCTCGAATTCGTTGAAAAAGTATCAGTTTGGCTTTTAGTTCTGCTAACACAGAACCATCTTTGTTAATAGATAGATGAACATTTAGTACCCGAAGAGCAAACAATGACGATTTTCGACTAAGTGCATCTGCTACAACATTAGCCTTCCCCAGGTGGTAATCAATAACAAGATCATAATCTTTCAGGAGTTCTAGCCACCGCTTTTGTCTTAAACTCAGCTATTTTTGTGTCATCAAATATTTCAAACTCTTATGGTCAGTATACAAATGACACTTTTCACCATATAAGTAGTGCCTCCATATTTTTAAAGCAAACACAATTGCAGCCAATTCCAGATCATGTGTAGGATAGTTCTTTTCATGTGGCTTTAATTGCCGAGAGGCATATGCTACTACTTTACCTATTTGCATAAGTACACAGCCCAAACTATTTAGAGATGCATCACTATACATTACAAATGGCACACCTAATTCCGATTGAGTTAACACTGGTGCTTCCGTCAATATTTTTTTTAATTGCTCAAAACTTTGTTGGCATTCATTTGACCACACGAACTCAACATTATTTTGTAATAACCAAGTCAATGGTGAAGCAATAATTGAAAAATATTTAACAAATCAGCGGTAATAACCCGCTAATCCCAGAAAACTTCGTACTTCAGTGACATTCTTCAGAACCTTCCAATTCACCACTACTTCTACTTTGCTAGGATCAACACGAATCCCATCAGCTAAAATAATATGACCCAAGAATGCAACCTCATGAAGCCAAAACTCACATTTACTAAACTTTGCATACAGTTGTTTCTCTCGCAAAGTCTATAACACTATTCTCAAATGCGGCAGGGGCATTAGTTAAACCAAATGGCATCACTAAAAATTCATAATGTCCATACCGGGTTCGAAAACCAGTCTTTGGCACATCACATTATTTTACTTTCAATTGATAGGATTGAAGATCTATCTTTGAAAATACAGCTGCATCTTTCAACTGATCAAATAGATCATCAATGCGAGGCAAAGGATATTTGTTCTTCACCATTACCTTGTTCAACTGTCGGTAGTCTATACACAACCTTAACGAACCATCTTTCTTCTTCACAAACAAGATAGGTGCACCCTAAGACGACATACTCAGTCTGATGAATCCTTTATCTAACAACTCTTGTAACTATGTCTTCAACTCTTTTAATTCAGCTGGGGCCATTCTATGCGGTGTCACTGAAACAGAAGTTGTTCCCTGATATGCTCGCGATATTAAGTAATAAAATCTATAAAAACTGATCACACCAAAACTAACTAATATCACGATTTTAAAGGCAAGCGCACTTATCGAACAGTAGTATAGTTTAGCGGCAAGACCGAGTTATCGTACCCAAGAGAACCAAAAGTGCTAATACTTACTTCCTTTCTATTATCTAGCCTAAAAATAAAAGAGGATTGGTTGAAACTAATTCTAAAACTAACTAAAAGTGCACAAAAAGTAAATTAGGGAAAACTTTTAGGGAAAAGCTGATTGATATGAGCAATACTTAAGGGAGAATCCATCTAGACTTCACTTGTTATTAACTTCTTGAACTAGATGATTTCTTCACTTGACTTGATCCGTAGAGATCCCTAACCTATGTTAATACCTCTGTCAAGGATAAGAACAACTAATCCTAGGTGGTTAATTAAAGTTTCTTTATTAATTAACACTCCTAAGCTGCATTAATTCGATCTATGGATCCCCTATTAGGTTTGACCCTAATCCAGCAGATTTGTGTCGCCCTATGTCTAGGGTTGCATGCAACTCCACTTAATTATGGTAGATCTACTATTAAAATAGGGACTTTTGCTCCTCTGCCTAAGCACATCAGTTTCTTGAAGTAATACCTAGGATTATTCAATCATGAATGAATAACACATAATTAAGAATAATTCAAGTATTTATCAAATAATTTAAGAATAAATAATAACAAGATATGTATTAGGTTTCATCCCCCACAAGTATTTGAGATGTTTAGTTCATAATAAAGAAAGAAAACATCTCAGAAGAATTAAGATAACAAAACAAAAAGAACCAAAAACCCCTGAAGGAATTTAGGGAGATCTTCTATCTTGATGTAGAATTTTGGCTTCTGGGATGAATCAATCGACTTTCCTTGGAGTAATCCCTTACTTTCACTCCTTGTGTTGGCAGAATTATGGCGCTCCTTCTTGAGAGAAAATAGTATATATTTAGAGTTGCCTCCTGAGGTCTTTATATAGAGTTTAGAATGGCTTTCTTAGCCCCTAAGTATCCAAATCCGAGTGAAATTGCACTTCCTCATGATAGGGACACACCCGTGTGCCACGCCCGTGTGGTTTCGATAAAGGCCGTGTGCGGACCTGTTGAGGTGGCACGGCCGTGTGGCCTGGCCGTGCTTGTCGAGGCTGGGCCGTGTAGCTTTCATGTGGCACGGCCGTGTGGCACGGTCGTGTGGCGACTTCTTGGGCCATGTCGTTTTTATATTTTTGGCCCATTTTCCTCGTTTTTGGCTCGTTTTCTATTCTTTTCTCTTCTTGATGCTCTCCTGAGTATAAGACATGAAAAAGAAGGATTAAGAGTACCAATTCTCACAAAATTAATGATAATCCACCCAGAAATTAAGCTAAACATGGGGTAAAAATATGTATAATTTATCGTTTATCAAATACCCCCACACTTAAGCCTTTGCTTGTCCTCAAGCAAAATTTCAATCCTTAATTAAGAATCATTCCTCTTAATTTACAATCATTATTAATAATGTTTCAAACTAATCCACAGGTAATCATACAATGATAATTCAATCAGAAGAACGTTAAAGATTCAATCACTCTAAGTTGAGAATTTTATCATTGAAACATAAGTTTCTTCCCTCCTCCTAAGTAATTATCTCTCCATCTTAATTAACAGAGGTTGACATCCTCACTAAGGATTCACTCTATCCACTCAAAGTGTTTAGGGTTCAAGATTTAAACACTCTCTAGTTAACCTGAAAAGTTATTACCATAGGCTTGCAAGAAAATCACATCTTCGCCACTATGGATTGATATGAAGCATCGATCAAAAGGTCTTGTAATGGTTGTAATGGGGCTCGGTTAGGGGTGTTGTTATAGGCTGCAAAAGAGTGTTAGAATCAAGATTGAACTGAAAAATTATGTAGCTAGAAAAATCTCTATCACTGGAACATATTTCTCGAGCTAATTCTTATGATAACATCATTTCCACCTTGGTAGCCTTAAAATAGAAATATGCAAAAACTATTTGAATTATTACAGATTACAACTGAATTAATACATACATTTTTTTAGAACAATTCAAATACAATAAATTGGATAAAATTTTACATTCTGGAAAAGAGAATAAAGCTAGATGAAAATTTCAACTCAAATCTCGACAAAAATAGGGGTCAAAATAATTGAATGGAATTCAACAAAAAATGGGTGAAAGGTTAATATTAGAGGTAAGTCAAAGAAAAGGTTGTTAGGCTCAATGGGGTTCATTAGGGATTAATTTATGGAAGTAGGCTTTTGTGGAGTAAGTGGGTTAAATCCTAGGTGCCTTTATCATTTCAGTGTATCAAATCAATGATGTGTTCTCGACATGTATAATCAAAGCAAGTTCTAGAATAACAAATCAGTGTTAACTCACTCAAAGCAATAAAAAAAGTGAGCACGAAAGAATGTATGCTCAAAAGGCTAAAAAATCTCACTAGAATTATGGCTTTTGATGTCAATTCTGTGAATTTCAAATCTTAAGATAACACTTTAGAATTAAGGAAAATAACTTATAAAAAAAAATGGGGTTCTCAAAAATTTCAACTTATCATGCTTGATTCCCTAATGTTTTAAAGTTTGAATAATCAAAGTACAAGCACCTATGTCTTAATTCTTACATATCAATAAAAATCATAAATCAATCAGAATATATCCCTAATAGGAGACTGAAGATGATGCAAAGAGTGAAAGTGAGAATTTGAGAACAATGCAAAATGTTAAAAAAGTTCAGAGATTTCAAAGAGAGTGTAAAGACTGAAAATAGATTCCCCCCCCCCCACACTTAAGATGTACATTGCCCTCAATGTACAAAGATAACATTAGTAGCAATAAAAGTACAAGATCATAAGATAGGGAGAGGTATGAAACTCCCTCCTTTGGATGGACTAGTAAGACAGAGATTGGAAGAGTTGGCAGTTGTGGCAAGGTGTTCCCTTTTTCGTAGAGATTTGAGCTGTAAAGCTCCTTTGAAACTGCGAAAGTATTTATTAGTCATAGGAAATTTGCATTAAGAGAGATTACTCATTAGGGATTAGCTGATATGAAAAATAGAAAAAGAAATAAAAGGAAAATAATAAACTAAGTTCTAAAAATACTAATATTCAAATAATGAAAAAGATAAAGTGAATTAAAAATAAAAAGGAAAAGGAAAATAAAGTTAGAAGAAAGGAAAAGGTAAAAATAGAGATCAGAGTTAAAATAAAAATAAAAATAAAAATTAAAATAAAAATAAAGTTAGGAGGAATAGACATCTCTAATCCTCATGTGGGTCACGCGGCGGCAGTGGAATGATGTTGAGATTCTGACAAATGTAGTAAGGTGGCATCGATATGATCGAGGCACTAGAAGCATTGCTGCTCGAACTGTGAGAAGCGCTCAGATAGGTCAGCATGGGAGGCTGCCGCACGAGATGGGTGGCGAGGTGGTGGTGGCACTGCTGGTGCATCCTCCTCCAGTGGTGGGATATTGTCAGGAATGTCCTCTCCTGGATGAGGCGACACTGGAAGTGGCTGCCTCGTGGCCTGCGCTAGATCATCCTCATATGTAACATGGTCTGGATGCCCTGAGGGGACATCTGGCCTATCAATGTATATGAGGATGTCTGGGCCGCGGTGTTGAGGAGCTCGAAGTGACGGGCTAAGCGTGTGATGTACGGGCCCATGGATATAACGCCCCGGCGGTGACGCTCAGTCTGGTACTGCATGGCGTGCGCGATGAAGTAGGCGAGGTCAATGGGGTGCGCGTTTTCCATGCTCAATAAGAAATAGGCGTCGTGAGTGTTGACGACGCCTGTGCTTTCGCGTCTACTCATCAGAGTATGTGTAAGGAGAGCATGAATGTACCTCAATGACGGGGAGAGGGAGGTTACTTTGCTACTACTGGGATTGTATGTCTGATGCCTTAGGGTGATTTCGTTCCAACAGTCGACTGGCCTGAGATGGATGCGACGGGAGAGGTTGGGGAAGTCTTCTTCTTCCATGAATTGCTCCGTGTAGAGCCCAAGTGCTGAGCCGAACTCTAGTACGCTCAGATGGCGTACGCGACCTCCTAAGCGGAACTGGACCGTTCTTGGATAATCAAACCGATTCATGATAGTCTGGAGGTGGAATGTGGAGCAGAATTCGAGGGTGAGCTCCATGGATGTAGGCTCGATGATCTGGAAGAACTGCTCCCAAGGGTCCATCATGAGTAGGGCTCGGACTGAATCAGCGAGGTTTACTTGTTCTAGTGCTGCCCAATCTATGCATCGACCAGCGCTCAATGAGCGTTCCCGTAGTATTTGAAATAATTCCTTTTGTGAGGTTTGGGAGAATATGATGGATGGATGGCGAACTTCAGAGGTGGGTCGGGAGGAAGAACCATCTGGTCCCTTCCGTTTCTTTGAAACGGGGACGGCAGTTTTCTTACCGCGTGATGACAACATGGTATCTGAAATAAAATAACAAGTATTAGTCCTAAAGATTGGAATTAAACTAGATAGATAATAAAATGTAGATTAGGATGACAATGTTCCTAAGAAAACATAAAATGGGGAATAACCTGAATAGTAGAAATAAACCATTTTAAATTTGTAGAAAAACTAAGAAATATGGGTATGTATTTATACTAAATGTATAAGAAAGATGGCAAGCAATTATGAACATAAATGGCATGCAATCCTAATATGTTCTCTAACCTTCTAGATTATTCATCCTAGTGTAACGAATTCTATGCTTGAAAGTAAAATTTAACTAAATAAAAATGAAATATAAATAAATAAATTGAGAAAAATGAGAAAATAGAACCAAAAATAGAGTTGCACGGTCGTGGGTTGAAGTTGAATGGTCGTGGGGTGAAGTTGTACGGGCATGTGTCGGCTATGTGTGAGCGTGGTGGTGGTTTTAAGGCTGGCAGCGGCGTTTATGGTGGTTGTGGAGAGGAGATTTTAGGGTTTGAGTGAAAAAGAGAATGAATAGTGGCTCTTTATTTATAGTTTTTGGGTCACACGGGCATGTCGCACGCCCGTGTGACTCAGGGTTTGCCCGTATAAATCAAAATTTAATGGTTTTGGCGGGTTTGGTTCGAAGTACACACCCGTGTTGCTATCTCGCACGGCCGTTTGCGATCGTGTTCGCTTTTCACATGGTCGTGTGATAAGTTCCACGGCCATTTGCGATTGGTTTCATTCTTCACATGGCCGTGTAGAAGGGCACACGGCCGTTTCCAAATTGACAGTGTTGGCCACAGTCTTGAGATACGGGCGTCGGGATTTGTGCAAGCCCGTGTTTAAGTTGAAGGGTTGCCACGGTCATGTCGCACGGCCGTGGAGATTTATCGACAGCCCGTGTTTTGGGAAAAATTTTCACTCTATTTGTACACGGCCTAAGTGCACGACCGTGTCTTTGCTTTAAATGTTCACACGGCCAGAGCTACGCCTGTGTGCCAGGCTGTGTGGTCCTAAATTTCTACATTTAAAAGGGTCAGTGGATGCATAAAGAATACTAAAAATTTTAAAGAAGGAAAAGTTACTAAGTTAGTGCTCGGGTTGCCTCTCGAGAAGCGCTTATTTAGAGTCTAAGCTTGACTCTACCTGGATGTATCACGAAGGGATTTCATGGAGCTGAAGCTCCTCCTTGTAATCTTTAAAATTCTCACCTCTGTAGTGTTTAAGCCTATGTCCGTTTACCTTGAATGTACCGTAGTTGGGGTGAGTTACCTCAATTGTACCGTATGGAAAGACAGTTTGAACAGTGAATAGACCTGACCACCTTGACTTGAGTTTTCCAGGAAATAGTTTCAGCCTGAGTTGTAGAGTAAGACAAGGTCACCTGTTCTGAACTGCTTAGGTTGTTTTAGTCTTTTGTCATGACATCGCTTCATGGCTTCCTTATATAGTCGTGAGCTCTCGTAGGCATTGCAACGCCATTCTTCTAGTTCATTTAACTGTATTAATCTTTTCTCACCTGGAAGCTTGAAATCAAGGTTTAAGAATTTGATAGCCCAAAATGCTTTATGTTCAAGTTCAAATGGTAGATGACAACTTTTTCCGTAAACAAGTTTATAGGGAAATGTACCTATGGGTGTTTTAAAAGCAGTTCTATAAGCCCATAAAGCATCGACTATCTTTCTTGACCAATCCTTTCTATTTGTTTCTATTGTTTTCTCTAGAATGCGTTTTAGTTCCCTATTTGTCACTTCGACTTGGCCACTGGTTTGTGGGTGATAAGGGGTAGCTGTTCTATGGTGTACTCCATACCTTTTTAAGACTTTTTCAAACTGGGCATTGCAAAAATGGGTGCCGCCATCACTAATGATTATCCTAGGTGTTCCAAATCGAGAGAAAAGTTTCTTCAAAAATCGTACTACTATTCTAGCATCATTAGTAGGTAAGGCTTAGGCTTCCACCCATTTTGACATATAATCTACCGCTACTAGGATGTACTTATTCCCAAATGAAGTAGGGAATGGACCCATGAAATCAATACCCCATACATCAAATATTTCGCATGAAAGTATATAGTTCTGAGGCATTTCATTATGTTAAGAAATATTACCTGTTCGCTGACATTTATCACAAAAGGTCACATACCTGTTGGCATCCTTGAAAAGTTTAGGCAAGTAAAAGCCTAATTCGAGTACCTTATGAGTAGTTCTAGCTCCACTGTGATGTCCTCCTATGGGTCCTAAATGGCAGTGATTTAAAATTTGGTATGCTTCTCTTTCAGTAACGCATCTTCGAATAACCTGATCTGCACAAATTCGAAAAAGAAAAGGATCCTCCCAGAAGTAGTTTTTTACATCAGCAAAGAATCGCTTCTTTTGCTGATGAGTCAGCCCTTTTGGGGTTATGTTAGCTGATAAATAATTTGCAAAATCAGCAAACCAAGGAACTATTTCATCTGCTAAGGATAGGAGTTGTTCTTCAGGAAACAAGTCGTTTATTTTGTCAAGGTACTTGGGTTGTGTGTTTTCTAATCTGGAAAGGTGATCTGCTGTCAAGTTTTCAGCTCCTTTCTTGTCCTTTATTTCTAAATCGAACTCCTGTAACAATAGAATCCATCTTATTAATCGGGTTTTTGCATCAATTTTAGTTAAAAGGTAACGAAGAGTAGAATGGTCAGTATAAACAATGACCTTTGACAAAATCAAATAAGATCTGAATTTATCAAATGCAAAAATAACGGCTAGCAATTCTTTCTCTGTGGTAGTATAATTTGCTTGAGCGGCTGTCAAAGTTCTGCTAGCATAATAGATCGGTTGAAAGTGCTTGTCTCTTCGTTGTCCCAAAACTGCACCTACTGCAAAATCACTTGCATCACACATTAGTTCAAAAGGTAGATTCCAATCAGGTGAAATCATAATCGGGGCATTGACTAACTTTTTTTTTAAGAGCGTTAAAAGAGTCTAAACATTCTTGTTCAAAGTTGAAAAGTACGTCTTTTTCTAGTAACTTTGTTAAAGGCTTAGCTATTTTAGAAAAATCTTTAATAAATCTGCGATAAAAACCGGCATGTCCTAAAAAGCTTCTTATAGCCTTAACTGAATTAGGGGGAGGTAATTTTTCAGTGGTTTCAATTTTTGCTTTATCTACCTCTATCCCTTTACTAGAAATTTTATGTCCTAATACAATACCCTCTTGAACCATAAAGTGGCATTTTTCTCAGTTAAGCACTAAATTTGTCTCTTCACATATTATCAAAACCCATTTTAGATTATTAAGACAAAGTTGGAAAGAATTACTGAAAACTGAAAAATCATCCATAAATACATCCATGATGTCTTCCACGAATTCATTGAAGATAGCTAGCATGCATCGCTGAAAAGTAACAGGAGCGTTACATAAACCAAAAGGCATTCTACGATAAGCAAACGTACCGTATGGGCATGTGAATGTCATTTTCTCCTGATCTTTTAGAGCTATCGGGATTTGGAAGTAACCAGAAAGGCCATCTAGGAAACAATAATACATGCGACCTGATAATCTTTCCAACATCTGATCAATAAAAGGTAAGGGAAAATGATCTTTTCGAGTGGTGTCATTCAGCTTCCTATAATCAATGCAAACTCTCCATCCAGTGACTGTTCTTGTAGGTATTAACTCTTTTTTGTCATTAGACACCACAGTCATGCCTCCCTTTTTAGGAACAACCTGTACAGGACTTACCCAAGAACTGTCAGAAATAGGATAAATAATGCCTGCATCTAGAAGTTTAATTACCTCGGCTTTTACGACTTCCTTCATGTTGGTATTTAATCATCTCTGAGCTTGCACCGATGGTTTATATTCATCTTCCGTTAAAATTTTGTGGGTGCAAAAGGACGGATTAATTCCCTTAATATCTGAAATTTTCCAAGCCATAGCATGCTTGTGTTCCCTTAGCACATAGAGTAGTTCTTTTTTTTTTTTTTTGCAATGCTCAAATCTGATGCGATAATGACTGGTAAAGTTGAATCTTCCCCTAAAAAGGCATATTCTAAATGATCTGGTAGTTACTTCAACTCTAATTTAGGGGGTTTATCAATGGAAGGTTTCTATCTTAACTCATCATTCATTTTTATACTTTCATAACTTATGTGTCTTGTGATGATTTCATTAGAATCTAACTCCTTTCTTACTTCCTTAATTTCAGTGGTGACTTCGTCTTCTCCCCCACCTTGAACAAGACACAGTTTCAACGTGTCTGCCATAGAAAGTTCCTGAAAATTATCTTGAACAAAGTAATCAATAATATTAACAAAATAACAGGAATCATCTTGTTCTTTAGAAAATTTCATAGCATCATAGATTTTAAAAACGACTTCTTCCTCACCAACTCTAAGTACTAATTTTCCATCGCCTACATCAATAACAGCTCTAGTAGTGGCTAAGAATGGACGTCCCAAAATTAAAGGTACCTTAATATCCTCATCCATATCAAGCACACCAAAATCAATAGGGAATATAACTTTATCTACCTTTACGAGCACATCTTCTATGATTCCCCTAGGATATTTGACAGATCTATTAGCTAGTTGAATACTCACCCTAGTGGGCTTTAGTTCCCCTAGACCTAGTTGCTTGAACATTTTGTAAGGCATGAGATTAATGGTAGCACTTAAATCGGCTAAGGCTTTATCAATAAGTAAACTACCAATTAAACAGGGAATAGTAAAACTCCCTGGATCTTTCAGTTTTGCCGGCAGTTTATTTTGGAGAATAGCTGAGCATTCTTCGTTGAGTTCCACTGTGGCTAATTCTTCCAACTTCCTTTTATTTGTTAGAAGTTCTTTAAGGAACTTCGCGTACTTTGGCATCTACGAAATTGCTTCAACAAAAGGTAAGTTAATGTGTGATTATTTAAAAAGTTCAAGAAATTTACCGAATTGAGCGTCTGTACTGTCTTTCTTCAACTTTACCGGATATGGAATGGACGGTTTGTATTCCTTGAGTGTTGGTGGGGTGTTTTCCTTGGATTCCTCTACCTTGTCTCCTGAAAATTCTGGAGCAGATTTCTTTTCTGGTTCAGCTAGGACTTTCCCATCTCTTAGAGTAATTGCTTTGACATGTTCTTTGGGATTTGGCTCAGTATTACTTGGTAGTCCACCTTGTGGTCTTTTTGAAATTAATTTTGCAAGCTGACCGATTTGATTCTCAAGCCCTTGAATTGATGCTTGCTGGTTCTTTAGTGTCGTTTCAGTGTTTTGGAAACGGGTTTCTGATGTGGCCATAAATTTGGTGAACATCTCTTTAAGATTCGGCTTTTTCTCTTGTTGTGGTGGTGGCTGCTGAAATCCCGAAAGAGGCTGTTGTCTTTGATTTCCTTATCCTCCCCATGAAAAATTGGGGTGATTTCTCCCACATGCATTGTAAGTATTACTATAAGGGTTATTTTGAGGTCTAGAATTGTTACCCATATAGTTGGCTTGCTCAGTTTCCATGCTGTGCCCAGGGGATGAGTAGTCTGGATTGAACATATTTACTAGAGTTGTGTCACACTGCATCACTGGCTGTGCCTGCGTAGAACCAACAAAATGATCAAACTTTTTATTTAAAAGTTTTACTTGGTTAGTAAGCATAGTGACAGTATCAATATTATAAAATCCTGCATCTTTTGTCGGCTTTGTCCTCATGACTTGTCACTGATAGTTATTCAGTGACATCTCTTCAATAAATTCATAAGCTGCTTTGGGTGTTCTGTTATTGATCATTCCTCCTGCGGCTGCATCAATTATTTACCTTGTTGAAGGGTTCAAACCGTTGTGAAAGGTTTGAACTTGTAACCACAAAGGTAAACCATGATGAGGGCATGTTCTCAAAAGATCTTTGTATCTCTCCCAGGCATCGTAGAGTGTTTCTAAATCCATTTGCATAAAAGAAGAGATATCGTTTCGTAATTTAGCTGTTTTAGCTGGAGGAAAATATTTAAGTACAAATTTTTCGGTCATCTGTGCCCATGTGGTATTGAGCCTCGTGGTAAAGAATTTAACCACTGTTTGGCTTTGTTTCTCAAAGAGAATGGAAATAGCCTTAGACGAATGGCATAATCAGAAATGCCATTATTTTTAAAAGTATCACAAAGTTCCAAAAAATTGGCTATGTGTGAATTTGGATTTTCATCCTATAAACCATCAAACTGCACCAATTGCTGCATCATCTGAATAGTGTTACGCTTCAATTCAAAATTATTAGCAGCAATAGTAGGTCTACGAATGCTAGTTTGGGTACCAGCTAAACTAGGTTTAGCATAATCATACATAGTGCGAGGAGCTGCTTCCTAATTTGCTGGTGGCGCGACTATTGCGGGAGGTGGTGAAATGTTTTGATCTGCTTCCATCTCTTCTGTAGGTTCTGGCATTTGTTCTTGTCCTTGTTCTGGATATTGTAGGCTTCGTCTGATCTCTCTGCGAGTTCTTCGAACTGTTGCTTTTAAATCTTCGTCAAAAAGCAATGGTCCTGTTGGGTTGTTTCTAGTCATAAACTAGAAATACCTAAAAGGAAAAACCAAAGAAAATTAAAATAAAACAAAATAAAAGAAAAGAAAAAATAAAAATAAATAAATAAATAAAATGAAAATAAATAAAAACTGAAAATAAATAAATATAGTAATGGCTAAAGTAATAGAAATCGAGTTTTCTTAATATTTTAGTTCCCCGGCAACGGCAGCAAAAACTGGATATGCTCACGATATTAAGTAATAAAATTTATAAAAACTGATCACACCAAAACTAACTAATATCACGATTTTAAAGGCAAGCGCACCTATCGAACAGTAGTATAGTTTAGCGGCAAGACCGAGTTATCGTACCCAAGGGAACCAAAAGTACTAATACTTACTTCTTTTCTATTATCTAGCCTAAAAATAAAAGAGGATTGGTTGAAACTAATTCCAAAACTAACTAAAAGTGCACAAAAAGTAAATTGGGGAAAACTTTTAGGGAAAAGCTGATTGATATGAGCCATACTTAAGGGAGAATCCACCTAGACTTCACTTGTTATAAACTTCTTGAACTAGATGATTTCTTCACTTGACTTGATCCGTAGAGATCCCTAACCTATGTTAATACCTCTGTCGAGGATAAGAACAACTAATCCTAGGTGGTTAATTAAAGTTTCTTTATTAATTAACACCCTAAGTTGCATTAATTCGATCTATGGATCCCCCTATTAGGTTTGACCCTAATCCGACAGATTTTTGTCGCCCTATGTCTAGGGTTGCATGCAACTCTGCTTAATTATGGTAGATCTACTCTTAAAACAGGGACTTTGCTCCTCTGCCTAAGCACATCAGTTTCTTGAAGTAATACCTAGGATTATTAAATCAAGAATGAAGAACACATAATTAAGAACAATTCAAGTATTTATCAAATAATTCAAGAATAAATAATAACAAGATTTATCTTAGGTTTCATCCCCCTCAAGTATTTGAGGGGTTTAGTTCATAATAAATAAAGAAAACATCTCAGAAGAATTAAGATAATAAAACATAAAGAACCCAAAAACCCCTGAAGGAATTTAGGGAGATCTTCTATCTTGATGTAGAATTCTGGCTTCTTGGGCCGTGTCGTTTTCATATTTTTGGCCTATTTTCCTCATTTTTGACCCGTTTTCCGTTCTTTTCTCTTCCCTATGCCCTCCTAAGTATAAGACATGAAAAAGAAGGATTAAGAGTACCAATTCTCACAAAATTAATGATAATCCACCCAGAAATTAAGCTAAACATAGGGTAAAAATATGTATAATTTATCGTTTATCATTCCCGAAATTACATCAATCACAAATTCTACTTCTCTATCGGGTGGTAAACCTGGCAATTCTTCTGGAATCATATCAGAAAATTCATTCACCATCGGCAACTCTTTTAACTTTGAATTAAAACCCCGAGTATCAAGGATATAAGCCAAGAATGCCTCATTTCCTTTAAGTAACATCTTCTCAGCAGAGAAGGCTGAAATAATACTAACAATATCACCCGATTTTTCAGGCCCAATTGAAATCATGTCCCCTGTTTGGCATTCCAAACTAATCTGTTTTTCACGACAATTCACTATTGCATCATGCTTCACTAACCTGTCCATCCCTAAAATAACATCAAATTCCCGAAAAGGTAATAACATTAAATCAGCGGGGAACTTACAGCCCTTTATTCTCAGTGGACAATTATGGCTCATTAAATTAACTATCACACACTGGCCTAAGGGATTAGTAACTTGCACATCAAAATCAGTAGGTTCAACAGATAAATTCTTTTCAGAAGCTAACACAATGCAAATATATGAATGTGTAGATCCAGGGTCTGTCAATGCATACACAGTATCATCATAAAGATAGAAAGTACTTGCAATTACGTTCGGGGCTGTCGCTTCTTCTCTCGTTCGAATAGCATAAGTACGTGCAGGTGCTTTAACATTTGATCGACTAGTAAATTCTTTCATATCCGAATGGGTAGTCCCTGTAGCACTACTCTGACCCGAACGTTTACTTCTTTGGGGAGGGATTCTCTGTTTCTCTTTCTGTTCTACTTCTTCTCTTTGCAATTGAGAACAATCTTGAATAAAATAATCAGTAGATCCACACCTATAACAAGCTCCTATCTTGCTCTGGCACTCACCAAGGTGATTTCTTCCATAATACTGACACTTCGGTCGAGGAGCATTGTGAACACTACTCATACTAGCTGTAGGTCTGTCGGGTACTCGAAAATCAGATTGTCTTTATGTACTTGTCCCCGATCTTTCCGGCACTGAAGTGGTCCGACTAAATTCTTCTCTAGACTTCTTCACCGGTGAGGATGAAAATGATTTAGATGCACCCCTTTTAAAAAACTCTTTACTCTTTCTATCACGTTGCATTTTCCTATTATACACTTCTTCAAGTTTCTGAGTATGATCTGATAAAACAACAAACTCTCGTATCTCATTACCTCCTATCATCATTCTGATCTCATCATTCAACCCCTCTTCGAATCTAATGCACATTTCCTCTTCTGTAGGCACAATATCCCGGGCATACTTACTAAGATAAATGAATTCTCTTTCATACTCGGCTACTGCCTTATTTCCTTGCCGAAGATCGAGGAATTCTCTTTTCTTTTTATCCAGATACCTTCTACCCATATATTTCTTCTTAAACTCATTTTAGAAAAATTCCTAAGAAATTTTCTCTGCTGATACAACAGCCTCAATCATTTCCCACCAATGGTAAGCTTCCTCTTTCAATAAAGACACAGTACATCCCAAATAATCATCAGGTGAACAAGCCATTTCTTTAAAAATTCTCATCACATTCTGTAACCAGTATTCAGCTTTAACTGGATCGCCATCTGCTATTCCCCGGAATTCTTCAGTTCCAAGTTTTTTGAGCTTTTCCAACAGAGTATGTCTACTAGATTCAGTTGTCGAAGGAGGTGGAGGGGCAACCAAGGGCGCTACAGGTGGCATAGTAGGGAGGAGGTTGTTGAGCCTGATTTCCTTCTTGCATCTTTTCACTATACCACTGGTTCATAATTCCATAAATCATATCTTTTCATTCTTGAGGTCGCATTAGAGAAATTGGAACATTATTGCTTGTTCTCTGTTCAGAAGCTTGCACTCTGCTATTTACTTCTTCTTGCTCATTTTGTTCTTATCCGTCTGACATCTTTTCAATCAGAGAATATCTATAAAATAAAAGGGGTTAGATCGGATCATTCACATCACACTATCACAGATTTATATAGCATGAATTTATAGCACTTTTCACATCATATGTATTTCGAGAATCAGCTAAACCGAGCTCTGATACCATTAAATGTAACACCCTCTAACCCCAAACCATCCCCGAAACAGGGTTACAAGGTATTACCGGGCTTTTACACTAGTTAATGAATAAAATCGAGACATACATTTGAGTTCCAATTTAAATCCTTTTAATTTTCATCAAATAATCCTTAATATGGGCCTACGGGGCCTAAAATAAGTTTAGAAAGTGATTTGGGGTTGAACCAGGAACTTTGGAAAATTTTTTTTGAAAATAGGGGCACACGCCCGTGTGGCCTAGGACATGCCCGTGTGGCCTGCCCGTGGGGCTCCTATGGCCGTGGGGCCAGGCCGTGGGGAGATCTGACTTGTTACACACGACCGTGAAACTAGCCCGTGGGCAAGTCTGACTTCCCCCACACGGCCTGGGCACACGCCCGTGTGTCTTGGCCGTGTGAAAACATGATTTTTCACCATTTTTAAGCTACTTTCACCCACTAAACATACCCAATTCATGCCTAAATCATTGACTTATAAATCTTAATCAAATACCCTTCATTTCATTTTCAAACTTAGCAAAGTTTCATTCATTCATTCCAAAAACTTCTTAAGGTTTATAAATCACATTTACATTCAAAACATAAAGCATTTACAAGTGATTTAAACTAAACCTAATACATGCCATCTTTATATTGATAATTTGATCTTTTAACTATCATGCTAAGTTTTATGCACATATTCATTTCATCACTTTTCACACAATATAACCATCAACAACTTTATCTAACCAAACATTTTATACATGTGATGTAACATAAAGCTATTATATTATCCATTAACTATACATGCCATATAAATCAAAAGTTAATAACCAAAAACTACCGGAGAACTTCTGGATAGTGTGATTCTTTATGATGATCCGATCCTCCGAAGTCACGTTAATCTACAAAACATATCAAACACATTCAAATAAGCTTGTGAAAGCTTAGTAAGTTCATAAGCTTAAAAAGTAACTCACCAATTATGGTCATGTATTCATACAACAATATAATTCATTAATTCTCCTGTCAATCACAAACTAATGTCAAACTTGTTTAATATTCTTCATTATTACACATATACTTTGACTTCGCTGTTATGGGCCCATTTATTTCTTTTACTAACCATACTCATCTCAAATTAGGGAATTACACAAAATTGAGTACTTCATTTCCATATTGCCATAGTAAAACTATAGACTTGCACATGATCCCATTTCACTTTCCGAAGCCATGGCCCAACCAGGGTCTTACACGGGTCAACACATATCATACCGATGCCATATTCCAGACATGGTCTTACACGGGTCACATATCACTTTTCTCTGATGCCATAGCCTAGTTATGGTCTGATGCAGATTACTTGTATCACTTTAATCCGAAGCCATAGCCCAGGTATGGTCTTACACGGAAATCACTTGGTACACCTCACCGATGCCATAGCCCAGCCATGGTCTTACATGAGAGTTACTTGTCACTTGTCTTCCGATGCCATAGCCCAGCTATGGTCTTATACGGATTCACTTGTTACTTGTCGCCATGGTCGAACCATGGTCTTTTCCGTCAATTCATCATGTTATAGAGCAAAAGTACTCAATTTCGATATTTCCCTAACTTGAATCTTTATTCAATTATTCATTTCTTCATATCTATTATAACCTTATAATATTCGTATACACCAAGATATTCACATAATTAAAAATCAAATTATGAAATTTAGCCACATGAACTTACCTGGGCTAATTCACAAAAGTTGTAGATGTTCGGGGATTATTCGACTATTTTCTCCTTGCCTCGATTTACTTCAATTTCTTCATTTGCAGTAAAAATAAGAAAAACCAGCTTTTAGAAACCCTCCTATGGTGTTTTTTGCTAGAGAAGATGAAAGAAAATGAAAAATCTAGATATTTTTTCTAATTTAGTCCATATAATACTATTGGATTTCAACTTATTTACACAATTACCATTAGTTCACACTATATTTCAACTAATGTTTAACCCATCCGTCCAACCCATTTAATTTTGGGCTTAATTACACTTTAAGTCCTTCCTAGTAATTAACTAAGCTATTTGGTCATTTTCCATAATTTTGCACTTTATTCAATTTAGTCCTTTTTACTCAATTGACCACCAAAACCTTAAAATTTCTTAACGAAACTTTAATACCAACTTATTAACACTCCATAAATATTTACAAAAATATTTATGGCTTGGTTTAATATCCCGAGGTCTCGATACCTTGTTTTCACTTCCATATTATTTAGTATTTATTTCTAACATACTATTCACTATTTCAATTCTTTTCCTAACTTCACATTTAACTTATACTCATTAAATTAATAATATTTTCTACTAATTTGTCAAATTTAGTGATCTCGAATCACTGTTCCGACACCACTAAAATTTGGGCCGTTACACCATGTCCCAAACATGGTCTTACACTGGCTCTCCTCTATCCGTGCTGATGCCATATCCTAGACATAGCCTTACACTAGCACTTATCAAACCTGATGTCATGTCCTAGACATGAACAGAATAGTGGTTGCGAAACCACAAATTTGAGATAGAAATAATTATTTTACAATTATTTTGAGGTTTATGATATGATTGCATGATTTTGTGAAAATTTCGTGAAGAAATTCTATGCATAAAGTGCTTAATTTGAAATTAGGGACTAAATCAAATAAGTTGCAAAACTTGCATTCTAGAAGCTTTTAGTATGAAATTGCCTTGGAATATTAATTAGAGGGCCTTAAATAGCAATTTGACCAATTTCTAAAGTTTTGGACAAAAATGGGCTTGTACATGAAAATTTTCAAAGAAAGGCATTAAGGGTATTTTGGTCATTAGGTAATTAAAAGAATAAAATGGGAAAAAGATGATAAAAAGTTTTCATCTTCATCAAGCTTGGCCGAAACTTCATGTGTCTCCATAGCTAGGGTTTCTTCAACTTTCAAGCTTCATAGTAAGTGATTCCAAGCCCCATTTTTAATGTTCTTTACGTTTTTGGGATCCCAGTAGCTCAATTTAGCTTATGCTGGCAATAATTCAACCTAGGGTTCATATTTGGAAAAATACCCATAGGTTAAATTTGTTTATTTTGGTGTTTTATGATAGAATATGAAGTTTTAAATTATGCTAGACAACTTGTGCTACTCGGTTTTAAGTAAAAATGAGTAAAAGGGCTTAATCGGTAAAAATACCTATTGTTCATAAGTACATGTTATAGTGGGAATTTGAGGTTGTTGTTGGTAAATAAATGATCAGCATGTCCCAAAACATAAGAATTTTGGATAAAGTTTAATTTTCAAGCCTTGGGGCAAAAGTGTAAATATGCAAAAGTTTAGGGGCAAAAATGTAATTTTGCCAAAGTTTGAGTTAAGGGCTATTTTGATAAATGTGAGTATTAAATAAGCTAAATTGCTATTATAGATCAAGAAAAATGAAATTCGTGAGTAGATCGGGAAAAGGAAAAAGTAAAAGACTAAATTGTCAAGTTTAACCGTATTTTGTATCGAGGTAAGTTTACAGTAAATAAATGCAGTATTTTATTATTTTACATTAATGTTGTTAATTTTCAGCATATATACATTTACTTTATGAAAATATTCGAAGTTGAACTAAAGACGAGATGATAGAGAAAAAAAGTATCAGAAAGCCCCGTTTGAACTCTAGGAATGTTTGGGATACGGAATGTCATGACATTTTGGGTTATCAGACAGGACAGGAATATCCCATGTAAGTCCATATTAAAAATATGGCTTTGGTAGGACAAGGAACATCTCATGTAAGGCCATGCCTAGAATATGGCATTGACAAGTTATTATCAGGCAGGAAAACCCGAGTATCCTTAGTATTCTGAGTGGTTAACAGGCTATTGTACAGGTTAAATTACAGGAAACTTTTAGCAAAGGAAAGGTAGGTTATATCCATGAGTTTATTGAATAATCAAGTAAGAAGAAAGTAAGTGAACAAGGAAGAGGGTAAGAAATGAGGTGTAAGGAAAGCTTATGATGCTTGATGATATTATGATTAACTATTATTTAGGGTAAATGTTGTGATTTATTTACTTGTAAACTTACTAAGCTTAGTGCTTACTCTCTTTATTTCCTTTTTTTTATAATTCTTACCAAGCCAACTCGAGGATCGCAAGGAACGTCGGAGATCCGGTCACACTATCAACAGGATCATTTTGGTATAGCCAGACGTTTCATTTCGCGTATAGCATGTATAGGGACTTGGCTTCTTTTGGTATGAATGTCCTTAGGATATGTTTAATGAATGGTATGTAAATACTTGTTGATGATTAGCTATTGGAATGACTAATCAAACATAGGTTTAATACTATGTATGCCTAAATGGTAATTATCACATGAAAACCATGAAAAAGGTGAAAATAGCTTGAAAACAGATTCGACTAGCAGCAGTGATGTGATTTTGGAAAATCACTAAAAATAGTAGAAATGGAATTAAATAGTGAGTGAGACATGAAATTAAAGCTTAATGAGTCTATTTTCATGTGGAAGAAGAAAAGTAAGTAAAAGAGTTGTATATTATGATTTATTTGCATTTGAGTGAGACTATTCCAGATTGACTTCGTGATCCCCTATTCTGACTTTAAAATTTCACCATAAATTGTACATAAAAAATTAGGTGTTATAGTTTATATGCCTAGATTTCTTATTGAGTCTATTTTCAAATGAAATAAACTTCATGCCTAATTGATTTTTTTATAGAGAGAAAACTAATTCGTAGTGAATAGAGGTCAGAGTAGTAGAACTGCGTAACAGGGGAGATTTTAACTAATAAACTGTACTAATTGGATAGACTAAAAATTCTATAAAAAAAATTTTAATAAGAAGGTATATGAGTCTAGTTTTAGGAAAAATTTACGGAATTAAATTTCGAGTTTCATAACTCGAGTTATGATTTATTTAGTGACTGTGATGCAGTTGGACAGCTTTATAAGGAATAGAGAAATATTTTTATTTTGGTTCATTTAAGTAATCGGAAAAATTTTCTTGATCCTGGTTTGGCCTCGAACCATTTTAATAGTATGATTTAGGGTCTCGATGACCCTTTTTAAGGATATATTGAATGAATGAAAATAAATTAATTTTAAAAGCAAATTTCTATGCCCGAATGAGTAAGTTAAGTCTGGTAACGCCTCGTGCTCGACTCCGGCGACAGTCTCGAGTAAGGGGTGTTACATTTATTGGTATCAGAGCAAAGGTTTAGTCGGTTCTTAGAATAGTTAGCATGAGCAAGAGTCTAGCTATATATGCCATACTTATATTTTGATAGTGTGACGACTCCTGACGATTTTAAAATATTTTGTTTTATAGTAATGGATCCCAAATGAGCTGGTGCTGATGATGTAGAAAGTAATGCGCCTGCTCCCGTGGAAGGGGTGGTGCCATCCGAGAATAGGCCCGTAACTGTGAATCAAGGAGGAGGGACTCGAGAAGCCTTCTTCTAAGCTATGAATGAATGGTTTGCCAAGTTCATTCGTACGAATCCGGCTGCTAGACCTCCACTCCCTCATGATTCTCAGGCCACCCATGTAGCTCAAGCTCCCCCAGTCACAGGTACGGTGATAAGAGAAAAGCCACCAGTTGACAAGATCAAAAAACAAGGAGCCGAAGAGTTTCGGGCTACTAAAGATGATGATGCAGAAATAGCAGAATTTTGGCTCGAAAATACCATCAGAGTCTTTGATGAATTATCCTGTACACCTGAGGAATGTATGAAATGTGTAGTATCACTTCTTAGAGACTCAGCTTACCACTGGTGGAAGACACTTGTATCAGTTGTACCGAAAGAGAGGGTCACTTGGGATTTCTTTCAGGAGGAATTACGTAAAAAGTACATCAGTCAGAGGTTTATCGACCAGAAAAGAAAAGAGCTTCTAGAATTGAAACAGGGCAATATGATAGTGACTGAATATGAGTGTGAATTTGTCAGACTCAGGAATTAGGCCCAAGAATGTGTATCTACAGAGGCGATCATGTGTAAAGGTTTGAGGATGGGCTTAATGATGATATTCGACTGTCAGTGGGTGTCCTAGAAATAAAAGAGTTCGTTGTTCTAGTTGAGAGAGCCTGTAAGGCAGAGGAGCTGTTAAAAAGAAAAGGCAAAGTTGAAATTGAGACGTAAGATACGAAGAAAAGATAGATGAGCAAGCCGTTTCAGTCTACATCTAAAAGGCCTAGAGAGTTCTCTACTAGATCTAGCTTTTCAGCCGGGTATTCTAGTCGAAATAGGTGTAACAGATTTAAGGATTTGAAAGCTCAAACTACCTCGATTGCGAATGTAGGTAATGTTCGACCGGGTAGATCAGGGTGTCCATGATGCGGTAGACTTCATTTTGGCCCTTGTCGAGTAGACGAGACTGTTTGTTATAAGTGTGGTGCTCCAGATCATTTTGTGTGAGAGTGTCCAGAAGTGGTTAAACGAGAAGTAATGCAGAGTGCTAGATCCGGAAATGCTCCTATTAGAGGCAGATCACTGAGGAACCCGGGAGTAGGAGCGAGTAACAGAGGCACCTCTAGAGATTCGGCAGTGAGACCAGATGTTAGAGCCCCTACAAGGACTTATGCTATCCGTGCACGTGAAGAGGCATCCTTCCCCGATGTGATTACGGGTACATTTTCTTTGCATGATATTTATGTTATTGCTTTAATTGATCCAAGTTCGACCCATTCCTATGTTTGTATGAAATTGATGCCTAGTATGAGCACGCCTATAGAATCCACAGAATTTGTGATTAAAGTATCGAATCCACTAGGCAAGTATGTATTAGTAGATAAAGTATGTAGAAATTGCCCCTTGATGATTAGAGGTCACTGTTTTCTGGCCGATCTCATGCTATTGCCGCTAGATGAGTTTGATGTTATTCTGGGTATGGATTGGTTGATTGCACATGATGTGGTAGTGAATTATGGAAGGAAATTCATTGAGTTGAAATGTGAAAATGGTGAAATTCTTTGGGTTGATTTAGATGAGTCAGATAGTTCATTTGCCATGATTTCCGTTATGTCTGCTCAGAAATATTTGAGAAAGGGGTATAAGGCTTATCTTGCTTTTGTGTTGAATACTAAAGATCCAGAATTGAACGTTGAATCAGTGCCCGTGGTGTGCGAGTATCCAGATGTATTTCCGGAAGAATTACCAGGTTTGCCTCCTGTTAGAGAAGTTAAGTTTGGTATTGAGCTGATTCTAGGTACCACACCCATTTCTATTGCTCCTTATAGAATGGCCCCATTGGAATTGAAAGATTTGAAAGCTCAGCTGCAGAAATTAACTGATAAAGGCTTTGTAAGACCCAGTAGTTCACCATGTGGTGCACCAGTGCTATTTGTGAAAAAGAAAGATGGTTTGATGAGATTTTGCATAGATTATCGGCAGCTTAACAAGGTAACTATCAAGAACAAATATCCACGGCCCAGAATTGATGATTTGTTTGATCAATTGAAGGGAGCCACTGTGTTTTCCAAAATAGATTTGAGATCTGGATATTATCAGTTGCGAGTTAAAGAGTCAGATGTTCTGAAAACTGCATTCCGAACTAGGTATGGTCATTATGAATTCCTGGTGATGCCGTTTGGCTTAACTAATACTCCTGCCGTTTTTATGGATTTAATAAACTGAATATTTAAACCGTATTTGGACAAGTTTGTGGTTATGTTCATTGATGACATCTTAATTTATTCTCATGATGAGACTGAGCATGCAGAGCATTTGAGAACAGTTTTATAGATTCTGAGAGATAATCAGTTGTATGCTAAGTTCAGTAAAAGTGAGTTTTGGCTCCGAGAAGTCGGATTCCTTGGACATATTGTTTCAGGTGAAGGTATTAGAGTTGATCCAAGCAAAATTTCAGTCATTGTCGATTGGAAGCCTCCTAGGAACGTTTCAGAGGTCAGAAGCTTTCTTGGCTTAGCTGGTTATTATAAACAATTTGTAGAGGGATTCTCTATGATAGCTACCCCGTTGACGATATTGCTACAGAAAGATGTTAAGTTTGAATGGACTGAGAAGTGCCAGTAGAGTTTTGACAAGTTAAAGGCATTGTTGACTGAAGCTCTTATCTTAGTATAGCTAGGACCAGGTAAAAAATTTGTGATTTACAGTGATGCGTCCTTGAATGGGCTCGGTTGTGTACTCATGCAGGAAGGAAAGGTAATTGCTTATACCTCTAGACAATAGAAGCCACATGAGAAAAATTACCTGACGCATGATTTGGAGCTAGCTGCTATTGTATTTGCGTTGAAGATTTGGAGACATCATTTGTATGGCGAAAGGTGCCGGATATTTACCGATCATAAAAGTTTGAAATACTTGATGACTCAAAAAGATTTGAACTTGAGGCAAAGAAGATGGTTGGAGTTGATTAAAGACTATGAGTTAGTGATTGATTATCACCCGGGTAAGGCAAATGTAGTTGCTGATGCTTTAAGTATAAAATCTTTATTTGCATTGCGAGCTTTGAATGCCAACTTGGCCATGTCAGATGATGGTTTTCAGCTGAATTGAGAGCTAAACCGGTATTTCTTGAAGAAATTTGTGAAGCTCAGAAAGATGATAGTGAGTTACAAGCTAAAAGAGCTCAATGTGAGTCAGGCATAGAATCAGATTTTCAGATTAGTTCTGATGGTTGTTTGATGTTTAGAGACAGAGTATGTGTACCAAGGAATAATGAGCTTATTCGGAAGATTTTACAGGAAGCACATAGCAGTTCTATGTCTATTCACCCAGATAGTTCAAAGATGTATAATGATTTGAAGAAATTGTACTGGTGGGCAGGAATGAAAAGAGATATTTCAGAGTTTGTTTCTAGATGCTTGATCTGTCAACAGGTAAAGGCTGAACATCAGGTACCCTCAGGCTTATTACAGCCTATGCTAGTCCCTGAGTGGAAATGGGACCGAGTTACCATGGATTTTGTGACAGGGTTGTCGCTGACACTGAAAAAGAAAGATGCAGTATGGGTTGTGATTGATAAGCTAACTAAGTTGGCTCATTTTATCCCAGTTCGTATGGATTATTCACTTAACAAGTTGGCCGAGTTGTATATTTTAGAGATAGTCAGACTACATGGGGTACCGTTATCGATTATTTCAGACAGAGATCCGAGATTTACTTCACGATTCTGGAAGAAGTTACAAGAAGCTTTTGGCACAAAGTTGAGTTTAGTACGGCTTTTCATCCACAAACTGACGGTCAATCAGAGAGAGTTATTCAGGTACTTGAAGATATGCTTAGATGTTGTGTATTTGAATTTCAAGGCAGTTGGGAAAAATATTTACCATTAGTAGAGTTTGCCTATAATAATAGTTACCAGTTGAGTTTGAAGATGGCACCTTATGAAGCTCTGTATGGACACAAATGTCGTACACCTTTATATTGGACAGAGCTTAAGGAAAATCAGATTTACGGGGTTGATCTAGTTAAAGAAACAGAAGAAAAAGTGAAAGTTATCAGAGATTGTTTGAAGGCAGCTTCAGACAAGCAGAAGTCATATGCAGATTTGAAAAGAAAAGAGATCGAGTATCAGGTTGGCGGAAAAGTGTTTTTGAAAGTATCCCCGTGGAAGAAAGTTCTCAGATTTGGTAGGAAAGGCAAGTTAAGTCCACGTTTTATTGGACTGTTTGAAGTGATTGAGAGAGTTGGGACATTAGCATATCGGTTAGCTTTGCCGACTGAGTTAGAGAAGATTCATGATGTTTTCCATGTGTCGATGTTACGACGTTATTATTCAGATCCATCACATGTGATTTCTCAGACGGAGGTTGAGATTCAGCCAGATATGACTTATAGTGAAAAACCGGTAAAGATTCTAGCTCGAGAGGTAAAACAATTAAGGAATAAAAGTATTGCTCTTGTGAAATTCTTTTGGAATAGACATGGGGTTGATGAGGCTACATGGGAGCCCGAAGAGGCCATGCGAAAACAGTACCCAAATCTCTTCACAGGTAAGATTTTCGGGGACGAAAATCCCTAAATGGGGGAGAAATGTAACATCCCAAAATAGGGCCTGAACGGAACAGTGGTTGCGAAACCACAAATCTGAGATAGAAATAATTATTTTACAATTATTTTGAGGTTTATGATATGATTGCATGATTTTGTGAAAATTTCGTGAAGAAATTCTATGCATAAAGTGCTTAATTTGAAATTAGGGACTAAATCAAATAAGTTGCAAAACTTGCATTCTAGAAGCTTTTAGTATGAAATTGCCTTGGAATATTAATTAGAGGGTCTTAAATAGCAATTTGACCAATTTCTAAAATTTTGGACAAAAATGGGCTTGTACATGAAAATTTTCAAAGAAAGGCATTAAGGGTATTTTGGTCATTAGGTAATTAAAACAATAAAATGGGAAAAAGATGACAGAAAGTGTTCATCTTCATCAAGCTTGGCCGAAACTTCATGTGTCTCCATAGCTAGGGTTTCTTCAACTTTCAAGCTTCATAGTAAGTGATTCCAAGCCCCGTTTTTAATGTTCTTTACGTTTTTGGAATCCCAGTAGCTCGATTTAGCTTATGCTGGCAATAATTCAACCTAGGGTTCATATTTGGAAAAATACCCATAGGTTAAATTTGTTTATTTTGGTGTTTTATGATAGAATATAAGGTTTTAAATTATGCTAGACAACTTGTGCTACTCGGTTTTAAGTAAAAACGAGTAAAAGGACTTAATCAGTAAAAATACCTATTGTTCATAAGTACATGTTATAGTGGGAATTTGAGGTTGTTGTTGGTAAATAAATGATCAGCATGTCCTAAAACATAAGAATTTGGGATAAAGTTTAATTTTCGAGCCTTGGGGCAAAAGTGTAAATATGCAAAAGTTTAGGGGCAAAAATGTAATTTTGCCAAAGTTTGAGTTAAGGGCTGTTTTGATAAATGTGAGTATTAAATAAGCTAAATTGCTATTATAGATCAAGAAGAACGAAATTCGGGAGTAGATCGGGGAAAGGAAAAAGTAAAGGACTAAATTGTCAAGTTTAACCGTATTTTGTATCGAGGTAAGTTTACGGTAAATAAATGCAATATTTCATTATTTTACATTAATGTTGTTAATTTTCAGCATATATACATTTACTTTATAAAAATATTCGAAGTTGAACTAAAGACGAGATGACAAAGAAAAAAAGTATCAGAAAGCCCCGTTTGAACTCTAGGAATGTTTGGGATACGGAATGTCATGACATTTTGGGTTATCAGACAGGACAGGAATATCCCATGTAAGTCCATATTAAAAATATGGCTTTGGTAGGACAGGGAACATCTCATGTAAGACCATGCCTAGAATATGGCATTGACAAGTTATTATCAGGCAGGAAAACCCGAGTATCCTTAGTATTCCGAGTGGTTAACGGGCTATTGTACAGGTTAAATTACAGGAAACTTTCAGCAAAGGAAAGGTAAGTTATATCCATGAGTTTATTGAATAATCAAGTAAGAAGAAAGTAAGTGAACAAGGAAGAGGGTAAGAAATGAGGTGTAAGGAAAGCTTATGATGCTTGATGATATTATGATTAACTATTATTTAGGGTAAATGTTTTGATTTATTTACTTGTAAACTTACTAAGCTTAGTGCTTACTCTCTTTATTTTCCTTCTTTTTATAGTTCTTACCAAGCCAACTCAGGGATCGCAAGGAACGTCGGAGATCCGGTCACACTATCAACAGGATCATTTTGGTATAGCTAGACATTTCATTTCGTGTATGGCATGTATAGGGACTTGGCTTTTTTTGGTATGAATGTCCTTAGGATATGTTTAATGAATGGTATGTAAATACTTGTTGATGATTAGCTATTGGAATGACTAATCAAACATAGGTTTAATACTATGTATGCCTAAATGGTAATTATCACATAGAAACCATAAAAAAGTGAAAATAGCTTGAAAACAGATTCAAACAGTAGCAGTGACGTGATTTTGGAAAATCACATGGAAAATCACTGACACATAACGAGGCCGATGCCATGTCCCAGACATGGTCTTACACTAGCTCTCGTATGACCCTAGTTTCATGGCATGAATATCCAATCTATTCCTATGGTTCAACTGGGAGTTTACCACATTAAATTTTACCATACATAACTCATAAGCATATTCAAACATATTATGCAAAATCAATCATTCAATACATAATAATGGTGAAGTTGTATTATTTACGTACAACATACCTCGGTGTACAAATGTAGGCAGTTAATTCGGTTTAATTCGCTAGCTTGGCTTTCCCTTGGTCTAGGTTCGGATTTCGTAGTTCTTGATCTAAAATGAATAAATTCACTCATTTAGTCACCATATTAACTAAGACAATCCATACTTCATAATTTGGCAAAATGACCATTTTGCCCCTAGACTTTCGCAAAATGGCGATTTTACCCCTAGGCTCGTAAAATGATTTTTATCAAATTTTCTCATTTACCAAGCCTAGCTAAATTCTTTTTACACTTATGACAGCCCAAAATTTTGATTATTTCACATAGTTTCTATCTATTTTACAAATTCTATAAAAAGGTCCAACCTAGGTGTTTTCATGAAAATTCTTTCACAAAAGCTGTTTATCTAACAACCAAGATTCATTTTCTTCCATAAAATTTCAGAAAAAACACAAAAAATTTCATGGCAAAACCTAGACTTTCAACCATTATGCAAGATAGTCCCCCTATTATTTAGCTTATGCTACAAGGGTTCCAAAAATATAAAAATAATCAAGAAAGACCATCAAATTGACTTACTTACAAGGGTTGTAAGTTGCTGAAAATTTTCAATCTTACATGGGGGTTTTCCTCTCTAATTTTTGGTGAAGAAAAGATGGAGAAGAAAGATGGCCATTTGTTTTGTTTTATTAATCTTTGCTTTTGTCATCAAATACCAACTTTCACCAAATTTTGACTTTTCAACTCCTTTTGTCTCTATGGCTGGCCATGACTAATTTCTTGGCCTGTTTTCACATTAAAGACCCCTACATTAAATTCCATAGCCAATTGACACCTTTAACCAGTAAAACAAAACTTTTGCCCTTTATGCGATTTAGTCCTTTTTCGCTATTAAGCATGCAATTACTAAAATTAATTCACCAAAATTTTCATGTACTCATTTAATCATGCTACAACACATATAATAATATTATAAATCATTTCTCTAATCTCAAATTTGTGGTTCCGAAACCATTGTTCTGGCTAGGCCCAAAATCAGGCTGTTACACTGGTAATGCTCTGTAACCCTGTTTCGGAGATGAATATGGGTTAGGGGTGTTACAGGCTAAATAGATGGCAAACTAATGAGCTGATTGGGTATGTGTTAGCTTTGATAAGTTAATATTGGCATATGAAGTGATCATTATAATCTAACTATACACCAAAGTTTATGTTTGACAGAAAATTGATTGGACAAGATAAGGAGTTTTGCTTAATGGGTGACAAATTAGCACATTTACTCATGATGCCTCATGGTGATGAAACTCGAAAAGAGTTTTTTATTGATGATTAGGTAAGTAATTATCATTTTTTTAAAGATATGGGAATAACCTAATTTGGTAATTCATATATTCATATAATTTTCATAATTATAAAACTGTATTGTGTATTAATGATGTATTTTATCATGTAATGTTCAAAGTTACCAGCTAGTATGAGTTGGAAATAAACAAATGTTGTTAATTAATTATGGTATGCCGATCATTAATATATTCTTCAAATTACTTAAGAAGAGATTTGATAGATTTCCAAAGGCATACATTAATCACTATTCATTCAACTCTCAAATAGTTGTAAGAACTTTTATTTGGCAATAGGAACTATATTGGTATTTCGAATTGACATTGTTAGTATTTTATATCAAAATATTATATATAGTACCATTTAACCTATATATTTTGCAATATTTGGCTTCCTTGATACAAGGGTCTAGATCAGAACATGAATTATTAGCTTGGTTTAAAGTTGAGAAGCTAAGAGGTGTTCATAAAGTAAGCTTTTCAATTTTTTCTATATATATTTTAATGGTGATCAATTACATTAACTATTTCAGTATAAGAAACCCAAATCAAAAATATCAACAGCAACTTAAATCCTTGATTGTAACTAACAAAGATGGATGTAATCTTTTTTGCTTTCCTTTTTGTGATTGCAGTTGTTTTTACTATTGTGTTTATCAGCCCAATAGGTTCTTTTCTATGTTGATACCAAGGAAAAGAAAATTTTATGGTTAGATTCAAATGCATCTTCTCAAATGATGTCTAATAATGTTGAAAAACAAACAATATTGCAATGGTTCACTACCTTTCTATTGCCAGAGTTTGGTTATAATGATGCAAATGAATGACAATTTGTAGTGCGTACTAATATTCCAGTGCAGAAAAAATAAGCATTCATCTTTTAAAATCTACACATTTTCTACCTTTTATTTACTTATTATCTTACCTTTCTTTTTTCGTTTCTTTTTGTACTACATCATAAAGCTCGGTTGATTGTGGGGTATTCGTGATGAAATATTGTGATTGCCTTACACATGGTGATTTCTTCCCTTTCACATAAAATGACATGATTCATTTTCAACATCATATCTTTCTTGATATATATCGTGGAAGATTGTATGGTAAAATTAGACAAGTTTGATGCATTTTTTTTTTTTGTTTCTTTTGTGAAACCGGACCTTTTTATATGCATGCATGGTACTTTCATCCTCATTATATACTTACTTTCTATGGTTAGAGGTGAAGAACAATGTACTTAAAAATATACAGTGGCAGAGCTAGGATGTTAATTTTAGGGGAGCCAAGTTAAAGTTAGACGTGCTATGTAACAATTGATTTAAACATATAAACAATTGATTCAAAAGAAGAAGTATTCCAACATAACAATCGATTTAAACATATAAACAATCTATTCAAAAGAAGCAGTATTTATAAACAATCAAATCAAAAGAAGCAGTATTCCAACATGATAATCGATTTGAACATATAAACAATAGATTCAAAATTCATAAAAGTAAACTTAATATAGCTAGATATAGTACATCAAATACCTGGTTAACAATTTTTTTTTATTTTGTTTTCACTAGAATACTCACTGCTTCACAAACTATCATTTGATATAATTTTAAACAAAGTGACCAAGATTTTCTTCCCCCTTTTCACTTTGGTCGAAACTTACTATAACATTATCTACATATTTTTGTTTCATTTTTACACTTCTAACAAATTAGAAGTTGTCTCCTAATCATTTTCCATAAAAAATGCACATTTCACTTAATTTTATAAGTTTCCATCAACATCCTTTAACGGTGACTTTTAATAACTTGATAAAATAAAAAACAATTGGTACGTATATGTAAAACAAGTTTCAAAGGTTCAAACTCTATAAAAAATTTGAAGAAAAACATACATTATACTTAAAATTTGGAGGAAAAATAATGAAGATTTTTCTTCCTCTTTTCTTACAGGGCACGAATATGAATAAGAAAGATGATAAAAATATATTCATTTTTCTTTTCTTTATATATATATATATATATATATATATATTATTACATTACTTATAAAATATTATTATTTTAAGTAAAATATTATATTATTATTTAACAAAAATCATTCAAAAGTTATCATGAACAATTTAACTTCTTCAAGAAGATTTTCCCTTTATTTTTATCAATAATATTTTTAAAACTATAAAAATATTGAAGAGGCCTACTTATATTTTTGGAAGGGCCATAATATAATTACAAAAGGCTAAATTGCAAAAATTTCCGCTATTGAAAATATTTGCCAATTTTAAAGTTGAGTTATGATCATTTTCCTTTGGATTTGAAATAATGTTTAGTTTATTACTCTTTAATCTTGAAGGACATTGAGCTTGAGGTGAAACAATTGATCACATTTTTAGGATGGCATAAGTGTTTATTCAGCCACTAAATGGAGAAGAAGACCTAGAACATGTTCACCATTAGTATTTCATGGAGATCCTATTTTCAAGTTACAAGACAAGATGATTTGGGAAATGTGGAGAGTTTAATAATGCATGATCTTGCATTGCATGCTCTGTTGCTGTGGCTAAATGTTGCATCATAAGTTTTGGAAGCAAAGAATGTGAACAAATTAAGGACATTTTTTCTTCAGTTAAGTGGTGTCAGCTCGGATCATGCATATGCATTCGGATATGCATCAATATAGATGCAAATCATTTCAGGTTGTGTTAGGGATTTGGAAGAAGTTGAATGAGGATTTAGCAACAATACTGCAAGTTTGCTAGAGAAAATAAACAGAATCAGGCTTAAGGAACAAAAATGAATGCAAAGAATTAAGAGAGTATATGGATGAAATTCTGATGAATTTTCATTAACTAGAAAAGATGGCATGATGCCAATACATATACCAGTCATAAGCTGGTTAGAAAATGATTAAAATGTCATCTAAACAACTATATACTACTACTAAGTATATTGGAACTTGTAAATTGTAACTTGTACACTTTAACAAAGCTGATGTATTAGCTCAAACACTACCTAATTATATCAAATATGTTACCTACTTAGTTCAAATCTGACTAAGTTACAAAACATTACTTAAGGTAACAAAACAAAATAAAATACAATAGCAGTGACGTTCTTCAACAGCTGCATGCATACTTTATGTGCTATAATTGTGGCTTGATCTGCTTCTTTACACTTCATTCGCATAAATTATGTTGCATGGTATGCTCCTTAGTTGCTTTATCTGCTACATGTAGGCCAACTTCAACACTCCTCCTTGGCTTGCATGCTGCATAGTTCTGACTGAACCCTCTACAACCAGCCTTGCTTTAAGTTTGCTCAAGCTACCATCGGCATTTTGTTTGGCTGGAAACACCCTCTTCACTCTAATGACCTTTCTATTTTCTAGTCTCTCAACTAGCTTCCAGGTCTGATTCTTTTCAATCATCCTGATTTCATCAGCCATTGCCTGTTTCTAGCCTTGATGAGCTTCAACCTCTTCAAAGCTGCTTGGTTCAATAGTAGCCACTTGAGCTCTTTCATAAATCTCAGCCAATGGTTTAATGCCTCTGACTGGTTTAATAGTAGCCAGGCTGATTTCTCATCGAATACAACATCTCTACCTACAAGAACTTTGTTGGAAGGAAATGGTAGTCTAGCTTGTTTTCCTAGCTGAAATACTTCACAAACTTCTTCTTTTTCAACTGAGTTAGTGAAGTTTTCAACCAAATTTCCTTTGGTCAACTGAGCCATCAATTTGTAGTTGGCATGGCCTAACCTTTTGTGCCACAGTTTGGATTCATCTTAATAGCTGTGTAAACATTGTTTAAGCCTTTGTTCCAATCCACAACAAAGCTTTTGTCAGCTATGGTCACTTATATGAGCTTGGATCCACTTGGATCACTGATCAGGCATTCTTTGCCTTTGAATACTACTGAATATCCTTTTTCAAGCAGCTGAGCAATGCTAATCAAGTTTCTATCAATATCAGGCACAAACAAGACATTTGTAACAAGTTTGGTACCTGTAGGAGTGTCTATCAGCACATCTCATTTGCCTTCAGCTTTGATGAAGTGTCTATTTCCAACCTTTACCTTTGTTTTGAAGCTTTTGTCAATTGACTTAAAAATACCAGCATCAGGGATCATGTGGTTTGTGCAACCACTGTCTATCAACCATCCATTTATGGCTTTTCCTTTAGCAGCTGAGCAAGAAACTACAAAAACTTGCTCTTCTTGGTCACTGTCTTCCTCTGCCACTTGAGCTTCGGTCTTGGCTGTTAAGTTTAATTTGGTCACTGTCTTCCTTTGTTTCTGTAGACTTTCTCGGCATGGCCCATCTTTTCACAGAATTTTCACTACACATCAGGCTTGAACCAACATACTTCACCCGAATGACTTAGCCTTTTGCAGTGTGGGCAAGGTGGATATCTTCTTGCACCATCTGCTTTAGGCTCGTTTGACCAGGTTTTCTTCCCCTTGTCTGTAGAGGAGTTTCAAGCTGGTCTACTTCTGGCTTGGAACGCACCTTCATGATGCTCCTCCAGTCTGCTGGCTCTCCTTTGCTCTTAAGCATAAAGGGCATTGATCAGCTCTATTAATGAGATACTAGTCAAATCTCTTGACTCTTCAAGGGATGAGATTTTTGCCTCATACCTTTCAGGCAAGGTTAAGATCACCTTTTCCACAATTCTTGCTTCACTAAACTATTTTCCAAGTAGCCTTATGCTATTTACCACAACCATGATTCTGTCTGAGTTCTGCTTGACAGTTTCTTCCTCTTTCATCTTCAAGTTTTCAAAATCCCTTATCAAATTTAGTAGCTGTTCCTGTCTTGTTCTTTCAGTCCCTTGGAACTCCTCCTTAAGCTTATCCCAGGCCAGCTTTGGTGACTCACACGCCATGATTCTTGTGAAAATCACATCAGACACACTGATTTGGAGGCAAGACATGGCTTTGTGCCTTTTAGTTCTTTCATCTGCATGCTATCTGATCTGAGCCATTGTTGGATTGGCTTTTAGAGGTACTGGTTTAAAATATGAGTTGACAACCTCCCATTGGTCAAATGCCTATGAGTAAGTCTTCATTCTTACTACCCAAATGTGGTAGCCCTCTCTATTGAAGACTGGCGGTGTGGCTAGTGAAAAATTTGAGGAAGACATGGTTTTAAGGATTGAAATATGACAGGTCCACTAAGAATTTAGCACTAGATACCAATTGTTGGGGATTTGGAAGAAGATGAATGAGGGTTTAGTAGCAATACTGTAAGTTTGCTGGAGAAAATAAACAAAATCAGGCTTAAGGAATAAAAATGAATGCAAAGAATTGAGAGAGTATATGGATAAAATTCTGATAAATTTTCATTAACTAGAAAAGATGGCATGATGCCAATACATCTACCAGTCATAAGCTGGTTAGGAAATGATTAAAATGTGATCTAAACAACTATCTACTTCGACTAAGTACATTGGAACTTGTAAAATGTAACTTGTACACTTCAACAAAGTTGATTTATCAACTCCAACACCACCTAATTATATTAAATATGTTACCTACTTAGTTCAAATCTGACTAAGTTACAAAATATTACTTAAGGTAATAAAAAAAAAAATGCAATAGCAGTAATGTTCTTCAGCAACTACATGCATACTTCATGTGCTGTAATTGCGGCTTGATCTTCTTCTTCATACTTCATCCGCATAAATTATTTTGCATGGTCTACTCCTTGGTTGCTTTATCTGTAGCATACAGGCCAACTTCAACAGGTTATGTCAAATTTAGGAATTTGGATATGATGGTGAAACTTTGATTGACAACTCAATTCCTAACATGTATGCAAAGTGTAACACCCCAAACCGGGCCTAGACATTATGGCCGAATCTGGTGGCGTCACATGAGAGTGATTTAGGAAAACCATTTCAAATGTCATTCTTGTTCAAATTATTATCTTTCCTTTATCGCGGAAGCATTTAAACCGTTCATTATACAAAATCTGAAATTTCGTTTTAAAACGCGTTTGTGATGTCACAGTTTATAAATCAATAAAATTAAAAAATTGAAAACCCAAAGTATAAAACAAAATATTCCAACAGTCAAATAATCCATAATACATAAAACTCCTAAAATAAACAAATAATAAAATAATAAATAACCATTAATAAAAACATGAAGTTCAATAAAGTGTTCATCAGTGGTCACCCTCGAGCCCTCTACAGTACCAATCCATCTACTGTTGGGGATTTCCTAACAAATAAAAAAAATAAAGGGGTGAGTTTTCACAAACTCAGTGTGTACATCCCCACAGTAAAGCATGCATATAAACAGATATCAGTCAATCAATCATAAGTCGAGCTTGAGCTCTTAAAGAAATCGGTATGGACTGTAGCCCACTCAATACAAAATCAGATCAGATATAATCGGGCTTTATCCCATACAGAAAACGTATGCATATCAAACTAGAAACAGATTATGCCTACCAACCCTGCACATCATCTCCGTCCACTCTACACACCATGTGGGGATAAAATCGACCCACCCAGCCCTACACACCAAGTATGGGGATAAAATCGATCCATCCAACCCCACACACCATGAGGTACCGTAAAATAGCACATAACAAGTAAAGGCAGTACAGCTTCCAGTCAAATGGCTAAAAGCCTATCAATCTTCCTTCTCTCCCATATCAATCCCAACCCAATGCAATACAACATAAATAATGTCATGGCATGCTTTCATACAAAAAATAAATCATACGCATCATACTCAGATCAAACCAGAACAGTATTAATACACATGCTAAGTATAACATGCTAGCATACATTTTCGAATCATATCACAGAAAAAGGTGTAAGTAAAGCTTACCGACCCTTTAACAGGTCACAGTCGACTAGGGCGACCCGGGCAACCTTTCAGAACAATTCAGATTAATTGGCTCACACGCCTATGTGGCCTGGGCGTGTGGGCTCACACGGCCCAACTTGGCCTGCCCGTGTGGATCACACGGCCTGAACCAAAACCTCACACTCCCGTGTGGTTTCACCCGTGTGGGCCCACACGCTCTGTGCCCCACACAACCCAATTGGCCTCGCCCGTGCCTTGCACATGGCCTAACCAGACTCACACGCCTGTGCCCGTCGTGCCCGTGTGGCACGCGTACGGCCTGGCTCGTCAATCACATGGTCCTGTATCGCCACACGGCCTCCACACGGACAGTCCACATGCCCATTTTATGTCGACAGCCTCATTTTCATCTTTTATCGAATCGTATTTTCAGTGAGTTCAGAGTACACACCTGACTTGTTTTCGATGCTAACACTATTCTGAGCACTTTGAGACCACCACCAAAATTGAGCACTCCTCCGATTCAAATCGTCAAATCCTTGACTTTCAGCCTCTTAACAGACTCCCAAAAATCCTGATCAAACGCGAATCATAAAGAGGACAGAACGAAGGAAAATCGTGAAGAAAAAGAAGGAGAAGGATAACCAAAATTTCAGCAGCAAGATTAAAGATTAAACGTTAGGAAGAAGAGAAAAATAATTTGATTTGGGGATTTCATAAAACAAAAGAATAAAGGTTAGATTTTCTGGTAACTCCCAATTCTCTCCACTACTCTACTATCCAGTATTAGACTTAAACTCAAACTCATTTACAACGCACAGCAAAATTTAATGCTCACACAGCGATTCGAACACATGACCTCAAGCATAATCCCTTGTCACTTAACCTCCAGACCAGCAGGCCCATTCTTTTATATGTTTACCAACTTTTACTTAAAAGCCTTATTACCGAGAGTTGGGCTTTATTCAATAAAAACCAAAATTTAACCTAAGTCTTGGCTTGAACTTGGGACCTCCCCAAACACACCCAGAGCACTTATTTACTGAAGCAGACAATTATTTACGTCAAATATTTGCAAAAAAAATTTCAAAAATTTTCACGCACAACAAATCACAAAAGTCAGAATTTTAGGGTGTTACAACTCCACCCCCTTAATGAAAATTTCATCCTTGAAATTTTACCTGATTAGAAGAGATGAGGATACTGCTATCGCATCCAATCCTCTAGCTCCCAAGTAGCCTCCTCAGTGCTATGATTCCACCACAGCACCTTTACTAATGCAATAAATTTCCTCCGTAGAACCTTCACGTCGCGATCTAAAATTTGAACCGGGTCCTCCTCGAACGTCAGATCAGATCTAATCTCAATATCCTCCACAGGTACAATGTGCGTGGGATCGGAGCGGTAGCATCTTAGCATCGAAATATGGAATACATCGTGAATGCGATCCAACTCTAGAGGTAGCTCTAACTGATACATGACTGGCCCCACTAGCCTCAGAATTCGAAATAGCCCAATAAACCGAGGACTCGGCTTGCCCTTGCGACTGAACCGTAAAACCTTCTTCCATAGCAAGACCTTAAGAAAAACCATGTCCTCCATAAAATACTCAATATCCTTCCTCTTCAGATCAGCATCAGACTTCTGCCTCTCAGAAGCCACTTTCAAATGCTCACGGGCCAATCAAACTTTATCCTTAGTCTCTAATACCAACTCTAGATCCAGTACACGTCACTCACCCAACTCAGTCTAGCATAGTGGAGTGCGACACTTATGACCATACAATGCCTCGTAAGGTGCCATCTATATACTGGACTAGTAATTGTTGTTGTAGGCGAACTCTGCTAGAGGCAAGTACTCCTCCCAACTACCCCGGAAGTCGACGATGCACCCTCTTAGCATGTCCTCCAATATCTGAATCACACTCTCTGACTGTCCATTTGTCTGAGGATGAAAAGCAGTACTGAAGTCAAGTCGCAAACCCAAAGCCTCATGAGGCTTCTGCCAGAATCGAGATGTAAACTAAGGATCCCTATTGGAGATGATCGACATAGGAACCACATGTAGCCTCACTATCTCAGAGATGTATAACTTAGCTAGCTTCTAATGAGAGTAGTCTGTCCCGATCAGAATGAAGTGAGCAGTCTTGGTCAATCGATCTATGATGACCCATACGGAATCCTTCTTAGTGGGTGTTAAGGGTAACCCACTAACAAAGTCCATCGTTACTCGCTCCCATTTCTATATCGGTATCTGAACAAGCTGTAGCAATCCCAAAGGCAACTGATGCTCAACCTTAACTTACTGACAAGTCAAACAGCGAGCCACAAAATCAGTCACCTCACGCTTCGACCCCGGCCACCAGTACAACTCTCAAAGATCTCTGTACATCTTGCTCCCACCGGGATGCATAGCATAAGGGCTACTATACGCTTCCCTCAAAATCAACTATCTCAAGTCCTCATCATTCGGCTCATAGATGCGACCTTTGAAGCACAAAACTCCATCATCATTAAATCCAAAATCTGAAGTAACCCCTATTTCAACTTGACGGAACCATAACTCATGAGTCTTATCCTCCAACTGCTTAGCTCTAATCTGTTCAATCTAAGCCGGCTTCACTTGCAACTCAACCAAAAGACTCCCATCATCATATAAACTCAATCGAACGAACAACGCTCTAAGATCGATTATCTCCCTACGGCTCAACGCGTCAGCCACCACGTTGGTCTTACCAGGATGATACTCAATGCTGCAATCATAATCCTTAAACAGCTCAACCCATCGACGCTGCTTGAGATTTAACTCCTTCTAGGTGAGGAGATACTTGAGGTTCTTGTGATCAGTGTAGATGGTACACTTCTCACCGTACACCTAAGGCCTCCAGATCTTAAGAGCAAAATCACTGTAGCAAACTCCAAGTCTTGCATCGGATAGTTAACCTCATGTGTCTTGAGTTATCGAGAAGCGTAAGCAACAACCTTATTGTCTTGCATCAGAACATAACCAAAACCCACGTGTGAAACATCACTGTATACAATGAAGTCCTTCCTAGGTTTAGGCTGTATTAGAATTGGTGCCTGAGTAAAAACTGACTTCAGCTTCTCGAAACTCTCCTGCTGTGCATCAGTCCAAACAAAAGGAACTCCCTTACGCAACAGCTTAGTTAACGGTGCCGCAAGCAAAGAGAACCCTTCCATGATCCGTCTATAGTATCCTGTCAACCCCAAAAAGCTACGAATCTCAGACACAGTTTTTGGCTGTTTCTAACCCAACACAGCCTCAATTTAAGAGGATCCATATGAATCCCCTCAGCAAATACCACATGCCCTAAGAAAGTAACCTCTTGAAGACAGAACTCACACTTAGAGAACTTCACATACAATTGTTTCTCTCGAAGAGTCTGCAGAACAACCCTGAGATACACATCGTGCTCATCCTCTGTCTTAGAATAAACCAAAATGTCATCGATGAACACTACCACAAACCGGTCCAAGTAGGGTGGAACACTCAGTTCATCAAATTCATAAATGTCGCCAGTGCATTAGTCAAACCGAAGGGCATAACTAGGAACTCATAACGTCCATACCAAGTCCTAAATGTCGTCTCATGCACATCGGCCTCCTTTACCCTCAACTGATGATAACTCGACCGTAAGTCGATCTTTGAGAATATTGAAGCCCCTCTGAACTGGTCAAAAAGATCATCAATCCTTGAAAGTGGGTACTTATTCTTTATCGTCAGCTTATTCAACTGACGGTAGTTGATACACATCATCATCATACCGTCCTTCTTTTTTACAAACAGAACAGGTGCTCCCCATGAAGACACACTGGGATGAATAAACCAATGATTCAACAATTCCTGTATTTGGGCCTTAAGTTCAATAAGCTCCTTTGGTGCCATTTGGTAAGGGGCAATAGACACTAGAGTTGTACCAGGAATCAGATCAATCCCAAATTCCACCTCTCAACTTGGAGGTAAACCCGATAATTTTTCTAGGAAAACATCTAGAAATCCCCTCATAGTGCGGATGTCCTTAACCGAAGAGTCCCCAGAATCCAAAACACTGATGTAGGCTAAGAATGCCTCACATCTTTTCCTTACCAAATTCTCTGCAACCAATGTAAAGATCACATTACTCAGATAATTCTGTCGTTCCCCAATCACGACTATCTCACTATCCTCCTCGGTCCTCAGAACAATCATCTTCTCAGCACAATCCAGACTCACACGGTACTTCACCAACCAGTTCATGCACAGAATAAAATCGAACTCCCCAAATGGAAGTTCCATCAAATCAGCCAAGAATACAGTCACTTGGACCTCTAATGGTACATCCCTAAATAGTTTACTAACTCTAACAGATTGCCCTAATGGACCCACCACTGATATCTCGCTAGAAGTACTCTCATAAGGTATCCCCAAGGTCTTAGACACAGAACATCTAACATATAAATGTGTAGAGCCTATGTTTATCAGTACAACATAAGGTACATTAAAGACAAAAAACGTACCCATGATGATGTCTGGAGCATCTCCATCCTCACTACGATATGTAGCATAAACCAATTCAAGCTGCCTTGCCTCAGCCGACCCAACACCTCTGTCTTGTGCTCTCTAACCTCAACCCATACCATTTCCACCCCTAACCTGTTCTCGGCCCCTAGATGGCTGCTGTACCCCTCTCGGCTGTTGTGCAGTCTTATCAACTGAAGCTTATATTTGATTACTCCTCAATGGACAATCCTTAACTCGGTGCTCAGTAGACCCGTACCTCAAACATGCTCTAGTAACTCTCCAACACTCGTCTTCATAGCTCCTATTACAGTACTGATAGATGGTCACCCTAGCAAGACAACCACAGTAGGCCCAACTCGCACAGGCCCATCAGTCCTAGTATTTTTCTTAGGCTTCACAGCAGAATTAGAAGGCTCTAGATCCCTCTTAGCCTTCCCTCTATCACATTTCTAGCGCTCAGTGCGCTTCACCTCCTCGGCTATCTTGGCATTTTTGACCAAGGCTGAGAAATCATGCTCCCTCTATGGAGCTATCAAAACACGTAAGCTGTCATGGAGACCATCCTCAAATCGCACACAGTGCTCATACTAGGTCGCCACCATGCCCCTCGCATAACAGCTCACTCTCCAGAATTCGGCCTCATACTCGACAATGGAACGATGCCCCTAGGTGAGATTCAGGAACTCACATCGCTCAGTATCAGTGTAGCTAGCTCCCATATACTTACTCTGATAGGTGGTCTTAAATAAATCCCAAGTCAACTGATCGGGTTGAGTGCCCTCCTTAACAGTCAACCACCACTGGTACGCCTTGTCTCGAAGCAGAGACACAACCCCCTTGAGCTTTTGCTCATCAGTGAAGTCCAGATCATCCATAATGTGCTCTGTAGCCTCCATCCAGTACTCGGCCACACTCGGAGCATCCCCAGCGATGCCCCTGAATAGTTCAGTCCTATTGGACCGGAGTCATTCCGTAATCGACCCACGGCCTCCAGATCCAATGTTGGGTCAGTGACCCTCTCTAGAATACAAAGTATGGCCTGGGATAATGCGTCATCCCCAATCGTACAATCATACAATCTCGTCCCACTATCTGTTGTAAGCGATGTCAGTGTCTCACTAGCATCCACTACCGGTATGGTATCAGAAGCAAGGGACTCAGCTCGAGCCCCTTTACGGCCTCTACGACAGCCTCTAGTACCCCGTCCATAAGTACCACGTGTGCTCATCGTGTCTATCAAATTAATCTGTATTAAAAGTTTTATGCAAATCAGTTTACAATTCCAATATATTATTAACAAATATTTTATGCAATATAGTTATCAGAGTATTCAGTATCGGTTATCGCGAGAAAGTCATCTCACTACAGTTTTAGTTTACACTACCTAGAGTGTTTCAATAAGATACTACCTAATGCAATCTCATGTAGGCCCACACAACCCAATTTACTTAGCCCGTGTGGCCCACACAGCCCAACACCTCTGCCCGATGCTCTCTAGCCTCGACCCATACCATTTCTACCCTTAACTTATCCTTAGCCCTTAGGTGGTTGTTGTACCCCTCTTGACTGTTGTGTAGTCTCATCAACTGAAGCTTGCATCTATTACCCCTCAGTGGACAATCCTTAACTCGGTGCTTAATAGATCCGCACCTCAAACTCACTCTAGTAACTCTCGAACACTCGCCTGGATGGCTCCTATTACAGTGCTGACAAAGAGCCACCCTAACAGGAACAACCATAGTAGGCCCAACTCTCATAAGCCCATCAGTCCTGGTATTTTTCTTAGGCCTCACAGCAGAATTAGAAGGCTCTGGATCCCTCTTAGCCTTCCCTCTATCGCGATTCTGACGCTCAGTGCGTTTCACCTCCTCGACTATTTTGGCCTTTTAGACCAAGGTTGAGAAATCCCGCTCTCTCTGTGGAGCTATCAGAACACGCAAACTGTTACGGAGACCATCCTCAAACCGCACACAGCGCTCATACTCGGTCGCTACCATGCCCCTCGCATAACAGCTCAGTCTCCAGAATTCGGCCTCACACTCGGCCATAGAACGATCCCCTTAGGTGAGATTCAGGAACTCACGTCGCCTAGTAATAGTGTAGCTAGCTCCCACATACTTACTCTGATAGGTGGTCTTAAACAAATCCCAAGTCTACCGATCATGCTAAGTGCCCTCCTTAACAGTCAACCACCACTAGTACGCCTCGTCCCGAAATATAGACACAGCCCCCTTGAACTTCTACTCATCAGTGAAGTCAAGATCATACATAATATGCTCTGTAGCCTCCATCCAGTACTCAGCCACACTCGGAGCAACCCTAGTGATGCCCTTGAACAGTTCAGCCCTATTGGACCGGAGTCATTCTGTAATCAACCCACGACCTCCAAATCCAGTGTTAGGTCCAACAACCCTCTCCAAAATACGAAGCATGGCCTGGGGCAGTGCATCATCCCCAGCCGTACGATCATACGATCCCGTCACACTATCAGTTGTAGACGATGCCGATGTCTCACTAGCATCCCCACCGATATGGTATCAGAAGCAAGGGACTCAGCTCGAGCCCCTTTACGGCCTCTACCACGGCCTCTAGTACCCCGTCCACGAGTACCACGTGTGCTCATCATATCTATCGAATTAATCTGTATTAAAAGTTTTATGCAAATCAATTTATAGTTTCAATATATTATTAACAAATATTTTATGCAGTATAATTATCAGAGTATTTAGTGTCGGTTATCGCGAGAAAGTCATCTCACTACAGTTTCAATATACACTACCCAGAGTGTTTCAGTAATATACTACCTAAGGTAGTCTCATAACATATAGACAGTGTTTTTCAACAGATCAAACAGTGTTCAGAATATCCAACATGCTTTCAATCAATTTAATCACAGTTTCAGTAACTTACTTGGATCAGCGTCGGAAGCTCAGTGTACCACTTACCCTGTAACAAAAACATTTCAAAATCATTTTATCAAAACCATAATTTAAAAAACCTAAAAACCACAGCTGAGTTTTGCAACCGGGCTCTAATACCACTAAATGTAACACTTCCATGCCTGGCCTAGACATTATGGCCAAATTTGGAGGCGTCACATGAGAGTGATTTAGGAAAACCGTTTCAAATGTCATTCTTGTTCAAATTATTATCTTTCCTTTATAGCGAAAGCATTTAAACCGTTCATTACACAAAAACTAGAAATTTAGTTCTAAAACGCATTTGTAATGTCGCAGATTATAAATCAATAAAATTAACAAATTAAAAACCCAAAGTATAAAACAAAATAGTCCAACAGTCCACAATACATAAAACTCTCAAAATAAACAAATAATAAAATAATAAATCACCAGTAATAAAAACATGAAGTCCGGGTAAAGTGTCCATCAGTGGTCACCCTCGAGCCCTTCGTAGCACCAATCCATCTACTGCTGGGGATTACCTGACAGAAAAATAAAATAAAGGGGGTGAGTTTTCGTAAACTCAGTGTGTACATCCCAACAGTAAAGCATGCATATAAACAGATATCAGTCAATCAATCAAAAGTTGAGCCTGAGCTCTTAATAGAATTGGTGTGGATCGTAGCCCACTCAGTACAGAATCCGATCAGATATAATCGGGCCTTAGCCCATACAGAAAATGCATGCATATCAAATTAGAAACAGATCATGCCCACCAACCCTGCACACCATCTTCGTCTACCCTACATGCCATGTGGGGATAAAATTGACCCACCTAGCCTTACACACCAAGTATGAGGATAAAATCGACCCATCCAACCCTACACACTATAAGGTATCATAAAACGACACATAACAAGTAAAGGCAATACAGCTGCCAGTCAAACGGCTAAAAACCTATCAGTCTTCCTTCTCTCCAATATCAATCCCAACCCAATGCAATGCAACATAAATAATGTCATGGCATGCTTTTATACAGTAAACATATCATACGCATCATACTCAGATTAGATCAGAACAGTATTAATACATATGCTAAGTATAACATGCTAGCATACATTTCTAAATCATATCACAGAACAGAGCCTAAGTAACACTTACTGACCCTTTAACAGGTCACAGTCGACTAGAGCGACCTGTGCAACATTTCAAAACAATTCAGATTAATTGGCTCACATGCCGATGTAGCCTGGGCGTGTGGGCCCACACGACCCAACTTGGCTTGCCCGTGTGGATCACACGGCCTGGCCCAAAACCTCACACGCCCGTGTGGTTTCACCCGTGTGGGCCTACACACCTGTCTGACCCACACAGCCCAATTAGCTTAGCCTGTGTGGCCCACACGGCCCAATTGGCCTAGTCATGCCTCACACACGGCCTAACCAGCCTCTCACGCCCATGTCTGTCGTACTTGTGTGACATGCGCACGGCTTGGCTCGTCGATCACACGGTCGTATATCGCCACGCGGCCTCCACACAGGCAATCCACACGTCTCTGTGGCGTCGAAAACCTCGTTTTCAGCTTTTGTTGAATCGCGTTTTTAGTGCGTTCAGAGTACACACCTGACTTGTTTTCGATGCTAACGCTATTCTGAGCACTTTGAGACCTATAATCGACAGTAGGAAGTCTAATTTTAGTAATCTAAATCAAACAATTACGAGCTGATAAATCCTGAAATCACACAATTGACTTACCACCACCAAAACCGAGCACTTATCTGATTTAAATCATCAAATCCTTGACTTCCAGCCTCTTAATAGACTCCTAATCAGTAGTAAAATGAATCCTCGTTAATATCCAACTTATCTAATGATAGAACTATGGAGAAAGAGTCACTTACCCAAAAATTGTGATCAAATGTGAATCGCAAAGAGGACAGAACGAAGGAAAATCGTGAAGAAAAAAGAAGGAGAAGGATGACAAAAATTTTGGCAACAAGACTAGAAATTAAACGTCAAAAAGAAGAGAAAAATAATTTGATTTGGGGATTTCGTAAAACAAAAGAATAAAGGTCAGATTTTCTGGTAACTCCCAATTCTCTCCACTACTCCACTATTCAGTATTAGACTCAAACTCAAACTCCTTTACAACACACAGCAAAAATTAATGGTCACACAATGGTTCAAACACATGACCTCAAGCATAATCCCTTGCCACTTAACCTCCAGACCAGTAAGCCCATTCTGTTATATTTTTACCAACTTTTACTTAAAAGACTGATTACCAAGAGTTGGGCTTTAGTCAATAAAAAACAAAATTTAACCTAAGTCTTGGCTTGAACTTGGGACCTCCCCAAACACACCCAGAGCACTTATTCACTCAAGCAGACAATTATTTACGTTAAATATTTGCAAAAACAATTTCAGAAATTTTCATGCACAACAATCACAAAAGTCAAAATTTTGGGGTGTTATAACTTCTCTTCATAATCAGATCCTAAAATTTTCATGCTATGCAACAATGCACACATTACACAGACAACATACAGAAACGGACATTAATATTTCTAGTTGAACAGATTCAGATTTGATTACACTTGTATTCTAATATTTAGTTACGACAACTATAATAAACTCATACTTGTTCATTACATAAACGAGCAATAAAGTTAAAGCCTATATACGCACATATATACATGAACTAAACCAAATCTAGTCCCAAACACATTTACCGAGGCTTGACCGAGGATTAGATTATACAGAAATATAAAACAGACAGTTTATGACTCAAAATAAAAATTTTGCAAAATAGGGCCACATAGTCGTGTGCCTCAACCACATGGAAGTGTTTAGGTCATATGGAGGCCTATACGCCCATGTAGATGAGACACACGCCCGTGTGACCAAGTTACACGGCCATGTGAGTAGCCCGTGTAACTAACTATCCAAAAGTGCCAAAAATAAAAAGCAAAGGAGACACAACCGTATAGAGATCTCACACGTCTGTGTGGAACCAAAAACCATCGAAAACCCTAATTTCCCAATTGCACATGGCTGTGTGGACTGCCCGTGTGCAGCACATGCCCGTGTGGCCACCTGTGTGGTCACGAAACCATACTGAAACTGACTAAAATTCATGTTTTTGACATCGAAACGATCCCCACCCTTTGGTATCCAAGAAATATACCAAAATATGCAGAATATCATGCAATCCATCAATAACTCAACACTTAAAATCAACAGTTTCGAAGACACACCTTAAATCGGAATTGCAAACAAAAAGGATTAACTGCTTCGCCTCCAATAAAACGAAACACACGAGGATGATCAGTCTTGACAGACAACACCTAACGTGAGTGTAAAACGGAAGAAGCAAGAAATCAAAAGAACTGAAATTTGGGGAAAGAACCGAAAAATAACAGAGGGAAAAAAATACAAAAAAAGAAATGGAAAAGAATGTGAAACTGAAAAAACCTCCTCTTTCAAATTTTAAAAGTAAATCTTTAAAATATAAAAGCAAATCCAAAATAAATTAATTCCTCAAAACACACATGAGGACTCGAACACAAAACCCAAATGTAAACTAACACACTCACCACCACCGAACCAGTAGGCTCATTCTAACATTAAAACGCGAAAACCCGCTCAAGTGCTTAACCTATTCAATGACCCTAACCACAACCTCAAAACTTCTAACCCCAAATTCCAGGGTATTACACCGGGCTTGGAAAAATTTTAAGCCTATTTTCAGGCTGAACCCATTTAATGAGCCTAAATTTTTGTTAGGGTCCGACCTAAACTCAACCCTACTCGGCCCATGGACACCTCTAAGATAAATATAATTAATTGTATTTAAAATATAAATAAGATAAAACAATAATTCAAAACATAGGATAAAGATAATAACAAATATATTTGAATATTTCGAATTCTGAGATTATGTTAATAGTAATCGAAATTTCAAGTAATGATTCATTAATATTAGACAATAATCGGTCAGATCAGGTTCAAAGCTCATATTACGAATCTGATGATGAAACAGCATTGATGAAGCAAGGACCATGGTTCGAACAGGTTCATACTTCATTTCTTTTATATATATATATATATATATATAATGCATATATTAATGGCTTTACATCTTGATTTTATTTGGATATTGTTCTCACAGGATGTTAAGCAAGGACCATGGTTCGAACAGGTTCATACTTCATTTCTTTTATATATATATATATATATATATAATGTATATATTAATGGCTTTACATCTTGATTTTATTCAGATATTGTTATCACAGGATGTTAACGCATATTTGCTCTCAAGCTTTAATAAGCATATTTATTAAACAAGTTTTAAATGAACATAAAAAATTAAACTTTGTTTGTGTTCAATCCGTTTAATAAACAAACCTCAGAATTTTGTCCATGTTCATTTATTTAGCTTAATAAACAAATATAATGAACAACAATAGAATTGTTCATCGAACACATTGTTCATTTACGACCCTAATTAATGATAGAAATGGTTAATATGTATGCTAATTGATGGTTCACCTATTGAGACTTTAATTGAGCAATCGTGTGATTTTAACGATAATAGATTCAGTATCTAAACTTATAAGGGATCTTTTATGTAGATTATTATGAAATTTAATATCAATTAAATATTATTTTCGAATGAAGACTCAATTAATTATTGAATTACTCTACATGAGTTTTTTCATGTAAGAGACATTTTGTTTATGAAAGAAACTCAATACAACAACTATCATAGCCATCGATAAACAAACCAATGCATTGATCCCCAACCCAACTCTCCGTAGCCAGTCATGCGATCTAGAAGGACAACAAAAATAAAAGCAGTCTACAACTACCGAAAAAATAGGGATTAAAAATAAGAGAGAGAAAAAGAATGGGCAAAGATAGGAAAACTATTAGACTCCAGGTTTTTATAATTGGATTGGTGGCTAAACTAATCACATCATTAATTTTGATTGGTTTGACCAATTCAATTGAAAAAATTATTAAAAACCATACAAATAGAAAATTATATTAAAAATAAAGAAAAATGATTCAATAAGTTCAACCACCAATTCAATCAATTTTAACATGGTTCAACCGATTTGTGAGTTAACAAATTCAATTCCTTATTTCGGACATATATCCAAACCGCTTCCCAATCTAATTAATTTAGTCTAATTATAAAAATAGTGACAATAAAGTACAAGCAATGCTGACAACAATTGACCTAACGACCAATCGACTTTGCAAAGACAATTACAAAATTTTTCCTCTCTAAGGGCTAATTTGGCAATACTTTTGAAAAGTGCTTTTGAAAAATGCTGTGGAAAAGTGTTTTTAAGAAGTGCTTTTGAAAATTTTGGTTTAAAATTTGAGTGTTTAGCATTGCTGTCAAAAAATGCTTTTGAGAAATAAAATGTCCATTTTAGACATGTTATTATCAAGTAACAAATATGCATTTAAATAATATTTAAATTAGTTAATATTATTATATTTTATTAAAAGTATAAAAAAATTATTATAACTTGTTAATATTTTAATATATGAAATATAAATTTTTAAGTAATAAATATTAAATATTTATAAAATTTAATTAGAATATATAAACTATATTTTAAATGTTTAAATATAACCATTAAATATTTGTAATTAGTATTTTAAAAAATATTTTTTTATTTTTAATTAATGATTTTAATATATTTGTAATTAAGTATCAAGTAAAAAAGGGAAAGTAGAATGTTATTGGAGGAGTGAAAAAGTAATTAAGCACTAAAAATATTTTTGGGAGAGGAAAAGTTAAAAATTTTAGCTTCTCCTTTTCAAAAGTGCTTTTCAGCTAAAAATTCCAGCTAAAAGCAGCTTGTTTAGCACAATTTTTCTTCTAAAAATGCTTTTGGAGCAAGAAGTACTTTTTTTAAGCACTGCAGAATAGGCCGTAATTAGGGGTGAGTAAAACTCGATTCGACTCGAAAAAATCGAAAAAAATTCGAATTTCGAGTTAAACGAATCGAGTTATTCGAATTATTCGAGTTATTCGAGTCAACTCGAATTTTTTTTCGAATTTCGAGTTCGAATCGAGTTGAGTTTTTAAATTCGAATAACTCGAATAATTCGAATAATTCGAATATCAAACTATAATATTTTACATTTTTACCCAAAACTTCTAAATCTTTTTACTTTTTCCCCAAAACTTTTACTCCTTCCCACTTTCTCCCCAAAACTTTTACTCCTCTCCCATCCCAACCCTCCATCTACCCAAAATCCATTTCCCACTAAAATTTTACTCTTCTATTTACTTTTCCTCAAAATTTTACTCCCAAAACCCCTTAAAACTTTTACCCCCTTTTCATCCCATCCCCCATCTACCCCAAACTCATATCCCCAATTTTTTTTAATATTTTTCCTTCAAAATTTTACTCTCCCTATTTACTTTCCCTCAAACTTTTACTCCCAAAACTTTTTATTTTCCCTTTAAACTTTTACTTCTCACTATTTACTCTCAAATAAAAATTAAAATTATCCAAAAAAAACTCATAAACATAAATAGTAATAATTTTATTTATATTAGCTATTTCTATTATTAAATTAAATTTCACATTTTATATTATTTATATTATTGAATTGTTTATTCATATTGAATATTTATATTAAAATTGAATTATTAATGATGCCATAAATTATTCGTGTCAAAATTTTATATTGGTATTAATTTCACATTTTATCTTAAAATAACTTTTATTAAAAAGTCACATTATTACATTTAATATATTTTTTAATTTCACAATACGTAGTGACAAGAATTTGAAGATAATTGAAACAACTAAGCAAACAAAAAAGCTAACCCGTATATAAAATATTAATAAATAAATTATGAGGTAATGAAAGTTAATAAAAAATTTGATAATAGTGAAAAAATTTTATTACGATGGGTGATAGTGGTTACAAGAACCCAAAATTATTTTTTAAAATTTAACTCGAACAAATATATTCGACTCGATTCGATTCGAATTCTATCTCACTCGACTCGATTCGAGAAAATTTCAAATAAAGTTTGAATGATAAAATAAGATTCGAAAATTTGATTAACTCGAAAATTTTTTATTCGATTCGATTCGATTCGATCGAATGCTCACCCCTAACCGTAACTACTAAGAAAGATGAACAAAACATGATTAATATATTTATATTTAAAAATGATCCAAACATAATCATTTGTATTTAATTAATTGCTCAGTACTTTTTTTAAATACTGCAAAACAGGCCGTAACTACTAAGAATCAAAAATACTTAAAAGATAAAGGATCAACAAAACATGATTAATAATTTTTATATTTAAAAATTATCCAAACATAATCATTTGTATTTAATTGATTGCTCAAGTATTTCAATGCAAAAATACCCACAAATATAAAGAAAGCAAAGACAACCTTTCAAACATCACTTATATTTTAAAACCTTAAATTATAACAGCTTTTCAACTAAAATTTCCAGTTTTAGTAACTCTTCTAATAGAATTCCAATTTTCTCCTTCACTACTTGAAATCTCGTTAGTTCAGTTACTCAGATTTCCTTTTATAGTAACTCTTTTTCTTCCTCTAGATATCTAGGTTCTTTTTTAGGGATTTTATGGAGCTTCAGATTCCATATATCAGTTTAAAAAATATTTTCTTTTCTTTTAGAATTTCATTTGAATATAATAATAAAAGAAATATTTTACCAATTTCAGCAATTTCTTATCTTACTTCGTTACATAGTATTTTGAGTAAATTTTTGACTGGGAATCACTTGGGTCTTCAGAATTCGATATTAGATTCATTTCATCTTCTTGATATATGTACTTCTTTTCTGGGTTTTTATTTTGAAATTTTTGATATATATATATATATATATATATATATATATTCTATAAATGGATGAATCTGAGGTGGGTTTTGTGAGTAATATTGATTGAAAATTGTGGATTTTTCTTGCAGGATTTGTGGCAGCTTTTCGAGGATCCATTTAACTACTCAGAGCAGATGAACATGGATGCTTATGGTGGTTGGTGTAGTAGCAGTGCAACTGCAGATCAGATGGTCGCTTCCTTTGGTTTCTTCTCATATCCATCCATGCCACATGCCTCTTTTGATTCAACAAATGGTGTAGGACGAAGTTCTGGTGCATATGTTGAATTTTAACAGCTGTTCAACTGAACTTTCCAGTTTTAGTAACTCTTCTAAGGTTTTCTTTGTGGTAAATCTTCAACAAAGCCTAGTTCCGGTACATACGTTGAATTTGGTTATGCGAATCAATACTTCTTATAATTGTTTGGACATAACGTGGTGAAAAGCCAAATCGGTTTTTATCTTTCAGTGCGACATAAATTATTTGTGTTTGTTTTTCTCTATTTTTATTTTCTTGTTGTTCATACATATTAATATCCAACACATAAATTAATCACTTTTCATTAAATTTTTAAATAATGGCAAGAATTTTTACCTTTCATGATTATATTAGTATTTTGAATTGAAATTGAAGTTTTAACTTATATATTATCCGATCATTAGAATTTTTTGAGAAGTTAAGGAGCCTACCCAAAGTGAGCTCTTCAATTTTTAAATTTCTTTTTATCTTATAGTTGAAATTTAAATTGTGTTTGTCAACGTAATAAAAAATTGCATTCAATTACCACAAACATCATAATAGGAAAAACCTAAATTGAAAATACCTAATATTATTTAAATCTTTATCATAAATAAAAAGAATGGGTGTAATCTTTTTATTTTTGTGATTACAGATATTTCTACCATTGTGCTTCTCATTATATTGAGTTCTTTTCTATATTGACATCAAGGAGAAAAAATGTTCATGATCATCTCCAATGTTCTCTTACACAGCGAATCAATTTCTTGACCATGTTTGATTGTAATCATGCCAGTTGGCTTGAATTAAAATTTTAATAATAAAATTAATATTTTTATTTAAATTTAGTTATACATATTAATATAATCATATTTTTAAAATTTTAATTTTTGAAATAGTAAAATAACCCGATTCCAAACTTAACCTGAATAAATTTGAGTAAGAGACTTTAAAATTTTTCTAAAGCATTGACTCAATTCAAATTGATTGTATAGTTGTTGAAACTGTCAAAAGTAAAACATACTTGTAAAAAATAATAGTAGAAAATGGTAAGTAGGATCGCATTCATAAATATCAGTAGAAATTTTATTCCTACAACTAAAATAATTAAAATAAAAAAGGATGTTTTGTTTAAAGAAAATTTTAAAAATTAAAATTAAGATTTGAAAAAAATAAAGGAAGCAATAAATAAAATTTTGGGGAAAATCGATGAGATAAAGCTTCTAATCAAAGTAAATTTGATTCAAAAGTTTGATCATTAATGCAAAAATAAATTTTAATGTTTTTTAATAAATTAGTTATAGTTATCAATGATCGCCAAGTAACCTATATCTTCTTACCTTCTCGATAATCATTAATTACTTCCTTATTGACAAACAATTCTATAATGATCACTTAAGAATTTAATTTATCAATAGTCTTAAAAAACGAAAGAAGCCCAATTTTGACTAACAAATGCATTATTAAGGTTTATTAAAGTTAGATTGCATACCCACACTACTCAAATTATCATGCAATCATCACAATTATTAGAAACCAGTTATTCGACTAATTATTTAACTCACAAAGCAATTATTTTAAACTATCAAATATTGGTCATATATTTAACAAACTTAAAACAATTATAATTAAATCAAAAGACATACAAAAACTAACCAACACAGAAAAAATTAAGAGCAATTAAATCTTATAAACCCATAAAATCAAACTTCAAATTTTAATTAATAAACAAGACTTAAATTTAAATACTGGATATAATCGTGCATCTTGATTGTGAAATAGCAAATGGACCCACAAAACACTGACAACAACGTCGGGGCGCTGGCTGCTGGGCTGGAGCGCCACTTGCTACTTTGGGCCGGCACTAGTGGACTTGGTTTTGGATGAATGCGCGATTAGAAGCTTTTTTTCTTTTACCATCCGTTATTAGAGCTTGTTATTCTTTATAAAATTGGTACAAATAATTAAATCTAAGTGGAAGTCACATTATTTCCAGGGACCACAGGAAAAGAAGAAAATCCAAAGTTGAAACATTTTAATTTAATCCTTACTTTAGTTTTAGAATTTTGATAATTATTTTTAATCTTGATGTGATATTGTATCAATTTGAGAAAAATTGTGAATAAATTGACTTGTGGTTTTGAGATATTACATAATTTGCAGGCAGATAATTTGTAGGAAGCAAAAGTAGAAACAGTGGGTATTCCGCTTAACTCGCGTTTCCTACTCCTTTTGCTTTTCCTAAATTATACTGTACATATCAATCAATTACTTCGTTTCATATGATATCTTGCCGATTTCACTTACTTTTCAACCATATTTCTCTTCAGCTTTACCCGAACTCTGTTGAATCTCAGCTTGTTTCATGGCTTCTTTTTTTTTTTTTTTTGACACCTCCTTGAGCTTGTTACTATCCAGCGCTAAAGCTATTGAAGATGGGGATCTGAAAAGCGCCGATGCGTTCCTTCAGAACATCTTGATTCTTGCTGATCAGATATCCTACCTATATGAAAGCAGAATGGTGAAATACTTTGCGGAGGCTCTGGTTCGCCGAGCCTACGGACTGCATCCCCCTTCTTCCTACTTCACTTTCCCGGTGATCCTATACCGTATTAATGGCGTCATAAAAAAAGTTATCGATGATGCTTTGATGGGAAACAGGCGATTGCACCTCATTGATTTCTCCATCCCGTATTACAATAACTATTTTGAGGGTTCAGTTCTTCGTACAATACCGACCTTCTCCGGCGATCCTCTATTACATATGGAAAAAACATGAAAAGTTGGAGGATGAGTTGAAAGTGATATTTGGCAATAGTTTGGTAGAAGTGGATGAATGTGAAATAGATATCAAAAGAAGTAGAGATGATGAAATTTTGGTGGTTTAAACTTGATAAATAGTTGCTAACATGGAGAGAGAGTTGGTAGGATTGAAGGAGCTGATAAATCCGAGGGGTAAGCTTTTTTTCTAATCATAGCCTCAAGGATTCTTTTCAGTATTACTCCAATACTCAGGCATTTATTTGGATGGTGAGTATTGGTGGGAGTGCAACAGAGATGCAAGTGAAGGTAATAATGCAATTAGGCAACGTCTCTTTTCAATGGCTGGTTTTTCTCCAATTCCATAGGTATTCTTGTGGATTGTAGTTCCTTAGAAATAATGGGAGAGGAAGAAGAGTGTTCGATTTTAGATTACAAGCAATGTCCAATGTTTTTTTTATCCGCATGGAAACCATCCACACTTCAATTCCAAATCCACCAACCATAAGTTTGTACAAGCTTTTTCCTTTTTAAATTTATATAAGGATTTGAGAATTAAATTAAATTAATTTATTGATTCAAAAAATCTTAAATTATATATTGGGTTTTTTTTTTTTTTTGATGCATTCAAAATCTATAAATTTCTATATTAATAGTCAACCATATGATACATCCATACTAAAATAAATTATTTTAAATTTACTAATTTCAATTAATTAAAATTAATGGTCAATTGTTAAATGGTAATGGTTGCCTTTTTGTGTTATTTTCACCACATGGCATGGTAGGTTTGTGCCACATGGCAAATTTTGATTTTTTTATTAAAAATGATAATCATTATAAAAATATACAAAAATATACAAAAATATTTTAAAAATTACAAAAAGAATTATTGAAAATATAGAAAAGTGCACAAATATATAAAATTATTATAAATAAAAATAAAATTAATTGAAAATTTGAAAAAATTTTAAAATTATATAAATTGCAAAAAAAGTAAATATTGTAAAAATTATGAACAATATTTAAAATATAGAAAATAACTAAAATTTAATAAATTTAGTGTTTTGAGATACAAACTAAGATAGGAAAATAAGTTGAGAAGTCAAATGACAATTGATGTTGTATATAAAATTGCAGACATTTATATTTTTTTAAAATATTATATATATATATATATATATTCTGAAAATTTTCTATTATTTTTTGAATATTTTTTTATAATTTTATATATATATTTGCATTTTTATATTTTTATAGTTATTATAATTTTCATAATTATTATAATTATTATTTTTATTATTTTTATGGTTTTTAAATAAAAATATCAGTTTTTTGCTGCGTGACATAATCTTAACATGCCACGTGATGAAAATAACCCAAAAAAGTAGTTGTTACTCTTTAATTACTGACTATTAATTTTAACAGTCAATAAATTTAACTGATTGAAATTTTAATGTTTAAAACCTGAATTGAGCGAAAAAAATATAAAAAATTAATTGATTTTTTTTTTTTAATTTCAAATGCTTCAAAAGCTTTTAGCCTTTATTTTAATATATAATATGATTTATTGACTATAAATTTATATACTAACAACATATCAAATATACATTATAAACACTCGTGAGAATAAATAACTTACATTGGTTTTCACTTACATGTCTTTTTATAAGGGTGTTCAAACAGAGATTAAAATCTAATTTTTGTTAGCCACCAATTAAAATTTAGTTAAAGATTTTAAGAAAATAGTTTTCAATTGATTTGGTTTAGTTAAAATTAATTAACTGAATTACTCATTTAACCAAAATTTCTCAATACTACATCTCTCTGTATCATTAGTGGTATTTTTTTTAGCTCAATCCAGCTTTGATTTATAAATATCCCTTTATATAGAAAAGAATCAAATTTGTTTGAATAAGTATAATTATGACATTATATTTTTAATTCGTTTAAAATTATGAATAACTAATGGAAAAAAATAATCACCTTTTGGTTTTTATTATCTTTATCAAATTAAAAATATAATGTTAAATTTTTTTTTCATTTAGAGTGTTATTTCAAATTTTTAAATTTTATTTGTGATAATTGCTTTTGATTTTATAATTTTTCAAGGTTTGACATTGAATCGATTAGCTACTTTTACTGAGATACATGACATACCAAAAGATTTATGTTGTAAACATGAGCTTTCATTAGCTTTAACATAGGCTTATAAGATTAACAATATGAATGAAACTATGTCAGATCCAAACAAGAAACTTAGTTCTTATTATGCAAAAGACTACACCTCTTATCGATTCATAAATGTATGTGAATTTGATATGATTGAGCAACTCTTTATTGAGAAAGCACTTGAGATGGCTACCATTTTGAACCATCTATTACTATGCTTGACGAAGAAGACTATTAGTAAAAAATTCCGGTGAGGAAAAATCTCGAACACACGAACGAAACTTAAACAACAAATAAAGATATAGGACAATACTCCAAGGCGTGTACCAAGCCACTATCTTTAAGGTTATTTTCGCCCCCACCTATATTTGGTGTACAAAAGTGTTTCAAGCAAATTAACCTCAAGGATACAATGAGCCAATGACTATTTACGTTTTGCACTACGAGAATAGTCCACTAAGCACTGAGCAATGTATAACAAGAAACTCAATTTCTAGAAAGGATTTCTGTAGTATTTCTTTATAGAATAATCTAATAATATTAAAAAAGGAGGAAAGAAAAAAGAATTTTAGAATTTGTTGGTGTAATTTTCAAATGAAATCTCATTTCTATTTATAGGAATTTTCGTGTCTCTTCATAGAGACATTTTCAATAGATGTCTTTTCTAAATAATAATATCTTTAAAAGGACACATAATTATTCATTTAATATTATAACTATTGAAATAATATTGTTTGAATAGTTACAATTTTGTCAAAAATCAAGTGATATGACTCTTGACCAATAATCAAAAGATTTAACTTTTAATTAATTACACATTTCATTTATAGTTATTGAAACACTATAAATATTTGAAAATGTTTCAACAATCTCCCCCCATTTTCAAAGTATTTTAGATTTTGATATTCTTGGAAATCAATTTGCATAAATGAAGGTGTCTTACGATTGAACCTTCACTTAGTGGAAACATGTTAAAGTTAATCGAAATTGCATCGTAGACTAAGCTTTGAACTAGTTATTCCATTTGATTAACCGAACACATCTCACACAATGATTTCAATATCAGTCAATGCATAGTATGCAATGACACTCTTATAGCCATGTGTCTATGTCTTCTTTTCATGAGTGCTATCAAAGTCAAGCCCTTGAGCTCTTAGAATCGGCTACACTTCCAATCACATAAGTAGATCCCATCAAGAGTGTTCCCATAATTATAACACTTTAACATATTTATATTATGGGTCCATTAAGAGTACATTACTCATTATTCCCTTATCATTACAAGTACCTAGCACTTTAATCTTAGGATGAATTTATTTATAGTGCTAACAATCACATACTAATGATGTACATTGTCTCATTGAACTCAAGACTTGACGTTATACTAGGCGTTAAGTCGAGTTTCCATCATGGGTGACTCTAATTAATGGGCTTGAGTCTTATCCCTTTTGAGGTTCTGTTGGCTACATCTCTAGCAAGAGTTTTTGTTAAAGTATCCACCAAATTTTTATTTGAACTCACATAATTAATAGTGGTCACCCTATCAGAGCTTAATTGTCAGACATAACTATGTCTTAATCCAATGTTTCTAGACTTTCCATTATATACTTGGCTATATATCTTTGTTAGAGTAGTCTCGCTATCACAAAAAATAAAAATAGGTGAAATTGGTTTAGGCCATAGAGTTACATCATAAAACAAATTTCTTAATCATTCTACTTCTTTAGATGCAATGGCTAATGCAATAAATTCTACTGCCATGGTGGAATTAGTAATACATGTTTGTTTATTGGAACCCCAAGAAATGACTCATCCTCCAAGAATGAAGATCCATCCACTAGTAGATGTATTATTGTAACACCCCGAATTTTGGGCCTAGAAGTATTGGGCCTTGGTTAAGTTTTGGATCCTAGCTTAGTATTTTTAGGAGTTTAATTTTGGCCTTCTAGAATGTTGGAAGTGGCATGAATATGGACTCTAAGGAGAGTGATCAGAAGAGAAAATATAGGAAGAGGTTAGGAGAGCTTATGGTGGAGAAAAATTAGGAGATGGGATGTGGATGAAGTGGAGCCAATTGGGACTTTAGGGGTTCAACTTTGGGTATTTATTGGGGGTGCCAAATTCTTTTTAAAGAGTATCCCTTGCTTTGCCAAACCGAATGCTTCATTTTTCTCCTTCTTTCTAGTTCTTTTTCCTCTTTTGCAAAAGCCGAATACCAATATGCCCATTGCCAATTTCTTTCTTTAATCTCTTAAAAGCCGAATACTCGTATCCCCTTACCGATTTCTTTTGCTTTCCTCCATCAAAAATTTGTTTTTATTATTTACAAACTTTAATCAAGATTTTAAAAGCCGATCACACTCAGTAGATATCTAGGCCGCAAGATCAGAGACTAGTTTTGGGTTCAAAGATTTAAAGCGTGGAAAGGATCTCTAGCAAGTGGTAAGTGAATTCGTTTTCAATTTTAATTTTTTTAGGTGGCCGAATCTAGTGTGGTTGGTAGGGGTGACTCGTGTGGAATACGAGTCATTTGATGTTGATAAAATATGTGTGTTGATGCAGATCTAGGAATATTCGAGACTATTCACTAAGGAAAGGCTAGAAAAGTCGAAGGTTCACGGTAAGGCTATGGTAAGGCTTCGGGATTTGATGAAGTTTTAGTAAGGTTTGGAGTTGATTCGAAAGTGGTTTTGATTGTTGGTTAAGGCTGAGGATAGTGTAGTACAGGTCGTCAATCAGGTGTGTACATACACTACACACACGAAAATCGACAAAAGCCGAAATCCCGAAGTCCCTAATGGGCCTGCCGAATTTGTGGGCCCAAAGTGGCAAAGTTGTGATATGAAATTTTATGATGGATTAGTATGTGTGATTGTATGATTGAGTTATGATCGGGCCTAATGGGATACATAAGCATGTTGGGCTTAATGGGTTTTATGTATATGGTTGGGCCTAGTGGGCCTTATGGGATTGTAGAAATGCATGCTAGGGTTTTAATGGACTATGGGCTTAGTTCTGATCTCTCAAATTTTACATAAGACTTAATTAAATAATTAAACAAACCCGTGGACAAGTCGCTAGACTAAGGTGTGGCAATGGATGTATGCATGTCTAGGATTGGATCTAGGAAGAGCTTGGTACTTAAGCGGTCCGAGTGACCCACCTCCTCTTATCTTGAATCCTACCTGGTGCATAGTATCCGTTCATCTTAGCCGCGAGGACTTGTTGATGGGCCAAAATTCATAACTAAAATATGTATCATTAGGAAATTACGAAAATACCCTTCTAAGGTAGAATTACGAAAATACCCTATAAGGTAGAACTACTGAAACATCCTCATAGGGTAGGAGTACTGGAATACCCTTGTAAGGTAAAAATTATCGAAATACCCCTGGGTAGTGAAATGACCAAGATATCCCTAAGTTCTTAATATGTGAAAATGTGTGAAAATGTGTATGTTGCATTCATGAATTGTATGTTGCGCTTGGGTGGGTTTTGATGATACGGAAAAAGTGTATATGAGGGTCGCACGGTCGCTTGACGACTGTAGATCCAACGAAGGCTTCTGAGCCACAAGCAGCTCTGCTGCAATGATAAGTAATGCCACAACCGGTGCTACAACGAAGGCTTTTGTGCCACGAGTAACTCTACTGCAATGATGAGTGGTGCCGCAATCGGTGTCACAACAGGTGTATAAGGATGGGTGGGTCGAGTATCTCTCCACAGGAGTGTAGGGTTGGAAGGGGGTGTACAGGGTTAGTTATAGGTAACTGCATATGACATGAACATCTTGATATTTGAATATAGGCTCGGGCCCAACCGAGGCTAACAAGGGCTAAAGCCCAGAGGCCACCGATATTGTTAGAGCTTAGGCCCAATGTAATTTTTGCATATTGATTTGATTGCCAAGGGTTGTACACACTGAGTTTCGAAACTCACACCCTTTAATTTAATGTTTCAGGTGATCCTCAATAGAAGGCTCAACATGGGAGAGGACTTGGAGATGGCCACACTGCAAGCTACTTAGGAATTTTGAATAATTTTCAAATTACTTCACTTTACTTGTTGTTTTTGTTTAAATGGGTTGTAACAAGGCATTATTTCTCTGATAAGACTGTAATTAGGGTTTATTTCTATTTTGACTGCCTAGTTTTATCTTTACTTAGATAACTTTCTCATATTTAACGTGGATTTTAAATGACATCGCTTTTTGGGCGTTTTTCTTTAAACATGGGCTTCCATTTTGGGCTTAACTAGAACTTGAATTTCTAAATCTCGACTTAAATTTTAACCAAGTAAACTTTCTATCAAACATGTTCTCAATTTCATAAAATCATTTTGGAAACAATCATTCTCTTCAATGTGACATCACCAGATTCGGCCATAACGTCTGGGCTGGGTTTGGGGTGCTACAATTATCTTCCAAACTTGTAATCCAACTAGCATTCGAATACCCACCTAAAATTGAAGGATATCCACTATAACACAATCCATAATTACTAGTTTTCTTTAATTACCTAAGTACTCTATTCAAATCTTACCAATGCAAACTACTTGGGTTACTTGTATACCTACTCAATTTCCCAACAGCATATGCAATATCTGGTCTTGTACAAGTCATTATGTACATAAGACAACCAATTAGACTTGCATATTTCAATTGATCAATTTTTCTACCAGCATTAAATACTAATTTTATTTAAGGGTCCCTGGGTGTAGATACTGGTATATAGTTGAAAAGATCAAACTTTTTAAGCACATTTTCAATGTATTGTGATTGTGATAAAGCTAAAGTGCTTTCATCTCGGGTTATTTTAACCCAAGAATAACATCTGCTACACCCATATCCTTTATAGCAAAGTTGTTTGATAAGAATTTCTTTGTGTTTTCTATTTGTTCCAAATCTATGCAAAAAATTAGTATGTCACCTACATATAAGGAAATTATGATACCTTTTTCATTTTCAAATTTGCTATATATGCACTTATTAGATCCATTTATTTTATAGCCCTTAGTTAAAACAACATTGTCAAACTTTTAGTGTCATTGCTTTGGTGCTTGTTTAAGTCCATATAGAGATTTAACAAGCTTACATACCTTATGCTCCTGTCCTGGAACAAAAAAATCATTCTGATTGTTCCATGTGCACTTCCCCTTCTAATTCACCATTTAAAAATGGAGTTTTAACATCTATTTGGTGAACAACCAAATTATATATTGAGGTAAGTGATATTAAGAGTCTAATTGTAGCAATTCTTGTTACTAGAGTATAAGTATCAAAGTAATCAACACCTTATTTTTGTGTAAACCCTTTGGCTACCAACATTGTTTTAAATTTATCAATGGTTCCATCAACCTTTATTTTCCTTTTAAAGATCTATTTACAACCTATTGGTCTGGAATTTGGTGGAAGATCAATTAAGATCCAAATTTAATTTCCCGTTTTTGAATCTATCTCATCATTTATTGCTTCTTTCCAAAAAATAGAGTTTTGAGATTTCATTGCCTCTTTACACGTAATAGGATCAAATTCCGTATTATAACAATAAGGTATCTACTTTTAACTTTTTCTTCTACAAGAAACATAATGAAATCTGATCCAAAATCTTTGGCCTTTTTAATCCTTTTACTTCTTCTTAATTCTTGACAAGATTCATCATTATTATCAACTTGTTCCAATGGAATCTGATTTTTATTTGAAAAATGAATCTATTGTTGTGACTGTAATTGTCTTGAAATAGAATTAAATCTGTAATGACCTAAATTCAAGGTTATCGGAACAGTGGTTTCGTAACCACAAATTCGATTTAAAGAGAAATTTATTTTAATATTTTTACATGAATATTGTTATGATAGGAAAATCGTATGAAAATATTGATAGAAAAATTTTACCGATTTAGTGGTTAGTTAAGAAAAAGAAATTATTAAAGAAATTGGGTAAAAATAAGTTATCGAGACCTCGATCTCGTAAAACCGAGTCAAAAATATTTTTATAAATATTTTTGAAATGTTAGTAATATTGTATTAAAATTTCGTTAGAAAATTTTAACGTTTGGGCAGTCAATTAAATGAAAAGGACTAAATTAGAAAAAGTGTAAAAGTTGTTAAGATGATTAAATAGCTTAAGTGTTTAATAAGAAAGGATTTAAAAGGAAATAGACCCAAAATTTATTTGAGCTAGACGGCAAGGGCATAAAATCAGAGAAAAATGGATGAAATAAGGGTAAATTTGGAATATTGCATTATTAACTAAATAAAACTAGGACTAATATGGAAATATCTAGATTTCTTGAGATTTCTCTTCATTCTAATCAGCCAAAACGCGATAGGAGGGGTTCTCTAAGCTGGTTTTTCATAATTTTTGCACCAAGTGAGTTAATCCTTGCCTTTTTCTTGTAATTTTTGTGTTTTTAAGACTTTTACAACTAGGTCCTACTATTAAATTCATTAGTTTTTGATTTTATGGATGAAATTTAAAGTCATCATGGTTGAGTGCTGTAAGTATATGAATATTTAGCATGGAATTTAAGCTTTAATCTTATTATATGATGATTTTATGGAATAAAATGTAAAGGAAGTGGATATTTAGGACCCATTTGTAAAAGAGTGTGAAATTGAAGTTTGGTGCTGAAATTCTTATTCCCAAATGTTATAAGGTAGTTTAAAATGATAGATTAAAGTATTAATTGAGAAAAATCAGCTCAATTGAGAGGTTAATTGAGTAGGGACGAAATTATCACTTATTAAAAGCTTAGGGGAAAAATGGTAATAAACCTCTTGCACTAAAACAGTTTTGGACAGCAGCAGTAGTCCAACTTTGAAAAATCATCATAAATTTTAGAAATTGAATTAGAGGGTGAAAAAAATATGGAATTAAAGCTTATTGAGTCTAGTTTCTCATAGAAGAAATGGTGTAAGCAATGGAATTGTAAATCTTGAGATATGATGCATTTTGTAAGACAAGGTCAGAATAATTTCGGGTTCCCCTATTTCGACTTTGGAAAATCACCAAAAATTTTATAAAAATAATTAGGGACTTAAATTTATATGTTTTAAATCCTTAATAAGTATATTTTCAATATAAATAAGCAAGAACATCATCCGAGTCCCGTATGAGGAGATAATTAATTTTTAGTGAAGAAAGGTCAGAACTGTCATACAGCAGAATAGGGGTAACTTTAAAGAATAAACTGTACTTATTGGCTAAACCAAAATTTTTAAAATTTTATGGTGAGAAGATATGTGAGTCTAGTTTTAGGGAAAATTTACAGATCTTAATTTGGAGTCCTATAGCTCAAGATAAAAATAATTTAGTGACTATGACTCAAGTAGACAGCTTTGAATGAACTATAAATAAGAGTAGAATTGTAGAGAATGGTACATATGGACATGAAATGTTAAATTGATGATTAAATTTATTTATTTAGATCCCGAAGACTCAAATACGAAGCTAGATCGAGGAAAGGAAAAAGTTTGGGATTAGTAGATATTTATATACAAACAAGTAACGAGGTAAGTTCATGTAACTTGAATTATATTCTTAAATGCTTGAAGTGTATGTTATTGATGTGAACATGAATTGAATGTCATTGCATGAAAATTTATGGAACATTGATATATTTGATAAAAAGTGGAAGAAATCCTGGTTGAATGAAAGGAAAATTCGATGGATCTCTGAAAAGGAATTGACGGTAAAAGGGGATCTAGCCCGGACGGGCGATCCTATCTTGATATAGCCCTCCCGAAGAATATGTGGAAAATGGATTTAGCCCGGACGGGTAATCCAAATTAGGGTCTGAATTTAGCCTGGACTGGTAATTCAGATCCAAGCTTATTAGAATAATTGTCGTTGCAGGGGATTTAGCCTGGACTGGTAATCCCGACAATACTCTATGAGTTTATATTACAAGGGATTTAGCCTGGACTGGTAATCCCACTGTAAGGATGAGGTTCACGCGAGTGTGCTCTCTGAATGGAAATGTGCGCACATGAATATGAATTGACGGACCCGAATTTGTACACTAAAGTGTACCCCGAAAAATCCATCGAAATTTCGACAAATTCAACGGGATAAATATGGAAAAATAATAATGGAATGGAAATCACGGTATTGATGAGCTCATCAATCTCAATATATATTATTGATACATTGAAATTATTGTACTAACTTGAATGTTGAGTTGTGCATGTTAAGGTAACAATGCATTGAATGGATGTATAAATGTTTATTGTACTGTATTGAAAATATTAGGTAAGTATAATTCTTGTTACATGAGCTTACTAAGCACAATGTGCTTACCCTATTTTCTTTTTCCCTGTTTTGTAGTATTAAGAGCTCGGAGGTCGGATTCGGTCGGAGTTACATCACACTATCAACCTCAATATTTTGGTATATCTAGAAACTTTATTTTGGAAATCAATGGCATGTATAAGTTAATAAAGTAAATGATAATGTGAAATGAATGTAAAGTCGGCCATTGGTATGGTTAACAAATTTTGGTTTGATATGTGATGAGATTATCTTATGAATATATATGTCTCTATTTTGAAAATATGTTGAATTGGATTGGTTGATTTGGATTGGTCTCGGTTTAAGTTTTGCAGGGAAGGTTACATGTTTATAAAGGGGATATATTGAGTTTTAATAAAAAAAATTAAAAAAAAATATTGTTCTGTAAACTTCGGTAATGCCTCGTACCCTATTTCGGCGACTAATATGGGTAGGGGGTGTTACAAAATCTATTTTCATAAAAAATAGCATCTCTTGATTCAATAACAATATTAAGTAAAATTGAATCATTTGATTCAATTACCATGAACCTATATGCCTTTCTATTATGTGCATATCTTATAAATATGCATTCAATTCCTCTTTCACCTAACTTTTTATGTTTAGGTGTTGGAACTTTGACAATAGCTCTACAACCCAAACCTTCAAATAATTAAGGTTTGACTTCCTTTTCTTCCATTGTTCATAGGAGGTTATTTTAGTTTTCTTATTAGGAACTCTATCCAATATATGGCAAGCTGTTAGAACAGCTTCTCCCTAAAAACCTTGTCATAGACTTGAATATGATAACATTGAATTTACCATTTTAGTCAAGACTCTATTTTTCCTTTCAGGTACACCATTTTGTTGTGGTGTGTAAGAGGCTGAAACTTGATGGATAATGCCAGTAGATTCAAAATAACTTGGATTATAGTATTCTTCATCTCTATTCGATCTTAATCACTTGATAAACGATTCACACTGAATTTCAACTTTAGATTTATAAAATTTAAATTTATCAAATGCTTCAACTTTTGAATGCAATAAATATACATAGAAATATTTAGAAAAATCATCAATAAAAGTAACAAAATATTTCTTTCCACCTAATGTGAGAGTATTATGCATGTCACATAAATCACTATGTATCAAATCAAGTAACTTTTTTTTTTCTTTTTAACCTTAGGGAAAGGGTTTCTTGTAATTTTAGTTAACATACATGTATTGCATTTTTCAATATTATTATTAAAAACAAGAATTAAATCTAATTTATGCATGTTGTTAGTTTTCTATAATTCAAATAACCTAATCTATAATGCCATAAACAAGAAGATTTAACCATGTAAGTAGAAAGATTGTTTTTATTCTTGTTAATAATATTGAGTTTGAAGATGCTTTCATACATATACCATTTTCCTATAAAAATTCCTCCCTTAGATAGAATAAACTTATCTGTCTCAAAAACAAGTTTGAAACCAAATTTATTCAATAGACTTCCAGACACTAAATTATTCCTAACTTTTAGTATATAAAGTACATCATTCAAGGTTAAAACCTTTCCGGAAGATGTAGAGGATAATAACATAATTGTTGCAATCTGTTTACAAAATCGTTACACAAGTAATGATGTTTATGTAGTAGAATTTTATTGGCCTGCAATTGATAGTGAAAAATCAAAATCTTTGGCTCTTTAAATTTTTAATAACTTGAAACATATGAAGACACAGTTTGTAAGAGTGAAAGTTCAAGATAGTGAAATTAGGTTCCAAAAAGAAGCTTTTTCAAACATTCCAACATCTTCAAACATAACTGAAGAAGCAAGGGACGTTGATGCAATAGAAATAAATGGCATATTGAGTAGGTAATTACATTACGTTATATATTCTTATAGTATTTCAATACTGAATTCATTATGGATTAGCATTTATGGGTCTAATATGATAATAACATTTGCTCTAAGAAGGGGGTGGCTTCTAATTTTGACTCGCTGAGTCTTTATCAAAGGTTGTTGCAGTTACTTTTAACACACTATAAATACCTTATAACAAGGTAATTATTTATTCTTCCTTGTTAATGTCATATTCTAGTTTATTATCTTTTAATTTTTATTATTATTCATCTTTCAATGTATGCATTCATTTAGTCTATCTAAAATGGAAAATTTTTTTTAACCTAATTAGTTTTATAGAAACCCATAAGAACAAAGTTACATCAATAATAAGCTTAATGAAATTAAATCCACAATAAATTTAGTTACCTTTTTTACATTATTGGCGGAATATTTTTCAACATTGTATCAATATTGTCTGCTTAAATATTGTATGTGTGTACTATTAAATAAATTTTTCCTTTGGATAAAATATTAAAATCATATAAAGTAATATACATGATTTATTATTCTTATTTTTCATAGAGTATTTTTGATGATGACTCTTAGATTGTGAAAACAAAATGAAACAAATAGAGAAAGTTCTGGTCTAAGGTTTGGGTGGACTTTGATAAGTTTGAAGAAAATGGAAAACAAGTAGCCAAATGTAAACATTGCCCCAATGTGCTTACAGGGTCAAGCAAGAGTGGAACCACACACTTGAATAACCACTTGAAAGTGTGTCTTGAAAAGAAAAGAAAAAAAAACAAAATCAAGAAAGCCAGTTGATACCAATGAAAGAAGCTCAATGTTTGATCAAGAAAAGAGTCGCTTGGATCTTGTGAAAATGGTTATTAAGCATCAGTATCCATTAGATCTGGCTGGTCAAGAAGCCTTCAAGAATTTTGTGAAAGGTTTGCAGTCGATGTTTGAGTTTCAATCAAGAGATAAATTGTTATCTGACTTCTATAAGGAAAAGAAAAGAGAAGTTTGACAGGGTTTCAATAAGCTTGCTTGTAAGTTCAATTTGAAAGTCAGATTGTGGAAGATGGTCTTGATGATGAATGGAAACAGAAGATGAAGATTCTTACCTTCAAAACTTTGAAGCATATATTTGACACAAAGGCTTTAAGTGAAATTATCCAGAGATCAGTTTCAGAATGGAATCTAGATGAGGAAATATATTCCATAACTATGGATGACCCTTCTTTGAATGAGGAAATGTTTCAGCAAATAAAAGAAACTTGTGTTCGTGATCAAGGCTCACTTTCTTCAGCTCATTGGTTCATTAGTTGCACTTTTCTTGAGGATGGTTATCATGAGATGTATAGTATACTTCATAAGTTTTGGGAATCTATTGAATATGTCACTAAAACAACACATGGGAGACTAAAATTCTAAGAAGTTATAAATCAAGTGAAATTACAATGTGAGAAATCATATGATGATCTTTCTTTCAAATTGGAACCAGATTTTGACATACTTGTTGGTGCTTTGAAATCAAGAGAAATCTTTTGTTAGCTGGAGTAAATTGATGGTAATTTTAAACTAAACCCATCGATGGAGGAATGGGAGAACGCCATAGCTCTAAAAAGTTGTTTGAAATGTTTTAATGATATCAAAGGAACTCAATCCATTACTGTAAGTTTGTACTTTCCAATGCTTTGTGACATATACAAGAAACTTCTTCGGTTGGGAAAGAGCAACCATTCGTTTCTTACACCGATAAAGAGGAAATTTGATTGCTATTGGTGCTTATGTAATTTGGAATTAGTTGTTGCATATGTTCTTGATCCAAAGTTAAATTTAAAACTGTGAAGCTCTCATATAAAGTAATTTATGGCCATGACAGCAAGATGCAACTGAACAAGTTGAATAAAGTTCTTACAGATGTTTATTGTGAATATACCAATGAAGCTAGAAATCTGATTGCATCTACTTCTATATTGGATGATTCTAATTTTTTGACAACAGAGACTGCAAATGATTGTATTTTGGACTCTTTCAATAACTTTTTACCCTCATAGAAGTCAGATCTTGAGGATTACTTAGGTGAGTCAGAGCCGGCACTTCCCTTAGATGGAAACATACTTGCTTGGTACCGTGTTAATTCTCTAAGGTTCTTTGCTCTTGTAAAGATGGCTCGTGATCACCTTCCAATGTTGGTATAAGTTTCTATGCCATGTTTTGTTGTTAGTGCCATGATCATGCCTTCAAACTACAGTAGCTTGGACCCTAATAGCATGGAAGCTTTGGTATGCAATCAAAATTGGTTGGAAAATCTTAAAGAAAGTAAGTCATAAATCTTAATTTGTTTATATCCTTTCATTTGATCTCCTACACTTCATTAAAAGAGTCTAATATATTTTTAAAGCTACATTATCTCATCACTTAAATAAGTTCATTTACTATCACAAATGAGGGAGAAAATCATGAACTCACACAAAATAATGGTAGTTAATGTACATGAATTATGATTAGAAGTTATCTCCATTAATTTTTTTTCCATACACCATGAAAATTGAATTACCTTAATGCATTTTCATTTCATAGGAAAAAAAAAAAGGAAAAGGAAGATGGATGATGAGGACACTTATGTGGTAAAAATTTTCAAACCTTCAAACTATGAAAAAGCTAATAGTACCAAAGATATTGTCGAAGATTCCAATAACAACAACGGTAATTGAACCATACTTATTATCATTAACTACTATGGTACTCGAATTTGGATATCAGTGTTTTTATTTAATTTGAAATTAATTAAAATATTGAAAGTTAATATGGTAATTCAATTTATTTTCATTGGATGATATCACAATGTTCTTCAGATGAACCTATTGGTGAAATGTCAATAAGAGCTAAGTACATACATTAATTTGATTATTTAATTAAATAGTGAAATATAATATGGTAATCCATCTTATTTTAATTGGATGGTATCATAATATTATTCAGATGAACCTCTTTGTGAAATGCTAAAAAAAATACATTAATTTGATTATTTAATTTTCTATTGCATCATTTTTATCCTTCTGAATTTTCTTGATTTTTTTCACAAGTTTTTTTCATTATTTCTCATCTTGATTTGAATCTAAAAGGGCTGCAAATAGTAAAAAGTTGCAAAAATTGGTGTTATGGAGAAACTAGCGATGGAAACAAATCCAAAGCTTCCAACAAAATGGTAGGATATTGAATTTTTTTTATACGATTTTTATCATTAAATGTTATTATTTCACTTGAATTGAAAACATGAGAATTCTTTCTTTACAGAATGTTAACAAAGAAATGATATCATCAAAATCATGAAGTATTTCCAACTAAACAAACTACTTGAATTCGGTTTTCTTTAACATTGAAAATGACTTAAATTATTAAGTAAAGCATCTTAATACAAAACTTATTTTTGGAAGAAACACTAATAACGTAATAGAAATTTCGAGTGAAGACACGTTGCTCGATAATAATCAATTAGATCAAGTCCAAAGTTTATCTTCCGTATCTGATAAAGAAACAACATTGAAAGAGCAAGGATCATGGTGTGAACTGATTCATACTTTATTCCATTAGTTATGTATACACCTACATATTCCTTTGGTTTTATGCATATATTAATATGTTTACATCATGATTTTTTTTTTTTGTTATTGTTCTTATAGGATGTTAAGTCATATTTACTCCAAGGTTTACAAGCAAGAAGCATAAACGACTAGATATATGGCAAATGAAATGGCAAAGGAATGAGTTGAATAGGTATGTTGCTAGCTTTGATGAGTTAATATTAGAATATGAGTGATCATCATAATCTAACTATATAACAATGTTTATATTTCACAAAAAATTGATTGGACAATGTATAGAGTTTAATTTGATGGGTAATGAATTGGCCCATTTATTCATGGTACCCCAAGATGATGAAACTCGAGAAAAGTACTATATTAATGATTCAGTAAGTAATTATCAAATGTATAGTGATCGAGCATAAATTAATTCAACAATCCATATACTTGTATCATTTTTATAATTATATTTTGTGCCATGCATTAGTTATCAGGTTGTGTTCAATGTCATCATGCCTGCAATCTAGTATGAAACTAATTTTAGAAAAATCAATAATGTTAATTTTTTATATTATAATGCAGGTTGTTAACACTTTCTTTGAATTGCTTAAGAAAAGATTTGACAAATTTCCAAATGCATACATCTATCATTATTCATTTAGCTCCCATTTAGCTGTAAGAATCTTTATCTTGTCAAAATCTATTGGTATTTCAAATTGAATTTGTTATTATTTTATAAACATTATATATATAAAGTACCATATATTTTGCAATCATCCGACTCAATCGATAGAAGGATTAAAATCAGAACATAAAGTATTAACTTGGTTTAAAGCTGAGGTTTAAAGCTGAGAAACTAAGGGGTGAGCAAAAAGTAAGCTCTTTGAATTTTTTTTAATTTTCTTTTTAGCTTATAACTAGATTTAAATTGTGTTTGTGAATGCAAATGATAAATTGCTTTTAATTATGATATAATAGGAAAACTCAAACTAAAAATATCAAATGTTATTTAAATTCCTAACCATAACTAACAAAAACAAATGCAATGTTTCTTTTTGTGATTGCAGTTGTTTCTACCATTGTGCTTATCAGCACATTGGGTTCTTTTATATGCTTATAGCAAGGGAAAAAACTTTCATGATTGGATCCAGATCTGTCCTCTCAAATTCTGTCTTACCATTTCAAAAAACCTGTTAAAGTATTACAATGCTTCAAAAGCTTTTTACTCTCAAAGCTTGATTATAGTGATGCAAATGAATGGCCATTTGTAGTGCGTAATAATATCTCAAAGTAAAAAAAGTAAGTATTTTTCATAATTTACAGCTTTGCAACTTTTTATTTAGTTGTTATCTTACAAATTTGTCTCTTTTTTTTTTCTATAATGTGAAGATCAATTGATTATGGGGTGTTTGTGATTAAATATTGTGATTATTTTACGCATGGTGAATGCTTCCCTTTCAAACAAAAAATGGACTATTTTTGTCGTCGCATTTTTCTTAATATATATCGTGAAAGATTACATAGAAAAAAATAAACAAAGATTGATGTCTTGTTTAAGAACTCAAAGCCAAAAGGATGTGAACTCGAATTTTTGAAATTTGATGGAAATTATTGTTTTTTAATGCATGCATGATGCTTTTAATCACCAACATTTTGTCAATTTTAAAGTTGAATTATGACCATCTTCCGTTGTATTTGAGAAAAATGTTTCATTAATTTTTTATATATTATATTTTTAATATCATTTTTTTTTTACCCACATATAAATATGATAAAATTTAGTATTTTTAAATTTAATTCTACTCCAATATATTTAAGTTGATTAAGTATATTTTGTAGACCCTCCCAAATATCCATAATTTAATTTAAATCATTTTATTTTAGAGTCTAAAATAGTTTTAATTTTTTCTTATATATTTTTTAAAAAATAAAATAAAAAATTTAATAAAATATACTTTTAAATAATTTTATATCATATCAACCAAATTTTAAAAAAAAATCTTACATTCCATTCAAATTAACCAAACAATAAATATAACACTTGATATCATACTAAATAATCATACATTCTAATAAAATTTAGAGTAAACTATTTGGGTGGTAACCCAACTTTAAGGTAGGTTCTATTTTGGTCACCCAACTTCAAAAACTTTCAATTTCATCACTAAAGTTTTCAAATTTTAAAATTTTAGTCACCCACAGTTAAATACTTAACGGAAAGTTGATGCAAGTCTGTTTTTATTGATCTAATAACAAATTTAGCCCTCCAATATTTATATATTTTATTAATTTGATCCTAAATTTAAAATTTCAAAAAATTTAGCATTTAATATTTACAAAAAAAAATTATTTAGTTTTAATTTTAAAAAATTCAATAAAGTTAGCCCAAAACATTTACAAAATTTATCAATTTAATTTTAATTCGAAAAGCTTAAAAGAAGGAAAAATATTTAAAAAGTTCAAAATATGTATGGAAGTTCAAAAAATTCCATACGTTGCCCAAGAGTAAAGCTTCATCAAACTTAACGTTATGATGACAGAAAGGTTCAGACTGCTTATCCTTTTAGCTTTTGCTAGTTGAATAAAAATCTAAGTGATTTGTATTTTGAAAGTCAAAGAGATTTTTTTCTAATGTGATAACTTTCTTATTATTGGATTGAGAATGGAGTGTCGAGGACAGAATCATAACAAATTTTTTAAATATTTTTTCTTCTTTTAAACATTTTGAATTAAAATTAAAAAATTTTATAAATGTTTAGAGTTAACTTTATTTTTTTTTAGAATTAAAATTAAATGAAAATTTTTGTAAACATTGGGTGCTAAATTTATTGAATTTTTAAATAATGTTTAAACGTCACATCGTGGCATATGGTCTAAGTCTCGTTGCAACGAGAAATGCTCGACGTTGCAACGTGATATACTGTTTCTCAATATATCAATTAGCTCCAACGAGCTACACCTAAAACAACAATTTCTTCATATACCATTCACCAAATCAACCAAACACATAAGTGATGAAATATTCTAGAATTGAACATTTATGAATGGTGTCTTTAAACTACCTAACCACATACATTAATTTAACAACTATGTCATATCTACCATATATTAATCAAGTTGATATACATACATTCATATCTAAGTTCCAAAAATAACCAACTTTCATACAACCAAATATGCAAGCCAATTCACATATGCAACTCCATCTTTTAACCATTTTTAAGCTATCTATTCAAGCTTCAATACAGTAAAATCAATAATTTGATCATAAATTCACTCAACCTAGGTACATGCCATACTTAAAACAAAATAGAACTATACAAACTTATCTGAGTAGGGGAGTGCTTCCGGGATGCTGGATCTACTGCTTGCGCTCTCGAGGGTCAACTATACCTACACATGGAGAAAACAAACCATATGGTTAGAAAAAATGCTCAGTGGTATTTCCATGATTCAAGTTAATATAAAACAAGTTTTAACAATTTTGTACATACAATTCAAATGCAATTTATAACATAAACTCATGTCACTTCATACTGAAACAAAACCATTTTCACAATGATAAGTATATATAACCAAACTTGCACCAATTCATTTAAGTATATATGAAAGCTTACCAACCATTTATAATTTCACATACCATTTGGCTCATTTCACTTATCATCTCTAGCTCATACGTGCTAATTCATTTATTATTCTTAGCATATACACATTTCAATTATTTCCGAGCCTATTGGCTCATAATTACTTGATTGGCCCCCAGGGCTCATTTCAATTCATTTCGTATGTTGTCAAATATCATACTTCAATCACAATTCACCTTACATCATTTCTCCAATTCATATATTTTTAAACCCTATTAACCAGACACAAACTTAGACAGATACGTGGATCCGTCACCTCGGGTTGCTCAGTGACGATGACATTATACATGTACATATTACTACCACCTCAGGTTGTCTGGCAATAATGGTTTTCACATTCTGATTATTTTTTCACCTCGGGCTGTCTGACAACGATGACTTTACATGTACAATCTACCACCTCGGGTTGCTTCGCAATGATGGTTTTCAATCAATATCCTGACCTTAGACATGCCAACTATATCCGACTCAGTCCGAACTACTAATAGGGTAACCAAATTTTTTATTCATTATATATAGTTCAATTCATACTCTATCATATCCAATTAACCATCAATTCATCATATAATATAGCATGTTTCAACTCAATTATCATATATCAATAAAATTATACAATTTTTTATTCTATTTAATTTAGTTTTTGTCTCGATCTTCAATCTCAATCGTAGCAATCCAATTCAAATAACCTATAACGACTCACCTTAACATTATATAGTGCAAAATAACATGAATATACAGTAATTAAATTGGCACCGAATCATAGAAATACAAACCAAAAGCTCGCGTCACTCGTCGTCAGCTCTAGTCTTTTCCTTTCCCTCTCGATGGCTCGTCAATGTCTTTAGCTACTAATAACAATTCAACAATAATACAATATCAATTCTATCCAAATCACATTCAATTATAAAGCCAAGCATATTTTGAAATTTATTCAATTTAGTCCCTAAACTTGGGACAAGCATAACTTTTGATTTAGAGCTTCGGATTGAAATTCAATTTCAAATATATTCATTAGGGACCTCCTACTTTCTATTCCTATCAAAATTTTATGACATATTTTCATTTTATTCAATTTGGTCCCGAATGTACAAAATCAACAATTAAGCTTTACAATTTAGTCATTTTCTTAATTTAAGCTTAATTTCTAACAATTTCACACCAATTTCATCCAATTCTCAACAATGGTAACTTTATAAAACATTAAAATTTTTACAAATTAGTACATGGGCTAGCTAAATCAAGCTTTCATGATTCAATTTTCATAAAAATCAAAGAAAAATTAGCTATGGACTTACTTGAATTAAAGGTCAAATATCTAGAACCCTAACAATGACATCCTCCTCTTTGGTTTCTTTGTTTTGGCCGGTTGGAGAATATGATAATTCATCTCTCCTTCCACTAAATTCCCTTTTATATTAAGGTTAATTTGTTAATTAACTTAATTGATTACGTTTTATCTTAATAAATCTCATTTTACTTAATTAATCAATATATAACATTATCGTCCACTATCTCATTTTTATAAAGGGTTTAATTACCATTTTAGACCCTTGTTTAATTGCAATTTAAGTCCTCAAGCCATTTCCTAATTAAGAATCTATAGCGATTGTACTTTTACAATTTAGTCCCTAGACCTTAATTGCCCACAAAGTTGCTAAATTACTTAACTTTCAATTCATCTATACAAGCACTCCGTGAATATCCTTATTTAATATTTATGGACTCGATTTATGAAAATGAGGTCCCAAAGCCTCATTTTTTTACACCATTAAAAATCGGGTCATTACAAACTTTATTATATATGGTAGGATTAAGAATGAATTAAAATCAGTTAATCATTTTTAAGCTATGAATTAACCTTTTTTATTTTCTTTAATTATAATTACTTTAATTTGATCACTATCATCATCGTCAATTCCCACAACTCATAATAGAACAATGGTTTAACAACCATTTTAGTCCTTTGGATAATTGCTATCTAGGTCCTCAAACATTTTCTAGATTAAAAATCAATAGAGATTGGACTTTTACAATTTAGTCCTTGAGCTTCAATTAATTATTTTCTCGTTTAAATTACTAAACCGAATTTCAATATATTTTCATACTAACTTCGTCAATCTTTATTTTTCATTCTTATATACTCAGTTTATGAAAATGAGGTTTCGAAACCGTATTTTCTGACACCACCGAAATTCAGGTCATTACACTTAAAGCTGCAAATGCTTTTAATAGGCTCAATGTAACTATGTGCCATGCCTTTTGTATTAGCTCAACAAAACTTTGAGAAATCATTCTGCCTAGAAACAGATGTCAGCCCTAAGGGAATTGGAGCTATTCTTTCTTAGGATGGGAGGCCAATAGACTATTTGAGTAAGGCTCTAAGCCTTAGACATGCTAACTTATCTATCTATAAAAAAGTATATCTAGCTATACTTATCTATCTAATTACTAACTGGAGGCATTACTTTGTGTGTAGCTCATTTGTTTGAGTCATGAAAGTATACATACATGCATATATCTTGAATGAGAGGCAAAGATTACAAGTAAAGTAACCAAAAGGCATCCATCTCAACTGTTATCTGATTAGGTGCTTGGCTTCAAGAAAAAGGGTGGTGAAAGCAAAGAAAAAAGTATCACTACAATGATTGCTCCATGTGACCTCTACCACATTTTCATTAATTTCACTTCCTTCAAATTTCTTCACCTAAATCATTTTATTTGTTTTTTTTTTAAATAGAAAATGTATCATAATGTTCTCTTGGGATAGTTAGTTTTTTTACTGCAAGACAAAGGAAGAATTATGTGTACGGCAGAGTTTATGCTCGAAGAATGTGGTGAAAGCTTGAGAGAATTTGTTAGTATATGGTGGTGGAGGTTATACCTTTTTACAAACATACCTCTCTTCAATCTTTGGGCCTTTGGTTGGGCTAAGTAAGAAAAACTGAGAAATCAAAATTTGATATAAATTTAGGAGTTTTAATGGGTTTTAGAATATAAGTTAAAAATGTAGTTACCCGAATTGAATTCTATATTTTATTTAATTTGTAATTAAATTTAAATTTTTTATTATTTAAAAATAAAATATGAAAAGTAAACATTTAACAGAAAATTATTTTTCAAAAAATAAATATATAAGAGTTATTAGTTATACTTTATTTATTTAAAAAAATAATTTTTTTAAAAATACTTTGAAACTTCACTGAATAATGTTTAAAAGTCATAAAATAGAGTTCATTTTATCAAAGTAAGTCAAAAACATTAAACCAAAAGATTTGTATAAAAAAAATTAAATTGAACCGAATTAATTTATTATGAATGATTTGAGAAAATTCAAAAAATCCGTTTGAATCGAACCTACCCCTAATATTTATTGTCATTGTTGAAGAGAGTATAAGGAGACTAACGAGTGATTGGTTGAAGTATATATCCTTGGTTCTATAGGATTGTGTCTCTAAACATTTTGTTAGCTTTGTTGTCTCATCATCATCATCATCATCTATAAAAACTAATATTGATAATGGTAATAGAATGATCGCAAAAATAAAGAAAAATAAGAATATTAATTTTACGTGAAAATTTTTTCGAAAAAAAATCATGGACAGAGGAGAAGAAATTCACTAATATTGAAAAACGAATGATACAATAAGAGTTTCAATTACGTTTATTTAAAGGTTGAAAAACTTTATTCTAATTAATGTCAAATAGAAGAAGTGTAGTTCTATACGAATTCTACTTGTGCGATATTGTCCGTACCTGCGACAGATCTCCTTATTTTACCATCATATTTTATTTCTTTAATAAAAATTTGGGTCACATAATTCTAACATCATCGGATGTTGTTAGCTTTTGAGAATTAAAAATTATAAGTTGTATCATGATATGTGTGCATTTGTGGTGTTTGGGCCTTTTAAACTCCTAAGGTTTAAAGCTTATAAATTCTTTAATGAAATTAAGAGTTGATAAATCTTTTGGTTAAATTTTGCAGTGTTGTAGTTACTGCAATTGTCTCTTTTCTATTGAATTTTTCTCAAAAAGGCAGCAATATTTATGCAGTAGTTCCTATTTTATGTATTAATTGTTATTTATGGTTAATGAAAAAAATCTTCAATTCATAAATAAATAAGTAAAGTTTAGATCTTGTTATCATTTAAAGACAAAAATATATTTCAAGTTTCCATTTTGGTAAGATTAGATTGTCCAGAAGTTCCAATTTCCAATAGAAATAGAGTGTAAGTTAAAAATTGATGTTCTATTTATGGCATTGAAAACCAACTTCTGCCTGCAAAACTTACACAAAGCATATGCAAATCCCACTTTTCATCCAACATTCCACACCACATCATGCGACATGACACGTCTACTCTCCTGTCCCATTTACAGCCCTAGGAGTAGGGAGTGAATGCCACGCTCCCATGAGTTGAAACTTCATTACTAGATTTTATCGCACAATATTTTATATTTTGTAAGAGATTTTCATATAAACTTATTAATTTTATGTTTCAATCTTTAAATTATTATATAATAACATCAATTACTTTTTAAAATATAAAAATATTTTAATAATTTTACAATTAAATTGAAATTAAATTGATTCGTGACATAAATATTTATATATAGTATAAGTTATCCCTCGTTTCATTAATAGTATAGTAATATAAGGAAAAAATTTTATTTATTACATAATTAGATATAAAATAAAGAATAATTAATAGAAATTTAAACTTGAAATTAGAAACATAAATAATAACTTTTGTAAAAAATAAGATCTCTTTAAAATAAACGAAAATTTTCATTCTCTTTGTAAAAATAAATCATAAAAGTAGCTAAATATTACCAATTAAATAAATTTATTGCTAATCCATATACCAAATGTAACATAGTTTATTTTGTTGAATATTATATCTTACTAATTGATTGAAATAAATAGAAGTTTATCATGAAAATTAAATATATTTTTTTATTAAATAAGGGAAGTTAGTTAAATATAAATAATTCAATTTAATTTAAATTTGAGATTAGATACTTAGAATGAGTTTAAATGGACAATATATTTACTTATAATTAGCATAAAAATAATAATAACAATAAAATTAAATGCTACAACATGAGTAATATCCTACCGCACCCAAACATCTATTCAATCTCACAATTAGGCGAGGTGGATAATGAGAATGGAATAAAGGGCATTGTTCAAAATTGGTGATTAAAACATAAGCACGTGGATGGGTGGGCGGGTCCATATTATTATAATCACAACACAAATACGAGATTCCCGCCCCTGTGTCTCCTCTCCCGCATGTGAAACATTTCTCTATCCAATGAAATCATAGTTTCTATTTTTTCTTCCGATTCTCCCCAAAGTGCCCTCTCATATGTTATCCGTACGAATTGTATCACCCCATATGTTTTCCATACTGATCATACTACATTGCTATCGTATTAATTTTTTTAGTATTATTGACTTACTAGATTTTGCCATATTTATATGTGATAGCAACATAAATTTATTTTTTAATATATTTATTTTTAGTTAATTATCAAATAAAATACTATTAAATTTGAATTTTTCTTATTAAGAATGAAGTTGGTGTGCTAAATTTAAAATCTTACAAAAAAAAGGACTAAATTGGAACAAAGAGAAAAGAGGAGGCTTGATTGAAAGATTGAAAATTTAAAGATGATTGGATAAAAATTGAAGGGTTAAAATTTTTTTTTAAGTGGTTGGATAAAGATTGAATGATTTTTTATATTGTTACAACTCTGTAATTAGTTTAAATTTAATTTTTGAATTTTAAATTATTTAGTGATAATATTTAGAATTATTTAGTAATAATATTTAAAATATTTGGTGATAATATTTAGTTATAATATTTAGTGATAATATTTAAAATTATTTAATAATAATATTTTAAAAAAATCTAGCTAAATTTTAGCACTAAAAATATGTATAAATACCTAGTGGCTACAATCAATTAAACACACTTTGCCTTTGACATTTAATAAATTCTTTATTTTTTTTCTTCCTTCATGCGTCACCCATATTCCATTCTTTTAATTCTTTTTCTTTAACTTTTAACTTTTTGGTTTAATTTCCTTCCAAGGCCCTTTCCCTTTTCACCTTTCACAATTCCATAAAACCACTTTCAAAGCATGATTTTTTTTCATGATTAACTAAATCCTTTTTAGCCTTAGTTCAGTTATCACTTCGACAAGGTAATTGTGAGATATAAACCCACACCAAAGACTTTGTAATTCGACATTCGCTATCTCTCTGGTATATGGGATAGTACAAATTCGTTCTTCAAAGTTGATTTGATTTCAATTCAAAAGCGCGCATGTTGGGTTGGAATCGTTTGGCGTACAGTTGGGAAGTTGAGTCGGCAGTGCTATATTTAAAATTTCGCTAACAAATTGGTGTGTTTAATTGGAAAAATCTAGTTAGATTCCCTTAAGGAAGATAGTGATCAGATTTAAACGACCCACATGGTTGAGGCCGTTAATTCGAGTTGGGCTTTTAAGATCGCAAGGCTGTCGAAGTCTTAAATTACGGGCACGTGCCACGTGGTTGAAAATTTGACAAGGGTCGATTTGCAGGTGATACCGGGATCGGCTACGAGATAAAGAGTTGGCGGTTTGAGGGATCCTCGATTACTATAACCAGCTTATCGATTGGAAGGGAAAATCTATTTCAAGGATCAATTCAATATTGGAGTACACCGGGGCTAAGACTAAGCTTAAAAAAAAAATTTATTTATCCATTTATTTTATTTTCTTAAATTTATTTTTGTATTTTTGAATATATTTTTATTTTATTTATTTTTCGTATTTCCTTATTTTATTATCTTAATCAATTTCAAACCCCTATTTTTTCAGCACTACTATGCACAAGTCGTGGGAAAGATTGTGGCCACGACAACGAATCTGGTTACAAGAAAAGGCGAAATTAGATAACCAGTCCCTATGGATTCAACCCTACTATTCTATATTTTAATTTATTTTTATATTTGTTTTAGGAATTTATATTTGGTGGTTTCAATGCCCATCAAATTTTGGCGCTATTGTCAGAGATTAATGAAATTTTCTAATTTTTGTTTGTTTTCTTTATGACCAGATCAGAATCGAGGACTCTAACATTTGAATCGGAGATAGAAATGTTGGCTCGAACACTTCGAAAAGAAGCTATTCAGCGCAGTAAACAACCACAACCTGATTTTGAATAAGGATCTTACACCAAAGATATCTACTCATCCAAAGATTCAGACGAAATGGCAGATCAAACTATACGCCAACTTGCAGCTGCACCAGATGAACAACAACCGTTATGCATAACTTATCCGACGGGTGAAACACCGTTCGAGTTAAAGTCAGGATTAAAACATTTATTGCCTACTTTTTGCGATTTGAAAAATGAGAACCCCCATACTCATCTAAAAGAGTTCCACATGGTTTGTCTAAGTATGAAACCAGAAGGAGTAACTAAGGATCAAATAAAACTATGAGCTTTTCCTTTTTCATTAGCTGACTCTACTAGAGAATAGTTGTTTTATTTACCTCTGGGATTTGTTAATACTTGGACTGATATGTCTCGACTGTTTCTTGACAAGTTTTTCCCAGTAGCTCGAGCAGCCAAATTAAGGAGGAGTATAGTTAGAATACAACAAAAGGAAGCAAAGTCACTCTATGAATATTGGGAGCGATACAAGAAATTATGCGTAAGTTGCCCACAACATAGCCTATCTAAACAGTTACTCTTATAGTATTTCTACAAAGGGTTACTCCCAATAGAAATGAAGATTATTGATGTTGCTAGTGGAGGAGCTCTTGTGAACATGACTCCACAAAGAGCTAGGGAATTAATTTCGACTATGGCTACAAATTCTCAACAGTATCAACCACCTATGAAACCTACGATAAGGGTTCATGAGCTAAGTACTCCTTCCATAGTAAATAAGATTAATGAACTTACTAATATAGTTAAAAATATGCTTGCAGGACAGACAAACCCAGATCGGTTGTGCTGGATTTGTGCTAAGTCTGATCATCCTACTGACTCGTGCCCGATTTTACTTAAAGACACAACTGCACAAGTAGATGCCATTGGGAACTTCCCAGGGCCTCCTCAAAGGTACTATGATCCATATTTGAACACGTACAATGCAGGGTAAAGGGACCACCCAAATCTAAGCTATGGATCGAACCATTGATACAATTAACCATATCAACCAAGACCACCTCCACCTCAACTGTATCAACCTCCAAAGTCATCTCTCGAAACCATGGTAGAAAGGTTAGTCGTCAGCATCGAAAAGTTCCAACAAAAGACTGAATCACATCTCCAAGAAATGGATCAGCAAATAAGTAAGTTAGCTCTTACAGTTAGTCGTTTGGAGAACCTAGGAAAATTATCATCTCAAACCGAGCCAAATCCACGTCTAAATGCAAGTGTTGTAACCGTAAAGGATGGGAAAGATTCAAAACTAGTGACTGGCACGATTTGTGACCAAGATGTTGAACAGTAAGCCGAACTAGCAGCTCCTCCTGATGCCAATGCCTCATAAACCATTTGTTATACTTCCACCATACCTTTAAAGGCTTGACCAAGTTAAAAAAGAATAAGAGGAAAAAGAAATCCTTGAGACATTTGGAAAGGTAGAAATTAATATTCCTTTACTTGATGCAATTAAACAGGTTCCAAGCTATACAAAATTTTTGAAAGAACTGTGTACTGGAAAAAAGAAGCTCCAAAGAAACGAATGGTTGAATGTGGGAGAAAATATTTCTGCAGTGCTACAAAAGAAAATCCCACCTAAGTGTAAAGACCGAGATATGTTTTATATATCCTGCAAAATAGGTAATATTGGCATAAAGAAAGCCATGTGTGATTTAGGAGCATCTATTAATGTAATGCCTTTATCTATTTTTAAATTACTAAACACGGGTCCTTTGAAAGAAATAAGTGTGATTATTCAATTTGTAAACAAGTCATACATATATTTAGAATGGGTACTGAAAGATGTTCTCGTAAAGGTAAATAAATTAATTTTTCCTTTAGACTTTTATATCATTGATATGGAAGACAACTATTCGAAAAATGATTCTGATATTTTACTCGGAAGGCAATTTCTAAGTACCGCACGTAAAAATATTGATGTTCATAGTGGAACCCTCACTATGGAATTCGATGGTGAAGTGGTAAAATTTAATGTTTATGAAACGATGGACCAGCCCAATACAATGTCGAATATTTCTAGTATTGATATTATTGAACCACTGACAAAATTTCATTTGAAGTATCATGAAGGGGGTGGATTACAATCTGTACTTTCCAAGAGTTTAGGCCTCAATATGATGGATGAATTGGATGAGATAATGATATTCAGAGAAGCAATTTGAGAAACCGTTGTTCTATTGGAGACTACTCAATTCCCTAGAAGCCAAGGTAAGTACTTTGAACTTTCTTCTTCTAAAACTAAAGTTTTGCCTTCTATTTTGCAAGTCCCTAAGATAGAGCTTAAACCATTGTCAGAACACTTGAAGTATGCCTATTTAGGTAATGGAAACACTTTACCAGCAATAGTTTTTCATAAACTTTCGGGATTAGAAGAGGAGAATTTAACTCGAGTTTTGAGAGACTATAAAAGGGCTATCAAATGGACGATTGCCGACATAAAAGGGTTAAGTCCCTCAATTTGTATGCATAGAATACCAATAGAAGAAAACGCATGCCTAAAAAGAGAAGCTCAAAGACGCCTTAATCCACCAATGATGGAGGTTGTCACAAAGGAAGTTCAAAAGCAACTGGATACCGAGATGATCTATCCAATTTCTGATAGTAATTGGATCAGCCCAATTCATGTGGTCCCCAAGAAAATCAGCATGACTGTAATAAAAAATACAACAGGAGAATTAGTTCCCACTTGGGTCCAAAATGGGTGGAGAGTCTGTATAGATTACAGGAAGTTGAACTCTTAATTCAAAAAGACCACTATCCACTTCATTTTATTGATCAAATATTAAAATTTTTAGTAGGAGAAACTTATTATTTTTGTCTTGATAGTTATTTAGGTTTTTTTCCAAATTCCAGTGGCACTAGAGGACCAAGAGAAAACAACGTTTACATGTTCTTTTGGCACGTTGGCCTACAAACAGATGTCGTTTGGACTTTGCAATGTGCCAGCCACATTTCAGAGGTGTATGATAAATATATTTTCTAACTATGTCAAAAAATATTTGAGGTATTTATAGATAATTTTACAGTTTATGGTGATTCTTTCAATGAATATATGTCAAACCTTATTAAAATTTTGGTAAGATGCTTAGAATTTAATCTAATTCTTAATTATTAAAAAAGTCATTTTATGGTAGATAAGGGATTAATTTTAGGGCATATTATTTGCACTGAAGGGACCATGGTCAATAAGGCCAAAAATGATTTTATCAACTCACTTCCATACCCCACAACTGTGAGGGAAATTTGTTTTTTTCTTGGTCATGCAGGTTTTTAGAGGCACTTTATTAAAGATTTTTCTAAGATTTTGCGACCGCTCAACAATCTCTTACAAAAAGATAAAGAGTTCAAATTTGATCAAGCATGCAAAAACGCATTCGACACTCTCAAACAAAAGCTTGTTTTAGTTTTTATAGTACAACTGCCAAATTGGGACTACCCTTTCAAGCTCATGTGCAATGTAAGTAACCAAAGTGTAGGAGCTATCCTCGGGCAAAGAATTGGGAAGGAACCTCACGTCATATCCTACACCTCTAAAACACTAGATGCTGCTCAGAGCAATTACTCAACTACTGAAAAAGAATTATTAGCTATTGTTTTTACTTTGGAAAAATTTAGATCGTATTTATTAGGCACTAAAGTTATTGTTTTTTTTTACCATGCAGCTTTGAACTATTTGATCGGGAAAAAGAGGCAAAACTTAGGTTGATTCGATAGATTCTCTTCTTACAAGAATTCAATCTCGAAATCAATGATAAAAAAGAAAGTGAAAACCTAGTAGCTGATCATTTGAGTGGAATTCCCTTCGCAAAAGATGACACACCTCTTAAAGATGACTTCCCGGATGAAAGTCTTCGGTCAGCTTAGACAGTTTACTTATGGTTTGCAGATATAGTAAATTACTTCGCTACAGGTATTGTTTCTTCCAACTTATCACGTTTTGAAAAGATAAGCTCAAAAGAGACTCAGATATTATATTTGGGATGATCCATACCTATGGAAACACTACTCCGATCAGGTAATTTGAAGTTGTGTCATAAAAACTGAGGTACAACCTATCCTTTCTTTTTTGTCTTTCTTATACTTGTGGAGGGCATTTCAATCTTAAACGCATCACACATAAAGGTAATTGAATATGGATTATTTTAGCCAAATATATATCGTGACGCTTATTTATTTTGCAAAACTTGCGAGAGATGTCAAAAAGTGAGGAGTTTAAATTGGAAAAATGAGATGCCCCTAACACTTATACATGTATGCAAAATCTTTAATGTGTGGGGTATCGATTTTGTGGGACCGTTTGTTTCATCATTTAATAATGTTTACATCATTCTGGCTGTAGATTATGTATCTAAATGGGTAGAAGCTAAAGCTACTTGACATGCCGATGCTAAAACTGTAGTGGATTTTCTAACAAACTCTATTTTTTCTAGGTTTGGCATACCGAGGGGATTAATTAGCGATTAAGGAACTCATTTCTATGATAAGGTAATTGACACTCTACTGAAAAAGTATGGGGTGACACAATGTGTGGCCACGGCTTATCACCTACAAACAAACGGTCTAATGAAAGTTTCGAACCGCAAAATAAAGTCGATTTTGGAAAAGACCGTGAAACCAAATAAGAAAGACTGGAGCTTACAATTAAACGATGCATTGTGGGCATACTGTACTACTTACAAAGGACCCATAGGAATGTCCCCTTACCAACTCATATTCGATAAATTGTGCCACCTTCCAGCTGAGTTGGAAGATAATGCATTTTTGGCAATAAAAAGATGCAACATGGAGTTGGATGCCGCAGGTAATTATTGAAAATTAGATATTCAAGAGCTTGAAGAGATTCGACGTGACGCATATGAAAATGCCCAAATTTATAAAGATAAAACTAATGCGTTTCATGACCAAAGAATATCTCGCAAACAATTTCTAATTGGTCAAAAAATGTTACTTTACAATCTAGCACTAAGGATTTTTGCAGGTAAGCTTCAAACCAAATGGCTTCGTCCTTTTGTTGTTACTAAACTATTTCCTCATAATACAGTAGAAATTAAAAACGAGGAGTCCGGGAAATATTTGAAAGTTAATGGACAAAGGTTAAAACCCTTTTACGAGAATTTTCAAGTATACTTGGTAGAGGAATTAGTTTTTGAGGAGCCGAACGATTAAATTTTCCAGGTCGTTGAGCTAACGACGTTAAACAAAAGCGCTTAGTGGGAGGCAACCCACATTTATTTTTATTTATTTAATTTAATTTTGAATTTAATTTAGTTTGAGAATTAAATAAAATATTATTTTAATCCGTTTGATTGTGCTATTTTCCAGGAGCAGCCTTCAGCTGTAGACGAACGACTTCATCGCATTGAAGCTCGCCTCGAAATAATGGAAGCCATCATCTCAAACATCCTACTGTTCTACAAAGTGATCACTTCCATCGCCTTCCGGCCCATTAAATATAAACGGAAAGTACACTTTCTCCATTCATATTATTCTTTTTACACATTGGGGGCAATATGGGCTAAATAGGGGGAATTTTGGATCATGCCATACTTTCTTTTTACATGTGTTATGCTAAGAATAATTTTTTAATTCATTTCGGAAATAAACCTCTAATTCTTATGTTTGGTTTACTTAAATAAGTGGGTGAATCATGAATAGCTATTGCTTGCTTGATCAATGAATATTTTGTAGAATTGAAAATGCTATGCCTTAGTCGATATTTCATGAAAATTGTTGGTTTTATTGAACTTGCCTAAAGAAAGTACTCGTTTAAATAAATAAATAAATAGCTTGGTTAAGAGTGAAGAATTGGAAATATGACCAAGTTGAGTAACCGAGATGAGATGCTTGGGTTGTCATCTCATTTCGCTTCAAAAGGTTTGGTGACGAGCCGAAGCTTGTAACACTCCGCTATTGAGCTGCCTTGAGAAATAAATTGATTAGAGACATGTGAAATTGAGTGATAAGGTGCTTGTGTTGTCATCTCATTTCGCGTTAAAAGGTTTGATTATGTCTCAAATTCGTTAAAAATAAAAAATTAAATAAAGAGAACGTTCCAGGTTGAGTAACCGAGGTGAGGTGCTTGGGTTGTCATCTCACTTCGCATCAAAAGACTTGACTACATTTAAAAAATAAAAATAAAACAAAAAAATAAAAAAATGTATATAGATATAAATAAAAGCATATATTGAGTATGACCGTTTTGCATGTTTGATTGAGCCTAAATTTAGTGAAATAGTTGAGTTTGACATACTATTTGAGATTTTATAAAATGCTTATTAATTGAGTTTAGCAATTGTTTATTTTTGATTCACCCAATTGTTTGATGTATGCTTGACTAGGAAAATGGGTTTTGATTTTGAAAGGGATTGACAAATTATTTTTAGTGGATATCATGCTTCAGGACAGGTATCAGCTAAGTAGGGGGAATTTGATAGCAAGATAAATCCGTATTTTTAATATATTTATTTTTGGCTAATTATTAAATAAAATGTTATTAAATTTGAATTTTTCTTATCAGAAATGAAGTTAGTGTGCTGAATCCAAAATCTTACAAAAAAGGGCTAAATTGGAACAAAAAGCAAAGAGGAGGGCTTAATTGAAAGATTGAAGATTCAAAGATGATTGGATAAAGATTGAAGGGTTGAAGATTTTTTTTAAGTGATTGGATAAAGATTGAAGGGTTTTTGATATTGTTACAACTCTATAATTAGTTTAAATTCTAGTTTAAATTTGATTTTTAAATTTAAAATTATTTAGTGATAATATTTTGGAAAAATATAGCTAAATTTTAGCACTAAAAGTGTATATGAATACCTAGTGGCTACAACCAATTAATCACACTTTGCATTTGGCATTTAATAAATTATTTATTTATTTGTCTTTTTTTCTCCCTTCCTGCGTCACCCATTTTCTGTTCTTTCAATTTTTTTTCTTTTAACTTTTAGCTTTTTGGTTTAATTGCCTTCTAAGGCACTTTCCCTTTCCTCCTTTCACAATTCCATAAAACCACTTTCAAAGCATGATTTTTTTCATGATTAACTAAATCCTTTTTAACCTTAACCAGATTATCACTTCGACAAAGTAATTGTGAGATATAAACTCACACTAAAGACTTTGCAATTCGACATTCACTATCTCTCCGGTATATGGGATAGTACAAATTCGTCCCTCAAAGTTGATTTGATTTCAATTCAAAAAGCGCGCATGTTGGGTTGGAATCGTTTAGCGTATAGTTAGGAAGTTGAGTCGACAGTGCTGTATTTAAAATCTCACGAACAAATTGGTGTGTTTAATTGGAAAAAGCTAATTAGATTCCCTTAAGGGAAATAGTGATCGGATTTAAACGACCCACATGGTTGAGGCCATTAATTCGAGTTGGGCTTTTAAGATAGCAAGGCTGTCGAAGTCTTAAATTACGGGCACGTGCCACGTGGTTGGAAATTTGACAAGGGTCAATTTGCAGGTGATATCGGGATCGGCTACGAGATAAAGAGTTGGTGGTTTGAGGGATCCTCGATTGCTATAACCAGCTTATCGATTGGAAGGGAAAATCTATTTCAAGGATCAATTCAATATTGGAGTACACCGGGGCTAAGACTAAGCTTAAAATTTTTTTTATTTATCCATTTATTTTATTTTCTTAAATTTATTTTTGTATTTTTGAATATATTTTTATTTTATTTATTTTTCATATTTCCTTATTTTATTATTTTAATCAATTTAAAACCTCCTTTTTTTAGCACTACTACGCACAAGTCGTTGGTAAGACTGTGGCCGTGACAATGAATGTGGTTACAAGAAAAGGCGAAATTAGATAACCAGTCCCTGTGGATTCAACCCTACTACTCTATATTTCAATTTATTGTTATATTTGTTTTAGGAATTTATATTTGGTGGTTTCGACGCTCATCAATATGCAATATTTATTAAAATTAATATAAAAATTAAATATTATTTTGGTTGAATTGTTAAATTTGAGAGAACATATATTTCATGTTTTGGGTTTAAATCTCATCTCTCTCATAATCATGTATTTTTTTTTTTGAATTTCATATAATCGGGTAAACTATCAAAATAGTTACTTTTATTTGCCACAGGGTATATTTTAGTTATTTATGTTTGAATTGTTACGTTTTAGTCATTTCTATTATCGTTTTGTTACGAAATAGTCACTTTGCCGTTAAGATATGTTACCTTTCAAACAACAGTTCGACGTAGCAGTTAAAATGAGTTTTAAATGCTAACGTGAGTGTTCAGTTGAGATGAGAGAAGTTAATTCTTTTATGAAATATAAGACGAAGAAGAAGAAGAAGAAGAAGAAGAAGAAGAAGAAAAAGAAGAAGAATTGTTCAAATAATTCTCATTTCTTTTTACTCTCACAACAACCGAAAATAAATACATCCATAATCCCTAAAGCAACAATTTATCCCTAAATATACCCTTAATCCAACCTCTAAACCCAACATACCAAATGCAATACAAGAAACACAACATTACAACAATCTAAATCATTCTCTTCTTTCTTTTCTCCCTCTCCAAGATTCTCTCTTTCCTTAATAGTCCAACAAGCACCACATTTGCACGAGGTGCCACATGTGGATCAAACTAGTAGAAAAAAATGACAGCAACTATTTCTCCCATTCCCATAATCTAGACACCTTAAAAATCTCTTACTTGGATTTTCATTCGACCATAAAGTTCTCAACATAGCTGAGCAACCACAATAACAAGTAGTTGTAGTGGTTTGTGCATCCATTTCTTCTTCTTCTTTGTTGTTCTGCTCTTCTCTTCTCTTCTCTTCTCCCAACTAGGCAAAATTTTGTATTCTATTTTAATAAAAAAAATTTAACTTTTCTCATCCCAGTTGGACATCCACGTTGTCATTTAAAATCCATTTTAACTGCCACATCGGACAGTCGTTTGGGAGGTAACAAATCTTAACGGTAGAGTTACCATTTCATAACAAAATGATAACGCAAGTGGCTAAAACGTAATATTTCAAACATAAGTGTTTAAAATGTAATATAAGGCAAACAAAATTGACTATTTTAATGGTTTACCTTATAAAAAAATAAAAATACCCTTGAATGAATATTTATTGCTTTGTTAAAACAATGATATTTTGGTAATTTAATAACTGAGTTGGAGCCTAATTATGGGTGACATCAATTCAATCAAAATCTTTATTATAGTATAAATAGATATGGGTGAAGATGGTTTTTTTTTTAAAATATTAGTTTACATTAAAAAAAATTTATGTTACCTATTTACTTATTTCATTTCCTTATGGGCTGTTGAAAATCTTATTTCTATTCTTTGTATTAAATATTTGTAATTTATAATTTTATATTAATATATAAACATATACATGCATAGAAATGGTATATTGAACTTGAAAATAAATTATTTGTAGAAATTAAATCAATTGTGTATTAATTTTAATTGCTACTTTCCGTTGCAGTAATTTAAAAATAGTAGGTTTAAACGTATATATCATTCTTCAATCTAATTAATTGGGATTTGAGGGGTTTATAAATAATTTAAAAATATAAAAAAATTAAAATTTGTAAATTAATGAATTCAAAATGAAACATTAAAACGCCTTTGATATTGATGCATACACAAAAATAAAATGTCTACTTGTGTGTTTTTGTAGTATTACAAATAGTAAGCTATAATATATCTATTCATATTTAATATTTTTTAATTAAATAGAAAAATTATATTTTAATTTTTCAAATTTATAATTTAATCCGTAGCCCACACTTGCTAAAATTTGCAAATTGTTGCAATAGTTGTTATAAATTTCTCAATTATTATTATTATTATTTAAATTTTGCATTACTTACAATTGGTTGTCTTCTCTTGGGTTAATTTTGGAGATAGAATCACAAATTAATATTTGTTAATATTAAATTATTACTATTGATGGAGCATTGTTACAATAATTTGAACATACTATTTTGAAGATGGGACGAATTATAAATAATATAGTAAATATATACGTTGAGTGAAGTTGGGACGAATTATAAATAATATAATAATTATATATGTTGAGTGAAGTTGGGACGAATTATAAATAATATAGTAATTATATACGTTGAGTGTTTCTATGTATCTGTTTTTCCATAAAGTTATTTTTCTATTTATATGATATGGTTCTTGGATGTAACGTCTTAGGTAGACCCTTATTTATGTTAATACGTACCTATTCCAAAGTTAATACGTGTTTCCTAAGTGTGGGTTTGCTTGCATAATGATGCAAACTCTTCACGTGCGAGCATGATGAAGCGAGTGCGAACTCATGTTAGCGAACTACGCATGTTATCACTATTGAATTGGATTGATCCCAATCAAATAACCAGATAATGGGTCGATAATGGTGAAAACTGTAACAATATAAAAAATAAAAGGAGGAAGAAAATATGAATTAAATAGAGACACCACTAAACTTAGTTCATGAATAAGACTGTTAACTTGAAATCCACAAAGTCGATTAGATAACATAATTTTTATAAATTAAATTGGCATGTTTTAGATTATTGTTTAATTAACAATGTAAATTGTATTTAAATATACTTATTGAAATATTAGTGCTAATGTAAAATATATTTAGACAGTTTAATACAAAAAATGTAATGATATAAATTCACATCAATGAAAGTGATATGATGAGAAAGAAATATATAATAAAGTAATTATATTTTCTTGAATTCAATAAAAAATAAATATATATTTTCTTGAATGTAAATTCGAATTTAAAAGATAAGAAATAATAAAAAATTCCGAAAAATATGTAAATTAATTTCTGTAGATATTAATTAAATAAACTTTTAAGATTTGTTTTTTTTGCTTAATGATAAATTTGGTCATTAAAGTTTACATGTTTTGTCAAAATGACCTTAATTGTATTTTTGAGTTTTTTTGACCAGCAACTTTTATTCTTTTTTTCAAATTGCTTTTTTTTTAACAAATTTGATAAAAATACTGTTAAAAAAATTAACGGGATGGTGTGAAATTTCATATGTAAAAATTTTTAATGAGATATAATTTATTACTTTGATAACTAATAAAATAATTATATGTGGAAAATAATAAAATAAATAACTTACGAAGTTAAAAAAATAACTCTTAATTTATTAATTATCTTTTTGAAACCTCTTAGTAAATAAAGGCATGCATTCATTTGGAACACTTTTTTGTTTAAGATAATTACGTTTATTTTCTTTAAATTAAGAGTTATTTTTTAAATTTCATGTATGATTTATTTATTTTATTATTTTTAACATGTAATTATCTTATTGAGTTACCTTAATAATAAATTACATCTCATTAAAAATATTTCACATCATCCCCTTAAACTCTTTAATGTGCTTTCATCAAATTTATAAGAAAAAGCCAAAAAGACTAAAAAATATAATTAGGACCATTTTGATAAAATATGTAAACGTTAATGGTTAAATTTGTCATTAACCCTTACTTTTTATAGAAAATATTTAAATATGTTTTAAAAAAATATAAACAAAAATATTCTAGTCTTTAAATCGTTTAAACACTTGAAAACCAACAAAGAATCTTAAAACGACGATTGAGTCATTTTAATAGCATTTATGGCAGATGCAAGAGGAGGTCGGCCGGCGAGCCAGAGTGGGAGGAGACATAAAAAAAAAAAAGAAGAAATTCTTGAAAAGAAAAACAAAAATTTTCATTTCTTATAATCAAACAATTATATTAAACATTCATCCCTGTCCTCTCAAAAATTAAATATATTCTCTGCACAGACTAGCTCTCTCTCAGTTGCAATTAATTGTTTTTTTTCCTTATAAAATAAATTTCCAATATTCCTTTCTGTTTACTCTGGCTTTCTCATGAACCAAACACCCCCATCTTTCTCTCTCTCGCTGCGTGCATTCTTGGTTTGCTTTACACCGAGGAAATTCTGACTCCGCTGTTTGGCTCTTCACTTCTTTTCCCTTCTAAATACCGTTTTTATATGAAGCCTCCTTGGTTGCCTCCGGTTTCTGCGGTATGTTCCTGTTTTTTGGAACCCTGTCTTCGATTCAATCTCATTGTAATTTTGTTTTTAATACTTGAAGCTTATTAACAATCCACTTGGCCGTTGCCAATCTCATTGTAATTTTCCTTCAAAACAAAATAGTCATTGTTTGAAAATAGCAAAGCTTTGTTTTTTTTTTTTCAAAATATTTTTTTTTTTGTAATTCCATATTTGGCGCGTTTCTGTTTCTCGCAATCTCCGTAGGAATAAAAATTTAGCATTTTTGTTAAATGCTGTGTGTTTTTCTTTTCCCCATTGCTTAGTCCATGTTCGTGGGGTTTCTTGTTCTATTGCCTGTTTTTAAAAATATCGATTAAAGCTGATAGTGATTCTCATCGCCGAGTCTTGTCTCGGCTAAAGATCTCTTCACCTTTTTCTCGAAGGTCATTTTCTAAACAATCATAGTTTTCATCCTTTTAAACAATTCTCTTTTGATTTAACTCTTTCTTTACTTGTGATAGGAGATGTCTAAATCAAATTTCTTAACAGCAATCGTAAGGTTTTTTTGTTTTTGTTTCTACGATGATAAAATATTTAGATCAAAATCAAAATTCTGCAGTTTTTTTTGTTACTTCCATATAAATATGTGTTTGCATTTGTTTCCAATTATGAATGATGTTCCAGATCAATAGATTATTCAGGAACCGCTCATATTGCCTATCAGAGGAGACATTTGAGAAGTAATACTTATTTATTTTTTTCTGGATAATAGTTCTATGTTCATATAACAAAAAGGAACTATTGAACTTAGACAAATATGTCATTTGCTTTGTTGGGGTGCATCATTTTAGGAAAAAAAATGAACTTTGTGTTGTGTTTTAAAATAATTTTTGGTGGCTAGTTTATATAACTTATCTGACTCTGTTCTAATTTTCTCTTCCACTTCAGTTTATATAAATTTGCATTTTAGTGGTTTCCTGCCGTGAAGGCTAAATTATGGATAACGTTAAGGTTGAAGAGAACCTATTTTCAATTAGTGACGCCAAGGTAAGAATTTGATTGCATTTGGATATGTTAGATTTGAAGCATTGGAACTTACATCTTCTTTTAAACAAAAATTTGCTATTCTTCGTTTTCTTGTCAACCAAGTGGCAAAGGGCTTACATTGAATTGAAGTTTTGAATGACATCAGGTCCTAAGTTCGATCTCTGGACACCCACTCCCCCCCCCCCCCCCCCTTCACAAATGCTGAAGTTTTGGTTGGCATAAATTCATCTCTGAAGTTCATAATTTTTGTAACTGTTTTTCTTATTATCAAAGGAAGGCCTTTTGTTTTCTGGGCAGTTGTGATGGTTGAAACTTGTTGCCTTTTTTTTTTTTTTTTTCATGACAGAAAAAATACATCTTAATGTTCACAGAATCACAGTTTTCTTATTTTATACTTTTTCTTTTTCCTTATGCAGTTACATGGAGAAATGTGCAAGAAGCTTTCAGCAATTTATTGCAAAGTCTCATCGATATTCCCTTCCTTGGAAGCAGCACGGCCTGGGAGCAAATCTGGGATTCAGGCCTTATGCTCATTGCATATAGCTCTAGAAAAGGCCAAAAATGTTCTTCAACACTGTTCAACATGCAGTAAACTTTACTTGGTAAGAGTTTCTTTTGTGTTGTGTACACACACATGCAGAAGAAATATATATGCATAATTGTGTATATGTACTCGTGTGCATTTTTAGAGTAATGGTTTTGACTTCTATTTGATGCATTCACTAAATGATTTTTGATGTTTTTGTTTTCCACCTTGTTTTCCTCCCCTTGGGGATGTTTACTAATGATATTGTTTCTCATGTAGGCTATTACTGGAGATTCCGTTCTTTTAAAATTTCAGAGGGCAAAATGTGCTCTTATTGATAGTCTTAAGCGCGTAGAAGATATGGTTCCTCAGTCCATTGGATGTCAGGTACTTATTTCCCCCTTCTGGTTTGATGAAATTATGTAAATTTTTGAATGTTTAAATAAACAAGGGTCTTTTTTTGCAAGCAGTTTGAGTAAGTGTTGTGCTGCTGCTAGTGTTCTATCCACATAATTCCAGTGCATCTTTATAATTCCTAATGTGTGTGGTTCAAATCATGAAGGTTCTTCAAATTTTAGGAAATCTGCTGTCATGGTTATATCAGAGTTACCTGGAATATGAATCTTGTATGTGAAACCCTGTAATGGCTGTTACTTTTGCTTTTATACTAACATTATTCTTGATTACTTGTTTGGCTTCAGATTTTAGAGATTGTAAATGAACTTGAGGGGACTGTTTTCTCACTTGATCTGTTTGAGAAGCAAGTTGGTGATGAAATAATTACATTACTCCAGAATGGGAGGAAATTTGAAGAATGTAACGATACCAATGAACTTGAGTCTTTCCACCAGGCTGCTTCTAGACTTGGCATCAGTTCTTCTAGAGCAGCCCTAACTGAAAGAAGGGCTCTCAAGAAGGTGATAGAAAGAGCCCGTATGGAGGAGGATAAGAGGAAGGAATCTATTGTGGCTTATCTTTTACATCTCATGAGAAAATACTCCAAGTTATTTCGAAGTGAGGTTTCAGATGATGACTCACAGGGTTCAACACCTTGTTCCCCTACTGTTCTGGGTTCTCTTGAGGATGGAGGGTCTGGTGGTAGTGGCTGTGCATTTGAGCGGCAGCTATCAAAGCTCAATTCTTTCAATTTCAAGCCAAATATTAGGAGATCTGGGCAGATACCCCTTCCACCCGAAGAATTACGATGTCCAATATCTTTGCAGCTTATGTATGAACCAGTTGTAATTGCCTCTGGACAGACATATGAAAGGATCTGCATTGAGAAATGGTTTAGTGATGGGCATGACACCTGTCCAAAGACTCAACAGAAGCTCCCACATCTCTCTTTGACTCCTAATTACTGTGTCAAGGGTCTCATTGCTAGTTGGTGTGAACAGAACGGAGTTCCTATCCCTGATGGCCCCCAAGAGTCTCTTGATCTTAACTACTGGAGATTGGCCTTGTCTGCATCTGAGACTGCAAATTCTCGATCAAGGGATAACGTTGGTTCATGTAACTTCAAGGAGGCTAAGGTGGTTTCGTTGGAGAAGAGTGGTACCATTAAGGAAGTGGAAGTAAATGAATCTGAAAATGAATCTCAATGTCCACAGGAGGAAGTGTCTGAGATCAATGTTTTAGAAAGATATCAGGAATTCCTATCTATCCTAAATGAAGAAGAGAACTTGATGGAAAGTTGCAAAGTCGTGGAACAAATAAGGCTTTTGCTGAAAGATGATGAGGAGGCCCGGATTTTTATGGGGGCTAATGGCTTTGTTGAAGGACTATTGCGATTTCTTGAGTCGGCTGTGCGTGAAGGAAATGCAATGGCTCAGGAAATTGGGGCAATGGCTCTGTTTAACCTTGCTGTCAACAATAACAGGTTTGTTACTCATGTTTTATGCCTTTGCTTTGTTAAACCCAGACATGGATATTTGTGAGCAATACAGCCTCTTGCAAGCTGCTGCTACTTTCTGATTCATTGAAGGATGCACCAAATGCATCATTGTTGGAGAACATTGTTGTGTCTTTTATTTTAGCACTGTTATTCATATGATTGATCAGCATTTTATATGCAATTATCAATATGAATCTTTTATAATTTTCTTTCTCATTCTTTTTAATAAATATATCAGGAACAAGGAATTGATGTTAGCAGCTGGAGTGATTCGATTGCTGGAGAGTATGATTTCCAACTCCAATGCCCATGAAGCAGCAACTGCTCTATATCTTAATCTCTCTTGCCTTGAGCAAGCCAAATCTATCATAGGCTCAAGTAAGGCTGTCCTATTTTTAGTCCAGCTACTAGGACATGAAAGTGACGCACAATGCAAGCTTGATGCCCTTCACACTCTTTATAATCTTTCTACTGATCACTCCAATATTCTGAACCTTCTTTCTGCTGGCATAGTCAATCACCTCCAGTCGCTTGTTGTCTCAGGTGACCATACCTGGACAGAGAAATCCATTACAGTTTTGATAAATTTAACTTCAAGTGAAACAGCAAAAGAAGAGATGGTATCAGCCTCTGATCTCATAACTGGTCTGGCATCAGTTTTGGATGCTGGCAACCCAATTGAACAAGAGCAAGCTGTTTCTTGCCTTCTACTCCTTTGTAACGGAAATGAGAAATGTAGTCAAATAGTCCTACAAGAAGGTGTGATTCCTGCATTGGTCTCAATGTCAGTCAATGGGACAACAAGAGGGAGGGAGATATCGCAAAGACTTCTGATGCTTTTCCGGGAGCAACGCCAACGAGATCATCCGCCTGCAAACGTAAACCAAATAGTATTAGAAAGCAGTCAAGACCCTACACGTGCATTGGCCTCAGCTCCAGAAACCAAACCACTATGTAAATCTATATCAAGAAGAAAAGGGGGGAAAGCCTTGAGATTGGGCTTTCTATGGAAGATCAAGAACTACTTTGTTTACCAGCGTTGAGACGCGTGGGAAGGTATTGTAAATTTCTCATGTATCTTCTTTTTCTCATTTCCTGTTCCAATGGACACTATTCTTTTTGGTCATCATAGAGAAGCAAAAATGTACAGCCCCTTTGTATTCTATGGATTTTTGTTCTGGATTGTAATACATGTATAGTATATGTCACTACCGAGGGTGTATATAATATACATGTATATATTCATAAAAAAAACCTTTTTTTTGGTTCAAACATCAATACTTGTATTATGAAATATTGTCTGTAACGAACACCAATGATTCTGAGGTACATATTTTATGTTAGTACAACTACAACTTACAGACAGTGGTTCATGTCATGTCTGAACTCTAAACCATTTTTATCTTGTGAATTGTCAGAACCTGCAGGTTATGTGCCTTTGGATTTACCTGAAGTTAAAACACCAGAAAAGAAAAATGATATTATATAAAAAAATTATGACGTCAAAATTCATGAATTGTCAGGTCTAGATTATTACAGACACCGGTTTATATTGTTTTGTTTGTATTTTCATTTCAGTATATAGTAAGATAGTTGGATTGTGGTATCAGATGTTTGATAAAATGCCACCTCTATAGAAGCAAGTAGTGGTCTATGTTGCTACATTCCATGCGGGATGAATAAAAAGAGATGGTAATGTTAATTTTATATGATGTTAAATGTGAAAAAGTTGAATGCAGAAAGTGATTAAAGTTAACTTGGTTTTTCCACTTCTATATGTTGATCTCATGAGTACTGTTTGGAAGATAAAAGAAAATATAATGTAGAAATAAATGATTGTAAGACTGTTTGTAAATTTTATTATTGATATAAACATAGAAAAAATACAAATACAAGGATCTGCTTGTCAATTTTTTCTCTTGTTCCCATATTTTCTCTTTCTTATTGGCTTCTTGTTTATCTTACCAATTTTATCAGTTGCACAAACTCTTTCTCTGGCCTTGCTTTCATTTTGCTCTTCCAAATCTGCTTCTCTGCCACCTGAATTACAATTCTCAGATTTCAATTTCCTGTCCCGGAAGAAGTTGATGAGTCCTTGAAGGGCAATATCTGTGTCTTCACTCTTCATAAGCTCCTCTGCAACTTGTGCAGGAGTTACCTCTACTTCCAACATCAGTTGATCAATTTCATTGAACAGATCATGATCGGTGATGCATAGATAATTGGAAGCAAGAACCCTGAATGCACTAGGGGTGCAGTAAGACATGTGGATATGCATGTCCATGCGGCCTGGCCTTAGCAAAGCTGGGTCTATCTTCTCTTTGTGATTGGTTGTAAACACTATTATCCTCTCATCACCACAGCTTGACCATAGCCCGTCGATGAAATTAAGCAACCCTGATAAAGTTAACTGTCATGACGATAGATATTAGCAACAGTTTAGTCATTTATGGAACTTGTATAGATTTGTTATGATATTATTGATTCATTTTTGGGCATGCTTGAAGTGGCCACTTGTACAAGGCATCCAAGTAACAGGAGAAACCTTTACGTAGTTGCCATGTTGCTCGAATTTGGTGAGTGTCAAATACGGGCGTGTGCCCGATCAGTTATGTTCAACTTTTTCTTTTTTTATAAGTTTTCTGTGTATCTGGGTATATATCCCTATACCCATGTCTGAAATCTGAATATGATTAGTTATGCATGAAACACTATAATCGTTGTGTTACTCACCTCGTCGTTAGTACCTTGCCCATGTCCCCCAGGACCAGCTTGTCTATTCTGGAGTTCAATGCTGCAATCAATATCCTCAATCACAAGCATTGACCGATTTCTGGTTGAAACCAACAACCCTCGAAGCTGTGAGTTGCTGGAAACGCTCGTGAGTTCGAGGTCATAGATGTTGAATTTTAGGTAGTTAGCTATGGCAGCAATCAAGCTCGACTTGCCTGTTCCTGGAGGACCATACAGTAAATAGCCACGTTTCCATGCTTTTCCTACTCTTTTGTAGTAGTCTCTTCTTCGAACAAATCTGTCCAAGTCGTCGACTAACTCTTTTTTGACAGCGGGATCCATTGCCAGTTTATCAAATGTTGCTGGATGATCAAGATTGGTTGATCCCCATGCTCCATCATAGTCTCCACAAAAGTTTCCAAGTGAAAAGAGTTTCACTGCTTTATTTTCTTCTTTGATCGCTTTGGACCTCTCCATTACATATGGCAAGTAGGAATTTATCACAGTTTCCATGAATTTATTGTGAAAACTGAGCTCAAGCACTCTAATTTCAACCTTCCCTTGCTCATCATCTTTTGTCTCAACACATTTCATTTCCCACTTGACTTGGATTCCTTCATACAAGTCAACAACCTTTTGACCTTTGTGTATGTTTACAATTACCTTTTTGTCTCTTGGAGCCTTGGAAACCTTAAGCCTCTTCATCGATGGCGTGATTTTTGTCTGTAAGTAGGTGTGGGAAGCTTCGTACAGTTCGTTGATGCAGTAGCCATCGTAGTCATTGATGAGGAGAGTCATTTGGGAAGAAGGGTTTGAATAAAGGCCTCCAAGTTTTGACAGTAACAAGTTCCGGAGTTGTTCTGGAATGAGCTGATTGATTATGGCTTGAACCTCGGTAGCCACGCTTCGAATCAGCATGGCTGATGCTGTGAATGTGGTATATGTTGACAGGATTGATAATGTTGAGGGGATGTTTTTGAGAGAAAACATCTTTGAGGATTTTTTTGGGTAATTTGAAATGCAGAAAAAAGTAGTGCTTTTCAATTGTAATTACATTGGCTTTTTATAGATTCATGGGAGGTTTCTTGTGTTACAAGCTGCCCAAACATAACCTTGCCAGCAACCTTCCCAAGCAAGTTTGGCAAGAGGTCAAACTTCTTTTTTTGGTGAAGTAGTGAATAAATTTGCCCTGTCGGCTGTCCCACCACTTCTCACTACTCTAAATTAAATGGTTTCAACCTGTAAGAATATGATTTTTATTATGTTGAAAACAACGGCAGATTTTGCTTACCTTTTTTAGGCTATCTTGCTACTTAAAGCCTTCCTTTGCTTGCAAGTCTTGACAAAACATCAACCTCCGCATTTAGAAGGTCCAACCTGCTTTCACACGTGTATTTACTATGCTATTCTTTTCTTTGCATTATAACTAAATGGTTCAATATCAATTGTGGCCCCTCTATTATGTTTAAATTTGAATTTCAATCCTTATACTTTAATTTCTAACATAATTTGATCTATATCTTTTTATAATGCTATTAACTATTAAAATGTTACGTGGTTATATATAATTTGAAAGTTTATTTTTAAATCCAAAGAGTATATGGATTAAATTCTTGAAAGTAAAAGTAGAGATACTAAATTCCAAATGTTAAAAAGTGTATAGAGACTTAGAATCATGGTTGTTTGAACTGAACTAGGGATCGGTTAGGTTATTGGTCCATAGAGAGGTATTAAACCAATTGACTTATGAGTTGGTATAGACCAGTTAAACCAAACTAAAATATTGGTTTAATTATTTTTTTTTTTACCTTTTTAACTTTTATGATTTTTTAATGGTTTTATTTAATCGAACTGTACGAACCAATAGTCTAACTAGTTCGACTATTGGTCTGATTTGAAAACCTTGATTAGAGTTTGTTTTAATCTTCACAATTTACTCTATAATTTAACACAAAACAAATAATTAACCTAGTGTGTAGAAAACTAATTTATTTTAAAAATACAAAATTGTGGTTTAAAAAGTTTTTGGTGTTTAGTATGATTATAAAAAAAATTGCAGTAAAAAATTGAAATGTTAAAAAGATCTAGAGATACAAAGACGATATAATTGTTGCAACCCCAAAAATTTCAAAGATAATATGTAATTTTAAATTTAATTTTTATTTTCATTTTTAAAAATTTAATTTTACATTTTATATTTTAAAATATAGATCTAACGGTTAAGAGTATTAAAATTATTTTGTTAAATTTAAGTTCATTAAAACACAATTTTTAGGGCAAATTACACCAGCAGTCACTCAACTTTGGAGTAGTTGACAAAACAATCACCTAGGTTTCATTTTAGTCACTAATGTTATAAAAATGTGATAAAATAGTCACTTATAAAAAGTTAACTTGCCACGTTGGTGAAGCAGCTGATGGATCTTGGTTTGGGGCGAGTTTAGGGAAAAAAATTGAAGGGGTTATGTTGGTTTAGGGTAAAAAAATTAGAAATAGATTTTGATTAAGAGGATTTGGGAAAAAAAAAGAAAATCATTTGGGAAAATTTTGATTGTGATTTGGGTTGGTTTGGGTTTGAAACTGATTCGGGAATCGATTAAGAAGGTTGATTTAGGGTTAGAAATTGATTCAATAATCGATTAACATGGTATAGGGTTAGAAAATGATTGGTCTTTTTCATTTGGGGGGAAAAGAAGATGAAACTAGAAACCATTCAGTGTTTTTGATTCTTAGTAACAATGGTCAATAGAAGAGAAGCTGCCAATATTGTTACATCCACTTTAACGGGTAAGTTTCTGCATTTAGTTTTTTATTTTTTGGATTTAAGGTTATTTCGATTTAGGGTTATTTTGGGTTATTTCGATTTCAATTTTGATTTCGATTTAGATTTAGATTTAGATTTTGATTTCGATTTAGATTTAGATTTCAATTTTGATTTCGATTCTAATTTCGATTTTGATTTCGATTCTAATTTCGATTTTGATTTCGATTTAGGGTTTGGTTATTAAAGTGAATGACATATAATGTGTATGGTATGCCATGTGCATGATGTTTATTGTTTATATCAAACTGATGTTTATTGTTTGTATCTGGCATTGTATGAATGCCATTATCAGACTGATGTTTATTGTTTGTAGCTGCCATTGTTTGTATCCTAGCTGCTATATTGTATGTGGCAATATCAAATTTGTTATTTACCTTCTATATTGTATTGGTTATTGTCTGTCGTTGCTTAGGTGTAGGGTTACAATGTTTGGTTATTGTTTGCCATGTGCATGACAAAAATGGTTGTGTTTGTATTAAATTATTTTTGTATTGGTTATTGTCTTTCATGTGCATGATAGAAATGGTTGTGTTTGTATTAAATTATCTTGTAATGGTTATTTTTTGATAGAAATGGTTAAAGTGTTTGCCTATGTTGTCTGCCTTTATTGATAAGTAATTTGTTTGGCAGGTTTAATTGATGATAATTTTAATGAGAATGAAGAAGAAATGTCTAGTAGTGATGTATCTAGTAGTGATGTACTTGAAAGTGATGTGTCTAATAGGATAAGAGTTAATTTAGATGGTTTAAACATGAATGGTATAGAAGTAGGTGAACTGTGTGATAGTGATGATTCTGGGAAGTTAGATAGTGTACATAAATCTGACTCAGATAGCCAAAATTAGCCTGAGTTCAACTAGAGAATGACATAAGTAATCCTAGACTTAAGGTTGGAATGTTATTTAAGTCTAAAAATAATATAAAAGAAGCTGCCAAACAATATGGTAGGTTGAATAGTTATTTTATTAAGTTTCCTAAAAATGATCTAAAAAGGTTAAAGGTAGTCTACAGTGAAAAATGTTCTTGGTTCATATGGGCCTTTAGAGTAAACCGTAATAATCCTACTGACTAGACTTGGCAAATTAGGAGTTCAAACCCTAACCATATTTGCTGTAAAGTCTATAGAAATAAGAATGTAACCTTAGCTTGGATAGGTGAAGATTGTAAAGAAAAATTCATTGCTGATCCTGATTAGTCTTTGAAATTATTACAACAAGATGTTAAAAGAGATTTAGGTTGCATAGTCTCACTAACCAAATGTAGGAGGGCTAAACTTAGGGCATTAGAATTAATTGAAGGGGGTTATAAGGCTCAATATGAGAAGATTTGTGAGTATTTGTTGGAGATTAGGACTCAAAATGAGGGAATAATAACAATCTGTTATTTGGATAACATGTTATTTCAAAGGATGTATGTCTGTCTACAGGCATGCAAAGATGGCTGTAGGGCTAGTTATAGGAGGATAGTAAGTTTAGATGGATGTTTCTTAAAGGGCTCTTATAATGGCTACTTGCTTACAGTTGTTAGGATAGATGCAAATGATGGCATCAAATGATGGCATCTATCTTCTTGTATATGCTACTATCGAAAGTGAAAACCAAGCATCATGGCTTTGGTTCTTGGAGTTGCTCACAATAAACTTGAAAACTGTGAGCTCATACCAGATATCTTTCATGTCTGACAAACAACAGGTAAAACTCCATTTATTTATTTATTATGTTGTTTCTATTTATGGTTTAGGATTTGTCAAAGAATTAAATTGTATTTGTTCTAATTGCAGGGGCTTTTAGAAGTAATATGTATGTTGTTTCCTAATACGGAAACAAGACACTGTGTTAGACACTTACATGCCAATTTCAAGAAGGCTAGTTTTCAAATAAAGGACTTGAAAGATTTGCTTTGGAAAGCTGCTAGAGTAAGCATTACAAAGGATTTTGAGGATGCCATGGATGAATTGAAGAAAACCAATCAGCATGCTTATGATTGGTTGAAGGAAAAGAACCCTACTTACTAGTCAAGGTCTCACTTCTCAATTCGGAGTCATTCTGACGTGTTGGTGAATAATGTTTCTGAACCCTTTAACAAGGTAAACCCCTATGTTGTATGTTTCTTACTAATCATTAGTAATTCACTAATTCTTTATGTTGTTTACTGGTAGATGATACTGGAAGCAAGAGGCAAACTTATTCTGACCATGATGGAAACAATAAGGACCAAGATTATGTTACTTATTGTCAAGAAGAAAGAAGAAGTTGACAAATGGAAAGGAATGTTGTGTTTAAAGATTAAGAAAAAGCTGGACGTAAATATAAAAGATTCATTGAGGTAAAGTTACCATTTTGAATCTTTATGATGCCTTTACTCTGACTTTCTGTTGTTAGTCACATGCTGTTTTAATGAGTATTTTTTAATATGCATGCAATGATTGTTAGTGTGTATAACTGTTGTTTTAATATACATGCTGTTGACTATTTTTTAATATGCATACAGTGAGTATTTTTTAATAATATGTATGTAGTGACTATTTTTAGGTGTGTGTATGTGTATGATTGTTGGTAGGGCTACTCACAATGTTGTTTTAGTGATTGTTTTTTTAACGAAGCATGGTGACTGTTTTTTAGGTGTGTTCCATCACATGCTGGTGGGGATAGGTATCAGGTTGAATGTGGTCCAGGTAGCCAGCATGTGGTGGACCTAGTTAAGAATTCCTGCTCTTGTAGGAATTGGGATATCACTGGCATCCCTTGCATGCATGCACTGGCTGTCATTCATCTAAAAGATGAGTTCTTAAAGACCTATGTATAAACCTGGTACACCAAGCAAACCTAGCTTCAAATTTACTCCAACTTTATAAGGCCAGTAATGAGTCTTAAACAATGGGTCTCTTTGTCAAACATGCTGCCAATATTGCCTCTTACACTAAGAAGGCCACCTGGCAGACCTACTAAGGTGAGAAGGAAAGAACCTGATGAACCACAAACAACAAAAAGGTTGAGCAAGAGAGGGGTGGACATGAGGTGCAGTACATGCAAAAGAATAGGCCACAATAAGAGGAGTTGCAAATGAGAAGTTGGCCAAAACATTCCAGTAAGTCATTTGCCTTAAGTTAAGTTATATTACTTTTGTTTATGAATTTGTTTGATAGATTTCACTTGTTCCTGTAGGTCAAAAGACATAAATTTGGTGTTCACAACCAAGTGGTTATCCCAACTTAACAACAGGCTACCCCAAATCAGTAAGAGAGTACCCCAACTCAACAGGCTATCCCAACTCACCAAAAAGATGCTACCCCAAGAGAAAAGCTCCCATTCAAGAGGAAACAAACCACTATTAAATAGATGCCTCATATGCAAGAGTCATCTATGATAGACCAATGATGACATTGTGAACATACCTTATTTTGTTAACTTTTTAAAATTGTGTAAATTTGCCTACTACTGATTTATTAACTTAGGCAGATTAATTCTTGTAAATTTGCCTATGATTGCTATTGTTGATAAACTTAGGCATATAGTCACTAAATTTTTTTTGTAAATTTGCCTACAATTCACATTTTTTTTCAACTGTGTTGAATTGTAAGAAAATTTGACAAAATTTTGCCCCTCATTCCCATTAAAAACAGTTTGACGTTTTGGCCTTAATATATGAGCATTGATCCATGCAATTTATGTTATATCTTCTAATATATGAGTATTAAGAAAACAAATGTCTGAGAATTGAGAAATACAAATGTTTTTTTTTTCATTTATGTTATCTTTTCTAATATATGAATATTGAAAAATACAAATGAAATGAAGATTAAACATTCTTTCAAGTCTATCAACTTTGAAATGAAATCAAATATTACAAAATAACTTTCTAACTATTGTAAGCAACAACAATATGACAAAACAATTTGTAAGAAACAACTACATATTATATCCCATTTCAAGTCTTTCAAGTTTGTAAACAACAACATGAGCTGGTTAGCCATGTATAACAACATAAGTAACAATATACCAGCAGCCATGTATAACAACATAAGCAACAATATACCAACAATAATATTACAAAATATAAGCTGGTTTTCAATGCTAACAACTACAACATAAGCTGATTTAGGGTTTAAAAAATAACAACACAGTTACAAATACAAGCACCAAAAACCATGTTTTTCTCTCCCTCCTCCTTACATCCTCCAATGTTCTCTCTTTTTTCAGAAGACCAAACAACACAATTCGTGAACGGGGCATCAATGGTGGATCAAACCAAGTAAAAAACCAACATGGTTTTTGAAATCCACTGCCAAATTTCTTACATACAAAAAACCTCCTACCTGGGTTGTCATTGGACCAAGACGTGTTTAATTTGACTAGGTTTCCACAATAGCACACTAAAATCACTTCAGGCATCTTCATTTTTATCCTATTCTCCTTCTTCTTCTTCTCCTCCTCCTCTTATTTTTTTTCTTTTTCTCTAGCCCTAAATTGGTGCTGGTAGGGCTATTAAATTGAGAGTAACCGGCCAGTTGGAGGGTTTTTTGACATCAAGGATGCCGTCATTTGCTAGTCACTTTGCCATGACGTTTGTGACGAAAAACAACAAAAAGGACTGTTTTGTAACTTTTCAAAAGTTGAGTGACTAAAATGAAAACTAGGTGACTGTTTTGTCAGCTACCTAAAATTTAGGTGATTGTTGGTGTAATTTTCCCTTTTTTTTTTTTTACTTACATGACTATTAAATAAGTATTTTTCTTTATTTTAACATGTCATATCAATACATTTTTGAAAAAATTATCAGCATTATATGAATCTAAAATTTGAAATTTGAAAAATAAAAAAAATTAAATTCTTGAAAATAAAAGTTTATGAACTAACTTTCAAGTTTATAAAGAATATAAAGAATTATGGTATATTTTGACTAAATTGAAAAATATTATATATGTAAATTGCTTTGGGAATAGAATATATTATTTTCAAAGTTTTTTAAAAGATATAAGCTAAAGTAAAAATTCCCTATAAATAGAGGGAATTAAATTATTTGTCGAAGTTGCAATGTTCATAAATTGGGTGATCTATCTGGTTTGGTCAATCATGTCTGACTAGAACTTATTTAAGCTTAAACTTTTCACATTTTATTAATTTATTTTTTTAAAAAAATTAGGCCTCCAGACTAACACCTCTAGATGTGAAATATGACTATGTATTTTCTTATAAAAAAATATACTAGGTAAAGTTGAGACCATAGAAACTTCCAGAAATATCTACTAATACAAGTTGTCTTTCCATATTACAATCTAACCACGTAATACCACTTAGTATTAGTTAAATGTTAACAAGAATAGGGTAATTTCTTGAATTTTATTGATAGACTTCAAGGGTATATATATCTCTATAGTAGTTATGTAGGAATCAAATTGCTAAAAGATAATATATTATATAATACCCTATAATGTCCCATTAAGAATCAAATTGCTAAGAGATTATATTTTATACTAATATCCTATTAGGAATCAAATTGTTAAAAGATAATATCCCATAATAATATCCTAACACCTCCCTCAAGTTGGAGCATACAAATCATAAATGCCTACCTTGTTGAGAAGATATTCAAATTATGGTTTACCAAGCACCTTTTTAAAAATGTCAGCCAGCTGACTGGAGGTCGAAACATAAGAAGGTGCAATCAACCCATCCTAGATTACATCCCTAACAGCATGAGAATCACTTCAATATGTTTAGTACACTCGTGAAATACAAGATTCTATGCAATATGCAGCCAGATTGATTAGCAAAAAACAAAGGAATTGCTTTAGGATGATGAACACCTAAGATCAATAACAAGGCCTTCAACCACTTGAACTCATAAGTGATAAAAGCCATAGACCTATACTCAGCCTCAGTAGAAGAACAAGAAACAATATGTTGTTTCTTAGTTTTCCAAGAAATAGGAGATTGTCCCAAAAAGACAAGTCAGCTAGTAAGAGAAAGCAGCCTAATCCAAATCACACCACTCTTTCAAGGACAAATCACTATCAGATCTCAAAAGAATCCTTTAGCTAGTAAAGCCTTTCAAGTAGTGAACAACAAGCAGAGCCGTGTCCCAATGCTCTTACCTTGGCTCATGCAATAATTGAGATACCACTTAAAAGTTTTCAAAGTAGCTAAATCATTCCCAAAAATAAGCAAATCACGAAGGCATTATGGACATCTATCTGATGTAACTCCAAATTTTTCGAAGCTGTAATAGGTAAGAAAGTTTGAATTGTCAACATTTTCGTCATAGATGCGAAAGTTTCATTATAGTCAATACCTTCTACTTGGTGATTACCAAAAAATAACAAGACGAGCTTTAAGTCTCTCAATACTTCAATTGGAGTTATATTTAATCTTGTACACCCACTTACTACCCAGTGCTTTCTTTTTAGGAAGAAGTGTTTCCATAGACCAAGTGTCATTATCCTCCAAAGCACAAATCTTTTTTTGCATAGCATCACGCCATCTTGCATCCTTCATAGCCTCTTTAAAATACTGTGGCTCGAGCCTTGTAGTAATAGCTGTAAGAAAATTTCAGTGTTTCATAGTAAATTTTTCATAATTAACATAATGTGCTATAGGAAATAGAGTATATGAGGAAGGTTCTGAAGTAGGTGAGGTGGGAGATTGACTTTTCTTTATGATGGTATGAGTGACAAAATCTCGAAGCTTCACAGAGGGAAATTTTTCCCTATGCCTTCATCCCAATTTAGGCGCATTATTACCCAAAGCCCCTTATACCACCATGTCATTGGAGGAAGAAGAAGATACCACATGTTTTAGAGAACTCACATGTGGTGAACTCATAAGCTGCAAAATAGCAAGTGGAGGAACTGTCACATGTTGTGACACTTCTAATTCATCAAAATATGTACCAAAAATTACGTCTGCATTCCCATATGGCAGAGTAACATTGTCAAGCTCAATGGTTGTAGCATTTCCATCCAAATACAAAAAAATATCCTTAAAAAATTTCACATCACGAGACACAAAAAACTTCATAAAATCATGATCATATAAATATCAACTGATTTTACCAAAAGGGTACCCAACAAAGACACACTTTCGACTTCGACTAACAAACTTATCACCCTTAAAACATTGATTATGAGCAAAATATAAGCAACCAAACACACGAAGATCATCAAACAAAGGAGGGCTACCAAACAAAATTTCATAGGGTGTTTTATTATGAAAAAGAGCTGAAGGAGTTCAATTAATAAGATAAGAAGCAGCCGCCAAAAAGATATAGGCATATTTCCCTAGAAATACAGTATGTGCTACATTTAAAATATGCTGATGTTTTCTCTCCACTCTCTCATTTTGTTAAAGAGTACCAATACAAGATGTTTGAAAAATAATGTCATTGGCAAGAAAATAATCCTAGAGATAATTAAATATTGTCCCATTATCACTTCTAACACACTTTATTTGTTGAGAAAATTAATGACCAATCATAACAATGAATGACATGAAAACTTTGAAAACCTCCTTTTTACCTAAACAACCCAAAAGAAATCATCAACTAATGTAAAAAAATAATGAGATCTACAATGAATGAGTGCCATAAAACCCCTATAAATCACAATGAACAAACTAAAAAATACGATTGGCTTTCTGTTCACTAATTGAAAAGCTATTTCTAGTCTGCTTAACACGATGACAAATTTTATATGCTTTGTAACACCCCTAACCCGTATCTATTGTTGAAACAAAGTTATGCAGCATTATTGGACAAACAGAATAGTAAGCCATTCAAATCATACATTAATACAAACAAATCAAATTACATTCAAATACATTCATAATGTCCCTTAATCAAGTCCTCGAAGCCCTAAAAATATTATAGAAACAATTCGAGACTAAATCAGAAACATTTGGAAATTTTAGGAAAAAGTTGAAAATTTTGGACTACAAGGGTCACATAGCTGGGTGTAAACCAAAAAATATATAGGATTTTTCCTATGTAATTTATCACTTTTTTTACTTAAATTCATTGTTAAAACTAAGTAATTGTTTAATAAATTAATGAAATATGTGAAAATATGAAATTAGGACATACAAATTATTAAAATATAATTTTATGCTTTATTATATAGTTTTCATGCAATAAATGGCTTACTTTAATTAATTTGAACATATTATATTTTTAAGACATAAAGTGGGTGTAACAGCCCAAATTTGGGCCTAGTCGGAACAGTGGTTTTGGGACCACAAATCCGACGCTAAGAAATTTATTTTTAATATATTTTTATGGTCTACATTTTTATAGAATCATTTCGTGAAAATTTCGTTCGAAAATTTTGACGTTTGGGCACTCAATTTAGTTAGAAGGACTAAATTGTAAAAAGTACAAAATGTGAGTTCTATAGGTTAAAGGTGTCAAATTGTTATGAAATTTTAAATTGGAGGTCCTTAAATGGTAATTAGACCAATGGATTAGATCTTTAAATTCTTATGAGACTGGTTCAGAGGGATTTCGTGATCCTCTATTCTGATTTTAGAAATTCACTAAAAATTTTATAAAAATAATTATGAGTCATAATTTATATGTAGATTCCCTAGTTAGTCTATTTTCATTAGAAACAAGTGGAAAGACTAAATGAAGACTGTACAAAGAGATAATTGATTTTTAGTAAGGAGAGGTCAGAACAGTGGGATAGTGAAACAGGAGAACCTTTAACTAATAAACTGTACTAATTCGCCGCACCAAAAATTCTGGAAAAATTATGGTAAGAAGATATATGAGTCTAAATTCAGAGAAAATTTACGGATTTAAATTTAAAGTTTCATAACTCAAGTTATAATTAATTTAGTGACCATTATGCAGGTGGACAGTTTTATTATGAATAGTGCAAATGAATTGATTTGATTTGCGTAAGTAATCGGAAAATTTTTAATGTTCTCAGTTTGGTGCCGAACCATTTCAATTGCATGATTTAGGGCCTCGAGGGCCCTTTTTAAGGATATATTGGATGAATGTGAGTGAATTAATTTTAAAAGTAAATTTTTATGCTCTGAACTAGTAAGGTAAGTTTGGTAACGCCTCGTGCTCAACTCCGGCGACGGTCTCGGGTAAGGGGTGTTACATACACCCTCCTTTCCATTTCTCTTATTTTTGTTAGGTTGGCTCGGGGTTGGAGATCGTCAGAGGCAGCGTCATACTATCAATTTATCAAGATGGTGCAATAACCATTCTTATTTGCTTACAAGTGAGTGGCATGTATAGAGATTTAGTTATTGGTTGTATGTATTATAGTGAATTGGCCAAATGTATTGGCTTATGTTGCTTTATTGTATATAGCCATGAGATGTGGCTCGTAAAAATTATGGTTTTGTAAGCCTAATTTATGCTTATATGTGGAAATGCTTTGATGTAGATAGGTATATTATATATGCTTGATGGTTAAATTAAGAATAATTAAGGGTAGGATATGTGTCTATGCAATGTATATGAGTGTGAAGAGTTAAGAGCAAAACAAGGGCTTGGAAAATAGCCTAAGTGTTGGCCACACGGGCAGAGACACGGCCGTGTGTCTCAACCGTGTGGAGGACACGGCCTAGCACACGGGCGTGTGACTTGGTTGTGTGCCCTTAATGGTATGCTGACGTCATAAATAGAATGCTTGATGTTTTTAATCGGGCTGGGACATGGGTGTGTGTGACCACACAGCTTGCCCACACGGGAGTGTCCTAAGTCACACGGGTGTGTGACACTGTATAAAGTGAAAATTTTTCTAAGTGTCAGAAAGGTTCCGGTTTGGTCCCAAATCGTACCCAACATGTCTCTTGGGCCTCGTAAGCCCATAATAAGAATGTTATGATTAAGAATGAAAAAGTTTAAAAATTTGACGTGGAAATTAGATGTCATAATCGAAGGTTCTTGTGAGAGTAAGTACGGTAATGCCCCGTACCCGTGTCTGGCGATGTTTACGGGTGTGGGGCGTTACATAATCTGGTTTCCAAACTCATGAAAGATCGAGTTACTATGAATGTTTTTCTGAATGTTATTAAGCATGTTAATAATAAATGGAGTTTAATTAAAGTAATTGTCCTAGCTTATTTATGTTATAATTGTTGCAAATTGTGTTTAATTCTACTAGAATCTATTTTATTCATATAGTTGCATGTTAGGATAAATTACATTAGTGATCATTGCGTTTAGATTACTTTTACATAATTGTAATCAACACTTCCAAATTAAATTGTGTTTTTATCTACCAAGTTGTTAATATAATTTTATAATTAAGTGACTTAGCATAAATACATTCCCTTTGGAGACAATAACTTGATACTTACTTATTACTTGATAATGACTGTGTACACTTGTACAAACCCTAGCGTTACAAGTTTTTGGCACCGTTGCTAGGGATTGTTAATTGTTGTCATAGTTATTTTTTGTGAAATTATTTACTTTCAATTTGGTTTATTTCTAACATTACTAACTTGTTCTTTTTAATTTTGTGATTTTCTTTTTAGGTGTTTATGAGCATAGATTGGATCATCGATTTACTCTAGTAGACCCTGAAATTGAGCGAACTTTTAGACAAAGAAGACGTGAATGAACAGCTCAAAGACAGAACGAGATGGACCTTGGAAATCTGAATCAAGACCAAGATAATGAAGCTGATCATGTACGAAATCCCATTCTCGTTACGAAGTGGTAAAATTCTAGAACCCCAACTGATTAATGTTGAAGATGAGCCTGTTGAAAAGGAGGAAAGTCAACCAGCTGTTAAAGTTCCTACACCAAAAGAGTCAAAATCTGCGAAAACTAACAAGGTAAATCCTAACTTAGTGAATTCAGATACTTTAACATCTTTTGTGAATGCAAATTTACCTATTCAGAAGAGTTGTCTAATCCAACCTAAAATTCCATCACCTCCCTATCCGCAAAGATTACGGCAACATAAGCAGAAATAGAAGGTACAATTTAAGAAGTTTTTGGATTTTTGAAGCAGTTACACATCAATATTCCGTTGGTGGAAGCTTTAGAACAAATGCCAAATTATGTAAAGTTTATGAAGGATATACTATCCAAGAAGAAACGACTGAGTGAGTATGAGATTGTTGCCTTGACAAAGGAGTGCAGTGCGTTCTTGCAGAACAAGCTATCGCCGAAATTGAAAGACCTATGAAGCTTTACAATACCCTGTAACATTGGTGAATCTTAATGTGGTAAAGCTTTGTGTAACTTAGGAGCAAGTATCAACTTGATGCCTAAGTCTATTTTCAAGATGCTAGGGATAGGTGAAGTAAGACCTACAATTGTGACGCTTTAGCTAGCGGATCGATCTTTAGTATATCCTGAGGGAAGGATGTTTTGGTAAGAGTCGATAAGTTTATTTTTCCTGCTGATTTCATTGTCTTAGATTTTGAAGCAGATAAGGAAGTGTCGATCATTCTTGAGAGACCTTTCCTAGCTACGGGAAGAATGTTAATTGATGTGCAAAAAGGAGAACTCACCGTGACATTCTTAAAGCAATGAAATTTCCAGATCCGATAGAAGAATGTTCAGTTATGGAAGAAATAGAAACCTTGGTTTCTATGGAAAGCAATTTTGAAGAAGATCCATTAAAGAAAGCCTTAGAGTTTGACCCTTTGGAGGATGAAGAAGGTGAAGAAAACATGGCTTTGATGGAAGCCAATCCGGGAAATTTAATTCAATCCACACAGTTTGAACCGTTGGAGTTAGAAGTCAAAGAAGTTGTGCGACTCAAGTTGTCAATTGAAGAACCACCTAAACTAGAAATAAGGTACTTCCTTCCCATTTGAAATATGTTTATTTAGGTGACTGTTCTACTTTGCCTGTGATTATTTTAGCAGAACTGACAAAAGATCAAGAGTAGCAACTAATTGCTGTTCTAAAGAAATTTAAGAAAGTAATTGGGAAGACCATAGCTGATATTCGAGGTATAACCCTTTCTTTTTACATGCACAAAATTATTTTAGAAGAAGGTGAGAGAGCTTGAATTGATGGGCAAAAAAGGCTCAATCCTATTATGAAAGAAGTTGTTGGAAAGAAAATAATCAAATGGTTAGATACAAGAATTATCTATCCTATTTCAGATAGTTCGTGGGTAAGTCCGGTGTAGTGTGTGCCGAAGAAAGGTGGGATCACGATTGTTGAAAATGAGCATAACAAGTTGATTCCAATGAGAATTGTTACTGGTTGGAGAATTTGTGTTGACTACAGAAAGTTGAATAAAGCTACATTTCAACGATGCATGATGGCAATATTCACTGATATGGTTGAAACTTTTGTTGAGGTTTTCATGGATGATTTCTCTATATTTGGTAACTCTTATGCTATTTGTTTGAGTAATTTAGCTAAGGTACTAAAGAGATGCCAAGAGACGTATCTTGTCCTCAATTGGGAAAAATGACATTTTATGGTTAAGGAAGGGATTATCTTAGGGCATAAAATCTCGAAGAAAGGAATTGAAGTCGATAAAGCAAAGGTGGACGTAATTGAAAGATTATTGGCCTCAATTAATCTGAAAGGAGTCAGAAGTTTCTTAGGCCATGCTGGTTTTTACCGAAGATTTATCAAAGATTCTCAAAAATTTCTAAATTGTTGTGTTTGTTGTTAGAGAAAGGTACAATGTTTGATTTCAACAAATCATGTTTAGAAGCTTTTGAAGATCTGAAAAAAAGGGCTAATCTCAGCCCAATAATCGTTACACTCGATTGGAGCACACCTTTTGAGTTGATGTGCAATTCAAGTGATTATGCTGTTGGAGCTGTGATGGGTCAAAAAAGAAATAAAGTATTTCACCCTATTTACTATGCAAGTAGAACTTTGACGGGTGCCCAACTCAATTATACGGTAACTGAAAAGGAACTATTTGCTATAGTGTATGCTCTTGACAAATTCCACTCATATATTATAGGTACCAAAGTTATAGTATTTACTGACTATACGGCCATTAAATACTTGCTTACGAAGAAAGATGCAAAACCAAGGCTAATTCGTTGGACACTTTTACTCCAAGAATTTAACCTTGACATTCAAGAAAGAAAAGGTGTCAAAAATCAATTAGCTGATCATCTGTCGAGGTTGGAGCAAGATAAGACAACTCAATCATATGCGCCTATCAACGAGAACTTCCCAGATGAACATCTATTTGAGGTAAGCCGAATTTATGAAACACCTTGGTTTGCTGATTTTGCCAATTATCCTGCATGTGGAATAATTGCTTGAGAAATGACATACCAACAAAGGAAGAAATTCCTTCATGATAGTTGGTATTGTTTTTGGGAGGATCCAATTACTTTTAAACAATGTACAGATAATATAATCTAAAAGTGTGTAGTTGAAAGAGAGATTGCTGAGATCTTATATCATTGCCATTCATCTCCAAGTGGGGGATACTTTAGTGGTTCACGTATTGTAGCAAAGATTTTGCAAGCAGGTTTCTTTTGGCCTATGCTATTTAAAGATGCTTATGCTTATGTGAAGAATTGTGACAAATGCCAAAAGACTGGAAATGTATCACGGAGGAATGAGATGCCTTTAACAAACATTTTGGATATTGAATTATTCGATGTATGGGGTATTGACTTCTTAGACTCGTTTCCTTCTTTGTATGGGATCTAATACATCTTAGTTGCTGTGGATTATGTATCCAAGTGGGTTGAAGCTAAAGCATACCTTACAAATGATGTTAAGGTAGTCATGTGATTCCTATAGAAGCATGTAAAACAATTTTGGACACCAAGAGCTATTATTAGTGATGAAGGTTCTCATTTTATGAACAAGTGGCTTAAGTGGTTGCTTGAAATATATGATGTGAAGCACAAAATTGCTACTTCTTATCACCCGTAGTCTAATGGGCAAGTTGAAAGAGTGAACTGTGAAATCAAAGGTATCCTTGAAAAGATAGTACGCCCTAGTAGAAAAGATTGGTCTCGAAGGCTTGATGATGCATTATGGGCCTATTGAATATCATTTAACACACCGTTAGGAATGACTCCTTACCGATTAGTTTTTGGGAATGCATGTCATTTACTATTAGAGTTGGAGAGTATAGCTCACTAGGCTTTGAAGCAGTTGAACTTTGATCTTAAGCAAGCCAGTGAGAGAAGGATGTTACAACTAGATGAGTTGGAAGAGTTGAGGTTGTTTTCCTTTGAGAATGCCAAAATGTGTAAAGAAAGATCAAAGAGATGGCATGATAGTCATATACAACCTTGTAAGATTAAAGAAGATCAGAAGGTTTTGTTGTATAATTCAAGGTTGAAGTTATTTCCTGAGAAGCTTAAATCTCGATAGAAATGACCATATACAATCTATTGAGTTTATACTTATGGAGTTGTTGAATTATACGACAATCACGGAGGTAAATTTAAAGTTAATGGTCAATGTCTCAAACATTATTGGGCTGGTGAAATTGAGCGAGTTTAGACCCTAGTCAGAATAGTGATTTCGAGACCACATATTTGAGTCGAAAAAATATTTTAATATTATTTTCCATGCCTAAAATATGTGAATTAGCATGTGTGAAAGTTTCGTATAAAAATTTGATTGTTTGTGTGCTTAATTTGTAAAAAGGACTAAATTGCATAAAAATTAAAAATGAATAATTATGTGTTTTAATGCTGAATTGAATTTGGCTTTTAAGTAGGAAAGCCTTAATGGGTAATTAAACCATTCTATTTGATGGTGGACATTAATGGCCTTGTTATAAATGTTTTATATGTTTATAAATCATGGACATTTTGGTAATTCATGTTTTATCATGGATTAAATAAAACAAAAGCTTAAAAAAATAAAACCATTATGTGTTTTAATAGCCGAACATTAAAGAAAAGAAAAAGGGTTTTGTGTTTTGTTCATTCGGCACTTGGAATCAAGAATTAAGATATGTTTTGGTTTCGGTTTTTGATGATTTTTATATTTTTGATATTGTTGCTTAGTCTGCTAACAAGCCCATACTGTAATTTAAAGAATTGATGATGTTTCTGAGGTGTGCCATTGATGAAATGGTGAGCTTTGTAATAATAGTTGGTGTTAAATGAAAGATATGTGTTAGATTAATATGTTTTGTTCTTGGACTTTTGATGAAATTAGCTAATTTGGGCTAAATTGAGAAAAATGGTATTTTGAGGGACTAAAATGGAAATTTGTGAAATATGTGAGCTTGAATGGACTAGAGAGAAATTTGGCTATGCTAGATTAAAATGAAATTATGTATATTTGATGATTTTATGAAATAGGGGCTTAAGTGTAAAAAATGTGAAAATGTGAGGCTATTTTGTAAAATGCTCTAATTGTGTGTCCTTGGATTGAATTGATTGAGTGTGTGATTGAATAAGTTAATTTTAATACGTATAGATCAAGAAAAGCGAAATCTGGACTTGGATCGCGAGAAATCGAAAGTCGACGAGTAATCGACTTTTTTTACAAATCACACTCGAGGTAAGTTCATAAGTAGTAATTTCATTGTAAATGCTATTAAATTTATTGATATCGAATGGAATGTGATGAATGAAATCTCGAATGAGATGGGATTAGTAAATGTGCTATGATGAAAGGGGATAATATGGAAATGAATTGTGGGAAAGTTCGGTTGAGCCGCAGGATTATATTTGGAATGTTAATGGCATGTCATTAAGTAGTGAATTGGCTTCGGGCCATGATATCGGCACTACGGGTGCGAGAAATACCTTGATTTGACTACGGGCCACGGTATAGGTATGGTAAAGGAGCGACCTTGAGTTGGCTACGGGCCATAGTATAAGTGCTCTGGGATAAGTTACCTTGATTTGGCTACGGGCCATGGTATAGGTACTTATCGAATGTAATGTTCATATATTGAACTCGTAATCCAAATGGTTCAACAAATGAGCTATTATTGTGAAATGAGAAATGGTTGTGCGGATTGAGCAGGTACGTATGATGTTTATATTTATACATGAGGAATTATGTGATGAGCTCATGTGAATCAAGGTAGAAAGGTCCATATAATTGAATAAACCATGTTGTAAGGCATGGATAAAGGTTTGTGATATTATGCTTATGTTGGAATTGAGCAAATGGTTGATTTATGATTGAGTTTGCATATTGAATTACTTACTTATGAATTACTAAGCTTTAATGCTTATTTGGTGTATTCATTCCTATTTTATAGATTATCGAAGCTACTGAAGGCTCGGGAATTGTCAATGTAATAGCCCGAATTAGGGCCTGGAACAGTGGTTTCGGGACCACGAATTTGACATAGAAAAATTTATTCCGATAAAGTTTTAAGGTTTATTATGTGATTGAATGCATGAGTGAAAATTTAGTAAATAAATTTTATCGATAAAGTGCCCGATTGAGTGATAGGACTAAATTGCAAAAATTTCAAAATATGTGTTCTAGAAGCTTTTAGTGTGAAATTGAAATGGAACTATAAACTAGAGGTCCTTATTTAGCAATAAGACCATTTTATGGCAAGATGGACAAAAATACCCATGGAAGGAAAAATTTGCAAAGAAGGCCATTAAGGGCATTTTGGTCATTTGGATATTAAAAGAAATAAAAAGGGAAAATAAAGCCAAAAAGTGTCTATCTTCCCTAAGGGTTGGCCGAATTTCTCTTGGACACCATAGCTAGGGTTTTTCAATTTTTCAAGCTCCAAGTAAGTGACTCCTAGCCCCGTTTTTCATGTTCTTCGTATTTTTGAGATCTTCGTACCTTGACCTAGCTTTCTATACCACTCTTTTAAGCTAGGGTTCATGTTCAAAAAATTTACCCATGTGTGTCATGAAAGCATTTGGATGTTTATTGGTAGAAAATGGAAGTTTAATGTGTAGTAAACAACTTTTGCTAAGTGATTTTTCATGGAAATGCATTTAAGGACTAAAATGCAAAAGTTGTAAAATATGCGTATAAGTTGTGAAATGTTGAAAATTGTGGGCTTCTATAAGAGAGAAATATGGTCGGCTAGGCTTAGGCACGTAAAAAATAGATACATTTCGTTTTATGAGCCTAGGGACTAAATTGTAAAAATTGGCAAAGTTAAGGGTAAAATGGTAAAAATTACCATAGGATGATTTTGTGTCCAATTGAGTAATGTATGTATTGCTTGAGTTAAATTTGATGTTATAGATCAAAAACGACGAAAAATCGACCTTGACCGTGGAAAAGGCAAGGTATCAGACTAAATTGAAAAGATTTGCATTTTTGCACCGAGGTAAGTCTTATATGTAAATAATGAATTATTTTAGTCATTATGTTTAATTATTTTAATTATTTTTGAAAATTTGAAATTTTATATCAAAATATTAAGTACGTGATGTGATAAAACCGATAAGTAAAGAAAAGTCCCGATTGAACCTTAGGAATCGTTAGGATACGAGTGACATGTCACTAGGAAACCACTGACTGTTATCGAATTTTTATGTGATTCTGAGTGCTGGTCTAGCTCGGCTACCAATGGCTAGGTAATCCTGCATTTGTTGCGGATACCTGTCAGCTTGTGTGAGCAGCACTGAGTAGTATCGACTACATCGTCAGCTTGTGTGAGCAGACTCGAGAATAGCTCATTATTGAGCCCGTATGTGATAAGTGGTAGCTTCGGCTATGTTCTAGTGGTAGCTTGGGCTACATCATGTGTGGCACTTGTGCCTTATTTCGTGTATCATTTAGCATTCCGCATGGTTCATCGGGTTATTCGAATCGATTTGATAAAATGTGATTGTATGTAAAAAGATTTGACTGTATGTTTAATAATGTGTATGTACTGGTCATATGAAAACTATCATTGTAACACCCCTATCCCGTGACCGTCACCGGAACAGGTAAGGGGCTTTACCAGAGTTTCAAAACAGATCAAAACAGAACATTCACAGTTAATAAGATTCAAACAATAAGTCCCTATTGGAGATCTATAAGACCTCAAACATGCATTTAGATAGGGTCGGGACTAAACCAAACACATTCACGAATTTCAGAACACATGTAAAATTATCCAAATTTAGGAGGTCACACGCTTGTGTGACCAGGCCGTGTGCCTCACACGGGATCCAAGCATGCCCAAGCACTAAGACCATGCCAAAACAGAGCAGGCATACTGACTTTTCACCACGGCCACAAGACACGCTCGTGGGTCTTGGCCGTGTGAAACTTTGTGCCAATACTGGAAAATCAACACGGCCATAAGGCACGCCCGTGTGCCCTACCCATGTGGCACTAAGCAGACTTGGTTCAAGTCATGCTTTCCACCCACTAATGGTCATTTTTACAAGCCAAATCCATGCCACAATTATACTACAATTTCAACTAGAATTTGATACCTAAAACATACCTCAACATAATCAAACCATTCACATACATACTCAATTTCAAATCTCACACCAAGCATATCCATAACTTAACCAAAGTTCAAGATTAAACACTTGATTCATACCATATCCAAATCTCACCATTTCTTCACATTGATATGTTTCAAAAATGACCAAATTATACAATTTCATATAACTACCATAAGCTTACACAATTTGGCATCACAAACCATATACCAAAACCAAGCACAAACATATCATTTACTAGCCAGTTCTCATGGCCTTTACACCAAGCATATCCAAACCTAACACATAAACATTCTAGCCTATACATGCCATACTTAAACTTTGCACATTCAAAAGGTACCAAATCAAGATCGATAGTATGGTGATGATCCTTGACTATCCCCGAGCCCTCAGTAGCTACGATATCTAAAAAATAGTTGAAAGAATAAACAGAGTAAGCTACAATGAGCTTAGTAAGCCAAATACAAGAATATGCAATTCATAAGTACCAATTGGTAACTATTTTATGCATATATATACAGTTATGTGCCAGACATACTCATTTCTCATTCATACCCATAGTTCAAAACATCGTATTTTCCATTCTCAGAAATTTAGTACAGAACAGACATACCTGTATCAGATATCAATAATATGTATTCATTCGTATTCCAAAATTTCACTTCAATTCATTATAGAACATGGAAGTCTCGAACAATGCCGACGTCCCTGATGTGGTCTTACATGTCGTTCAATACCGATGCCTCTATCTCAGACAGGGTCTTACACAAAACTTGCGATGCTAGTGTCTCAGACACGGTCTTACATGAAAACAGATATCGATGCCAATGCCCCAGACGTGGTCTTACACAAAAACTTTCAAATCAATGCCTACGTCCTGGACGAGGTCTTACATGATATCGTTTTATCATTCAATAATCGGAATTATACATCAGGCTCTCATGACCAACTAATATAGTTTATAATTCAAGCATCTATACATACATCAATATAACGCATACTTGTATATGGACTTACCTCGTACGGATTTAACGGATTTGAGCCGACTATTTAACGATTTTGGACTTTCCTCGATCTAAGTCCGATTTCATTGGTTCTGGATCTAAATAAATCCAAATTCAGCCATTCAATATTCCATTTCATTCAATCCAATCCATAAAACACTCATTTAGAGCATTTTGCATTTTAGCCCTCACAGTTTCATACTTTAACAAATTAGTTCTTAACACACAAAGACATCAAAGTTACAAAATTTATCTAAACACAAGCTTGGCTGAATATTTATGGCTTTCATACAAGCCCATATAACATATTTATTTCACAAATTAATCCTCCCAAAGTTTCATTTTCACAAATTTCCCCACATAGCTCAATTTCATCAAAAACTCATGGCAAAACATGTTTATTCAACATCTATCCATCATTATTCATTCAATTTCATCACAAAACTTCAAATAGCATCAATGGCATTTTTCACAAACTTTATCAAAAACAGAAATTGAGACATGGGCATGGAAGATTTCAAAGCAACGATTACAAAAACATAGAAATTATCAAAAACCGAGCTCAAAATATACCTTAATCACTAATCCAAAGTGCCGAAACCTAGGAAGCTTTATTTCCTTTCTTTTTCTTTCAAATTTCGGCACCCATGAATGAATAATGGCCAGTTTTCATGTTTTGTTTCATTAAAACATAATAATAAAACATTTACCATTTTATCCCTTAATTAAACTATATAAAAACATATGTTTTAAGGTCATTTATGGCCATTCAAACCTTCAATGGTTTAATTGCTACATAAGGCCATCATTATTTAAAAGCCATTTCAATTAAACACTTGAACATATAGCATACTAATTTTACCACATATACAATTCAATCATTTTTCACAATTAAGCACAGAGACAGACAAATTAAATCACAGAAATTTCACAGATGCTAGATCATATATCATAGACACATAAAATACTATTAAAATATTTTTTAGACTAGGATATGTGGTCCCGAAACCACTATTCCAACTAGGGTTCAAATCGGGCTGTTACAATTCTTCCCCTAGGGGTTTTCGTCCCTGAAAATCTTACCGTTAAATAGATTCGGATATTGCTGTCTCATTGCACTTTCTGGTTCCCAGGTAGCCTCTTCCAATCCGTGACGATGCCACAGTACTTTTACCAGTGGAATTTTCTTATTTCTTAATTCTTTTATTTCTCGAGCTAAGATATGGATCGGCTCTTCATCGTAAGACATATCAGACTTTAATTCAATTTCAGAAGGGGATATCACATGAGACGGATCAGATCTATAATGTCGAAGCATCGACACATGAAATACATTATGTATCTTTTCTAGTTCAGGTGGCAACATCAGTCTATAAGCAACTGGCCTGATTCGTTCAATGATTTCATACGGTCCAAGAAACCTCGGACTCAATTTACCCTTTTGCCAAACTGAAACAGTTTCCTCCACGGAGACACTTTCAGAAATACTTTGTCGCCAATCTCAAATTCAATATCCTTCCGTTTCAGATCTGTGTATGATTTCTGATTATCAGAAGTTGCTTTCAGACTATTTTTGATCATTCTCACCTTCTGTTCCATTTCTTTTATCAAATCAATTTCATATATTTTATGTTCACAGGGTTCAGACCAGTATAACGGAGTTCTACATTTTCTACCATGTAGGGCTTCATATGGGGCCATTTTAATGCTCGATTGGAAACTATTATTGTATGCAAATTCAATCAGAGGAAAATATTGTTCCCACGTACCTTTAAACTCCAGAATACAACATCTAAGCATGTCCTCAAGTATCTGAATGATCCGCTTAGACTGGCCGTCTGTCTGCCGGTGAAAAGCAGTACTGAAATGTAATTTAGTACCTAAAGCTTCTTGCAACTTCTTCCAAAATCTTGAAGTAAACCTTGGATCTCTATCAGACACAATAGACAATAGTACCCCGTACAATATCACAATATCAGAAATGTAAAGTTCAGTTAACTTTTCAAGTGAATAGTCAGATCGTACCGGAATAAAATGAGCAGACTTCATCAATTGATCAACAACAACCCAGATTGAATCTTTCTTTTTTGGAGATAGAGGTAAACCAAAAACAAAATCTATAGTCACTCGGTCCCATTTCTATTCAGGAATCATAATCGGTTGTAGTAAACCTGAAGGCACCTGATGTTCCGCTTTTACTTGCTGACATATTAAGCATTTCAGAACAAAATCAGAGATATCTCTTTTCATTCCTAGCCACCTGTATAACCGTTTTAAATCATCTAAATCAATTCAGAATTTCTCAGAACGCAAATTCTATTCCTGAATCTCAGACAATCATCATCATCAATCCAAAATTCAGAATCAGAATCACACTGAGCTCGTTGCATTAATAGTTCATTATCTACTTTCTGAGCATCAATGATTTGTTGCAAAAACAAAGGTTTCATTTTTAATTCAGTTAAAACTGAATCATCATCATTCAGATCAATACCAGTACTTAAAGCACACATTGCATATATTGATTTTCAGCTTAAAGCATCAGCTACTACATTTGCTTTACCCGGATGATAATCAATAATAAGCTCATAATCTTTTAATAGTTCCAACCATCTTCGCTGCCCCAGATTCAAATCTTTCTGAGTCATCAGATATTTCAGACTTTTATGATTTGAAAATACGTGACATTTCTCACCAAACAGATAATGATGCCAAATTTTCAGCGCAAAAACAATCGTAACCAATTCAAGATCATGTGTTGGATAGTTCTTCTTGTGTGGCTTTAACTGTCTAGAGGCATATACGGTAACCTTTCCTTCTTGCATTAAAACGTAACCAAGTCCATTTAACGAAGCATCACTGTATATAACGAATTCTTTACCTGATTCTGGTTGCACAAGTACAGGAGCTTCGGTTAACATAGTTTTCAACTGTTCAAAACTATTTTGACATTTATCAAACCATTCAAACTTTACATCTTTTTGTAGCAGTCTTGTCATCGGAGTTGCAATTTTCGAGAAACCCTTTACAAAACGATAGTAATACCCGGTAAGTCCCAGAAAACTACGGACTTCAGAAACATTTCTCGGAGGTTTCTAATCTAAAATAGCTGATATTTTGCTCGGATCAACCTGGGTACCTGATGCAGATACAATGTGGCCCAGAAAACCAACTTCGCGTAACCAGAATTTATTTTTGCTGAATTTTGCATAAAGTTGCTTATCACGCAGTCTGTAGTACGATTTTTAAATGTTCCGCATGATCACTTTCATTCCTCGAGTAGATCAATATATCATCAATGAAAACAACAACAAACTGATCTAAATACGGTCTAAAAATTCTATTCATCAGATGCATAAACACAGTAGGGGCATTCGTTAATCCGAAAGGCATAACTAAAAATTCATAATACCCGTACCTTGTTCGAAAGGCTGTCTTTAGGATATTAGAATCTTTCACTCGCAACTGATAATAACCCGATCTCAGATCTATCTTTGAAAATACAGAGGCACCTTTTAGTTGATCGAACAAATCATCAATTCAGGGCAGAGGGTATTTATTCTTTATAGTCACTTTATTAAGCTGACGATAATCAATTCACATTCTCATGGTACCATCTTTCTTTTTCATGAACAGAACAAGAGCACCCCACGGTGAGAAACTCGGTCTAGCAAATCCTCGATCAGTTAATTCTTGTAACTGAGTCTTTAATTCTTTCAGTTCAATCGGTGCCATTCTATACGGAGCTATTAAAATCAGAGTAGTTCTCGGAACTAATTCAATACCAAATTCAACTTCTCAAATCGAAGGTAGTCCCAAAAGTTTATCAGGAAATACATCAGAAAATTCACAGATGACAGGCATAGATTCAATCTTTTTATCAGACACTTTTGAATCAATCACATAAGCAAGATATGCTTCACCACCCTTTCTCACATATTTCTAAGCTTTCAATGCAGATATCACAGCTGGTAAACCATTCAATTCACTAGACTCGATTCTAATAATTTCACCATTCTTGCATCTCAAGTCAATAGCTTTTTGTTTGCAATTAACAACAGCATCATGCAAGGTTAACCAGTCCATACCCAGAATTATATCAAATTCATCAAACGACAATAGCATCAAATCAGTAGAGAAGTAGATATCTAGAATCATTAATGGACAATTCTTGCAAACCTTATCAACCAGGACACTTTTGTCTAAGGGGTTTGATACTCTAATTGCAAATTTAGTAGACTCTACAGGCAAAGTCTTACTATATACTAAATTCATACAGATATAAGAATGCGTTGATCCAGGATCTATCAAAGCAATCACAGAGGTATCATATAGAGTAAAAATACTAGTAATCACATCAGGAGACGAAGCTTCTTCACGTGCTCGGATAGCATAAGCTCTAGCAGGCGCTCAAGCTTCAGATCGTGCAGTCGTAGCTTTAGTAACTTTTTGACCAACACTAGCATTTTCCGTGCTTCTAAAAGTTCTTCCTCTACCAGAAGTATTACCCGATCGTGGATTTTGCACTATCTCTTGCTCAACAGATTCAGGACAGTCTCTAACAAAGTGATCCAGGGATCCACATCAGAAACAGGCTCGATCTTTCAATCTACAACTTCCGGATGTTTCTTGCCACAATGTACATATTCAGGTCTCTCAGATCTCATATTCTCGACACTAGCAATATATGTAGCAGGAGTTTTAAAACTTGGACGCGATCTGTCATGATCTATGCCAGAATGTCGCATAGTAATCTTTGAATGGTTAAAATCGTCTCGAAACTTGTTTGACACAGACTGAAATGATCTACCCGAAGATCTTTTTCGAACCTCTCTAGCTTCAAAATCAGCTTTCTTCTTTTCTTTGCTAAGCTCTTCAGCTTTACAAGCTCTTTCAACTAGCACAACAAATTCATTCAAATCGAGAATTCTGACTAAAAGTTTAATGTCTTCATTTAACGAATCTTTTATACATAGTGGCCTTTGAGGCTACACACTCTCGTGCATACTGGCTCAATTTTACGAATTCTCATTCATATTCTGTAACAGACTCGTTGCCTTATTTCAATTCAAGAAACTCTTTACGTTTTTGATCAATGAAACATTGACTGATATACTTCTTTCTAAACTCAGTTTGAAAGAAATCCCATGTAATACGTTCATTCGGAACTACAGATGTTAGTGTTTCCCACCAATGGTATGTAGAGTCTCGTAAAAATGAAACCACGCATTTAACATTTTCCTCCGGAGTACACGACAATTCATTAAGAACTCAGATCGTGTTTTTTAACCAAAATTTATCCCTCTCGGCATCATCATCTGTAGTAGCTTGAAACTCTTCGGCCCCATACTTTCTAATCTTGTCTACCGGAGGCTTATTTAGATGAATCGGATTAGTCATAGATAGTATAACTAAAGGTTGTTGAGGAATAGTCGGGGGTGGGGGTTGAACAGCCGGATTTGTCCAGACATACTAAGTGAACCACTCATTCATCATTTGGAAGAAAACTTGTTTAGTTTCTCCCTCATTACCACTTGTAACCGGTCTAGAATGAGATGGCGCTGTCCCTTGAGCGGGCGCAGGCACGTTACTTTCAACATCGTCAGCTACAGCTCTTTCGGGATCTATTACTATATGAAAAACATATTTCATTCGTCAGGATTCATCAGACTATCACAGTTCAAATATATGGCATGTATAGCTAGACTCAAGCACGCTAAGTTAGTCCCAGAATCGACTAAACCGTAGCTCTGATACCAACCAAATAAACAAAGTAAGCTACAATGAGCTTAGTAAGCCAAATACAAGAATATGCAATTCATAAGTACTAATTGATAACTATTTTATACATATATATACAGTTATGTGTCAGACATACTCATTTCTCATTCATACCCATAGTTCACAACATCGTATTTTCCATTCTTAGAAATTCAGTACAGAATAGACATACCTGTATCGGATATCAATAATATGTATTCATTCGAATTTTAGAATTTCACTTCAATTCATTCGGGGATATTACAGAACATGGAAGTCTCGAACAATACCGACGTCCCTGACGTGGTCTTACATGTCGTTCGATACCAATGCCTCTGTCCCAGACAGGGTCTTACATAAAACTCATGCCATGCCAGTCTTCCAGACACGATCTTACACAAAAACAGATATTGATGCTAACGTCCCAAACGTGGTCTTACACGAAAACTCTCAAATCAATGCCTACGTTTTGGACGAGGTCTTACATGATATCGTTTCATCATTCAATAATCAGAATTGTACATCAGGCTCTCATGGCCATCTAATATTGTTTATAATTCAAGCATCTGTACATACATCAATATAATGCATACTTGTATATGGACTTACCTCGTACGGATTTAACGGATTTGAGCCAACTATTCAACGATTTTGGACTTTCCTCGATGTAAGTCCGATTTCCTTGGTTCTGGATCTAAATAAATCCAAATTCAGCCATTCAATATTCCATTTCATTCAATCCAATCCATAAACACTCATTTAGAGCATTTTGCATTTTAGCCCTCACAGGTTCATACTTTAACAAATTAGTACTTAACACACAAAGACATCAAATTTACAAAATTTATCTAAACACAAGCTTGGCCGAATATTTATGGCTTTCATAAAAGCCCATATAACACATTTATTTCACAAATTAATCCTCTTAAAGTCTTATTTTCACAAATTTACCCACATAGCTCAATTTCATCAAAAACTCATGGCAAAACATGTTTATTCAACATCTATCCATCATTATTCATTCAATTTCATCACAAAGCTTCAAATAGCATCAATGGCATTTTTTACAAACTTTATCAAAAACAGAAATTGAGACATGGGCATGGAAGATTTCGAAGCAACGGTTACAAAAATGTAGAAATTATCAAAAACTAAGCTCAAAACATACCTTAATCACTAATCCAAAGTGCCGAAACCTAGGAAGCTTTACTTCCTTTCTTTTTCTTTCAAATTTCGGCACCCATGCATGAATAATGGCCAATTTCATGTTTTGTTTCATTAAAACATAATAATAAAACATTTACCATTTTATCCCTTAATTAAACTATATAAAAACATATGTTTTAAGGTCATTTATGACCACTCAAACCTTCAATGGTTTAATTGCTACATAAGGCCATCATTATTTAAAAGCCATTTCAATTAAACACTTGAACATATAGCATACTAATTTTACCACATATACAATTCAATCCTTTTTCACAATTAAACACAGAGACAGACAAATTAAATCACAGAAATTTCACAGATGCTAGATCATATATCACAGACATAGAAAATAATATTAAAATATTTTTCAGACTTGAATATGTGGTCTCGAAATTACTATTCTGACTAGGGTCCAAATCGGGCTGTTACAATCATATGTGTTAAGTGCTTAATGTATGTATTGAATCATGTGGTGAGATCATATGAGTATGTGGTAATTCCCGAACTTAATTATATGATAGGAAAACTTATTTTCCATTTGCTATGTCCATTTAGTTTTAAATGCTAGTCCGAGGTTCATCAAGCTAGTCTGAGGTTCGGTGATCATCGCGATACCATCAACACTATCAACAATTATTTTGGGTATTTGATTATGAACTTTGAATATTATGGCATGTATAGGTGGTCTATTATTTTGGTTATGTGTCATAGTTCTTTTGGGTCCATTTGTTGATAGTGGTGTTTTGATATTTTGGCCATGAGAAATGAGCCCTGAATGGTTAAGTCATATTTTGTCAAAAATGTTGTAATCTACTAATGTGCAAGCTTGCCTAGTATGAGTAAAATGTGTGTGGATGCACAAGTTTGATTATGCTAGATAAAGTTAGGGTGTGGATGGCTTAACATGTATGTTTTGATGAGTTGTGATGTTATAATATGAATTGGCAAAATTGGTTGATATTGGTTTGTGTTTTAGGGTGGCAATTGGCTTGGAAAATAGCCTATAATTATCCACATGGGTAGACACATGGGCGTGAGTCACACGGCCAGCCCACGGGCATGTCGATAGGCCGTGTGTCCCTGCACTTGAAATTATGAAAATTAAATGTTTTGTAGTAAACACACAAGTGGAGACACGACCGTGTGTTTTGACCGTGTGATAGATACGGCCTAGCCTACGAGCGTGTGGCTTGGCAGTGTGACGAAAACTTCGCGATGATGTTATAAATAGAATACCCCAGTTTTTCACACGGGATGAGGACACGGACGTGTTGAGGCTGTGTGTAGGACACGGGCCAGAGACACAGGCGTGTGTTGGGCCGTGTGAAAACCCCTGTAGGTTCAAAATGAAAAATAATTTTGCACGGGCTAGAGACATGGGTGTGTGCGACCACACGACCTGCCCACATGGGCGTGCCCCTGTCCCACACGGGTGTGTGCCCTGTTTTGAGTGAAATTTTGATAAGTGTTCGAGAAGTTTCGGTTGGTCCCAGATTATACCTAATGTATCGTTTGGGCCTCGTAGGCCCCTAATGTGGATGTTATACGTATGAATAAAAAAGTTTTAAAATTTGCATGAAATTTATGTGTCAAAATCAAATGATTGTGTGAGTGTATGTTCAATAATGCCTCGTACCCGTGTCCGGCGATGATTATGGGTGAGGGGCGTTACAGTCAAGGATCCTCATCGCACTATTCGAACTAAATTTGGTACCTTTTGTGGTTGTAGATAGCTAAGTATGGCATGTATAGGCTAGGGGTATTTTGAATATATATTTTGATTTGTATATATGTTAAGTCAAGTGATTTGGCTAACTAATAGTTTTTTATTATGCTTGGACTTGGTATGTGGTTTATGATGTATTTATGATATGTTATATTATGCGTATATGGCCTATTTGGAAAGAGTCATTTTGATATGAATCAAGTCGTGATTTTGGTAAGTTTTGGATATGAATTGAAATGAGTATTGAATGAGTTATGAAATTTAGGTATGGATGTGAATGTGGTTTGTGATATAGTATGTTTTGATATGGATTTGGTGTGTGAATTGGTTGTTAATGAATTGGTCTTAATGGTGTATGTTTTGGGCATGAAATTGGCTGATTTTGAGTTGTAGGTGTTGCATATTTGATGATTGTAGGTACAAGGCAAATTGGGGTGTGAAAATGGCTTAAACCAAGCCTATTTTGTGCCACACGACTTGAGCACACGGGAGTGTGACTCGACCGTGTAATCTCTGTTTTGTAGCTAAGTTGGATAGTATAGCACACGGACTGGACACACGACCGTGCCTGGTGACCATGTGGCCAACTCAGGATGACACACGGGCTATACACACGGACGTGTCTAGTGATCGTATGACCCTAGTCAGTGTTGCACACGGGCTAAGGTGAGTTGTTGGGGCATGGTCGTATGGAGTACACGGCCTAGCCACACAGGCGTGTGCCCTGTTTAAAAAGGAAAAATTTCATAAGTCTTATAAAACTTTTAAATGTTATTGGTTTAGTCCCAATTCATTTCTTAGGCAAGTTTAAGGTCTCGGAGACCTTCTAAAGGGACTTCATGTTTATGTATGGCAATTATGTGATGATAAATGATATAAGAATGTAAGGTGATTGTATATTGATATGTTTTGATCGGTAATGCCTCCTAACCCTAGTCTGGCAATAGATACGGGTTAGGGGTGTTACAGTTGTGGCACTTAAATCAAGCAAAAATTAGCTCCAATTCCACAATTTGTGGCCGGCCATCCATTAAAGATGCTTGAAGAGATAAAACCTCCTATTTTTAGCAAACTATCCTCCCTCCTTCACCTATAAATAAAACTCATTTCCTTATTCACAAATCATCCCTCATTTTTCATTTCATCAATCATTCTTATCTTTCTCTCCTCTCTCAATTCTTCTTTCTTCCCACGCCTAAGCCTCATCTCTTCATAGAGATTTTGGTCATTAAACTACTTCAAGAGCCCTTGGTTGGCCACCTTAGAGAGCCATCAGCAAAGGAGCAAAGCGAAGGAACGAAGGAGCCCTTATCGTTCAGAGTCTTGGGTGACAGCCACTTTGAATTAGGTTTAATCTTTCTTTTCTTTAATTTAATCTAAAAATATTTGCTATGTGTTCTTTGTTTTTGTTTACAACAATGGTAGCTTAATTTTATTTAAGCTAGGATGGTTGCTTTGATTAAATAATATTTATTAGATTCATGCTTATAATGTTTGTGCTTCAATCGATCATGTTTTCAATTAAAATCAAGTCTGTATTTCGTTCATACATGATTGAAATGCACCTAAATTAGCTTAGCGAACCTAACTAGAAGACGGCTAGTGGACACATAATTGAAATGTACACGCTCAATTTAGATCCTAACCCGATTAAGTTGCAGGTTGCATAACAACCCTAACCAGGCTCTGTTATTTGCATAGTTTTTAGATTTGTGTGATTAAACTGTTTCAAACCTAACACGTCCGTGTTACCTCGCACGAATGCTAAGAAACCCTTAGTAAATAAGGATCAGTAAAATGCATATTTACTAAGTAAAGGATTCCGAAGGACCTAATGTGGTTTCCAAACTCATGAAAGATCGAGTTGCCATGGAATGTTTTTCCGAATGTTATTAAGCATGTTAATAATAAATGGAGTTTAATTAAAGTAATTTTCCTAGCTTATTTATGTTATACCTTTTGCAAATTGTGTTTAATTCTACTAGAATCTATTTCATTCATATAGTTGCATGTTAGGATAAATTACATTAGGGATCATTGCATTTAGATTACTTTTACTTAATTTTAATCAACACTTCCAAATCAAACTGTGTTTTTATTTACCAAGTTGTTAATATAATTTTATAATTAAGTGACTTAACACAAATACAATCCCTGTGGAGACGATAACTCGATACTTACTTATTACTTGATAACGATTGTGTACACTTGCACAAACCCTAGTGTTACACTGGGACACACGCACGCTTCTTAGGTTGTGTGGACATTTGAAATAGGGACACACGACCATGTCCCAGCCTATGTCTATGCCTGTATAACTCACTGACTTGGGTCACACAGCCAAGCCACACGCCCGTGTGCCAGGCTGTATACCCGTTGAAATAACCTCATACGCCCATGTACCAGGCCGTGTAACTACCTGACTTGTATGCCTTGAACCTATAGAGGACACATGGCCATGTCACATGGCCGTGTCTCACATACGGCTGAGACACATGCCCATGTCTCAGGCCATATAGCCCCAAAATGAACCTTAAAACACAAGTTTACCATTTCAAGTTGCTTAGACCTTAATAAACTTAAATACCAACCAAAATACCAATTCAAAATGACATTAATCGCGCCAAAAACACATCAAAATAAAACCTAATAAGTGCCTAAGCAATGCACTCTCATTGGTACCACATGTATATACAATTTTACAATAAAATAAACATTGATTCAATTCATCAATTTACTCAAGCAATACTTGATCAAAATACCTATCAAAGGTACCATAATCACTAAAATTCAATTATATATATCATACATACTAGCATAACAACTGTACCTCATTCTCATATAATATTTAAGTTGGTTATTTGCACAAAATATTATTCATAATATTTACATAATCCTAACATTAACCAAAACCGCACAAGAGCCTGTACATGTCATATAATCTAAATTATACATTTCAAAACTATCGAGATAAGCTGGATAGTGTGACTTAAGTGCCAATCCGATCATCCAACCTTTTGAGAATCTACAATGACATAAAACAACACAAGTAAGCTTAATGAAGCTTAGTAAGTTTGACGAGTTAAATGATAAATCTTACCAAACTAACTATAATAATTCAAATAATAATAATCATCCAAGAGAAGGCCCTGCCGTTCACAACTTTAATCGATAAATACATCCGTATTCATATCAATATGAAATAAATAACATATCTTTCAAATTCCTTAAACAGATTACCTTACCGAGATTTTCCATTCGAAGAACGACTTACGGGTAAGAGTATATCATCAACAGAAGCTCATAAGAGCTGGTTCTCCCAGACACGCCAACAGAATATCAAAAGAGCTGAATGAAAGCTCGTAAGAGCTAAATAGAAGCTCAAAAGAGCTGAACAGAAGCTCAAAAGATCTGAATAGAAGCTCGTAAGAGTTGAATAGAAGCTCGAAAAAGCCAATCCACTTGAATCACGCCAAACATAAAGTATAACGCGAGAGTTCACAACAAATGCTAAACCTCGGTTTACTTGGGTAATATGTTGATATCTACTTCCAATACCATCAGCACTCCAAACCCTCGTAGTACATCAAAACAGGAATGTACTTTATCTTATGTTCAATTCAAATCGAATATCAAATTTAATATTATAATTCAAAGAATAATTCATTTCCAACAATAGAATATATATAATACCAATCACCAATTAATAAAAATGTAATATTTTTAATCGTACGAACTTACTTGGACTGAATTGTAGTCGTTGTAGAAGTTTATGGACTATTCTGCTATTTTTTTCACGAGTATCTACGGGATTTTGATCTAAAATGTAAAATTCTTCATTTATCAGCATATACTTCATTTCCAAACCATTTCACAACTAATACCCTTTTATTTTTTAAAATTACACAATTACCCCAAACTTTTACCATTTTTATAATTTAGTCCATTAACTCGAAATTCACCAAATTAACCAAATTTCTCAAGTCAATATTTTATCCAAATATAATAGGCCCTCAAAAATCCCCTAATAAACATCAAATGCACTCAAATCCTAATATTTTAAAATTTTCACAATTTAATCCTAAAATCAAAATTTAACAAAAAATCACTTTACAAAATCATCACACAACACAATCAAAGCTCCAAATACATGATATTCATCAAAAAAATTCAATATTCAACAATGGAAACTTCCAAAATTTTTAACAGAACCAGAAACGAAGGTACGGGCTAACTAGACCTAGTTGCAACGATATCAAAAACATAAAAATTACAAGAAACGAGTATAAAATTCACTTACATGCATGAAGATAAAGAACCGAAATGTGAAGCTCTCCCCCAAATGTTGAATTCGGCCAAGATGAAGAAAATGAATAGAAATTGTTTTGTTTTCCTATTTGCTTTTATCTAATTTCAATTTATTTACCATTTTGCCATTAATACTTAATATTTTTATCTTTTTCACTTGTTTAACCGTCCCACTAATTTAGTTAGGGCTAATTTACCATTTAAGTCCCTCTTCAATTAACTTTCAAGCTATTTAATCAAGTAAATGCATTAATTATCAAGTTTTTCATCTTTTTCAATTTAGTCCTTTTTCCTTAATTAACTATCTAAACGTTAAAATTTCCAAATCAAATTTTAATAAAACTCTAATGAATCTATAAATATTCTAAAAATAATATTTATGAGTCGATACGATGGAAATTTATGGTCTCAAAACCACTGTTCCGTCTCCACTGAAAATCAAACTATTATAATTCTCCCCCTTAGTAAATTTCGTCCTCGAAATTGTTACCTGAAAATAGATTCGGATATTATAGTCTCATTGATTCCTCGGTTTCCCAGGTAGCTTCTTCTGAACCATGTCTATGCCATAAGATTTTTACTAACAGTATTCATTTATTCCGGAATTCTTTGATTTCCTGAGCTAAAATTCTTACTGGTTCTTTCGAATACGTTAAGTCTGGTTGTAGCTCAATCTCACTATAAGGAATCACATGTGAAGGATCAAATTTGTATTGCCTTAGCATTGAAACATAAAACATATTATGATTTTCTCAAGTTCAGAGGGCAAGGCTAATCTATAAGTTACAGGGCCGATTCTTTCAACAATTTCATACGGTCCTATAAATCTTGTACTCAGCTTTATGTCAAAACACAACACTTTCTTCCACGAAAAAACTTTTAGGAATACTTGATTGCCAACCGTAAATTCTATATCTTTTCTTTTCAAATTTGTGTAAGATTTCTGACGGTCAGATGCAGCTTTCAAACTATCTCGAATAATCCAAACTGTCTTCAGTTTCTCAGATCAAATCAATTCCCACCATTTTGGATTCACTCAATTCCAACCAAAATAATGGTGTTTTACACTTTCTTCCGTAAAAAGCCTCATGTAGTTTGCTCTTAAATCTCAATGTAAATATTGGATCTCGATTTGAAATAATAGATTTTAGAACTCCGTGTAATCTCACAATCTCAGATACATATAGTTCCGCTAATCTCTCAAGTGTAAAGTCTATTCTGATTGGAATAAAATGTGATGATTTAGTCAATCTGTTAACAATCACTAGATCGAATCTTTCTTTCTCAGAGTTACAGGTAAACCAGATATGAAATCCATCGTGACTCGCTCCCACTTCCATTTAGGGATCATAACAAGTTGTAGTAAGCCTGAAGATACCTGATGTTCTGCTTTCACCTGCTGACAAATCAAACATTTAGCTACAAATTCACAAATTTCTTGTTTCACACCCAACCATGAGTACATCTGTTGCAAGTCACAATACATCTTCGTGCTACTCGAATAAATAATACATCTTCGTGCTACTCGAATAAATAAAGTACGTACTACTGTGAGCTTTAGAAAAAATATCATGTTTTAAATCTAAATTACTCGAAACGCAAATTCTATCGCGATAACACAATATACCATTATCATCAACACTATACTCTGAACTCAAATTATTCTAAACCATCTATTATTTCAACACCAACTTCGGATCTTAATCTTGCAATTCTTGAATTAGTTGAAGAAATAGGGGTTTTGTTCTCAACTCTATTAATACTGAGCCATCTTTATTCAAAATTAAATAAGTGTTCAACGCTTGAAGTGTAAACAATGAGGACTTCCAACTGAGTGCACCTACAACTACGTTAGCCTTTCCCAGATGATAATCAATAACCAGATCGTAATCTTTAAGTAGCTCTAACCATCGTCTCTGTCTCAAATTCAGTTCTTTTTAAGTCATCAAATACTTTAAACTTTTGTAATCTATGAACACGTGACATTTCTTGCTGTATAAATAAGGTCTCCAAATCTTTAAAGTGAAAACAATCGCAGCCAACTCGAGATCATGAGTAGGATAATTCTTTTCATGAGACTTTAGCTGTTGAGAAGTATAAGCTGCCTGCATCAGCACACAACCCAAACCATTGAGAGACACATCACTATAGACAACATATTTTATCCCAGATTCAGGTTGAGTCAACACTAGAGCTTCTGTCAACATGTTCTTCAGCTGATCAAAACTCTGTTGGCACTGATCAGACCAAAGAAACTTAACATTTTTTTTTGTAATAATCTAGTCATCAGTGAAGCAATAATTGAAAAGTTTTTAATAAAACGTTGATAGTAACTTGCTAAACCTAGAAAATTTCGTACTTCTGAAACATTTTTTGGAGTTTCCAATTCATCATAGTAGAAATTTTACTCGGATCAACTCGGATTCCATTGGCTGATGTTATGTGTTCCAAAAATCCAACCTTTCGAAGCCAAAACTCACATTTACTAAATTTTGTGTACAACTATTTTTCTCTCAAAGTCTGTAGTATAATTCTCATATGTTGAGCATGCTCGGATTCTGTTTTGGAATAAATCAATATATCGTCAATAAACACAATAATGAATCTATCCAAATGAGGTTGAAAAACCCAATTCATTAAATCCATAAAAGCAGCAGGGGCATTAGTCAAACCAAATGGCATTACTAGAAACTCATAATGACCATAATGAGTTTTAAAAGCAGTCTTTGACACATCACGGTCTTTAACCTTCAATTGATAATACTCGCATCTGAGATCTATCTTCGAGAACATTGTGGCACTTTTCAATTGATCAAATAAATCGTTGATATGTGGTAAAAGGTATTTATTTTTTATCATAACTCTTTTCAACTATCTGTAGTCTACACACAATCTCAAAGATCCATTTTTCTTTTTCACAAACAATATAGGTGCACCTTAGGGAGACATGTTTGGTCGAATAAACGATCAGTCGAATAAACCCTTGATCTCATAACTCTTGTGAATGTGCTTTTAATTCTTTTAATTCAGCTGGTGCCATACGGTACGGTGATATTGATATTGGTGCAGTTCCAAGAACTAAATTAATCACAACTCAACTTCATGATCAGGAGGTATACCTGGCAACTCTTCAGGAAATACATTAGCAAACTCACTAACAACTGGTAACTGATCTAGCTTCGATTCTAAATCTTTGGTATTAAGAATATATGCTAAAAATGCTTCGCTACCTTTTTGTATCAATCTCTAAGTAGAAAAAGCTAAAATAATTATATCAACGTCTTTTGGACTCTCAGACTCAACTAAAATCATCTTTCCTGTCTGACATTTCAAATCAATCCATTTCTGTCGATAGTTTACAACAGCATCATGCAACGTTAACCAATCCGTACCTAGAATAACATGAAATTCTCGAAAGGGTAACAATATCAAATTAGCAGTGAATTCGCATCCCTTAGCTTTTAGTGGACAATTACGACAAACTAAGTTAACTATCACACTCTGACCTAGTGGATTAGTAACTTGAATATCATAATCAATAGATTCAACAGGTAACTTCTTTTCTGTTACTAATGCAGTGAAAATATAAGAATAAGTTGACCAGGGTCAATCAATGCATACACAATAACATCAAAGAGATATAATATACTAGTAATCACATTTGGAGTAGTAGCTTCCTCCCCAACTCAAATGGCGTAGCTGCGAGCAGGTGCTCTAGCCTCTGACCAAATGACAGTGTCTTTCATACTCGTACGAGTAGTCCCGATAGCACTATTCTGGCCCAGACGTCTACTTTTCTAAGAGGTAGACAATTACTTTTCTTTCTGATCTTCATCCTCTTTCAGCGATATAGGATAATTCTGAATAAAATGATCAGTCAACCCATATGTATAATAGGCTCCCGATTTACCTCTACACTTGCCAAGATGATATTTCCCATAATTTTTATAATTGGGCTTCAGAGCATTTCGTACACTTCCCACACTATCAGTTGGTTTAGTAAGTATTCTAAAATCATGTTGAATCGTCTTGTTTTTTTTTTTATGCTCAGACACTGAAGTAGCTCGACTAAAATCATCTTTAGTCTTCTTTATTGGTGATGTAGAAAATGACTTAGAAAAACCTCTCTTGTGAAATTCTCGAATACGTCTATCCTGTTGTATCTTGCGATTGTACACTTCTTCCATTTTCTGTGCACGATCAGATAAGACAACAAATTCTTGAATTTCATTACCTCCGATCATCATTCAAGCCATCTTCAAACCAGATACACATCTCTTCTTCAGTAGGCATAATTTCTCGGCATATTTATTGAGATACACAAATTCTCTCTCGTATTAGCTACCTATCTATTTCCCTGATGTAACTTAAGAAATTCTCTCTTTTTTCTTTTCGAGATACCTTTTTCTGACATATTTCTTTTTAAACTCGGTCTGAAAGAATTCCTAGGAAATTTTCTCCCTCGGTACCATAGCTATTATCGTAGACCACCAACTATACGCATCCTATTTTAATAACAAAACAACACATCTAAGAAATTCATCAAGAAAGCAAGCCATTTCTTCGAGAACTCGTAAGATATTTTGAAGCCAGTACTCAGCTTTAACCAGATCATCCTCTAATCTGCCCCGAAATTCTTCAGCACCACACTTTCTAAGTTTCTCAATCGGAATACGTTTATTAGGCTCAATCACAAGAGGAGGTGGAGGTGCAATCGGAGGTACAATAGGTGGTACAATAGGGAGTACAACAGAGGGTGGAGGTCGTTGAGCTGAATTTTTCATTTGCATAAACTCGCTGAACCACTAGTTCATATACCTAAAGAACATATTTTTAAGCTCATGTTCCTGAGCCGGAGGAATCAGAACATTACTATTCATCCTATGATTAGAAGTCGGTACGTTACTGTTAACTTCATCATTATTAGCACGATCAGACCCGTTTGACATCTTTACAACCTATAAGAAAACGAAGGTTAGATTTGATCAAACACATCATACTGTCGTAGATTTATATGGCATGTAATTCTAAACATTTCACATGCAATGTTCAGTTTGAGAATTGACTAAATCGTAACTCTGATACCACTAAATGTAACACTCTCAGCCTATATCCATCGCCAAAATAGGGTTACGAAGCATTACCAAACAAACGAAATAGTAAACCATTCAAATCATACATTAATACAAACATAATCAAATTACATTCAAATACATTCATAATGTCTCTTAGTCAAGGCCTCGAGGCCCTAAAAAGACTATAGAAACAATCCAGGACTAAATCAGAAACATTTACAAATTTTAGGAAAAAGTTAAAAATTTTTAGACTGCAAGGGTCACACGGCTGAGACACATGCACTTGTCTCAAGCTGTGTGGACATTCGAAATAGGGACACATGGTCGTGTCCCAGCCCGTGTAAGTCATTGACTTAGGTTACATAGCCAAGCCACACGTCCGTGTGCCAGGCCGTGTACCCCTCTAAATGACCTCCTACGCCTGTGTGCCAAGCCGCGTGCTAGGTCGTGTAACTGACTGACTTGTATGCCTTGAACCTATAGGGGACACATGACCCTGTTGCCTATCAACTATACCTCATTCTCATATAATATGTAAGTTGGTTATTTGCACAAAATATCATTCATAATGTGTACATAAGCCTAACATTAACCAAAACTGCACAAGAGCCTATATATACCATATAATCTGAATTATACATTTCAAAACTACCGAGATAAGCTGGATAGTGTGACTTGAGTACCGATCTAATCGTCCAAGCTTTCGAGAATCTACAATGACATAAACCAACACAAGTAAGCTTAATGAAGCTTAGTAAGTTCGATAAGTTAGACGATAAATTTTATCGAACTAACTATAATAATTCAAATAATAATAATCATCCAAGAGAAATCCCTATAGTTCACAACTTCCATCAATAAATACATTCTTATTCATATCAATATGAAATAAATAACATATCTTTCAAATTCATTAAACAGATTACCTTACCGAGATTTTCCATTCGAAGAACGACTTAGGGGTAAGAGTACATCGTCAATAGAAGCTCATAAGAGCTGATCTTTCCGAACACGCTAACAGAAGCTCATAAGAGCTGAACAGAAACTCAAAAGAGCTGAATAGAAGCTCAAAAAAGTTGATCCACCTGAATCACGCCAAACAAAAAGTATAACGCGAGAGTTTACAAAAAATGCTAAACCTCAGTTTACTTGGGTAATATGTCGATATCTCCCTCCAATACCATCACCACTCCAAACCCCCGTAATACACCAAAACATGAATGTACTCTATCCCACGTTCAATTCAAACCGAATATCAAATTCAATATTATAATTCAAACTATAATTCATTTCCAACAATATAATATATATAATACCAATCACCAATTAATAAAAATGTTAATTTTTAACCCTACAAACTTAACTGGACTTAATTGTAGTCATTGCAAAAGTTCAGGAACTATTCCGCTATTTTTCCTTTTCCACGAGTATCTATGGGATTTTGGTCTAAAATGTAAAATTCTTCATTTATCAGCATATACTTCATTTCCAAACCATTTCACAATTAATACCTTTTTATTTTTTAAAATTACACAATTACCCCAAACTTTTACCATTTTTGCAATTTAGTCCATTAACTCAAAATTCACCAAATTAACCAATTTTTTTCAAGTCAATATTTTATCCAAATATAATAGGCCCTTAAACAACCCCTAATAAACATCAAATTCACTATCAAATCTTAATATTTTGACATTTTCACAATTTAATCCTAAAATCAAAATCTAACAAAAATCACTTTACAAAATCATCACACAACACAATCAAAGCTCCAAATACATGATATTCATAAAAAACATTTAATATTCAAAAATGGCAACATCCAAAATTTTGAACAGACTCAGAAACGAAGGTACAGGCTAGCTAGACCTAGTTGCAACGACCTCAAAAACATAAAAATTACAAGAAACAAGTATAAAATTCACTTACATGCATGAAGATAAAGAACCAAAATGTGAAGCTATCCCCCAAATGTTGAATTCGGCCAAGATGAAGAAAATGAATAGAAATTGTTTTGTTTTTCTATTTGTTTTTAACTAATTTCAAGTTATTTACCATTTTGCCATTAATACTTAATATTTTTATCATTTTCCCTTGTTTAACCGTCCCACTAAATTAGTTAAGGCTGATTTACCATTTAAGTCCCTCTTCAATTAACTTTTAAGCTATTTAATCAATTAAATGCATTAATTATCAAATTTTTCATCTTTCTTTTTTCCTTAATTAATTATCTAAACATTAAAATTTTCAAATCAAATTTTAATAAGACTCTAATGAATCTATAAATTTTATAAAAATAATATTTATGAGTCGATACAATGGAAATTTATGGTCTCAAAACCACTGTTTCGTCTCCACTAAAAACTGGGCTGTTACATGCTTTATTCAAATGATCTTTAGAGTTACTAACATAAAGAAGTAACTTTACTACTTTCTTTAAAGGATGGCCCAATCTTCTATGCTAAAGTTCCAAAAAGGATAAATCTTTAACTAAAATCACTTTAACCCTTGAAACCTATTGGAAGGAGAAAAGTCCATCCCATCTCTCACCTGCTCCAATCAGCTCCTTCAAATAAAGATATTGAATAGCACATATGTTAGTAGTGAATTGAAAAAAATAGTTCATATCGTCATTCAATTAGGAAACTGAAATTAGATTGTAGTTTAATTTAGAAATGTAAAGAATATGTTTTAAGTAAATTTTTTCTGTCAATTTAACCATTCCTTCTTAGATAGCCACTACTACTATTTGGCCATTAGGGATTCTTGCGGAATAGGCTACAACATCTTTCACATTCGTCAAACAAAGAAGATCACCCATAACATGATTTGAACGCCCCATATCAATAATCTAATTATTTTTGGACTTACCATTCAACTAAGTGAAAGTTGATTATTTATTGGCGGACTACCATTACTAAATGGTAAAATCAGGAAGTGTCGCCTCACTTAGTGGTGGTGGAGGAGAAAAAGACTCGTCGCCAGCCATTTAGAATAATGAAAGATTTTTTTTTTTCAAAATCCTTACTCAGATGCCATGACAAGAATAAGGTAATCTCTTGGATTTTATTGATAGACCTCAAATGTATATATATATATCTATACAATAGTAGTTATGTAGGAATCAAATTGCTAAAAGATAATATCTCATAATCATATCCTATAATGTCCCATTATGAATCAAATTGCTAAGAGATAATATCCCATAATAATATCCTATTAAAAATCTAATTGCTAAAAAAAAAATATCCCATAATAATATCCTAATAGATAACCAGTGAGCCAATATTTACTTTCTTTTTTTTTTCATGCAAAAACATCGAGGATAAATACGAAGGGTATTAATGTAATCAATAAATATTTTTATTAAACAAATTCATTTGAAAAACATAAGCATACAAAACAAATATACTAAACTTAGGACATTAGATCCAATAGTCTTTCATTTGCCTTAGTGAAGTAAATGAATCGTGTTTCACATTCTCATACCCTCTACATGTTTTTCAAAACTACTAGCTACCAGCTTCATAGTAAACGGGTCTGTAAGGTCATCCTCTGATGCAACTTTGATTACATCTACTATTTCATCTACTACTACCTTCTTTATGATGTGATATTTTCTATCAATGTGTTACGTCCTCTTGTGGTTTTTTGGTTTCCTTGGTGTTAGCTATTTCTGCACTGTTATCACAATATAGTGTAATAGCTTCTTTCTTACCAAGAACGACTTCAAGATTCGTAAGGAACTTTCGAAGCAATATTACTTCTTTTGTTGCCACAAAAGCAGTCACATATTCAACTTCCATACTGGAGTCAACAATACAATTTTGATTAACACTTCTTCATATTATGGACCCGTCACCTAAGACAAAGAAATAATTTGATATTGATTTTCTTGAATCTCAAAATGTTTAGAAGTCAGAATCAGTATAACCGATAAGAGTAAGATTTCCTTCAGAATACACAAGCATATAATTCTTCGTTCTCCATAAATACTTGAGTATATGCTTAACTGTTTGCCAGTGTCTTGGACCAAGATTCACTTGATATCAACTCACCAACCCTACTATGAAACATATATATAGACATGTGCATAACATAACATACATGAGACTTCCTACAGCTGAAACATAATGAACCTTTCTCATGTGTTCTCTTTATTCTACTGTCTTTGGACAATCCTCTAAAAAAAGATGAAAGTTTGATACAGAGGGTTGAGTTTCCTTTTTTTGAATCGATCATTGCATAATATTCCAATCTTTTGTCTATGTATGAAGCTTGTGATAATACTATCACTTTGCTCTATTGGTCCCTTAGAATTCAAATACCTAAAACAAAGTTAGCTTCTCTCAAGTTTTTCATGCTAAACTATTGAGTTAATGATCGGTTGTTTAACGTCACGACAATAATGTTCAAGCGTACACCATCGATGCAAGTATATTAGATAGATATGAGTCTATCAGATATCGATCCCACGAGGATGGTTGTCTTTTGTTTATCAATGTCAGTGCAATAATTAGATAGTAATGAGATAAATTGTGAGAGTAGTTGTTGAAGCAATAACTTGAAAACAATAAGATAAAATATGATATTGATAAACTAGGATCCCTAACGTGAATATTCAATAGAATACTAAGTGCTCACAAGGTATAAAAAGATAGGTGATTGTCGATGCATTAAATTGCAATGAATATCTTACCAAGCTTAACTTCCATATTGAATTTAAGGCTTAAACATGCACATTAACCACACCTTCCGATGATGGTAATGAAACACAATTAAGAACAATAGGATTCAATTCCTCTAATCCTCAAGCAACTTCCGTTGTCATGCTTGTTAGCTTGAACTGTCGCTGCACTTTCCCGTGTTAGTGACTGCAATAACACTTCCGTGCTAAAAAATTCAAACCCAAAGATTAAACAGTAGAATCAAGATTGAATAACATAACATTTAACCCAGAAATCATGTGTACTTCCGTACAAACATGAAATAGAAAGTAATCACCATCATTTAGAAAAGAAATATAAAAGAAACAAGTGGAGAATACTATTCCTAGAAAATCTCGACTTGATCTCTCAACTCTCTCTTGTATTGCACTCAAGGCTCCTCCTCAAGTGCTAAGCTGCATCCCTTTTACATCGGTTCACCCATAGGAGGCTTAAGCCGCCATAGCCGAAAGCTTCAAAAGATGGATTGAAGAAGATAATCCAAAAACTCTTCTCTTTTTCTTTTCACATGAATATATATATATATATATATTTCTTTTCCAAATAGCACAGGCGTCCTTTCATCATAATCATGTTGCCTCTGTAAGTACAAGTTAGTTATACTAGACTGGACAACTCACACATTTTTGTTCTTATTCGGACAGTTGTCAACTGTGGCGACAATTCTGGGCGCAATCTAGAAATACTCATGCAGTGACATCAGTACCAAAACATGATGAAATTAAGGATAAATAAGTTAAGATCCACTGAGTTATAAAATGCAATTTACTGAACTAGAAATGCTAAAATATGTGCTAAAGATAACTAAATGGGAACAAATTAACCAATAAATAAGGAGAAAACATATATTCTTTCTAGTACTATCAATTAACCACAGTTTAATTGATGACAATGTTCTTATATAATTTCTAATGAGTGTAATGCCATCGACATGTAGAATAAGAAAAACCACCTTTCCATCCCTAATATATATATAATTTACATAGTTAATAAATTTATTTTTTTGAATTATATGTTTTTCTAATTTTTAGTTCAATTTTATAATTTCATGTTTTCTATAAAAATAATTTTATATAATTTTTAAAGTTTTAATTTGAATATTAGTTTTTTTAAATTCTATATATTTATGTTCTTATAATTATATATAGTATAAAAGTTAATTTTTAGAAATTAAAAAATAAATTTTACATATTTTAAAATTTATTCTAACTTTTATATTTTAAAATTTTTGAATAGTTTTTAAATTTAGGTATTTATTTCAATTTTTATACTTATGTTCCCTTTTTATTAATTTTTTGGTATTATTTTATCTACACTATTAAAAACATTATTGATTGAGTTGGTGTCATGAGTCAATCAGACACCAACTTAATTAGAAAAATTACAAAAATGAATTTCTATTTTTAGGAAACAATAAAAATATGCATACATGTCACTTATATTAGAGAATTTTTTAAATTCATCACTCAATTAAGTTTTATTTTAATTTATTTATATGCACAATTTTTATCTCAATCAATTATATATATATATATATATATATATTTCATTATATATATTTAGTGAATTATAAAATGATAGCAAAATTTAATAACAACACGACTAACGCGACTTGAATCTGGATCACACCTAAAATTTTAGTCAACTCACGAGATTATATATATATATATATATATATATATTATTTTTTAACGTTGATAGTTCATATAATATAATTTTCAGAATAAATAATGACGTCACTTTTTTTTTGCCTCGGTTCACGTAATCATTCAACATAGTTATTTATTTGTTAACTGTCAACTGTCAGAGGTATCGACTTTTCATAAAAGCAAAATAATTAAGTATGAAATAGAAAATCAAATATAATTCAGAAGTAATTTTTATATTATGTCAAAAACAAAAGTCATACATCTAACAAAAGTCAACTACAGGACAGAAAGTTGAAGACATGAAAACGTACCGAAGACGCTGGCTCACTACTATTTTGGTTAAATTTATTTATTAATCCTTATATTTTATGAATGTTATAGATTTAGTTCTTCTACTTTTATTTGTTTAATTTCAGTCCTTATACTTTTCAAATTGGTCAATTTTAGTCCCTTTACTTTTTAAATTTTTAGTTTTAACCCAAATTGTAGCAATTAAATCTGTAAGGTTAAATTCACTTACTAATCTTGTACTACGTGTATAATTATAGATTTAGTCTATTTTATCCAATTGGATCATTTAAAGTCTCTATGCTTTTTGAATTTTGAAATTCTAGTCTTAACACAAATAACAGTCATTAATCCATTAACTAGATTTTTAATGAGTAATATGTAAAAATAATAAGTTGAAATGGTAATACACATATGATAATATGTTTGACGCATCATATGTTAGAAATAGCAAAACTTTACATAATGAATTTAACAGTTACTGTTTGGTGAGGACTAAAATTTTAAAATTTAAAAAGTACAGGACCAAAAATAACCAAATAAAAGTATAAGGATTAAATCTATAAATTTTTCAAAATACAGAGACTAATAGCAGAAATTAACTTTTCAAATGGAACAGGCAGCCAAAAGAACGGCAGTTATAAATTTTAGCGCGAATAATAGTTTAACGGTTACAATAAGCAGTTGCAATTTGGTCGCCCTCATGTCAACAAATAATAAATTGCCACGTATTACTATCCTCTCTTCTCTGCTTGTGTAATTATTAATGAAAACAAAAGGAGGAAAAGCATGGAAGTGGAATGGGATTCTCTAAAATTGGCAATCCAACCACAAACAATGAAATTTATTCTCTCATCACTTTCAACCTCCCTCTCCAATTTTATTCACCGGTAAATCTTTTCTTTTTCCCTGCACAAAAACTGCACTGTTCGTCGATTGATTGATTTTCAGGATTTTCCTCTCTCTCTCTCTTTTTTCAAATTTAGTTTTAAAAAAAAAATGAAACGGATGCCTAAACAGGAAACTTGGATTGGTAACCTTCCAATTCCCACCTTATCTTGATTTTGTATATTTGTAAACTTTTCCTTTTGTTTCAAAATTAGATTCTTTACTTCGTGAATTTTATTTTTTTAAGTAAGATTCTTTACTTCGTCTTGGACGGCGTGACTTGTTTGTGATGATTTTGTATTTTGGCTTTCATACTTGTTTGGATTAATAATGGTTTTCTCTTCTTCTTGCCCTTTCATTACCTCTGAAATTGTGAGGTCGTTCATTGCTGCAATTATTATGGAATTCGGTGAAGGTCATTTTTTTTTTTTTTATAATTACTTAATCTTTTGAAAGTTTGAACAAAGAACTTGATAGGATTTTAGCTAGAAATTGAATAGTTGTCTTCTTCACTTCCATTAATTTCTTGATAATGTATGCATATTGTTTGGGCAGTAAATTTATTTATGATCGACTGAAATACATGCTTGTGTCTAATTCCATATGCACCAAACCCATTTTATGTTCGAACTTATTCATGATTGGAAAACTATATGCTTTTGGCATAATGCATGTGTTTGAGATTTTAGCTTGTTGTTGAATGCAGGCATTCCTGGTGATGGGAGATGTTTGTTCCGGTCAGTAATTCATGGTGCTTGGCTGAGGTCAGGGAAGCAGTCTCCAAGTGAGAGCTGCCAGAAAGATCTTGCTGATGAACTCAGAGATAAAGTACATTTCTTTTCTATTTTACTCTTACATGAAGCATCAATTGGTTTTTAGTTGTACTTGCTACTGATGGGTTTTCCGGAATTTAAATTTTCTTTTATGCAATCCCTTTTCATTTTTGTGTTAGCTGCAGATGTCTTTGTTGCTTTAACTTCATATTGGCATATACATTCAGCCCTAGGGAATTTTGTTTCTATGCAATCCATTTTCATGTCTTTCTGCTTTAACTTTGCAACCGAGTGGAGCTTCCTTTTCTACTACTTCGAACATTTTTCTCCTTGCAATAAAAGATTACATGTCTTGACAGGTTGTTGATGAATTCATCAAGAGGCGGGCAGACACTGAATGGTAAGCTTTTCTTCTTCTATTAAGTTGTTGAAGAGGACTGCATATCTTTTACTTGGTTGCTAGTAAAGCTTGAACTATTGGTTCTGCTAGTAAGTTGGACAATTAGGGGTATCTCCTGAGATAAGCTGAAAAAATTTCTTGATTAGCATCTCCCTTTCAAATTTCAATTCATTGACACTACAAGAAAGTAAGTCTTGACATCTTTTTGCAGGTTCCTTGAGGGTGATTTTGACAACTATGTTGTGCAGATGCGGCAGCCTCATATTTGGGGAGGAGAACCTGAGCTGCTAATGTGCTCACATGTCCTACAGTGAGTTTTCTTTTCTTTTCTGTTAGCTTTCGACATCAAACTTATTTCTCAGGATATGCTTGTCAGCTAATATTTATGCCCCATGCAATTATATATACATATATATATGTATGTCTGTATGTGGTTGAAGTGAAAGATACATTTAGTTCCAGGTAACTACTTGCTGGTCCAAAAAAAAAAAAAAAAACGAAGATTACTACTTGGTCTATGATTTCTTTCATCAAACTTGCCCTATAAATCAAATAGAATAATTCTAATACACACACACACACACACACAAATAAATAAATAAAATAAATAAATCAAATAGAAGAATGTGTTATATTCAGAAATTAGATTTTGATTTAGGAATTGATCAATAGTTTGCTTAGCTTTCTTTAGTCCTCAACTGCAAATGAACTTAACCTTTGAATACTTCATTGATTATTAATCATACAAACAATTTTCCAGATAGGCTTCGCCACCTCTGAGTTATTCCGAGCAACAATCACTTTTAAATAAGATGAAAATTTGTTAACTGAAACCGAATCACATTAGCCCTGTGATTCATTGTTTTTGTTTCTATGAGATGCTAAGATGGATAGGAATATAACTAAATTTAATGTTATCAATATATCAAAACTTTCTAATCTCTTAACATGATATATATTTCATCCACAGGACCCCAATAACAGTTTACATGAGGGATAAGAATACTGGTACCCTCAAAATTATATCCGAGTATGGTCAAGAGTATGGTAAGGAAAACCCCATCAAAGTTCTGTATCATGGTTATGGACACTATGACGTATTGATGAGTTCAGAAAACAGTGCCTCTTCTAAACCGTAAGATATCTTGCTTCACTTGTTTTATGTTCATTGCAAGTGACATGACATGTCACTGACAACATCATTACTGGTTTTTTACCCTTCATGTAATACCTATCTTAATCGAGGGTATTTTTCTGAGACTGCTTGAAAAAGGTCATATACTCTTTTTTTTTTGGTTAAAAGAAAAAGGTCATATACTCTGATGATGATGCCGTCTGCTTTTGTATAATTAAATTGCCCTCCTTTTGTCCTATAATGTTGACTTGTATGCTACAGTTAGAAAAGTTCATTTTAGGTCTGCACGTGTTTCAGACATTACACGCATCTCTTTCTTCTGCTGTAATTAGCCAATAATAAATTAACAATGGCAATTGCTCCTAACAGATTACTGGAACACTGATAGTAGTGGTGTTGGTGGTTTTTAGCAGGTGGAAGAAAAGATGACTTGGGGATAATTGCACCCTAAAACAGGTGATTCTAGGAATTCTGTACTGTAATGCCGTTGTGAATGTAATGATACGAACTGTGCCAAGTTCTTGGAGTAAAATTCTCATTCATGGATTCTAAATAATCTTATTTGAAATGGCCTGATTTAGATCAAGGGTCCATGACCTTGCAAAGAACAAAGATATTCTTCTTTATATGGCACTCTTTTCATTAAGACAATAAAGCCAAAGTCATTAATATATAATCCCTAAGTTAACTCGTTAGTATATTGAATCCATGAGGAGGCATCCAATGCTTTCTCTCTAGACTATGGCCCTTTTTTTTTTTTGTACAAAAAGAATGTGGTTCAACAAAGGAAACTCAACTAGAAGACATTAGAATATGAAATAAGGTAAAATTTGATTTTGATCAAGTATTTATCCAAAAACAAAAGGAACACACTCTTTGCTTATTAAAAAAAAATTTTGAATTGTAATTTGGTTGGTTCATGTAACAACAATAAATCTAACTTTTAAATTCTCACATTCACATTCACATTCACGGTCACTTTCTTTTTCCTTTTCCTCAAATTACAGTCTTGCATCTAATAAATATGAATTCTGAATTCCAGCATTTTCTTTCTAGGGTGGAACTTTAGGAGAAAGAGAGGCCTTGCCCCTTAAAATTTTGATAATTTACCATTAAACCCTTTAACTTTTTTTTTTTAAATATCTTATGTCTACTTCCTAAATTTTTTAAAAATTCTCATTAATTTTTCACCTTTTTAAAAAAAATTTAATTGGACCCCTACTTTTTCTTTTTCTTTTTTTTTTATTTTGAAAAATCATTAAACCTTAAAATTTTTGAAAACTTTTTATTAAACCCCAAAACTTCCGGGTTCCGCCACTGAATCTTTATATCCTCAAATTGCAGTTTCTTTGTTTTGAAAAAAAGCAAAGAATAAAGAGGGTGATGGGAGAAATCAAGGAAAAGAACCCTTGACTACAACATCACATGTTGATGTAAAGCAGAATTTAAGAAATCTTTGAAATCCTCTTCCTTTTATTATCATAGCAACCGATGCAGTAGGCAATAGGGATTCGTAGTAACATATGTACGATGATATAAAGGAAAATACCAATTCTTGCTCAACTCCAACAAAAACTCAACAACTTAACAAAACCAGCCTATGCTCACGTGCTTATATACAAAAAAAGACACGGTTGGACGAAAAATAAACATTGCTACTCATCATCCTTCCATATCCCTCGGATTAGCTCATATCTAACAACTTTCCGGCCCCCCTTTCCCGTTCTCATCCAATTGGTTTTGGGAGAACTGCGGGGGTTCTCAATCATGATCGAGGTCATGGATGAATCCAATTCATCAAGCTCATCATCACTAGTGTGTGATTTTCTAAGTACCAATGACTTACTCCTTTCCATGACTTGGCTTCCTATAATGTCGGTTAGGGAAGTTGTGGAAGGTGGCGAATAGACAATAGGAGTAGCCATACATGGAAAGTTTGTGATAGACTCTTCCCCACCCTCAGAAAGATCCTGAATAACAGAACAGGAAAAAAAAGATCAGTCTCGGAAAACAAAACTCAGCACCACACACTTGCAACATTGCAGGGCAATTAATGAATGAAATGGACATTTATATTTAAAGCAGAACTTTTATACTGTTTTATGACAAACCTTTTCCAATGCTTCAAAAACTGCCTGTGAAACTGGATTAGGGTTGAACTCATCAGGTACAAAATTGTTAAGAACCCTGATGATGAGGGAGACGCTGAACTTGGGGCATACCTTCAACAATAAAATTCAAAGGGAAGATGAGATCAACAGACAGGAATACTGGGTGACAGAAGGAATGAAGTATAAAATATTGGTTTACTGAAATTAAAATAAGGGTTAAATCACATTTTGGGGCCTGAACTTGGCAACTTTTTCCACATTGGGGCCTGAACTTTTTTTTTGTTCAAGTTAGGCCTTGCACTTGGCAATTGTTCCCACATTGCGGTTTAAACTTCTTTTTTGGCCAAGTTGGGCCCTGAACTTGGCAATTATTCCCACATTGGGGCTTGAACTTTTTTTTTTTGGTCCAAGTTAGTAAAATCCTAAAGTTTATGCCCCAATGAGGGAACAATTGCAAGTTTAGGTCCCAATGTGGGAACAATTGCCAAGTTAAGGGTCTAACTTGGAAAAAAAAAGTTCACACCCTAAAGTGGGAATAATTGCCTAATCCAGGCTCCAATGTGGGAACAATTGTTAAATCCAAGACCTAACTTAAACCAAAAAAAAAAAAAAAAATACTCAAGCCTCATTATGGGAAAAGTTTCCAAGTTCAAGCCTCAAATAATGATTTAACCCTTAAAGAAACATTTCAGTAATTCCAGAACTATACCTCTTTTCTTGTGGACCTATCCGCAAGCATCTCAGATGGAAGCATCATGAGATCACTCAATGCATTCAGGAGGCAAAAGGACTTGAAGGAACCCTCACATGCAGCATTTTTGCAGTCACCTACTTCATTGCTATCTTCAGGACTCTCATTATCATCAATGCCAAATAGATCTGTTAGCCATCTTGACCAGTTTCCAATCTGGTAACACAGGGCCAACAGAAATGGATCCTTTCAGTAAAATGCTAGAAATGTAATAAGCTTTTGTATTCTTTTGTCATTATTAAAACAATTTTCTGTGAAGAAATATTAAATACTAATCACAATTTTTTATTATTTGTAGACATAAGCAAGAAATCACAAGGTGCAAGCATTTAGCTTCTTTAAAGGAGTAAACTTCTGTGGCTGTGAAACATATCAATAGGCCAAATTTGCAGGTATTGATAGATTCAACTGTGTCCAGCATATCAGTTTTAGACCTAAGTTCCATAAATGCATATTTTTGAAGCACATATACAAGTTCCCCGTAAATATATGGAAACAAGATCAGATGTCGCACATAAAGGAGGCAATTAAGAATTAAAGTAGCTCAATAGAACAGGGAACCCATTACTCACAGCATTTTTCAGTTGTACACCTGCCCCAAAGCTTGATCTGCTTGCAGGAATAGGAAGAACCTTTGAATCGCTTATTGGATCAGAAACAGGGTCTGTTGGCATTTCTTCAGCTGATTCACGAAGAATAGCATTGAACATTGCAACATCTAATCTACCCACCAATTGCTCCATGACCTAATGACGAACAGACAACAATGTTTATCTCAAATTCGCATTTCAACAGCCTTCCAATTAGATAATAAAATCATAAGAAACAAGGACAAGGCCTCATCTCTTTACAAAGAGACATTATGAACATGAATAAGCATAAGACCCAGGACCAAGTTTATTATGCATAGATGAAAACAAGCTATAGTATATCATAATACCAATTTAGCCAGCACAGCTAAGCAGCCACATTCGTGCCCACATGCTCGAATGGGACAAAGCCTCTCACAGGCATCTTTAAAAGCCTTCTTCCAAAGCTCAACTGAAAAACTCCCCTGCTCTTGATCACCTAATCCATATCTTCTGCTAGAGTTTTTCTTCGAGCATGAGCTTTTTGCAGCAGCAGACTGCATATATGGAGTCAAAGTCTGGCAAGTATATAGAGGGAAATAATGTCAGGTATAACTTCTGAAGACATTATGATGTGAGCTTAAAGAAAGGATTGACCTGCCACCACACAGACTCGACAATTCTGGAGAAGATCCAAGCTTCAAACTTTTGCAATGCAAGTAAAAATATCCGAGGGTCCACCCAGTCATCAGAACCTTCCGAAAATAGCTGCATTTCACCAATTGCGTGGCTAACAGTTGCTCTCAATACAATTGAATTTGATAACCAGAAGGTTAACCTGTGAAAATGGAAAAGAAATTGATCAAACAAATATCAAGTGAAAGGTACACACAAAGAGAGAAGCATTTGAAAAAATAAAATAGAAGTGGAATTGGGAAACAAGGGTGTGCCGTATGCATAGGTATGAGAAAAAAATACATTTATCTGCAGTCTGAATGTCAGCTTAGGGCCACAGAAGACTAAATTTAAATTTGTACAACATGCAAACCGAATTGGCATCTTTGACAATTGCTAAGGTGGGAGCTAAAATCTCCTAGATTCATTTTCTAAAAAGGAAAAAAGTTATGGAAAGTGTTAGTGCACACCTTGGAACATCATTTCCACATGCTTTAGAGACCAATACCAATCCTGAAATTGCAGCCCTTGCAGCACTTGCCCTCTTATCTTGGGTATTTGCTTTACAAGCATGAAGATAGAATCTAGAAAGTCGTCTAGCTGGAGCATGAACCTTGTTTGTAGAACTTCCATGCTCAGCAACAACGGAATAAAGACTAGCCTCAACAACAGCAGCTTCCCTTAATTCTTCTTCGAGCATTTCAATTTTGGATTCCAACTCAACTTTGCTGTTGGAAAAGCTCTTTGTATTTTCTTTGCTTTTATTACATGTGTCACTAGTAGAACCACGATGAATCTTTTCAGGAATATCATTTTCCTTTGCCTTCTTTGCGAACTCAGTTTTCTTTAGCAGCCCATAACTGTTACCTGAGTCAACTTTGCGGTTAGAAAAGCTGTTCGCAGTTTCTTCCCTTGCACCAAGTATATCACTTGTGGTACCATTAGAAGTCTTCTCAGGGATATAATTTTCCTTCGCCTTCTCCATGAACTGGATCTTTGATAGTCCATTACTCGTACCTTTGTCAACATGCAACTGAACGGGTGTGACACGCTTTTGCCTATCATTTGCAAGGAAGCCACCTTTCACTTCAGTTGTTGTCGAGCTGGATGCAAAAGTGTTACTCCTGAATGCAACTTGCTTTCTCATAGAATCTTGAGGTGGTCTAAAACCTAACCTGTCCTGAAGAGAATATTCCTCGGGGCCCAAAATCTGGTTATCCAGTTCATCTTCCCATGGTGACTTTTCAGCATTTCCCTTCCAATGGCCAACACGTGAATTGCTACTTAAATGTCTGTTTACATGGCTTTGGTCATGCCTCCATGCTTTTCTAGCTCCCTCTCTTTTGCTATGGGAGTCTTTATCTTTTACATGATTCAAGTTCACATCTACTGGAACAGATACATATGCCTCTGAGGAAGAAACTTTACCCATTGGATGACTTACAGGATTCTCAGGATTGGAGGACAAGTACATTGAAGATAAATGAAATGTATTCCCATTTACTTGCTTGAATGCTTCAATCGCCGGACTTACCCCTGAGTTTGCAGATGGTCCATCAGAAGGAAGACTGAGCCCAAGTCTTCCTATACCACCATTTGCTGATTCCAATCCAATCTGTAGTCAATAGTGACTTGCTATTAAACATTCAGAAATACTAGCTTTGCTAGGATGACAGCTATGAGCCACCAAATTAACCAGAACTACTACAGTCCTCCTAGAATAGAAGCATGCTGGTACCTAAGGAACTGCAATCTGAGTGACTGTCCAAAACTGACATATTCGCTTATGTAGTGGTTAAAGGGGATCATATTTCTCCCCTACAAATTTATCACTGCAAAAATAATGTTGCTCAACTTATTGCTCCTAGCAATTTTCAGGCTGAGGTATGGCCTAATTGCCAGCCATATCTTACCTCAAAATGTCCCAAGTTTGCTCCCCCTTCCCTATATTAATTATACAGTAAAAACTAAACTAAAGCACAAAAATCCTGATATTTTTTTAGCTTTTCAGAAAGATGCATGTGCATCAAATAATAACACCACCAAGAGCAGAATCTAGAATTGTGAAAGCATAAGTATTTCTTAGTTGAATGAAAATGTAAATTATGGCAATGCTTCAAGAACCAAAGTCTGCCGAGTCAATTTCAGAAATCTTAAATCCAACCCAATTTCAAACCTCTGTTCAAAGACATTATAGAGACAATTCAACGTAACTAGAAATAAACAACGAAAGGAGAATAATGAATTTAAATACCTTCTCATGTTGGCTATGTGACTCCCTAGAAGAATCAAAAACAGATAGAGAAACAGTCCGAGATGAATGTGAGGAAAGATCATCATCATCATCATCATCATCAGTAAAAGAGGCAATCTCAGTTTCCTCATCATTCCTTTCATTGATTGATCCAGAAACAGATTCACTCCCATCCTTTTCAAGTGATACTTCTTTTGGCAAGCTGCCTTTCGATGATGAGCTGGAGCTACCTTTATCAAATGGCTGGATAGTAAGATAAAGAACGGGCTGTTCTATGTTCCTTGAACTCTTCTTCAAGTTAATAGGAGTGCTAATGCTTATAGTTTCTCTGATAATCCCATAATCTGCAAGGTTTACAACAGCCGATCCTAAAAGTTGACCCTTCGCCACCTTGTCCTTTCGAGGCTCATACAAGTAGAACTCTAAACAATTCTTCTGGAAACCATCACGGTTGGTGCTCTTACGGGATGATTCCAGAGATGAAGTTACTTGAAGCCTGAAAGACTCGCCAAACTCGATTTTCCCATTCCTAAAACTAGAAACCAAGGACCCAGAACTCTTATCACCATTTTCCCATTGAAGCAATAAAGATTGAGCCGCTGGCAAAGACTGCAATGGTGTCCAAGGATTAATTTCCTTTACACATACAATGTAATAAACCTGATATGAGTTGCCTTTTCTGTTCTTAGTTCTTAGGCCAAGAACCATTGTTTGGTCTCTGAAGAAATTATGGCCTTCACTCTTAATCAATATGATCAATCAAAATGGCTTCATGTTTTTGAAAACCATACATTAAAGATCTGTATTTAGGGGAAAAGCATAATCAGAAACAGTACACATTGAAAGAGATTGAACAAGAATTACAGTGTTTAAAGCAAATGAAAAATGGAAGAAAAGAAAAAGACTTTGGCAAGAAAACCGACTCGCTAACAACCAAAGCAGAGAAGAGAAGGAACCAAATTGAAAACAAAACGTGGGTCCAAATCATTCTTACCAATATACTCTCCATTCATCAAGTTCATGTATTCCAAATGTTTAATTTATTAAAGCTGAAATAATAATAATAATAATAATAAGGGAAAAAAAAAGAGACAGATTAGAAATGTTTCTTTATCAAGCTAAAAAGAACCCTACTGTACGTGAATCTCAAGAGGACCTCCACCACTAAATATCCAATGGAAAAAATATAAATATATATATATATATATATATATATATATAATTAGAAAAAAAAAACAGGTTAACAACCAATCATGCTACCATTTGATAACTCAAACTGAAGACAGAGTCAAAAAGAACAAATTAAACCCTAATTTTACACCAGAAAAAAAAAGAGAGTTAATTAGACAAGGCTGAAGTAAAACTTAAAAAAAGAAAGAATCTATGCATCAGATGGACAAAAGACAAGCAACCCATTTCATGCAAACATAATTAAAGCAAAAAAAAAAAAAAAAGCTTACAGAGAACATGCGATGAAGAGAAGAATCATGTAAAAAGGGAAACAAAACGAGAGTAGAAATGTAGGTAGAAGAAAAAGGAAAGTGTGGCAGTGGAGGCAGCTAAGGAAACAGTAGCAAAGAAGAAAGGAATAAGAAAAAAAAGTGGGAGAAGGTTTACTGTTTAGAGTTGAAAAAGGGTGAATTGTTGTGAAATAATGTGCTTTTTTAAAAATAAACAGCGGTGAAAGCAGAAAAGGCTACGACAAGTCGCAATTGTAGGAGGAGAAAGAGGAAACCTTTTTTTTTCTTTGGTATTTTTGTTATCGTTGCTGTTTGTGTTTCCATTAATCCATGCACATATTTTAAATTAGGTTGATTTTATTTTTATTTTTAAAAATTTTGAAAACAGATTTAACTTGTTTTTCTTTATTTAATCATTTTCATTTGCTAACTGTTTATTTCAAAAGTTAATGAAATATGAGATTTATTATCTGTTACCTGATTCAAAATTTGGCTAAACCATGTTGCTACAAGTAGAAAATTATCCTAAAAACATTTCTAAGGGTTTTTTCTTTAATAAGGATAATTTTTTTTTATATGCTTAATGTCTATTTTATACTTCATATTTAGAGTTTGTGGTTGTCCTTTTGAATAATTTGATATAGTTTTTTTTAATAATCTCAATATAAGTTCTGATCATATTCTTTCCTAATCCTATTAATAAGAGGATAATATATATATTTAAATGCACTTCAACCATTATCCTCCTACATTAATAATAATACTCAAATCACACAATTAATTCTAATTTTCATGAAATAATGGGATTTTATTGATTCCGAAAGTGAAAGGGCTGATTTCATTCAATTAAAAAATAGAGATAGTTTTAAGAGTTGATTTTGACAAATTAATTTGAAGGGATCTGATATGAGCTAATAAAAATGGGCAATATTTTGGTAGATCCAAGACTCCCCATGTGCAGCTTTAAAGAGTTGAAAAATTTGACCCACCCTCCCTGCCTCCATATTTCTATTTAATATCTATGGTCACATTTTTTACCAAATTAGTGACAGATATTTCATTAACAATGTTGTTCAAATAAACCCAAAATGAAAATGTTGAGGATGCTTCCCACGCATCCTTTTCTCAACACTCAATTGTTGTCAAGTGAATACCAACAAAACACCTACACGCCGCTACTTGCCATATGCCATTTTCCCCTTCAAATAACTACAGCACTTTGAGTATGCATATACAAACAAACAACCCTTCATGCATTCTATGCTAATTAAAACAATCCCTACTCATGGGAATAGAGCACATTTCATGGTCAGGCATTTGCTTCTGAAAACCACTCGTAGTGACGGAAGCATTAGTCACTATTACCGATAGTGGACACCTTAATTTTGACCAAAAACAATTTATGTTAACTACTCTTTCAAAAACTTTGAAACATTATCACCTAAAGTGTATTCTATACAAGTATTTCAAATGAAGGATGATGCGCTAAAATCTAACACTCCTAAAACTCGAACCAAAACAATAGACGTCGTCAAAACTAAAATTACCAAGAACTTATTTGCTCCCAGAAGGAAAACAAATATATTGGATTTAGAATTGAACATGATATGATCAAACAATTCATACGAAATGTGATATACAATAGAATGTGAAAAATTGTGTGAATCGGTTTATACGAGCTTTAGGCATTGAATCGAACTCGAACGAGTTAGTAGACTAGAGAAAGAAAAGTTAATTATAAAATAAATGATTAAATAACATTGGATGAAATAAGATTAAATATCATAATGATGCATTCATGAATATATAAATTTGAACTGGAAATGACTGTATCTTTATTAATAGAATGTATGGTATAGTATGTTTAGTTAGATTGTCTATTGAAACAATGTATAAGAATGTCATTTGAGTATTAATTCGCGGAGTAATTTGGTTGAATTGTGGCATATTTGGATTGAATGCTTATATCAAATATGTTCAATTTGTGACTTGAATCATGGAAATATCGTCAAGCTTTATTTCTTAGCATACAATTTATTTTCTCTATACGCATGTAAAATTTATTCTCAAGGTTATGAGAAGTGTTTCCAGCATCCAACTAGAGATCCTCAACTCAACAATTTTTGTATAGTCTTGTTGTAATTAAATATATAGCATGTATCTAAGTTGAATCGATTTTTGAATAATGTTGAAGTTGAGCTACTAATGGTTAGCTAGATATGGCATAATAATATGGTTCAAATTATGTTTTTGAGATTTTTGACATTGTAATGAAGTTGATGATCACATATGGTTTTAAAGTGGATGAATTGAGTTGGTATTTTAAAATTAATACTTGAGGTGTGTGTAAAATGTTGTTAGTAAATAAGTTCAAATGATGTTTTGATATTGTGCAAATGTTTATGAATGAACATTGGGTTATGGTATCTTTGCTTGTTTGAATGAAAGAAAGATTTGACTTGTGTAATTGGAGTAAATTGAATAGGTACCGAATTGGACCTTTTGGAAGCAGATGGTCACGTCATGACGAGTTTAGTCAGTATGTTGCATCGTGAATGTAACACCCCGAATATTTTTACAGTAAGATATTATCCTTGATATAGTAAAATAAGGAAATAAAGTGGCAAGGAGAGAAAATTTGAGTTATGTCATTGGGAAGTATATTATGACAAATTAATTCAAGAAAGGACTAAATTGTAAAAGTGAGAAAAGTTTCGTTGCCCAAGAGTAAATACTCAAAATTTAAGGGGTTAAAGAGTAAATATGAAAATTTAAAGGACCAATAGTGAAAATATTTTATGGGTGGAATAATCTAGAAACTAAGGAAAAAGGATGAATTAGGACCAAATTGAATAGATGAAGAATTATGAGGGACTAAATTGTAATTTTATCAAAATTAAGTGATGACTCAACAATGGAATTTTAAAAGATCACAAAAGGCAAAATGGTCAATTGAAAGAGAGAGAAATATAGAAAGTAATGATGATGTTGGAGATATTTTAGATTAATTAATTAATTAAATATTAGTTATTAATATTTTAATTTGATTTTTTATATGATATTTTATTATTTTATTATTATTTTATTATTATTTTATTAGTATATATAAAGAAAGAAAGATGAGGAAATTCTCATCCAATTTCCATGCATTCACGTTAGGAAGAAGAGAAGAGGAGAAAGAAACTTTTCATTCTTTACAATTTAGTCCTTCCACCAAAAATTTACCATTTTAACCTAGAAATCAAAAGAATTTCCATAGCTACCAAAGGAGAAAAATGTTAAGGAGACTATGGGAAGTTAGAATGTCAAGTTGGACTCAAGAAATAGAAGCTGGAAGAGAGAGAATATCAAGTTAAAGATTGAAACCAAGGGGAAAAGGTAAGAACATCAAGATTTTCATATACTTTTAAGTTTGATATTATTGAAAAAGCATGGAAATGATGTTAATGTAGAGTTTTCTTATATATATGGTTCTATGTTCTTGATATATTAATGAAGAGAAATAAGAGAAAGTGATGGGAAATATTGTAGAGAAAGGAAATAAGGGTGTTATAAACTTAGTAATTAATATCTTACATTAAAGCAGTTTGAACAGCAGCAGTAAGTTAACTTTGAAAAATCACCAAAAATGGTAGAAACTGAATTAGAAGTTGAGTGAGATATGGAATTAAAACTTGTTGAGCCTATTTTCATATAAAAGAAACAAAACAAGTAAATGAATTCTGTATTCTGAGATATTTATATTTTTGTAAGACTGGTTTAGAATGATTTTGGGATCCTCTGTTCTGACTTGGAAAAATCATTAAAAATTGTATAAAAATGATTATGGGACATAATTTATATGGTTAGATTCTTTAATGAGTTTATTTTCAAGAGAAATAAACGAAAACATCATCCAAATCCTGTATGAAGAGGTAATTAATTTTTAGTGAAGAAGGGTCAGAACTGTTAGATAGCAGAACAGGGGTGACTTTAAAGAATAAAATTTACTAATTGACTAAACCAAAAATTATGAAATTTTTATGGTAAGAAGATATATGAGTCTAGTTTTAGAAAAAATTAGCGGATCTTAATTTAGAGTTCTGTAGCTCAAGATATAAATAATTTAGTGACTATGACTCAAATGGACAGCTTTGAATATACACATAAGTAAATAGTGAAATTACTGATAATGTTACTCATAAGCATGTTATATAAATTAAGGTTGTGGAATGGAGAGGAGGAGGAGGAAAATATGTATGAATAATCAGTTAGCATGGCTAATTTGTATGTTTTAGGCTCAGGGACTAAATTGAATAAAAGTAAAACTTTATGGGCAATTTTGTAAAAATGTTAGAAATGATCAAATTACATGAAATGGATTATTTTATTATTTAAATATCAAAATTCAAATGAAATTACTAATTTAGTTTAAGATCGGGGAAAAACATGTTTTAAGGATTAAATTAAAAAGTGTTGAAATTATGTAAAATTTTGATATTTTATAGAATTTATGGGTTGTTATTAATATGTATAATGATAATGGCTGGAAATAAGGATTAAATTGTAAGAATTTATTTTTTTGAGCCTAAGGGTAAAATTGTCATTACTTAAAGATTTAGGGGCAAAATGGTAATTTTTCCTAGATCATTAATTGAATGTATTAGAATATAGAATAAATGAAAACGATGACCAAATTTATTATAAAAATCCGGATGACTCAAATATGAGACTGGACTATGGAAAGAAAAATGACATTTATCATGACATGTAAATATGTGATTACCTTTGAGACGTTGATACAAGGAAATTAAGTATGTTGAGACGAATAATAAATCCAAATAAAATATGTCGAGAAAAATAAATATGTTTGGGGGAAAATATGTCTAATTTTAAGTGGTTCGAAATATAAATGTTAGATGAAATAAAATATTTGATAAATAAATTAATAACTCCAGTAATGCTCCGTAACTCTAATCTGGTGTTGGATTCGGGTTAGGGGCGTTACAGTGAAGAGGAACCTTTGAAGTCACGACGTCACCTTGAGACTTTGAAAGTATTGTATTATAATCCTAATTCAACCTCAAGTAAGCAAAAGAGCTTTCGTAAGTTCATATAAGACCCGTAAATGATTTTATATTGTATTATATGATTATATTACGCGCAATTGAAATGTTTATTAGTATAAAATGAATGTAATTGATCGTAGTTACTCTGGTAACGAATGTGACATCTTATAGCTTGAACTCGACGATTGAGTCAAGTATGGGGTGTTACAAAAAGTGGCATGAGGTAGGACAAAAATGCGCCATGTAGAATGCATTTTCACTCTCTCTCCTCCATGTCACTTGAAAACATCCTACAAGGCGCATTTTTGCCCTGCCCCATGCCATGTCACTTGAAAGTGCATCTTACACGACACGTTTTTTCCTTCTTTTTCAAAATCAACTTATTCCTTTAATTTTCGATAAAAATGACCTAAATCAGTAATTTTATTTTAAATATAACATATATTTCAAAATTTTCCTCTCATTTTTCATAAGAACTAGATTAAAATACATTAAGGCTTACATATTAAAATATCTTAAAACATTTTGTATTGATTTTTATTTTTTATATTTATGTTATTTTTTGAATTTATTATTTATTATATTTATCCTTATTTTCCAATTTTTTATAATTGCTCATTATTTTTATCATAATTAATTAATATTTAAATCAACAATTTACATTAAATGAGAGGATATATTGTACGGAAGAGTATATAATAGTAGTGTTATGTCTTTAAAAGATGATGAAGTGGCATTATCTACATTAATTTTTAGCATAATTGTAATATAAATTATTCACATATTCATTATCTATATTAAAACACATTACATGAAATTTACAATGTTTTATTGCGACATTAAAATATTATCCACACCTTTTTCTAACTTGCTAAAAGTTCCTCTAGAAATTAAAATAATCAATTGTTTTTTTCACAATTTATAAATTAAAACAGACTTTGAGTACAGCAATTTAGCCTTCTTAATTACATTATTGTATTTTTTAAAATTATTTCCATTCTATATTACTTTTTTGGATTATTCAAAATATGTTTTTTTAATTTAAAAAAAAAAACTAGAATGATATTGATGACTTTGGAGCCTCTTTGGAGTTAGTTAATTTAGGAATTTTTTTTATATATTTAAAAGAAGATGTTATTTCCACCATTCTTTAAGACTTATTTGATATTTCCAATGCTTATCATATTGATGCAGGCCAAATCCGGCTGACATACAAAATTAGGACAAATCTTTGTCTGGTTTCATTGGTTAAGAACAGGAGCCTTGCATTAGGCCAACCGTTTCTGTTAACAGATGGTTCAACAAACCAGAAAAACCTTTAGCTCAACCAAACATTTTTAAGTGGCCGATTCAACAACAAACTCAAACCTTTTTTCTTTATTTTTACGCGAATTACGGCCCAGATATGAGACTTCCCTCAAACCTCCACACAGTCTGAGGAAAAATATGACAGTAGTACACGGTGGTTCTCGCGGTGGACTGGTGTTTCCAATCAATTACGAAGAGGAGGTTTCTCAAAGACTCGTCGATGCTTTGCATGGGAATGATTTGAAGTTGGCGTCCGAGTGTTTAGCCGATCCTTTTGTGGACGTCAACTTTATTGGAACAGTGAGCTTGAAGTCCAAGAAGACTGAGATTTTGTTGCATGAAGAGGCAGCGCACCAAGTTCTTGTCGATTATGAGGAGTTTAAGACCGACGTTACGCCCCTGTTTCTTGCTGCTCATGTTGGAAACATGTTTCTCGTTAAAAAGTTGCTGGTAAAACAGTTTATGTTTATGTACCTCTAGGAGGGAGAGACAATTAAAGCAAAGCCATAAATTTTTTTTTTAATTTGGCAGTGTCTAGGAGCTAACGTGAACCACAAATTGTTTCGAGGCTATGCTACCACAGCGGCGACCAGGGAAGGTCATATAGAGGTCCTGGAGGTGCTCCTCAATGCCGGTGCTTGTCAAGCAGCATGCGAGGAGGCGTTGCTGGAGTCAAGCTACCTCGGGTATGCCAAACTCGCTAAGCGGCTAATGGCGACTGACATGATTCGCCCGCAGGCTGCCTTACGAGCACTAGTATCTGCTTGTTGCAGGGGGTTTGTTGATGTTGTTGACATGCTTATCAAGGTAAAATAGTTCTCATGATCACAAATTTCACCCCGTTTTTATTTCTTAAGCACTTTAATGTGTCCTTAAAAAAAAAGCACTGTCATGCGGTGACATACTGCCGAAGTTCGGTTTCCCCGTAAATAAATCAGCTTTTGAGATTGATCATATAACTTGAGGTTATCTTGAAGATGTTTGTGCTCTTATCGCTGACAGTGTGGAGTAGATGCCAATGCAACTGATAGGGTGCTTCTTCGATCTTCCAAGCCTTCTCTATACACAAATATCGACTGCAATGCGCTATCTACCGCTGTCATTTGTAGACAGACCTCTATTGTTAGATCACTTTTGCAGGTAAGCATCTTAGAACATAGTCGATCAAGACCCGTAGCTTCCCTTCATTGGAGTACTAGAATTTTTTTTGAATTTGCACTCTTTGTTGCATGGGATTTGAAGTGCTATATATGTATAAGCTTCTGAATCAAGTTGTTGCTTGTTTACTTATCTGCTGAGTGTTCTTAAATGGCATTACTAACTTTTTCAAAACTGATGATCAGGCTGGCATCAAGATGGACTTAAAGGTGAGAGTTGGAGCCTGGTCTTGGGATATTGATACAGGCGAAGAAACTAGGGTCGGTGCCGGACTAGCTGATGCTTATTCCATCACATGGTGCGCTGTCGAGTACTTTGAAGTCGGTGGTTCCATCTTGCGGTTGCTGCTTCGACATATCTCCCCGAACAGCCTTCACTATGGCAGGACCCTCATCCACCATGCCATCTTATGTAACAATGCATCAGCTGTTGAAGTGCTTCTGAATTGCGGTGCCGACATAGAATTTCCAGTTAAAACAACTTCCAAAACAGCATTACGCCCCATACATTTGTCTGCGAAACTAGGATTTGTTGAAGTTCTTCAATGCCTAATTGTAGGTGGTTGTGATATCGATTCTCGAACAGCTTTTGGAGATTCCGCGCTTATGATTTGTGCTAGATACAAACATGGGGATTGCCTTAAAGTACTGGCCTCAGCTGGGGCTGACTTCGGATTGGTAAACTCCGCCGGCCAAAGTGCAGGCTCCGTTGCAGGGTTAGCCAGATGGAATCATGGCTTCCAGCAGGCAGTTCAAGATGTGATTCTAGCCGGGAAGACACCTCAATCAAGCAACCCCTCTGTATTTTCTCCTTTGATGTTCACCGTCCATGGAAATGAGATTGAAGCTTTGAAGAAACTCCTTGAAAAGGCAGATGTTGATCTTAACGAACAAGATGACGATGGAAATTCAGCTCTGATGATTGCTGCATCAGGCGGCCATTTGGAAGCCTTTGAGTTGCTTCTTCGTGCTGGTGCTAATATAAAGTTGTCTAACAAATACGGTGGTACTGCCATAAGCTTATTGGAGTTAAACCAGAAGGGCGATGTATTCGACCAGCTAATGCTGGAGTATGCACTTGAAGATGCAAATGGTCCCATTGGGTTTTATGCTCTACACCGTGCGGCAAAACGCGGAGACTTGAATTTAGTTCACATATTAACTAGTAGAGGCTACGATGTTAATGCATTCGATGCTGATGGATACACTCCACTAATGCTAGCGGCAAGAGGCGGTTATGGTGGAGTCTGTGAGCTTCTAATCTCTTGTGGTGCAAAATGCAACATCGAAAACGCAAGGCATGAAACAGCTCTATTGCTTGCGAGGAAAAAAGGGTATGGAACCGATGCGGAAAATGTCATTCTGAATGAGCTTGCTCGAGCTTTGGTTGTGGATGGAAGCCAAGTGAAGAAGCACACTAGGGGTGGTAAAGGATCACCTCATAGCAAAGTACTGAGGATGATGGCGACCAGAGGCATTCTGCGATGGGGCAAATCAAGTAGGAGAAATGTGATATGCAAAGCAGCGGAGGTCGGTCCAAGTGAAAAATTCCGATGGAACCGGAGGAGGAAGTTAGATGTGGAAGAATCGGGAATGTTCCATGTGGTGACTACAAAGAACAAGGAGGTGCATTTCGTGTGTGATGGTGGGATTCAAATGGCTGAATTGTGGGTGAGAGGGATTCGACTTGTGACAAGTGAAGCCATTTTTGGCAAACAAAAACAAGAGTAATTCTTGCTGATCAAGAAATTTTATTCGATGTAACTTTTCCACAATATATCCAATTTCCACAACTTGAAATTTATATAAATAATTTTATGGAAATTACATTGTTGAACAAAAAAATTTAAAATTATATAATATACAATATTAAATAAATGGTAAAATTAGTAACATGTTTATAAAAAATTCAATTGAAATGTTATATATAAAAATTGCTCTCAATTTTTTAAAATCTTTGGCATGCAAAAAGTACAATAGTATTGAAACAAAAGGTAAAATTCAATTTTATTCACCTATTTATGAGTGGCCACACCAACGGTCGATGGCTCAAATTACCAGAAATGACATTCGATATAATGCCCATGATTGCAGTAGAGGGCAACAACCGCCCATGTCCTTCGTATTTGGCTTTGTCGCTCGACAAAGCTTGCGGTATGGGCATGCCATGTTAGGAAATATGCTCATATTGTAGTAAACCTGTAACTGTTTTCTATTTATTTGAATGATGAATAAATAAAGTTAATTTCACATTTCACTATTATGTCTTTTATATTTTTATCTTTTATATTTTGCATGCATAGCGAAATTGTGACAAGCAAATATTAGCTTATTGATTGTTTAAGTTCAAACTGAAGATAAGAGATATTGTAAAACGTTTACATTGCGAGAAACACAACTCACTTTAGTAGATAATCTAAACAAGTCCGTAATCTCGTAAAAGAATCAAAGCGAACATTTGATTCAAATAATGAGAAGAATTATTATGACGTCTATAATTCCAATTGGGGAGATGGCTAGTCTTGGCTATCGGAGCAGTTGACTTCACGGGTAGAGACATAGATGTATTCATTAGTAGAATAATACATTGGATTGGACCCAAGATGTATTAATTCTAAATCTGTTTGTGAATTAATTTACTTGTGACGTTCATGGTGTGATTTACCTAAATCTAAAATTAGTCACTGACTATGTGTATACAACTCATATGCTTTGATATAAGCAGAGGCTTATACTTTAAAGATGATCAAGCCCATAGCTATTATGTTGGACACATGACTTGTATATGGCATGACTTTACTACCAACATTGGAATTCATAGCTTAATTAAAGAGTTAATATTATCCTCTCATTAGCATTGTGTGGATTGATAAATATGGAATGTGGTCACGGGTTGCTTGTTCTTGAATAAACAATTTATCACAGTCATTTGTTGACAATGATTATATTAATCATTAAGAAGACACAATAGTGACAATGAGATAAAATAGGATTGTATTGAGTGAACGGATTTAACTCAAAGGAATTAAGGATATTATATGAAGGTAACACACACATGACGAGGTCATTAGACAAAAGAGTTGGATAAATTGCTTTCATAAAAAGTATACAATAAGGAATTTTCAATCATGCTACTTTTTGTGGACTGACTCCATGATTAAGTAATTGCGAATTATTGGAACAATGCTTCTGGACATAATTGCAATTACTAGAGCCTAATTGTATATGTCTGATTGATCCCTCCGCTAGCTCAACAAAAGCTCGATCGGACTGCATTTGAATCAGAAGAAAATTCTACGACTTTGGAAATAATTTAATTAAGTTGATTTATTCGAATTGAAATTAAATTAGGTGGTCGTGAGAATTATTCAACTAGAAAATTTGATTAAAATATTTCTTGAAAAATTAATTTGAAAAATTTAAGTGATTTTTGGGAAAATTAATTTTGATCAGCTAAAATTAAATTAATCAAATTAATTAAAATTAACATGATATTTTTGGAAATTATTTTCAAGTCAGACAATTGGCCTAATGGGTAATTGAACTTAAAAATTGGACTTAAGATCGTAAATTGAGCTTGGGAGTCAAAAATTGAGACCAAGACCCAAAAGCTGGTTGAATCGGGGCCCGGTATGTAAAACTAGGCCGATAGTCCAACTAGTGGCTAGACTAGACCGGTCGGGTTGTCGTTAACCTGGACTGAACCGGCAGCAGTCGAATTGACTTGGGGTGCCTTAAGGGTGTCGCACGTGCATCACCGGACACGGCAGTGCTAGCGGCGTCCCGGTGGCCAGCGGTAGTTGGTCTTCGGTGGTTGAGTAGTGGAAGAGTTACACTCCTACTAGAACTCTACCAGAGAATTTGATTTCAGATTAACTATTCCAAAAATAATATTATTTTAATAGTTTAATATTATTTATCAAGATAAATATTTATTAAAGTGATTAAGTTTAATCATAGTTGAACTCTCTAAACTCTCATTATATAAGGAGAGCCTATTATTTTTCACACACTTGAATTCAAGAGAAAGTTGTAGAGAGAAAATTCTTTGAAGAGATTATTTTAGAAAACTTCTAGAGATATTTTTCTAATTTATAACTTGACCCAAACATTTAGAGAAATTACAAAATTACCCTACTAGTAATTTTTGTGAAAAATTTTCTGATTTAAAGTAAGACCACACTCAACCGATGTGAGCTTGAGGATGGCAAAAAAGACTACTCGGTTGGAGCGCTCATCCTAGACGAATCGAAAATGTACACTTTTGATTAAGTGTTTATTACTTTAGATATCATAACCAGATTTCTTTTTGGAAAAATTTTTAAAACTCTATTTTCCCTAAATTTATTTTTCGTTGTGTTTTTTAAAATTGTGTTTTCCAAACCTACTTTTTCTAACATACCAAAACTGAAAAGCCCCAATTTTAAGTCCCGACATGGTTCAGATCTTCTAGTAAGGAGAGGTACATGATGTGGATTTTATTCTTATTGGCGTTCAGCATCAATACTTCACCTATCAGTTGTAGAATATATGCTCTAGCAACGTAAATAATGTCCATCTACATTAGACAGCTCGGTAGCTTTTCGAAATTACTTCTTAACCAGGTAAAGTTAATACCGGTTAATCTTCCTTCGTTATAATCGGGAGGCACACATCCAAGTAATCGTTAGCAAGTGGCCCAAGGATCGACCACTTTTCCTAGCTTGATCACTAGTAGCTCATCAATAGATAGCTTCAGCTAGATTGCTACATCTTGTAGTGTTATAGTGTATTCCCCACACAAGAGGTGGAATGTGTGGGTCTTCGAGTGCCATCGTTCCACTAGCGTTGATACTAAGTCGGCCCTAAGGTCTGAAATCTGAATGAACATGACCTTCCTAAACTCAACAGATTTAAATATGCACAATCCTCTAATCGGGAAAATATCTTGGATCATGTAGTTGATGAACTCTTTCTATAGAAATAGTAAACATTATATTTTTTATTTCTAAAAAAACAAATTATATGGATATTATCTGTAACACCCCTAACCCGAATCCGTCGCCAGAACAAGGTTCAGAGCATTACCGAAACTTTCAAAATATTTTTAAAATCATTCATGTAAAATTTCTATTCATTTACCGAAATCATTCATAACGTCCCTTAATAGGGCCCACGAGGCCCAAAACATACATTAGGATCAATTTGGGACCAAATCAGAGTTTCGGGGATTTTTTCGTAAAATCCCAAAACTTTTCTCACTATTAAGAGCCATATGCCCGTGTGGTATGGGACACGCCCGTGTGGCCAGGCCGTGTGGGTTCACACGCTCGTGTCTCGAACTCGTGTAACTCTCTGACTTACAACTCATGAACAAATTGATGTCACATAGCCAAGTCACACGCCCGTGTGCTAGGCCGGGTGGTTAATTCAAATTTTAAAAAATAGGTGCATGATTCACACGGCCAAGGGACATGCCCATGTTCTAGGTCGTGTGCCTTACACGGCTGAGATACATGCCCATGTCTCTACCCAAGTGCTCAATTCAAAGCATTCTATTTTCAAATTTTCTGATTTAGGGGACACACGGCCAGGCTAAACTCCCACGTTACAGACCGTGTGTCATGCACGGCCTAGACACATGTCCGTGTGTCTGCCCGTGTGGACGAAATAAAGCTATTTCTAGCTTCATTTCTCACCCAAAATCACACCAAAACCTGCACCTAAAACACACATCCAATACAAACTATTCGAAGCATTCAAAATTAAGCAATTCCATCATTTATCATAGCATACCATAACATGCAAATGTGTGCTCCTAACTCACCTTGAATTAACTTAGATATTAATAACATATGATCCCAGATACTTAACATGTCCCATATGGACAACATAATAACCTACTTAATATATATTTAGCTACCATATCATGACATTACAAGTGTATCAAAACAACCATTTCTAGCCATTCTAATAGCTAGATTACAAACATCATTACCAAGCCACTAATGGTCAAGTTGTCCTATACATGCCATTATACCAAAAGGATTCACTATATATATACCCAAAATAAGCTAGTTGATAGTGTGACGATGCTTCAATAATCTTCTAATCTTTGCAAGCTTCCGAACACTATAAAACAGGGAAAATAAAATAGAGTAAGCATTTCATGCTTAGTAAGTTTGTATAACAAAAAACTAAACTTACCGATCCCGTTTATTAAACCTAAGCATACAATAACATTTTATCCATCCATTAGCAACATTTCCTAAATACATGCAATCAATCAAACATGTTAGTCATCAAGATCTCCATATTAATCAAGCAAACTTAGACGAGCTCATTATGCAATACTTGTTCAAATCATTATCATTTCATCACACTTGCTCATGACATATCAAGAGTTAGGTTTGTTGAATCATTGAAATTCTGATGAATGCTCAAGTGGTACACTCAAGGTGTACGATTCAATAGTCCGTCAATTTCTTATTCAAGAGTACCCTTTAGGGCACTTAAACAACGAAACACTCTCGAGCGACATATCGTATATTAGGATTAGCAATCTAGGCTAAATCTTTTATATACTGTATATTAAGAAAAGCACTAAGGTTACCAATCCAAGCTAAACCCCAAATTGTTACATATACTCGGGAGGTGTTATATTGGGATTACAAATCCGAACTAAATTCTTTCTATTATGAGGTCAATAGGATCACTCGTCCGAGCTAACTCTTGTTTGCAACATATACAGAACCTCAATCATTTTGGGAAAGCACATGTACTCATCGAAATTCAATACTTAATCGAGACTTAACCCTTTTTCATCATTTCTAAGCGTGTATTAAGATTTCTCATATAACATTCAATAATGAACATCAATGTAATTCACATTCCATACAATCACAACATTCAATTTAACATATTTACATGATCGATTAAATTACACGAACTTACCTCGACACTTGTTCGTGTATTAAATCTACTAATCCAAAATCTTCTCTTTCCTTCGATCTAACCTTGAATTTGGGTTTTCTGGATCCAATCAAGCCTTGAAAGTTTCTTTTCTTTCTCCTAGGGTTTCCATGTATTTTAGGTTGAAGATGATGAAAATAAGATGATATTTCTTTTATCATCTTTTTAATTAATTAAATTTTCCTAATTCCAATTTAGTTCTTGTCCTTTTTCTAAATTTCCATGGATGAGTCACCTTAAAATATCTACATACTTTCTTAATGGCTAATTGCCATATAAGGACCTCTAGTTTTGAATTTCATAACTATTTAATCACTCTAGCTATTTGAGTCCCACTTTCGCATTTTATGCAATTTGGTCCTTCTCGTAATTAAACACGAAACCGGTAAAATTTTCTTATCAAAATTTTCACATAACACTCCTAGCATAATATAGACCATGTAATAAAATAAAAATAATTTAAAATTTTGAATCAGATTTGTGGTCTCGAAACCAATATTCCGATCTCACTGAAATTTGGGCTATTACAACTTTCCCCCTTAAGGATTTTCGTCCTCGAAAATCTTATCGGTAAAGAGGTTTGGATATTACTTTCTCATGGTATCCTCCGGTTCCCAAGTAGCCTCCTTTATACCTTGTCGTTGCCAAAGAACTTTTACCAATGCTACCTTTTTATTTCTCAGCTCTTTTGTTTCCCGAGCTAAAATTTTAACCGGTTCTTTACTATATGTCATATCAGGCTGAATCTCTACCTCTTTAGGAGAGATAACATGTGAAGGATCGGATCGATATCGCTATAGCATAGACACGTGAAAAACATTATGAATCTGATCAAGTTTCGGTGGTAAAATCAACCGATATGCTATCGGTCCAATTCTATCTGAAATCTTATATGGCCCAATGAATCGTGGACTCAGTTTTCCTTTATGACCAAACCGGAGAACTTTCTTCCAATGCGATATTTTTAAGAATACCTTGTCACCGAGCTGAAGTTCTATTTCTTTTCGTTTCAAATCAACATAGGACTTTTAACGATCAGAGGCTACTTTCAAACTGTCTCGAATTACTTTCACCTTTTCCTCGGTCTCATGGATTAAGTCAACTCCGTGTAACTTTTTCTCACTAAGTTTTATCCAATACAATAGAGTTCTACATTTGCGACCATACAAAGCTTCATACAGTGCCATTTTAATACTCTATTAATAACTGTTATTGTAAGCAAATTCAACCAAGGGTAAATACCTTTCCCAGTTACCTTCAAACTTTAGTATACAACAATGAAGCATGTCTTCCAAGATCTGTATTACCCTTTCAGATTGACCATCTGTCTGGGGATGAAATGCAGTACTAAAGTGTAACCGAGTACCCAGAGCTTCTTACAATTTGCTCAAAAATTGAGATGTAAACCGAGGATCTCTATCTGAAATAATGGAGACAGGCACTCCATGCAATCTAACAATCTCAGAAACATATAATTCAGCCAATCTATCAAAGGAAAAATCCATACATACTGGAATAAAGTGTGCAAACTTTGTTAATGGATCAACAATTACCCAAATGCCATCTTTCTTCTTTGGAGACAAGGGTAACCCCAATACAAAGTCCATAGTAATTCTTTCCCACTTCTATTTTAGTATCGTAACTGGCTTAATAATCCAGAAGGCAATTGATGTTTAGCTTTTACTTGCTGACATATCAAATATTTGGATACAAACTCGAAAATATCCTGTTTTATTCCTGGTCACCAGTACATATTTTTCAAATCATTGTACATTTTATTACTACCAGAATGTATAGACATGTTACCATTATGAGCTTCATTCAAAATCTTCTATACTAGCTCTGAACTTTTCGATACACATACTCTGCCTTTGAATAATAAGCAACCATCAGTCTCAATTTGAAATTCTGAGTTAGGAGCTGATTCATTTTGTATCCGTTTTGCTTGCAACTTACTATCACTTTTTTGAGCTTCAGAGACCTGCTGCAAAAACGTAGGTCTAGATTTTAACTCATCTATAATTGAACCATCATCAGAAAATGAAAATCGAGTATTCATTGCTCATAAGGCATACAGAGATTTTCTACTCAGGGCGTCTGCCACTACATTGGCTTTTCTCAGATGGTAATCAATGACAAGATCATAATTTTTTAGTAATTCAAGCCATCTGCACTGCCTCAAATTCAGATCTTTTTGTGACATCAAGTACTTCAAACTTTTATGATCAATGAATATGTGGCATTTTTCGCCAAACAGGTAATGCCACCAAATTTTCAATACAAACACTATGGCTACCAATTCAAGATCATGTGTCAGATAGTTTTTTTCATATGGTTTTAGCTGTCTTGAAGTGCAACGCTCCAAAATTTTAATTTCTATTTTTGAGAATGTGTGACACAAATATCTGTCTATTTCAGTGGTTAAGGGTTTTGGGTGTGTGTGAGAGGTCTCAAGTTCAAGCCATGACTTGGACAAATTTTGGTATTTTTATGAATAAGCCCTATCTTTGGTCAGTAGGCTTTTAATTAAATGTTTGTAAGTAATTAACAAAATGGGCCTGTTGGTGTAGTGGTTAAGTGGAGTGTTAGTATGCTAGAGGTTTTATGTTCGAGTCCCTGCATGAGCATAGGTGTTGATTTTTGCTCTGTGGACTCAAAAACAGTTTCGGTTTAGCCGAAATTCCATAGTGGTGGTGTGTAGTGGGGCTTGTAAGGAGGAATTTTAAGGATATTAGATAATATTCTAATTTTATCTTTTGTCATTTTCCCTCTTTTTGGAAATTCTCAAAGAATTTGATGTCTTCTTTCCCTTTCTTCTGCTCTCTGCCATTCTTTCTTTTCCTTCCATCTTTTACCATTTTTCCTTATTCAATTTTCAATTCTCCTTTTTCTTCTTCTTCGTCATTTTTGATTTTTTTTCTTTCGCGTGGGTGTCGGCTTTGTTAAGTTTGGTATCATTGGTAAGCTTTTAATAAGTGTGGTTTATTTTTTTTATGGATAGTAGTTAATGGGTTTCATTTTGTATTTGGAAAAGGTTAAAGGGCTGAAGTTATTCGATCGGTGTCGTGGTGGTGAAGGGACTTCGTTGTTCGATATAAGTAAGATTTTTGAAGAGTTAGCGATTGACTATCTCGTTATAGTTTAGTTTAAGTTTCATTAGTAACACTGAAATTGCAATTGGATCATTGATTTATATGTTCTGGAGTGCTCGGGATTGTGTTGGCTGTGAATTGATACCAGGTGTGTACCCGATTACGTAGAAATGAGGTTTCAACAAAAGCTGAAAACCTCACTGTCGACGCCACACGGGCGTGTGGTCGCCCGTATGGTAGGCTGTGTGCTAGGATACAGGCGTGTAATCGACGAGGCCAGGTCATGTGCCCAAGACAAGGTCGTGTGATGGTCAAGTAGGCCATATGCGATACACGAGCTGGACTGAATTGGGCCGTATGGGCCATACGGGTGTGTGGGTCCACACGGGTAGTCCACATGGGCGTGTGGAAATCTAGGTCCATACGGCCAAGGCCAAATTGGGCTGTGTGGGCCACACAGGCGTGTGGATCCACACGGGCAGGTCACATGGGCGCGTGAGCCCATTTAACTGAAATATTTTTTAAGGTTGCACGGGTCGCCCAAGTCGACTATGAACCTACTGTAGGGTCGATAAGCACTACATAGACCCTTAAATGTGTGAATTGATGGTATGATTTATGTACTGAGCATATTAATATTATGCATGTATACTGAACTGAATATATGTACTGATAACCACGTAATAGCATGTATTGTATGTTCGCATTGAATTGGGTTAGGATGATGAAATTTGGAAGAAGTGTACAGAAAGGCTTTAAGCATATTGACTGGTAGCTTCACTACAATATATATACTGAAAGGCTCTTAAGCTTATTGACTGGTAGTGCAGCTGCATTATACTGATATGTGCCACATTCAGTATAGCTTGGAGTGTAGGGCTGGGTGGGTGTTTTAAACCCCACAGGAAGTGTAGAGATGGATGGAGATGGTGTATTAGAGGCTGGTAGGTAGGATTTTGTTTCCTGATCACTACATTCATGATTGTTACTGTGATGGGCTAAGGCCCTAATGCATAGCTGATACTGAAACTGAAATGGGCTTAGGCCCATACTGCATTTTACTGTTTATTGTGGTTAACTGTATGTTTATTTTCTATGGGGATTACAGATTGAGTTTACGTAAACTCACCCCTTCTGTCTTATCTGTACAGGAAATCTCTAAACTTAGACGGATTGGTGCGGTGGAGGACTCAGCGGTGACCACGGTTATTAGCACTTTTTAGTATGATTTACGATTTATAAGTATATTTTTATTATTGGTTAATTTTGGTGTAATTTGGGACTCTTCATACTTTTTCCTTAAATTGTGGGTTTTATTGGTTTTAAAGATTTTTTAACTGCACAACTTAACGAACAAACGGATTTTACTAAAATAAAGAGGTTTTTCTAAAATGATCGAATTTACTTTATTACATCGATTTTCTTAAAACAAATGATTTCAAAAGCTTCTACTATGAATTACTTTTTCACAAATCAAATTAACTGGTAAATAGTTTCTAGAGATGTTAAGAGTTAACTAAAAATAGACAAATCGGGGATGTTTTGACACGATGACTTAGTTTTCAAACACCCTAACATGTGACATCGCTAGATTCGGCCATAACGTCTAGGCCAGGTTTGAGGTGTTATATTTAGTGGTATTAGAGTCAGGTTGCAAAAGTCGACTGTGGATTTGTGTTTTAAATTTTGGTTTTCTAAGGATTAATTTTTAAAAGATTGAAATGATTTGACTGAGTATGTGGTACACCGAGTCTCCGATGCCGATCCTGTAAGTATTCTAAAACTGTGATATGTTTAAACTAAAAATACTGTAGATAGTATATTCTGGAACTACTGTATGTAGTATACTATGAAAACACTTTAGTTAGTGTACACTGAAAACTGTAGTAAAACTGAAACTATAGTAAAATTGATAGAGATTGCGACGTACGAGAACAAACTCTGAACTACTGAAATTGTTTACATAAAATATATGCAAATAAATATTGAACTGTAACTGATTCGTAAAAATTCATAATACAAATAAATTTGAGTTAGACTATGAGTGCACGTGGTACCCGCGGACGTGGTACCCGCGGATGTGGTATTCAATGCTGTGGTAAAGGCCGTAGGGGGCTCAAGCTAAGTCTTCCTCTTCTCGGGGTAGTATATCGAATCTGGACACTAGCGAGATACTGGTGTCATCTTCTACTGAGACTAGGTCTAGTGATCGCATAACTGGGTACAACGCATTGTCCTAGGCTATGTTAAGGATATTGGAGAGGGTCGCGGGGCCTAATACTGGATTTGGGGTCCGAGGGTTAGTTACGGAACGACTCCGGTCTAATGGAGCTGAGCTTTTTAGGGGTGTCACTACAGTCACCCCTAATGTGTCCGAGTACTGGATGGAGGCCACAAAGAGGATTATGGATGATTTAAATTGCAACCCTGAGTAGAAATTAAAGGGTGTAGTTTCACTGTTGCGTGATGAGGCTTATCAGTGGGGGTTGACTGTTAAGGAGGGCACTCAGCCCGAACGTTTAACTTGGGATTTCTTTAAGTCTACCTCCCAAGGGAAGTATGTGGGAGGGAGCTACATTGATGCTAGGAGGTATGAGTTTTTGAATCTCGTCGTGGGAGATCGATCAGTGGCCGAGTATAAGGCCGAGTTCCTGAGATTGAGTCGCTATGTGCGTGGTATGGTGGCATCTGAGTATGAGAGGTGTATCTGCTTTGAGAATGCCCTTAGAGATAGTCTGAGTAAAAGTTCTCGGTTCTAGTAGAGAAAGCGAAGATCACCGAGGAGGTTAAGTGCGCTGAGCGCCAAAACAGAGATCAAGAGAGGGGTAAGAACAAGAGGGATTCAGAGCCCTCGAGTTCTGTACAGAGGCCTAAGAAAAAGGCCAAATTCGATGGGCCGGCAAGAGCTGAGCCCCTGCTATTGCTACTAGATTACAACTATGTACAGATTATGGTAGATGCCATCAGGGCGAGTGTTGGAAGAGAACTGGGGCGTGCTTGAGGTGTGGGTCACTAGAGCACTACATTCGGGAGTGTCCACTGAGGCCCGATCTGATACAAGCTCTAGGTACTGGTACTGCACAGCCACAGAGGGTAGTTCAGCAGCCATCAAGAGGCCATGGTCAGGCTAGGGGTGCTAATGGTATGGCCGTGGACAGAGAGCACCGAGTAGAGGTGCTGAATAGACTAAGGTGAGGCAGTTTGCTCTTGTTTATACTGCTCGTCGCCAGGAGGACAAAGATGGTCTGGACATCATTACGGTTATGTTCTTAATTTTTGATGTACCTTACTTTCCATTGATAGACATAGGTTCCATACATTCCTATGTAGCTAGCACCGTATTTGAAAAGTTAGGGATTTCGGTTGAGAGCACTACGAGTGAGGTTACTATACTGAGTCCGTTGGGGCAGTTTGTCTGGGTTAATAAATTGTATAGAGACATTCCTTTAGAGGTTCAAGGGACAATATTTTTGGTTGACTTAATGAAGCTTCCGTTTAGGGAGTTCGATTTGATACATTTCGGTCAAACATCGTGTCAGTCTAGATTATGTGACTAAGCGGGTCGTTCTAAAAATTGAGAAGGATAATGATGTAGTTGTGATTGGGGAGCATCAGAATTATTTGGCCAATAGGATTTCTGCACTAGTGGCTGAGAAATGGTTCGTAAGGGATGTGAGGCATACTTAGCCTATGTCAGTGTTTCTGCTTCTAAGGACTCTACTGTTAAGGACATCAAACTGTAAGAGATTTTTTGGACGTCTTTCCTGAGGAGCTACCAGGTTTACCTCCAAATTAGGAAGTGGAATTTGGGATTGAACTTCTTCCTGGCATAGCTCTTGTGTCTATCGCTCCTTATCGAATAGCACCAAAGGAGTTGACGGAGCTTAAGGCTCAGATACAAGAATTGTTTGATTGTGAGTTCATCTGCCCTAGTGTGTATCCGTGGGGAGCACCAATTTTATTTGTTAAAAAGAAGGATGGATCCATGAGGATGTGTATTGACTATCGACAACTTAATAAGTTGACCATTAAGAACAAGTACCCACTTTCGATGATTGATGACTTGTTTAACCAGTTTCGAGGAGCTTCGATATTCTCTAAGATTGACTTTTGATTTGAGTATTATCAGTTAAGGGTTAAGGCGGCTGTCATACATAAGACAACATTTAGGACCCGTTATGGTCACTACGAGTTTTTAGTGATGCCTTTTGGACTGAGTAATGCACTGCAGCTTTTATGGATCTGATGAATCGAGTGTTTCAGCCTTATCTGGATCAATTTGTGGTGGTGTTCATCGATAACATATTGGTTTATTCGAGGACTGAGGATGAGTATGATGAGCACCTTAGAGTTGTTCTTCAGATTTTGAAGGAAAAATAGCTTTATGCTAAGTTTAGTAAGTGTGAGTTTTGGTTACGTAAGGTAATCCGTTGAGGGGATTCGAGTCAATCCTTGAAGGATTAAGGCTATATTGGAGTGGAAGTAGCCTAGGAATGTGTCTGAGATCCGTAATTTTCTAGGACTGGCAGGTTATTATCGACGATTTGTGGAAGCTTTTTCACTGATTGCAGCACCTTTAACTAAGTTCTATGTAAGGGTGTACTATTTGTCTGGACTGATGTGCAGTAAAAGAGCTTTGAGAAGCTCAAGGCTGTTCTAATTAAGGCTCCTATTTTGATACAACCTGAATCTAGAAAAGAGTTCACGGTTTATAGTGATGCATCACATGTCGGTTTGGGATGTGTGTTGATACAGGATGGTAAGGTGGTAGCATATGCGTCTCGTAGCTTAAGGCACACGAGGCAAACTATTCGACGTATGATTTGGATTTGGCCACCGTAGTATTTGCTCTAAAAATCTGGAGGCATTATCTGTATGGTGAGAAGTGTATCATCTACACTGATCACAAAAGCCTCAAGTATCTTCTTACTCAGAAGGAGTTGAATCTTAGGCAATGTAAATGGATTGAGCTACTTAAGGATTACGACTATACTATGGGCACCATCCTGGCAAGGCTAATGTGGTGGCCGATGCACTGAGCCGTAGAGCTATGACTGATTTGAGGGTGATGTTTGCTCGCCTTAGCTTATTTGATAATGGTAGTCTATTAGTCGAGCTTTAGGTTAAACCGACTTGGATCGAGCATATTAGGGATAAACAGTTAGAGGATGAGTCTTTGGGTATTCAGTTTCGATAGATTGAGAGTGGTAGCACTATAGATTTTAGGATAAACTCTGAGGGTGTGTTGTGTTTCTGAGGCTGGATATATATGTCGAGTGGTATTGATTTGAGATAGTCTATACTGAGGAAGGCGTATAGTAGCCCTTATGCTATGCATCCTAGTGGAAATAAAATGTACTGAGACATCTGTGAGTGATACTGGTAGCCAAGACTGAAATGGGAGGTTATTGATTCTGTGGCTAGATGTCTGACGTACCAGCAAGTTAAGGCTGAGCATCAGTTGCCTTCGGGTTTGCTGCAGCTGGTTAAGATTTCTTTATGGAAATGGGAGCGAGAGACTATGGACTTTATTAGTGGGTCACCTCTAACACCCACTAAGAAGGATTCGATGTGGGTTATCGTGGATCGATTGACCAAATCCGCCTACTTCATACCGGTTCGTACTGACTATTCTCTTCAGAAGTTGGTGAAGCTCTACATATTAGAGATAGTGAGACTGCATGGGGTACCGGTTTCGATCATTTCTGATAGGGATCCTTGCTTCACGTCTCGATTTTGGAAAAAATTGCATGAAGCTCTGAGTTCAAGGTTGGACTTTAGTATTGCGTTCCATCCTCAGACCGATGATCAATCTAATAGGGTGATTTAGATACTGGAGGATATGTTAAGAAGCTGTGTTATTAGTTTTCGAGGCAGTTGTGAGGATTATTTGCCACTAGCAGAGTTTACTTATAATAACAGTTTCTAGTCTAGCATTTAGATGGCACCTTACGAGGCTCTGTATGGTCATAAGTGTCGCACTCCTCTATGTTGGACTAATTTGGGTGAACGATGTGTTCTGGGTCCTGAATTGGTTTTTGAGATAGAGGATAAGGTAAGATTGATTCGGGATCGACTAAAAGCGGCTTCTGACAGGCTAAAATCTTATGTGGATTTGAAGAGACGCAAAATTGAGTATTCTATGCGGGACTTTGTATTTCTCAAGGTCTCGCCATGGAAGAAGATTTTGAGGTTCGGTCGCAAGGGCAAGCTGAGCCCTCGGTTTATTGGACTTTACCGTATTCTGAAGAGAGTGGGACAGGTTGCTTATCAGTTGTAGCTACCTCCGAAGATGGATCGTATCCATGACATGTTCCATGTCTCGATGTTGAAGTACTACCATTCTGATCCTACTGATGTTGTCCCTGTTGAAGAAATTGAAGTTAGGCCAAATTTGATGTTTGAGGAGGAGCCGGTTCAAATTCTAGATCACGATGTTAATGTACTGAGGAAGAAGTCTACTCTATTGGTTCAGGTTTTGTGGTGAAATCATAGCACTAGGAGGCCACGTGGGAACTTGAAGATTTGATGCGTCAGCAGTATCCTCATCTTTTTTGATCAGATAAATTTTGAAGACGAAATTTTATTTTAGGGGGTAGAGTTGTAACGCCCCCAAAATTTTAATTTTTGTTTTTCAGAATGTGTGACACAAATATCTGTTTGCTTCAGGGGTTAAGTGTTCTAGGTGTGTGTGTGAGGTCCCAAGTTCAAGCCATGACTTGGGAAAATTTTGGTATTTTTATAAATAAGCCCTATCTCTGGTCAGTAGACTTTTAATTAAACGTTTATAAGTAATTAACAGAATGGGCCTGCTGATTTGGTGGTTAAGTGGAGTGTTGGTATGCTAGAAGTCTTGTGTTCGAGTCCTGCATGAACATAAGTGTTGATTTTTGCTCTGTGGATTGAAGGAGTTTCAGTTTAGCTGAAATTCCATGGTGGTGGTGTGTAGTGGGGTTTGTGAGGAGGAATTTTAGAGATATTAGATAATCTTCTAATTTTATCTTTTGTTTTTTTTCCCTCTTTTTGGAAATACTGACGTCTTCTTTCCCTTTATTCTGCTCTCTACCATTCTTTCTTTTCCTTTCATCTTTTGCTAATTTTTCCTATTCAATTTTCAGTTCTCCTTTTTCTTGTTTGTAATTTTTGATTCTTTTCCTTCGTGTGGGTGTCAGCTTTGTTAAGTTTGGTATCGTTGGTAAGCTTTCAGTAAGTGTGGTTTATTTTATTTTATGGATAGTGGTTAATGGGTTCCCTTTTGTATTTGGAAAAGGTTAAAGGGCTGAAGTTATTCGATCGGTGTTGTGGTGGTGAATGGACTTCGTTGTTTGGTTTAAGGTAAGGTTTTTGAAGAGTTAGCAATTGAGTGTCTTGTTATAGTTTCGTTTAAGTTTCGTTAGTAACACTGAAATTGCGATTGGATCATCGATTTATAGGTTTTGGAGTACTCAGGACTGCATTTGCTGCGAATTGATACCAGGTGTGTACCTGATTACATAGAAAATGAAGTTTTGGCAAAAGCCAAAAACCTCACTGTCAATGTCACACAGGCGTGTGGTCAACCGTGTAGTAGGCCGTGTGATAGGACATGGGCGTGTGATCGATGAGGCCAGGCCGTGCACACAAGACTCGGCTGTGTGATGCTTAGGTCAGTCATGTATGACACACGGAGTAGACTAAATTGGGTCGTGTGGGCCACACGGGCGTGTAGGTCCACACAGGTAGTCCACATGGTCGCGTGGGAATCTAGGCCAAGCCACGTGATCCACACGGCCAATGTCAAATTGGGTCGTATGGGCCCACACGGGTGTGTAAGCCCATTTAACTGAAATGTTTTCTATGGTTGCACGGGTCACCCAAGTTGACTGTGAACCTACTGTAGGATCGGTAAGCAGTACATAGACCCTTAAATATGTGAACTGATTGTATGATTATGTACCAGCATGTTAATATTATGCCTTTATATTGAACTAAATATATGTACTGATAACCACGTAATAGCATGTCATTTATTGTACGTTTGCATTGCATTGGGTTGGGATGATAAAATTTGGACAAAGTGTACTGAAAGGCTTTAAGTCTATTGACTGGCAGCTCCGCTGCAATATATATACTGAAAGGCTCTTAAGCCTATTGACTGGCAGCTTAGCTGCATTATACTGATATGTGACGCATTTGGTACAACTTGGAGTGTAGGGTTGGGTGGGTGTTTTAAACCATACAAGAAGTGTAGGGATGGACAGGGATGGTGTATTAGAGGCTGGTGGGTAGGATTTTGTTTCCTGATCACTGCATGCGTGACTGTTACTGTGATGGGCCAAGGCCCTAATGCATATCTGATACTGAAACTAAAATGGGCTAAGGCCCAAACTGCTACTGTAACTGAAATGGGATTAGGCCCAGACTGCATTTGACTGTTTACTGTGGTTGACTATATGTTTGTTTTCTGTAGTGATTACACACTGCATTTACGTAAACTCACCCTTTCTGTCTTATCTGTACTGGAAATCCCCAGACTTAGATGGATTGGTGTAGCTGAGGACTCAGTGGTGACCACGGTTATTAGCACTTTTTAATATGATTTACGATTTATGAGTATATTTTTATTATTGGTTAATTTCAGTGTAATTTGGGACTCTTCAGACTTTTTCCCTAAATTGTGGGTTTTATTGGTTTTAAGGATTTTATAACTACGCAACTTAACAAACAAACAGATTTTACTAAAATAAAGGGGTTTTTCTAAAATGATCGGATTTACTTGATTACATCGATTTTCTTAAAACAAATGATTTTGAAAGCTTCCGCTACAAATTACGTTTTCACAAATAAACTTAAATAGTAAATGGTTTCTAGAGATGTTAAGAGTTAACTAAAAATAGAAAAATCTGCTATGTTTTGACATGAAAACTTAGTTTTCGAACACCCTAACATGTGACATCGCCAGATTCGGCCATAATGTCTAGGCTGGGTTTGGGGTGTTACATAAAGCATAGGCCATTACTTTACTTTCTTGCATCAAGACACAGCCTAAACCATTCAATGACGCATCAGTGGAAACTATAAATTCCTTACCCGATTCTGGTTGAACAAACACTAGAGCTTCTGTCAACAAAGCTTTTAGTCTATCAAAATTCTGTTGGGATTTGTTAGTCCATTCAAATTTCACATCTTTTTGCAATAGTCGGGTCATTGGAGAAGCTATCAACCTTTTACAAACCTCTGATAATATCTAGCTAGTCCTAGAAATCTTCGAACTTCAGACACATTCCTTGGTGGTTTCCAGTTAACATTGACTGAAATATTGACACCTTCAGCAGATACTATATGCTTAAGAAAACTAACTTCCCATATCCAAAATTCACATTTACTGAATTTGACATACAACTGTTTCTCTCGCAGGGTTTGCAACACTATTCTCAAATGCTCAGCATGTTCATTTTCATCTCGAGAGTAAACCAAAATATCATTTACAAATACTACCACAAACCTTTCTAAATATGGGCTAAAAATTCTATTCATCAGATCTATAAACACTGCAGCTGCATTTGTCAAACCGAATGGCATTATAAGAAACTCATAGTGTCCATAACTGGTTCTGAAAGCTGTCATTGGTACATCTGAATCCTTTACCTGTAGTTGATAATAACCAGAACGGAGATCAATCTTCAAAAATATAGTGGCACATTTTAATTGGTCAAATAGGTCATCGATACAAGGCAAAGGATAATTATTCTTTGTGGTAACTTTGTTGAGCTGTCTGACATATGCAAGATAAGCATATGCAATACATATGCAAGATAAGCATCATACCCTTTTTTGACATATTTCTGTGCTAATATTGTTGAAATCATATTAGGTAATCCATCCAGTTTATTAGATTCAACACAAAGTAATTCACCACTCTAACATTTCAATACAATATATTTCTATGTACAATTCACCACTACATCATATTGGGTTAACCAATCCATTACCAAAATCACGTCAAATTCACCAAATGGCAATAACATCAAGTCAGCTAGAAAGCAATAATTCTTTACCATTAAAAGACAGTTATTACAGACCTCATTCATCATAACACATTAACCTAGAGGGTTTGAAACTTTAACCACAAATTCAGTGAATTCAATAGGCAAATTCTTAACAGTCACTAAGTTTGTGCGTATATATGAATGTGTGGAACCAGGATCAATTAAAGCAGTAATACTAGTATAAAGTAGAGAAAATGTACCAGTAATGACATCTGGTGCTAAGGCTTCTTCTCTAGCACGAGTAGCATATGTCCTTGCAGGTGCTTGTTCTTTAGATCCAACTACTATATCCCTGGTAGTACCTCGACTACCACTAACATTTCCGTGACGATGGAGTGGTCTGCCTCTCGAGATATGATTACTAGGCTTTAGAGCTGGTTCAATCTCTTTTTCAACTCTTCCTGGACAATCCCAGAGAAAATGGTCAAGTGAACCACACCCAAAACAAGCTCTACTTCTAGACTGACATTCTCCATGATGAAATTTGTTACAATGTTTACATTTCAGTTTGGGATTACCCACACTACCCACGCTGGTCATAGATGGAGATGAAGACCTCGAGTTAGAACGTTGAGAGCCTCGCTCTCTTCCAGAAAATCTCGTAGAAGTGGTCACACGATCATAGTACTTCTTTAATTTCTTAGAAGCAAATGATTGTGACTTACTCATAGTTCTTTTTCCAAAAACCCGAGCCTTTCTTTCATCTTGTTTCTTCTCCTTGCTCAATTCTTCAACTTTGTGTGCTCGACCGGTTAACACCGCAAATTCCCTTATTTTAAGAATTCCAATCAATAACTTGATATCTTCATTCAAACCCTCTTCGAAGTGTTTACACATTTTAGCCTCGGTTAGAACCCATTCCTTGGCATATTTGCTCAACCAAACAAATTCTCGTTCATATGCGGATACAGTTATGTTTCCCTACTTGAGTTCTAAGACTCTTTCTTTTTCTGATCCATAAACCTCTAACTCACATATTTCTTCCTAAATTCAATTTGGAAGAATTCCCATGTAATTGTAACACCCCTTACCCGTATTCGACACCGGAATAGGGTATGAGGCATTACCTAACTAAAATACATGTAAACACATAATCTTGCATCAATCGTAATTCGTCTCAGTTTAAAACTTTCGCAAACTTTATCACACAAGTCCTAATATGGGTTTACGGAGCCCAAACTTACTTGGGAAAAACATTCGAAACCAATCCGAACACTTTGAAAGCTTTCAAGAAAATTTCCTAAAGGCTCATCACACGCTCATATGAAAGGGCAACACGCCCGTGTGAATTGCTAACATGCCCGTGTTGGTGGCCCGTGCAACTCACACGGCTTAGGTATATTGGGACACGCCCGTGTCCCCTACTCGTGTGGATTTATTTTCCATCATCAACCTACAAGGGTTTTCACACAGCCTGGTGCACGCCTATGTCCCTGGCTCGTGTCTCTCACACAACCATGACACACCTGTGGCGCCGCCCGTGTGCAACAACCCTGGCATTCTGTTTCTAACGTCATCATCCCTTAAGGGCCACATGGCCAAGGCACATGCCCAAGGCACACACCCGTGTGCTCATCCCGTGTGCAACACTGACTTGGCCAACTTAAGGTGCAGGGGACAGACAGTCGAGTCACACGCCCATGGGGCGGATCGTATGTCACACACGGCCTAGACACACACCCATGTGGACAAAAACAAGACTATCTACCAAGCCTATTTGCCACCCTTTCATGTACCATCCTACGCAACATTACAAAGCTACCTTCCCTACGTATGCATACATCCTAAACATTCATAATCAATACCTCACTACATCATTCAAGGGCCTATTTAACCATACACTATCTTCACATAATTAATAAGCCAAATTCATGGCTAAATATGTATTGCACACTAAAGCCACCATGGTTAAACTCACTTTACACATAATTCGACAACTAGCCTATACATGCCATATAACTAAAATTTGTAAAGCTTTAAGTACCAAACCATGATGAGATAGTGTTTTGAGATCTCCATCATCTTCCAATCCGAACAGACTTCCGAAGTCCTATAACAGGAGAGAATAAACGAGGTAAGCTATAAAGCTCAGTTCATATGATCATTTGATTCATGTTAGCTATCAAATACATTTTAAGTAATTACACAAGCATAAAGAGTTTATATGGTCTCACCGTACAATCATTTACTCCCTTATAGGGTTTACCATGACTTTTGAAAGCTTATTCATTTCAACTATCGTATGAAACGATTACATACTTAGGAGATCACTTATTTATGCATAACGATCTGAAATATTTCACATTCAATTATTTGATCATTTCATAAGCTGAAAATATTATCTCGTATGTCAAACCATGATCTTCCTCGTATTTACAATATTGATTTATTATACACCTTTAGGCTACTACCACTTGATATTCACATGAATTTCATACGTACCTGTCTCATTTAATTCGATTATGTTTTCACTATCTTCTTGACCTTGTCCATTGATTCACTTATACATCGATAACAATATGTTATCCCAGGTCATTATTAATAAATTTCATAAATTCATAAATCTTTTACATCTCATTTATAAAACCAGATATGAATTCCACAATTCTTGTCTTACCCATTGAGTTATTCGGAACACCATCGAATGCATCGAGAATCACGTATGTATAGTAGCACTGCCATATCCCAGATATGGTCTTACGTGAGGTCGCCTGCCAATGCCATGTCCCAGACATGGTCTTACACTGGCTCACATCTATCCATGCCGATGCCATGTCCCAAACATGGTCTTACACTGACACGTAACAAGGCTGATGCCATGTCCTAGACATGGTTTTACACTAGCACTCGTATCATCACTGATGCCATGTCCCAGACATGGTCTTACACTAGTGCTCATATCGAGCCGATGCCATGTCCTAGACATGGTCTTACACTGATTCATAATGAGGCTGATGCAATGTCCTAGACATGGTCTTACACTAGCACTCGTATCATCGCCGACGCCATGTCCCAACCATGGTTTTTTTCTGTCAATTCATCACGAGTCATAGTACAATTGTACTTGATATTTCTCCTGGCTAATCTTTCGATCCGATCTCATGCTTGCACAATATCATGGTCAGATAACAACATGTTGAATAATACATAATCTCATCTTGAATTTAATAATTAATCATCATAAATTCACCATATGAACTTACCTCGTTTGCTGCAACAACGAACTAAGTTGACTAATTTCGATCCTTTATTTTTTCCTCGTCTTTTGTCCAAGTCTTGTCTTTCCCAATTTATTTAATAACAACTTTTACTTATTAGTCATCCATTTATACAATTTAGTCCAAAAATTCGCATTAGGGAAATTTTGCACTTTTGCCCCTAATATTTCACATTCTTACAATTTAGTCCTTATCAAATAAAAGTGCCAATTCATGCAATTAAACACAATTCGTGCTTAGCCAAATTTTATAATTTCTACTAGCTGCCCATAAAGACACTTTGAAAAATTTACAGTTTTGCCTCTTAACTTTCACAAAATTACAATTTTGCCTCTAGGCTCGTAAATCGATTTTTATCGAATTTCCTCACTAACCATGCCTAACCGAACATTTTCTAAGCTTATAGCAACTTCTAATTCCTACTATTTCACCCAATTATAATCAATTTTACAACTTTGCAAAATAGTCCAATATAAATGTTTTTCTTGAAAACCCTTTCACAAAAGTTGTTTATTTGGCAACCAAAATTCATTTTCTTCCGTAAAAACTCAGCAAACACCAATACTATTCTCATGGCATATCCCTAGACTATCAACCATTTTGCAAAATAGACCCCTCATTTGAATCACTTACTTGCAAGAGGTTTTGTTTGGCTGAGTTTTAAGCTTCCAAAACCCATAATTTTGCTGCACATTTCGATGGAGAAGAAGGTAAAATGAAAGAGATGACCACCTTTTTCTTTTTATCTGATTTTATTACTTATTTAGCCACCTAATCCCATCAATATCTTTGACTTTCACATTTCCTTGTCTCTATGGCTGGCTATGCACATAAATAAGGTCTATTTGCCCTTTAAAGACCCCATACTTTGGTTCTCTAGCCATTTAACATAATTAGCTAGCAAAACAAAACTTTTTCCTTTTATATGATTTTGTCCTTTTTGAAAATTAAGCTAGTAATCGCTAAAATTATTTCACCAAAATTTTCATGCACTCATATTATCATATTATAACATATATAATAATATTAAAATTAATTTCTTTAACCTCGAATTTGTGATTCTGAGACCACTATTTTGGCTAGCCCTTAAATCAGGTTGTTATAGTAATGCTCTCTCTTGGCACAACTGAAGTTATGGTATTTCACCAATGATAAGCAGTGTCTTTCAGTAGGGATACTGCACATTTTGGACTTTTGGTAGGTGTACAGGATAATTCATCAAAAACCCAGATAATATTTACTAGCCAAAACTCAGCCCTTTCTGGATCATCATCTGTGGTAGCTCAGAATTCCCCATGCTTATAGATTTTATTTATTGGAAGCTTACCAATTCTAACAGGTTCAACACCCTGTGTACATCGGGAAGCGATTGAGGAGCAAGTGGGGAGGGTCGTGGTACAGCGAGGTTTGTTCTCCAGTACTTGGTAAACCACTCATCCATCAATTGAAAGAAGGCCTATTTTGCCTCCTCACCTTGGCCCTCAGACATGGGCCTTTCACTACCAGACGCAGAAATAACTCTTTGAACTGAAGCTGATGCATTGCTCTCAGCTTCCTCGGATTCAGTTCTAGCTCGGTTGGATGACATTACTATATGAAAAACACATTTAAAATGATCAGGAGTCATCACACTATCATAGTTTATATAATGGCATGTATAGCTAAACTTGTGTTTGCTATGTCAAATCTAAGAATTGGCTAAACCTGGATTTGATACCACTAAATGTAACTCCCCTAACCCGCATCTGTCGTCGGAATAGGGTTTGGAGCATTATCAAAACTATCAGAATATTTTCAAATCATTCATGTAAAATTTCTATTCATTTACCGAAATCATTCATAACGTCCTTTAGTAGGGCCCACGAGGTCGAAAACATACATTAGGATCGATTTGGAACAAAATTAGAGTCTCGGGGAATTTTTCACAAAATCACAAAACTTTTCTCATTATTAAGAGTCACACGTCCGTATGGTATGGGACACGCCCATGTGGGTTTACACGCCGTATCTCTAACCCGTGTAACTCTCTAACTTACAACTCATGAAAAAATTGATGTCACACGGCCAAGTCACACGCTCGTGTGCTAGGCCGTGTGGTTAATTCAAATTTTAAAAAATAGGTGCAGGATTCACACGGCCAAGGGACACGCTTGTGTTCTAGGCCGTGTGCCTTACACAGCTGAGACACATGCCCGTGTCTTTACCCTTGTGCTTAATTCAGAGCATTCTGTTTTCAAATTTTTGGATGTAGTGGACACACGGCCAGGCTACACGCCCATGTTACATACTGTGTGTCATACACGGCCTAGACACACGCCCATGTGTCTGCCCGTGTGGACGAAATAAAACCATTTCTAGCTTCATTTCTTACCCAAAATCACACCCAAAACCTGCATCTAAAACACACATCCAATACCAACCATTCGAAGCATTCAAAATTAAGCAATTCCATCATTTATCATAGTATACCATAACATGCAAATGTGTGTTCCTAACTCACCTTGAATTAACTTAGATATTAATAACATATGATCTTAGATACTTAACATGTCACATATGGATAACATAATAACCTACTTAATATATATTTAGCTACCATATCATGACATTACAAGTATATCAAAACATCCATTTCTAGCTATTCCAATAGCTAGATTACATACATCATTATCAAGCCACTAATAGTCAAGTTGTGCTATACATGCCATTATACCAAAAGGATTCACTATATATATACCCAAAATAAGCTAGTTGATAGTGTGACCATGCTCCAATGATCTTCCAACCTTCGCGAGCTTCTGAGCACTATAAAATAGGGAAAATAAAACAAAGTAAGTATTTCATGCTTAGTAAGTTCGTATAATGGAAAGCTAAACTTACCGATCCCGTTTATTAAATCTAAGCATACAATAACATTTTATCCACCCATTAGCAACATTTCCTAAATACATGCAATCAATCAAACATGTTAGTCATCAAGATCTCCATATTAATCAAGCAAACTTAGATGAGCTCATCATGCAATACTTGTTCAAATCATTATCATTTTATTACACTTGTTTATGACATATCACGAGTTAGGTCCGTTGAACCATTGAAATTCCGATGAATGCTCAAGTGGTACACTCAAGGTGTACGATTCAATAGTCCGTCAATTTCTTATTCAAGAGTATCCAATAGGGCACTTAAATAAAGAAACACTCTCGAGCCACATATCGTATATTAAGATTAGCAGCACAGGCTAAATCCTTTATATATTGTATATTTAGAAAAGCTCAACTAGGGTTACCAGTCCAGGCTGAACCCCAAATCGTTACATATACTCGAGAGCTGTTATATTAGGATTACCCGTCCAAGCTAAATCCTTTCTATTATAAGGTCAATAGGATCACTCGTCCGAGCTAAATCTCGTCTGCAACATATGTAGAACCTCAATCATTTCGGGAAAGCACATGTACTCATTGGAATTCAATACTCAATTGGTACTTAACCCTTTTTCATCATTTCTAAGCATGTATTAAGATTTCTCATATAACATTCAATAATGAACATCAATGTAATTCACATTCCATACAATCAAAAAATTCAATTTAACATATTTACATGACCGATTAAGTTACACGAACTTACCTCGACACTTGTTCGTGTATTAAATCTACTTGAAATCTTTTCTTTCACTCGATCTAACCTCAAATTTGGGTTGTCCGCATCCAATCAAGCCTTGAAAGTTTCTTTTCTCTCTTCTAGGGTTTCCATGTATTTTAGGTTGAAGATGATGAAAATAAGATGATATTTCTTTTATGATCTTTTTAATAAATTAATTTTTTTCTAATTCTAATTTAATCTTTGCCCTTTTTCTAAATTTCCATGGATGAGTCACCTTAAAATATCTACATACTTTCTTAATGGTCTAATTACCATATAAGGACCTCTAGTTTTGAATTTCATAACTATTTAATCACTCCACCTATTTGATTCCCACTTTTAGCATTTTATGCGATTTGGTCCTTCTATAATGAAACATGAAATCGGTAAAATTTTCTTATCAAAAGTTTCACATGACACTCCTAGCATAATACGGACCTTGTAATAAAATAAAAATAAATTAAATTTTCGAATCGGATTTGTGGTCTCAAAACCACTATTCCGATCTCACTGAAATTTGGGCTGTTACATTATCTAAAGCTCAATTGGATCACATTTACTGTATTGTGTACAGCCTTTGCTATGTGGTTTTCATTATCGAGAAGAAGTCGAGGATTCATTCTGATATTTGCATAAAAACCGAATAATTTTTCTCGAATGATATAAAAGATTAATAAATTTTTGAAAAACATATCTATATTAACAATATTTTACATTAACTTACATTTTTTATAAAGGAAAAAAAAATGAAAAAAATTCCGTTGAACAGTGGTGGTCAGCATTGGTTGGAGGCAACCGACGGTGGTCGAAGGTGGTGCTTGCGGTGGTGGAAGGGTGGGGGACCAATTGGGGCTTTTATAGTGGGGGACTAATGAAGCTGGTAGGAGAAATAAAGAAAGAAAAAAAGTCTGTCGAGTCACATTGGGTCAAGTTGATGCTGGCCATTAGGTGAGTTTCATATATATGAGTCATTTAGTCATCTCATCTATATGGTATCATGCATTGTCAAGTCAGGATATAATATGGGAAATCGTGAAAACATATACAAGTCATCAACAATGCATTATAACAAAAAATAAGTGCATATCATCATATCATTTAGCCATTGAAATTCAGCTCGATGAATAATATAAACAGATATAGATACACATTATCCACCCAAGACATACCAGAATGCTCAACCAAGCCAATCCAACCAAGAACACACCTGGGCACCAAGTGCTTAGCCAGTAGGCCAACATCCATCTAAAAATATGTATGGATTATTGTAAATATAACTAAGTAATCTGCAACAAATGCTGGACTCTAGTATATTCAGTGTATAATAAAAAATCATGGATCATCATCTCATCACAAGTCAATCCTGTACAGCACGTAAAATAACTTATTGGCATGCCAATTGTATTCTATCTTATGTTCATTTGAGCTTGATACATATAACCCTATAACAGTTTCCATTTCAATCCATTTCTCACATTTTATTAATTATAATGTTTGAATTTTATACAACACCCACAATATAAAGAATTCAATAAAATGTTAACAAAATACACAACAACAATACTGTATGAACTTACCAGGGCTAAACAGCAAAGATTGTAATGTCAGGAACTAATCATCAATTTTCTTTTTTTCATGATTATCTACCGGTTCTTGATCTATATAGTAATTTTTATTTCAATTATCAATACCAAATACCTTATAACAATCCACTTAATGCATTTTATTCAATTTAGTCCTTAAAATCGAAACAAACTTATTTTCACAATTAATCCCTAAATCCATTGTTTAGAATTTATTTTCATCCCTAATCAGCCTTCTAATTCCAAAATTTTACAAGAAAACCATTCCAAATTTAACATACTTTCAATTTAGTCCTTAAACTTAAAAACTATACAAAATCATTTTATAAAATAGTCCTATTTCAACATCAAGCTTTAAACTCAAACATAAACATTAAGACAACATCAAGAACATCAATGACAAGTTTTCAAATCTTTGATAGTATTTCAAAATAGTCTATGGGCTAGATAGATTAAGCTGCAACGATTTTAGAAATATAAAATTTACTAAAAACGAAATTGAAAAAACTTACCATCCATGAATTATAAACTTTGTCAAACCTTGAGCATTCCAAAATGGATTTTTATGGCTTTTTCTACTTCAATTTTGGTCAAGAAATAAATATGATAGCATATTTACATTTTCTTTTATTAAATTAATTATTAAATTACTAAATTAACCTTAGTTAACAACTAAATAATACATCCATGCATGGACAAACCGTCCACTATTAATAATTATGGATAAATTTCCATATAAATCCATTCAAATATGTTTCTATGCTCATTTAACCTATATTAATCAATAGCGATTAACTTTTGCAGCTTTTACGACTTAGTTCCTTTTTCTTATTTAATTATGCAAACATCAAAATTTTTGGACCAAATTTTAATATAACACTAATGACTTTGTAAGTATTAAATAATTAATATTTATGGATTCAAAAATTGGAATTGTGGTCCTGAAATGTAACGCCCTATACATGGCCCGATCGCTGAGCCCGAATATCAGGATGTCACACCACCGTCACACATTATAAGCATTACAAATGGTCTCGTTATTAAGTATACATATTCCAATTTAGCTTTTGAATAATTACAAGTCACACATATTGCATTCATCATTAAACCATGCTCAATATTCATCAAATGAACTTAAAACGAGAATTAAACATGCTTTTAGACCACCAAACAAAAATTTAGAATTATTCACGTAGGTATCAATACTGAGTCAAAATTATTGATATTTCTTGGAAAATCGATACAAAAACGACAATTTGTTTCTCGATTAAAATTAAAATCTCAGAATTTAGCGATACCTTTCATAAAGTATTGATATTCTACCTTGAGTATTGATACTCGTGATATGGTATCGATACCGAATTACAATACTGACTTTCTGCACATCGAAATATCATGGAGGTATCATTTTTAAAGCCAGATATTGATACCTCTGCTCTAGACCACAAAAAATACAACATATTTGAGCATTTAGATTATTCCAACAAATATCTAGGCAACATGTATTATTTACCTCTTTAAACCAATGTCAAAATGACCAAAATAATAGTTCAATCATCGAAAACATGTCCGAGTAATCATACGATATAGCAAGAACAATATCCGTAAATCATAAGAACAAATAAGCTATGAAAATAACCAAAACATTATGGCAAAGTTGATGCAACAATTCTACCACATTATTCAACGTCCATTGAGCATACATACAGTGTATGGCACTTCAACATAACAAATATTCAAACCAAAGCAACACCAATGAAATAATTATGACATCTATCAAAAGTTCTACAAAATTAAACCCATAAAATAGCATGAGGACCACAATAATAATCAATCAAAGTCTAACCACATTGCCTTATCCTCACAGTTTAAAAAAATTGTAACATCCCAAATTGAGTTCTAGAAGCTTTTAGCATGAAATTGAATTGGAATATTAATTAGAGGTCATTGAATAGAAATTTGACCAAATTCTAAAAATTTGGACAAAATGGACATGGAAGGGTAAAAATATCAAATTTTTAAGTGAATGGTATTTTGGTCATTTGGCCATTAAATGAATTAAAACATAAAATAAAAGCCAAAAAGTGTCCATATTTCTTCTTGTTTGGCTAAACCTTTCATCTTCTCCATGTCTAGGGTTTTCAAGCTTTTCAAGCTCAATAGTAAGTGATTCCGAGCCCCGTTTTTAATGTTTTTTGTATTTTTGAAATCCTTGCAACATAATCTACCTATTTCTACCATTATTTTAAGCTAGGGTTTATGATTAAAAATTGACCCATGTTGAATAATTATGCATTTTGATGAATTATGGTAGATTATGCATGTTTAAGGTTAGAGAAATGGTTTTTACTAAGTGATTTTCGGCAAAAACGTCCGAAAGGACTAAATTGTAAAAGTTATAAAATTGGCCATAAGTGTGTGAATTAATGGGAATTGGGGACTTCCATAGTTATGAAAATGGTTTAGCTAAGTCCAAAATACAAGAAAATTGAATAAAAATTTATTTACGAGCCTAGGGGCAAAAGCGTAATTTTGATAAACTTTAGGGGCAAAAATGTAAAATTTTACAATTGTGATTTTTGGACTGATTTAGATAATGTGAATGTTAAATGAGTGTTATTTGATATGTTAGATCAATAAAACACGAAATTCAGGCTTAGAAGGGGAAGAACGAGGTTATGGGCTAAGTCGAGAATAATAGTTGTTTTTGTATTCGAGGTAAGTTGGTGTGTTAATAATAATGCAATGATTTTGTAGTTTATGTTTGAAGCTTAAATTAGTATGTTAATTTGATTTTTGTGAATTAAATGTTTAGAGTGCTATGTATGTGAATTGAATTAAAAATATGTCTATGATACAAGATGTCATGCAATTGAATTAAAATCTTGTGTTCAATGTGCTTTTCATGAATATAGTTATTATAAGAAATTGTGAGATTTGTTATCATCATAAGATATGTGATTGAGTGTATATTGACTAAGCTTTGACAAGAATGAAAAAGTCCCGATTGAATCGTAGGAAATCAAATAGGATACAAGTGACGTGTCACTAGGAATTATCGTATATATGTGATCGATTGTATAAGTGATTCCGGGTGCTAGTCTCGTTCGACTATCAGTGGCTAGGTAATCCTGCATTTGTTGTGGATACCTATCAGCTTGTGTGAGCAGCACTGAGTAGCTTCAACTTGACCGTCAGCTTGTGTGAGTAGGCCTGTGATTAGCTCTATAATGAGCATATCAGTGGTAGCTTCGGCTACATATCAATGGTAGCTTCGGCTACATATCAGTGGCAGCTTTGGCTACAATATGTGTGGCACTTTGTGCCTTTTCTGTGTATCCTTTAGAATTCTGCTTGGTTCATCGGGTATTGAATTGATATGGAAATATTGTGACACAATGTAAAAAGATTTGACCATGTCTTGTGATGAATTAATGTATAAATATGTTTCATGCCATGATGCATTTATATGTGTAAGTGTGAATGTGAAATCTTATGAGTAAGTGTAGGTATGTATGTGTAAATTGTGAGCAATATGCTCGTTATATGATCGAACTATGGTAAGTTTGATAAGAGGCAAGTGCCATAATTATAGCTCCTAAAGAGAGCATGAAAAAGTGAAATTAAAACTAAAATAGTTTTTGGACAGCAGCAGTGCTATGCATTTGAAAAATCGCCAAAAATGGTGGGAATTGAATTAGAAATTAAATAATATATGAAATTAAATCCAATTGAGTCTATTTTCACATAAAAGAAGTATAGTAAGCAAATGATCCTCAATTTGTGAGATATCTGTATTGTTGTGAGACAGGGTTAGATGGATTTAGGAATCCGCTGTTCCGACTTTGGAAAATCACTAAAAATTGAATAAAAAATTTTATGGTGTGTAATTTATATGCTTAAAATCCTTGGTGAGTCTACTTTCAAGAAAAACAAACAGGAAGGTCATTCAAATTCTATATAATGAGAAAATTGATGCTTAGTGAAGAGGAGTCAGAACTATCAAATAGTGAAATAGGGGAAAATTTAATGAATAAACTGTACTAATTGGATAAACCAAAAATTCTGAAAATTTTATGGAAATAAGGTATATGAGTCTAATTTCATGGAAAATTTACCTAACTAAATTTCAAGTTTTGTAGCTCAAGATATAATTAATTTAGCGACTATGACTTAGGAAAACAACTTCAGCTGAACTTGAGTAAAAAGTGAAATCATGTGAATAATAATTCTATTTTCTTAAGAACACACCTTGAAAAATGGAAAGGTCTTGTGAATTAAATTGCTTATATTATATGCCAACTTACTAAGCTTTAAAGCTTACACCCTCCCTTCCATTTCTTTTAGTGTTGTCAGGTTGGCTAGGTGTTGGAGATCGTTGGGGGCAGCATCACACTATCAATTTATCAAGATGGTGCAATAACCATTCTTATTTGCTTTCAAGTGAGTGGCATGTATAGAGATTTAGTTATTGGTGGTATGTATTATAGTGAATTGGCCAAATTTATTGGCTTATGTTGTTTCATTGTATATAGCCATGTGATGTGACTCGTAATAATTATGGTTTTGTAAGCCTAATTTATGCTTATATGTGGAAATGCTTCGATGTAGATAGGTATATTACATATTCTTGATGGTTAAATTAAGAATAATTAAGGGTAGGATATGTGTCTATGCAATGTATATGAGTGTGAAGAGTTAAGAGCACAAAAGGGCTTGGAAAATAGTTTAAGTGTTGACCACATGGGCAGAGACACGGCCGTGTGTCTCAGCCGTGTAGAGGACACGGCCTAGCACACGGGTGTGTGACTTGGCCGTGTGCCCTTAATGGTATGTTGATGTCATAAAAAGAATGCTCGATATTTTTAACACGGGCTGGGACACGGGTGTGTGTGACCACACGGCCTGCCCACACGGGAGTGTGACACTGTATAAAGTGAAAGTTTTTCTAAGTGTCTGAAAGGTTTCAATTTGGTCCCTGATCGCATCCAACACGTCTCTTGGGCCTTGTAAGCCCATAATAAGAATGTTATGATTAAGAATGAAAAAGTTTAAAATTTGACATGGAAATTGGATGTCGTAATCGAAGGTTCGTGTGAGAGTAAGTACGGTAATGCCTCACACCTATGTCCGGCGACGGTTATGGGTGAGGGGCGTTACAAAAATTATATTAATACCACCTATGCAAATGCTAAAGCCTAACTTGGATCAATTCCTTGGTATCCCTGCATCACTCACACTGCAAACGCTAAATATCTGCAATGGTTGGAGAGAATGGGTGAGCTTAAATAAGCTCAATGAATGTCGGAGTAACCACAATGTATACACAACATCAAAGGTTAAGCAAGAACATACTACAACACATTTACAACCATATTCTAATTAGGTCACAATAACATATTCATGCTCAATTAAATCATAAAAACTAGCATGTACTCTCACGCACAACTACATTCAACTTATATACAAATAGTTCATTTTACAACAATTCATCAAGACTAAAAAATGTATACATGCTTTCATAACTCAAATGTCTAACTTATACATCACATGCATTCACAAGTTAAATGAAAATGACCTAAACCATAATTACATATGTAGTTTACTATAAGAACATACTAACATTTTCATAAAACTTAAATCAACTCATTTAACATATTATTCACATGTTTATGCATCATATCACATCGTATTATCATAATAAATAAAATCACATTTAAACGATAATTTGGAACTTGAGGCTATGAAACATAATAGTGGGTTCTATCACCACACATCGGATACACGGATCTCCAATACACCAATTAACTCATAGAGTCAAACATATCCCAAAAAGTGAAGCATAAAGTGAAAAGCTATAAAAGTAACATATTTTAATCCCATTATTAATGTATTTTTGGATGATTAATTATGCAAATTAGTGAATTTGATGCTTCTAATCCTTTAAATTCATGTTTCTATACTTAGGAGAGCATTTGGGAGTGAAAAGAGCAAAAAATGAGCCAAAATAAAACAAATAGAGCTATTTTCAGGATCCATACAACCTTGGCATTTCCATACGGGCTGAACACACGCCCGTGTGAGCCACATGGGCTGGACACAAGCCTATGCGCCAGCTCATGTCAATTTTGCATCTTGCTTCCCAAATACACAGAAAAACCCAATTTTTAGGATTTTTGAGCATTCTAAAGTCTATAAATACCAATTAGAAGAAGACATAAAGGAGGAATTAGAGAAGATCAAAGAAAACACTCGAAAAACACCATCGAAGCCAATTTGAGAGTGGATCTCTATCAAGATTAAAGATCTCCTTTTAATTTCTTTCGAAGTTTTATTGAGTTCTTTATGTCTTGTAGTTTTTCTGACTTTGAGATGTTTTCATTCAGGATTATGAACTAATCCCCTAGATACCTAAAGGAGATGAAACCTATTATTTAATTTTTGTTTTACATGATAAATACTTGATTCTTGTTCTCAATTATATATGCTTATTTCCTATTTTAATATTTTTGGGATATTAATTCATGTTTAATGTGCTTAATTTAGTAGATCAAAAGGCCTTATTTAAGATTAGATCTAGCATAATTGAGTGGAGTTGCATGCAATCTTAGAAATAAGATGACATAAATCTACCTAATTAGAGTCAAATCTAATAGGGGAATCCATAGATCGAGTTAATGCGACGATAGGGGTTTTAATTAGAAAGAGATTTCAATTAATCAACCTAGAGTATGTTGCTCTTACTCTCGAAAGAGATATTAACATAATTTAGGGATTTCTACAGATCAAGTCACAAATGAATAAATCATTTAATTTAGATTCATAATAATAGGTGAAATCTAGGTGGATTTTTTCTTGGGTATTATCTATCTCATTGGTTATTATTTGATTATTTCCTCGATTCATTCTCTGTTGCATTCTTAGTTAAATTAGTTTAGAAAAATTAGATTAGAAACAATCACTCCAATTTGTCAACTAGATAATCGAAAAACGGTAATTACTAGTACTTTTAGTTCTCGTGGATACGATATTCTCTACTTACCATAGCTACTCTATTGTTCGATAAGTGCGCTTGCGTTAGTCGTATTTATAGTTAGTTTAGTGACCATCAAGTTTTTGGCGTCGTTGCCGGGGACTAAAATATTAGGAACACTTTATTTTTATTAATTTAGCCATTTTTATTTTTTTTTGTTTTTAGTTTAATTTTTACATTCTAATTTTTCTTTTATTTGCTTCTAGCATGTTCCTTTAGTTTATGACTAGAAGAAACCCATCAGAACCATTATTTTTTATAGTGAAATTAAAAGTATAGCTCACAGAAATAGTAGAGAAGTAAGACAAAGTCGACAGAATACAATAGATGAACAAGAAGACATTATTGTTATTGAGGAGATGGGTGATAATCAGAATAATCAGCTACCTCCTGCAGTTGCTGCAAACCCAGCAAATCTAGATCCTGTTTGTTGTACTATGTAGGATTATGCCAAACCTACTCTAACTGGGGCTAAATTGAGTATTGTGAAACCCACCATTGCTGTAAATAATTTCGAATTAAAGTCAAACACTATTCAGATGATTCAATAGTTTATTTAGTTTTATGGTTTGCAAGACGAAAATCCAAATACTCATTTGGCCAATTTCTTGGAAATCTATGATACTTTCAAGATTAATGGTATCACTGACGATGCCATTCGCTTATAGTTATTCCTTTTCTAGTTGAGGAACAAAGATAAACAGTGGTTGAACTCTTTACCATGAGGTTCCATCACTACATGGGCTCAAATGATTGAAAAGTTTCTTCTCAAGTACTTTCCACCGACTAAGACAACCAAGTTGAGGAACAATATCTCTTTCTTTGTACAGATTGATTTAGAGACATTATACTATGCATGGGAGAGGTATAAGGACTTATTAAGAATGTGCCCTCACCATGGGTTACCCTTATGGCTACAAGATCAAACCTTCTACAACAGTTTGAACCCTTCAACGAGGCAGTTAATCGACGCAGTAGCTGGTGGTACTCTGAATAGTAGAACACTCGAAGTGACTTATGAGTTTATTGAAGAGATGACACTGAATAATTATCAGTGGCAAGTCATGAGGACAAAGCCGATGAAAGCAGTTGGTGTTTTTAACTTAGATGTAGTCACCATGCTATCAAATCAGGTAGAATAATTAAATAAAAAAATTAATGGTTTATATGTTTCTACATAGGTACATTCGGTGATGCATTACGATATGAATGGAGGTGGAATGACTAACCTGAAATGTTTACCCTTTGCTCCTAGCGTAGAGGACGAACAAATCAATTATATGGATAATAATTCTAGGCCTTAAAATAACCCTTACAATAACTACAATAATGCAGGTTGGAGGAACCATCCCAATTTCTCTTAGGTTGGTAAAGGATATTAGAGAGCACAAGCCCCTCCAGGCTTCCAACAACAACCTTACCAGCATGAGAAGAAGCCGAACCTTGAGGAGATGTCGGTGAAGTTTATCTCAGTGTCAAAAATGCATTTTCAAAACACTAGGTAGCACTAAAAAAATCAATAAGCGTCGATTCAAGGACTCGAGAATCAAATCGGTCAACTTGCTAAGTTAATCTCAGAAAGACCATAAGGTAGTTTGCCTAGCACTATTGAAACTAACCCAATGGAGCAGCTTCATGCAATTACTGTTCAAGATGAAGAAGGGTTAGTTGAATCTGAAAAAGAACCAAAATAAGAAATTCTAGTAAATAGAGATAAGGTTGAGGGAAGCCAAAAAGAGCAAAGTTAGTTTCCAAAGAATATAAACCTCAAGAGCCATATCCTAGTGCGATGAAGAGAGACCACACAAATGAACAATTTGGTAAATTTTTTAAACTTCTGAAAAAATTACATATTAATTTACCATTTGTTAAAGCTCTTTAGCAGATGCCCAATTACGTCAAATTTTTAAAGGAGCTTTTGACAAATAAAAGGAGTTGATGATTCGTCGACTGTGGAGCTCAATGCAGTTTGCTCGACCATCTTACAAAATAAACTACCTTACAAACTAAAAGATCCAGGGTGTTTTACTATTCCTTGTTTAATTGGCAGTTTGGATATTGATAATGCTTTAGCTTATTTAGGGGCTAGTATTAATTTCATGCCTTACAAAATGTTTAAACAACTAGGTCCTGGGAAACCCAAACAAACTAGGATGGGTATTCAGTTAGCAGATAGAACCATTAGATATCCTAGGGGTGTTATTGAGGATGTGCTTGTTAAAATAGACAAATTCATATTCCCTATTGACTTTGTTGTTTTAGACATGGATGAGGACAGTGAGGTACCTTTAATTTTAGGATGACCCCTTTTAGCAACTACTAGAACTATAATTGATGTTGGTATGGGTGAATTAGTACTTTGTGTAGGTGACGAAATGATTACTCTCCATGCACGTGATTCTGAGAGAGTCTCTAGTAATCGAGAAGATTTTAAATGTTTTGTTAACGTGAGTAACCATGTGGCCCAACCTTCTTTGCAGGAAATTTGACGAGAGATAATAAAGGAGCCACATTTCAGTTAATGCGACAGAAATAGAGCGACTTATGAAGAACGAATATTACAAATTGATGAACTAGATGAATGGCAAACACATGTTAAGGAGAAACCAAGAGAGCACAATGAAGAGCCAAAATGACGCCATGATGAGCACGTAACGAGAACAAAAAAAATTTATGGTTAGAGACAAAGTACTACTGGAAAAATCAGATCCACGAATCTTCCATTGGAGAGTCAAACGGATAAACCTATGTACGATACTGAATGTCTTTCCATATAGTATAGTCAAGGTAACTCATTCTAAATTTGGCACATTTAAGGTAAATAGTACTCGACTTAAACCTTATTTTGTTAATAGAATTGGTAGCAAGAAAGAAGAGCCTTAGCTCCGCGAACCACCGTGATCGTGCGAATACGAGGTAAGTCAAGCATAGACTTTAAATACGATTTTATCAGGAGGCAACCCGAGTGTTAACACTGCTAATTCTTTTAATTTTATTTCATGTTATTCTAAAACTAAATAATTTTAAAAAAAATTAAAAAATTGTTTTTGACCCACACGACCTGGCCAAACAGGCGTGTCCCAGGCCATGTGTACAATAAGGGGTTCAATAGTGAGTTACACAACTGGCGATATGGTAACGTGACCTACACGGCTTGGACACACGGGCGTGTCCTTGGCCGTGTGGATCCTGGGATTTAATATTTCAAAATTTTGATAGTTACACAGCCTAAAATAGTCCAAATGGCCTGGAAACATAAGCGTGTCCTAGGCCGTGTGAACCTTGGAGCTAAATGTTTTTAATTTTAAGTCAAGTTAGAGAGTTATGCTGGCAGCAGACACGACCGTGGGTAAGACACGGCCGAGCCACACAAGTGTGTAGGCTCTCACACGAGCATGAGAGAAGCAAATGAGATCACATACGACTTGGACACACTAGCGTGTCTGAGGCCGTGTGAAGTCTGGGTTGGCATTTTAAATTGCAAACGGGCTAAGAAGGATCCACACAGGCATGTGACATGGTCGTGTAGCCCAACACAGGCCTCACACAACTGTGTCATCCTTAAAACCCTAGCCCCCTTTTCCTTTCTTTGGATTTGTTTTCTTCCCCAAAAATCCCTAACCTAGCCGCCATTTCCCGAAAGTACCCCTTCTTCTAGCCATCGTTGTCGCGCAAACCCCCTTTTTTTTTCTTACGCGACTAGCTCCTCCCTTCCCCTCACCCATTCCTTTTGTGCCTTACATTCACCTCTCCCCTCCCTCATCGAGTAGCCACACGAACCAACCCCCATTCCTCTTTTCTCCTCTCTTCATCGTTGCACATCCCCTATCCCCATTTCTCCTCTCCTCGTCGTCGACCAGCCCCACCCCATCTCCGTCGCCACCATAGATCTTCCACCAACCACATTGGTTAACCATTTTTTGTCCTTTTCTTTTTTTATTATTTCATTATTTCATTATTTATTTGGTTATTTGTTATTATTATTTTATTTTTCTAGTTATTATTTATTTTTTATTATTCTCATTATTATTTTGATTTTTAATTTTCTTTTTATCCTTCGTTTTATTATCATCAGTTTATTATTCTTTATCTTACTATTTTGGTTTATCCTCGTTATAGTTATTTCTAATTGGAATCTTAGTAGCTTCAGTTAATTATGATGATTATTATGATGATTATTTTAGTTTTTGTCTTTTCGTTTCTCATTTTGTTGTTTTTATTTATTGTTCCTCCATTAAGGTCTTTATTATTTCTAATTAGAATCTTAGTAGCCTCAGTTAATGGATTTTGCATGATTGAGTATTGGTACTTATTGCTTTAGGAGTAAATTTTCTATTTAGGAAGATTGAATTTTGATGCGCGGATTGTTGGTCTCGTATTATTGCATATTGATTTGGCAGCCTCTCTGTTTGCTTAATTGGTGCTGCTTCTTTTATTGCTTTTCTAATATTGGACTATTATATTTTTTTCCAGGCACTCCATGACAAACACACGTAGCAAATCCAAGGTCGATATCCCTGCTCAGAAAAAGTAGAAGACCTCTGCCGCGACCTCTTCCTCAATCGCTTCCGCCTATGCCCACCATCCATTCCTTCGCTTTTCACAAGGCCCCCAGGAGGACTTATATCAACTTCTTCGCCTGAGGCCACTCAGTTTAGGCTAATGTATTGATTGGGACGCTTTGGAGCAGGTCTACTTAGCTGATAATGTGCGCACCATCATTGCCACAGCTCTATAGGACCAATTCTTTTCCATCATCGAGCCCACATACATGGAGCTACTTTGGAGTTTTGTTCCATATTTATCCTTCACCAAGTGATGACGACCCATGACGAGTCAGGCACCATCACTTTTAGACTCGGCGACATGGCTCGATATATGAGTGTCCCAGAGTTCGGCGCTGCTTTAGGACTATACACTACAGAGTTTCTGAGTGTTGAGAACTTTCTCCCCTTACACTAGCACATCCACTACTCGCCATCTCTTTGTTGGGTAGACCTCACAGTAGGGACAAGACCCTATGACATGAGACATTCGAAAGCGACTTCTCTCCCTCTAGTCTTATGATATATTCATGCCCTCTTAGCTTACACATTTACCAGTAGGAGAGAGCACTGGAGTTGTCGGTACCACCGATGCACATTTTCTATGGAGCATAGCCACAGGGCGTATTTTTGATTTAGCCTACTTCATCACTCTTGCCTTTCGCCATCAGACAGAGCATGGCAAGAAGGATCCTATCTGTTTAGGCCCTTATGTGACTCGACTCGCTCGACACTTAGGTCTCCTCGACACACCGGAGTAGTCTTCATCGCTTACACTAGTCGACTAGATGTCCCCGTAGGAATTATCAAGCATGACCCATATAAGGATGATTGAGTGCCTTCGTGGAGTGGACTCTCCTTAATACCAACTATATCATTCTGACCTTCAAAACAAACCTGAGGACTTCACTGATGGTGTCCCTTTCCATCATGAGGGTCCACCTCCTCCTCTTCTTTTGAGTCACCGCCCTATTTCTTTTGCTGCAACCTTAAAGGACCTCTCCGAGTGGTTCACTCACTTCGAGCAGCACTGCTTGACATAAAAAACCATGATTTTTTATGAGATTTGGAGCCTTTAGAGCATACATTTTTCTTGTTCATCTTATTATTGGTTATGAGTGTGTCAATTTGATTTGTTATTCTAGAACTTGCTTCGATTATACATGTCAAGACCACACTTTTGATTTGATATATTGAGATGATAAAGGCATTTAGGTTTTAACCCACTTATCCCACAAGAAGCCTACCTACATAATTAACCCTTAGTGAACCTCATTGAGCCTAACACACCGTTTCTTAATTTACCCATTAATGTTAACCCATTACTCATTTTTTCGTTTAGAATTTTTTCCCTTTTTATTGACTTTATTTTTGTTGAGATTTGATTTGGTTAGTTACTTAACTATGCTCTTCTGGCTAAATTATTTCTGATTATTCTAGATAAAAAAAGACAGAAAAAATAAAAAAATTTCTGAAATTGAAAAAAAATGTTATTATTTAGTTCTATGTTGATTGAGCTTGAATAATTAAATTTATATTTTGAGAAGAAGCTCGTTTTTTATTCTTGAGTAGTTCTCGGTTGATGTAATTTTTTTTAATTTAGCACTTGTTTATTTTTTTCTAGTTTGGTAGTTTATCAATTCAATCTCGATTATAACCAACTTTTCTGCCTTTCTCCACACCCTTAACCTAAGCCCCATAACACCTCTTAAAGACCTTTTGATTTGTGTTTCATATCATTTTATAGTGGTGGAGATTTGATTTTCATGCAAGCCTATGGTAATGAATTTTCTTATTTGACTATTTAGTGCTTATTCTTGAACCTTAAACACTTTAAGTGATTTGAGTGAATCTTTAGTGAGGATGTCAATTCTTGTCGATTTTGAATAAAAGGTAATCACTTAGATAAAGGGAAATACCTATGTTTTTGTGCTTTAAAATTTTTTGACTTAGATTCTTTGAATCTTTAAGTGCTCTTTTAGTTGAATTGTCAATGTATGATTATTTGCAAATTATTTAGGAACATTATTGATGAGAATTATAAGTTGAGAAAGATTAATTTTAATGTGAGTTGAGGATTTTGCTTGAAGACAAACAAAAGCTTAAGTGTGGGGATATTTGATAAGTTATAAAAAATAACATAATTTAATCTCATTTTTAATGCATTTTTGCATGATTAATTATGCAAATTAGTGAATTTGATGCTCTTAATCCTTTAAATTCATGTTTCTATACTTAGGAGGGCATTTGGGAGTGAAAGGAATGAAAAATGAGCCAAAATCAGACAAATAGAGTTGTTTTCAATATCTACACGGCCTGGGCATTTCCATACGGGTTGGACACACACCTGTGTGAGCCACACGTGTAACAGTCCGAACTAGGGGCTAAACAAAAAAGTATTTTTGAAACCATGAATCCGAGGTTTAAAATATTATTCTGATTTAGTTTTGATATTTATTGGGTGTTTGGATAAATATGTAAAATTTTTGTGTGTGAATTTTATTAGTTACATGTCCAATTTGGTATGTTGGACTAAATTGCAATAGGTGAAAAATATGGGTTTTATTTCATAAAGTACTTGATTGAATTACGTTTTGAAATTAGAGGTCCTTATATGGAAATGAAACCATTTTAACTTAGTTTGGACAAAAATGCCCAAGGAAGGGTGGAATACTAAAGGTTTTTAATGAATGGCATTTTGGTCATTTGGTTAATAAAAGAATAAAAAGGGAAAAATAAGGCCAAAAAGTGTCCATAATTTCTTCTTCTTGGTCGAACATGGTGGGAAACCATAGCTAGGGTTTCTTCAACTTCTCAAGCTTATAGTAAGTGCAATCGAGCCCTGTTTTTAATTTTCTTTGTATTTTTAGAATCCTCGTAACTTACTCCAGCTATTTCTACCATTATTTTAAGCTAGGGTTGATGTTTAAAATTTAACCATGTATGATATGTAAGTATTTTGATGTCTAATGGTGGAATATGAAGGTTTAGGGTGTCGTAAACTATGATTACTAGATAATTTTTCATTAAAGTCCCTAAAAAGGACCAAATTGCAAAGTTAATAAATTTAAGGGTAAAAGTATGAATTTGTGAGAAATGTGGGTTGTTTTAGGTGTCATGGATATTCGGCTAGGCTTGGGTAACCAAAGGAATTGATACATTTCAATTTAAAAGCCTAGAGGCTTAGTTTTAAAAATTTACAAAGTTAGGGGTAAAATGGTAAAAGTTTCCATAGGATGATTTTGTGTTCAATTGAGTAATGTGTGCATTAAAAAAGTTAAATGTGTCATTATAGATCAAGAAGATTGAGGAATCAACCTTGACCGGAGCAAGGGCAAGGTCTCCGATTAACTTGCAAAATATCGCTTTTTATTGTCGAGGTAAGTTTATATGTAAGTAATGTGTCTGTTTTATTTGTACATTAATAATTATAATGGATATTATGAAATGGTGATATTGAAAATCTTCTATGATGTTGGATGTGTTGGAAATGAGAGTTTCTGATTGAACCTTCGGAATAACGGGTGATATGGATAAAATATGGTTTGGTTACATGTGTGATAAAGTGATCTTCACCATGTAGACCCGAGGGCTATGAAGCTCAATGGCTAAGTACCATGTGTGATAAAGTGACCTTCACCATGTGCAATGATAATTATGGGACTTAATAACTATGCCTCATGGGTGATAAAGTGACCTTCACCATGTGTACATGAGAGCAATGTCACATGTAGCTAAGTCACATGGGTGATAAAGTGACATTTACCATGTGCACACAAGGGCTACGAGAATGAATGGCTAGGTCACATGGATGATAAAGTTATCTTCACCATGTGTACCTGAGAGCTGGGCTTATGTGTTGATGGAATCATGAGTACAAAATCCATTGAGTATCAAATGTGAATCCGAAAAGTTCAACAGGAATGCTCACTAAAGAGATTTGGTGTGGTAGATCGATATGTGTGTGTAGATGTATTCTTGGGCAAGTGAAATTGTGGAAAAATGCATGTGGTTGTGAGGATGCATGTGGATTTAAATAGGTGAAAATAATGTGTATAAATTGTATGAGAAAGTTGGTAGATTTGGGTGGTAAGTTAGTATATGAGTGATATCCTTGGTGTGGTTAAATGATATTTTAATGTTAATTATTTACATATAGACTTACTAATCTTTGAAGCTTACTCCTTTCTCTTTTCCCTTGTTTTATAGATTCAGTCAAGCTAGCTCGGGATCAAATCGAGTCGGAGGATCACCCACACTATCGATATTATCTTTTGGTATAGTGAAACAAACTCTTAGACTATGGCATGTATAGGGACTTAGTGAGGTTATTAGTGTTAAGTTGGTTTGGTTATGTTATGGTAATTGTCATGGTATAAGTTATTTTGGAATCAAAGGCTAAGTGATTTAGCCATTGATGAATAACATTTTGTTTATCTATTATTATGAGGAAATTCATGAAATATTTGGTATGTTGTGTATGTTTGACATGAAATGGATGAGTAAATGGAGTCTTTTAGATGACTAAAGATGTGTTTATTATGTGGTGTTAAAAGTAGTAGTGATAGCATGTGTTTTAGGGCAAAGTATGGCTTGGAAAATACCCTAACTTAAGGCCACACGGCCAGCCCCCACGGCCATGTGTGTAAGGCGTGTGAACCTTACATGGGATTTTCAGAGTTTAGGGACGTCACATGGCCTGGTCACACAGGCGTGTCCCGTGGCTGTGTGACCAAAATGGCATGTTGACATCATAAACAGAATGTCCCAGTTTTTCACACGGGGAGGCCACATGGGCGTGTCGAGGCCATGTGGTGGACACGGGCCAAGGACACGGGCATGTGCTAAGCCGTGTGAAAACCCCTATAGGTTCGAAATGAAAAATAATTTTCCAAAAATTCAACATGGGTAGAGGACCGGGTCACACACGCCTTCCCACATGGGCGTGTGCCCTGTATTAGGCCAAATTTTCCCAAAATTTTTCTAAGTTCTCAGTTTGGTCTCAGACCACTCTCAAACCATGTTTTGAGCCTCGTAAGGCCATTTTAAGGGTTGTATGGTATTTTATGAATAAGTTTTAAATTGGAACAAAAATTTGTGGTTTGATTATGTATGGATGATGGTGATATTGTTCGGTAATGCCTCGTGCTTGGGTAAGGTGATAAACCCGGGTAAGGGTGTTACAACACGGGTTGGAAACATGCCCATGTGCCAGCCCATGTCGATTTCACACCCTACTTCCCAAATACGTGGAAAAACCCAATTTTTAGGCTTTCTGAGCGTTCTAAAGTCTATAATACCAATTAGAAGAAGACATAAGGGAGGAATCAGAGAAGATCGAAGAAAGCACTCGAAGAACACCATCGGAGCCAACTCGAAAGTGGATCTCCATCAAGATTAAAGATCTCCTTTTAATTTCTTTCAAAGTTTTATTGAGTTCTTTATGTCTTGTGGTTTTTCTAACTTTGAGATGTTTTCATCTAGGATTATGAACTAATCCCCTAGATACTTAGGGGATATGAAACCTATGATGAATCCTATTATTTAATTTTCATTTTATGCGATAAATACTTGATTCTTATACTCAATTATATATGCTTACTTCCTATTTTAATATTTTCAAGATATTAATTCATGTTTAATGTGCTTAACTCAGTGGAGCAAAAGGCCCTGTTTAATAGTAGATCTAGCATAATTTAGTGGAGTTGTATTTAACACTAGAAATAGGATGACATAAATCTACCGGATTAGAGTCAAATCTAATAGGGGAATCCATAGATCGAGTTAATGCGATGATAGGGGTTTTAATTAGAAAGAGATTTCAATTAATCAACCTAAAGTCTGTTGTTCTTACTCTTGAAAGAGATATTAATATAATTTAGGGATTTCTACAGATCAAGTCACAAGTGAATAAATCATTTAATTTAGATTCATAATAATAGGTGAAATCTAGGTGAATTTTTTCTTGGGTATTATCTATCTCATTGGTTATTATTTGATTATTTCCTTGATTCATTCTCTGTTGCATTCTTAGTTAAATTAGTTTAGAAAAATTAGATTAGAAACAATCACTCCAATTTGTCAACTAGATAATCGAAAAACGGTAATGACTAGTAATTTTAGTTCTCGTGGATACGATATTCTCTACTCACCATAGCTATACTAGTGTATAGTTAGTTTAGTGACCATCATAAAGCTAGAACTCTCCAACACACCAAACATATCTGTTGAATGGAGCTTAGCTCACATTCCCTTATCTTTCCAACCTATCCTAGGGCCTCAATGCCCAAAAACACAAAACATATAGGTTAGTACTCACAGTCCTATGGCATGCCAACTATATCCAATGATTTTAATAGATTAAAAGGCCAAAATATCCATAATTACACATTTTTAATTATTGATTTAATGCACATCATCTTCGTTCATATTCATCAATTTATATCACAGTCTCTTACACATTATACACTTATTGGATTCACATTTATTTACACTTTAAGTGCCACAATAATGCTCATTGAGCTATCACATATCCAAGCACATATCTGTGTATTAAAATCAGTACAGCATTAATCACAAACAAGTATATTCACATATTACTTGTCATAATAATATCACATTCCACAATTCAACACATATGTACTTACCAAAATATTGCTTACTTGTATTGTTTATTTGCATTATTAGCATATCATTATCACTATTATTTGGTATGTATATCATGACCATAACACAACACAATTCACAATAGTCATCACATATGTCTCGTATCACAATATCACATCATAATAATTAATCCACAATTATTCACATAATTACATAATTTGCCAAAATAAAATAAAGGAAATAGAAAGCTTACACTCAGAACTTAGGATAGGGGTTTGGGATATTCCTAAGCTCCCAATTAACAGTATGAATCATGCTTTTGAAGAGCAAGGGACGACAACACAAAACAAAGAAAAAGAAGAAGTTAACGTGACTTTAATATAGATGGAGGGGGAAAATAGGGTATTTTAAAACTTTGGTATAATTGCTTTATAACTACTCCTAATTTGAACACTTTTACAAAACAATTCTTATTTTAAAATTGAAAGTCTTTTCAACCTTATTTTCAAAAATTGACTTGATTTTCAAAAAGTTATAGTCAGAAACATTTCCAGTTACCATGCTTACGAAATTCTCGGGCACTCTAAAGCTAAAATTTCTAAATTACTCTCGAAACTTCTAGGCCTAATTTTGGAGTGTTATACAAAACTATATTTGACACCATTGAAAAATAGGTTGTTACATAGTATGTAGCGTTATTCAAAATAGTTAAATTCATAACCTGAGACATGGGTAAATGATATTCTCTCATTGGCGTTACATGATTGATAAAAAATAAACATGGCCACGAGTCGCTCATATTTGTAATGAATAATTTGATCGGTATTTGATAGCAATTGACTTTTCATGAAGAAGGATGTAATGATTATCATGAGATAAAATAGGATCATATTGGGAGAACGAATATTATCCCAAAGAGATTAAGGATATCCTATAAGAGTAACACACTTATGACAAGGTTTGTAACACCCTAAATCTGGCCCAAACGTTATGGCCAGATCTGACGTGTCACATTGTAATATTTAAGAAATCCCACGCTTCATCTAAAATCTTTCTTAGTGTTTAAAAAGGTTGTCCTTGCTAAGTTAATAAAGTGAATGGAAGTTGTGCACCAAGTAGGTATCCGAAACAGAGGAGGTGAGCCATGTGGGCTGCTTAAGTACCAAGCTCTTGATTGGATCCAATCCTAGACATGCCCACAACCATTGCCACACTTTAGTTTAGTGATTTGTTTTGAAAAAAAAAACAAGTTGAGTTGGAATTCATTTAAGTAAATATATTTGATAAATCATTTTATTGTTTCATGGCGTTATTTGAAAACAAGTATCTTTTCGAAAACGCGTCCTAAGTCTAGCCCATTTTAAAACCATAATTTATCGCGTCTATAACCATTCGCAAAACCACAAGTTCCCGAAATGCCAGAATTTTGGCATTTCGGCTTTTCAGCAAATATTAATCTAAGCTACTATGGGGGTTCGTTACACACCTGCTTAGTGACGATCGCTTCCCAAAATCCACTACGTGCTTGTTTTACAATCAATTACCTACCACGCTAGATCTTTAACATCAACAACCATACACAATATCCCCTTGTTCACAATTGGCCCAAAACCCCTGCTAGCCATAGATCACTTACCTCCGCAGGATCCGATGATTCGATCCAAGTTTATCCAAACTAATTCTCCAAGCCTTACTGCTCCTCCAAAATCGTCTATTTCACTATATAACATCATAAAAACTGAATGAAAAGACCCAATAAGGCCTATACCTCATATCGATAGCCTTCCTAAACTTTTGGGGTTTCCTACTTTTCTTAACTTCTAAAACAATGAATAGATTAGGGATACAAGTACTTACCACAGACTTCCCTTCTGTACTACTTAGATCCGAAGCAGATTCAGCCCTTAACCACTTAGTAACTTCCGAATCCTAGAGGTCTACAGGTTCGACTATCTCTCTAAAACTATAGTGTTTCGGCTTTTAGAACTATGAGAAAGAAGATGGTTTGGTGTGGTGGCTTGCAATGGTGTTGCCGTTAGAGATTGGAGTTTAGAGGAAATCGGCGCACAACCACTTCCGGGATTTCGGCTTTTGTGACAATTCGGCAAGGGTGGTGAAGAAAAGAGAATAGTAGTTGGGTTTGGCAAAAAGAAAAGAATAGAATGAACAAGGGAGTGGTGAGTTCGACTAGAGAAGAAAAAGGAAGAAAAGAGATATCCCTATGGTACTTTTAACAAAGAAATCGGCACTACCAATGCCCCTAATGCCGAAACACTAACCTCAAAACCCTTTGGCCAATTTCTCCCCCTAGATCCCTACATTCGTCCAACACTTGTCTCTTAATCAAATCCCAAAAATATCTCCCCTTATCACTGCTTGATCCCATCTCATGACCAATTCAAATTCTTTCACCACAGAGTCTAACTGAATTCAAACTCTTGTATGCTCAAGACAAAAATAAACCACACTAACACCTGCTTGAGAATCGAACCCTGGCCTTCTTCCCTTCCATTTACACGCCACTTTTTTAGCAACTAAGTGGCGCCATCAAGCCACTTTGCCAAAGCCCTTTTTGTGATACAAACTACCCACATCTTTTAATAAGACCACCTATCCACGACCCCTAACTCCTTAAGTCCAAAATTCAAAAATTCTAACGGGTTTTTTTTTGCCAACTCATGGGCCTTCCATAGGCCCATTTACACACTCCAAATAAGAATTGCACAACCAAATACCAAAAATTTAAATTTTAACCAAAATCACACGAAAATTACAGAATCTCAAAAATCAGGGTGTTACAACTCTACCCTCCTTAAAGAAATTTCGGCCTCGAAATTTTACCTGCTCCAAAATCGCCTCCTCTGGCTCCCAAGTTGCTTCTTCTTTGCCATGATCCCGCCAAAGCACTTTCACTAATGGAACTGACTTCCTTCTCAACACCTTGACGTCGTGATCCAGTATCTGCACAGGTTCCTCTTCGAAGGTCAAATCTGACTGTACCTCAATTTCTGCAACTGGCACGATATGAGTAGGGTCAGAACGATATCACCTTAGCATGGACACATGAAAGACATCGTGAATACGATCTAGTTCTGGGGGTAACTCTAGCCGATAAGCCACCGGCCCTATCAGCTTAAGGATCCGAGAAGGCCTAATAAATCGTGGACTCAATTTGCCCTTCTTACCAAACCTCAATATCTTCTTCCAAGGCAAAACCTTCAAAAAGACCATATCTCCTACTGCATACTCAATCTCCTTACGCTTCAGGTCAACATAGGACTTCTGTCGATCTACGGCCTCTTTTAACCGATCTCTGATCACCCTAACTTTGTCTTCAGTATCCGCTACTAACTCTGGTCCAAGTACTTGTCTTTCCCCTAACTCTATCCAACAAGTAGGCGAATGACACCTTCGCCCATACAGCGCCTCATATGGAACCATCTGAATACTTACCTGGTAACTGTTATTATAAGCAAACTCCGCCAATGGCAAGTAATCCTCCCAACTGCCTCTACAGTCGATAACACAACCCCTCAACATGTACTCTAGAATCTGAATGACCCTCTCTGACTGCCCATCTGACTGAGGGTGAAAAGCTGTACTAAAATCCAATCGTGTTCCCAACGCCTCATGCAACTTTTGCCAGAACCGAGATGTGAACCTTGGGTCTCGGTCAAAAATTATCGATACTGGCACTCCATGCAACTGCACTATCTCTGCCACATACAACTTGGCCAACCTCTGGAGTGAATAATTGGTTTGGACATGTATGAAATGGGCAGATTTCGTCAACCTATCCACAATCACCCAAACTGAGTCCTTCTTGGAATGTGTCAGTGGCAAACCACTCACGCAATCCATGGTTACCCTTTCCCACTTCCAAAGTGGTATCTTTACTGGCTGCAACAATCCTAAAGGCAGTTGATGCTCTACCTTTACTTGCTAACACGTCAAACATTTACTCACAAATTCGGTCACCTCTCGCTTAAGCCTAGGCCACCAATATAACTTTCGCAAGTCTCGATATAACTTACTTCCTCCTGGATGCATAGCACAAGGTCCACCATGAGCCTCTCTCAAAATCATCAATCTCAAATTAGAGTCCTTTGGAATACAAATTCTTCCTTGAAAATAAAGAACCCCATCACTATTCAATCTAAAATCTGAATTCTCCTCTTTTTCAGCTTGTTGAAACCGAGAAACCAACGACTCATCTACCAACTGTTGCTTCTTAATCTGCTCAACCCAAGTTGGTCTCACTTGTAACTCTGCTAACAAGCTTCCATTGTCGTACAAACTCAAACGAGCAAACATCGCTTTTAATTCAGCCACTGCTCTTTAGCTCAACGCGTCCGCCACAACATTTGCCTTACCTGGGTGGTACTCAATCGAGCAGTCGTAATCCTTTAGTAACTTTATCCACCTCCTTTGCCTAAGATTTAGCTCCTTCTAAGTCAGCAGGTACTTCAGACTTTTATGATCCGTATAAATAATACATCTCTCCCCATACAAGTAATGCCTCCAAATCTTAAGCGTAAAGATCACCGCTGCCAACTCTAAGTCATGAGTAGGATAGTTTATCTCATGAGGCTTAAGCTGTCGTGAAGCATAAGTGACCACTTTACCCTCTTGCATCAACACACAGTCCAAACCTACATGTGATGCGTCACTGTACACAGTGAAATCCTTACCAGTCTCTGGCTGAATCAACCCTGGTGCCTCAGTCAGAACTTTCTTTAACTTCTCAAATGCCTCTTACTACTTCTCTATCCAAACAAACGGTGCTCCTTTCTTATGAGTTTTGTCAATGGTGCTGCCACCACAGAAAATCCTTCTACAAATCTTCGGTAATAACCTGCCAACCCCAGAACACTTCAGATTTCCGTTACTGACTTCGGTGGCTTCCACTCCAAAATTGCCTTAATCTTTCGAGGGTCCACCTTGATCCCCTCAGCAGAAATGACATGCCCCAAGAAAGTTACATCACTCAACCAAAATTAACACTTACTGAACTTTGCATAGAGTTGCTTTTCCCTTAGTACTTGCAAAACAATACGAAGGTGCTCATCATGTTTCTCTTCCATTTTCGAATACACCAAGATATCGTCGATAAAAACGACCACAAACTAATCCAAGTATGGCTGAAATACCCGATTCATCAAATCCATGAATGCTACCGGTGCATTAGTCAATCCAAAGGGCATAACCAGAAACTCTTAATGACCATATCGAGTTCTGAACGTTGTCTTATAAATATCCACTTCTTTGACTCTCAACTGATGATATCCTGACCGTAGGTCGATCTTGGAAAATACTGAAGCTCCTTTCAGCTGGTCGAACAGGTCATCGATTCTTGGCAAATGATACTTATTCTTTATCATCAGTTTGTTCAATTACCGATAATCGATACACATCCGCATGGTCCCATCTTTCTTCTTTACGAACAACACCGGTGCGCCCTATGGAGAAACACTTGGTCTTATAAACCCTCTATCCAACAGTTCCTGAATCTGAGCTTTCAGTTCCATAAACTCATTTGATGCCATCCTGTAAGGTGCGATGGACACTGGAGCCGTTCCCGGTAACAAGTTGATTCTAAACTCGACTTCTCTATTCGGAGGTGGTCCAGGAAGCTCCTCCGGAAAGACATCTCGAAATTCTTTGATGATCTTGACTGACTCTACAGTCATCCCCTCAGATTCAGCTTGACTCACAAATGCTAAATACGCCTCACAACCCTTCCGAATCAACTTCTCAGCCCTTAAGGCCGAAACAACATTAGACAAATAGTTCCTTCGCTCCCCTATGACCATTACCTCTTCATCTTGGGTAGTTCTCAGCACCATTCTCTTAGCAGCACAATCCAATGTCGCCCTATGCTTAATTAACCAGTCTATTCCCAAGATAAGATCAAGTTCTCCAAATGGCAGCTTTATCAAATCTCCTACAAATATCCTATCTTGTGTCTCTAAAGGCACCTCCCTAAAGAGTTTATCTACCTTAACCGAGTGTCCCAATGGACTTATCACTGATACCCCACTCACAGTTTCCTCAGGAAACACACCTAACGCCCCAGATACATTACAGGCAACATACGAATGAGTGGAACCAATATCAATCAAAGTAGTGTAAGGCGTGCTATGAATGAAAAACGTACCGGTTATAACATCAGGAGCAGCACCCTCCTCTCGACGTCGTGCAGCATAAACCAACACCGGCTACCGAGCTTCAGCATGTCTAGCACCCCTGCCAGGTGCCCCACGTCCTCGTCCATTACCATTACCACCTCTACCTAGCCCACGACCTCTCTGTGGTGGTGGTCTACCGCGCACTAGTTGGATGACCCTCTGATCTGCAACTTGATCCTGAGCTGCTCTCTGAGGATACTCTCTGAACTTGCGTTCCTTGGACCCATATCGAAAACATCCCCCTGTTCATTTCCAACACTCTCTCAAATGCACTCTGCCACAATCCCTGCAAGCCTGTAGTCTAACTGTATTCACTAGAACTGCTCGAACTGGTTCCTCCACTCTAGCTCTTTTAACATTTCTATATGCAGCACCCGAGGGTCCAGAATCCCTCTGAATCTGGGTCGATCCCTCTCACGATTCTGTCGCTCAACTTGCTTTACCTCTTCGGCTATTTTGGCTTTCTCTACCAACACAGCAAAATCACACTCCCTCTGTGGAGCTATCAGCACCCTAAGCTCATCTCGGAGACCATCCTCGAATCGAACACTGCGCTCATATTCCGTCACAACTATCCCGTTAGCATATCGGCTCAGCCTCAAAAATTCTGCCTCATACTTAGCAACAGTCTTGTTACCCTGAGTTAGATTCAAAAATTCTTTTTGACGGGCATCTACATAACTAGCTCCAACATACCTCCCCTTAAATGCAGTCTTAAATAGTTTCGAAGTTACCCGCTCAATTGGGGTACTTTCCCTTACAGTGATCCACCACTGGTATGCCTCGTCTTGCAGCAGAGACATCGCTTCTTTCAGTTTTTGCTCCATCGAGCAATCTAAGTTGTCCATGATCTGTTCTGTTACCTCTAGCCAATATTCAGCCACGTTTGGGGCTACTCCAGATACGCCCCTAAATACCTCCACTCCGTTATCCCGGAGTCGCTCAAAAATGGATCCCCTGTCCACTGTCCCAGTGCTAGCTCCAGCAACCCTTTCCAAGACCCTTAACATCGCTTGGGACAAAACATCGTCTCCCGCAGCCCGATCATGTGACCCAATCTCCGTTGCTTGTGGCACGGATGCCTCCTCAGCTAGCCTATGCCCTGAGGATAAAGATTCAGCTTGCACCCTTCCGCGACCACGTCTGCGACCTCGTCCACGAGTTCCTCTTGTATGCATATCGAATTTATCTGGTTACAAATTTTATGACATTAGTTAAATATTTCAGTTGTTTATTACGAGATGTCTTATGGAAAATATAGTAGTTCAGAGATTATTTTCGCAACGTCGTAGCCTAGCTACAGTCTCATTCCTACTGTTTTACAGCTCTACCCTATCTAAAGTATCATAGTAGGGTCTCAGTTCTATCTTATAGCATCATATCAATACGGTGTAAAAGAAAGTACACTTACAGACTCGGTGCCGGGGATTTAGTGTGCCACTTCTTTCTCCAAACCAATTACAACTGAAAACATGTATGTTGTCACAGAAAATAAGTTTGAAAAGGGTTTCCTTTTAAAAATTCTTTAAGTTGATTTCAAAAACACCATTGTTAAGAAATCTTGAGTTTGAAAACGTTCAAAACCCACAGCCGAGTTGTTGTAACTTGGCTTTGATACCACTAAATGTAACACCCTAAACCCGGCCCAGACGTTATGGCCAGATCTGACGTATCACATTGTAATATTTAAGAAATCCCACGCTTCATCTAAAATCTTTCTTAGTGTTTAAAAAGGTTGTCCTTGCTAAGTTAATAAAGTGAATGAAAGCTGTGCACCAGGTAGGTATCCGAAATAGAGGAGGTGAGCCATGTGGGCTGCTTAAGTACCAAGCTCTTGATTGGATCCAATCCTAGACATGCCCACAACCATTGCCACACTTTAGTTTATTGATTTATTTTGAAAAAAAAACAAGTTGAGTTGGAATTCATTTAAGTAAATATATTTGATAAATCATTTTATTGTTTCATGGCATTATTTGAAAACAAGTATCTTTTCGAAAACGCGTCCTAAGTCTAGCCCATTTTAAAACCATATCCGTCAAGTAAAATAAAAAGTATAAAATAAAATAATCCCAGAAAGTAATTAAAATGGCCTTATTACAACCCAAAACCAAATAATAATAACACTTAAAATATAAATTTTAAAAACCAGGTACTTTATGAAAATAGTCCGAAAGCGATCGTCATGGCCACTTTAAATCCCCTCCGGCTCCAAGTCATCACATCAAGGCTCACCTGCAAGGTTAAGGAAAGGGGTGAGTTTGGAAACTCAGTGTACAACAAGCCCTTTCAGAGCCCAAAACAATATCAGCATACTGGGCCTAAGCCCGAGTTCAGTCTAAACATATATTGGGCCGAAGCCTTTTGTTTAACGGTTACTGGGTCGAAGCCTTTCTCATAAATCATATCATCGAGCTGACGCCTTTTCTGTAAACGGTATGGCCCATAGGCCTATTCCAATATCACATGTAATATCAATAAATGTATACAAGCCCATTTGGGGAGACTACTCAACCCACCATCCGCTACTCTCCACCCGTACCAACGAAGCTCTCCATGTGGGGAATAACTCAACCCACCCAACCAAACTCTCCACTGGCAGCATAGCTACTTTATCATATAACTGGAGGCCTAGCCTCTTTTAATGACTAGGGCAAAGCCCCTTTTCGGTATCTGTGGCATTGCCACTTACACTTCCTCCACCAACAAACCCAACCCATGCATATAATGAGTATATCATGGCATATCATGTGCATATCATAGCATATCATGTGCATATCATGGCATAACATGTATAATAACAATAACACATGCACTATAATCATAATAAAACCTTAGGGGTATAATGGTCATTTTTACCTAGGGGCAAAATAGTCATTTTCATGTTATAAGGGTAATTTCATAATTTTATCAATTACTAGGGTTTTCCATGCTCAATATCAACAATTCTGAGTGTTTGAATGATAATTTTAATCCATTTTAACCAATTTTGGCTTTTGGGCCCAAAACCCCTAATGGGCCGTACGTAGCGAATTTAGTCATCTAGGCCCATTTAGCCTATATTCCATAATGGTGTTAACGGTCTTGACATGCAATTCAACCAAATTCTATTCTCTACCAATTTTACCCAAATGGGCCCGAAAACCCACAGGGCCCAATTTTAGCCCATCGAGGCCCAACTTACCATCGTGCGCAAAATCGTGCCCTTACCTGTTCCATCGATCCAATCACCGATCTTATCACATTTATCGCATCTATAACCATTCGAAAAACCACAAGTTTCCAAAATGCCAGAATTTCGGCATTTCAGCTTTTCAGCAAATATTAATCTAAGCTACTACGAGGGTTCATTACACATCTGCTTAGTGACGATCGCTTCCCAAAATCTACTATGCAATTGTTCTACAATCAATTACCTACCACGTTAGATCTTTAACATCAACAACCATACACAATATCCCCTTGTTCACAATCGGCCAAAAACCCCTACTAGCCATAAATCACTTACCTTCGCAGGATCCGATGATTCGATCCAAGTTTATCCAAACCAATTCTCCAAGCCTTGCTGCTCCTCCAAAATCATCTATTTCACTATATAACATCATAAAAACTGAATGAAAAGACCCAATAAGGCCTATACCTCATATCGACAGCCTCCCTAAACTTTAGGGGTTTTCGGCTTTTTTTAACTTCTAAAACAATGAATAGATTAGGGATACGAGTACTTACCACAGACTTTCCTTCTGTACTACTTAGATCCGAAGCAGATTCAACCCTTAACCACTTAGCAACTTCCGAATCCTAGAGGTCAACAGGTTCAGCTATCTCCCTAAAACTATAGTGTTTCGGCTTTTAAAACTATGAGAAAGAAGATGGTTTGGTGTGGTAGCTTGCAATGGTGTTGCCGTTAGAGATTGGAGTTTAGAGGATGAAAGGATCGGCCACAACAAATGAAGGAAAAGGAAGGATATTGGTTTAGAGGAAATCGACACACAACCACTTCCGGGATTTTGGCTTTTGTGACAATTTGGCAATGGTGGTGAAGAAAAGGGAATAGTAGTTGGGTTTGGCAAAAAGAAAAGAATAGAATGAACAAGGGAGTGGTGAGTTCGACTAGAGAAGAAAAAGGAAGAAAAGAGATATCCCTATGGTACTTTTAACAAAGAAATTGGCACTACTAATGCCCCTAATGCCGGAACACTAACCTCAAAATCCCTTGGCCGATTTCTCCCCCTAGATCCCTACATTCGGCCAACACTTGGCTCTCAATCAAATCCCAAAAATCTCTCCCCTTATCACTGCTTGATCCCATCTCATGACCAATTCAAATTCTTTCACCACAGAGTCCAACTGAATTCGAACTCTTGTATGCTCAAGACAAAAATAAACCACACTAACACCTGCTTGAGAATCGAACCTTGGCCTCCTTCCCTTCCATTTACATGCTGCTTTTTTAGCAACTAAGTGGCGCCATCAAGCCCACTTTGCCAAAGCCCTTTTTGTGATACAAACTACCCACATATTTTAATAAGACCACCTATCTACGACCCCTAACTCCTTAAGTCTAAAATTCAAAAATTCTACCGGGTGTTTTTTGCCAACTCATGGGCCTTCTATAGGCCCATTTACACACTCCAAATAAGAATTACACAACCAAATACCAAAACTTTAAATTTTAACCAAAATCACATGAAAATCACAGAATCCCAAAAATCAGGGTGTTACAAGGTTATTAGACGAGCACTAATCGAGTTGCTTTCATAATGGTATGTCGTTGGGGGGAGCTCATTTATGATACTAAAATGGAATGATTTCGTGACTAAATGAGTTTATAATTAATAGGTGAAAAGCTGGAACTTAATTATAAATCATTTAAGCCTCAATTGCATATGTCCAATTGGTCTCTCTACTAACTCGTTGAAACCAGAAATGAGTTGCATGTTGAATCAAATGAACAAAAATGAATAGAAATGGTAAATGAATAAATAGGAAACATTTGGAAATAATTATGGTTTTACTTAAAACGAAAAATGAAAATGGAGAAATGGAACCATTTGGAAATGAATGTGGTTTTCTCTAAAATGAAAATGACTTGAAAATACTTGAAAATGAATTTAAGTTTTTCGAATAAAAGAAGTTTGAAAATGGAAATAAATCATTTAGTCGTAGTGAACCATTGAATGCAAAAATATAAAATATATTTTCTCATAGATTCTTTTATGGTAAAGTTATCATGAGTTTAGCGAAATTAGAATTGGGTTAAAAATTATTTAATTTGAAATATATTGAAGTTTATTTTTGGGAAATAGAAAAACAGATATTGGGTTAGATCATATTATAGAGTCTTGGGTTAAAAGACCAAAAAGTACTTGTAATTAGACCCGATATGGAAGAGGCCCAAAATCCCCTTATGTAATAAGGGGGGACGACAAACCTTAGTATAATTAATTAGGGTTGCCTCCCCCTGCATCCTAGTAGAACCAATATTTCATTTTTCTAGTTGAAATAAACTTCTTTAATTCAACAAGGGATCTACCTTCTTTCCCTATAAATAGATGGCACGATAGGGCTATAAACACAACTGTCAGATATCATTATTTTGGTCGAAAATATAGACTTTTATTCTTTAAGAGTTACATATATATATATTTGGAATAACAGAAAACTATTTCTAGTTTATGTGTTTGATTTATTTTGTTCGAGCATACACTTAAAGAAATTTACGGTACGAGAATAGTGGAGAAGATCATTTGAAAGCTAAGAGTAGCAAGGATCCATCTATCTAAAAACACAAGTACAATTTCGGTCTATGGTTTATTGCTATAAATATCACAAACCGAGTTGACTTTTAATTTTTTTATTTTTCGTTATGTAAGAAACTATTTTTGAACCAGATTTTTTCCAATAGAAATCACTTAAGGCCACACAGATTATGAGACGAAAGGTCTAGCCCCGTGACAGTTGGTATCTAAGCTAAGGCTGCAAAGGTGTCGATCGTGATGACGAAAGAAGTTGCTGATCAGATTAAGCTAATGGAGACCCATTGGAGGGTTCAATTCCACTATAGGTAAGCTAATAGTGAGGCACGATGCTCTCAAGGTCATGGTGATGGCTTTGAAGGAGGAAACAATGGCTATAAATAGGACTTTGAACACGAGAATTGAGGAGCTCAACGGAGAGCTTGTTGTGTGTCAAGTCGCTGTGGGTAAAGGAGTTTTGTAACACCCCTAATCGGTCCGTTACCAGAATAGGGTTCCGAAGTATTACCGGACTTATAATGTAACACCCCAAATTTTAAACCTAGAATTTTTGAGGTTTAGTGGTTAGGGATAGTGAAGAGGATGCACATATGTAACTAGTTGTGCATTTTAGTGTCAGAATGGGCCTGCTAGTCTGGTGGTTGAGTAAGTGTTAGGGAACCTCATGGTTCTGGGTTTGAGTCCTTGTGTGAACGTTTTGGAGAGACATTTCATTCTGATTTATTTTAAGTTGATATTTATAACTTTTTAATTTTATTACTATTTTCTTATTTTTTTATTACTAATTCTATTTTCTAATTTTTATTCTTCTAATTTTTGTTTTGGATGTTCTCTTTCTTTTTGTTTCTCTTGGCTTTTCTTTTTGGTTTTTCAATTTTTACTTTTTCTTTTAAGAAATGGTAATCTTGTGGTTTACGGAAGAGTCGCTCCTCTGTCATCATCGCCATCCACGAATCAGGTGTGGCATTCAAACATTCTTCTATTTTATTTGTGAATTTGTATTCAATTCTCTGAAAAGCTGACGATGTTGATTAGGTGTTCACAAACTCATTATTTTCTATGTGTTTTGACTGATTGTGCTTAGAATTTGTAAGTGTTGGTGTATTATCGAACCATCGAGGATTGAGGGTGGTTTTGGTAGCTAAAATGGTGTTTCTGGGGCTATTTTAAGGAGGTTTCGTGACCTTTCCGATGGCCACACGGGCGTGTGTTGACTCACACTTCTGGGTGAAATTTAGTGTCACACGACCATGTGGCCGATTTAAGGATTTTGTCGATTTTCACATGGCCGTGTCCCCTCGGTACACTGGCATATGTGTTTGAGAATTAGGAATTTAGTGATTTGGTGTCACATGGCCGTGTGACTGATTTAGGGATTTAGGGACTCCACACGGGCGTGTGTTTCGGGACACACGGCCGTGTCTGATGGCACACGGGCGTGTGAGACCCTCATATGGTCATGTCTACCATGCACTTGATTTTAGGAAATTGATAGTGAGTTATACAGCCTATTCACACGACCGTGCCCCTGCTTTACATGGGCATATGCCTTTGTAACAAGGCCATGTGCTATTCTTCACACGGGCGTTTGGACCCCTACACGGCCTGGTTTGTCCCACACAATCGGAACACACAGACATGTGGCCCTACCTCGCTCGATTTTGGATTTTAAGTCAAATTTAAGTGTAATCGTGGCCCTGTGTGTTTTAAATATAGGCTGAGCTTTAATGATGGTATTTACCCATCGATATCTGTGATTGTGTACTCCACCTAAGCGATGTTTGCAATTGATATTTGATTCAAAAATTGATTGACTGGATGTGAATGTCACTGTTCTATAAGGTTACATTGCCATCGAATCTAAATCTGGGTAAATGAGTATACACCTGTCTGATTCTGACTGACTGGATGTGAGTTTTGTCTCTGAATGACTCTATGTAACCTTGTACTCTGATTCTATTCATTTTTTTGCACATATACATATGCATATAATATTTTTGGGTGGGATTTTAAAGAGAAGGGAGACTAAATCTAAACTGAACCAACAGTTTAACAGCTTATGATTAGCCCCTAATACCCAAAAGGTCGAGGGTAGTCCCAATACTCTGAGGGTCGTGGAATTTTCTGATAGTGGTTTACCGCATTGTACTATATCACATATACGTCAGCTACACTACGTATTATTACTATCTGATCTAGAAGTTCATACTGCATGTCTGTACCGCAGTTTACCGCATGACACTGTACAGCTTATACGCCAGCTATGCTACGTAATATATGATTTGGCAGTTTATCTACATACTGTTAGCCCCAATACCCAGAGGGTCATGGCTAGTCTCAATACCCTAAGGGTCGTGGACAATGCTGATAGTCATCGTTGCCAGGTAACTTGGGATGACATAATATGAAGTGTAGGGTTGGATGGGCTCTTCGAGGTCCTATATGGTGTGATTGGTTAGATGAGCTAGATAGCTCTTTTGTGGTATGATTGGGGGACGAAGAGGTGTGTTGGCTGGTTGGGTAGGTTATTTTATAATTTAACTATATTCATACATATCCGTTGACTGTTCTATATGAGTGACTGTCTGTTTGTACTGATCGATTGAAAAGCATTGTGTCTGTGTGAGTTTTGTGGACCCTGATTGTACCTGTCTAACTGAATACTTATTGAGATTGTGTGACTGATTGAGTATTACTGTTACTGCGACAGAATGGTACTTACGACTGTGTGTCAGAGTGTGCTTTAATATGTTCTAAATATTTCTATTTGCCGATACTTTTGTCTCGAATGTACCAACTGGTTCTGTATAGCACTGTAAGTATGTTTTGTTTTCGAACTACTGTTTGGCATACTGTTTTCTGACCCTGTAGTTAATTGGTTTTGATCTCACACTAAGCTCGTATAGTTCACCCCCTCTTCTGTCCCCCCTTTCAGGTACCTTGCTGAATTCTAACATTAGACTCAGTGTGCAGAGGCCTCAGACAGTATTAGTAGAAGTAATTTAAAAGTTTTTTGTTTTTTTATTACTATTTGAAATTGTAAGGTTTATTAAACTGTGGTACTAGTTCTGTTTTAACCTTTAATCGGTAATTTAAATCTAGTTTATGTTAAACTCATCTGTAACTTTTACTGATTGGATTTTGTAAAATTTTCCTCCGATCACTTCCGTGATCAATGTAGCATCCTGAATTCGGTCTAAACTTCTAGGCCAAGTTTAGGGTGTTACATATAACAATACCATTCATACAATTTATATACACTTATCAATCTCAACCATACATCATTCATAAACATCCATAAAGTCCCTAAGCTCAAATCATGCATTAAAAGGGGTTCGGGACTCAACCAATGGCTTATGGAAACTTTGAGAAAACATAGCAAACTTTCACAAAAATAGGGGACACACGCCCGTTTGAATAGGCTGTGTGTCTCACATGGCCACTAGACACGCCTGTGTCACAGACCGTGTGGACATTCGAAATCGGATCACGTAGTCATGTTCCAGCCCCTATCCTACCCTGTGTAACTCTTTGACTTGGATCACACAGTCGACCACACGCTTGTGTCTAGCCCGTGTGCCCCTCGAAGTAGCCACACACGTCCATGTGACAGGCTCTGTGCTAGGTCGCGCCAAACCTGTAGGGTATACTGACTTATGCCACATGGCCAAGTCACACGCCCATGTGCTGAGCCTTATGGAGCATACTAACTTGGTTTCCAATTTCACACCAGGGGACACACGGCCTGTGATAGCCCTAAATTGACCCTAGTCGGAAAGTGATTTCGGGATCACTAAATCAAGTCACAATTATAATTAAACGTTAAATTTCATGCCTATAATATGTGAAAATATATGTGTGAAATTTTTTTGTCATTTGATTGTGAATTGAATAAAAAATGGCTTATGTGAAACATCTTGAAAATGTGATAAGCCAAATTGAAGTGATTAATTTTAGAAAGATAGTGAATAGGTGGACTTGCAAGTCAATATCACCTTTTTAATTATAGTGGCCGGTCATGATGTGTTGATTTATATTAAATATATTTGTTTTATGTTAATAATTTCATAATGGTTTTATTAAAATAATAATAGATGAATAAAATAAACTTAAAAGGGTGAAGAAAACAAAGTTTCTCACTCTCTTTCTCAATTGCTGAAATCAAATAAGAGTTTAGTAAAGAAGATGAACAAGTATTCGGCCATGAGTATGTTTAATTGAAAAGTATGAATTCTATGGTAGTTTCTTTAAAATTTGAGATTTTAAGTTAGTTTTTAAGCCTTTGACGTAGCCCATAAGTTGATTTTTAGTTTAATGGTGAATCTTTCATTCGGCCATTGTTGTAAAGTATGAAGCTTTGAAGCTTTTGAGTTTTGATGATAGAATTGTATTATGGAGTGTTTGAGGGACGAATTGAGGTCAAATTCGTATGGTTATTTGTTAATATGCTTTAATAATGCAACTTGTGCTTTGTGTGACTTAATTAGCTAAATGGGACATTCGGCTATGTCCATTAGAATGAATGAATCGGTATTGAATGTTTAATTGATGTGCTTACAAGTATAGTTGAATTGGAAAGCCAAATTTTTTTATGTTTGTGTGAACAATTGCCGAATGTACTGAAGGGTTGAAATGAATTTATCATGTGTCACTGTAATCTTAGTATAGTAAAACTTAGTTGGAAGTTCCATGTAGATTATGTGGTAGTGCCGAATGTGTTATGTGATTAGGGTAACCATGTGAATTCGGCCATTAAGGTTATTTGTATATTTTTGGCAATGTGGTATAAGTGTATTAAGGGTAAATTAATCAATTGGAATGTGAGTAATGATGTGTAAGATTATATTATAATTGAGCTAATTGTAACAAATATGGCCTATTTAGTTTTCTTATTATATTCGGCTATAAGCAATGCATAATGGAGTTGTAATAAGATAAATTCATTTAATTTAGCTCAAGAGCAACGAGAGCCAAACTCTGATAGGGGGAAAACTAAAGTGCTCGAATAACTGCTTTCAATCTTTGACAACTTTTTGAGGTAAGTTCTTAAGAGTTTGGTTTGATTTGTTATGCTTATTGGATAAATGAAAGTAGCTAAAAGAAAGTTGTTATTAGTTTGTCAATATGCCAAATGAGAATGGAATGGAAACTATTAGTCGAAGATAGCTATTATGCTTATAATTTGAGTTAAATGTGAAAAGTGAGATGTCTAATGAGCACTTTGATGGATATATATATATGTCATATGAGTGATAAAAGAGATTATCACAAGTTGGGATTAGTTAAAAGCTAAATTTAATTATGTTTATTCATGTTATTAGTAACCATGTGGGAAGGCCGAATGTGATATGAAGTTTTAAATTTGGTATTTGCCGAAAGTGAATAGAATGTGGGCCATGAGCTTAATGTGTCTTGTGCATATAAATGAATTTGAGAGATTATATGTTATGACACATAAATTATACCTACGGGATTTGATTGAATGATGGAAGCCTTTGTGTAAATGTATATGTGTTATGGCCATAGGGAATTTGATTTTCATAATGTGACATTCGGGCTTTGAGCCTAGCAGGCTATAATGCTGGTGAGATGGTATCAGGCTTCGAGCCTAGTAGGCTATAATGCCGGTGAAATGATATCAGGCTTTGAGCCTAGCAGGCAAAATACCGGTAAAATAAATTCAGACTTAAAAAGTCTAGCAGGCGTTGAGCCAGTGACAAATCTCGGGTTTATACCTAGCAGGCCGAATGCCGGTGATTTGATAAGTGCATGTGACAACAAGGTTTCGTGCATAAATGATAAGTAAATTCGCATAATATAATAAACTGTACAGGTATGTGATACTTACTTATTATGTGAGAATGAATCCAAATGAATTGTGAGTTGCTCAATTGTGTATATTGGACTTATGTGATGTCATTTATGGAGATAAATAATCTGTGTATGGTCTAGAATGAAGAAATGATGTGTAAATGTGGACATGATTATGTGTATACATTTGGCCAATGAATGAAGTTATGTGAAGAAAGAGACTTACTTATTTTTTTTTTTAGTACGAATTCAAGTGGTAGTAATATGTTAAATGTACATAATGTGTTTGAGAATATTCGGCCAAATGGTAACATACTTAGAAAATGTTTATTTGCAAATTCAAATGGTTGATTCTATTTGTGTTTGAATTTTGAGCATTTCTTGAGATTTACTAAGCTTATGGAAGCTTACTCCGTTTGTTATGTTTCCTTCTGTTTGTAGATCTCATTTTGAAGCTACTGGCTCGGGGATTCAAGCTTAAGTCACTCACACTATCGTCGTTATTTTGGTATCTTCAGTAGTTTTTTTTTTTTGAAACGATGGCATGTATAGGCTAAGCTCTCTATTTTGGAATCGAATTTCATTTTGATTTGTAAATATTCGAGCCATGCGAATATGGCTTATTAGTTCCTAATTATGAATGAATGGCTTGATGAAGTTATGTGAATGGTTGCTTAGTACTTATGTCAAGTTGTGGGAAGAGCACATAGAATTATGTTATTCAGATAAGTTTGAATGGAATAGCATGAGTATCCGATGTGATTAATGAGAAAATTGACTTATCAATGAATTACCTTGCTATTAAATAGATTCGGTCATACTCATTAATGTGTAAATACTTTATAAAATTTGATAGTGCGCATTTAGTAAACTATAAAGTTATATTGGCATGGATTGGATCATATTAGTAATGTGAAACATACTCAGTTGTAATCAAATTGAAGTAGTTTACTTTTGGTAGTGTGTATATATATATATGAAATTTATGTTTAGTATGCATCTATAAACTTCTGTAAGTCTTGTTTAGTTAAGTAATGCCCTGTAACCCTATTCCGGTGACGGATACGGGTTAGGGGTGTTACATTTTACTGGTATCAGAGCTACGATTTAGTCGATTCTAGGACTAACGTAGTGTGTGTGAGTCAAGCTATACATGCCATTTTGGGTTAATATGATAGTGTGATGACTTTTGATAGCTAAAATGTGTTTTTCGTATAGCAATGAATCCCGATCTTGATCGAGCCATAGCTGATGACGTTGAGAGCGTTGCGGCTGCTCCCGCGCAAGGGACTGCGCCGATCGACTCTCAGCCCAATACCAGTCATTGAGATGATGACACAAAACAAGCTTTTTATGCTATGATGAGTGATTGGTTCACTCAATTCCTTCGAACTAATCCGACTGTTCCACAACCCCCGCCCCCGAATACTCCACTTTCGACACCTGTAGCCCCTCCTGTGACCGATCCGTTGAGATCGAGTAGGCCTCCGGTTGACAAAATTAGAAAATATGGGGCTGAAGAGTTTTGAGCTACAGTTAGCGATGATGCTGAGTGAGCTGAATTCTGGTTAGACAATACTATCCGAGTATTCAATGGATTATTGTGTACATCCGAAGAGTGTTTGAAATGTGCTGTGTCTCTGTTACGTGACGCTGCTTATCACCGGTAGAGTACTCTGATTTTAGTGGTTCCAAGAGAGAAGGTCACCTAGGAATTCTTTCTGATAGAATTCCGTAAAAAATATATTAGCCTGAGATTCATCGACCAGAAACGTAAAGAGTTTCTCGAGCTTAAACAAGGCCGGATGACAGTAACAGAGTATGAGAGAGAATTTGTACAGCTTAGCCGATATGCTCGCGAATGTATTTCATCTGAGGCTATTATGTGTAAACGCTTCGAGGATGGATTAAATGAAGATATCAAATTACTGGTTGGTATTCTGGAAATTAAGGAATTCATAGTGCTTGTCGAGCAGGCTTGCAAAGCCGAAGAGCTTGGAATTGAAAAGAGAAAAGCTGAAGACGGAGCCAGAGAGTTCCGTAAGAGATCTTCAGGAAAGTCTATTCAGCAATCATCTAAGAAAATTCAAGATGATTCGGGCCGATCCAAGAATACTTTGGGCTATTCCAGATGAGATCGCGATCGACCTCCGGTGAGTATGTGAGCCACCTGTGTTGCTAGTGTTGGCAATGATCGTCGAGATAGATCAGAGTGCAGGCATTGTGGAAAATGGCATTCAGGGAGCTGTAGATTGCATGATCGCTCCTGTTTCAAATGTGGGTCAGCCAGTCATTTTATCCGAAATTGTCCGAAAATAGTTGTGCGGAACACTGATCCGAGTAAGAGACCTAGTAGCACGGCAGCACGAGGTAGACCACCAAGACGTGGAGGTAATGTGAGCGGCAGTCAGAGAGGGACCAGAGACACCGCGGTTAGATCTGAGGCTCGTGCACCTGCCAGAGCATATGTTATCCGTGCCTGTGAGGAAGCTTCTTCTCCAGCTGTTATTACTGGTGTTTTTACTCTCTTTGACACTGATGTTACTACTCTAATTGATCCCGGTTCAATTCATTCATATGTGTGTGAGACCTTAGCATCCAGTAAGACTCTTCTTGTTGAGTCTACTGAGTTTGTGATTCGAGTGTCAAATCCTCTGGGTCGTTGTGTATTAGTTGATAAAGTGTGCAAGAAATGCCCCCTAATGATTCGAGATTTCTGCTTTTCGGCCGATTTGATGCTATTACCATTCGATGAATTTGATATTATTCTCGGGATGGATTGGTTGACTGTGCACGATGCTGTAGTGAATTGCAAGCGAAAGACTATTGATTTGCGATGTTCAAATAATGAGATAATTTGTATGGCTCTGACTGGTTTGAAAGAGTTGAAATCTCAATTGCAAGTGCTGACAGATAGAGGTTTGCACGACCGAGTTTCTCACCCTGGGGTGCACCAGTCTTGTTTGTGAAAAAGAAAGACGGAACTAGGAGAATGTGCATCGACTATTGAAAGCTGAACAAGGTCACTATAAAGAATAAATATCCGTTGCCCCGAATCGACGACCTGTTTGATCAATTAAAGGGAGCTTCAGTATTTTCAAAGATCAATCTACGATCTGGCTATTATCAGTTACGAGTCAGAGACTCAGATGTGCCCAAGACTACTTTCAGAACGAGATACGAACACTACGAGTTCTTAGTGATGCCATTTGGGCTCACTAAGGCCCCTGCAGTTTTCATGGTTTTGATGAATCAGGTGTTCAGACAGTATTTAGACCGATTTGTGGTTGTATTCATAGACGACATTCTGATTTATTCTCGCGACGAGAATGAGCATGCCGAGCACTTGAGATTTGTGCTTCAGATTTTGTGTGATAATCAGTTGTATGCGAAATTCAGTAAATGTGAGTTCTGGTTACACGAGGTCAGCTTTCTGGGTCATGTTGTGTCCGCTTCGGGTATTCGAGTCGATCTGAACAAGATTTTGGCCATTCTTGACTGGAAACCTCCGAGAAACATTTCAAAAGTTCAGAGCTTTTTGGGACTTGCCGGGTACTACAGACAATTTGTAAAGGGTTTCTCGATGATCGCAACACCGTTGACGAAGCTATTGCATAAAGACGTCAAATTCGAGTGGTCTAAAAAGTGTCAGAAAAGTTTCGATCAGCTGAAAACTCTTTTAATGGAAGCTTCAGTGTTAGTTTAGCCAGAGTTTGGTAAAGAGTTTGTGGTTTACAGTAATGCCTCTTTGAACGGTTTAGGCTGCGTTTTGATGCAAGAGGGTAGAGTTGTCATGTATACTTTGAGACAGTTAAAGCCTCACGAGAGGAACTATCCAACTCATGATCTCGAATTAGCTGCTATTGTGTTTGCTCTAAAAATTTGGCATTATTACCTATTTGGAGAGAAATGTCACGTCTTTTCTGATCACAAAAGCCTCAAATATTTAATGACTCAGAGAGTCTTGAATTTGAGACAGCGAAGATGGTTAGAATTACTGAAAGATTACGAACTTGTCACTGATTATCATCCGGGAAAGGCTAACGTAGTTACCGACGCTCTTAGTCAAAAATCATTGTTTGCTTTACGAGCGATAAATGTACATTTGTCCGTGTCTGCGGGTAATGTGTTGATAGCAGAATTAAAAGCAAAACCAGTGTTAATACGGCAAATCTGTGAAGCACAGAAAACCGACGATGATTTGGTTGTTAAACGGGCTCAGTGTGATTCGAATGTAGATTCAGAGTTTTGAATTGACGACAATGATTGTTTCAGGTTCAGAGATCGAATATGTGTTCTGAGAAAATCAGAGTTTATTCTGATAATTTTGAGTGAGGCTCATAATAGTTGAATGTCGGTTCATCTGGGTAGCACAAAAATGTATAATGACCTGAAACGTCAATATTGGTGGCACGGTATGAAACGAGACATCTCTAATTTTGTGTCTAAGTGTCTGATATGCCAACAAGTGAAAGCGGAGCATCAAGTGCCTTTGAAATTGTTACAACCGATCCTAATACCCGAGTGGAAATGGGATCGAGTCACGATAGACTTTGTATCCGGTCTATCTTTGTCACCGAGCAAGAAAGACTCTATCTGGGTTATCGTTGATAGATTGATGAAGCCCATTTTATCCCTGTTCGTACAGACTTTTCACTCGATAAGTTAGCAAAATTGTATGTCTCTCAGATTGTACGATTGCACGGAGTGCCTATTTCTATTGTTTTGGATAGAGACCCCATATTTATATCACGATTCTGGAGGAGATTACAAGATGCATTGGGACTAAGTTGCATTTCAGTACTGCTTTTCATCCCCAGACGGATGGTCAATCTGAACAGGTTATTCAGGTACTCGAGGATATGTTGAGATGTTGTATTCTCGAGTTTAGTGGCTTGTGGGAGAGATATTTACCTTTGATTGAATTTGCATACAATAACAGTTTTCAATCAAGCATTAAAATGGCACCATTTGAGGCTTTATACGGTCGTAAATGCCGTACACCGTTGTTCTAGACCGAGCTCAGTGAGAATAAGTTATGCGGGCTTGATCTAATTAAAGAAGTCGAACAAAAAGTAAAAGTGATCCGTGACAGTCTGAAAGCAGCCTCTGATCGACAGAAATCATATGCGGACTTGAAACGCAAGAACATTGAGTTTTGGATTGGTGAGAAAGTGTTTCTGAAAGTTTCGCCTTGGAAAAAGATAATCAGATTCGGTCGTAAAGGTAAATTGAGCCTGAGATTCATTAGACCGTACGAGATTTCAGAACGGATTGGGCCGGTTGCTTATAGATTGATCTGCCCCCTGAACTCGAAAAGATTCACAACATTTTTCATGTTTTGATGCTCCGTCGTTATAGATCCGATCCCTCTCATGTGATTAGTACATCAAAAATTGAAATTCAGTCCAATTTGAGTTATGAAGAAGAACCGATTCGTATTTTGGCTCGCGAGGTGAAAGAATTGCGAAATAAAAAGATTCCATTAGTAAAAGTGTTGTGGCTCAAGCACAGGATCGAAGAAGCGACTTGGGAACTCGATGATTCATTGAAAGAACGATACCCTAACCTATTCACTGGTAAGATTTTCGGGGACAAAAATCCCTAAAGGGGGGAAGAGTTGTGACAGCCCTAAATTGACCCTAGTCGGGAAGTGATTTCGCGATCACTAAACCGAGTCACAATTATAATTAAACGTTAAATTTCATGCCTATAATATGTGAAAATATATGTGTGAAATTTTGATTCTTTGATTTTTGTCATTTGATTGTGAATTGAATAAAAAAGGGCTTATGTGAAAGATCTTGAAAACGTGATAGGCCAAATTGAAGTGATTAATTTTAGAAGGATAGTGAATAGGTGGACTTGCATGTCAATATCACCTTTTTGATTATAGTGGCCGGTCATGATGTGTTGATTTATATTAAATATATTTGTTTTATGTTAATAATTTCATAATAGTTTTATTAAAATAATAATAGATAAATAAAGTAAACTTAAAAGGATGAAGAAAATAAAGTTTCTCACTCTCTTTCTCAATTGCCGAAATCAAATAAAAGTTTAGTAAAGAAGATGAGCAAGTATTCGGCCATGGGTGTGTTTAATTGAAAGGTATGAATTCTATGCTAGTTTCTTTAAAATTTGAGATTTTAAGTTAGTTTTTAAGCCTTTGACATAGCCCATGAGTTGATTTTTAGTTTAATGGTGAATCTTTCATTCGGCCATTGTTGTAAAGTATAAAGCTTTGAAGCTTTTGAGTTTTGATGATAGAATTGTATTATGGAGTGTTTGAGGGATGAATTGAGGTCAAATTCATATGGTTATTTGTTAATATGCTTTAATAATGCAACTTGTGCTTTGTGTGACTTAATTAGCTAAATGGGACATTCGGCTATGTCCATTAGAATGAATGAATCGGTGTTGAATGTTTAATTGATGTGCTTACAAGTATAGTTGAATTGGAAAGCTAAATTTTTTTGTGTTTGTGTGAACAATTGCCAAATGTACTTAAGGGTTGAAATGAATTTATCATGTGTCATTGTAATCTTAGTATAGTAAAACTTAGTTGGAAGTTCCATGTAGATTATGTGGTAGTGTCGAATGTGTTATGTGATTAGGGTAACCATGTGAATTCGGCCATTAAGGTTATTTGTATATTTTTGGCAATGTGGTATAAGTGTATTAAGGGTAAATTAATCAATTGGAATGTGAGTAATGATGTGTAAGATTATATTATAATTGAGCTAATTGTAACAAATATGGCCTATTTAGTTTTCTTGTTATATTCGGCTATAAGCAATGCATAATGGAGTTGTAATAAGATAAATTCGTTTAATTTAGCTCAAGAGCAGCGAGAGCCAAAGTCGGATAGGGGGAAAACTAAAGTGCTCGAATAACTATTTTCAATCTTCGACAACTTTTTGAGGTAAGTTCTTAAGAGTTTGGTTTAATTTGTTATGCTTCTTGGTTAAATGAAAGTAGCTAAAAGAAAGTTGTTATTAGTTTGTCAATATGCCAAATGAGAATGGAATGGAAACTATTAGTCGAAGATAGCTATTATGCTTATAATTTGAGTTAAATGTGAAAAGTGAGATGTCTAATGAGCACTTTGATGGATATTTATATGTCATATGAGTGATAAAAGAGATTATCACAAGTTGGGATTTGTTAAAAGCTAAAGTTAATTATGTTTATTCATGTTATTAGTAACCATGTGGGAAGGCCGAATGTGATATGAAGTTTTAAATTTGGTATTTGCCGAAAGTGAATAGAATGTGGACCATGAGCCGAATGTGTCTTGTGCATATAAATGAATTTGAGAGATTATGTGTTATGATGGATAAATTATACCTATGGGATTTGATTGAATGATGGAAGCCTTTGTGTTAATGTATATGTGTTATGGCCATAGGGAATTTGATTTTCGTAATGTGACATTCGGGCTTCGAGCCTAGCAGGCTATAATGCCGGTGAGATGGTATCAGGCTTCGAGCCTAGTAGGCTATAATGCCGGTGAAATGATATCAGGCTTTGAGCCTAGCAAGTGAAATGCTGGTGAAATAAATTCAGACTTAAAAAGTCTAGCAGGCATTGAGCCAGTGACGAATCTCGGGTTGATACCTAGCAGGCCGAATGCCGATGATTTGATAAGTGCATGTGACAACAAGGTTTCGTGCATAAATGATAAGTAAATTCGCATAATATAATAAACTGTACAGGTACGTGATACTTACTTATTATGTGAGAATGAATCCAAATGAATTGTGAGTTGCTCAATTGTGTATATTCGACTTATGTGATGTCATTTATGGAAATAAATAATTTGTGTATGCTCTAGAATAAAGAAATGATGTGTAAATGTGGACATGATTATGTGTATACATTTGGCCAATGAATGAAGTTATGTGAAGAAAGAGACTTACTTATGTTTTTTTTTTTTTTAGTACGAATTCAAGTGGTAGTAATATGTTAAATGTACATAATGTGTTTGAGAATATTCGGCCAAATGGTAACATACTTAGAAAATGTTTATTTGCAAATTCGAATGGTTGATTCTATTTGTATTTGAATTTTGAGCATTTCTTGAGACTTACAAAGCTTATGGAAGCTTACTCCGTTTGTTATGTTTCCTTCTGTTTGTAGATCTCGTTTTGAAGCTACGGGCTCGGGGATTCAAGCTTAATTCACTCACACTATCGTCGTTATTTTGGTATCTTCAGTAGTTTTTTTTTTTTTGAAACGATGGCATGTATAGGCTAAGCTCTCTATTTTGGAATTGAATTTCATTTTGATTTGTAAATATTTGAGCCATGCGAATATGGCTTATTAGTTCCTAATTATGAATGAATGGCTTGATGAAGTTATGTGAATGATTACTTAGTACTTATGTCAAGTAGTGGGAAGAGCACATAGAATTATGTTATTCAGATAAGTTTGAATGGAATAGCATGAGTATCCGATGTGATTAATGAGAAAATTGACTTATCAATGAATTACCTTGCTATTAAATAGATTCGGCCATACTCATTAATGTGTAAATACTTTATAAAATTTGATAGTGCGCATTTAGTAAACTATAGAGTTATATTGGCATGGATTGAATCATATTAGTAAAGTTAAACATACTCGGTTGTAATCAAATTGAAGTAGTTTACTTTTGGTAGTGTGTGTATATATATATATATGAAATTTATGTTTAGTATGTATCTATAAACTTCTGTAAGTCCTGTTTAGTTAAGTAATACCTCGTAACCCTATTTCGACGACAGATACGGGTTAGGGGTGTTACACGGCCATGTCTCTTGACCATGTGTAACACACAGCTGAGACACACGCCTGTGTCTCTACCTGTGTGGACAAAAATAGGCTAGTTTACAAGTCACATTTCTCACCCAATTTGCATTCACCTACACCAAACCAAAAGACATATATCCAATACATAAATAGGCATCCAATTCAGCCAAAACAATAATCAATCATGCCAACTTTCACAAGGAATATAAACTAAATAACTAACCATCTAATTTCATACCAAAAGCACTTTATCAATTCATCAAAATAGTCACTTGCAAATATGCATTTTTTGGCCTATAACCACAAGCACACCTAACACATATTTCAACCATTTGATGCTCAAATATATACACATCATCAAACTTACCAAATCATACCACATCATATAAACTTATACATAACCAAAATATTTACCAAGTTAAGCCAAATCACATGGCTTAAACATACCAAAACATATAAGCTTTAATAGCCAAAATGACTTATACACGTCATATAATTAACTAGCCTATACATGTCATATTACTACATTTTTTAAGGTTCAAAAGTACCAACTCAATAACTGGTCAGTGTGATGTAAATCTTCAATGACTTCTGAATCGAGTGAGTTTCTGAATCACTATTAAATATATGAAAGAAAACAAAGTAAGCTATAAACCTTAGTAAGCTCGTATAATACAGAATTAAACTTACCATTCATTCATAATTTAAGCAAGTAAACTATAACATTATCCAACCAAATTGCCAAATGTCTAAGAGTATAAAATCATCAATAGCTTAGGTTAGTACCCCAATGTCCATATAATCAAGTCATCATAGATGAAATCAATAAGTATTTAAGCTCATGTATATATAAATTTCATTTCATACTTTTAACTCACCATATAACATCAATTCCATATAATTTATATAACCTTTGTACCATTTCATTTCCATTCGTATAACTTGTAATACATTTATATAATTGGTAATAGAATTATGCTCGTTGAACACGTAGAATATTGATAGATACACTGGTGGTACACTCGAAGTGTACAAAACAGTAATCCGTCAATTCATAAACATATTCGTTCTTTCGAGCTATAATCAGCAAGCTCCACCTAAGTTGAGGGACAGTAAGCTCTATTGAGCTGGGAAACAGTAAGCTCTTACGAGCTAAAAATCAGTAAGCTCATACGAGCTGTGGTGAGTCTACAACACATGCTGGATCTCAACCAAAATGGTAACCCTAGTGACATGTCACTTATATCCTACGAATTCTTACGGTTCAAACGGGACTCGATATTACTCGGTAGTCATCAATTTAGGCATTTCAATGTCATATATTTCAATTTCTCAATTCATATATACATATTCAATTTAATTACGTATAAATTTAATTATTCAATTCTAATCATACGAACTTACCTCGTATTGCTCGGATGGAAATTATCGGCTATTCGCCAACCTTGCCTTTCCCTCGATCTAATTCAGATATTTGCTTTTCTAGGTCTATATAATAACAAATTCAATCTATTCATTAACCATTCTATTCAATTTAGCCCACAATTCATATTTTAGCAAATTTACACTTTTGCCCCTAAACTTTCATATTCTTTACAATTTAGTCCTTATCACATAAAATTACAAATTCATGCAATTTCATCGTACCCATGCTTAGCCAAATTCTTTATAGGTCCCTGGAAACTCATATTTATCAATTATTCACACTTTTAACAACACATTTTACACATTTCACAAATTAATCCCTTTTTTGCATTTTCACTAAAAATTACTTAACAAATGTTGTTAATCTAACAACAAGGATGCATTTTCTATCATTAAACATCAAAAAACTCAGCATTGAATAATGGCAATATTTAAATACTTTAACAGTTTTGAAATCGAAGAGACGGGCTAGCTAGATTAAGCTGCAACGATTCCAAAAACATAAAAATCATTACAAATCGATATCAAAATCACTTACATGCTTAATGAACCCTAGATGAACCTTTGAAAGTCTTCAATGGCTTCTTTTGTTTCTAATTTCAGTGGAAGAATTGAAGAAGAAAGATGATAGCTTTAATTTTTAAGTTATTTACTTAAATTATTTACAAATTACTATTTTAACCTTAATTATAAACCATTAAAAACACTTAACGCATGTCCATATAAGTCCACTAACATTAAAAATGGTATATTTACCATATAAGGACCTTTACTTTAATGTTTCATAACCATTTAGTGCATTTTACTAATAGAACACTACTTTTACACTTTTTGCGATTTAGTCCTTTATATCAAATTGAGCATTTTAACAGTAAAATTTCTTAACGAAATTTTTATACTATCATACTATCATGCTTTAGACCTTAATTTAATAATAAAATAAGTATTTTTACTTTGGATTTGTGGTTTCAGAACCACTGTTCTGATTTGACCAAAAACAGGCTGTTACAAGTGTTGGGTGCAACACTCAACTGCGAGATAGATGTCCCGAAGCCAAAAGGGTTTATAGGGATAAAGTCTGTAAGTGATGGGGACAAGGCCTGCAAGTGATGTGGACAACTTCTTATGGTGTATGAAGCAATACTTTAGTGCCAAAGGCATCATGGATGATGCTACTAAGGTAAACATTGTTGCAACAAATTTCACTAATGTTGTTTTGTTATGGTGGCATCGTAGGTTCACGATGAAAGAGGTGGTGGAACCGTAATTAGGATTTGGGAGGAGTTTTAAAAGGAATTCAAGGCACAATTTTATATAGAGTATACCGAGGACGAGGCTCAAGCAAATTTGCATCTGCTTACGCAATGAGGTATAGTTAGGGGGTATGTGTGGGAGTTTAGTGAACTCATACTCCAGATTTATGATTTGAGTGAGAATGGGTTCAAACCATGGATGAAGCAACAGTTGCAACGTCAAGAAGTTCAAGAACTTGCCAAAGCCATGAAAGTTGTGGAATCTTTAATTGAACTTGTTCTAAGGAAAGAAAAGTTCGAGTTTTCCAAAACCAATGGGAAGGGCAATGGTGGGGAAGATGGAGAAGAATATGGAAAGTATGGCAATAACGGAAATGGCAATAGGAAACCATGAAACTGAAAGTGGAAAACTGACAACAACTCGAAGAAGAAGGGGAGCGAGATAAAATGCTTCCTTTGCAACAGTCCGTATATGGTAAGGAATTATCCAAAGAGATCTAAATTTTTGACCATCAAAAGGGATGATGAGCCAAAAAAAGCACCTATGAGGCTTGGTTTGATCGTGCCAAAAGGGGCTATCAGAATGAGAAGAAGTTAGTGAAGTGTTTCTTATGATGTGGTCTGAATAGGATGCGAGACTATTTACCACCGCCAAACGTGTGAACGTTTGGACTGGAAATACTACAACAAAATGATATATAATAAAGCAGTAGTGTTTGCAAGTATACAGGTTAAATTGTAATATAGTTTTGTTTACAACGAAATATTTGGAAAATATTTCTAGGATCATACCTAAAGGATTGCAGATTGGAGAAATTTATTATTAAATTAATTATTAAAAATAACTACTAATCTAATTGAGTCATGAATTAGTAGTGTTGAGGTAAAATTAAAATATTAATTAAACTAATTAAATTAATTAATCTAAAAACCTAATGGAATTTCCTATTCCTAGTGTCAATGATGCGAGCTCTCATCCTATGACCAAGTAAATACCTAATTATCAACCAAGCAACCAATTACCCTTAACTGAGTGATTATCATCCTTAGCTAAAAATACCCTCTCGGTCTCATCTTCACTAAAGATTACCACCTAAGATACTCTCAGTCTCACCTAGGTATACGGATACCCTATCAGTCTCACCACTTGGCACAAGTTATACTCAATGGGATAACCTCTTGGTCACCTATCTAGATATTCTACTACGGTCGTCACTTCCTAGTATACTAAGTACTCTTGAATAAACACCCAATTTTAGATAAAGAATTACCTAATCAATAAATTAGTTAAATACCCGAATCATACAAGATATGAATAAAAGGACAAGAATTAATCTCAATATTCATACAAAAATTAATTGATCAAGTTAACGGAACATAAATAAAGGAATAAAGGAAAAGTATGAAGAGAATGCTCATGAATAAACAGATTGAAGTGTGCTTCTAGAGCAATCTCCGCTCGCAATCGTCTTCACAATAGAATAGAAATATTCCAATTAAGTGAACATAGAAGAAAACTAAATAAACACTAAAGAAAATTGAAAATCTAAATTAAAAGTATGCCATATTGTACGACGGCGCCCTAGGGCGATTCCCTAGGTCGACTCTTTTTTCCAATATACTTATAAGGTGACTTATATAGGCTAAACGCGGGGTGCAATATGCCTAAAATACCCCTAATATAATTAAGGTTTAACTAATAGATGAAAGCGGCTGTCAAAACGTGGTTGCATTAATCCAGGTTTTCGTGTGACGTGGAGGAATCCCTCATCATGACGTCACATTTATTTTAGTTTTAATTGTTTTGATGTTTGGCGTCACGACATTGCACTCCTGTGTTGTAACACTAAAGTCGTCCTTTGTATTCTTTGACCTAAAATGGCACCCTGTACACTCAATAGCCCATTAATCATTCATGAGGCCTAAGTTTGCCTAACGGGTCATTGAAACACTAAAAAATACATAAAATAATTATTTTACTAATAATTAAATCTAAGCTACTAAAACAAAAAATGTATTAAAATGAAAAAAAATGGCTAGAAAACAATCTTATTAAGTGTTGGAAGGTACCTAATTTACCATAACAAATTACGGTAGGTCAATTGTCTAGAGTGATCTAAGTTGTCTGCAATCACTAAAAAAGTTGGAGCGAAGCCTGTTGAGGATAAGGTGTTAGAGTTTGGATCAATGATGCTTAAATATGCTAAGGCAAAGAGGGATCTCAAGTAAAAAGGGCTGATTTATGTGGACATCAACATCGCAGATTAGAGGAAGAGTGCTTTTATCAATACAGGGACATTAGACCTGTTCATATTGGAGAAAGTCGTGGGTAAACTTGGTCTCTCAATGAGCGAGTCAACTAAGAAGATCAAGATTGTTAATTCCAAAGAGGTCCTAGCTGTGGGAGTAGCACAATGAGTTAAGCTACAGATCGATCAATGAAAAGGTAAGAAAGACTTTGAGGTAATTCACTTGGATGATTATGACTTTGTTCTTGGCTTAAATTTCCATGACAAAATTAATGCTTTTTTTGTTCCTTTTTCCAATTGTATTTGCATCCTGGATGCTCAAAAACAATAATGCATTGTGCCGATGAGTTAAGACATGAAGGGCGGAACATAGGTATCATTGGCAATCCAACTAGCCGATGATGCTCATGAGGGAAAGAATAGTGACTCGATAGGTCAGAGGAGTGCTACAAAGACCCCCTTGGAGATGCTAGAGGGGGTGATAAACTGATATGAAACCTATTGAGTTATTAATGGGGCTACCACCTAAGAGAGAGGTGACTTGTGTATTAGACTTTAGGGGAATAGTGGCAATGCAAACTGGACAACTAAGACGAGTAAATGAAACGAGTGAGGTACATTTCAAACACTTTAGTAGTGTTTTTAATTTTGACTTGTTGGCTTGGCAAGGTCATAGGGACCCTTTCAGAGTTCTGAAACGGGTAATCCGAGGGCCTATAAACTAGAGTTAGCGGGGATATTGAAGGTTAACCTAGTGTTCAACGTAAGTGTTCCGAAGTCGAGTTGTACGGATTAAGTGGATCCCAATCGAGACAAGTCTCCATGTGGGGAAATAAGAGTGGTGGGTTCTTACGAAGGAGATGTACCAACAAGTGAAATGGTTCGAGTTAGGCGACAACGAAAGCTGAGACAAAGGTTCTGAAAGGCAGGACTGCCTGATAGTGAGACTAGTCAGGAAAGGGCCAAGGCGTTGAGAAAGTTTCTAGGCGAATCAAACTAGTTTCATTCTAAGGACGCAACAAGGACGTTGCAAGAATGAGTGGGGAAGAATGTCATGGGCCACAGTTCAAAGCTTGGTGACCATTTCACAAAAAATGTCACATGGAGGTTTACATATTAAATATGGCTCATTTAACCCACTTGAACTAGCTCGATTTGAAAAACAAGTGACGAAGCCCATCTACTTGAAGCCTTGGTGGCCGAGTGAAACACTTATGGAAAATTAGGGCTACCTTGGTAAATAGGGAAAGTAATATTAAAAGATTTGTAATCTGATAAGACTTGATTTTGTAATCTGGGGGATTATGTAAATCTCTTAATTATAGATATGCTTCAATCTCATTTGCCAATGTAAAACTAGTTGAACCGTTGGATTTGAGAAGATCAACTATAAATAGAGGACCACCCCCTCATTTGTAATCATCCATTGTATCTTATCCTTTAAGTTAAAGAATATATTTGGAGCATTTACTCAAACACTTGACATGTTTTGCTTCTCTGTGGCTATTCTGTTCTTTCAAGCTCTCTTTTGTTTTTGAGTTGTTTTTGCTATATTTTCGGTGTTTTCGAGAATTTCTGTGAGAATTATCACTTTGTGAGAGTTAGGCTGACTTAGACAGATTTGAACCTAAGAAATCGTCTAATATCACATGAATGACGAGATAAAAAGTCTAGCCTCGTGACAGTGGTGATGTAAAATTGGGACCCTCAAGCCTAAGAACCATTGGCACAAATTTATTAACTTCAAATGGTGAATATTCATATTTGTTTCAACTTCGAGATTTATATCTACTGCAAGAGTCTCATGTTCTAGTATCTTGCACCATCTTAGTGAACACCCCTATCCCGTAACCGTCACCGGAATAGGTAAGGGGCATTACCAGACTTGTAACACATATCAGAATAGAAAAATTTTGAAATTTAATTTCAATAACATAGTTCTATAATCATTCACCAATCATGCTTTAAAGCTCATGTAACGATACATACATTCATTTAGGATCAAATTGCAAACATGTGAAAGATAAGGGGAACATTTAGAAATCTTCCAAGTTAGGGACACACGGCCGTGCCCCTAGCCTGTGTACACACACACCGTCGTGCCCACTAGACAAGCCTAAAACATTCAGCTCATGGTTGAAACTGACTAACCTCACACGGTCACTAGACACGAACGTGTGTCTAGGCCGTGGCCAACACTGTCAACTGCTACACGACTACCAGACACGCCCGTGTCTAGGCCGTGTGTAAAATTTGTTCAAAGCATTCAAGATGTAGGGTTCACACGGTCGAGTCACACGCCCGTGTGGCACAAGGTAGGCTTGGTTTAAGCCATTCTTGCCACCCAAATGGGTCATCCCTATAAGCATTTCACAACCATATCATTTCATCAACAATTGGCAACCAAAACAACCATTCAACACCATATAAGCATATAACAATACACAACATTCCATACCAAAACATATTCATTGCACTTACCATTTCTATTAATAATATCACATTCATTATCAACTTCAAGCACATAGAATTCATTATATAAGGCATTCAAGATTGATCAAAACATTTACAAAGCAAGCCATATCTCATAGCTTGATAGGTATCAAAACATTCCATTTTCATTAACAAACTAACCATAGACATAAACTTATTAACTAGCCTATACATGCCATGACCATTTCAAAACAAAGATCCAAAAGTACCAAAAAGCTATTTGGATAGTGTGTTGGCGATCTCCGACACGTCTGAATGTCGAGCTAGCTTCCCAATCTATAAAACAAGGGAAAAGTAAATGGAGTAAGCTTTAAAAGCTTAGTAAGCTCGTATAACAAAGAATTAAACTTACTGAATCAATAAGATAAACACATAATTAATGCCAAGTCAATTTATGTGCTCAAGTTGCCTATTTCACAAGTATACACTTGTTAGTCCATGTAATCCATAAATAATTCATGTACCATTTGAAACATTCACATATCATAAAGCATTTATCAAATACTTAACTTATGTAGAACTTGCAACATATGACTTATGTAATTCATCACATATATTTCATGTAAACCTTATAACTCATATAGCATATAATTCATTTACTTCCTTGTTTCTCATGTAACATGAATCGGTGAAATTGCCCGTTGAACCTTAAAGAACATCGAGGGATACTCGGGTGATACACACACAGTGTATATACATATAACCTGTAACCTGTCAATGTGTCATATATGCTCTTTCGAGCCTGTACAGTAAGCCCGAAGGCTGAACATGTGATTCCGAAGGATGGACAGTAAGCCCGTAGGCTAAACGGTAAGTCCGAAGACTGAACATGTAATCCCGAAGGATGAACATATAGCTCATGAGCTGCGATGAGTCCACAACAAATGCAGGAGCTCAAACCACCCTGTAGCCCTAGTGACATGTCACTTGTATCCTACGACTTCTACAGTTCTAACGGGGCTCGGTAATCAGTTTGTACTTGTACTCTTTAAACATTTCCATATCCATTCATATATAAATAAAATCAATAGTAAATTTCATTTTTATATAGTATTATACATTCACATGACAATTAACCACAATTATGAGCATTTACAATTTGATTCTAATTATACGAACTTACCTCGACTTCCCGATCTCTACTCGTCTACCTTTTGTTTTGCTCGATCAAGTTCCGGGATTTGATCGTTTTTATCTATATTAATACAAATTTAGCTATTTAATTACCAACACATTCAATTTAATCCAAAGACATGTATTTTGGCATATTTACCAATTAGCCCCTATACTTTCAACACTTTGCAATTTAGCTTTTTTAACACAAAATAGCAAATTACACAATAAATCCCTCAATTTACCATAGCCGAATATCCCTATACCTTATACAAGCACATATCTTTCGTAAAATCACATTTCTAGCGGCATAAATTCTATTTATTTTCAATTAAATCCTTAAAACTCATTTTCATCAAAAATTACTTTATAAAACTTGTATATTTCCATATAAAATTCAATAATTCATCAAAAACCTTTAAAATAACGTGGATTCATCAATGGCATTTTTCAAAAACACAACCAAATTCAGAAATTGAGGTACGGGTCGGCTAGTGTACGAAGTAACGATCTCAAAAACGTAAAAATCAATAAAAACTAGAGCCAAAACATACCTTGATTTTGCAAAATACTAGCCGAATGAAAGAAAACTTTAAACCCTTTATTTTTGTTTGAAGAATCGGTGGAAGAACCATGAAATAAAGCACTTTCATGTTTATTTTTAATATAAAACATATAATAAACCAAAAGACCATTTTACCCTTTACTAAAACCATTTTTATTTCATGTTATTATGGACATAAATGTCCACCATTAACCACTCACAATATAAATGGCATAATTGCCATGCAAGTACTTCCTTTTATAAAGCCATGATCCAATAAGTTATTTATGAAATAGAACTCTTATTTATCACTTTATGCGATTTAATCCTTTTTACCGAATTAACTATTTTAACGATGAAATTTCTAAACAAAACTTTCACTCCATATAACTATCATGCTGTAAAACATATCAAAGAAATAAAAATAATAATTTGACTTGGCCAAGTGGTCCCGAAACCACTCGTTCTGATTAGGGTCAAAAGTGGGCTGTTACACTTAGTTTGTTGTTATTGTTCATTGAAGGTCAGTGGGAGCCTTTGAATTAAAGAAAAGTTGATACCCAAGCAATTCTCAAGTCAAGGCTAGAGGAGTTTGATCCAGGGGTTGAATGGGTATGCTTGTTTCCTTTGTGTAATATGACAGAATTCATGGGGTCTTTAGTCATTGTAATTGCATCTTTTCCGTGTTCTGCAATATATACAGTTCTAGAGGTTTCATAATTAGCAGCATATTGCATTTTAATGTTGGAGATTCTATCCTGTGGTTTAACTTGTTTGAGCTTGCTGATTTTAGTTGGTTTTTACTAGCTTCAGTTTTTTTGAATAGAGGATTAAATACAGGATTCTAGAGCTAGAGCCTCTATTTAGTCACATATTTATGATAAAACAGTAAACAATACTTTTGAGCTCCCTTTATTCAATTTTAGGTTTTCAGCACTTATTTTAGAGTTGTATTTTGTTATTCTCTCTTTCTCATGATGGTCTTATAAACAAAGATGATATACAGATTATTAGTAGCAAAAATTATTGAAGTTTCTTTTTAATGTACTTGTGATTCATCTTGATAGTGAATGAATCTACAATCTCCACTACACTAGATACATGGTGTCGAAACCATTTTTTAAGAGTTTTGAAAAACGGGGTCGACTATTTTTTAAAAACTAAAATGGGAGTCGCCACCAATCTTTTTAGGTGTGATTGGATCACCTTATAAAACATTTTGGTCTACGATTTTTAGAAAGTAGGTTCGGGAGTCGGTAACGTACGAGGAAGGATTAGCACCCTCGTAACGCCCCAAATTGTTACCAATTGATTAGTTTTCTGTCCTAATGTCGAAACTTTGAAAAGATTTAAAAGTATGGTCCTTTTTAAAATCCGAACAATTTGAGTTAAAATTTGAGATTCTTTTGTTTCAAAAAGATATAAACATCACATCCAGCACGTTAGGACACGATATTTCTAAATTCTCGTTACTAAAATCATCTCGTAGTTTACAAAATTTATTTAAAAGGATATTTTAGGTATTTAGACAAATGGGAAATCGCAACCCAGTACGTTAGGGCACTATCTCCCGAATTTTTAAACACAAAAACATTGCCTTATCTTTTGGATAAAATGTTACAATAAGATGAAAATAAACCCTTTTTAAAATAATGATTTAGGCAGATTGCAATATTAATACATTGCAAGATATCTATACTAAGCAATATGAATATATTAACATTTTGTACAAATATAAACAATTAAAAAAACAACAACAATATAAAATAATGGACTATAATGACTATGCGAAAGCACAAAAAACAACAAATACAAAATTTAAATAAATAAATAAATAAATATAAAGTAAACCATAATAATTTTTTTAAAAAAAGAAAAGTAATAATAAAAAAGACTTAGAGAAAAACTATAAAAATACATATGGAAAAACACATATATAACAATATAATGTAATATGTAAAAAATATACATTTTTGTAAAACCATTTAAATGTTATATAAGATAACAATATATAATATAACAAATTAATGTATAAATTTATAAATAAAAGCACATTTAAGAGTAATCAAGAAAACTTTACATTCATAATAAATTATTTTAAAATATTGTGCAATATATAAAATGTAAAATAATACATAATATTTAATAATAATGTACCAATTCTAAAACAATATATAATATTTAATAATAATACAAATTTAAAATAGTATATGATATTTAATAATAATATACAAATTTTAAAATAATACTTATAATACATAATAAATAATTTATGAAAATAATAATATAAAAATATATAACAAAACAATTTATATATATATATAAAGAGGGTTTAGAATAAAATAAATAATACATACAAAACATTAAAACAAATATATTATAATATATAAAAAATCAAAATAAAATTAAAAGGATTAAATTCAAATTCTAATAAAATTCTAGGGTATTTTAAAAAAATAAAACTGAATTCGGGCCCTAATTGGAACGCGTGTTAAAAAGTGAGGGACTCACTGGGAAATATTCCCTAATCCTCAAAAACGGCACCGTTCCAGTATTCGGGTTTAAATGGCTTCAGGACTAAATTGGAACTTAAGTAAATATTTAGGGCTGAATTAAAAATAGATAAAAATTTAATTTGGACGAAATTATAAAGGGTAAAATTGCGGAAGGGCTTAGAAGGTAATTAGACATTTTAACAAAAACATGCAGATCCTCCCCGGGTAATTGGGTCAACGCGGGGGTCAGGCCCTAAAACGATGTCGTTTTGGCTTTGAAATGCAGTCTCCAAAACGGCGTCGTACTGATGCCTTATATAATCTAAATTTTTAACCCAAAAAACTCATTTTTGAATCCCCTTTAAAAAAAAAAAAACCTTCAGATGCTCTCCCCCAGGTCTGGGCTACCCAGAATCTGGCCTGAGCTCCGGTGTCGAGCCACCGCATACGCCACCGTACGCGCCACCGCTCGCGCCACCGCTCGTGGCGGTCAGAAGGTCAAAACCTTCCTTTTTCCAAGTGATTCGAAGGTACCTTCTTCCCTTTTTTATTTTAGTTGTATTTGGACTCTATTATGTACCGAATATAAAAAACAATAATTATAAACGAAATAAAAGAAGCAATCGGTAACCACCTTCTTTAGTTTCTCAAAATCTGTTTGTATATATATGCGCTTGTATGCGTAGAATAATCGTCCCCTTTACAAAGATGGTATTTGGCCTTTTATAGGCACTGTAAAAATACAAAACTTTGGTATGTTGTTATCTGTTTGATTTCTTGCCATATATCTGCTTCTACTGTCCCTTTTCCTTTCCTTTTGCAGGCAAGCGAGGATCCAACGAAGGGCGCAATCCAAGCGCTGATTGTGGCGCGACTGGGGGCCTTTGTCGGTTGCGGCGCGAGGAGATGCCGAAACCCTAGTGTTTCTGCCCTGGAGCTAAGCATTTGGGCCCCATTGGGCCCCGTGTATTTGGGTCACTGGTTTAGAGTGTAATCCGAGTCCTAGTAGTGTTTTGGGTCACGGGTGCTTTGGGTTAGTTTAGTGATTTGGGTTAAGGTATTTAGGCCAATCGGGTTTGGGTCTTTGATTATTTGGGCCTGTTTTTGTAATGTGGACTGTAAAAAGAGACATTTTATTATTTTTGATTTTAAAAAAAATATATTTGTTTTATTTTGGTTAAGGCCCGGGCAAATTGGGCCTATAGCACATGGATTGATTGTTCGACTAATTGTGACATCCATACATTCATTAAAATAGTATCAGAAATTGAACAAAATAATAAAATTTGCCACTAAAAACTAAAAGATATAGGTAGACAAATAACTAGAATAAGCAACCACATCCGCCCAAGCTGGGAAAAGTGCCTTCAACTTCTTTGTTTCATCAACCAAAATTTGGTCAAGCACAGCCACATCCACCCTTAAATCTTCAGAATTGCTAGCCTGCAAGCACATCTCCATCATAAACAAAGTTATTAGGCGTGGAATATAGCTACATCATATACATTCACAATTATTGTATCCATATCATGTTTATATTAATATTACATTAATGTTTACGTTTAACTGAAATAAAATTATACCTCCAACCAAAAGGTCCAATTCTCATGACTGGCTCCTGTAAGTCGGCATATGTAGGAAGGTGGGCCGCCTTCGGCAGTTTCCGGACCTGCAACATTTATCCTTGCAAATGAGATTTATGAAAAGCAGACTACACCACAGGAAAAACAAGCAATTTCCATACTTGATAGCTTATTGTCAGCAAATGACCAATTGGATAAGGGACCAGTAATGTTAAGGATTGCAACCCAAACCTCCTCTAAGGAGCTGCAAACATAAAAATAAAACTTCAGGAACCTCTGCATCAAGTTTTCTAGTACATGTATCTCAATGTTTAAATAGGATTAGACTTTCATATTTTGATTCCCTTGGATTGGTTCAACTATAACTAACTTTAATGTTAAATACAAGCAATAATTATATATATTTGATTTGATGATTTCATTTTAAATATAAATTTCAGAGGTTAAAATTTTAAATTTCATTATATAAAATATATATATATATATACAACAGTTTATTTTTTTGGTTTAATTATAAAATTGGCACATTTAAATATTTAATTTTTTTTTATTAAAATTTATACTTAAACTATCAATTTATTTTCTTTATGATATCTAATAAAAATATGATATGTGTCATATTTTTATTGGTCGGTATCATGATTTGGGGTAAAATAAGCTCACTTTACATAAAAAAAAATTCAAATACTTAAGTGAAAAATGTGATATAGTTTAAAAGTCAATTTTGAATTTAAACCAACTGAATCAGTTTACAGACCATGGTAGTTGGTACTGTACCGGTATCGGTCGCACCAGCCGGTACATACTGTTTCAATCTTAAACCGGTATCAAATAATGAATGTTCCATTTCAGTCAAAATTTCAGTACAATTCAATGTATGTTTCGGTCCATTTCGGTCAATACTAGCTTGTACCGATGCGTTTCGACTCGTACTAGTTAGTACAAAATTTTGATATTTTAAATTAATTTTTAAATTTTTATCTTAACCATTTTAATTTTTCTATAATTATATTTAAAATTAAAATCTATTAAATTAAATTGTTGAACCTATTTAATAATTTTAAAACTTATATTTATAAATAATTATATTTATATGAATGTAGTTGAGATATATTTGTATGTATATATAATATAGAATTTATTTTTTATTAAAATAATATATAATTTATTAAAAAACTAAAAAAGATACTATAAATGTATATTAAAAATATTTAAAAGTATATATAATTTATCAAACTAAAAATGAGACTATAAATTTATGTATGTGAAAATTATTTAAAAATAATAATAAACCTGAAACGGTACACCAAAACATATCAAGACCAATATGTACTAGTACCAAGACAAAAATAGAATGCCTAACAGTACCATACTAGTTACTTTGTTACAAACTTAGTGACAAGAACTGACTTTAATATACTTAACTGCACCAAGTGGATTATTAGGTTTTGATTGAATCAATCTTATCAATTGACAGGGGCGAAGCCAAGGGGGCTGGCATGGGCCCCGGCCCCCTAAAATGTAAAATTACTATTTAGACTCTTAACATTTTTAAAAAATTTTAAATTAGTAAAGGTAAAATTACACATTGCCCCCCTAAAATTATAAAAATTCGATTTAATCCTTTACAAACTATAAATATATAAACTATAAAAAATTAAAATTTCATCTGGCCCCCCTAAAAAATTGTTTTGGCTTCGCCCCTGTCAATTGGGTTATATATTTTTTAAAACGAATGTATATGCAAGCCAAGAAGAAACATATGCATAAGCTTCAAACTTACCCTAAAGAAAGTTCCAAATAAACTCTTCGAGATCCATCTCTAGATGACATTGGGAGGTTGTTAGTGTGTAGATAAGGAAAATGTGTATATTGCTTCAAAATTGAATCAGTTTTTGCAGGGAACTTCAAACTTCTTGAAAGCAAAAAGGGGACCGGAAAAATTGCCTGTAAAGAAATAAAACTCCCATTACTCATATTCACACAGATGAAATTATTTGTGTTTTTATATGCAATTAACTTTGGTGAGTACAAATATACAAAGTCGAGTAAGAGGAAAGATAAAACACTGATTATGAAAATGTTAAATTCCCATAGGAAATGTTAATGCATAAAGGAGAGCCATAACAAAAAGAAGATCTCACACTCAACAATGTGAGGCATTAATTGTTCTCGCAAATAATTTTGATCAGGTTCGAAAAAGAGAACTTGAATTAGAGCTTTAAAATTGAATCTCAACAAAGCTCGAATTGTGTCGATGCAAGACTTAAGGGGCAAGAGCCTATAGTGGTTCACACGATTGTGAAAAGAGAAAATCATATGTATAGAGACTTTGTGAATAAAGTATGCCCCCTTGAATGATTATTTTTCTAGGTGGAGTCGACTTTGGGGTCATTGGAACCCACTAGGGAACAACCAGATGTAACATGATCCGATCAACTTAAGAAACTAGTCCTGGAGTTATGAGATGTGATGTGATATGATCGTGACCTTTTGAAGTCAACTAGTAAAGAACATTTGTAGGTGGCCTCGCCTCTTTATGTTATTTAAGGTGATGAGTTTATGCCTAATGAGCTGGCCTTTTAGCAAGGTGACTTTTGTTGCTTCTTTAGGGGGCAGTGTTTATGTATAACAATTTCCCCTCCCTCTAGTCAATGAGAGGGTTATAAAATGACTTGTTCTAAACTGATATTTTTTTGAAATGAGGTGTTGAGGTGTACTTTTCTTCTTTTATGCAAATCGATTGATAGCGAAATATTTTCTTGATACTCAAGCATTTATCTTTATATTTTTTTAGTACGAGTTCTTCTTGTCACATATTGTTATCCTAGCATATCATTTGCTTTTAAAGCATTATAATCTTATTGAGTTTGTATCTGTGCCTTAATAATACGCTTAGTTATTGTGTCATTTGTTGATGAGTTTATTCTTTTTGAACCATATTTGAAAAGGCTTTGTCCCTTTATTTATAAATAATGGTTTCTTCCCTTCAAAGGGATCTTTTGCTTTTTTTTTTCTCTACTATTATTGCTTGTCATTTATGTTACATGCTTTTCCAGTGATGTTATCCTTTCATCAAAAGTAAGTGCTATTTTCTCTTAATCCTTTGCACTTTACTCTCATTTGTAGCATGTGTAGCTGTCATTTCGCTAATATTCTGGGTTTGTCAACCGTATTTTGTAATCTTTGATATATTCTTTTAGGTAGTTATGGTAGAAGGCCACTGTTGAGGAGGCAGACATGTCCTATCTAGAGTAATGAGTTTGAGTGTTTTATGTTAGAGGAGGAAATGGTTTGTGTTTTGCTTTTAAAGAGGGATTCAAGTCCCTTATTATAGATATAAATTTTCTATTTGTGGGATGTTCATCAACTTAGCAATTTTTTAGAAAATTAAAGAGGATTTTTCTTGTCCCTTTATGTCTTTTAAAAAGGATTTCATCCACCACTTCACTGTTGGTTTGTCCATGCTTTAGAAAGTTTTCTGGTTGCCCTTGTGTAGTTAATAAGCGCATCCTAGTTTCTTTTTTTTTTTTTTACATTGTTTGGTATTATAGTGAGAGGAAAGAACCTTCTTATATTAGTAGTTCCAAAAGTTGTATATACTTGTCTCACCAATAAGCATGATTAGTTGGGGTTTTATTATTTTACGAGACAATTGGATGTGTCACCTCCTTTGTACAATAAACTCAATAACTTTCATCAATTGATTAATAAATTTATACAAATAGAGGCCACTTTAGGGGATGATTTTTCCTTTTCCACATATTAGATTATACAAGTGTGACTGTTTCATGACTTGTGTTCAATCTTGATATCAAGGATAAATGATATACTACATAATATTATCATAGAAGGTTATGTCAAACTATGATTTCTTGCATCTTGGGTAGTCGTGTTGATTGCTAGATGTCACTCACTTCTTATAACATTGAATTTGTTTTAATGTTACTGCCAACGTTGCAGGATCCTATAGGGACACATCTTAGGGTTGACGTGACTAGAATCCAAAGAAAGTTACGATTATATTTAACTGTCACATAAGTTAAACTAATTATAGAAATGTTCTTGTGATTAGTCTAATTTGATAAATTTAAATATTAGACACGATATATGTACATACTTGAGGTACACACCTAGAGGATATAATTAAAATAATATATTAATTGAATTTCATACAAGTTTTAACTAGGTTTATCTTTACCAAAATTATTAAATAATTATTTAATTTTTGATTAAAGATATTTTCTAGGGAATTATGGAATTGATAACCTTATGGTAAGAATATCATGTTTTCTGGAGGATTCCTTAAATCCCTCTGAGATATTTTATTCAGTATGTGATTTTGAATAAAAAGGACGTTCTTATCCCAACTTTATGTTACCTAAAATACTAATTTCACATGGATGACCATGATTGTTCTTCTTCTAAATGGATCACGTAGACACCTAGGCGATTTGTTACAGTTGAGGTTTGCCATTTCGATAAAGGCTTCAAACTTGTACCAATGTTGCTCCTTTTTAGATCAATTTTAGGTACATTTTCAATCTTTTTCAACCCAGATTCATTCTCTGTACATGGATTCATGGATTTTGACCACCATAATTACTTTTTCACTATGCCATGGGACATACCGATGTTCCAATAGTTGTCTCTTAAGTCTTTTATATATATATATATATATATATATATATATTATGTTATTCAATTTCAGATAATAGTTAGTCTCTAGTTATTGAGTATTTAAGAGTAGAGTTATTATTATTTGTTTATTTTAATATTAGTAGTCTTATAATAATTAGTTGAATATTCAACTTTATTGAATATTATTATTTTATCACCATTATCAAGCCATAACATTCCATGTAAACACTTTTTACAAGCATGTAACCCATGTATACTTCCACAAATTTCCTTAATTTCTTTTCAAAAATATGATTCACCAATTGATGATAAGTTGGTCTAACATTTTTAAGACAAAAAAGCCTTGTACTTGGATTTTAGAGCTAGTAGGATTTTACTGTACTTGGAGAAGGCATCTATAAAGCCTTGTGTCTTGTTGATGCACCCACATGTCTAACTATAGAGAGAAGTGGTAAATTGTCTTTGAGACAAGCCTTATGTGAAATCAATGCACATGCTCTATTTCCCATTAGGTTTCTTCATTGTGACTATATAAGACAACTTTTCTTAGTAGGTGACGTCCTTAATGAAACTAGTGGCCAACAGCTTTTGGACTTCTTTTTTGACCACTCGAATCATTCAGTCACAAACCTTCACTTTTTCTATTGAACAACCATGGCATTGGGGTTAACATTGAGTGAGTGCTGGATAATTGTTGGGTTTACCCTAGGCATATTTGCTATTGACCATGTAAACACCTCATTGTTCTCTTAACATTCTTATCAAAAAATCTTCTCTAGCCTCGGGAGAGAGGAAAAAGTTTGAGTTATTCTTTTGGGATTGTTATAGTACAACTGTAAGTTTTTGGTTCATCCCTTTGGTTTTGTATTGAATTGGTTGATTTCTCATTTGACATTAAAGATTTTTAGGTTCTGTTGAAGTTCAGCTCCATACAACACATGCAGTCCAGGAGTAGGTCATGAAGCTCAAAAAATGCTAGCTGCTACTGAAGATCAATGAAACTATCCATTTTGTACTTAGTTTTGTTACTATAAGTCATATTTTGTAACTTAGTTGTATTTGAACTGAGTGGTTGATGTTAGGTAAATGTTACTATAAATCAGCTTTACAAAGTGTGCAAGTTAAATTAGCAAGTTTCAATGCACTTTAGTGGTGTTAGGTAAATGTTTAAGTGGTTTTTGACTTGTAATGATCATTTCATGTATGATATATGGAATGGCAACATGCTAATGAAAAATGTTAGTGAAAATTTTTAGTTCTTTATTCATATGCTCCAACATTCTCTTATTTTTCACTTTTGTTCTTGTTCTTAAGCAAATTTTTTGCTCTTGTTTCTTCTCCAAGTCACGTTGCTTGTATCTCAAGCTATACTAATGTTAGATCAGCTTTGTCCAAAACACTAACAATTGGTATCTAGAGCCCTGTCTTAGTGGACCTGTTGCATTTGAACCCCAAATCAAATGGCTTCTTCAAGTTTCTCTCCAGCAGCACCACTGATATTCAATGGTGAAGGGTTCCATATATATGTGGTTAAGATGAAGACTTACCTGCAAGCATTTGATCTGTGGGAAGTTGTAAACATTGATGCTGGGCCAGCACCACTTAGAGCCAATCCCATAATGGCTCAAATTAGGCAGCATGCAGATGAGAGGACCAAGAGGCACAAAGCCATGTCTTGCATTCTGAATTGTGTGTCAGATGTCATCTTCACTAGAATTATGGCTTGTGAGACACCAAAGCAAGCTTGGGACAAGCTCAAGGAGGAGTTCTAAGGCACAGAGAGGACAAGGCGGCAACAGTTGTTGAACTTGAGAAGAGATTTTGAAAATCTGAAGATGAAAGAGGAAGAAACAGTGAAATAGTATTCAGATAGGATTATGGTTGTGGTGAACAGCATAAGGTTGCTAAGAGAATAGTTCAATGAAGCAAGGATAGTGGAGAATGTGCTCTTTACATTACTTGAAAGATATGAGGCAAAAATCTCATCCCTTGAGAATTGGAGAGACTTGGCAAGCATCTCCTTAACTGAGCTTATTAATGCCCTTTATGTTTAGGAGCAAAGAAGAGCTAGTAGGATGGAGGAGCATCAAGAAGGTGCTTTCCAAGCCAAGACCAAAGCTGTTTCGAGCACCCCTGCCTACAAAGGTAAAAAGAAGTGGAGAAGCAGGCCTAGGGCTGATATTGCAAGAAGTGGGGATCAACTCTACAAGCACTGTAAGAGGTCTGGTCATCCAGAGGCTAATTGTTGGTTTAGACAGATTTTTAATGCAAATATTGCAAAAAGAAGGGCCATGTTGAAAGATTCTGCAAAAGCAACGGTAGACCTAAGCAGAATCATCCTCAACAGCCAAAGGCTGAAGCTCAAGTGGCTGAAGATAATAGTGACCATGAGGAGCAGGTCTTTGCTGTATCATGCTTAGCAGGACTGAAGAAGGCTTCAAATGGATGGCTTCTTAACAGTGGTTGCACCAACCATATGACACCTGATACAGGTATCTTCAAGACACTGGACAGGAGCTATAAAACCAAAGTACAAGTGGGTAATGGACAGTTTATCAAGGCTGAAGGAAAAGGGGATGTGTTGATATGTACTCCTACAGGTAACAAGCTCATTTCAAATGTGTTACTAGTGCCTGAAATTGACAAGAATCTTCTTAGCATAGCTCAATTGCTAGAGAAAGGCTACTCAGTTGTGTTCAAGGGCAAGGAGTGCCAAATTATAGATCCAAAAGGGTCTAGATTCATGTCAGTCACTATGGCTGATAATCCCTTTGAAGTTAACTAGACAAATGGCTCAGACTCAGCTTACTTAACCTCTACTGAAAAATCTAAGCTTTGGCACTAAAGGCTTGGCCATGTCAACTTTAGATCGATGGCTCAAATGGTCAGTGAGGAATTGGTTGAGAACTTTATCAACTCAGTTGAGAAGGAGGAGGTTTGTGAGGTTTTCCAACTTAGAAAATAGACCAAATTGGCATTTCCTACCAACAAGGCCTGGAGAGCCTCAGAGAAAATACAGCTCGTGTATACTGATGTGTGTGGCCCCGTGAAGACTGAGTCACTAAATGGAAGTAGGTATTCTCTTTATTGATGATCATACTAGATATTGCCGAATTTTCTTTTTGAAACACAAGTTTGAGGGAGCACAAGTGTTTTTGAAGTTTAAAACAGTTTTCAAGCTCTCTGTAGTGATGCAGGCATCAAACATTAGCTAACCAATGTCTATACATCTCAAGAGAATGGCGATAGTGAAAGGAAAAATAGGAGTTTAATGGATATGGGCAGGTGCCTTCTGTTTGAAAAGAATTTGCCCAAGACCACGTGGGCTGAAGAAGTTAATACTACTGTTTACATTCAAAATAGGTTACCAACCAAGGCACTAGACCATAAGACTCCATTTGAGGCTTGGTTCAAGTTCAAGCCTTCATTGGCTCATCTAAAAGTCTTTGGTTGTTTATGCTATACTCATATACTAGCTGTGAAAAGGGGCAAATTGTCCATGAAGGCTCAGCCATGTGTTTTAGTTGGTTACAGTATGGTCAAGAAAGGCTATAGAACCTTGGATCCTTCAACAAACAAAATTCAAGTGAGCAAAGATGTGGTGTTTGATGAGAGGGCATGTTGGAATTGGGAAAGAAACGAATTAGAGGCTCTTTCTAAAGAGCTAATGACAGATCAGACTGTGCCTGGTCAGGATGGTCTTGAAATGGACATAGATGATGTGTCAATTAGAGGTACCAGACCCTTGGCTGAAATTTATGAAAGGGCTCATGTTGCTGAGGTTGAACCAAATAGTTTTGAAGAAGCTGAAGCTCATGAAGGGTGGAAACAAGCCATGGTTGATGAAATCAAGATGATTCAGAAGAATTAGACATGGGAGCTGACTGAAAGACCTGCCAACAAAAGGACCATTGGTATGAAATGGGTTTATCGAGCCAAACATAATGCTGATGGCAGTTTAAACAAGCTGAAAGCCAGGCTTATTGTCAAGGGATTTAGTCAAAGATATGGCTTGGACTACATGGAAACTTTTGCACCAGTAGCCAGGCTTGATACAATAAGGTTGTTGGTTGCTTTAGCTACACAAAAGCAATGGATTATACACCAACTTGATGTGAAGTCTGCATTTCTTAATGGCTTTCTTGAAGAAGAAATTTACATTGACCAGCCTCAAGGTTTTGTTGTGTCTGGTAAAAAACACATGGTGTATAGGCTCAAGGGGACCATGAATAGGTTAGTGAATCTACCTATAGAAGCTTGGTAGGTTGCCTGATATATCTAACTACAACAAGACCAGATATCATGTTTGCTGTCAGTGTGCTTTTAAGGTTCATGCACTGCTACAATATGCAGCACTTTCAAGCAGCAAAAAGAGTGCTCAGGTACATCAAAGGTACCTTCAGCCATGGAATACAGTTTTGTAAAGCTGAAAATTTGAAATTGGTAAGCTATACTGATAGCGACTGGGCAGGTTCAAAAGATGACATGAAAAGTACTTTTGGTTATGCCTTTACCCTTGGTTCAGCAATGTTTTGTTAGAGTTCAAGGAAGCAATCAATGGTGGCTCAGTCAACAGCAGAAGCTGAGTATGTTGCAGCTGCAAGTGCTGTCAACCAAGCCATTTGGCTTAGAAAAATTCTAGCTGATTTAAACGTACATAAAAAAGAAGCAACAGAGATCTATTATGATAACAAGTCTGCTATTGCAATTGTAAAGAACCCTATTTTCCATGGTAGAACAAAGCATTTGAATATAAAGCTTTATATGGTTAGGGAAATGGAGCAAGCTCGAGAAGTAGAGCTGATTCATTGCAATTCTAAAGAGCAAATTGCTGACATTCTAACTAAAGCCCTTGGTGTGTCAAGTTTCATCAAACTAAGAAGGCAGATGGGAGTTTGTAGCATGGAGTCCAATGAGGAGTGTTGAAGTTGACCTCTATGCAACACAGGTAGTTAAGAAGCAGGTCATAAAGCTCGAAACATGCTGGCTACTGCTAAAGATCAATGAAGCTATCCATTTTGTACTTAGTTTTGTTACTATAAGTCATATTTCGTAACTTAGTTGTATTTGAACTGAGTGGTTGATGTATTAGTTGTATTTTATTGACATTTGAGTTGATAAATCAGCTTTACAAAGTGTACAAGTTAAATTAGCAAGTTTCAATGCACTTTAGTGGTGTTAAGTAAATGTTTAGGTGGTTTTTGACTTGTAATGATCATCTCATGTCTGATATATGTAATGGCAACATGCTAATGAAAAATGTTAATGATATTTTTTAGTTCTTTATTCATATGCTCCAACATTCTCTTGTTGTTCGATTCTATTCTTGTTCTTAAGCAAATTTTCTGCTCTTGTTTCTTCTCCAAGTCACGTGGCTTGTATCTCAAGCTATACTAGTGTTAGCTCAGCTTTGTTCAAAACACTAACAGGTTCTTGCCTACAACACATTCTTATTTTTCAAATGTTTTTGTTCAACTTCTTTCTTGGTTGTTACTTCAGATACTTTTTTTCTAGCTTTGCCATTTCCAGCTTTAGTGTAGGCTATGGTAATTAGACAAAATTAATTTGGCATTATCTTGTCATTTATTGGTTGGCTTGTACATATCTCATACCCATGAGTGCAACTTTCATACAAAATGTCACCATAGTCATTTAAATATTTTTCATCAAAGGTCGTCCAAATATGGCATTGCAATCTAAAGACTGATCGACTACCAAGAATTCTATCATGCTGGTGCTAATATTCCCCTATCTCTTATGGTGATTGGTAATGTGATTGAATGCTTTACTTAAATCAATTGGTTAGCAAACCTAAAGATAGGGCTTGCTTTAATTTTTGTTTGAAGAGGCCCATTTTTTGAAAAGTCGCCCAATGTAATACTTTCACCACACTGTCTTGTCAAGCAAAATCTTTTAAACCTTATAGTTTGCAATTGTGGTTGTGATTACCTAGGTGTCATTGGGATTATCGTCAAACACCATGTTTTTTTTTATCTTTTTTATTTTCATTAAATTTGACTTCTATTTTTTTATCACTTAAGATCTCTTTAATGATAATTTTATAAACATTATGCTTCTAAAGTGGGCCTTCCTCATGGTTTACAAAACAACCTATTCTTTGGTGGCACCAACTAAAATGTTAATGGTGCGTCTAACTAGTATATTATCATGGACTTTATCCTGTCTGGTGTATCTTATAAAGATTTTGCCTTATCATACTTTCTTTTTTGGGGCAAATTTCTAATCAACTATCTAGCTTGTCCTCGCCTAGCAACCTCGCCAATGGCATCTATGAGGTAAACACATTCTTTTTTATGGTCGACGTGACCATGGAATCAACATTTGTTCGAGCGATGACAACTTTATTGGTGCAGAGATCCTAAGATCTTTCTTGTAACACCCCAAATTTCCAATACAGTAAATGGTATTGTTCTAAGACTCATCATAGTGAAATTCTGAAGAGAATTTGAAAAAAAATTATATAAATGAAGTATTAAAGAATTATTTTGATCGTTATAAGAGGAAATTTGAGAGAATGATTGTGAATATGAGATGTTTGTATCAAATGACCAAATTGTAAATTTAGAAAATTTAAGGATGAAAATGTAATTTGATCAAATTAAAAAAATAAAAGTTAATAATGATTGTGAAGCATAAGGATGACTTCAACTAAGTATTAATTTGATGGAAGTGACTTCGGGGATTAAATTGTAAAAATGCAAAATTTAACTAAAATGAAACTAGCCCAACAATAAAAAAATTAGTTAAAAAGGAACTAATGAAGTGCTATACAATCAAATTAGTAAGTGATTGCAATGAGTGATGATTTTTGGGGCTAAATTGAATGAAAATGAAAGTTAGAGACTAAATCCTAAATTTTTTATTTTATTGAAAAATGTCCTAAATGCAAATTATGAATAGATAATTCATAAGTAAGGTTGATAAGTATTAAATATGATAATTTTGAGTCATTAAGTGCCTTGATCAAATTTAAACAAAGTGATAAGCAAAAAAGGGTTCTGTAACAGCCTATTTTCAGTGAAATCGGAACAGTGGTTTCGGGACCACACATCCGAGTTAGAAAGAAGATTTATTTTAATCTTATTGCATGGTCCATATTGTGATAGGAATGTTAGATGAAAGTATTGATAAGGAAATTTTACCGATTAAGTGATTAATTATGGAAAGGACCAAATTGCATAAAATGTAAAAGTTTAGTTCTAGTAACTATAAGTATTAAATAGCTATAGAATTCAAAACTTGAGGTCCTTATATGGCAATTAGACTATTAAAGAAAAGTTAGTAGATAATTTTGATGATTCATCCATGGAAAAATAGGAAAAGGCTAAGGACTAAATTGGAAAGTGATAAAGTTAAAAGATGATAATTAAATTAAATAGAAGAGATAATTTTGATGATTCATGCATGGAAACCCTAGGAGAGAGAGAGAAAACTAATCAATTTGAATTAGGTAAGTATTCAAGTCCCGTTTTTAGTAATTTTTATATTTTTGAGATCGAGATAGTTTAATCTTTCTATTTTAGGGACTAATTTGAAACGTTATCAAAGCATAGAAGTTGTGCCATGGATGAATATGCTGAAAATTTGAAATTTATGGTAGAAAATGAAAGGTTGTTGGTAGATAAACAACTTTTACAAAGAGAATTTTGGTGAAAATATGATTTAGGGACTAAATTGAAAAGTTGTAAAACCCATGGAAAAATATTGATTTTTGTGAAATTCATGTGCTGTAATTGTAATATTAAAATTTCTGTTAGGCTTGGAATAAGGATTAATTTGCATAAATTCCATTTTTTCGAGCTTAGGGACGAAATTGAAATTTATGAAAAGTTTAGGGGCAAAATGGTAATTTTTCCTAGAATGTAAATTGAACTCAATTGTATATGAAATGTGTTAAATTGATTATTAAATTTATTTATATAGATCCAGATAACTCAAATACGAAGCTAGATCGAGGGAAAGAAAAAATTTTGGATTAATAGACTTATACACGAACAAGTGTCGAGGTAAGTTCGTGTAACTTAATTGAACATGTAAATATGTTTGAATTGATGTTGTATTTGGATTGAATGTGGTATAAATTTATGTGAATTGTATGAATGTTATAAATGTAAGAAATGATCATATGCTCGTAAATGTTAGAAAAACGGTTAAGTTCCGTTTGAATACAGAAATTCAATGGATATATGTGATTTCCCGTATTAAATTTATAAGCTCAAATGAGTAATCCCTAATATAGCCTCTCGAGAATCCTGTTAATAGCTCCTACGAGCAACCTGATTGGTAGTGAACTTGCATGTGTTGCACACTACAGTAACTATTTATGAGTGTCCTGTAACATCCCAATTTAGGGCTTAGTCTGAATAGTGGTTTCGAGACCAAAAATCCGAAGTAGAAATATTTGTTTTATGATTGTTTTGAGGTCCATGACATATTTACATGATTGTGTGAAAGTTTCATGAAGAAATTTTGTGAATAAGATTCCAATTTGACTTTTAGAACTAAATTGCAAAAGTTGCAAATATGAGATTCTAGAAGCTTTAATATGAAATAGCTTTGTATTATTAATTAGAGGTCCTTAAAGAGCAATTTGCGCAATTTCTATTTTTATGGACAAAATGGACATGAAAGGGTAAAATTTCAAAGAAATAATAAAATGGCATTTTGGTCATTTGGTTAATAAATTAATAAATAGGGAAAATCAAGTCAAAATCATGTCCATCTTCTCCACGCCGTAGCCAAAATTCACAAGCTCACCATAGCTAGGGTTTTTGTCATTTTCAAACGCAATAGTAAGTGCATCCTAGCACCGTTTTTAAAGTTCTTTGCATTTTTGAAGTTGTTATCGATCGATCTAGCTATTTTTGCCATTATTTTGAGCTAGGGTTCATGTTAAAAAATTTACCCATGTGTGACATGCATGTATTTTGATGTTTAATGAAGGAATATGAAAGTTTGATGTGAGATAAACATCTTTTACAAGGTGATTTTTTATGAAAACACTTAAAAAGGATTTATTTGTAAAAGTTGTACAACAAGTGGTGAAATTTTGATTTGAAAGAAAATGTAGGCTGCTATAAGCATGAAATGTATTTGGCTAGGCTTAAAGTACAAAGAAATCGAATGAAAATTATTTTACGAGCTTAGGGACTAATTTTAAATATGTGAAAGCTTAGGGGTAAAATTATAATTTTTCTAAAGTATGACTTATGGGTTGTTTGAATAATGTGATGATTAAGCAAGTGAAATTTGCTATTATAGATCAAGAAAAATGGAGTCTGAACCTAGACCAAGGAAAGAATAAGCTTTTGGACTAAATTGAATAAATTATCCAAATTTTGTACCGAGGTAAGTTTGTGGGTAAATAATGCAACATTTCATTATTATGTATTCAATGCTTTAATATTGCAACATTTCATTATTATGTATTCAATGCTTTAATATTGCATGAATTGTATAATTGTTTTTTTTTATGAAATTGGTTAACGATGAATCGATGACGTTATGACGAAGTTTCGATATCTCAAAATCCCGGTTGAACCTTAGGAATAGATAGGATACAAATGTCATGACATTAGGGTTATTGAGATCCTGTATAAGACTATATCTGAGATATGACATTTGTATGTGATTACGTGTAAGACTATATCTGGGATATGGCATCGTTAAGAGATTTCGTGTAAGACCATGTTTGGGACCTGGCATCGATATGAGACATCGTGTAAGACCATAGCTGGGCTATTGGCATCAATATGTGATCCTATATAAGACCATATCTGGGATATGACATTGGTATCTTACAATGTGTATGAGATTTCCCGAGTATCCTTTAGTATTCCAAGCGGTTCAACGGGGTAACTCAAAGTTTATGTCAAAGAAATGACGAGGTATGAACATGTTGAAAGGGTACAGATATGTACACGAAGCTCATTAAATATTGAGATTATGACTCAATGAGTTCTTTGTAAGAAGTGAATGAAGGAATCATGAATATGAGTTTTATTATTCACTATGAGAATGACATGATTTAAGATGTATCTATGATACTTGATGACATTGTGACAAGTCATATTTATGTTATGTGTATGATATTGCATGATTAATGCTATTAATTATTTACATGCAAACTTACTAAGCTTCATGTTTACTCCCCTTTCTTTTCCATTTTTCTTATAGTATCGCCAAGCTAGCTCTAGGATCGAAGGACGTCGGAGACTCAATCACACTATCAATTGGAATATTTGGGTATAGCTAGTCTTAACATTTTGAGTATGGCATGTATAGGGACTTGGTCTTTTTGTTATATGTCATATTGGTTTAGCCAAATATGTTGGCTTATGATGATACTTGATTAATTTTGTATAAAGCCATTTAATATTGGCTAATATTGAATATAAGTAAAATTGCATGATGATGCATTCCATAGATGTGGTAATTTGCATGTTTTGAATTGTTGAGTATGTGATTGGTTAAGTATGTTATATATATGTTAAGAAAATGAGGCGATGATGTCTTAGTTGTGGACATGTTGGTTTCTCAAAAATGCTATGAATTATACTAATGCATTGGTACTTGTGTGTTTATGTTTCAGGGTGGCAATTGGCTTGGTAAATAGCCTATATATTGTCCACACGGGCGTGTGTCTAGGTCGTGTGTGACACACAGTCAGCTCCATGGGCGTGTGAACAGGCCGTGTGTCCCCTGTACCTAAATTTTTAAGAAACAGAATGCCCAGTATGGAGCACACGAGTAGAGACATGTTGTGTCTCAGCCGTGTGAAGACCACGGCCTAAAACACGGGCTTGTACTAGGCAGTGTGAAAACTAGTTTAGCCTCGAAATGAAAAATAATTTGACACGAGCTGAGCACACGAGCGTGTTTCTCAGCCGTGTGGACGGCACGACCTTGGACACGGGCATGTGCCAAGGGCGTGTGAGGTCTGCACCTAATTTATGATAATTTAATTTGTCACACAGCCTAGCACACGGGCGTGTGGCTTGGTCGTGTGGTTTCATTTGGTTGATGACGTCATAAACAGAGAGTTACATGAGGTATGGGCACGAGCGTATGTGACCACACGGCCTACCCACACGGGCGTCTCCCATATCCCCACAGGTATGTGACCCATGTGTAGGGCAAAATTTTTATGAGTTTGTAAAATTTTCAGAAGTTCTCGGTTTAGTCCTAAATCGCTTCCAAAGTACGTTTTGGGCCTCGTAGGTTCATTTAAGGGACAAAGTACATGTGTATGAATGGTTTTAAATTGGATGAAATTTTATGGCCCGGTTTTGTATGGATGTTTACGTTTAAGTCCGGTAATACCTCAAACGCTGTCCTAGTGTTTGATACGGGTAAGGGGTGTTACACGTCCTGACACATGATTCGATCGGTTGTGTTTCAACATATGTTGCGAACACAAACATAGCTCTTCATGAGCGTTCCGATATAGCTCACTTGAACTCCCTGAGATATAGCTATTCGGTGCTTCTGTTACATGGCTCTTTGAGAGCAATCCTGATAGGCTCCTTATGAGCTTTTTGATTAAAAGTTCTTTGTGAACTTCATGAGTTGTGGCTCTAATGAGCACTCCTGAGATTTAGCCTAAATGAACATCCTAATACATGGCTCATAAGAGCATCCTGATAAGTGGCTCGAGAGTGTATTCTTTGATTACGTACCCAAATGGGTACACCTGGACATAAATTGACGGATTTCTTAATTGTACACCTTGAGTGTACTACCTGAATATCCATCGATATTTTAGTAATTCAATAGACAATACCCCTAACATTAGAAATTATGGGATCAAAAGAAAGATGTATCGAATGTATGTAAAATACCTAAAAGTTGTGGCATGATGAGCTCATCTATGCATATTTGATTTACATGTAAATTACATAACTAACTTGCTTGATTGAGTGCATTTATTTAGGCAATTTACTAAATTTATGGGAAGCATGTTATCTTAAGCTTAATATTAATGAACATGTTTGGTAAGTTTAATTCCTATTATACAAACTTACTAAGCATTAAATGCTTACTAGATTCTCTTTTCCCTATTTTATAGTTCTCGGAAGCTCGTAAATGTTGGGGATCGATCAGAGTATCATGACACTATCCACCTGTTTATTTTGGTAAAACTGGAAAACTTATTTTGGTATAATGGCATGCATATTCTATCTTTCCCAACGTTGGCATGTAAATGGATGTTTGTAATATAGCCATTGGAATGGCTAATGATAATATATTTTGGTATATTGCTATAAGGTATATATTGTTTAATATATAATTATATAGTATGATTTGATTGAATTAGGGTAAAATATAAATATTCACGAAAAGGTAAGATAACAAACATAAGTACATATACATGTATGGATATACCATGTTAGATGATAGGATTGGCTAGGTTATGATGCTTGAATTGGTTGATATATACTTGTAAATTTTGGTGTAGGTTGATGACAAGTTTGGGTGAGAAAATAAAGCTAGGAAATGGATTTATTTTGTCCACACGAGTAGACACACGGGCATGTGTCTTGACCGTGTGTGACACACGACCTGACACATGGGCATGTGGTTTGGTCATGTATCCCCTACATCTTAAAATTGAGAAACAGAATGCTCAGAATTGGGCACACAGGCAGAGATATGGGCGTGTGTCTCAACCGTGTGAAACTTGCACCTAATTTTTGAAAATTCAATTGACTACACGGCCTAGCACACGGGCAAGTGACTTGGCCGTATGACCCCTGCTCTTAATTAAAATGTAAAACAGAGAGATACACGGGCTAGGGACACGGGCGTGTGCCCTATCTTGTATGCCACATGGCCTGAGACATGGGCATGTCACCTGGCCGTGTAAGCTACATGGCCTTGCCACACGGCCATGTGATCCTTGTATAGAAGAAAAATTTTAAAATTTTACAAAAAATTTTCTAAGTTTTCGATTTAGTCCCGACTTACTTCTTATGCTAAAATTGGGCATCGATGGTCCAATTAAGGGACGATATGAATAGTTTTGGATATGAATAGTAAATGACATGAATTATCTATAAATGTTCTGTAAACTCCGGTAATGCTCCTAAACCCTATTCCGGTGATGGATATGTGTTAGGGGTGTTACAAGTTCAAATTGCAATTTTTCCACATGAAGGGTATTTTAATAATTTTACATGAATTTCATATCGAAAATATTATAATTTGAGATATTAAATTATTGAGAATAACTTTGGAGTCATTGGATTGAATTTTTGCACGCATTTAATTTAATAGGATTTGACTCTCACTTTGACCAAATTTAAGTATTTTAAATAGAAAAACAAAAGGAGAAACCCCATCTTCCTACCCATGACCAACTGCTTCTTTTTTAGAAGGGAAAGTCTTTTATTTTTTTGTACTTTCTTCATTCCTCATCAAATTTAACCATAAGGTCAAATTGGTATTTCTTATTAATATCAAGTAGGAAACCAATCTCTAAGTTCATTTTCATCTACCATCTCATTTCTCAAAACTTATAGTTTATGAGTTTAGTGAGATAAAGCCATGATTAGAGGGAGAAAACTCCAAGAAAGGTAAGAAAGTGGATTTCCACCATCTCTATCTTTTATAGTTTGAATTTTAGCATAAGAAAGTTGTTTGGAAGGCTGTGTATTAATGTTTTGTTTATATTTTGTGTTAAGAAATGTTGGATGGATGGAGAAGGTAATTTTTAGTGGATAATTGGATGGATTAAAGTGTTGAGAAAGCATGAGGAAGCCTTGTGGTGAAACTTTTACTATGAATGAGGTAAGTACTTTGTATTCTCTTAACTTCCCCTCAATAAAATAATTATAGAAATTGTTAAAATAAAGTAAGAAAGTATATAATGACTATGTATGTTTAAAATGTGATTGAGGATATATGAGAAAAATAATAGCTTAACAAGTTGTGATAATTAGAAGAAACATGTTGGAATATATGAATTAGGCTTAATGGCATTAAATTTTGGGTTAGGATTGTCAAAAGAATTATTGCTATGCCATAATGTAGAGAAATGTGTTGCTAAAATGAACCGAAGGTTGAAAATTTCTTTTTATATAAAAAATCTTAATGAGTAAGAATGAGCAAGTCAAAAAAAGTGTATGGTGTTTATATGTGAATGTGAAAATTATTGATGAGAGCATTAAGTGCTTGAATAGCTTATTAAATTGAATATGTGAGATTTAAATGTAAGATAATGAATAGATGCTCAAAAAGTTTCAATTATGTGATTTGGATATAAGCTTTATATAGTAGAACATTATATATCTCTATGTGAGAACCATGCTTTATGAGGTAACATGATATTTAGAAATGGCATAAGTGATTAATATGTGTAATGCCTTAATAAATTTAGTGATTAGTGAGAATACAATTAATTGTAACATGGCTAAGAATGCACTCTAAAAGTAAGAAAGACAAAATAGTAAGCACCTTATGTATTGGAAATAAATGAAAAACAAATCTCAAGAGGCTTGAGTACTAATGTTGTGCTACAAAGAAATACGAAATAAAATGTCCTTAACATATGGTTTTAAGTGAACTCTTGCATAAAACTTGTAAAAGAGTCAAGCAACTTATGATTAAGACAATTTAGGATAATCTATGAGTACTTATTAAGCTCTCAAGCTTAACGCGTTAGTGGTTTAAATGCATAGGTGAAAATTGTTCTATGAAGATTGAAATAGTGACTTAGAGATATTACATTACCACTTGAAGAAAGAACAAGGTTAGACTTGTGATATTGTCTTAGAATTCGTAGTAAAATGACATGTAATAAAGACTTAATCCCTTATAAAGAGTTGTAATTATTTATTTTATGTCGATAAAGGGCAATATTTTTTAATTCAATGACTGTTGAGCATCTTCTTAAGAATGCGAGTTCTATGTTGAATGATGACTTTAAATCCCATTTAAATGTAATCTAAATAATTCAAAATTTATTGGTATGTTTTGAGAATGCTTGGGATAATTTGTAGTGTTCCCGGGTTACACAGAGGGTGATGTTGCAACCTCATCTTACAACGTCAAAATATTCACCTATGACGTCGTGACCTCATCTACGTTGTGCTTTTTATAAACAGCAAGTGACATCGCTACATGATGCCCATGTCGTGACCTCGCACATTGTTCTAGCATTTTGCACCACTTTGCCCCACTACATTGTTTTGATCCATTTTGGCTTCTAAAGGCTCATTTTTTACCCTGGACACTTCTGGTTAACCATTAAAAATTTTTAAATGATTTTAAGATGATTTTAATGCCTACAAAAATGATTTTTTTTATCTTATTTCTATAATTTTATTTAAATTATTTCAAGGTTTATATTATTGTAAAACTCTTCTCTTTTTCAACTCGAATGCCTTCGATTTGAGCTAAAGAACTACGAACATTTGTTTTATGATTTTGACATGACTCTATATGTACACTATGACTTGATATGATTTCTAATCATATTTGAATCTTTCTGAACTTTGTCAATTTGATTCAAAATACATTAATATATTGAGAAATTGATACTTTTATACAAAAAAAAAAAAAAAAAAAGAAAAAATTTGGATCAAGCTTGCAAGTGTCACCATAACATCTCATATTCATTCTAGTTGTCAAGATGAGTAAGAAGTGTTACACCTACTCCCGTGACATTGTTCAATATATGCACCTGATAAGAATTAAGCGGCATATAACTAACGAATCTATTATAAGGCACTCCTTCTTACCATCTCCTGATATCGCCGCTTCTATTGTTCATAACATATTGTCCTAGTGAATGGTGTGGAAAAGGTTATTCCCTATGTTTACGTTGAGGTGTGAGTTTGTCCATTGGTCCATTTGGTGACCTCTTTTCAACCCGTCAATCCTCTTGATCATAGATTCCGAGATTGGTGTCCTGTCACCAGTGATACAACGTCCGATTATCTAGATGGTCTCTCGCCCTATCCTAAGTTCCTTTATTACTCGAATGTTTGTCGCATTGATTATTGTTGTCGCTAGAGTTGTTCTTGGAGAAGCCTAAGTTGTTCTTGCAATTTCGTATAGCGCTGAGTCGTAAGAGTATTGTTCTAAACTTAAGTGAGGGCAACTAGGCAGATTGTGCATAGGTAGCCTCGCCTTTGTGTTATTCGAGGTGAGGAGTGTATGCCTGGCGATGGTGAGATGGCTTTTGCTGCTTCTTACAAGGGCGGAATATTCATGTATAACAAATTGAATTCGAGCGTCAAATTTTCAATCAAATTCTAGCTTCTTATAGTTTGAACTAAAGCACAAGTCAATAACACCCCTACTCACACTCAACCCTAATGGAAGCAGCATTTGCGAGTATATATACATCCAGGTTTTAAAGGGGATCGAACTCAATTTTTCTCTTCCTAATCCACATATTATTGCAGGTTATGTAAATTTTGTAAGAGTATGTTGGCATGCATGATAGTAAATATTACATACCATGAAAGTACGTTGGTTAGACATGTTAGCGGTTTCGAAAGAAAACTCTGGACCAATGTGCAACTCCTTTGCGACTTCAGGAGCATGTTTCAAAAGAAACAGTATAGAATTGGAGTCCACCACGGCCACGTCATAACTTGAATCAACAATCTGATTTGCATCTGTCAAGCCGACAAACAAAACAGTAATTTTATTTTTAAAATTACACTACCACCATTACAACTTCTCGACAGAGAAGAAACTATTACCGCGAATTGACCCTTGAAAATCTCTAAGCTGTCAATAAAACAGTTAGGCTTCACTCAGAATTCGGTTTAAACCTTTCAGATTTTTTGAGCAACTCAAATCATTAAATAAGGCAAGTTTGAGTACTTTAATATTTGAGAATTGAATACTTGAATTTTTTAATCTTTAGAATGAAAAACAAAACGGGAATTAAAGTCATGTTTGAAGACGGTTGCAAACTCAAACATGTTTCAGCGAGGCTTTTTGAATAGCAACTGCAGTTTTAGAAATACCTGCAGTGAGAAATGAATGCTGGAGAATAACTCTCTTAGGTGCATCTGTACTATATGGAAAGAACTGCGATGACAGAGCCCAAGCAATCACACCAAGATGTAGCAAGAACTGCAAGATGGTTGACCTGGCTAACCAATTGCCGCAAACAGATATTAGGGGGCCTACACTCCATCCCGTAGCGATACCAACTGTGGCTGCTATTACAATATCAGGAATGTAAAACCCTGCAGGAATAAAACAAAAGATCTTTGGATTTTTCCGTTGTGGGGATTAATGAATACAGCTATAGTAAAGCCCTATACAGGATAACAAAATGTTTGTCCCCAAAATAAATAAAAAAGAACATAATATTGTGATCTAGTGCTACTCGGATTCAGTAAGAGTATTGGATATGAGTCTGAATAAGAAATATTTCCTCGTAACTACATATGTTGGAATCAAATTTCAAAACAAAATTTAATTCGTAGCCACTTGGACAAAAGCAGCAAGCATATGAGGAAAATTCCCATTAAGGCAAGTCCTGTCAGATCCATACGAATCTTGTGGAAGCGATTATCTATGAACTATGAAGTATGAACGTCCAGAAAAACTAACCGTAGGGAGGTGGAAGAGAACCCATCATACCAATCTTCTCAATAAAAAATTGAACAAGAGCCCCACCAAAATAGACAGAGTGTGTAAGGCATGGAATTAGAGGAATCACATAAAAAACTGTTGACCTAAAATAAAGAAAAAAATTAATTAATCAGTATACAGTTTTTACTACTATCTTGATACTGTTTTGTGGAACAACATAGGAATTTATGCTAAAGGAAAAGAGTATATAAATGCAAGAGGAATTTACTTCCAAACAAGAGAAGAACCTTGAGGTGTAAAATATGTTTCAAACCTCCATCTGCAGAACTCAAAGATCAGGTATCACATCACATTATACTGAAAGTCATTAGGCCAGAGGTTAACTTAACCCTATTGGGCAATTTTCATGTGAAAACTTAATAAGATTAATTGTTCATCCCTTGAATACTGCCCTTTTACTTGCCATAATACCAAAACTTATTTCTGTTCCCCTTGTTAAAACCCCTTTCAAACAAATGGCTGACTAACAAGTTGTTCTGAGATTTGGTTGTGATTGTATGATTTATTCTTTTCCTTGATTTTTGTAAGTCATTAATAAGTAAGTGAAACCAAAATACATTGCCTGATACAATGATCGAAATGAAAGAAAGCGAGAAAGGGAAAGGGTACTTGTTGCGAGATGGCCATTCATGCAACAGCTCGCACATTTGGCAGACATCATTGGTGCAAGTTATCTGACGAACAAGCTATTTGGCGGATTGTCTGTTGGCTAACTGTCAAGCAGACAGCCATTGGTAGACCATATGGTGGACTGTCCAAATGTGAATAAGACTCGCGGATATACAAGGTGTAAATTGTTGTGCGGATTGGCGTGCGAGCCTTGATGCTGCGGACTTTCTCAAAACTTTTGATATAAGCTAACAAGTTGTCAACTTGTTTAGAAAAGTTATCATATTATTTTATTTATTTTTATTTTGATAGGATAATTTGAACGGTGCTAATTAGACAAAATCAGTCAATGAATAATCCCATGTCCCTAGACTTGCCAACTTATTTGTAATTTTTTTTTTATTTAAGGTTATCCTTTGTATGTAAATTATTGTAATTAAAACAGAAAGACATAACAAGTCATATTTGATTGCTAAACCTTGGTTTGTCTTTCCTTCCTTCCATACAAAGAAAAACCAACAATTGGTATCTAGAGTCAATCATCTTTGAGAGCCTTTTTTTTGTTATTATAAAAATGTTTTTAGTTAGTTTTACACCTCCACCACCACCCGTTCTTAACGGCGAAAACTACCATATTTGGGTAGTTAAGATGAAGACCTACTTACAAGCTTACAACTTATGGGAGGTTATAAATGTAGATGTCGAGCCACCATCATTGAGAGCCAATTGTCGAGCTACCACCATTGGGAGCCAATCAAACGATAGAACAGATCATGCAGTATAGTGATGATCGTGTTAAGAAGTTTAAAGCAATGTTGTGTCTTCATAATGGCGTTTTTGATGTGGTGCTCACTAGGATTATGGCCTATGAGACTCTAAAGCAAGTTTAGGATAAGCTGAAAAAAGAGTTTCAAGGTACAGAGAAGACAAAGCAATAGTAGATTATCAACTTGAGGAGGGATTTTGAGAACCTGAAGATGAAAGAGTCTAAGACTATCAAGTAAGATCCTAACAAAATCATGGTTGTTATAAACAACATCAAATTGCTTGGAGATCAGTTTACTGATAGCAGGGTAGTTGAGAAAGTCATCACTACACTTCCAAAGAGGTATGAGTCAAAAATATCCTCTCTTGAAAACTTGAGAGACTTGTCTACGATTACAAAGTTTGCACTCTTCAAATTACAAAGAAAAGAAAGGTTGAAAAAACAAGAAAGAAAAGCCAAGAAGAAATGGTGGAAAAAAGAAGAATCCGCCATGCTCTCACTATAAAAAAACCACTGATTTATAGAAGTATTGCAGGTTCAGACTAGACATAGTGCAGAGCTTGCAAGCACATTGGCCTAATAGAGAAAGTATGCAAAAACAAAGTGCGGGCACAACAGCAGTAGCCAGAGTAGCATACTACTCAGGCTCAAACTGCTAATGGGAATTATGCTCAAGAAGAGCAAGTGTTTGCAGCTTCATGTTTTGTATCAAGAAGTAATCGCAAAAGGTTGATTGATAGATAGTGGATGTACTCATCACATAACTTCAGATGAAAGCATCTTCAAAAAGATTGACAGAAACTGCATTTCAAAAGTGAGGTTTGAAAATGGCAAACTCAATCAAGCTAAGGGCAAAGGTGATTTGTTGATCAATATGGCATCAGATACTTAAGTAATTTCAGATGTTATTTTAGTACCTGAAATAAATCATAATCTCCTTAGCATTGGTCAATTTCTTTAGAATAAATACGCTGTTATTTTTAACGATAGTGGTTGCACCATATTTGATTCATTAACATAGGAAGTTGTGATAGTTTCAATGAAAGACAAAAGCTTTGTGTTGGATTGGAATTTGATAACCTTAAATGCCTATACCAGTTCAGTTGATGAAACAAATCTTTAGCACAAAAGATTGGGATATGTGAACTATAAGTCTCTTAATCAATTGTACAAAATAAATTTAGTTGTGAAGATGACCAAAATTGAAGAGCAAAGTGGTGTTTACGAAGTCTATCAACTTGGCAAGTAGGCAAGGCTTCTATTTTAACGAATAAAGCCTGGCGTGACAATGAAAAACTACATTTGGTCCATTCTAATGTATGCAAACCTATGAAGACACCTTTTTTAAATGACAGTAGATACTTCATTCTGTTTATTGATGACTACATGAGGTATTGTTGGGTCTATTTTTTGAAACAAAAAGCTGACGTAGTTGAAAATTCTAGAAGTTAAAAGTACAGGTTGAAAATCAAACACACAACAAACTGAAGATGATCAGGTCTGATAATGGAACCGGGTAACTTCAAACAAGTTTGAAAGCTACTGTGAAAAAGTTGGGATCCATCATCAACTCACCAATATTTCCATTCTGTAGTAAAATAGAGTGTGTTAGAGAAAAAATAGGACTGTGATGGACATGACAAGGTGTTTGTTGTTTGAAAGAAGCTTCCAAATGAATTTTGGGCCAAGACAATAAACACTTTAGTCTACCTATTGAACATATTGTTAACCAATGTTGTGAAAGAGAAGACTCCATTTGAAGCTTGGTTCAGGTATAAACCTTCAATCTTTCAATTAAAAGTATTTAGTTGTTGTTGAGAATCTTTAATTTAGTTTACAGCATTGAATAGCTAATCTTTAGGGATTATAGATGATTTTTAGAGATTCTAATTAGATATATTCTTTCCTTACATGATTCAATGCTTCATGTATATATATATGTACATATTTATGAGATATATATAGTTTTTGAGTGAATTTTTCCTCAATATATTAGAGTATTCATCTTTAATTTTGTCATGATATCATATTTTTTGTCCATTTTTTGGGCTTTTCTTTTTCGATTTTCAAAGTTTTATTCCAAAAACCTTAAAAATACAAATTGGCATTTTCCACCCTAGCCTTTCCCCACCATTGGAATAATTTAGTTCCAGCAGAGACTTTGGTTCAAGAGAAGTCTAGTAGATGGTTGTTGGATAGGCTTGATTTAAGGATATACACCAGAAAAGACAACAAAAAAGATACCATCATACAATCTACTCTATGCCTTGACTCTTCACTATCAGGTGAGTCTTTTTTACCTGAATGTGCTATTGATTTAGAATTAACAATAGCCCAACGAAAAGGTATTAGAACTTGTACTTTACATCCTATTTATGATTTTGTCTCTTATGATTCTTTATCCCTATCCTATAGAGTTTTTGTTTTGTCCTTATTCTCTATGTCTGTTCCACAGGATTGGAGAGAAGCTATCACTGATCCAAGATGGAAAAAAGATATGATAAAAAAAAATGCGGGCTTTATTAAGAAAATGAAACATGAGAATTGGTTAATCCTCCTGAAGGGCAAAAAATGGTTGGCTGAAAATGGGTGTTTAGCATCAAGTATAAAATTGATGATTCAATTGAAAGACTTAAAGCCAAATTAGTAATATAAGGATTCACTTAGAAATATAGAGTGAATTATCAAGAAACATTTGCTCTGATTGCTAAATTGAACACAAGTAGAATCATTTTATCATATGTAGTAAATCTCGATTGGGACTTACAATAATTTGATGTAAAGAATGTCTTTTTACATGGATACCTAGAAGAAGAAATGCATATGAAAGTTCTTCTAGGATTTGAGGATAAAGATACTCAAAGGAATGTGTCTAGACTGAAAAAGACCCTATTTGGACTAAACAATCTCTCAAAGCCTGTTTGTCCAAAAAAAATCTCCCAGAGCCTGCTTTGACAAATTTAGTAAGGTCATGATGTTATTTGACTATCGAAAAAAATAATGTTGATCATACTTTCTTTATAAAACATCACAGAGGTAAGATTATTTTTCTTATAGTTTATGTTGATAACATAATTATGAAAGGAGACGATAGAGAATAAATGGTCCAGCTTAAGAAACAATTGGCTTCGGAATTCAAAATCAATTACTTGGAAAAGTTACAATATTTCCTCTTAATAGAAGTGGCCAGATGGAAAGAGGGAACATTTATTTACCAAAGAAAATATGTCTTAGATCTTCTAGCAGAGACAGACATTCGGTTGCAAACCAATAGAATCACCTATTAAAAGTAATCACAAGTTACAAGCATGGATTGGTGAAATGGTCGATAAAGTGAGATATCAAAGACTCGTCAGACGATTGATTTAATTCACTCATACTCGACCTGATATAGCCTATGCAGTTAGTTTGGTAAGCCAATTTATGCATGATCATCACGAAGCCCATTGCAGGCAGTATTGCGAATTTTGTGCTATTTTAGGTTTGTACCAGCCAAAGGCATTCTCTTCTCCAAAAATAGTCATCTCAAGATAGAAGTATTTACAGATGCAAATTAGGTTGGCTCTCTTGATGACAAAAGGTGTAATGCCCTAATTTTCTTGTGTTTAGATTGTTAAATTTTGTCAACTAATTTGATTTGGTGTGTTGGTTAAGTGCCTTGTAAGTCTGGTTTAGGTTTGAGTTTGATTCTCATGTTTTGAGATTTTATTATTTAATTTTGAATTATGCCCAATTTGAGTATTTGGGCTTATCTTTTGATTTCATTAATTTGTTGATAAGAGAATTAATTTGGTTTAGTGGTTCAGCGAGTGGGTAAGTGTTATTTAATTTTAGATTTTATTTTTCAAATTTTATCCAAAATATTCCAAAAAAATTTGCTCCCTTTTGCTGTTTGCCCCAAGCTCCTTTTCACCTTATTTTTGTTTCATTTATCCTCTTGTTCCCGTTTTTCTTTTCTGTCCTTGTTTCTTGTTCTTCAAATTTTATTCTTGTGTTCTATCATCTCTCTTGCTCTATGTTTCATCGTGTCACTAGTCTGTCGATTGATTTTGTGTAAATGTCTTTTATTGAGTTGTTATAAAAGACTTTGGGGTTTTGATTTGGGATTTTCTTTTTGATAGGTTTCTATTAATGGTGAAATCTTTTGTTCTAGGAGAGGAACGTGTGGCATTAGACGAACCTCCAACAAATTAAGTCTTCTTATTAATTTGGGTTATTATTATTCTCATGGTAAGTATGTGCATATGGAATTTGGGACTCTTTTTCCTTAAGAAAAGAGTGGATTTAATTGGATTTAGTGCAACTAAATCAAAGTTGTAATTGTTGTGTTTTGGTGTCGTTTGTAGGATTCAAAGTACTCGTTTGAGTAGTGAATCAAAAATAGTACTAGGTGTGTGAAATTAACTTGAATTATTGTTTGAAACTCGAGAAAATTATGAAAAAAGGGATGTTTTTGAAACTATCCAGCACCACATGACCGTGTGGTAGGTCGTGTGGAGCACACGGTTGTATGGACCACACGGGCTAGCTTCTTGGGCCGATGGGCCTTTTGGGCCAATTTTAAGGCCCAATTAGGGGCCGAATAAGGGACTTAAAAATTGGGTTCGTGGGTATCATGTAGGCCCAGAAAAACATAAGTTTTAGTACATATATACATAAGGGTCAGCCTAGGAAATATGTCAACTAAGTTTGATTGTATATAAACTATATGTTATGTTGTGTTCTCTATAAGAAAATATATGTGTATGCATGCCGTAGGACTTATGATATATGTATGTATGATATTATAACCATGTTTATGTTTATGTTTATGTTTTGGGGTAGAATGTGACATGATGGAGGAAGTGTTATATGACAATTTTTATTGCAACTGTGGCGACTAGACCGCAAAACTTTTGTCTGGCAGCTCAGCTGCATATTTATCAATGGCATACCGCAACATATTGGTGTGATTAGATGGATCAACTCTTGTAGTCCTATTTGGTGTGATTAGATGGACAGAGATGATGTATAACAAATGTGGGTAGTATATGATATGATATGATATGATACGATATGAGTTATGATAAGATAAGATATTAAATATATTATGACATGATATGATAAAATATGATATTAGATATGCTCCGTAATGAAATCTGTTATGCTTTGTTACACTCTGATATATGTATATAATTATCACGATACGTGAGTCAAATCACACACTCGGCGTTAAACTCAAACATTTGTTTGTTTTGTTTCAGGCGATTCTCAGACTTAAGTTGGGTGGCGACTTTGGAGCTTGGATCTCACTTTTTCGGTTTAAGTATACATTGGACTCCCTTTTGTTTATATGGACCGTTTTGGATTTTCAAACATTTTAAATTTTGTTTGGAATGTTAAAAATTAGTTTGGTATTTGTTTTTACAAAAGTTTTTAACTTTTATTGACACTTAACTCAAGACAACTAAAAATGAATCACGGTTATAAAATCAGTTTATAATAATGTTTTTCGTTGCAAGTTTAATCGTAATTTGCTTAAGTGCTTTATCTTACAAACGAATTAATTGAAATAAATATGTTTTGGTAAAATTAACAAAGGTGGTTTTCTTCAACGTACTCACGGATTTTCAAAAATGGAATGTTATCAACAAGTTAACATGATTTCTTTTGAGGTAAAGACTTCTGTCAAAATGAGGAAATTTTGTTTTGGCGAGTAATGTAACATCTATAATCCAACCGTAACTTCCAGGCTGGGTTTGGGGTGTTATAAAAGATTTACAACAGGTTATTGTACTCTTGTGAGAGGAAACTTAATCACTTGGAGGAGCAAGAAGCAAAGTGTTGTTGCTCGATCAAGTGTATAGGCTGAATATAAGGTCATGGCTTAAGGTGTTTGTGAGATTTTATGACTGCAAAAGATATTGGAAGAGATAAAGTTATTGAACAAAAATAGATCAACTATTTATTGTGACAACAAAGCGACCATCAACATAGCTCAATATCCAGTGCAGCATGATAGGACCAAGCACATCAAAATGGATTGCCCTTTTATCAAGGAAAAATTAGCTAGTGATGTCTTAAATCTATCTTATCTAGCATCCAAAAAATAGTTGGCTGATGTTTTTACTAAAGGGCTTAGCTATAAGACTTATCATAATCTTCTTTGCAAGTTGGGCATGCGAGACATCTTTGCTCCAACTTGAGGGGGAGTGTTGAGAATTTTTGATTTATTTGACAACATTGAATAGTTAATCTTTAAGGATTATATCTGATTTTTAGATATTCTAATTAGAGATATTTTTTCCTTACATGATTTGCTACTTCATGTATATTTATCTATACTTATTTTTTATAAATATATAGTTTCTAAGTCAGTTTTTTCTCAATATATTAGATTATTTATCTCTAATTTCATTAGTTGTATATGTTTTGTTCATGTTCCATAGGTGAAAAGAAGCAAACTCGAAAGAAGATCGCGGCTTAGGATATTCCTTGGATATAGTAGCAATAAAAAGGGTACATGATCTATGACCCTTCTTCCAAGAAAATTGTAGTAAGCAGGGATGTGTTTGATGAAAAGAAAACATAAAGATGGGATGCTCCTATAGCTAAGATGCTCATACAAGAAGAGCTTGAGCAAGTGTTACAGCTTGCAGATAATCAAACTAAAGAAAAAGACTTTCATGACGTACCCGTAAGGAACACGCGTCTAATTGCTGAAATCTATCAGAAGGTTGACGTTGTAGTTCTTGAACCTGCGAACTTCAAAGAGGCTGAAACAATAGAAGGCTGGATGGATGCAATAAGAGCTAAGTTGAACATGATTTACAAGAACTAGACATAGGAGCTTGTTGATAGGTCATCACATAAAAAAGTTGTTAGTGTTAAATAGGTGTTCAGAACCAAGCTCAATGCTGATGGTTCACTCAACAGGTTGTAGGCAAGGTTGGTTGTGAAGGGTTTCAATTAGCAAATCAATGTCGATTATTGGAAACATTTTCTCCAGTAGCAAGGCTTGATATGATCAAACTGTTGTTAACTTTGGCGACTTAAATGAGATAGAAGATCCATATTGATGATTACTTGCAAAATCCATATTGAAGATCTATATTGAATAGCTAATCTTTAGGGTTTCAAAAGAAATGAAGATCCAAGAGCCTGGTATGCAAGAATTAATGATTACTTGCAAAATTTGAGATTTGTGAAAAGCCCCAGTGAGCCAACTCTTTATGTGAAGAAAGTCAAAAAAAGTCACAACTTTAATAGTATCTTTGTATGTTGATGACTTGCTTGTAACTGGGAGCTGTGATGATTTGGTGGAGGAATCCAAGCTGCGAATGGAGAAGATGTTTAAGATGTTAGACCTTGGCGAAATGAGATACTTTCTTGGCATGGAAGTACAACAATTTTAGGAAGAAAAATTTATCAGTCAGCAAAGCTTTGCCTTAAGAATCTTGGAAAGGTTTTGCATAGAAAGGTGAAAATCAGCAAGCACATCTAGGGCACTTGGAGAAAAGCTTAGCAGTAATAGCGATTTTGAGAAGGTTGACGAGAAAAATTACAGAAGTCTCATTGGTTGCTTGTTGTATCTAACAACAATACGACCAAATATTATGTATGCAGTGGGATTGTTATCAAGGTACATGCACTACTGCAATATCGCACATTTTAAGGTTGCTAAGAGGGTGTTGAGATATATTAAAGGAACCGCCAACCTTGGCGTGCGGTTCATGAAGGCAGATATATTGAAGCTTGTTGGCTACACTAGCAATGGTTGGGCAAGATCAATGGATGATATGCGAAGCACTTCTGGATATCTCTTCTCACTTGGTTCTAGCATGTTCTCCTGGAGTCCCAAGAAGTAGCTAACTATTGCTTAATCCACGATTGAGGCGGAGTATATGGCTGCAGCAGCAGTAGCTATTAGCTAAGCAAATTGGTTAAGAAAAATTCTAAGTGACTTGAATCTTGTGCAGGATGACGCAACGCAGATTTTGTGTGACAATCAATCCTCCGTTACAATTGCTAAGAACCCTGTCTTTCATGGGAAGACAAAACACTTCAAGATCAAATACGATTTTGTGAGAGAAGTCGAACAGAGCAAGGAAGCGACTCTAGTTCATTGTAGCACAGAGTCAGCTGGTAGACATTCTGACCAAGCCTCTTGGAAAAGCGAAGTATAAGAAACTAAGGAATGAAGACCAAGGAAGAGTATTGTGAGATGGTCATTCATGCAACAACTTGCTCATTTAGCGGACATCATTGGTGCAAGTTATCTGGCAAACAAGCTATTTGGTGGACAGCCATTGGCGAACTGTCCAAATGTGAATAAGGCTCGCGGATAAACAAGACGTAAATTGTTTTGCGGACGGGCATGCAGGCCTTGAAGATGTGGACTATCCCAAAACTTTTGATATAAGCTAACAAGTTGTCAAATTGTTTAGAAAAGTTGTCTGATTATTTTATTTATTTTTATTTTGATAGGATAATTTGAGCAGTGCTGATTAGACAGAAATCAACCAATGAGTAATCCCATGTACCTATACTTGCCAGCTTGTCAAGTTGTTAGTAATTTTTTCCTTAGTGAAGGCTATCCTTTGTATGTAAACTATTGTAATTAAAACAGAAAAACATAGCAATTCACATTTGATTGCTAAACCTTGATCTGTCTTTCCATTCTTCCTTGCAAAGGAAAACCAACAGTACTACTATCTTGCTTGAGCGAATGTCAGAGATGGTTATATGTACCATACGGTTATTTTCAATTTTCCTTAAGCTTTCTCAAGTATTTGGAAGGTCATATCCCTATAACTATGTCTCGTTATACATCAGAAACCAATGTTGGACAAGAAAAATGGAAAGTATGATAAAAATAACTAAGAACTGGCTCCATCAAAAAAATAACTGCTCGGTAACGAGTAAAAACTGAAAACAACAATATACTCATAGTTCATGAAGAGGATATTTACGGCAAAAGATACCTGACAGATTGATGACCGCAAAAATTGATTGACGGGTAAAAGGAGATCCAGGCCAGAAGCATAGAAGCAGATGCGAAAAAGGTCAAAAAACCTCCTGTGAACCCAGCTAAAAGATAAGCCTGCCATTCCAAAGTTGTTTATATTATAGCCAAAGTTATCTATATTATATAAATCAAGAAAATCTGCATGAATTTTAACTAGCAAACGACACTGATCAGACCACATACCAAAGTTAATAAAGCATAAAATCCAAACGCTCCCCAGAATCTTGCCTCATCAGATAGTGCCTGTAAGATTCATTTAGCCACATACCATACATATTAAGCACACAAACTGAAATACTGCTAAAACTGTTGCATGCATCCTAACTGACCTGGTGATCATAAATTTATGCATAGGTGGGCAAGATTCAGTTATTATCTTGCAGAACACTTAAAAAGTACATTTTCAGTATTTCAACTTTTATCTTTTAGTCATGGTTAAGTGAGATTCATGTTTGCAGTCACTTGAATGAAACTTGGGAAACATACAGGGTATACAAGTATAAGCTCATACATAAAAGAACTGCACAGGTGCAATTTGTGCTGGACATAGTAAAATAAGCTAGTTCTTAGTCAAATTCGTTAATAAAAATTGAATCTAAAATGTTTACCTCTTTTGATGTCTTTAGAATTGAAACATCTTGAGAAAGGGGGAGAACACGAAAAACAGTTCTTGGGATCAACAGACCAATAAGTGAAATGGGAGTGAACATCAAGAAAGCTAAGTAGGGATTAGCAAACCTGCATATCAGTTTCAGCACGTCAAGAAATATTTCAGATATTTGACATTCAAACAATACAATAAAAAAAAAATATCCCATTTGCATCTTCCAGCTTAAGATATACAACCAACCAGTTCATTCCATAACTAGAAAATAGCAGTCTCAGGATGGAAAATATAACTGGGAAAATAATAGCCAGCATAATTCCAGTAGCATGGAGGATCATTCCTGCAAAATATCCAACAAATTTGAATACATTATAGGCATCCACACTCCAAAGCAGCTTAAAGAGAACTAACCATTTGCTATTCAGAACACAGAAGCAGAACTTATTAATGGAAATTATTAATTAAAAACAGTAGTACATTGATTATTAAGTATAGATTGGAATGCATAACAGATAAGAATTGTCAAATAAAATAATGATCTGCAGCCATTTTACCTTTTACAAAATCATAGAAGGTCGCAAAACAACAATATAACCCATAATTCATCATACGTAACAAGAAAGGCATAATCAGGAAGATGGCAATGGGAATGCTATGAAGCACCAGAGCTATCCTTCTAGAGTAGAAAATCTGAAACATGCACAATCAGAATGAAAACGTTTAATATACACATCAAAGAAATACCAGTGCCAAGTGCATACATACATGAACAGAACCTACCATGAACCAAGTTAAGTAGTCGAAGAAAACAGCTTGTTCATCATTGTAGTCATGAGCATCACCAAGGGATTCTCTTTCATGGTCATTTTTAAGCTTAGAAGACTCTGCAAAGGCCCTAACTGTGCTATATAAATTGTCTCCACGTGCTTGCATGCTACCAGGTCTGCATTGAAAACAGATGGGCACATGTATGTGTGAGTGGAAGTGCATAATAAAAAAAAGTGTAAATTTCCACTAAACTGATTCTATACCACAGGAGCAGATATAATGCATACAATAGTCGGTCCACTGTATCAGAGGAGGCATGATAATGATAACCACCAAAAAGAAAAATAATATCCAGGCCAGGAATACTGCCATAATCTTGGGAAAACATCCTGTAATCTGTATCTCCAGGAATAACAGGGAAAATATCCTGCAAGGATATTGAACCATTCATGTTTGACTCAGTTATACTATCGATATAAGCAGGTGCAGAAAAATAAGTTGGGTTTAACAAAATAGGAACTAAGTACAAATATTTTCATGGTCAGCAGAAATAAATAACGGTGTGATTACCTTCACAAGGGAACGTGTTTAAACAATAAATTAAAGTAACTAGTAGAAGCTCCAAAAAAAATAATGTGCACTAGAACAAGAATATATACTAGAAAAGGATAAAGTAAGACCTGAGCTGCACTATTTGCCATGGGATATATGGCTGATTGAGCATAAACATACGAAGGCCAAGAACCAGGTCCAGATTGGCAGACTACATCTGTAGTTTCAACAAATATGTAGCTTAGGCATGACAAATAACCAAAAAAAAAAAGGGAAGTTCACACATGTCTACTAAGAGTAATTTTCGATATTTTTTTTCGATATTTTTCTTGATTAAGGTGGTATGAAATAAATTATAGCTTAATTTATCACAGACAGCTCTTTATTACATCATTAAAAAAAAGTTTGCTTAAGTAATGACATAACCACTGGTATGAACAATGATTTCAGCGCTTGGGAAAAGAAAAAATTAGCACTGATTTATATCCTACCTAGACCTCCTGTCCCAGTCGCTTCTACATTGATAAAAGCTCCTATGGAATCACGCCATTTATGCGTCCTCATGAAGCCATTAGCTCCCTAACATATCAGAAGAAAAACAATACCATGTCTATATGAATAGAATGTTCAGGAAGATTTGAATCTTCAGATAAAGTTAAGAAAATAGTGTCAGCTTAAGGTTTGGTTTTGCCAGTTTGATTTACGTCTTGCTGTTCTCCCTAGCACTGGCACAACTCCTTGCTATCATTCCTATTGAGAGGGTCTGAAGTTTTGTCAACATATGTCCCAAAATATATGTCTACTAAAGCAAATTTAGGCATTTCAAGTTTTATAATATATCACTCATGATAAATTAAACTTCTTTTCCTTTGTAAAACTGCAGCATTTGAACCAAACTAATAAGTCTACTTAAAAACAAAGCATTAGCATATCCTTACCAGTAAAAAAGATTCTTCTGCACCATTAAATAATAAAATTATAGGCCGAGGTGGGACCCATCCAGAGTCTATGATTAGTCTTGCGATTTCCAATAGTGATGCTGCAAAGACAAAGCGTCAGATAGATGTGTTCAAAATATAGCCAAAATAATTCCTGCAATCAAGCTAAAATATTCAATGTAGATACCAACACATGAACCACAATCAGCAGCACCCGGAGAACCAAGTGTAGTATCAAAATGAGCATTAACTAGAACTGATGGATCGCTGTGTTTTGAGTCTATTGAGGATATCCTGTCATTATATAAAACAAAGAAGATAATACCATTTGCTAAAAGTTTCAAGACAAACAAATCGCCTCATTGTCTACAACTCCAAAGATTATAAAGTTTTGGGGAATCTTTAATCTAATAAATCCTTTGACATTAATTCCATGGTTAAGCTAAAACTTACTCACCAATCACTACTTTTAAATGCCTTAAACAATGATATCAATAGCTCTTTCCTTTCATTTTTAATGAGTCTAACACCTTAATTAGAACTTTCTGATATAGTGTTCAATTTTCTTATCCATGATCAAGCTTGAAAAACAAAGTTTCACTCACAATTTTGATTTTTGACACCGTAAATGATATGGCAGGTGCAAGTTGAACAATTTCTTTCTCTGGTCATGCATTATAAAAGAACCAGTATATAACACCAATCAAGAAAATGGATTTCCCCAACTACTTCCATTGCATTTAGGATTTAGCACAGTATATACAAATCCAACCCAAAAAGTTCTACTCAATTTCAGAAACTTACCTCATTAGAATATTGGTAAGATTTCTGTAAGCAAATGATATGCCGTGGCCTAAAAACAACATAGCGAATGACCCACTAACAACATTCTCTTCAATTTCAATTCTGCAAATTATGTCAGGAACCAAATCAAGTTAAGCGAGCATCTTCAAAAGAGTAACGAGAATACAAAATCCATTTGCTAATCAAACAATTAATTCAGCTTAGAAACAAATGTATTGCATACCAACCTAATATTAGATCCAGCTCTCTCCTTCATCCTTTCCAATTGTGCCTTAATATACTCAGCTGCTGCTCTCAAGCCCGGACGTCCTTCCTATTGAATAAAGAAAAAACACACATAATTACAAAAACAAACTCAAGCTCCAGAAACAAAACATAGTTAACAATTCTTATTACATTTTTTTTCCATTTCAGCTAGATTAGAATAAATTCAACTCTCCACAGAGTTCAACTTCACTTTTAAGTAACCTTTATGCAATCAAAACGTGAAAATTACTCCAACTGTTCTGTTTCTTTAAAGCACATACGTACAAGGAATCCTACTTTTGAATATATCTATTATATATATAAGTTTACAAAGTGGCAAAGGCAGAAAATTCTTTTAGCTAAGCAGAAATGGAATTTTAATTTTTAATAGGTTATATCTTTATATTTTTAAAAAATTAAATTAAATTATTATAATTTTAAAAGGGTTAAAATATAATTTTATTTTTACTAATTTAAAATTTTAAAAATTTTTAAAGAGTGAAAATAATCCATTTTAGCACCTGCGAGCCCCTAAATTAGCCTCTGGATATGATATTGCAAATAGATGAGAAAACTTGGACAAAAATTGAGCGTACTTTTGAATAATGAGCATTCATCCTACACTAAGTCGAATCCGGATAAGAAGGAATTATGGAAAGCTTCATTTAATAGGCATAAAGAACAAGCGGAAGTGGTGAAGTTAAAGGATATTTAGACGCACTTGTCGATTTCCGATATCATGTGATAAGATTCGAACATGCTCGACAGCTCTGGCTTCGGAGAATCGATCAAGAGGCGCGTCGATCCCCAAAGGCTTAATGAACTTTGTGTAGATTACGGAGTGAACCACAAACGACATCAGACCATACATGACCGCCAAGGAAAACAACAATTTGAATCCGGGAACATCCCTGGCGTCGAACCTTGACACCATAATTATCTTTTTTTCTAAAAAGAAAAGAAAAATCCGAAGCTCGATCTAACAGTATCCCGTTTCTTTTCTTGTATTGTAGAGATGATAAATCAAGATGCAGGAATCAAAGTTTTATAACATTAAAATAGTGAAAAAGAAGGTGAGTTTTGTTTTCTTGCAGAGTAGTTGGAATGAAGAACAGTTTAGACATGGGAGTAACAGAAAGCTAGAGGAGCAGAGGAAAGAAAGGGAGGAGGAGAGAGAAAGAATTATTTTTTTCCGTGGATTTCGTGCTTCCATTAATGTCTGCTACAGCCCGGGAATAACTAACACTTCTTCTTACGTCCATTATTACAATTATATCACAGTGGCAGCTCACTTTACCCAGCGCATTGAACTTCATGAAAGTGAGATTTTCTTTAGTAAAAACAATCTTCAGTTTTTATATTAGCTAAATTTATCCTTTTAAAAAAATAAAAATAATTTAATCTTTGTCAATTTTAAAAATATAAGGAAAGTAATTCATAACATTTACTTTTTCTATTAATGAATCCTACTTTTGATTAGTATAATAATAAATTTAACTTTTAATGTTCATACATTTTATCAATTTGATCCTAATTTTAAAATTAAATAAATTAACCTTTAACATTTACACATTCTATAAATTTGGTCTTTATTAATAAAAAATTATAAACTTCAATATATATATTGACACAAATTCTCAAAATTAAAAAAATTACATATATAACTTTAAACTTTGCTTGAAAAACTTTCAGTTTTATCAATTGATTAAACACAAATCAATGGAACAAGCTTTTATCTTCTCTTACAAAGAAAACAATTAAAGCTCTTGATGTTATCAACAACAAATCGAGAGGAAACGAAATGACTCAAAGGGTGGTTGGAAGTATTTTTTTTCAACCACTGATGTTATAGAACCAAGTAGGAACAAGTGTCACGGGTCGCAGATCAAAGCCCGTGATCATTATGCACAAAAAGTCCCATAGAGGTCAACTTATGAAATGAGGCTCATTTGATTCGCTTGAATTGACCCGATTTATGGAACCCATAGAAAAACCTATCTACTTAAAGCATTGGTGGCCTAGTGAAACACTTCAATAAAACTAGAGTTACCAAGGTAAATAGTGCAAATCCTAAATGGCTAAGATTGTATAAAGTTTAAATCTCTTAGGAATCTCAATTGTAGATAAGCATAAATCTTAACCGTCGATGTAACTCAATTTGTACTGATGGTTTTGGAGGAGCTCAATTATAAATAAAAGCTTTCCCCCTCATTTGTATCCACTTAGTTATAATCCTTCATAGTAATTAAATACTATTGAGAGCATGTACTCAAAAACTTGGCGTGCACTTTCTTTTTGTGGCTTTCTCTGATTGTTCATAGCTTTTTCCTTTTCAGAGTTGCTTACGCTTTGCTTCAGTGCCTTGGAGAATTTCTACTAGAATTCTCAGTTTTCGTGAATAGGCTGACTTAGGCAGGATTTGAACCTAAGAAATTGCCTAAGTTGTGCGGTTTGCCAAAGTAAAGATCTAGCCCTGTGACAATTGGTATCAAAGTCAGTGCTCGAAGGCATCGGTTGAGATGACAAAAGGAGAAGACAAACAGAATGTCTCGATGGAGACTCGTGGGAGGTCTAAGAAAAATAGTAGATAAAAGGATATGTTCTCAGCTTTGAAAGGTCGAATGACCAATCTTGAGAAAACCATGGATGGTGTGAAGGAAACATTCGAGGTAGTTGAGGAACACACCGATGAGTTAGACTCGATGAGGGACCAACTCAAGGACTTTGTGATAGAGACTATTAATTTCAATCAGGGTGCAATGAGAGAGACCCTCAATGTCGCTTTGAAATGTCGCTCTTTTATGGTGGCATCGTAAGTCCACAGATGAGAGATGATGTGGTACCACAATCAGGAGTTGGGAGGAGTTCCAAAAAGAACTAAAGAAGCAATTTTACCTGCAATATGCCGAGGAGGAGGCTCAGGCTAAGTTGCATTAACTTACGCAACAAGGTACTATTCGAGAGTATGCCAGAGACTTTAGTGAATTGATGCTTCAAATCTTTGACTTGAGTGAGAAAGAAGCTTTCTACTAGTTTAAAGACAAGTTGAAGATGTTGGATCTGGTAGCTTAAGCATAGTATTTTTGTCAATATACACTTGTAATTTTTTTCGAATAGATTGGTTAATAAAATAAATTCATTGATTACATTAATATACTTTGTATAATTGTCCTCACATGGTTTTTGCACACAAAGAAAAATGGAAGAAAATATTGCTCATTAGTTGTCTAAATGTTTAACTAATACTAAGTGGCATTACGTGGTCAAATTGTAATATGAAAAGACAACTTATAGTAGTAAATGAACCTAAACATGTCCTTAGTCTAAACTGATTGGAAGACTAATATGTCATCTATCAAGTCTAATTGGGGAGATGTCTTATCTTGGGCATCGAAGCGGATGACTCCCAAAAGATAGAGACAAAGATGTGACTGGCTGGATTGACAGTACATTGGACATGACCCAAGCAGAATAGATCTTAAATCCATTTATGGATTTATTCAGTTGTAATGTTCATAGTGTGGCATACCTAAATCATGAATTGATGATAGACTATGTACGCATGACTCGTATACTTTGATGTAAGTAAAAGCCTGAGTTCAAATATATAAGGAACCGAAAGCTAGTACGTTGGGTGTGCAACTTTAGTAGTATGTAGCACCATTCACAATAGTGGAATTCATAGCCCAAAACATGGGTAAATGATATCCTCTCATTGGCATTACATGTTTGATAAAAAGTAAATGTGCTACGGTTCGTTCGTTTTTGTGATGGATAACTTGATCACTATTTGATAGTGATTGACTTTTCATGAAAGAAGATGTAATGGATACCATGAGATAAAATAGAATCAAACTGGGAGAGCGAATATTATCCCAAAGATATCAATGATATCCTATGAGGGTAATATACTTATGATAAGGTCATTGAACGAGCATTGAGTAGTTGCTTTCATAATGCTATGTCGTTGGGAGAGCTCAGTCACGATACTATAGTGAAATGACTTCGTGACTAAATATAATTACTAGGCAAAAAACTAAAAATTAATTATAAATCATTTTAGCCTCAACTACATATGTCCAATCAGTCCCTCCGCTAGCATAGTGAACATGTTAAGCTGTGACATATTGAACGAATTTTCTCAAAATTTTACCAGGGTAAAATTGTCAAATTTTTACTAGGGGTAAATTGGGATGAGAAAATTATTTAATATGTAAATATTAAAGTTTATTATGGAAAAATAGAAAAATTGAATCAGGTTGGATCATATTACAGAGTACTAGGTCAAAAAGGCCCAGGAAGTACTCAGAATTGAAACCGATGTAAGAGAGGCCCAAAATCCCTCATATAACATGAAGGGGTGCTGGGAAATGTGCCCATATTTTAGTAAATATGTAATTGTTTTCTATGTATTTAAATGATGAATAAATAAATTTCACATTTCACTGTTATGTCTTATGTATTTCTATCTTTCATATTTTGCATGCATAGCGAAATTGAGAGAATATTTGTCTAAGTTTAAACTGATGATAAGTGGCATTGTAAGAACATTTACATTACAAGAAAGATAACTTACTTCAGTAGATAACCTAAACAAGTTCGTAATCTCGTAAAAGAATTAAAGTGAGCATTTGATTTAAACATTGAGAAGGATTATTATGTTGTCTAATATTCCAATTGAGGAGATGACTAGTCTTGGTTATCGGAGCAGTTGACTCCACGAGTAGAGACATAGATGTATTCATTGGCAGAATGATACATTGGACTGGACCCAAGATGAATTAATTCTAAATCCATTTGTGAATTAATTCACTTGTCACATTCATGGTGTGGTTTACCTAAATCCTGAGTTAGTCACTGACCATTCGTATGTAACACGTATGCTTTGATATAAGTAGAGGCTTATGCTCTACAGATGATTAAGCTGATAGCCGATATGTTGGGTACATGACCCGTGTGTGGTATGGCTTTATTAGCAATGATGGAATTTATAACTCAGTTAAAGAGTTAATGATATCCTCTCATTGGCATTGTATGGATTGATAACTATGAAACGTGATCACAGGTTGCTTGTTCTCGAACGAGCAATTTATCACAATCATTTGTTGATAGTTATTGTAACACCCCTCACCCACATCTGTCGTCAGATTAGGGTATGAGGCATTACCAGACTTACACTAACACAATTATTCGATTTCGACACACAATTTCCACGTAAATTTTAAACTTTTTTATTCATATTCATAACGTTCATAATATGGGCCTCAAATGATACATTCGGTGAGAACCGAACCAAATCGAAACTTTTTAGACACTTAGAAAAATTTTACTCAAAACAGGGCACAAACCCGTGTGGTGCAGGGACAAGCCTGTATGGGCAGGTCGTGTGGTTGCACACGCCCATGTCCCTACCCCGTGTGGATTTATTTTTCAATTCAAACCTACAAGGGTTTTCACATGGCCGAGCACACGCCAGTGTCCTAGGCCGTGTCCTTCACACAGTCATGCACATGCCCGTGTCTCTGCCCGTGTGCAAAAACCTGGTTTTTTTGTTTTTGAAGTTAGCATACAATTTATGTCACACAGCCAAGCCACACACCCGTGGGCTAGGCCGTGTCCATCACACGGTCGAGACATACGGTCGTGTCTCCATCCGTGTGTTTACTACTGGACATTTAATTTTCATAAATTCAGATGCAAAGGACACACGACCTACTAGCACGCCCATGGGGCTGGCCGTGTGTGACATACGGCCTAAACATACGCCCATGTGTCTACCCGTGTGGATAAATATAGGCTATTTTCCAAGCCAATTGCAACCTTGAAACACAAGCAAATACACACCATTTTTGCCAATACTCAGCATAATATAATAACTCATTCAAACATCCTCAATATGACATTTATATACTAATTTCTATCTACCATCAACAAGCATACACATCCACACACATTCCACATATACTATGCAAGCTTGCACTTTAATAGATTACATCACTTTAACAAAATATAACTTAACCATTTATGGCTCATTTCAAATGGCCAAATACCAAATCACCACTAACAATATAAGACCCAAAAGGACTATGACATAATACCAAAAGATTTGACCACCTATACATACCATAATTTCAAAGTTCAATTTCAAAATACCAAAATGATTGTTGATAGTGTTGATGGAATCCCATTGATCACCGAACCTCAGATTAACTTGACGAACCTATAAAGGAAGGGAAAAGAGAAGGGGTAAGCTATAAAGCTTAGTAAGTCTATATGCAAATAATGGGCATTTAAAGCTTAAAATTTCATATTTAATAAAAAATAAGTGTAACACCCTGATTTTCGAGATTTTTCGGGGTTTGTGAATTTTAGTGAAATTTTAAAATTTTGGTGTTCTGAAGGTTGAAAATGTATGTACATGTGTTAGTGGGCCTTTAGAAGGCCCAAGCTTAAGTTAAAACCCTGTAAAATATTAAGTTGGATTTTCAAGTGAAAGGGGACTTGGTTAAGTGGGCCTTTAAGAAAAACCGTGGGAAATATGTCACAAAGGGAGCATTGGGAGAGTGGCAAGGTGGCGCCACTAAGCTCCTAAAAAAGTGGCGCCTAAGTGGGTATTCAAAGACAAGGGTTCGAGTTATAGGGTAAGCGTAGTGTTCTTTTTAATTTTTAAGCATGTGCCGGGCATGTGCCTAACTTAAGTGAATTTCGGCAAGGGTTTTTAGGGACTTGGGCCGATTGCTTTAGAGAGATTATTAGGGTTATATCTTTTTCTATTTTCTGTCATAAGAATTAGGGTTAGCCACCTTAGGAATTAATCTTCTCTTTTACTGTCAGAAAAGCTGAAACTTGCCTCCCTAGAAAGCTTCTAGCTGATTTCTTCTTCTTCACCTCTACCATTATTTTTTCACTTTTCTTTTTTCCTCTTTGATCTCTTCCCTAGCCGAATACCCTCCTTACTCAGATCCACTCTTTCTTTTGCTTTCATCCCTCTCAAAATCAACCATAGCCGATTGCTCAAAGTGCCAGAAATCCCGAAAACTGCTTTCTTTTGCCGAATCTTTCTAAGCCAAATTACCCATGTTCCTTTCACCTGTTGTGGCCGATTACTACATCCCCTTGAGCCACATCATTGTCGACACCATCACTCAAACTCATAGCCCAAATCGCCATCTTTTTCTCTAGTTGAAAAGCCAAAATCACCATAGTTTTAGGGAGATAGCCGAATTTGCAAATCTCAGAGGTAAGGGTTCTACTAACGTTTAAGGGTCAGATTTACATCAGATCTGCATAGGAATCGAAGAGAAATCATTGGTAAGTGTTTAATACCTCAGATCTGTACATTATTTCATGTTTTGGAAAAGCTGAAAGTCCCTAAAGTTAGGGGATTGTCGATTTGGACTTTTAGTAATTCAAAGTGGTATTTTTATTCTTTTTGAGTGATAGTTAGCGAGGAAGGTGATCAAGCAAGGAGTTGAAGGCATCGGTATCACCAGATCTAGATCTAGTGCACCTAAATCGTCAGAGGTAAGTTTTCATGGCCATTAAGGGTGTGGCCGAATGTGGTAAGGGATTGTGGTTTTGGTTTTTCGTAGATCTATTGATTAATCGAGTAGATATTGGGTTGTAGGAACTGTCGCATAGGAGATCTCGTCAGTGGAACTGCAAAACAGGTGTGTGTTTCGAACACCCTTCAATGCTCAAATCGGCAAAAGCCGAAAAGCTGAAATGCTGAAATTCTGGCATTTCGAGAGCTTGTGAGTGTGCGAACGCTCTCAAGTTGGTAGGAGAAGGTTGGTTTTGGAATCGGCACTATCAGGCGGGCTGACCGCGGAATTTTGGGCGCTACGGTAAGTTGGGCCTCGGTAGGCCGAATATGGGCCCAATGGGCAATTTGGGCCCAGTTGGGTAAAAATAGGTCTAAAGGCAATAATATGGATTACAGGCATAAAAACTATTAAAACAAGATAATGTATTAGAAATTAAGGCTTAAATGGGCCTAATGGGCTAAAATGGCATGGTAGAGCCCATTAGGGGTTTTAGGTCCTAAGTGCTAAAACGGATAAACTGAATTAAATGAGTTTCTGTAATAACCACTGTAATAGTAGAAGCTGTAATAATAATAAAAACTGTAATAAGAGAACAAAATTACTGAAATACCCTTAGGGTAAGAAATTACTGATTTACCCTTAAATATAAAATTACCATTATACCCCTAGGGCTAAAATCGACTGTACTGCTTGATATGACTGTTACTGTTACTGCATACCATGATATGTATCTGTTGCATGGGTTGGGTTTTATAATGGAGGAAGTGTGAGTGGCACTGCCACGTTACTGAAAGGGGCTATGCCTCGTACTGTTACTGAAAGGGGCTTTGCCTCGTATACTGTTTATCTGAGAAGCCATGCTGCGACTGTGGTGTGTGGGCTGGGTGGGTCGAGTTATTCCCCACATGGTGTGTTGGCTGGTACGGGTGGTGTGTAGCGGTTGGTGGGTTGAGTAGTCTCCCCAATTGGGTTGCATTCATACTGTTATACTGTACTGTACTGTTATGGGCCTATGGGCCAAACTGTTATCTGAATAGGGCTTCGGCCTAGTATCTGTTATAAGGCTTTGGCCCAGTATCTGTAATTTGAATAGGGCTTCGGCCCAGTATCTGACTGAGACTGGTTAGGGCTCAAGCCCAGTGGGCTCGAGCCGATGTGGGCTTTGGATGGGTTCTGCACACACTGAGTTTTCCCAAACTCACCCTTCTCTTTCCATCCTTACAAGTGAGCCCTAGATCGTGACTTGGTTGTTGGGAGGGATTCAGAGTGGCCACGAAGACTAAACTCGTATTTTAATTGGTTTATTAATTTAATTACTTTTACTATTGGTTTTATTTTGTTATGGGTTGTAATAAGGCCACTATATCTGTTTTTATTTGGGACTTTCAACTATTTTATTTCATCCACAATTACACATTATTTTCGAAAATTAAACAAATGTTTTCTTAACCAACCTGTTATTACAAGAGACGAAGTAAGATAATAAGGTTAAAGTGAATCGCTTAACAAATGAATTAGAGATTAAGTTGAATAGTTATTAAAACGGGAATTTCCAAAAAAAAAGTCAAGCATTGCTTTTCAAAACTCACCATCGGACTTAGGAAATAGGGCGGCGTAGGATAGTCTAGGTGGTGTAGCACACCGGACATGGCCATAACGTCTGGGCCGGGTTCGGGGTGTTACATTTAGTGGTATCAGAGCCCGGTTGCAACAACTCGGCTGTGGATCGGGTCCAAAAAGGGTTTTCAAATATGTAGAGTCCAGAAGGGTATTTTTGGAAAATCAGATTTTCGGAAAATTTTTGGTTTTAAAAGGTTTTTTTTCCCTTCAAATTGTAGTTTTTAAAACAGGTTGTTTGAAACATTGATTTTTTGTTAAAGAGGCCTCAAACTATTTGATCTGATAAATCGGAAAGTGGCACACTGAATCCCCGGCACCAAGTTGTAAGTATTTTCTGCCTTAACTTCTGTACTGTACTGAAAATAAAACTGTAGATAGTACTGAGCCTTGGATGTGATACTATAGGTGAGGTAGTATTAAGGCTATAAAACTGAGACTGTAGGGTAAACTAAACCCTAGGAAACTGAGATAGTAGCTAAGCTACGATCGCGCGAACACAACTCTGAAATTTTATCTATTCATAAGATATTCTGTAATAAACAACTGATGTCATAAAATTCGTAAATCAGATAATCAATATGAGTACAAGAGCTACTCGTGGACGAGGCCGTGGACGAGGCCGAGTTAGTGCTCTAGCTGGATCGTCGTCTTCTGAGCATATGCCAGCTGGAGAGGCACGACCACCGGTTGAGGATAATGGGCCGTACGATCGGGCTGCAGGGGATGATGCTTTGTCCCAGGCCATGCTGAGAGTTCTGGAAAGGGTGGCCGGAGCTAATGTTGGGCCAGTGAATAGGGGGTCCATTTCTGAGCGACTCCGGGCCAATGGAGCGGAAGTTTTTAGGGGCATATTTGGAGTGGCCCCGAATGTGGCTGAGTACTGGTTGGAAGCCACAGAGCGAATTATAGATGACTTGGACTGCTCAGTGGAGCAGAAGCTGAAAGGAGCGGTATCATTGCTGAGGGACGAGGCGTATCAATGGTGGATCACTGTGAGAGAGGGTACCCCAGCTGAGAGGGTAACTTGGGAATTGTTCAAGCAGTCTTTCAAGGTAAAATATGTTGGGGCTAGTTATGTGGACGCACGAAGGAAGGAATTTCTGAACCTGACCCACGGTAGTAAGACTGTGGCTGAATATAAGGCAGAATTTCTACGATTAAGCCGGTATGCTAGTGGCATTGTTTCCACCAAGTATGAGCGTAGTGTTCGGTTCGAGGATGGCCTCAGAGATAAGCTGAGAGTATTGATAGCGCCGCAGAGGGAGCGCGACTTTGCTGCACTGGTGGAAAAGGCTAAGATAGCCGAGGAAGTAAAGCAAGCTGAAAGGCGAAATCGCAATAGGGATCGCAACCGTTTTAAAAAAGATTCTAGAACATCAGGAGCTGCAAACCAGAATTTTAAGAGGGCTAGAGTAGAAGAACCAGTGCAAGCTGTACCAGTGAATGTTGTTAGACCACAGGCTTATGGAGACTGTGGCAGAGTTCATCAAGGAGAATGCTGGAAACGCAGTGGAGCTTGTTTTCATTGTGGGTCTAAGGATCATCAGGTTAAGGACTGCCCACAGAAGCCAGCTCAGGTTCAAGTTATTGATCAGAGGGTTACTCAGCCTGCGCGAGGAGGATTGCCACCGCCAAGGGGACGTGGTCATGGTAGAGGAGGCAATAGTAATGGACGTGGTCGTGGAGCACCTGGCAGGGGTACTGGTAATGCTGAGGCTCGTCAGCCAGCCTTAGTGTATGCTGCTCGCTGCCGCGATGAGGGTGATGCACCTGATGTTATAACTGGTACGTTCTTAATATATCATACACCATACACTGCTTTAATTGATGTGGGTTCGACGCATTCGTATGTTGCTTGTGAAATTTCTGGGTCGTTGGGTGTGCATTCTGAGGAAACTGTGAGTGGGGTAACTGTGATTAGTCCTTTAGGTCACTCTGTTAGGGTAGATAAACTCTTTAGAGATGTGCCTTTAGACACTCAAGGTAGGATCTTTCTGGGAGACTTGTTGGAGTTACCTTTTGGGGAATTCGACTTGATTCTGGGCATGGACTGGTTAACCAAGCACAAGGCAACGCTGGATTGCGCGGCCAAAAGAATGGTATTGAGAACAACCGAAGGCGAGGAAGTGATGGTTATTGGTGAACGTAGGGACTATTTGTCCAATGTGCTTTCTGCCTTAAGGGCTGAAAGGTTGATGCGCAAAGGTTGTGAAGCATACTTAGCGTTCGTAAGTCAAACTGAACCCGAAGGGGTGACAGTGGAGACAGTGAGGACTGTTAATAAATTTCAAGATGTATTTCCTAAGGAGCTACCTGGATTACCTCCTAACCGAGAAGTGGAATTTGGGATCGATCTGTTGCCTGGAACAGCTCCAGTGTCCATTGCGCCTTACAGAATGGCACCAAAGGAGCTAGTGGACAAGAGTTGTTAGATAGGGGCTTTATTAGACCGAGTGTGTCTCCGTGGGGAGCACCGGTGCTGTTTGTGAAAAAGAAGGATAGAACGATACGTTTGTGTATCGATTATCGCCAGTTGAACAAACTGACAATAAAGAATAAGTATCCTCTACCAAGAATCGACGATCTGTTTGACCAGCTTAAAGGAGCTTCAGTGTTTTCCAAGATTGACCTTCGATCTGGATACCATTAGTTAAGGGTGAAGGAGGTGGATGTGCATAAAACAGCATTCAGAACTCGTTATGGTCACTACGAGTTCTTGGTTATGCCCTTTGGATTGACGAATGCACCAGTAGCTTTTATGGATTTAATGAACCGAATATTTCAACCGTACTTGGATCGTTTTGTGGTCGTCTTTATTGATGATATATTGGTGTATTCGGAAACAGAGGAGAAGCATGATGAGCATCTTCGAATCATTCTGCAGACTCTAAGGGAAAAGCAATTGTATGCGAAATTTAGTCAGTGCGAATTCTGGCTTCGAGAAGTGACTTTTCTAGGTCATGTTGTTTCTGCTAAGGGAATTAGGGTAGATCCTCACAAGATTGAGGCAGTTCTGGATTGGAAGCCGCCTAGGACGGTGTCAGAAATTCGTAGTTTTTTGGGTTTGGCAGGCTATTATAGAAGGTTTGTTGAGGGGTTCTCTATCATTACGGCTCCGTTAACGAAATTGTTAAGGAAGGGAATAGCCTTTAATTGGACTGAGAGGCAGTAAGAAGCTTTTGACAACCTGAAAAAGGTGTTGACTGAGGTGCCAGTGTTGATTCAGCCAGAATCTGGGAAGGACTTTACGGTTTATAGCGATGCTTCGCATGTGGGATTAGGTTGTGTACTGATGCAAGAGGGTAAGGTGGTTGCTTATGCTTCGCGACAGCTTAAGCCTCACGAGGCGAATTACCCTACGCATGATTTGGATTTGGCAGCGGTGGTATTTGCATCTGGAGACACTACTTTATGGGGAAAAGTGTATTATATACACTGACCATAAAAGTCTCAAATATCTGTTAACTCAGAAGGAGTTGAATCTTAGGCAACGGAGATGGATAAAGTTGCTTAAGGACTATGACTGTTCGATTGAATACCATCCTGGCAAGGCTAACGTAGTGGCTGATGCACTGAGTCGAAGGACCGTTGCTGAGTTAAAGGCCATGTTTGCTCGTTTGAGTTTGTATGATGATGTGAGCTTGCTAGCAAAGTTGCAAGTAAGACCGACTTGGACTGAGAGAATCAAAGAGTTACAGTTGAAGGATGATTCGTTGATTCCTCAATTTCAGCAAGTCAAGAATGGTGAGAGTGAGGATTTTAGACTGAATTCTGATGGGGTCCTTTGTTTCCGTGGGAGAATTTGTGTTCCTAAGAACTCTGATTTAAGACAGTTGATTTTGGGTGAGGCTCATGGTGGACCTTGTGCTATGCACCCTGGAGGTAATAAGTTGTATAAGGACTTGCGAGAGGTTTATTAGTAGCCTGGACTTAAGCTAGAGGTGACTGAGTTCGTTGGGAAATGTTTGACGTGTCAGCAAGTTAAAGCTGAGCACCAACTACCGTCTGGATTGTTGCAGCCAGTGAAGATTCCGCAGTGGAAATGGGAAAGAGTAACGATGGATTTTGTGAGTGGGTTGCCTTTGACACCTTCGAAGAAAGACTCTGTTTGGGTAGTCGTAGATAGGTTGACGAAGTCTACTCATTTTGTACCGGTCAGAACTGATTACTCACTGCAGAAGTTGGCCAAATTGTATGTAGCGGAAATTGTGCGTTTGCATGGGGTGCCAGTTTCGATAATTTCTGATCGAGACCCTAGATTTACATCTAGATTCTGGAAGAAGTTGCATGAGGCATTAGGTACGTGATTGGACTTTAGTACTGCATTTCACCCTCAGACAGATGGTCAGTCTGAGAGGGTTATTCAAGTGTTGGAGGACATGTTGAGAGGATGTGTGATTGACTTTCGTGGTAGTTGGGAAGATTATCTACCATTGGCAGAATTTGCATACAACAACAGTTATCAAGCAAGTATTCAGATGGCTCCATATGAGGCACTTTATGGGCGAAGATGTCATACTCCTACTTGTTGGACAGAGTTGAGAGAGTGCCAAGTGCTTGGACCAGAGTTAGTGGCAGATACTGAAAGTAAGGTTAAGCTGATTCGAGATCGGTTAAAGGAGACGTCTGATCGGCAGAAGTCATATGCTGACCTAAAGTGTAAGGAGATTGAGTTCGCTGTTGGGGATATGGTGTTCCTAAAGGTGTCGCCGTGGAAGAAGATCTTGAGATTTGGTAAAAAGGGCAAGCTAAGTCCGTGGTTTATTGGGCCTTATAGGATTCTCAAGCGGATTAGGCCAGTAGCATATCAGTTGGAGTTGCCACCAAAGTTGGATCGTATCCATGGCGTCTTTCACGTGTCTATGCTAAGACGGTATCGATCAGACCCTTTGCATATTGTACCAGTAGAGGAGATTGCAGTAAATACCGATTTGACTTTCGAGGAGGAACCTATGGAGATCTTAGATCGTGAAGTCAAAGTCTTAAGGAGGAAGTCTGTTCCATTAATAAAGGTGCTATGGCGTAATCATGGTAGAGAAGAAGCTACTTGGGAGCCAGAGGAGACTATGCGTCAACAATACCCTCAGTTATTTGGATCAGGTAAATTTCGAGGCTGAAATTTCTTTAAGGGGGTAGAGTTGTAACGCCCTGATTTTTGAGATTTTTTGGGGTTTGTAAATTTTAGTGAAATTTTAAAATTTTGGTGTTCTGAAGGTTGAAAATGTATGTACATGTGTTAGTGGGCCTTTATAAGGCCCAAGCTTAAGTTAAAACCTGGTAAAATATTAAGTTGGATTTTCAAGTGAAAGGGGACTTGGTTAAGTGGGCCTTTAAGAAAAACCGTGGGAAATATGTCACAAAGGAAGCCTTGGGAGAGTGGCAAGGTGGCACCACTAAGCTCCTAAAAAAGTGGCGCCTAAGTGGGTATTCAAGGACAAGGGTTCGAGTTACAGGGTAAGCGTAGTGTTCTTTTTAAATTTTTAAGCATGTGTCGGGCATGTGCCTAACTTAAGTGAATTTCGGCAAGGGTTTTTAGGGACTTAGGCCGATTACTTTTGAGAGATTATTAGGGTTATATCTTTTTTTATTTTCTGTCATAAGAATTAGGGTTAGCCACCCTAGGAATTAATCTTCTCTTTTACTGTCAGAAAAGCCAAAACTTGCCTCCCTAGAAAGCTTCTAGCCGATTTCTTCTTCTTCACCTCTACCATTATTTTTTCACTTTTCTTTTTTCCTCTTTGATCTCTTCCCTAGCCGAATACCCTCCTTACTCAGATCCACTCTTTCTTTTGCTTTCATCCCTCTCAAAATCAACCATAGCCGATTGCTCAAAGTGCCAGAAATCCCGAAAACTGCTTTCTTTTGCCGAATCTTTCTAAGCCAAATTACCCCTGTTCCTTTCACCTATTGTGGCCGATTACTACATCCCCTTGAGCCACATCATTGTCGACACCATCACTCAAACTCATAGCCCAAATTGCCATCTTCTTCTCTAATTGAAAAGCCAAAATCACCATAGTTTTAGGGAGATAGCCGAATTCGCAAATCTCAGAGATAAGGGTTCTACTAACGTTTAAGGGTCAGATTTACATCAGATCTGCATAGGAATCGAAGAGAAATCGTTGGTAAGTGCTTAATACCTCAGATCTGTACATTATTTCATGTTTTGGAAAAGCCGAATGTCCCTAAAGTTAGGGGGATTGTCGATTTGGACTTTTAGTAATTCAAAGTGGTATTTTTATTCTTTTTGAGTGATAGTTAGCGAGGAAGGTGATCAAGCAAGGAGTTGAAGGCATCGGTATCACCAGATCTAGATCTAGTGCACCTAAATCGTCAGAGGTAAGTTTTCATGGCCATTAAGGGTGTGGCCGAATGTGGTAAGGGATTGTGGTTTTGGTTTTTCGTAGATTTATTGATTAATCGAGTAGATATTGGGTTGTAGGAACTGTCGCATAGAAGATCTCGTCAGTGGAACTGCAAAGCAGGTGTGTGTTTCGAACACCCTTCAATGCTCAAATCGGCAAAAGCCGAAAAGCTGAAATGCCGAAATTCTGGCATTTCGAGAGCTTGTGAGCGTGCGAACGCTCTCAAGTTGTTAGGAGAAGGTTGGTTTTGGAATCGACACTGTCAGGCAGGCTGACCACAAAATTTTGGGCGCTACGGTAAGTTGGGCCTCAGTGGGCCGAATATGGGCCCAATGGGCAATTTGGGCCCATTTGGGTAAAAATAGGTCTAAAGGAAATAATATGGATTACAGGCATAAAAACTGTTAAAACAAGATAATGGATTGGAAATTAAGGCTTAAATGGGCCTAATGGGCTAAAATGGCATGGTAGAGCCCATTAGGGGTTTTAGGGCCTAAGTGCTAAAACGGATAAACTGAATTAAATGAGTTTCTGTAATAACCACTGTAACAGTAGAGGCTATAATAATAATAATAACTATAATAAGAGAAAAAAATTACTGAAATACCCTTAGGGTAAGAAATTACTGATTTACCCTTAAGTATAAAATTACCATTATACCCCTAGGGCTAAAATCGACTGTACTGCTTGATATGACTGTTACTGTTACTGCATACCATGATATGTATCTGTTGCATGGGTTGGGTTTTATAATGGAGGAAGTGTGAGTGGCACTGCCACGTTACTGAAAGGGGCTATGCCTCGTACTGTTACTGAAAGGGGCTTTGCCTCGTATACTGTTTATCTGAGAAGCCATGCTACGACTGTGGTGTGTGGGCTGGGTGGGTCGAGTTATTCCCCATATGGTGTGTTGGCTGGTACGGGTGGTGTGTAGCAGTTGGTGGGTTGAGTAGTCTCCCCAATTGGGTTGCATTCATACTGTTATACTGTACTGTACTGTTATGGGCCTATGGGCCAAACTGTTATCTGAATAGGGCTTCGGCCCAGTATCTGTTATAGGGCTTTGGCCTAGTATCTGTAATTTGAATAGGGCTTCGGCCCAGTATCTGACTGAGACTGGTTAGGGCTCAGGCCCAGTGGGCTCGAGCCGATGTGGGCTTTGGATGGTTTCTGCACACACTGAGTTTTCCCAAACTCACCCTTCTCTTTCCATCCTTGCAGGTGAGCCCAAGATCGTGACTTGGTTGCTGGGAGGGATTCAGAGTGGCCACTAAGACTAAACTCGTATTTTAATTGGTTTATTAATTTAATTACTTTTACTATTGGTTTTATTTTGTTATGGGTTGTAATAAGGCCACTATATCTGTTTTTATTTGGGACTTTCAACTATTTTATTTCATCCACAATTACACATTATTTTCGAAAATTAAACAAATGTTTTCTTAACCAACCTGTTATTACAAGAGACGAAGTAAGATAATAAGGTTAAAGTGAATCGCTTAACAAATGAATTAGAGATTAAGTTGAATAGTTATTAAAACGGGAATTTCCAAAAAAAAAGTCAAGCATTGCTTTTCAAAACTCACCATCGGACTTAGTAAATAGGGCGACGTAGTATAGTCTAGGTGATGTAGCACACCGGACATGGCCATAACGTCTGGGCCGGGTTCGGGGTGTTACAATAAGTTTCCCTGTTATCACCTTTGTGAATATAAGATCGTCACTTACTCCTATGGCCTTACCACATGATTCAATACACACATTAAGCACTTAGCACAAATGATATATTTCACACAACCTGCATATACACATTCTTAACACACGGTCAAATCTTTTTACATTCTATCACAATATTATTATGTCAAATCGATACCCGTTGAACCATGCGAAATTCTAAAGGATACTCGGAATAAGATACACAATAGTGCCACACATATTGTAGCCGAAGCTACCACTTATCACATATCACCTAAAGGCTCATCATTGAGCTATTCACGGGTCTGCTCACATAAGTTGACGGTAGAGTCGAAGCTACTCAGTACTGCTCATACAATTTGACAGGTATCCACAACAAATGGAGGATTACCTAGCCACTGGTAGTCGAACTAAACCAGCACCCAGAATCACATATACAATCGATCACATACAATAGGTTCCTAGTGACATGACACTAGTATCCTAGTTGATTCCTGAGGTTCAATCGGGGTTTACCACACTTATCGATTTTATCAATATACATAAATTTGCAATTTATAATAATATTACAAATATTAAAATAATAAATCATAATATTAATATAACTCATTATTCACACATAAACTTACCTCGATAATAAACGTTATTCTTTATGGTTTAGTCCGAGACCTTGCCTTTTCCCCGGTCAAGGTCATTTTCTCGTCTATAACATCAAATTCAACTTATTCAATACACACATTACTCACCTTGACACAAAATTATCCTAAGGTAAAATTTAACATTTTACCCCTAACTTTGTCAATTTTTACACTTTAGTCTCAGGCTTGTAAAATGAAATGTATCCACTTTTCTCAATTCCTAAGCCTAGCCAACTCTTTTTCCCTCTTATAGCAGCCCAAGTTTTTCAATATTTCACACATTATGCACATGTTCTACAACTTTTACAATTTAGTCCTTTAATGCATTTTCATGAAAAATTACCTAATAAAAGTTGTTTACTACACATCAAACTTTCATTTTCTACCATTAAACATCAAAATGCTTTCATGTCACACATGGGTAAATTTTTAAACATGAACCCTAGCTTAAAATAGTGGTAGAAATAGCTAGGTCAAGTTACGAGGATTTCAAAAATACAAAAAAAAATGAAAAACGAGGCTAAGAGACACTTACAATCAAGCTTGAAAAGATGAAAAACCCTAGCCATGGTGTTCCCCAAAGTTTTAGCCAAAGTGGGTAGAAGATGGACACATTTTTGACTTATTTTTCCCATTTTATTTCTTTTAATACACAAATGACCAAAATGCCCTTAATGGTCTTCTTTGAAATTTTTTCCTTCCATGGGTATTTATTTCCATCATGCCATAAAATGGTCTAATTGCTAAACTAGGACCCCTAATTTATGAATTCATTTCAATTAAACACTAAATACTTCTAGAACTCACATTTTGAAATTTTTGCAATTTAGTCCTATTACCCAATCGGGCACTTTATCAATAAAATTTATTTACTAAATTTTTAGTCATGCAATCAATCACACATTAGACCCAAAAAATTTATCAGAATAAATTTTTCTATGCCGGATTAGTGGTCCCGAAACCACCATTTCGTTTAGGCCCTAAATCGAGCTGTTATAGTTATCATATTAATCATTAAGAAGACATAATTGTATTGAATGAATAGATTTAACTTAAAAGAATCAAGGATATCATATGAGTGTAACACACACATGACGAGGTCAGTGGACAAAGCAGTTGGATGAATTGCTTTCGTAAAGAGTATATAATAAGGAGTTTTCAATCATGATACTTCTTGTGAACTGACTCCATGATTAAATAATTGTAAATTATCGGAACGATACTTATGGACATAATTGCAATTACTAGAGCCTAATTGTATATGTCTGGTCAGTCCCTCCTCTAGCTCAAGAAAAACTTGATCGGACTGCTTTTGAATTAGAAGTAAATTCTACGACTTTGGAAATAATTTAATTAAGTTGATTTATTCGATGTGGTATTAAATGGGTGGTCGTAAGAATTGTTCAATTAGAGAATTTGATTAAATAATTTTCTTGAAAAATTAATTTAGAAAATCTAAATGATTTATGAAAAAAATTACTTTAATCAAGTAAAATTAAATTAATCAAATTAATTAAAATTAATATTATATTTTTGGAAATAAATTTTCAAGTCAGATAATTGACCCAATAGGTAATTGAACTTGAAAATTAGACCTGAGATCGTAAATTGGGCCCGAGAGCCCAAAATCGAGACTAAAATCGAGCCTGGTATTTGAAACCTAACCGACGGTCCAATCAGTAGTTGGACCGGACCAGTTAGGCTGTCATTGGCTCAAACTAAACCGGTAGAAACTGAACCAGCTACGGGTGCCAACGATTGCAATGGCAACATTCCAATGGCCGGGAAATGGCCGGCGACAGTGGTTCTTCAATGGTTGAGCAGTAGAAGAATTACACTCCTACTGGACTTTACTAGAGAGTTTGATTTCAGATTTACTATTCTGAAAATAATTTTATTTTAATAGATTTAATATTAAATTCAATTTAATATTTATCTTAATAATATTTTCTTAATTTAATATTAAAGTGATTATCTTAATATTAAATTTAATTTAATGTTTATCTTGTAGATAAATATTCTATTAATTAAAGAAGATTTAATATTAAATTTAATCTAATTTTTATCTATATTAACCTAATATTAAAGTGATGAAATTTAGTCATAGTTGAATTCTCTAAACTCTCCCTATATAAAGAGAGCATTGGGTTATTATTTTTCACACACTTGAATTCAAGAGAAAGTTATAGAGAAAAAATTCTCTGAAGAAATTATTTCAGAAAATTTTTAGAGATATTTTTCTAATTTACAACTTGACCCAAAAGTTTAGAGAAATTGTGAAATTACCTTACTAGTAATTTTTGTGAAAAATTTTCTAATTCAGAGACGTGAGCTTGAGGATAGCAGAGAAGAACAGAGACATGAGCTTGAGGATAGTGGAGAAGACTACTCAGTCGAAGCATTCATCCTAAATGAATCAAAAATGTTCAATTTTGATTAAGTGTTTATTAATATAGATATCAAAACCAAGTTATTGTTTTGGAAAAAAAATTTAAAACTCTGGTTTTTCTCTAAATTTATTTTTTGTTACATTTTCCAAACCCGATTTTCTAATTATTAGCATCAGTGACAGGTTGTGTTCTATCTATCTATAAGTATAAACAAATAATCAAAATATATTTCTCTTCTTCTTAAATGATTTAATTACATAGAAAGTGACATTTTATTTAGATCTTATGCATATTTTGAGTTATATATGGGAATGGATGTTATATTATATATTTGTTATATAATTTTTTTTTTTTTTGCCAAGATTGTGGTTCTTAGGAAATAGATCATGGACTATCATCCCCACATAGGACTTTTTTTTTTTTTAATTCATAGAATTCTTGTGAGCTAGAAACAAATATAGGGCTTAAATGTAATTTTTCCAAAAGAAGTCCATGACGTGGAGAAGATGGAGTAATGGTAGTTGAAGACTCAAGGAATGCCTTGTGGTGAAAAACTATGTAATTTTATTTTTTTTTCATTTGTTTTCTAGAAATAGAATCATGAAAACCCTGGTTGGAAATTTTATTTTAATTGACTATCTCCTTATATATTTGTTTTATAATTTTTTTATAATATTTATATTATGTAATGTTATAATTGTGATATATATATGAGATGATCCATAGTTAATCTATTAAAAAAATAAGAAGTGTAGTAATGAGAAAATACATGTGTTGTATTGTTTTATTCACTTTTTTAGGTTATTCGATTACTGTGAGAAGTGTGGTAATGAGAAGATGCATGTCTTGGATTGACTCTGGGTAGGAAAGGCTTGGTTTTTAAGCAGTCAAATTTGACTCACCTCTATTTCCTAGAATCCACCTGGTACACGATTCATATTCATTTCTTTGATTTTTCTCTCAAAAGAAAAATTGTGAAGAATTAAAATTGTTTGTTTTATGATTGATTGATTCTTGTAAATAAATGAATGTGAATATTATAAAATTGTCATAGCATGTCATGCATATATTGGAAGCATGTCATATAAATTAGGCAAGAATGCCACTAAGACTGTTGTATGATCATTCTTGAAATATGGAACAAAAAAACCTTGCATGCTATTTTAAAATATTTAGTGTGTAACTATTGACTCAACACACCCATCATGAACACACTTTCATTTGTGAGTCATCTTAGGGAAATCTCATTGAGAGTCATGCACGACTAGTTGCCCTTAAAAGGAAATTTCATCTAGTGAACCCATATGGTAAAGTTTACCTTAGGGTGTGGCTAGGGTAGGAATCGGCTTGAAACTTTATTATGCTATCACTTAGGGACCACCAATGGAGATCGTAGGTTTTGTTCAAGGACCTTCTCCCACTCAATATTTAAAATAGCATGCAAGGTTGATATGGCATGTCATTTGTATCCCAAGAATTCCTAAGGTTCAACCGGGACTAGATTGATAGGTTTATGTATCGATCAAGTACATTATAAATAGCATAGTATCATTCAATTAAATAACATGACTATGATAACATTCATACGAACTTCCCTCGACAACTAGAGGCGTGAAGGTTAAATCAAGCTAATCCGAAGCTTTTGCTCTGCCTCGATCTAGGTCCGTACGTGGTTTATCTTAATCTAAATAGATAATTTCAATCCATTTAATACTTATAGTATTCAATTTAATCCATATTTCATATTTATGTAAAATTACCATTTTGCCCCTAACTTAAGCTTATAACTTAAGACCTAACCATTTTAAATCAAAATCCATGTTAATCAAACATACAAGGGACCTTGAAAAAACTCATATTTACCATTATTTCACAATAAAACCCTAGAATTTTTACCTTTAACAAATTAGTCCCTAATTCCCAAATTCAACAAAAATCACTTAACAAAACTTGTTTATTTTTCAACAAGGATTCATAATCTACCATTTAACATCAAAAACCATTCAAGCTCATTCATGGCATAACCCTGAACCTTTAACAGGTTTACAAATTAATCCCTGGGCTAGCTAGACTGAGCTAAAATGGACTCAAAAACATAAAAATCATTAAAAACGGGGCTCAGAATCACTTACATGCAACAAGCAAACTTGACCGAACCTTTAAAGTGTAAAAATGGCTTCCTCTTTCCCTATTTCGGTGGAGAAAACCAATGTAGAAGATTATATCAATTTTTACCTATTTTTAGTTTAAGTTAATTTATCAAATTACTATTTTAACCTTAGTCTTTAACTTTAAAAATCACTTAAACTATGTTCATATATGTCCACTAACTTTAAGAATGGTACAATTACAATTTAGGTCCGTTCACTTTAAAGTTTCATAGCCATTTGACCCTTTTAACTAATAAAACTCCACTTTTACAATTTTTATGATTTAGTCCTTTTCACTTAATTAATCATGCAAACATCAAAATTTCATAATGAAATTTTAATACAACCTTAGTATAATCCCATAAACATTAAAATAATAATAAAATAATAATTTACTTGTTAGAATTGTGGTTCCAAAGCCACTATTCTGATTTCACTGAAAATGGGCTATTACACGAGATGACCGATAGAGAGAGAAGTTGGGAATAAACCAAGGCATCAAGACCATTCTGAGATGAGTGAAACCAGTGTCATTTTGAGGATGTGATAAGGGCATCGTAAGAATGGGTAAGGATAATGTCATGGGCTGTAGATTAAAGCCTGTGATCATTATGCACAAAATGTCCCATAGAGGTCAACTTATGAAATGGGGCTTATTTGATTCACTTAAATTGACCCGATTCATGGAACCAATGAAGAAACACATCTACTTGAAGCCTTAGTGGCCTAGCGAAACACTCCAGTAAAACTAAAGTTACCAGGGTAAATAGTGTAAATCCTAAAAGAATAAGATTGTATAGAGTTTAAATCCCTTAGGACTTTCAATTGTAGATAAGCTCTAATCTCGACAGTCGATGTATCTCAATCTATATTATTGGTTTTAGAGAAGCTCAACTATTGTAACACCACTTACCTGTATCCGACACTGGGATAGGGTATGAGGCATTACCTTACTAAAACACATGCAAACATTCAACTTCAAGTAAATGAAATGCGTCCCAATTTAAAACTTTTCCAAATATTATCTTACGATCCTTAATATGCGCCCACAAGGCCCAAAACATGGTTTGGAAATGATTTGGGACCAAATCAAGTGCTTAGAAAATTTTCAAGAAAATTCACTAAAACAGGGTACACGCCTGTGTGGAAGGGCAACACGCCCGTGTAGCCTCTAAACATGGTCGTGCTAATGGCCGATGTGGTTCACATGGCCTAAGCACCTAGGGACATGCCCGTGCCCCTCATCCGTGTGGATTTATTTTCTAACATTGAACCTACAAGGGTTTTCACACGGCCTAGCACATGTTTGTGTGCTCAACCTTTGTCCCTCACACGGCCATGACACGCTCGTGTCACAGCCCGTGGCAAAAACCTTAACATTCTATTTCTGACGTCAGTAGCCCTTAAAGGTCACATGGCCGTGGCATACGCCTGTGTGCTTAGCCGTGTCCTCCACACGGTTGAGACACACGGCCATGTCTCAGCCCGTGTATTTACTACTGGGTATTTAATTCTACCAATTCAAGGTGCAGGGGACACACGACCTACCACACACCCGTGGGGCTGACCGTGTGTCACATATAGCCTAGACACATACCCGTGTGTCTACCCATGTGGACAAAATAAGGTTATCTACCAAGCATTTTGCCACCCTAAAATAAGGTCAAACACATACCAAAACATAACAAGTCTCCAATACTGAACCAATGGCCATAATTTGGCAACCACACAACTTCACAAAACCAATCCAACCAAAAATGCAAATTACTACTCCTAGTACACATATTCATCCAAAATACTATGCACATTATAAAAATCTCATTTGCATTTATCAATGATGAATATCAGCCATTATCCATGGCCTTTTACAAAATGGTGTATCTTCAATACAAGCCAACACACATGGCTTAAAATAAAATGACACATAACAAAAACTAGTCCCTATATATGCCATTTCTCAAAATTCTAGAATTAACTATATCGAATTCTTTGTTGATAGTGTGAACGAAGTCTCCGACGTCTGATGATCCACGAGCTATTTAAGTGGCACTATAAGAAAATGGAAAGGAGAGGGGTAAGCATAAAGCTTAGTAAGTTGAATGTAAATAAAACAACTATTTACCATGCATTGCTATAATCACAACATGACATGAATTGCTTATAATTCATGAACATACATAAATACAACTTACTCATTTTCCTTCCTTAATTATTTATACAACATGCAATGAGCTCATATCTTGTATATATATCATATAAATACTTGTAACACTCACAACCAATTCATAACTTTTCTCGTTAACATAAATTAAAGATATCCCGTGGAACTTCATGAAATACGAAGGGATAATAGCCTAGAACATAGGGTAAATGCTGATGCCATGTCCCAGACATGGTCTTACACTGGCTTACATGTCAAGTCGATGCCATGTCCCAGACATGGTCTTCACTGACTCTCATGTATCGAGGCCAATACCATGTCCCAGACATGGTCTTACACTGACACATCTCCAAGCCGATGCCATGTCGTAGACATGGTCTTACAGTAACTTGCCTGTCAAGGCCGGTGCCATGTCCCAAACATGGTCTTACACTAGCACTCGTCTCAACGCCGATGCCATGTCCCAGACATGGTCTTACACTGGCTAGCACATATCCGTGTCGATGCCATGTCCCAGACATGGTCTTACACTAACACATCTCCAAGCTGATGTCATGTCCTAGACATGTCTTACACTAGCTTGCCTGTCGAGGCTGATGCCATGTCCCAGACATGGTCTTACACTAGCACTCGTCTCAACGCTGATGCCATGTCCCAGACATGGTCCTACACTGGCTAGCACATATCCGTGTCGATGCCATGTCCCCGACATGGTCTTACACTAACATGTAGCGAGGCCGATGCCATGTCCTAGACATGGTCTTACACTAGCTCTCATATAGCCCTAGTTCCATGGCACCATTATCCAATCTATTCTCATGGTTCCATCGGGATTTCACTATAAAAATCTCATTTTACCACTCCGTAGGCATAATCAACATTTTATGCAATATTGGCAATTCAAGGTATAAGTATAAAATAAAGTTATGATATTTACACCTAACTTACCTCGGATTACAAAATATAGGCGAATGGTCAATTTAGTCTATTTGCTTGGCTTTCCCTCGGTCTAGGTTCGAATTTTGTAATTCTTGATCTATAACAATAAAAATTCATTAATTTAATCACTATTTTAATCTAGACAATCCAAAAATTCATAATTTGGCAAAATGACCATTTTGCCCCTAGACTTTTGCAAAATGATTATTTTACCTCTAGGCTCGGAAATTGATTTTTATCGAATTCCTTATTAACCAAGCCTAATCGAACTCTTTTCACTCTTATGGTAGCCTATAATTCCCATCATTTCATGCATTTACTACACAATTTATCAACTTTCATAACTAAGTCCAACCTAAGTGTTTTCATGCAAACTCTTTCACAAAAGTTGTTTATTTAACAACTAGAATTAATTTTCTTCCATAAAATTTCAGCCAACAACACAAAGACTTTCATGGTGAATCTCTAAATTTCTATCATTTTGCAAACTGGTCCCCTCAATAGGTAGTTCATGCTACAAAGGTCTCAAAAGTACAAAAATTTTCAAGAAAGACCATCAAAATCACTTACTTGTATAGATGATGAGTGGATGAAATTTTTGAAGCTTCAAAACCCCTATGTTTGCTGAATATTTCAGTGGAAGAAGAAGATAGAAAAAGATGATAGCCTTTTTTGTTTTATTTAATTTAAAAACTAGTCAAAATAGCCACCAAATTCCACCTAATTTTAACTTTCCCATTCTTTTGTCTCTCTATGGTCGGTCGCCTCTAAAATAAGGGTCTATTTGCTCTTTAAAGACCCCCAATTAAGGTTCCCTTGCTATTTAACCCAATTTGCTAGTAAACCATAACTTTTACCCTTTATGTGATTTGGTCCTTTTTCGCAATTAAGCTTCTAATTGGTAAAATTAATTCACCAAAATTTTCATGCACTCATAATATCATGCTATAACACATAAAATAATGCTAAAATAATTTCTCCAACCCTGGATTAGTATTTTAAAATCACTATTCTGATTAAGCCCTAATTCGGGCTGTTACAACTATAAATAAAGGCCTTCCCCCTCATTTGTATTCTCTTAGTTGCAATTCTTCATAGTAATTGAATAATATTGATAGCATTTACTCAAACATTTGGTGTCCACTATTTTTCTGTGATTTTTTGTTCATTCGTAGCTTTTTTTATCTTTCAAGTTTGCTTCCATTTTGCTTTGGTGCCTTAGAATGTTTCTATTAGAATTCTCAATTTTTTAGAGTAACTGGCTTAGACAAGATTTGAACTCAAGAAATCGTTTAAGGCCACACGATTTGCCAGACTAAAAATCTAATCCTGTGACATAAGAATCAAGCGATGAAGAGAAGGTAAGAGCAGAAGCTGTAACATGGGGGTTTTACCTTCAGAAGGAAATAATAAATTAAAAGCTTTATTATGCTAAAAAGCTCAAATGGTTTTACCTGCAATGCAATGAGTTATGGGCATGTTGCCAATCTAAAAAAATTTTAGTATAATATAAATTTGCATTTAATACTTACTTGGAGATAATGTATATGAAATTTTCAAGAACCATCATCAAAAGTTTCTTCATTTTTTCTTAGTCACTGGTTGGAATTTTGCATACAAAAAATAACAGTCCCCAATTTTGGTTTTAACTTATATAACCATTGTAGTTCATTTTTACAATTTTTTTTAATTTTCGTATGTTTTTGAATTTTGAGAATTTTTGAAAAAAAATATATTTTTAAGTTCGGATTTGTATATATTCATTTTGATTTTTTTAGATTTCTTAAAATTTTTACCCATCTTTTATTTTCATATAATGTTTTTGAATTAAGATTAAAATGATACCATATGTAAATGTTGAAGGGCTAAATTTTTTATTATACCAATCAAAAGTAAGATATGTCGACAAAAAAATTGAACGTTGTGATAATTTTCCTTCTTTGATCATTTTTGAAATTGATAGAAACTAAACTACTATTTTTTAGAAAGTAATTTCTCGATATGAAAATTAAGAGAGACTGAAAAGTTCTCCTTACCATTTTTAGGCTTAGGTTCTTTGGTCTAGAAGGCTTTCATCACTTATGCTATTGTGCTATCACTACATTTGTTTTTGAAAAATAAAGCGGTTATATTTTTCGAAAGTTTAACTTTTATTTTAAGAATTTAGTTATTCTACTTTTTTATATTTTAGAAGTCAGGTCTAATCGTAAATACTGTTAAAACTTCCTGGTTTATTGCAACGTCATTTTTTAGTTACAAGACTATCAAATGAGTAGTTTTTTTTATTTAAAATTCTACACTAACAAATTTGACTATGTTAACAATTGGACCTAAAATCTGAAATCTAAAAAATAAATTTACTAAATTCTATTTTGGTGAAAGAAAGCAAAAATTACATTAACTTAATACATAAGAAATTTCTCTAGGTGGATTCGCCAATAGTAGCAAACCCTCCTTTCTATTAAAAGCCATTTTGGTGACTTGGTCCACGACCTTGTTCTCTTCTCCAGGGATATGTTGTATCAGCCATTGACAAACCTTCAGTAGGAGGAAATGAATCCGCAAAATTAAAGTAGATTTCGCCAATGACAATTCCTAAATAGCATTCGTAACCTCCAAACTATCGTCTGAATCAACACTCTCTCGTAATTTCGATTGTGTCAAATGTTCAAATCATCAAATAATTCCTAAAGTTCAACCTCTAAAACTAAACATTCTCCCAAGTATCTATTGAATCCAATGATCCACTTTCCTGTATGATCCCACAAGACTTCTTCAGACACAACGATTTTGGTGCCCTTCTTGATAGCACCATTTGTATTTAATTGAACCAACCCATCCTTCCAAGGAATTGTCTCCCTTACTTGTCTCCACTTGGACAACTTTTTCTTGTTCCAAGAAGCATATTGCTTAGCCCAACTATAAGAGATCTTAAGAGCTTCACTAGCACTCCATGTCCTGCCTTGGAAAATAAAAAGGTTTCTATTATTCCAAATATGCTACGTTAAGATACCAAAGAGGGTCGCCCATTCCACCTCCCCTATCACCAATCTCTATTTATTGAGCAAATTATCCACAAGCCACTCAAGTAGATTTCTTGAGATAAACCATATTCTTTTATCTAAAATGTAACACCCCTAACCCGTATCCGTCGCTAAAATAGGGTTACAAAGCATTATCGAACAAATGAAATAGTAAATTATTCAATCCATACATCTATGCAAACATAACTTAATTTCATTTAAATACATTTAGAGTGTCCCTTAATCGAGCTCTCGAGGCCCTAAGAATAAAAAAGAAATAATACAGGACTAAATCGAAAACATTTAGAAAGTTTATGAAAAAGTTGAAAAATTTGGACTGTAAGGGTTACACAGCCGTGTGGCCAAGTCGTGTGACTCAAATAGCTGAGGCACATGCCAGCGTCTCAAGCCGTATAACAATCGAAATAAGGACACACGACTTTGCCTTAGCCTGTGTAACTCTCTAACTTGGGTCACACGGCCAAGCCATACACCCGTGTGCCAGGTCGTGTAACTCTCGAAATGGCCTCATATGCTCGTGTACTAGGTTGTGTGCTAGGCTGTGTAACTGCCAGACTTGCAACCCTTCAAAACCTACAGGGGACACACGGCTCAGACACATGCCCGTGTTTTAGGCTGTGTGGACAAGAAAATGGCCAAAATTAAGCCATTCCTTTCACACTTCTCAGGCATAAGCCTAAGTACACTTGCACACATGACCAAGGCTTCAAAACATGCTTAAAACCTGCATAAAATGACCCATATAATAGGCTAATAATCCATACAACCAATATGCCATATAGGCATCTCAAACATATACATTAAACATACCCAAACATGTGCATTCTTAACCATTCATCAACTAACTTATTTCCAACCATACCATTCTAGATTCAATACTATATCTTAGCTACACTATAATCAATTCATAGCATACTACAAACTGAAAAATATACAAGATTTTTCCTATATAATTTATCACATTTTTATTTAAATTCATTGTTAAAACTAAGTAATTGTTTAATAAATAAATGAAATATGAGAAAAATGAAAATAGGACATAGAAATTATTAAAATGTGATTTTATGCTTCTTACATAGTTTTCATGCATAAAATGGCTTATGGATGATTAAATTAAATAATAAAATATAAAATTATATTTAATAATTCATTTTAAAATATTTCATTAATAAATTGGGTTTTAATTAATTAATTAAATTGGATAAATTTTATTCTTGGTCCTCTAATTTGTTGATTCATTTTTGACAAGTTTAATAGCTTTGTTGGATGACAAAACTATCCAAATTAGAGACCAAGTCAACCTAATTTTCAGCTACACATGGCTGTTTGCATAAACCACTATTTGGTTTAATTGCACAAGGTCCTTGTAATGTTGAAGAAATCAGAGATTTGTTGTGAGCAAAGATCAGCTCAAATTCGTCAATTCATGGCCGGCCACCCATTGAAGATGCTTGAAGAGATGAAACTTTGCTAGTTTTAACAAACTACTCTCCTTTCCTCACCTATAAATAAGACCCCATTTCACCATCATCAATCATCCCTCATCCATCATCATTCTCTCTTCTCTCAATTCTCTTAGCATTCTTCATTTCCCCGCGCCTGGCATCATCTCTTCATAGAGATTTTAGCAATTAAACCTCTTAAAGAGCCCTTGGTCAGCCACCTTAGAGAGCCATCAGCATAGGAGCAAAGTGAAGGAACGAAGGAGCCCTCATCGTTCAGAGTCTTGGTGACAGCTACTTTGAATTTGGTTTAGTCTTTGCTTTCTTTAATTTAATCTGGAAATGTTTGCTATGTGTTCTTTGTTCTTGTTTACAACAATGATAACTTAATTTTATTTAAGCTAGGATGATTGCTTTGATTAAATAATATTTATTAGATTCATACTTATAATGTTTGTGCCTCAATCGATCATGTTTTCAATTAAAATCAAGTCTGTATTTCGTTCATACGTGATTAAAATGCAAATGAATTAGCTGAGCGATCTTGACCAGACGACGGCTAATGGACACATAATTGAAATGTGCATGCTCAATTTAGATCCTAACTCGATTAAATTGTAGGTTGCATAACAACTCTGACCAAGCTCTGTTATCTGCATAGTTTTTAGATTTGTATGATTAAACTGTTTCAAACCTGACACGTCCCTATTACCTCACACGAATACTAAGAAACCCTTAGTAAATAAGGACCAGTAAAATGCAAATTTACTAAGTAAAGGATTCCGAAAGGATCTAATGTGGTTTCCAAACTCATAAAAGATCGAGTTGCCATAGAATATTTTTCCGAATATTATTAAGCATGTTGATAATAAATTGAGTTTAATTAAAGTAATTGTCCTAGTTTATTTATGTTATAATTGTTGCAAATTGTGTTTAATTTTGCTAAAATCTACTTCATTCATATAGTTACATATTTAGGATAAATTGCATTAGGGATCATTGCATTTAGTTTATTATATTTAATTTTAATCATCACTTCTCAACTCTATTGTGTTTTTATTTACCAAGTTGTTATTATAATTTTACAATTAAGTGACTTAACACAAATACAATCACTGTGGAGACGATAACTTGACACTTGCTTATTACTTGATAACGACTGTGTACACTTGCACAAACCCAAGTGTTACACATAATAATTTGGTCATCTTAACATGCATCAGATGGCCACTTAATACATATTTTTAAGATATCAAAAGAACCAAAAAGGTTTCATCCAAACAACTTACACAACCCAAGTTCAAACTTAACTTTTTACATATCCAAAACATGAATATCGACATTCAAACCTATTACATGCCATATAATCTGAAATAAATGTTCCAAAAACCGCCGAATTAAGCTAGAGAGTGTGACTTGGGTGCTGATCCGATCGCCCAACCTTCCAATATCTACAAAATCAAAGATTAAAACTAGTAAGCTCATTGAAGCTTAGTAAGTTAGACGTATTAAAAGAATAAATCTTACCAAAGTAAGTGTAACAATTCAAAAAGTAATAACAATGATGAAATTTTCCTATCATCCACAATCCCTATTGGTAATTCATAAACGATCAATTCAAAGCTCAAATATATATAGATTTAAAAAAATTACTCAACAAGTTACCTTACCGATATTTTCAAATCTGACGAACAACTTACGGATACGAGTACATCGTCAGTTCAACCAAAACACAGCAGATAATCACATGAGTCAATTCCTCCAAACACACCAGATTCTCACACGAACCAATACCTCCAAAACACATTCTATGCTCACACGAGCCAATCCCTCCAAAACACATCGACGTTTATAAGAGCTAGTCCAACTGAAACACACCAAACAAAGAGTACAACACGAGAGTCTGCAACAAATGCTGAAGCTCGGTTTACTCTGGTAATATGTATATATATATCCTTCCAATACCATCCCTATTCCAATCCCCCAAAACACACCAAGTCATGATTGTACTCTATCACGCGTTCAATCCAAACCGAGTATTAAAAGTTTAAAAGTATATTTCAAATAATCATTCATTATCAACAATTAATATATATATATATATATATATATCTTTTACCATGTTATTCTACTCAATATTTCTTATAGATATTAAATTCTAAACCATAAGAACTTACCTGGACTGAATTGTAATAATTGCAGAAGTTTAGGGACTATTCCGCTATCTTTCCTTTTCCGTGAGTATATACGGGATCTTGATCTAAAATATAGAATTCCTCAATTATCATCTTACCTTTCACATTCCAATCCATTTCACAATTAATACCCTTTTATTTTTTGAATTTACACAATTACCTAATCTTTTACAATTCTTGCAATTTAGTCCCTTAACCCGAAATTCATCAAATTAGCTATTTTTCTCAAGTCAATATTCCATCCAAATAAACTAGGCCTTTAAAAAGTCCCTAATGAATATTAATTTCACTATCAAACCCTAAAATTTTAACATTTTCACAATTTAATCCCTAATTCAAAATTTAACAAAAATTACTTCACAAATTCATCAAACAACACAACCAAAGCTTCAAATACATGGTATTCATAAAAAAAATCAATATTCATCAATGGTAACTTCTAAAATTTTTAACAGAATCAAAAATAAAGGTACGGGCTAACTGGACCTAGTTACAACGATCTCAAAAACATAAAATTTACAAGAAACGAGATCAAAATGGACTTACATCCAAGGTTTTTAAGCTAGTTGGATGTGAAGCTTTAAAAATGGAGGTTTTTCCTTTGATTTTTGGTGGAACATCCCAAAAAGATGATGATTTTGGTTTTATTTTATTAAACATTAATTTATTTATCAAATTACATAATCACCCTTAATTAAAACCTTATAAAATCACAATTTAAAAACCTATTTTGGTCCATTAATATCCTAATGGACTAATTATTTATTATGTCCCTTTTTATTCCATAATTAAGCTATTAAATCCATGAAATTCATGATTTATTCAATTTTGCACCTTTTTTAGTTTAGTGATTTTTCCTCAATTAACTATCTAAATGTTAAAATTTCTTAACCAAAATTTAATACGATTATCATGACTCTATAAATATTCTAAAAATAATATTTACGAGTCGATATGATGGAAATTTATGGTCTTGAAACCACTGTTCTATCACCACTAAAAATCGGGTTGTTACAACTCTCCCCCATTAGGAAATTTCGTCCTCGAAATTGTCATCTAAGAATAGATTTAGATACTAGAGTTTCATTGATTCCTTGGTTTCCCAAGTAGCTTCTTCTGAACCATGACGATGCCACAAGACTTTTACTAACAGGACTTCTTTGTTCCGTAATTCTTTGGCTTCCTAAGCTAAAATTTTCACCGGTTCCTCTAAATATGTTAAATCTAGTTGTAGCTCAATCTCATTATGAGGAATCACATGTGTAGGGTCAGATTTGTACCGTCTCAACAGCAAAACGTAGAATACATTATATATTTTCTTGAGTTTAGAGGGCAAGGCTAATATATAAGCTACAGGGTCGACTCTTTCCACTATTTCATATGGTCCTATAATTTTGGACTCAACTTTCCTTTTTTGCCAAAATGCAGCACTTTCTTCCAAGGAGAAACTTTCAGAAATGCTTGATCGCCAACCGCAAATTCTATATCTTTTCTTTTTAGATTCGCATATGATTTCTGAAAATCAGATGTAGTTTCAAACAATCTCGAATAACGAGAACTTTGTCTTCAGTTTCTCGAATCAAATCAATTCCCGCCATTTTGGATTCACTCAATTCAGACCAATACAACAGTGTTTTACACTTACTCCTGTAAAGAGCTTCAAACAGTGCCATTTTTGTACTAGATTGATAATTTTTATTATAAGCGAATTCAGCCAATGTGGCTCGTTCCCACTTTCACCCAGACTGAATCTATCAACAATCACCCATACCAAATCTTTATTTTTCAAAGTTATAGGTAAACTAGATATGAAATCCATCGTGAGTCGTTCCCACTATCACTTAGGAATCATAACAGGTTTTAGTAAACCTGACAATACATGATGTTCTGCTTTCACTTGCTGATAAATCAAACATTTAGCTACAAATTCATAAATTTCCCGTTTCATACCCAGCCACTAGTACATCTGTTTCAAGTCACAATACATCTTCGTGCTACCAGGATGAACCAAGTACGTACTATTGTGAGCTTTAAACAGAATATCACATTTTAAATCTAGATCATTCAGAACGTAAATTCTATCATGATAACGTAATGTACCATTATCAACAATACTGTACTCTGTACTCATATTATTCTAAACCATCTATCATTTTAGCATCAACCTTGAATCTTTGTTTTGCAATTTTTGAATTCGTTGAGAAATATGGGTTTAGTTCTCAACTCTACCAGTATAAAACCATCTTTATTTAGATCTAATTGAGCGTTCAACTCTCTACGCCCAAACAATGACGACTTTTGACTGAGTGCATCTACAACTATATTCACCTTTCCGGGATGATAATTAATAACCAGATCGTAATCTTTCAGTAGCTCTAACCAACATCTCTATCTCAAATTCAGTTCTTTTTGAGTCATCAGATACTTTAAACTTTTTTGATCTATAAACACGTGATTTCTCATAGTATAAATAATGTCTCCAAGTCTTCAAAGCGAATATAATCGCGGCCAGCCCGAGATCATTAGTAAGATAATTCTTTTCATGTGGTTTCAGTTGTCAATAAGCATAAGCTACTACTTTTCCTACATGTATAAGCACACAACCCAAACCATTGAGAGATGCATCACTATAAACAACATATGTTTTCCCAGATTCAGGCTGAGTTAACACTAGGGCTTCCATCAACATGTTTTTCAACTGATTGAAACACTATTGGCACTTATCGAACCAAAAAACTCGACATTTTTCTTTAATAATCTCATCAGTGGTGATGCAATGATCGAAAAGTTTTTAACAAAACGTCGATAGTAACCTACTAAACCCGAAAAACTTCGTACCTCGAAAATATTCTTTGGAGTTTTTATGTTCATCATAGTAGAAACTTTACTTAGATCAACTCGAATTCCATCTGATGATACTATGTGACCCAACAATCCAACCTCTTGAAGCCAGAATTCACACTTATAAAACTTTGCGTACGACTATTTTTCTTTCAAAGTTTGTAATACAATTCTTAGATGTTGAGCATGCTAAGATTCTGTCTTAAAATAGATCAATATATCGTCAATAAACACAACAACAAATATATCCAAATGAGGTTGGAAAACCCGATTCATTAAATCTATATAAGCAGTAGGGGCATTAGTCAAACCAAATGGCATTACCAGAAACTCATAATGACCGTAACGAGTTTTGAAAGTAGTTTTTGACAGATCGCAGTCTCTAATCTTCAATTGATAATACTCGGATCTGAGATCTATCTTCAAAAACATTGAGGCACCTTTTAATTGATCAAACAAATCATCGATACGTGGCAAGTGTAAGAGTATGCCCAAAGATCAATCACGAGATGGTTGTAATAACATACTTGATTTATCATGTTTATTAATATAAGGCGTTGCCATTATTATTTTAGTTTCTTTTCTGTGTGCATAAATAAACTGTTTTATAATAATGTCCTAAGAATAATATGATTATTCTTAAAAGATCCTTAGTTAAGTATTATTGTTGGCTAGGACAACAATAATGCATTAAGACTAACATGTAGTTGATTGATGATAAAAAGTTGTAATTGTCACAACATTACTCATAGTGATTAATATGTATGTGATCCTCATACTTGAGATCATCATTATCCCAACATCGTGAGTTGTATATTTAGTATAGTCAAACAAATACCATAACTGGTTGTTCTATAAAGACTGATGTTAGATATACCACAATCTATGTAGAGGGATATGGTTGATCAATATAGGATAAGTCCCTCCTACATAATGGGAGTAATATCTCAGGCCACTTGATTGAGTGAGATTAGAAATGCATGGCCATGCTCAAATAAGTTGATATGAGATGTCATACTTATTTGTGTATCATAGTCTACTCAAGGTATCAAGAAACATGGGATGAACTATGCAAGTGTGACTATTCCATAACTTGTGTCCATTCCAGAGATAAAGGACTTAAGGATTAATGCATGAAAGGTTAATCACAAGAAAAGGTTATGTCAAATCATGACTTCTTGGAATTTAGGTAGCAATGATGCATTGCTAGATTCCACTCATTGTTTGTAATATTAGAATCGTTCTAGTATTATTGCTAACATTACAAGAACCTCCAGGGTCACACCCTATGGTTGAAATGAACGGAATAGAACATAGTTGGTATTGTGCTTGGTTGTCACATGAATTAAATTAATTATAGAATTAATTTAATTAGGCAATCAAATATCGAACATATTATATGTACAAGGATGTTCTACACATAAGGAGAACATAATTCTATTAATATATGAATTTGGTTCGTATATAAATTTAAATAAATATAGTTTACCGAAATATTTATTATAATTAATGTAATTATAATTTTCGGTTAAAATATTATTATATTTATTTATTATGATTATTATGTTCGAATTAAAACTTAATGAATTAAGAATTCATTATATAATACCAATTAAGAAGGGGTTTATATATATAGAATGGGAGGGAGAAACCTTAAAAAGAGAATAAATATAAAACCTCGTTTTTTGCTACAAGGGTCTAACAGCCATCAAAGCAAAATAGCTCTGAAAATAGTTTTGGGCATTTCTCTCGTTCATTGTCAACTGGATGGACTAAGTGGAGGCTGGGATCATAAGGATTGTGGCTTGAATTCGATAGCAAAATAGTATTATCGTTGCCGAGGCGTCGCTGTCTATTCAGATTGAAGTTTCGGTAATTTCTAAACCTTTTATCACCCCGATTCGTTCCTTACACATGGATCCATGGTTTGGATTGCCAGATTATTTTATTTTTTCGCTGCGCCTTGGAGGCACTGGCGTTCCAACAGCAAGGGGCACTTACTTTTTATAGTGACTTTGTTCAACTGCTTGTAGTCTATACACAATCTCAAAGAGCCGTATTTCTTTTTCACAAATAACATAAGTGCACCCAAAGAGATACACTCGGTTGAATCAATCCTATGTCTAATAACTCTTCCAACTGTGCTTTCAACTCTTTTAATTCAGCTAGTGCTATACGATACGGTGATCTCAATATCGGTGTAGTTCTAGGACCTCATGATCAAGAGACAAACTTAGCAACTCTTCAGGAAATACGTCAATAAACTCACTAACAACTGGTAACTAATCTAGCTTCGGTTCTGAATCTTTGGTATCAAGATGTATGCTAGAAACACTTCACTACCTTCGTGCATCAATCTTTGTGTAGAAATAGCTGAAATAATTCTAACAACATCTTTCGGACTCTTATACTCAAATAAAATCATCTCTCCTATCTGACATTTCAAATCAATTAGTTTCTGTCTACAGTTTACTATAGCATTATGCAACAATAGCTGATCCATACCTAAAATAACATCAAATTCCTGAAAGGGTAGTAACATCAAATCGGCAGGGAATTCACAGCCTCTAACTTTCAGTGGACATTTATGACAAACTAAGTTAACTATCACACTCTAACATAGTGAATTAGTAACTTGAATATCATAATTAGTGGATTCAATAGGTAATTTATTTTTCGTTACTAATACGGTGCAAATATAAGAATGAGTTGACCCAGGGTCAATCAATGCATACACAGTAACATCAAAGAGATATAATATACCAGCAATCACATCAGGAGCAGCAGCTTCCTTTCTAGCTCGAATAACATATGTAGGAGCATGTGCTCTAGCTTCTGATCGAACAACAATGTATTTTGCCCCAATAAGAGTAGCCCCTGCAGCATTATTCTGACTCGGATGTCTACCTTTCTAAGATATAGACATTTGCTTTACATTCTTATCTTTATCTTCTTTTGACTATTTAAGATAATTTCGAAGAAAGTGATCAGTCAACCCACATCTAAAATAGGCTCCCGACTTAGCTTTACACTCACCAGGATGATATTTTCCACAATGTCTACAACTGGGCTTCAAAGCATTTCTTACACTTTCCACACTATTAACTGATTTAGTAGGAACTTTGAAATCATGTTGAATCAACTTGTTTTTGTTCAAATGCTCAGCCACTGAGGTACCTCGGTTAAAATCTTCTTTAGTTTTCTTTGCCGATGATTAAAAAAAAACGACTTGGAAGAACCTCTCTTATGAAATTCTCAAATTCGTCTATCCCATTGTATCTTGTGGTTGTACACTTCTTCCATTTTCTATGCATGATCAAATAAGACAACAAATTCTCGGATTTCATTACTTCTGATCATCATTCGGGTTTCATCATTCAGGCCATCTTCAAACCGGATACATATCTCTTATTCAGTAGGCATAATTTTTCAGGCATATTTACTGAGATACACAAATTCTCTCTCATACTTAGCCACCAATCTATTTCCTTGACGTAACTCTAAAAATTCTCTCTTTTTTCTTGCCCATATACCTTTTTGTGACATATTTCTTTTCAAACTTAGTCTGAAACAAATCTTAAAAAATTCTTTCCCTCGGTACCACAGCCACTATTGTAGTCCACCAACTATGTGCTTCCTTTTTTAATAATGAAATGACACATCTAAGAAAAACATTAGAAAGGCAAGCCATCTCTTCGAAAACTTGCAAGATGTTTTGAAGCCAATACTCATCATTAACCGGATCATCATATGATCTACCCCGAAATTCTTCAGCACCATACTTTCTGAGCTTCTCAATCGTAATATGTCACTTAGGCACAATCACAGGATGAGGTGGAGGTGCAACCAGATGTATAACATGTGATATAATAGGGGTAGAGGTCGTTGAGCCGGATTATTTATTTGTATAAACTCGTTGAACCACTGGTTCATAAATCCAAAGAACATGTTTTTGAGTTCATGTTATTGAGTTGGAGAAATAGGAACATTGCTATTTGTCCATGATCAGAGGTCGGTACATTACTATTAACCTCATCATTATCAGCACGATTAGATTCGTCTGACATCTTTACAATCTATAAGAAAAACAAAGGTTAGATCAGATCAAACGCGTCACACTATCGCAGATTTATATGGCATGTAATTCTAGACATTTCATATGCTATGTTTAGTTCGAGAACAAACTAAACCATAGCTCTGATACCACTAAATATAACATCCCTAACCCGTATCTGTTACTAGAACAGGGTTACGGAACATTACTGAACAAACAGAATAGTAAATCATTCAATTCATATATCTATGCAAAATAAATTAATTTCATTTAAATACATTCATAGCATCCCTTAATCGAGCCCTCGAGGCCCTAAGAATACAATAGAAACAATCTGGGACTAAATCGAAAATATTTGGAAAGTTTAAGAAAAAGTAGAAAAATTTGAACTGCAAAGGTCACATAACCATGTGAGTCACACGGCTAAGATGCACACCCGTGTTTTAGGCCGTGTAACAAGAAAATGGCCAAAATCAAGCCATTCCTTTCACCCTTCTTAAGCATAAGCATAATTACACTTGCACACATGACTAAGGCTTCAAAACATGATTAAAACTGCATAAAATGACTCATACAATAGGCTAATAATCCACATAACCAATAGCCATATAGGCACCTCAAAGATATGCATTAAACATACCTAAACATGTACATTCTTAACCATTCATCAACTAACTTATTTCCAACCATACCATTCTAGATTTAATGTTATATCGTAGCTAAACTATAATCAATTCAAAGCAAGCTAATCTGGTCATCTTAACATGCATCACATAGCCACTTAATACATATTTTTAAGATATCAAAAGTACCAAAAACATTTCATCCAAACAACTTACACAATCAAGTTCATACTTAACTTTTTACATATCCAAAATATAAATACCAACATTCAAACCATAACATGCCATATAATCTGATATAAACGTTTCAAAAACTACCGAATTAAGCTGGATAGTGTGACTTTGGTGCTGATTTGATCATCCAACCTTCCAAGTATCTACAAAATCAAAGATTAAAACTAGTAAGCTCAATGAAGCTTAATAAGTTCAACGTATTAAAAGAATAAATCTTACCAAAGTAAGTGTAACAATTCAAAAAGTAATAGCAACCAGGAAAGTTTCCTGTCATCCACAATCCCAATTGGTAATTCATAAACGATCAATTCAAAGCTCAAATATATATAGATTATATCAAAATTACTCAACAAGTTACCTTACCAATATTTTCAAATCTAACGAATGACTTACGAATAAAAGTACATCGTCGGTTCAACTAAAACACACCAGATGCTCACATGAGCCAATCCCTCCAAACACACCAAATGCTCATATGAGCCAATCCCTCCAAAACACACTAGATGCTCACATGAGCCAATCCCTCCAAAACACATCGATGCTCATAAAAGCTAGTCTAACTAAAACACATCAAACAGAGACTACAACACGAGAGTTCACAACAAATACTGAACCTCAGTTTACCCTAGTAATATGTGTATATATATCCCTCCAATACCATCCCCACTCCAATCCCTCATAACACACCAAGTCATGTTTGTACTCTATCACGTGTTCAATCCAAACCGAGTATTAAAAGTTAAAAAGTATATTTCAAATAATCATTCCTTATCAACAATTAATATATATATATATATCTTGTACCATGTTATTCTACTCAATATTTCTTATAGATATTAAATTCTAAACCATAAGAACTTACTTGGACTGAATTGTAATAATTGCAGAAGTTTAGGGACTATTCCGCTATCTTTCCTTTTCCATGAGTATATACGGGATCTTGATCTAAAATATAGAATTCCTCAATTATCATCTTACATTTCACATTCCAATCCATTTCGCAATTAATACCCTTTTATTTTCTAAATTTACACAATTACCTAATCTTCTACAATTCTTGCAATTTAGTCCCTTAACCCAAAATTCATCAAATTAGCTATTTTCTCAAGTCAATATTCCATCCAAATAAACTAGGCCTTTAAAAAGTCCCTAATGAATATTAATTTCACTATCAAACCCTAAAATTTTAACATTTTCACAATTTAATCCTTAATTCAAAATTTAACAAAAATTACTTCACAAATTCATCAAACAACATAACCAAAGCTTCAAATACATGGTATTCATAAAAAAAATCAATATTCATCAATGGTAACTTCTAAAATTTTTAACAGAATAAAAAATGAAGGTACAGGCTAACTGGACCTAATTGCAACGATCTCAAAAACATAAAATTTATAAGAAATGAGATCAAAATGGACTTACATCCAAGGTTTTTAAGCTAGTTGTATGTAAAGCTTCAAAAATGGAGGTTTTTCCTTTGATTTCCGGTGGAACATCCCAAAAAGATGATGATTTTGGTTTTATTTTATTAAACATTAATTTATTTATCAAATTACATAATCACTTTTAATTAAAACCTTATAAATCACAATTTAAAAGCCTATTATGGTCCATTAATATCTTAATGGACTAATTATTTATTAAACCCCTTTGTATTCCATAATTAAGCTATTAAATTAATGGAATTCAAGATTTACTCAATTTTACACCTTTTCTAGTTTAGTCTTTTTTCCTCAATTAACTATCTAAACGCTAAAATTTCTCAACCAAATTTTAATACAATTCTAATGACTCTATAAATATTATAAAAATAATATTTACGAGTTGATACGACATAAATTTGTTGTCCCGAAACTACTGTTTTGTCATCACTGAAAATCGAGTTGTTACATGAAGGGATGACCTGCAACCAGATTTCCTTTGTCGCAGTACAATCTCTAATGGCATGTAAAGTGTCCTCTAAATCAATTTCGCACACTACACAAGAACCATCAACTTCAATACTGTGTCTTACTCGTTTCATATTAGTGAGCAATCTTTGTTTGAGCACAAGCTAGATGAAAAGTCTAACTCTTTGAGGTTCATGAAATTTCCACGAAATGTTCCAAATAAAATCATTAAGATCCCAAGAACTCTCCTTTAGCTTCCAATAAGCACTTTTAAAGGAGAAAGTGCCCATAGAGGTGCCCATCCATACGATCTTATTAGGTCCCGCTAAAGGATGCAGAGGTGGAATGCTAAAAATTCATCTAATAGTTTCCTCAGGTATCCATAAGCGGAATAAATCAAGATTCCAAGACCATTCTCTTTGATCACATCCTTGCGAGTGCACTCCAAATAAAGGTTAACATGGGATGGAATCTAAACACCCAAAATCTAGAGATCTTTCCAACACTTGATCTTTAACCCATTTCTAACTGACCAGAATAAATTCTCTTGTAAAAAAAGGCCAGATGTTAGAATGGGCACTCCATAAGAAAGAGCACTTGCTTCAAGTAATGTCTCCAAACAAATATGCTTTAATTCCATATTTTGACCGAAGGACCCTAACCCACAAGGTAGAGGGGTTAGTCACAATGTTGAACCCCAGTTTAAGTATAAATGAAATGTTATGATCCTTTAACTATCTTAGCCCAAGACCTCCACAAGACTGAGGTTGGCATGCCGCCTACAAGCTTACCAACGCCATCTTCATCCCATTACTTGATGATCCCCAAATAAATTTTCTAGCCATGCACTCAATCTCCTTACAAACCCCTTTTAGAACCATCATGGATTGCATGAAATAACTAAGTATCGAAAGTAGCACTGATTAAGCTAACGTAACTCTAACAGCTAGGGACAATTGCCTGACATCTCAACAATGCAACTTGCTTCGAACCTTATCAATAACAAACCTTAGGGTCTGTTAGCTACTTTCTAATGAAAAAGGGGCACTCTTAAATAAGTACCAAGATTTGTCACTATTTGAAAGCGAAGTATACCTCTGACACGTTCCTTCAAATCCTTATTAACCTCATTAGAGAAAAACAAGTTTGTTGTAACACCCTATAACCCTCATCCGTCGCTGGAATAGGTCATTAGGCATTAACCAACTAACACAACCTTAGGACAATCACGGAATAACATAGGAATCATTTTCATGTGACCAATGTAAACAAAGAAATAATGCAATTCTTGACTTTAATTCAATATAACTTATGCATTTAAGCAATGATATAAGCATTATCCAATCAAGCTTTCTTTTTAGTTTATGCACAATAATGACTTACAAAATCATACAATAAGTACATGATAAAAGAACCATTTGTCATCATTGGTAATTTAATAAATATAACAACCACTGAATATGCACATATATATATATATATACATATACCTTAACTGAATATGTCATCTAACCAGATTATTTCACAAACATTGATTCAATTATGGGACTTTACTAATAAAAAAGAACAAGCCACCTTCGCATGGCTTTAATATTTACAAAGCCAAAATATAACTTGTTTCAAAAGGAGAGTTAAGCCTATACATGCCATCTTTCAAAATAAAACTATTAAAAGTACCAAAATAGTGACGATAGTGTGGATGACTCGAACTTGAATCCCTGAGCTCGTAGCTTCAAAAGAGATCTATAAAACAGGGTAACAAAGACGTTCGAAGTAAGCTAATTAGCTTAGTAAGTCTTAAGTAATTAAACAAAAAAGCTTATTTATACCCATTATTCATATATAACATATTTGAAAAGAAACCCTAATTGGCCGAATATGCATAGTTACATTATATCCATTTCAAGGTCATATCATTTATTCAAATCTTGAATTCACATAATCACAACATCTAAATGCCTCGATGAAATTCTTTGATTCGACTTAGTATGGCTAAATCAAAGCACCAAATTCACATATAATTTCTATGTTCATAGTCACATATAACACATACTTTCATATATTAAATTTCATAATGGCCCATTCAATTTTCTAGGGTTATTTCCAAGTATGAAGTACATCTATTTCCATAATAATTTCCACATGAGCCGAATGTTCCCAAATGAACATATTCACAATCCAATTCGAATCATTCTCGTGTAAATAGGTGAGTATCACATACCTGAACAACTTAATGCATAATGCGAAATCAATTCGAAATTTTAGCACAGAATCTCATTGTCATATACTTTTTACTAATTCACCAACACTTGGCCTGCTAGGTATAAGACTCGAGTTTTATCACCGGCTTAGAGCCTGCTAGACTTTTTGAGTCTGAAATTTCTTCATTGACATTACGCCTGCTAGGCTCAAGGCCTGATATCATATCACCGGCATTACGCCTACTAGGCTTCAAGCTCGATATTATTCACTAGCTTAAAGCTTGCTGGGCCATTGCCCGAATATCACATTACGATACAAATTCACACGTTCTCTCATAGTTTCTGTAACCTTTGCATCATTTAACGTATAGCTAAGGCACATATATCTTTGTACAAGGGTTCTCATAATTCTATAAACACATAGGTATAGTTTATGCATCATAACTCATAGTTTGTCAAATTCGTTTAGATGCACTAGTCACATTCAACTTATAGCCTGAATTCAATACACTTTTGGCACATTAAAATATATAAAATTAAACATTCACTTGTCATATTATACAATCTTAGACATACGAAATATCAAGCTCAAATACTTAAGAACTTACCTCTATTGTTGTCGAACGACTACAGATCAACTATTCTACAAGTTTCGCTTTCCCCTTATCCGAGTTTGGCTCTTGAGCTTAATTTGACAAAACTTAAACTAGTTTAATCACTTGATCAACTCATTACTTTCATTCAATAACTTATAAATCAAATAACATCCACATACAAAAATGTAACCTTGTGTATAATACAATATGGCCGAATGCCTTGCCCTTTATTAGCAAACATAGTGCACATATATATACTCAAGCAATATCAACCAAAACACAAATTTATCATCACTTCCTTATGCGGCATTAGTTGCATTTAACCTTACATAATTCAAAACTAAACATACTTCTTCCTAGTTACAAAACCATGCGTATGTAGCCTTGATACCTTTCCATTTTAAGCACATATAACAATTAAAAACACACATCATTCATATGCTAATTTCATACGCTTTACTTCATGCCAAAATTTCATTCACAAAATCAAGCTAAATTATTTCATATTCAGTCATTCCATATAACATTCAATATGTAATATATCTATATAAATATGATATGAACCAAATCTCATGCTTATCATGTCCACATTCGGCCATTAATAAAACATATTGAAATACACATTAATCACTTTTTACCGATTAATCTTATTTAAAATTGCAAATAAATTTACAAGTTCACACTCATCCTTCTCGATTTAACACCCTTGGCTGAATGTCAATAGTTCTTGAATTTATCTTTAGCTCAAATACTGAACTTCAAATTCAATTATAATTATACACATATCATTCGAAGCATCCAACACCAACTCATTACACAATTAAATCATAGCCGAATGCCCTCTTAAACAATAATGCCGCATATAAGCATAATCTCACAATTTAAACTTACAATCTAAGTTCACATGTATTTTAACATCATAAGATCCATCAACATTTATTCATCAACTTCTATCATCAATTACCAAATTTGCAACCTCCTATCCATGACCGAATATGTTTCCATCACAAATTCAATAATTAAACTCCAATTCTAGCTTATTTCCACATGACCGATTACAACTTTGCTACAACTTAAAAATTCATACATTCACAACTTAATCTCTTCATCTATCACTTATTCCACCAATTCAAAGCTCAATTTAACAATTTAGCATGAATTACTAATATTTAGTTCTATTTATAACAAGTTGCCGTATGCAACTATACTCAAAATTTTATGGATTTAAACCACGGGTTCACTACACATTGCATTTAACAATTCAATTTCACAAACAATTAAGAAAAATCCCATTAACATACCTCAAATGAATCCAACCTTCATGGCCGAACCTCTTGGAAATGTTCTTTTCTTCTTTCACTTAATGTTTCGGCAATGGGAGAAAGAATGGATAAAAAATTTGTTTTTATCACCCATTTCCTTTTATTAATTCATATTTTATAAAGCTTATAATAATAATAAAAAATGCATATATTATCAATCATCTCTCATCATTGCCGTCCACTATCTTAAGGGTGGTCAAATTGACATGCAAATTCCCCATGTTATAAACCACATACTATTCGGCCATTAAAAATTCACCTATCACATTTTCATTGTTTCTCAAACAAGTTCTTTTTTTAATAATTCCACATCCAGAATCAAAACGCCATATTTTCACACAAGAAATTTCACATATAATAAACATAGAATATAGCATTTAATAAATTTTTTGACTCGGTTTCGTGGTTCTGAAACCACTTTTCTGATTAGGGTCAAATTAAGGCTGTCACATTTGTCTTCCCTGTATTAATTTTGTGACCAGAAAAATCATAAAACTCCTCTAAGATAGTTTTAATCCTTCTAGCCTGCCCAATATTCGCATAACCAACAATAACCAAATCATTAGCGAAAAATAAATGGGATAGCTCTAGAATAGATCGAGATGGATGAATGGGTCTCCATAAGCTAGAATTGATTGCTGATTGAATACTATGCTTGAACCACTCCATACAAAGGATGGAAAGATATGGTAATAAAGGACACCCCCGACGAAATCCTTTTGTCAGCCAAAACTTCTATGTGGGAGCTTCATTCCACAATACCTGTAAAGAAGAACCTGTGATAGCAGACATAATAACATTATGAATAAAATCAGGAATCCCTGTAGCTTTTAAAGAAGCATCGATGAAGTCTCAATTGATTTTATCGTAGGCCTTCTTGAGATCAATTATAGTGGCCATCCATTTTCTACTTTTACTTCTCATGGAGTGGATCACTACTTGGGCAATAATAACATTGTTTGTGATGTTTCTACCTACTATGAAATCAGCCTGCTCAAGAGTGATGATTTTTGGGAAACAACTCTAAAACGATGTGCAATCACATTCATAACCAATTTGTATAGTACCGTGCATAAGCTAATAGGTTAGAATTGTGCAAATTCCCCAAGGCTAGATACTTTAAGGATGAGGATAATAAAAGTGTTATTTAGCTTTGGATCAATAGCTTGACCAACAAATACCTTTTGAACTCACTTACAAACGGCTCCAGCTACCAGTTCCCACTGGCTTTGGAAGAATAGAGCATGAAAACCATCACTTCCCGATGATTTCATTGGGGACATTTTAAACAAAGTTATTTTAATTTCATCCACTAAGACCTCTTTACCTAGAAGGAGAAAATCACTGTGATCTAGCCTTGGAAAATTGCTAATCGATAGATTCTTCATGCCAACAGATTGTTCCCCATACAATTTCTTGAAGAAAATAATTGCCTTCAACTGTAGTTCAGCCTCTTCAAAAAGCCACTCACCATTTTCATTCTTTAGGGCAAATATTCAATTATGTTTCCTTCTCTATAAGGTATGTCTATGGAATAAGGTGGTGTTGCGATCCCCTAAGCACAACCAATCATATCTAGCTTTATGTTTCCATAATAACTCCTCATGATAGAGAACATCTTCCAACTCCTTTCTCACCTTTATCTCTAAATGCGCTAATAGGTTAAAAGCCATGTTTTCTATCACCTTTTAAATATTTGAAAGCTTTTACAAAAGTTTTTTTTTTTATGAACACCAATGTGTCCATATACAAACTTGTTTCAGGATTTGACATTCGAAGTAAAATGATCGAGAGACTCCAAAATACTCCCATTAGAATCCCATTTATTTTTAACAAAATCTAAAAATTTCGGGTGTTCAACCCAACCAGCAAAAAATCTAAAAGGTCAACCTTTGGGCGTAAAACTATTTAGATTTAAAGAGAGGAAGAGAGGCATGTAGTCCGATTTCAACATCAAAATGTGAGTAATCGTGTAATTTGGGAAAGCATTAATCCAAGAACTATTGCCAATTACTCTATAAAGACATTCAAAGACCCTTCCTCTATGCCAAGTAAAATAGGGTCCTTTAAAACCCAAATTCTGAAGTTCACCAGGTTCCATTAAGTTACCAAAAAGAGGGCACATTTTCCCATAAGCTCTTCCACCAATTTTATCATTAGAGGATAACAAAGCATTAAAGTCCCAGATGGCAATCCAAGGAACATTACCTACTAGGATAGTCAATTTTAGCCTCTCCCATAGCTTCTTACTCTTTTGGCCGATAGGACTGCCGTAAACAAATGCAATGTAAGAAACTGAGTAGGCACACATCCGGAAACCCGAGTAAGAACAAATTGAGAATGATTATGAACTATCTCTATTCGAATAGATTCTCTCCAACCAATCCAAATCTCTCCAGAAAAACCCATAGCTTCCAGCCGGTGCGAATACTGAAAACCCAACTTAGCTATGATTTTATCTGTTTTAACTCCACTAACATGTGTTTCAAATAAACCGACAATATCAGGCTTGAACTCCAAGTTGTACTTCTGAAAAATTTGAGGAAACTTGGCACTGGCACAACTTTGACAATTTCAAGTGAAAATTGACAAATTCATAATTTAAATCAAAGGGAAGAAGACTAACCTTTCACTTACTGGGTAAACCCGAATCCTTGACCTGTGTACCCTCTCAACACGTAGAGTCCTTGCACAAGTCATTTTCAATCCGAGTGCTTATTAATTCCACCATGGACTTCATCATATCTACCAGGGAAACTCTCGAAGCACCCACAACCTTAAATTGATCTCCTCATTCTCTAAAGATCTTATTTAGCCTTTTTCCATTCCGACCAACCTCTTTTTTTTTTTTTTTTGCTAGAGCCACGTCCTTTTATCCCTTGTTTAAGCTCAATACCTCCTGCAAAATTATGACATCCTGATTTAAAAATAGAATTAATATTATTGTCACCATTTTCATTGAACGTGATTGCAGTATGTTTCTACGGGTCCAAAACACCTGGACTTAAAATAACTGCTTTTTCAGGCGGATCCTTAAAAATAGCATTGAAACATGAGATTGAACCTGCAAGGAAATCATTAGTAAGGGAATTGAAATTATTATTGTTCATTTTTGGCGCGGGTTCCCCCGGACTAATTTCAACAGGCATGAAAATTTCCAAACAAGCATTATGTTTTTGGGATTTAATAGCAAGCTCAGTCGTAGGAAGCTTGCTCATATTAACCCTGGTTTCTGGATTAAAAGGTAGCCCATGAACAATCCGCCCGTCAGCCTGGATTTGCTTTTTACCCAACTCCTTGTCCATAATATTGGAGCCCGATTCCGTAGGCCCCTTCCCGCTAACAGGTAAAGGCCCACTTTGCCTATTTACATCTGGCCCAGTTTTCAAAATATGGGCAGTTTCGTCAGCTGCGGACCTGCAACCATCCCCTCACCCCAGGCTTGTTTTCTTGGTTTTCTTGATTTTTCCCCAACTTAATCTCTAATCCCCCATCAATCTCCTTTAAACCAGCCACTGCAGACTTATTAGCGTCCCAAATCTTGACCCTGGCATCGCTTTCCCTTGTTTCTTCAAACTTTGATTTTGAGAATCCCTAATATTTCGCCGTGATTTCCTGTGAACCTGCATCCACGGACCGAAGACCGCTGGTTCATTCGACTGATCGTCGTTCGAACCTGATGGACCCGTCGTCGGCTACTTCTCCTCTCCCTGACCCCGACTTCCGATCAATAGAGGGCACAAATGCTTCGTGTGTCCATATCTGCCACAGTTAAAACAGATTGAAGGTAAGGCTTCATATTCGACCTTTTGGATTTCTCTGTTGGCCCGAACCTGGGAAACCAGAGGTTTGTCAATGTTAACATATAATGCTAAACGGGCAATCTACTTTTTCCACTCTTCCAATCAGTCCCCCTATTTCTAGAATGATCTTTCTCTTGTACAGATGTCCAGGAAGGCCAGATCTTATCCAGGCCAACACCACGCTCGGGTACGGTTGAAGTGGGTTGAAGTCAATCGTCTATGGCTGAAGGGTCAAGTATTGACCATATACAATCCATGGACCCTGAGAGAGTACTTTGTCAAAATCTTCCACACACTGGAATTTCACCAAAAAGTACCCATTTTCAATGTCCATGAGCCGAAACGGTCTGCATGACTTCCACAAACTGCTAACTTGATTGTATAGAGCCGCATAACCTATATTCCATCCTAGCAATTTAACCACCACCGTGAGTTCCATATCCTTAACCAATATCTGTTGGATACAATCAGAGAAATTAATTGACGAAATTCCATCGATGGTTGACTTCAAAACATCACCCTCTAAGAATTCCAGATCCTCATTTTCTTCCAATACAACCAAGTCTGACTCCTTTTCCCAATCAACGCTGCCTTTCCCTAGGATCTTGTCCCTCCAAGACGCAGAAACGGGTGGAACCCGATCCACTACCATGTCAGAATCAGACTCTCCGTCACCACCTTTATCTTTGAAGCGCACCTTTTTGGTATTACGATCTTTAGCAGGAAAATGTGCTACATCTCCTTCCATTGTATCCATAACCTCAAGTTTCTATTAGACTGAAGGTGATCATTTTGCAGTATGCAATGGTATTTAATGGACTAAATTTTTAAAAATGGAAGTATAGAATTTATGAATAGTTAATGACTTTAATTATCAATTACAATTAATTAATTTTCTTTTAACACTTCTTTTCTATTCAAATTTTTTAAACATCAATTCACTCATTTTTTTAGTGTTATTTAAATATTTGAACTAATAATATTTACATCAATTCACTAATTTTTTTAGCGTTATTTAAGTATTTAAACTAATAATATTCAAAGATTAAACATATTACAAATAATATGTAAGTATAATAAATATTTAATATTTAAGTGAAATTATAAGATTTATAGTTTAATTGAAAAGTAAAAGTTAGTGTTTTTATAATATCTGAGTTTAAAGGTTTTTTTTTAAGGGTTGAGAAAAGGAAATCAAAAGTACAAAGTAAATCTCAAAATTTATAGGTGCTGAGGCAACATATTCAAGAGTAGAATATTTCTTGAAGTTTGAAATTTCACTTGAAACTTAAAAGGTTTGAAGAAAAATATTAAGTTTAAAATATGTATTGACAAAAAAATTAAAATAATTTAAAACATGCACTGAATTTAAACTATAATGTTCAAATCTTGAACTTAACTCGGTTTGAGATGCTTTCTAATTATATAATCTTTTTTGTTTTATTTATATATATAATAAAATTATATATATAATATTATAATGTAACTTTTGTGAAACTATTCTGGTTATGTTTAAATTTTAAATAAAAATTTAAACATTAAACATTAAATATTAAAATAAAAATATCATAAATTTTTATAAAAGAAATTAAAAATAATTTAAGTAGAACTTAATTTGGATGGGCGGTGTGTTTATCTCCGGTGAGATTAAAAACGGTATAGGTGATGGTGAGGTTAGTTACTTAGTGGCGAGATTGGATAATGTAACAGTGAGATTAGAAATAGCGGTGGATACGTGTGTAGATTTAAACACAGTTGTAGCGGTGAGATGAGAATAAAAAATGACCATTATAGACATTAATTTACAACGCATTTACAATAAATTAAATAATTAAATTTATATAAATATTAAATAATATAACATAAAATAAAATTTTATTTTTTATAAAATGATAATTAAAATATTAAAATATTAAAATCATATGCAATAAAAATTAAAATATTTTTAAATTATAATAATAATAAAATATATATTTAAATTATTTTATATTAAATAATAATTAAACTTATATATTTATGAAAATAAATTTATATATTTATTAAATTGTTATATAAAATTATATAATAATATCTAATAATACTTTACTTTCTATAAAACTAAAAAAAAAAAAAACCAAAGAACAAGGGTAATAAAGAAACTGACCTCAGCTTTTTCTCTATTGGCACCTTTGGCTTTAGTAAAAATTGAGAGCAGTAGTGTGGTGAGAGTGCTCAATTGCACCGCACCTCAAAAATTCTAAACAAGAAACTACTGCAGTGAAAAGGAATATTCACTCAATATTCCATCTCACCATAGGTAAAATCCAATCCAAAAGAAGCCTAGGTGAGTTTGGGTCATGGCTTAAGTAAGTATAAAATGTGTTAATATTATGTATGGATTAGACCTAAACCTATGTTAGCCTGATTCTATAAATAACAAATACTCGTCGTCAGTAGTGAAAGACAAGTTCTATCAACATGATAAAGGCTTTAAACTTATCATCAATAGAACATTATTACATGTTGACAACTGACTTTATGACAACTCAATCATGACATATCTAGAGTTATTGCAAAAACTTAACATGATAATGAAATCAACCCCGGACACTTTAAAGCGGCAGGAAAAATCAACAAAAGAATAGAATATCCACAAAACAAGAGAAGATTGCGACAAAATCATCCCTAAAGTTACTTGCAAAAGCAAGACTACATGCATAAGTAATATTAAAAAACTTGTACAAGACAAGACAATGGAAAAGAAATAAAAAAAAATATAATACTTAACACGAGTCTAAACTGACCAATGAAATCATTTATTATTCTAAAATATTCTTAGAATAAAAACATATTAAGATGTCGTTGAAGAGCCATCATTCAAGTATTTACGACCAACCTATTTTTCAAAAGAAATTGCTGGTGGCTGGTAGAGGTTTAGGGATAATAATCACCATCATCTGTCGATTATAACTTGTGAAGACAACAAAGAGAAGGTTAGTGAGAGAGAGAAAAAATCAAGTGATAATCAACATCAAAATTAACGCCACTGTTAAGCAAAATAAGAGAGAAGAAACTAACTCACTTGTTAAAAAAAAAGAGTTTTTAGGGTTTTTTTACACCATTAGTACTAAAATCAATGTAATGTTAGTAATTTTTAATAATAAAAAATCATATTTCTTTTGCTAAAGAAGCCTGACCTCAATATTTATGTTCGAAGTTTAATTGAGAAGATCCAAATGAACCTTGATAGGTAGATAGATGTCCTTTAACATTAAAAAACACACCTTTTGTGAGTTACTATTACAACATATATTTATTACATTTATTAGATCTACTTTTGAAGGGAATTTCCAGCACAAGTCTCCATTTACCTAAAAGAAATCGTTTATTTTAAGAATAACATAGTGGTTTATTGAACAAACCAAAAAGAAAATAACGAAAAAACAGGGTAATAATTCGTATTTTCCAGCTAATTTGGAGCACGAAATTGGCGTTTCCTTGAACTTACAGCTTACAACGGTACTGTAAATAATTTCTTTCTCTTTTGGTTTGCTTCAAATGTGGATAATAGGAAGTTGAAGTCTTTTTGTCTTCGGAGATCCAAGCACAGTTAAAATATCAGTGAGCAACGAACCAAAGGAGATCTCATTCTTCCAAAACTCTTATCTTTCAGAAAAAAAAAATGTACGGTAAAGCTGCAATCTGTTTATCATTCGTCATTCTCTTCCTGATTTCATGTTCAATCTATGTCGGCACCGTTGATCTCAGATCATACTTCTTCCCCTTACTTCAGTCACCCCAGGTTCCGCGCTCATTCTGTGCTTCCGGCCCCCCTCTCCGCGTTTACATGTACGATCTCCCTAGGAAATTCCACGTCGGCATGATGGATCGTCGGAGCTTCGAGGGACCGGCTCCCGTTACGGCGGATAATTTCCCTCCCTGGCCCTCCAACTCCGGGATAAAGAAGCAGCACAGTGTGGAATATTGGCTGATGGCATCGCTTCTTTATGGCGGCAACGGCAATGAAGACAGGGAAGCGGTTAGGGTTTCGGATCCCGAATCCGCGGAGGCCTTTTTTGTGCCTTTTTTTTCGTCGTTGAGTTTTAATACACACGGCCATAACATGACGGATCCTGAGACGGAGGTTGATCGCCGATTACAGGTACTGGAAATGTTGATGTTTCAATTCAAGCTATTTAATTTCTATCAACTATGGTTCTTGTGTTGTTTGGCGGTTGCTTTGTGAAAGGATAAAACCAGAGTAGGGAGTTAGATTCTAGTTATTTTGATACTAAACCTACATAAAATAAGCTCATTAAGCTACATTTTGTATTTGTTTTAGTTTTAACTTGAAGCACTTCACTGATATTGAATTCCACGAAAATATGAGATTTTGGCTTTCTGGTTTATCAGAATTACATCTACTGAATCAAAAACAAAAACAATTCATTAATTGCACTTTATTCCTTTTCACATTTCCTTATCATAAAAGGGAATCGTGTTAAAGGATTAGAGGTACATTTACCAATAAATGCTTATAAGAAAAGGAAATGATGTTTAGGAACCATTGTGGGAGATAAACTGTGATATATGTTTTTTCAATTTGATTAATGAAGCAGCTTTCAGACATGTTCAGATATAGTAACTAATCTATTCATCATGATGCATCTAATCCCTAGTCAATGGTTCCAATTCTATTTTTTTTTTGTAATGATTTCTAGAGAAAGGAGAATCTATACATGCTTTCTGATATAATTTTGAAGAGTGTAAGGTAAAGTTTTATTGTTTCTCTTTCATTATTATCTTTTAAAGTAACATTATATGCTCTCTTTTACTCTATTCAAGCAAGTAGCGATCATTGATTAGGACCTTGCACAGGTTGTCGCAAATAATTTTGTCCTTCACTCGTTAGTACTCTGTTGTGCAATGCAAAGGATATGAAAAAAGCTACTTTTTTCCCATGCTGCGGCTGATGATTTTCTCTAGTTTGTCGTGTTTGCTTTGTGTTTTTACCCAACTCTATGGCCTTCGCAGCTAATATTATATGATATTTCAGTTTTCTGGAGTTGCCATCTATTGATTACAGTGGAATTGATCTCTCATTTCAGGTTGAGTTACTTGAATTCTTGCGAAAATCCAAGTACTATCAAAGATCTGGAGGCAGAGATCATGTAATTCCCATGACACATCCAAATGCTTTCAGATTTCTTCGACAAGAGTTGAATGCATCAATCCTTATTGTTGTAGATTTTGGCCGCTATCCTAAAACCATGTCAAGTTTAAGCAAAGATGTGGTTGCACCGTATGTGCATGTTGTGGATTCCTTCACAGATGATGATGCTCTTGACCCATATGAGTCTCGAACTACACTTCTTTTCTTCCGGGGAAATACTGTCAGGAAAGATGTATGATAGTTTTTAAAACACTAATATTCATCTGATGGAACTATTTTGAATTTGAAAATGCTACTTAACTTGACCATTTCTGTTGCAGCAAGGCAAAATTCGAATCAAACTGGCAAAGATCTTGTCTGGTATTGATGATGTTCACTATGAGAAGACTGTTGCGACTCCGAAAAACATTATAATGGTATGCTGCTTACCTTGGCCATAGGAAGTATATTTTCTCATTTAAAAAATGAAGTGATAATCCCAGTTTCCAAATTGCATATTTTTGGTAGTCAAAAGAAACAGACTTGCTTGTCAATACATGTTATGGTGAATTTTCAGAAATCACGTGTACTAATTTTAGTTACCATGCCTTCTATTTGTACTTTTTTCTTTGGATGCTTCGATGTGACAAGGCACTTTTGGCACGTAGTTTCAGACTATTTTGTGTTGAAAGTCTATTAAATGGAAACTATTTTACTATATTATGGTTACTAATCCTTCCAAACGTATTCAAAATCTGGAACCAAATATTCACATTTTCAAGCTGCAGGGGAATTTTTGGAGTAACTTTGCAATTTTCTAATAGATTTTTGTGCTAAAAATATGCTATCTTATTTCTTCACACTCTTGTTTGTTAGTCTACAGAGGGGATGCGTTCTTCGAAGTTCTGTCTGCATCCTGCAGGTGACACCCCTTCATCTTGCCGACTATTCGATGCTATTGTGAGCCATTGTGTTCCAGTGATTGTCAGTGATAAGATTGAGCTTCCCTATGAGGATGAAATTGACTACTCTGAATTCTCTATATTCTTTTCTATGAAAGAGGCATTAGAACCAGGTTACTTGGTCAATCAGTTGCGTCAGTTTCCTAAGGATCGATGGGTTGAAATGTGGAAGCAACTTAAGAATATTTCTCATCATTTCGAATTCCAGTACCCTCCAAAGAAGGAAGATGGCGTCAATATGTTATGGAGACAGGTGAAGCGCAAGCTTCCTTGGGCCCAACTTGCTATACACAGGAGTAGAAGGTTGAAAGTTCCAGATTGGTGGCAGCGGAGGCGATAACTTCAGAGCTTTGTTTTGACACTGTACATCGCAATACTTAATTTTTTCTCATTTGTGGTGGCATCTGATGTGCAATGGTACGTAAAGAGCAAAGGAGTTCGGTTAGCACAACCCAACATCATGTGCCAGCTTTACCATGCTCATGATTTACGGTGCGTAGTTTCAATTTTTTTTCCCTCATTATTTTCAAGCATTATAGTTGGGAGGCAATCAATTAAGATTTAACCCCAGTTAATATTGTTTTTCATCATTTGATAGTGGGGCTGTGGGGATGTTGGTTATAGACTATTTAATTGCACAGAATTTACACTAATAGACCCATGTGAGAGGTCGTTTCATTTAGGTTCTAATCTTTGCATTCAGATTATGTATAAGAGATGGGGAAAAACATTCATGTGTTAGAGTGATCAATCTAATTTCGGTACCACAGAAACTTTACTTCCTACTATTGTGAGAAGGCTTTGACAAATAAATATGCTTGTTTCAATTCTTTATTTTTCTTGATATATTTTTTGTCGAAACCATTTTTCTTGAAAACGGGGAATCGACCTTTGTAAACGAAAATTTGGGAGTTGCCATCAATCTTTTTGGATAAGGTGTGATTGGGTCACCTCAAAACGTGGTCGTTTTTAATAAATAGATCGATTTGTCAAAACAACAATTTTGGCCTATGAAACTAAAAAATAGGTTCGGGAATTGGTTACGTACGAGGAAGGATTAGCACACTCGACACGCCTAAAATTGGTACCTAGTTGATCAGTTAGCGTCTTAGTGTTGAAAATTGAAGATTTGAAAAGAGTTCAAAACACGATTCTCCTCTTTATTGATTTTAAAACATTTGGGGAAGTTAAACTTATGTTGAAGATCATCTCACATCAAAGTAAAATGTCACATCTAGTACGTTAGGACATAATATTCTCGACCCTCGAGTATGAGTTTGCCTTTTATTTAAAACATGCGTTTATTTTTAAGAGGATATTCAGATATTTAAATCAAACAAAAAACCGAAACCCAGTACGTTAGGGCATGCTTTCTCGAAGCTTTAAATATGGAATATTGCTTTTATTTAAAAAAAAAAAAACTTTGAGAGTGAACCGATAAGAAGGATATTCGTTTATTTAGACCGAACAAAAAAATGAAACCTAATACGTTAGGGCACGATTTTTTGAGCTTCCAAATACCCAAAAATTGCCTTTGTTTTGAAAATTTAGAGAGTAAGTCGATGAAAATGATATTCGAATATTTAGTTCGAACGAAAAAAATCGAAACCCAGTAAGCTAGGGCACAATTTTCCGAACTTCTAAATACCGAAAATTGCCTCTTTATTTATTTTCTTTAAAAAACAATTGTGGGTAAATCCATGAATAAGTGAATAAAAAAAACAAATTTTAAGAAAGTTTAATAATACTAGTAAATAGTAATAATAGTAGTAAAAAATATAATCAATATAATAAGAAAGTAATAGCGATATCAATGATAATAAAAAAAAGGGAGTAATAACAGTAATATGTTAATGACAATACTAAATATAGTGATAATAATAAAATTAAAAAGAATAACAATGCTAAATTAATAATGGTGATGAACAATAAATAATAATAATATAATATAATATATAAAAAAATATTAAGTGATTTAGTAATAATAGTAAAAATGGCAGCAGTGATTAGTAAAAATAGTTGAAATAATATAATAAATATAATAATAAGTATAATAATAACCATATTGAAAATAATTAGTCTTTAAAAAAAGTAAAAATAACATAATGAATATAATAATAATAATAATAATAATTAATATAATAATTAAGTTGAAAACAAATAAGCAAAAATACGAAAAGGGACTAAATCGGGTTGAAAACAAGAGCTTTTGGGCTAAATTCATAAATAAAAGAGCCAAAAAGGACCAAATTGTGATGCGCGTGCGAACAGAGGGACCCCAAACGGAAATATCCCTTCGCCCAAAATGCAACACTTCACGCGGGATCAAAATGAAACAGGTATGCAACTTTGGGGATAAATTGAAAATACGAAGAACACCAAATTGAAAACGCGGAAAAGGCGAAAGGGCCAATTACGCAAATAGCCCATCAACACGAAAACACACGGATCTCTGGTCGGGTCAGGTCAACACGCGGGTCAGAGGCAAAACGACGTCATTTTGGGCTCTGACCCAAACTTTTAAAACGGCGCCGTTTTGGGTTTAGTTTATAAACCAAATTTTTTTTAAAATTTTCATTATTTTCCCCATTTCTCAAATAGACCCCTTTCTCCCTTTTGCTCTCTCTACAGGTTCTGGGCTCCGGTGAAACTCCAGCCAGTCGTCGCGCATGCCACCGTCGCGCGGTGGCCGGAATTGAAAAAGGTAAGATTTTTTTTTGTTTTTATTTTATAAACGCATAAATATACATAAATACATATTAAAATCGAAAAAAAATGAAAAGAAAAACAATATAAAAAAACGAAATCAATAATAATACCCTCTGTTTGTTTCTAAATCGGTTTTTCTCTTCGAATCTGCCTTGCGATTGTGCTGTTTATTTGTTTGAATCTGTTTTTGATTTCAAAAAACAATGTCTTTCGTAGTGCTCTCGTATCTCTGTGAATCTATTTCTTGTATTGATTTTCTTGTATTTTTCTCGTAACCTCTTTAAAATGAATATTCGAGGCTTTTAATAGCCCGAAAATACAACAGTTTTCTACCATTTCTGTTTGCCTGCAGGTGACGTGAGGGTGAACGTGGCTCGAACGTGTTACATGGGAGGAGCAGTGTGAACGTGGGTAGCGGTGGTGCCGGAGCAAGGGGGAACCTTAGGGTTCCATTTTTTGTTTTTAATTTTGGGCTGTATTTTATTGGGTTTTAAATATAAACAGGCCCGGGCCAAAGTTGGGTCTTACATTTTTTTTTGACATTAATGTCTTATATAGTCAGAAATATAACTTTTCAAAAGAATTAGATATGCCATTGAGTCCGGATGAAGGGCTCGTGAAATGTTGGTGTCGGGTTGAAAATCTGGATTCCCATTTTCCAACTCAGATCTTCAAGTTTCCGAAATTGAATCTCAATTGGAAGCTGTGATTAAGTGTTGACTTTGGGGGCTGTTTAGATCTGTTAAAGGAACCATGAACTCATTGCTGACTTCAAGAATATATTTAATTATAGATTAGTTTTCTCTAACCTTACCACTTACCAGCACTTTTATTTATTTATTATTTTTCAAGTTAAAAATTCTTGGTGAATGTCAGGATGAGCATTCGGTCAGCTTTATTTTTATATAAAAAAATTGCATAAATTGTATTATTTATATAAATCAAATAAATCAAGGAGCTAAATCGAATCGAAAATTTTCTGCTGGGTTTTTCAGTTCTTAGCTTTTTTCAGTTGAAAAAAAATTCTAATTGAGGTACTAATAATTTTATATTCTTTATTTTTCTTCACATAATTGTTTTTTCTTATTTTAGTATATCGTATTGCTTTAATTTAATTTTATTTCAAATTCGTTTCAAAAATATCAGAAATTATATCAAACAATTTTAATGAACTTAAACAATATTTATATTCTTACATGCTCAACATATAATTTTCATGTCTTCTATTGTTCTTAAAGCTATATATCAAATTGGGTTTTTTTAAATATATTAAATAATAAAAATTAAAATAAATATTATAAAAAATTTAAACTATCAATTTGGGTTTTAAATTTTAATGGGTTTAGACTTATTAAATTTTAACTAGTATTTGGGTTTAAAGTTTAAATTTGAGTTTAGGTATGTAAATAGTTTATAAGCTTTTGGCCATATAGGTTATGGCTTATTTGGTTTATTCGGTTTAAAATGTTAAAACTAAAAGTTGGCCGAATAAACTAATTAAATTGAATATAAAAATTGATTAAATCGAAAAATTAAATAAATTGAAAAGATTTAGCTTTTTCATTCGGTTCACTTCGATTTAAAATTTTTTTCACACCCTTACAACTTACCAGCTAGTGAACAAATTTCAAGTAGCCAACCACCAAATTCGAAAAGTAAGCCTTCATTAATTACGGGCCAATTTCTCATCAATATGAGACATCGTTATGGCAAATGATTCTCGCACACTATATTCCTAATTCCACGTTCGCTATTATACGATTTAGAAATTTATAGGGGTTAATACTTAAACTCTTTTTTAAAAAATAATTTGTGCTTGAATTTGAAAATCATATATATATATATATATATATATTATAGCAATACGAGGTTACAAAAAAGGAAACAAAACTTATGTGGTATAGTTTATACCCTATCATTCGGTGCACTAATATGATGACAATTGTAGTTAATAGATTTCATTAAAAAAAACAGATAAGTTACCATGAACAAAGATTTTCATATTGAAATAAAATATTTAGTTAAAGGTAATCAAAGATTAAAGAACAAAGATTCAACCTAAGGTAATACATGAAATAAATATTGGAAAACGAGAGAGCTTCTACGAGGGTCAAAGAGGAAAATTCCCTCCTAAAAAGGGAAAATTCTCAATTGAAGAGCGAGAATGTTGAGCTATTTGAGAAAGCGGAGGTAGGTTTGCTAGAAGACAAGCAAAAACTTCGGAAAGCTCTACTGGAGCGCAATGTTGAAGTTAAGGATTTGAGCCTTCAACTTCAACGTGTGTGTATGACTTGAGAGAAGGACCAAAAAAGGCTTGAAGATGTCTAAGTGGCCATCCTGACTATTGTCGTGGAGGTCATGTTGGCTATGCAAGTGGCCTTTGGCCCTATGTGCATGCATGGGATGGACTTAGGCCATTCTTTGATTTAATTAGGTGTGGCGCTGCTTGGATTTCAACATTAATTGCTCGTTGGAGGATCGTTGGCACTATTTTCGTCAAGAGATGCAACTTTTCATTTTTGTCGATGAATCTTCAAGAAGTAATGTAATAACTCAAATTTCAGCGAAGTATAAAATAGTGGTTCGAGATCATCAAATCCGATAAATGAATTCGTAGATTATATTATTTAATATTTATGAGCCAAATGTAGCTTTTAAAAGATTTTTGACATAGTAAATTGTGATTTATTTGGTCAAGAAATTGAGAAAAAGAGGTATCGAGATCTCGATGTTTAAACTGAGCCATAAATATTTTTATAAATATTTACAGAGTGTCATTAGGGTGGTATTAAAGTTTCGTTAAGAAATTTTAACGTTTTGATGGTTAATTGATTAAAAAGGACCAAATTGAAAAAAAATGCATTCCTGGGACTCCGTTTCGGTAAATTGGACTCATAAATATTTTTAATAAATATTTGCAAAGTTAGTTGTGTGTGCCTAATTAAGTTTTAATTGGGTAAATTTAGCTTAATTTAGAGAAATTAGTGAAAAATACTAGATTGAATAAAGGTTGAAAGTTTAGTTATATATTAAAAGAAATTATAAAGGACTAAATGGGCAATTAAGCCACGTTTGGAATATGGGGTGCAAATGGGAAAATATCTAAGATTTTTCCTTAGATTAATTTCATTTATTTTATTTAATTGGTTTATATAATATATTAATATATTATAATAATGTTATATTATATGATGAAATAAATGAGATAAAGACAAATGGATGGTGTAGATAATATACAAATGTAGAAAAATGTATGTATACAATTGTAATACCAATATTTAGTTAGTAAATAGATATTTAGAATTTATTATTATTAAGTAAAAGATATTTAATTAAATTATAAGATTTTTATATGATAAGCAAATTAAATGATGACATTTGTAAAATAAATATTTGTTACTAAATAAATATTCATTATTATTATTATTAACTAATATATATATAAGATATAAAAGAGAGATCGGAAGCTAAGAAGGAAAAACGGAAAAAGGAAGGAGAAAAGGGAAAGAAAAAGAAAAAGGGGAAACTAGAATTTTGAAGCTTTAAGTTTTAATAGGTAAGTCAATCAAGTTATTTTCTTTTAATTTTGATATCTTAAAAGCTTTAGAATAAGGTTTTGATGAAATTAAGTTGACATATTGGAAGTTTAAGGTTTTTAAGTATAGTTTATGGTGAACTAAAAGATGAATTAGGGACTTAATTGAATGAATTTCAAGTTAGAAATGATGAAATGATTAAATTGAGAAATAAGTTATAAGAAACAGTTTTGAACAGTAGCAATAGCCTAACTTTGAAAAATCACTAAAAATGGTATAAATTGAATTAGAAGTTTAGTAAGATATGGAATTAAAGCTTATTAAGTCTATTTTCATATAAAAGAAACAGAGCAAGTAAAAGAATTCTGTATTCTGAGATATTTATATTTTTGTGAGACTGGTTTAGAATGATTACTAGATCCCCTATTCTAACTTGGAAAAATCATTAAAAATTGTAAAAAAATTTTTTTTTTGGGACATAATTTATATGGTTAGATTCCTTAATGAGTCTATTTTTAGAATAAATAAACAAGAACATCATTTGAATTTTGTACAAAGAGATAATTAAATCTTAGCAAAGAGTGGTCAGAATTGTCAAACAACAAAACAAGGGAGACTTTAATGAATAAATTGTACTAATTGGCTAAACCAAAAATTTTGAAAATTTTATGGTAAGAAGATATGTGAGTCTGGTTTTAGAGAAAATTAATAGATCTTATTTTGGAAATTTGTAGCTCAAGATAAAAATAATTTAGTGACTATGATGCAGATAGAAAGCTTAAATATTCATATAAGTAAATAGTGAAAATTATAGACAATGTTACTTACAAGTGTGTTATTTATACTAAGGACGTGGATGGAGAGGAGGAGGAGAAAAAATATATGAATTACTTGTGTATAAATTGATCACATGCCCGTTTATAATCGATAAATGTTGAATTAGAAATGAGATAATGGTTTTATTTGGAATATTTATTATGAAATTATGATTATCGTTATAATACAAAAATCGAACTTGTGAGTTATATGACTAAATTTTAGTGAATATTGAAATTGGATTCAATAAGTGATTTGTCAATTTAGATTGTGATTGTCAGGAAGAGTTAGTAAATTGCATGCTTATAAATTTTTACATATACTTGTCTGAAATACGAGGAAATGATGGTAATTAATACATGGAAATATGAGACTATATTATATAAACATGGAATATGTTTGATGAGTAAGTTCATTTGTGTTTATATATATTTGTACACCTTGAGTGTACTATCTGTATGAATTGTTATTTCAAATGAATTAATGAGAAAAGTTCTAATATGAAATAGTCTGAGTTCGAAATGAAATATTACGAAACGTACTTGAAATACATTAATATGTCTTGTATATGTTATTTGAGTTCATGATGTGGGAAGTAAATTTGTATGTAAGCAGTGTACCGTTTTTAATTATATTTTCATATTTTGATATAATTTATGAAATAATGTTGAATATTTGATGTAATTGATAAAGTATCGGAAAGTGAGATAATTTCCCGGTTGAACATTAGGAATAGAAAATGGATATGAGGGACCTGCGTGGAAATCTAAATGAAATACACCTATGGTACCTAAGTGAAATAAGTCCGTGGTATTGTGCCAAGTGATATAAGTCCATGGCATCTAAGTGAAATAAGTCCATGGCATTGTGTTAAATGTGATTAGCTCAAGAACGAGCCTAGGTGGCACTATGTGAAATGTCCCGATGTATCCATTATTATTCCGATGTGTTCAACGAAAATCGAATTAAAATGACTAAGTGAAAATGAATGTGACTATGATGATGATGTTATTTCAAATAGTTTAGTGTATAAAGTTCCGACATGGAATAATCTAAGTATGAGATAATAAATTATATAATTAAACTTGAAATACATGGAAATCATATTTATTTGATGTATTGAAATATGACATGGAAAATACGTATATGTGAAACTTACTAGATAATTATGCATATTCAGGATTATGAATTGTTACACGAAATTCATGAAAATAATGGTACATGAAATATCAGTACAATGAATTGAATGATTTATGTTTATGAAGAAACGTCAAGAGAATGATGTACACCATGATATGTAAATATGTAACTATCTTTAATACGTGCTATATGAAAATTATGCAAGTTGTGATGAGTAATAAACTCAAGTGTGATATGTTGATAAAATAAGATTATCAATATTGAATTTATATGAAATATGTTCAAGTATGTTAACAGGTGTTGTTGTTGTTGTTGTTGACGTTTAGACAAGTGCCAAATTACTGGTTCAATGGTAAAATATTTATAATATGATGCGTTAAAAGGGTAAGTGCTCAAATAAAAATATATTTATGCTCGTGAAAAAGTGGTAAGTTTTAAGTTGTGAATTTTTTTTATAAAATGAATTATCTGTATTTGTTTTAAAAATTTTGGTAATGTCTCATAACCCTATTTCGGTGACGAATTCGGGTTAGGGACGTTACAAGTAACTCCATTGAAGATGAGACTTGGAGGTCAAGATCTTATCTGGAGGAGTTAGAAGAGGGCATGAAAGAAATAGAGCCAATGGGTACGGAGTCAAGCTTGCCTAGTGCTCAATAAAAGATACCTCAATTGAGGATGAAAGGAGGGAGAATTGTTTATAAGTACAAATATAACATTTCTAAGGCTTTGTAACTGTAACCTTATGATTATAATTTAATAAAACATGATCCTTTTCTTGTTAAATCCTTATTTTATGCTTTTTGGCTATGTGTTCCCTTCATATCTATGTATAGCAAATCTAGATAACACGAAACAACTTGTTTTGAATTGTGATTATGATAATTTACTAAGTAATGGATGGTGGTCCCCAATTTTGCCACATCTTCCCTTATTCTTATTCATAATAATTCTCTTTATCAAGAATTATTGGATGGTTAACCATCCATTCTCAGCGAATGGTTTGAGTGGAAACATGCCATTTTAATGGATGGCCTGAATAAATACCCTTCATTGTTAATGAATGGGTGTAGGAAAATAAAGTGACATTTTCCTTTTAAGTATGTTGAGGAAACTTCTAAAAGAGACAGAAGGGCGTACGAGTATTAATTGCATAGGTTGACAATTTTTTTTTTCTAAGGAATCAATATTAATGATGGAACGACACTTGTTACACCTTAGTAGGACATGTATTTTTTTATTGGGTTTTGTCAAAGAGAGGTTGTTTTATAAGACGAATCGTATAGCTTTCCCTATATTATAAAAGCTTGCCTTTGTCTCTGTTTCTCTATTTTTGTTGTTCAACTCTTTTGATAGTTTCTGTTTTTTGAAGCTTTTCCTTAATTTCCTTAAGCTTTCTTTTCCTTTTTTCTTACTTTCATTTTTGTTATAGTTAGTTTGCCACTTTCTTCGCGACTTCCATCAAGTTAATCACAAGTAAAAGTTTACTCTTTTTGTTTATTTTTTTTCTTTCTTACATTAAAATCTGATTATAGAGTCCACTGCTTATGGAGGAGAAGTTAGCAACTCTATCATTAGTGGAGGAAGATAGGATAAGGCTTCTCTATAGTTAGAGAGAAGGGAAGTGGTTGGACCATTTATCAAATGTATGATGGAGAAAGCGGAGTACCTTTCATTGCTCTAGTATTGGGGGCTTCTGTCTCTTGATTTCAATTATCATTTCTTTTGACCTCAAATGACTAAGTATTTAAGTCCCATATGGGATGAAGATGTTAAACAACCTAGCATCCTTATCCCTATACACTCATGGGAAGGGGGCTTTACCTTTTCCTTCCATTCGTTCACGTGAGAGGTGCTTGCTTTCTACAGTATCGCTCTTGGCTAGTAGATTAGGGCATTTTGATGGATCCTTTTAGCGTTTATTATCTTATGTAAGGAGAGAATGATGGAACTATTGGATCTGGTGCCCTAAGTGTAGTATTTTTGTCTATGTACACTTGTAATTTTTTGAATAGATTGGTTAACACATTTATTCATGAAATACATTAATACCCTTTGTATATTATTTTCATGTGGTTTTGCATGTGAATAAAAATAAAAGCAACTGGTTGTCTAATGTTTAACTAATACTAAGTGATATTATGTAGTTGGATCGTAATTGTAACAACCTGATTTTTAGTGGTGTTGGAAAATATGGTTTCGAAACCCCATTTATGTAATCGAACCCATAAATATTAAATATAAATATTTATGAAGTTGGTATAAAAGAATATTAAAGTTTGGTCCTTAAATTTTGTCTATTAATTGTTTAATTTAGGTATAAGGACTAAATTGTAAAAGTCTTATTGCTTTAAGTTTTTAATTAACTAAAGATTTAGGGACTTAAATCATAAATAGCAAAAGGTCCAATATAGTAAATAAACCATTTTAGAATATAAGTTAGTGGATGGTGATGATTAAAACCATTAAGTGTGATTAGTATTAATTAAGTGAAATAAATTAAGCTCAAATAAATTTTAATTAAGGTATAAATAACTTAATAGGTGGAAGGAAAGAGAAGGAAGCTTTCATCTTCTCTTTCCATGATCGAATGTCCATAGCAAAGAAAATAGAAAAATCATCCTTGGGTTTCAAGACTTTTAACCATCAATTTGTAGGTAATTCCAAGTCTTTTTCATGTAATTTTTTTTATGTTTTTGAAGTCATGGGAGCTTGATTTAGCTAGCCCATGTACCAATTTGCAAAGCTGTTAAAGTTTTTAAAAGTTTCCATTATTGATTTCTTGAAGAAAGCATTGTTAAATTGATAGATTTTAAGCTTAAATTATGGAAAAAGGACTAAATTATAATGTTTGATTGTTAGTTTTGTACATAATAACTAAAGTGAATAAATTGTGAAATTGAGGTGAAATTTCGGTATAAGTAGAGAGTAAGGGTTTGTAATGAATATAATTGAAGTTGGTTTTTAAACTAAGGCTTAAAATTTAAAGTTATGGCCATTTTGATTTTAGGGACTAAATTGAATAACATATAAAAATTTAGAGGTATTGAAAAAAGAAATCATTTAGGTTCATACATGTCATGACATGGTATATAAATGTTTAATATTGATAAATTGAATGGAATAATTGAAAAGATCAAGAATTGGATCAAACCAGATATAATCAAGGAAAAGCCAAAATTATCGATTAGTCCATGAAGAATCCACTTGCTTGGTGTTTTAACCAGGTAAGTTCACATGGAATTTACTATTTTATTTTATGTTATATTGATTTGTGTTCTATTTAATTTATGTGTTAGATTGAAATTAATTAGTAAATTTGGCACTTCTAACTCAAAAGGACTGAATTGTAAATTCATGAGAATATTGGTTATATGAAAATAGAACAAAATGCAAATGAAAATGTTGACTAAATATATTTTTTTATATGAGAAATGAAATGGTGTACAAGAAATGATGCTTAAGTGAACTTAGTAAAAGGTTAGGATATGTATGACATGCCATTAGGGTTATACACGAAATTTATTAGGGATTTACATGATGTTACGAGATCTAACATTTGTTGTAGATTCTTGGATTATACGTATCATTGGTTTATCCTGGATGGGTAACCTTGATACGATATCAGCTTGTGTGAGCATTTTCGTTAAATTGTTAGCTTGTGTGAGCAACCTTGGAATACTGTCAACTTGTGTGAGCATTACATTCCTGTGTATCTGAGTTCGTTTTACTATAGTTCCATAGGTCGATGTTCAATTTATTGGAAATGAAATTCAAATCATGAATTGAAAATGTAACGGTACTGATACTTGACATATGGTTGCTATACGATTCTGTTTTAAATGTTTACAGTATTTACGATTCAAAAATGTAACTAATGTATTCAATTTGTGGTAATGTTGCATGTAGAGATATTTATTAATATGCCAAGGAAAGTTGATATGGTAGCCAAATAGAATAATTTTTTATGCTTGAATGATGAAGATAAGCTTTAGTTTCCATATGAGCTTACTAAGCATCCTATATGCTTACCATGTTTATTTTTCCCTTTTCCTTATAGATCGTCACTTGGCGTAACACGTCAAGTTGGATCATTCTAAAGCTCGCACTATCCTATCACTGAATTGGTAGAAGTTTGATCATTTTGAACCTAGGGTTGTGGCATGAATATAAGGTGTTTTGTGGTACATCTTAATATTTACATGTGTTTACTTATGGCACTTTTGTTTTAACTTTCACCTATCATGTTAATTTAGTGATTTGAATGATACATGTTGATCGACATATATGCATGCTTATGCTAATAGATGTGATGATTATAATCAAAGGTATGACATATGAAATGGCATATATGAACTAGAAATGGTAATTTGGTTAATAGGTGAATGAAATGAAAATATGTTTGAACATTAGTAACTTGATGCATGCTTGTAAAATGTGGCCTAATTGTGAAAGTTGATAGTTATTCTTAAGGCTTATATGCCATAGACATGCTTAAGGCTAATAAGGTTATGAAATGAAGTGAAATAACAAGTTTGAACATGAATTGGCTTAGATAAGGTTGGTAATTGGTTGGATGTGTAACACCCCTTACCCGTATCCATTGCCGAATTAGAGTACAAGGCATTATCGGACTTTAACACACGCAAACATATGAAACCGAGTCATAAGATTTACGTCCAATTTAAAACTTTCCATTCATATGCATAATGCCCCTATTACGGGCCTTCGAGGCCCAAAACATACATTGGAAGAGGTTAGGGACTAAACCAAGAACATTCAAATTTTTTACAACACTTAGGAAATTTTCATACTTTAGAGAGTCACACGCCGGTGTGGGCAGCCCATGTAACGCCCCTAACGCCCGAAACCGTCACCGGAGTCGAGCTTGAGGTGTTATTAAACAAAATATACCAATTTAAACAACTTTACAAAATCCATTTTCATTTTCGGAATAAACTGTTTTCCGCGTCATAGTCGCTCAAAAAATCATATCTCGAGTCACGAAACTCGAAATCAAGATCCGTAAATTTTTCCCGAATCTAGACTCATATATCTATCTACTAATTTTTTTATAGAATTTTTGGCTGGGCCATTTAGTACATTTTATTAGTTAAAGTTTCCCCTATTGCAGAACTCGACTGCACTGACCTCTACTCATTACAAACCACTTTTCTCCCTGTAAAAATTTCATATGACTATGAAGTTTATTTCTCTTAAAACTAGACTCAATAAGGAATCTATACATAAAAATTAATCCTCCTAATAATTTTTTTACAATTTATGACGAATTTTCAAAGTTGGAACAGGGGATCCAGAAATCGTTCTGGCCCTATCTCATTGAAACTCAAATATCTTATAACATATAATCCCTTCACCTATTTCGCTTCTTCCATTTGAAAGTAGACATAATAAGCTTCAATTTCATAACTAATCCATCATCAAATTCGATTTCTATGATTTTTAGTAAATTTTCAAACTCACGTCACTGCTGTTATGAAGTTCTGTTTTTAAGCTACTTTCACATTTTTCCTTAATTCCATGTCATAGTTATCACTCAAGCATACATACTATGAGCCACATCACAATAGATAATAACACACAAGCATAAGAATAATCATATAGATCCATAACATGATCAGCCGACATAGGCCAATTTACAAGAATACATACTACCTTAATCACAAGCCAATGCCTTTGGCTAAATCATAATATTACGTACTCCACATTACAACCCTATACATGCCATAGACTCGGTACACTAGGATTTACTTACGACGATAGCATTAACTTGACAGTGTGATAATATCTCTGACGGCCTCTAACCCGAGCAAACCTGGCAACCCTAGGGAATATGGGAAAGAAAAGGGGAGTAAGCTTTACGCTTAGTAAGTTCATATGAAAACAATAAGCAACTTATTAACAAGCTTTATCAATGTTTACAACAAAATCTCAATATCATCAAGAATAAAAGACTCATTCCAATTCATTAAGATAATCCATACATGTACAATAAAGCCAATTCTATTCATATGCTCTTGTATCCAATTTTATAAGCTCACACATGTTAGTCCATATGACTCCATGTATGATCCTATATAAGAATTTAACATATAATTCATATCCATTAGCAATCGTTACCATGAAGTCTTTTAGTCTGAGACTTTACTCGCATCATCATCGAGACCTTTAGCTTGGGTAAACTCTATACATAGCCATCGGGTCTCTAGCCCAGATATAATCTCCGCATATAGCCTTCGGGTCTTAACCCGGACATAATCTCCGCGTATAGCCTTCGGGTCTTAACCCGGACATAATCTCCGCGTATAGCCTTCGGGTTTTTAATCCCGGATTCACATCACAGAGTCTTATGTATTCACATGTTACCACATTTCACATAGCAAAATCACATTTGTAATTCAAGTCCACTCATTCGCATATAGACATATAACATGCTCAATGACTTTGTGTCGTAAACATCATTCAAGTCTAATACATATATTCTTCTTTTACTAAACTTTTATCTCAATAAACAAACACATACATAAGCATATGTCCCCAATCTCTTTCTTTGTTTAGTTCTCTAATAGCCATTCGGCTACATAACAAACATGTAATAGGTTTCTTTCTCAATAACCTTATTATGATAAGGACAATGGGACATCATTCATTTATCATACAAGTATATCATGGCATTTAAAATTAAATACCAAATTCAATTACTCAAAACTTACTTGTTCCAATGGAATATCATATTCCATCAAATTCCCAATGCATTCCATCATCACATAATTGTTTTCAACATTTGGCATCACTTTCCATATACAATATTTCCAATAAAGAAAATTCAATACCAACATAGCAAGATAATTTCCAAAAATTTTAGCAATAACATGAATATCATGCTTATTTAATCATACAAACTTACCTCGAAGGCAATTCCGGTTAATTACTCCATTTTAGTCCATAATCTCATACTTTCCGATTTAGGCCCAAATCTCACTTTTCTTGATCTAACATGATTAAAATTCACTCATTTAATCACTAAATTAATTAAAACAATCCAAATTTCACAATTTTAGCAAAATGACCATTTTGCCCCTAGACTTTTGCAAAATGACCATTTTGCCCCTATGCTCGAAAATTGATTTTTATTCAATTTCTTCACTTCTTAAGCCTAAATAAACCATTACAAGACCATAGAAACTCATAAATATCATTTTCACACACATTAGCACTTATTTTACAACTTTGCATAATAACCCCCTTTAAGGCATTTTCATGCAAATTTCTTTCACAAAGGTGTTTATTAGACAAATACAACTCAAATTCTTCCATAAAAACTCAGCAAACAACACATATATGTTCATGGCAAAACCCTAAACTCTTTATCATTTTGCAAACTAAACCCCTCATTTGAAAGCTCATGCTTTGGGGGTTCCAAAAATGTAAAAATCATCAAGAAAAGACATTAAAATCACTTACTATCAAGGGAGATGAGTTGCTGAAATTTTCCAGCTTCTAAACCCTTATTCTTGCTGCCCATTTCGTGGAGAAGAAGAGGAAATGAAAGAGAAATAACATTTTATTTCTTTTTCTTATTTTATTACAAAATATCTTACCCAACATTTTTGACTTTTCTACTCTTCTATTCTCTTGGCCGGCCATTCATTTTTAAAGGGCCTAATTGCCTTTTAAAGACCCCCAATTTTAAATTCTAAATCAATTTAACACCTTTATGCATTAATACACAACTTTTACACTTTATGCGATTTAGACCTTTTTCGAAATTAAGCTAGAAATCTCTAAAATTAACTTACCAAAATTTTCATGCACCTTTAAAAATATGCTATATCACATAGAATAATATCAAAATAATTTTCTCCGGCCTCGGAATAGTGGTTCCGAAACCACTGTTCCGACTAGACCCAAAATCGGGCTATTACAGCCCATGTGGTCATAGCCGTCCGTGTGGCTATGGACACGCCCTGTCCTCAACTTGTGTAACTCTCTGTTTATGACATCACCAACATTTCAGGGTCACACGGCCAAGTCACACGCTCGTGTGCTAGGCCGTGCGGCAAATTTAATTTTTGCATTTAAGGTGCAGACTTCACACGGCCTGGGCACATGCCCATGTCCTAAGGCCGTGTCCTTCACACGGTTGAGACACACGGCCGTGTCTCTACCCGTGTGTTTACTATTGGGCATTCTGTTTCTCAAAACTAAGGTGCAGGGGACACATGACCTAACCACATGCCTATGAGGCTAATCGTGTGTCACACACAGCCTAGACACACGTCCGTGTGTCTACCCGTGTGGACAATATATAGGCTATTTACTAAGCCATTTGCCACCCTGAATCACATATACACTTACACTAATTCACAAACATATAACATGACATACTTGAGCAACCAATTGTCCACAACCAAGACATAAATTCATCGTTCTCATGTCACAACTACCATGCATAAACATTACGTATTCAACCATTCAAAACATGTATTTCTACACATCCATGAGAGGCATCATCACATACTTATTCTTATACCAATATAAGCCAAATTCGAATGGCCTTATACAAAATGAATTTTAAACCAATATAAGCCAATACATTTGGCCAAACCAACAATGGCACATATAAAAAAAATGACCAAGTCTCTATACATTCCATTCTCAAATTACTGAAATTCACTATACCCAAAAGATTAGTTTGATAGTGTGGATCGAGCTTCGACGTCCTTCGATCCCTGAGCTAGCTTGGCGATACTATAAGAAAAATGGAAAAGGCAGGGGAGTAAGCATAAAGCTTAGTAAGTTTGCCTGTAAATAATTAACAACAATAACCATGCATTATTATTCTCATAACGTAATATAATTTATCACAATGTCATCAAGTATTATAGATGCATTTAAAAATCATGATGTTTACATAATGTATGATAAAACTCATGATCATATTTCATTCATTCATTCACTTCTTACTGAGGTCTCATTGATTCATAATCTCGTTATTTATGAGGTTCGTGTACATACCTGTACCCTTTCAACATGATCATACCTTGTCATTTCTTTGACATTATCTTTGGATTACCCATTAAACCACTTGGAATACTAAAGGATACATGGGAAATCTCATACACATAGATGCCAATGACATATCCCAAATATGGTCTTACATGGGATCACATATATCGATGCCAATAGCCCAGCTATGGTCTTACACGATGTCTCATATCGATGCCATATCCCAGATATGGTTTTATACGAAGTCTCATTTCGAGGCCATGTCCCAAACATGGCCTTACACAAAATCACAAGCTGATGCCATATCCCAGATATGGTCTTATACGAGATCTCAATAACCCTAATGTCATGACATTTGTATCCTATTTATTCCTAAGGTTCAACCGAGATTTCGAGATATCAAAACTTCGTCGGATCGTAATCAAGTCATCATTGATCAAATCCAAAAAGATAATTACACATTCATACAATATTAAAGTATTGAATACATAATAATATAATGTTGCATTATTTACCTACAAACTTACCTCGGTGCAAAATATGGACAATTAATTTGATTTAGTCCAAAAGCTTGTTTTTTCTTCGGTCTAGGTCTGGACTTCATTTTTCTTGATCTATAATAGCAAATTTCACTTGTTTAGTCATCACATTGCTCAAAACAGCCCAGAAATCATACTTTGACAAAATTATAGTTTTGCCCCTAAACTTTCACATATTTACACTTTAGTTCCTAGGCTCGTAAAATGAAATGTATTCATTTTCCTCAAGAACTAAGCCTAGTCGAACCATTTTTATGCTCATACTAGCCCAAACATTCCATTTATTCACACTTTCTATACACATTTTTGTAACTTTTACAATTAGGTCCTTTTTCACATTTTTACTGAAAACCACCTAGCAAAAGTCATTTATCTAACACCAAACACTCATTTTCCACCGTTAGACATCAAAAGACATATATGTCACACATGGGTAAATTTTTGAACATGAGCCCTGGCTTAAATAAATGGTAGAAATAGCTAGATCGATTGATGACAACTTCAAAAATACAATGAACATTAAAAACGGGGCTAGGATGCACTTACTATTGAGCTTGAAAGTTGAAGAAACCCTAGTTATGGTGAGCATGGAAATTTCGGCCCTAGCTTGAAGAAGATGAGAAAATTTTGCTTGATTTTTCCCTTTTTAATCTTTAATTAACCAAATGACCAAAATGCCCTTAAGGCCTTTCTTTGAGATTTTTTTCCTTCCATGTCCATTTTTGTCCATCATAATATATAATGATCTAATTACTAATTAAGGACCTATAATTTACCAATTCATTTCAATTAAACCCCCAAAGCTTCTAGATCACATACTTTGCATTTTTTTTGCAATTTAGTCCTACTAGCTTAATTTGACTCTTTATCGATAAAATTCCTTAACGATATTTTCACACATGCATTCAATCACACTATAAACCTTAAAACTTTATCACAATAAATTTTTCTACTTCAGATTTGTGGACCCAAAACCACTATTCCGACTTGGCCCTAAATTGGGCTGTTATAACTCCCCCCTTAGAGATTTTCGTCTTCGAAAATCTTACCGGTGAAAAGGTTTGGGTATTGGTTTCTCATGGCCTCTTCGGGCTCCCATGTAGTCTCTTCAACTCCATGTCTTTGCCATAATACTTTCACAAGGGCTATACTTTTATTCCTCAATTGTTTGATTTCTCGAGCCAAAGTCTTAACCGGCTCTTCACCATGTCATATTCGGTCGAATCTCAATCTCTGTCGGTGAAATCATATGCGAAGGTTTAGATCGATAATGGCACAACATAGACACATGGAACACATTATGAATTCTTTCCAACTCTGACAGCAAAGCTAAACGATATGCTACTGGCCCTACCCTTTCGGTAATCTCATACAGTCCAATAAAATGCGGACTCAACTTGCACTTCCGGCCAAATCTGAGAACTTTCTTCCACGGAGACACCTTCAGGAATACCTTATCACCAACCTGAAATTCAATCTCTTTCCATTTTAAATCCGCGTAGGATTTCTGTCTATATGAAGCGGCTCTCAAACAATCATGAATTACCTTCACCTTTTCTTCAGTTTCTTTGATTAAACCCATGAATCTAATTTTCTTTGAGTTTAGTCCAATACAAAGATGTTTAGCACTGAAGCCCATACAATGCCTCATAAGGCGCCATTTTCAAACTCGACTGAAAACTATTGTTGTAGGCAAATTCTACCAACGGTAAATACTTTTCCCAACTACCTTGGAATTCCAATACACAATATCGGAGCATGTCTTCAAGTGTCTGAATTACGCTCTCAGACTGACCGTCGGTTTGCGGATGAAAAGCGGTACTAAAATTCAATTTTGTACCTAAAGTTTCTTGCAACTTCTTCCAAAATTGCGATGTGAATCTTGGATCTCTATCCGAAATAATCAAGAAATGTACTCCATGTAATCTAACAATTTCACCAATGTACAAATCAGCCAACTTATCAAGTGAATAATCAGTATGTATCAGAATAAAATGAGCCGACTTCATTAGCCTATCAACCACAACCCAAATGACATCTTTCTTTTTCAGTGTCAAGGGCAAACCCGTCACAAAGTCTATAGTATTATGGCCCCATTTTCATTCTGGAACCATCATAGGTTGAAGTAAACTGGAAGGTACTTGGTGTTCAACTTTCACGTGCTGACAAATTAAACATTAGAAACAAACTCTGAAATGTCTCTTTTCATACTTGGCCACCAATACAATTTCTTCAAGTCATTGTTCATTTTTGTACTACTCGGATGAAGAGACAAACATCCATTATGTGCTTCATGTAAAATTTTCCGAATAAACTCATCATTCCTCAGTACATAGACCCTATCTTGAAACATCAAACACCCATCAAAACCAAGCCAAAAATCTGATTCAATAATCGATTCACACTGGACTCTTTTGTTTTACAAATCGCTATCGTTTTCCTGAGCTTCGCAAATCTCTTAGAGAAGCATTAGTCTAGCTCTTAACTCTGCTCTAATTGAACCATCATCGGATACAGTCAACTGAGTATTCATAGCTCTCAAGGCAAATAATGACTTTCTACGCAAAGCGTCGGCGACCACATTCGCCTTCCCCAGATGGTAGTCAATCACCAATTCATAATCTTTTAATAGTTTGAGCCACCTCCTTTGTCGTAGATTCAAATCCTTTTGAGTCATCAAATACTTTAGAATTTTATGATCAGCGAATACTCGACATTTCTCACCATACAAATGGTGTCTCTAAATCTTCAACGCAAACACAATGGCGGCTAGCTCAAAATCATATCGGATAATTTTGTTCATGTGGTTTCAGTTGCCTCGAGGCATAAGCTATTACCTTTCCTTCTTGCATAAGTACACAACCCAATCCATTCAAGGATGCATCACTATAAACCACAAATTCTTTTCCCGGTTCAGGCTATACTAAAACTGGAGCCTCAGTCAACAATACCTTTAGTTTCTCAAAACTTTGTTGGCACTTTTCTATCCATTTGTGTAAGAGTATGCCCAAAGATCAATCACGAGATGGTTGTAATAACATACTTGATTTATCATGTTTATTAATATAAGGCGTTGCCATTATTATTTTAGTTTCTTTTCTGTGTGCATAAATAAACTATTTTATAATAATGTCCTGAGAATAATATGATTATTCTTAAAAGATCCTTAGTCAAATATTATTGTTGGCTAGGACAACAATAATGCATTAAGACTAACATGTAGTTGATTGATGATAAAGAGTTGTCATTGATATGGAGTGTCAGAATCAATGCATGAATATGTGCGTTAGGGAACAACATATTGGACTGACCGGCTATGAGTTTGTTTCTTGGATTATTATGTAATTGTCACAACATTACTTATAGTGATTAATATGTAAATGATCCTCATACTTGAGATCATCATTATCCCAACATCGTGAGTTGTATATTTTGATATAGTCAAACGAACACCATAACTGGTTGTTCTATAAAGACTGATGTTGGATATACCACAATCTATGTAGAGAGATATAGTTGATCAATATAGGATAAGTCCCTCCTACATAATGGGAGTAATATCTCAGGCCACTTGATTGAGTGAGACTAGAAATGTATGGCCATGCTCAAATAAGTTGATATGAGATGTCATACTTATTTGTGCATCATAGTCTACTCAAGGTATCAAGAAACATGGGATGGACTATGCAAGTGTGACTATTCCATGACTTGTGTCCATTCCAAAGATAAAGGACTTAAGGATTAATGCATGAAAGGTTAATCACAAGAACAGGTTATGTCAAATCATGACTTCTTGGAACTTAGGTAGCAATGATGCATTGCTAGATGCCACTCATTGTTTGTAATATTAGAATCGTTCTAGTATTACTGCTAACGTTACAAGAACCTACAGGGTCACACCCTATGGTTGAAATGAACGGAATAGAACATAGTTGGTATTGTGTTTGGTTGTCACATGAATTAAATTAATTGTAGAATTAATTTAATTAGGCAATAAAATATCGAACATATTATATGTACAAGGAGGTTGTACACATAAGGAGAACATAATTCTATTAATATATGAATTTGGTTCGTATATAAATTTAAATAAATATAGTTTACCAAAATATTTACTATAATTAATGTAATTATAATTTTCGGTTAAAACATTATTATATTTATTTATTATGATTATTATGTTTGAATTAAAACTTAATGAATTAAGAATTCATTATATACATACCAATTAAGAAGGAGTTAATATATATAGAAAGGGAGGAAAAAACCCTAAAAAGAGAATAAATATAAAACCCCATTTTTTGTTACAAGGTCTAGCAGCCATCAAAGCAAAAATACCTCTGAAAATCGTTTTGGGGATTTCTCTCGTTCATTTTCAACTGGGTGGATCAAGTGGAGGCCAGGATTATAAGGATTGCGACTTGAATTCGATAGCACAACAGTATTCTCATAGCCGAGGATTTGCTGTCTACTCAGATTGAAGTTTCAGTAATTTCGAAACCTTTTATCTCCCCGATTCGTTCCTTACACATGGATCCATGGTTTGGATCACCGGAATAATTTTTTTCCGCTGCGCCTTGGAGGCACCGGCGTTCCAACAGTGGTATCAGAGCCACTTGTGTGATACAGACTCGGGTTTAAATACTTGGGTGCTGCAATTGTATGAGATGCATGCTTTAATTTTATTACAATTTTTGATTGTTTTTATCGTCTAAGCATAACCTGATTGTTGTTCCTTACAATAATTGATTAAATGTTAATCATGGTATTATGGCCTATTCAGTTTTATGTTATTACTGTTGACTTTAACAAATCTATTATGATGCGAAGGTGATATTTACAGTTTCCAGTAAAAGTTAACTGGCTAGTGGAACAAGGGTTGTTCCGATATGAAACCTTAAGGATTAAAATCCTGAAAACACGATTCTGTTGATAAAAGTTATCAAATCGTGAGGTTTCATTTGACTGGGGTATGCGGTTCGTTGAAATTTTATAATTTGAAAGATGTAAGGACTAAAAATGATGAAATTAAAGTTTAAAAACTAAATCTAAATTTTGCAAAATTTAATAACATATGTGTGTATGCAAAGAGCAGCTTTGATTCACGTGTGGGCCGCATAGTAATCTGTGACTTTGATTCAAGTGTCTCTAGCAGTAATGTTTAGATACAAGTGCAAGAGTAAGACTCTTTTTTCAAGTACATGGAAAATTTTTAAAAAGTTCAAACATATTTGTATCAAATTCATACTCATACTATAAATCATTGCTTCAATCTATGGTAGGAGAATACAAGGTAAAAACAAACCATAAATCATGTTAGCACTTGGCAGCTGATTACTGAAGGCCATACGCAAGCAACTTAACATAACAACCATGGAATCCGAATCCAAACTTACATTGTCAAGGTGATGACACGCCACATTTTACATATCAACAAAAAAGGAAAAGAAAAAATAGAAAATATGCTGTCACCGGTGTTCAGCCATCATCATAACCTAACTATAAAGCTTTAAAATAGTGGTGGTTGTGAACAACACAGCAAGAAGACTCTTGGTTCAAGTAACCCAAGTATCTGTCCGGGTAAGGTGTTAGAGAGAGAAAATAAGATAGTAAAACATGGAATGAGTGCAACTTTGGTAGGGCATTCCTCATTGTTGCCTATTTCCGTGGCTTCATCCACAATACCCCAATCTTTTTCAGCATGTTCCCATTTTTCTTCTTCAGCAAATCCTCATCCCTATCTTCGGCATAAGGTGAGCTAACTTTTCCCTTAACTAGATTATAGTTGCTATCCAGTGAACCAGTTCTCTCCATGAACTTCCCATTATTGCCTGCCGAAAGCATTGAAGTAGCTACTTCTGCAGCCTTATGCCACTGGTCAGATTGCATCTTTAACCTTCTAAGCTTTGCTTCCATTTCTGAATTGGCAGTCTGTACAACCTCGAGCTGCTCAGTCACCCTAGCAGCTCTCCTGTTATTCTTATTTGCCTCCTCCATGGCAAGCCCAAGCTTCACAATAGCTTCTCGCTTGGCAACCCTTGCCTCGTGTAGCCTAGCAGCCACTTTATCATTTGTTTTACCTTTGTCCATGTCCCTTTTACTAATTTCCAACCTCAGCATCTCGTTCTCTTCTGATATGTTTTGAAGTTCTGTCTCTTTGTCCATCATATTTGCCTTCAAGTCAACAATAGCTTCATTCAATAACTTTAGCTCTTTTTTAAGTTCTAATTCTTGCTGGCGAGATAGGTTTTTCTCAATTTTCATGTGAAGCTCTTCATTTTCCTCTAAGATACACTACAACTCAGTTTCTTATCCATCAGATTAGCCTTCAAGTTAGTAATATTGAAGTTTGCTTTCTGTAATTTAGCTAACAGCTCTGCCTCTTTCAAGCTTGCTTCAGATTTTATCTGCTCAACCAGTTCATTCGCACTCTTTATCTGTTGGGTGTTTAGGGTTTCTTCTTCATGGCATTTAATCTCAGCAGTTTTGAGAGCAGATCTTAAACACGCCACCTCAGACTTCAAAGAAAATATCTTTGCTTCAAGCCAGTGAGATTGCTTGGGTTTCTCACTTTCTCCAGCTTGATGCTCAACAGCAATACAATTACCATCAGACTCGATAGAGAGGCTGCCACTAGAATCAGTCATTTCTGCCTTCAGTTTGTGAACAAGTCCTTCAAGTGAATAAACACGTTTCCGTGATTGGTCTAAGTCAAAAGTAATAGAGTTGTAAGCTTCAACGGCCTTTATGCCTTCTGACCTAAGTGCTTCAACAGTCCTTTTTGCAGCTTCTAGTTGTAGCAGAGTCTCATTTGCCACTGCTTGGGCCTGAGCTTCCGATTCTTGGCTATCCTTAAGCTATTTTTTCATGTTCTCTACAAGGGATTGTGTTTCAACCAGGTTTCTTTTCAAGCTCTGAAGCTCTAAATGAGCTGATTCTGCTAGCTGGGTCTATGTAGCCTCAGATTCAGTCACCTTTCCAAGCTGATCCTTAAGCTTAATGGGCCAGATCCCCATCATCTTCCAGTATGTTTTGTAATAAATAAAACTTAATGGGCGATAAAAGGTTGAAAGGATATTTTATATTTCACTTAGCAAAACATTGAATGATGTATGCTATTTTTGAAATGCATGGTGTTTGAAATGCATAGTTATAGCCCAATGACCCATTTGATAAAAGGTTGTAATTTTATAAATACGGCCTGTGTGTCGTGCCTTACTACTATTCTCTTGTATTTCTCTTCTCATCTTACCCCCTCGTATGTAAAATAAGTTTTTGAATATTATAATTTGTAAAAGTTACTGTGGACTAGACGAGAAAGAAGATGGGCCGACTAGTGTGGATCGACAGCTTGTAAAACGGCTTACACCTTTAGGTTTCCTTTTGGTTCTCCCATTGGCTTGGGTTGAACCACCATAGTTTATGGGCTATAACTATTGCATTTATTTATTGCTTTATTTATTCATGTATGAGATGCTACGGATGTCTAAAGCATGCAAATTTGGTAATAATAAACCCCATCAATTGATGAGATCAATTAAAATATTAAATGGACAGAAGTAGACCATAATTGGTGAGATGCAACACTCTAATAAAATCCCTCTATTAAAATATTAAGTCAACATGGCCTTCCAATTTATGCCCTCGTTAGGGCCTCGATCAATATTATGTAGGTTCCGCCAAAACGAAGTACTAGTATTTATCTTGGTTAAACGTGAAGAATAAACAAGTGATATTCGTAGGTTAAAATTTGGTTAATAACTTAACTAGGTTACTCTAATAGGATTAGAAACCTAGAGGCAAGTAATGTGGATAAATCATAAGATGATTAGAACAAGAGTTGTTCACCAAATTGTAGGAGTTACATATGATGTAATTAGCAAAAGGTTGCTTACCTAAATAACCATAATCTTGAGAGTAAAGCCAAAGCTGACTTAAGAGGAGGTGAAATATTGATCCTTAACCCACTAGAAATACTTTCAAGAAAGTCTTTCCGAAATTAATACATGAGGGTTATTAATTTTGAAATAAAATAGTGGGAACATCATATAATAAAATCCTTTTAATGATTGATATAAACTTGGTAAATTTATTCACACGCATATTTTATTGTTGTAGATATATTATGGCTGCAAACACTAATACACTCTTATTGCGATCGGTCCTTGAGAAGGACAAATTGAATGGTTTGAACTTTCTTGATTGGTTCTGTAACTTGAGGATCGTTCTCAAACAAGAACAGAAATTATATGTCATTGAAAAACCACTTCTTGATGAACCACCTGCTAATGCCTCGAGGGCTGATAAAGATGCTTACAAGAAGCATCTCGATGACATGGTAGACGTTGGATGTCTTATGCTTGCCACTATGAATCCTGAGCTTTAGAAGTAACATGAGGACATGGTTGCTTATGATATGATCGAGCACCTGAAAGAACTTTATCAGGGGCAAGCAAGGCAAGAGAGGTTCGATATCTCTAAGGCCCTATTCCAATGTAAGCTGGCTGAAGGAAGCCCAGTAGGACCTCATGTCCTTAAGATGATTGGTTATATTGAAAGCTTGTCTAAGCTTGGGTTTCCATTAAGCCAAGAGTTGGCCACTGATGTTATTCTGCAATCGTTGCCAGATAGTTACAGCCAATTTGTCCTCAATTTCAATATGAATGAGATTTACAAGACTTTACTATAGTTGCTCAGTATGTTACGAACTGCTGAAGGCAACATGAAAAAGGTTAGACCCAAGCCCATACTGATGGTCCGTAACAACAAGGTCAAGGAAAAAGCCAAAGTCATGACAAAGCCCAAGGGCAAAGGTAAGCCCAATCTTGGAAAGGGAAAGGCTGCATTGAAACCTAAAGGTGGGGTGTCTAAGGAAGGAAACTGTTTTCATTATGGTGTGACTGGACATTGGAAATAGAACTGCCCTGTCTATCTTGAGGAAATCAAGAAGGCCAAAGCAAGTAGAACGTCTACTTCAGTTATTTATGTTATTGATATTAATTTATCAACTACTATTTCTTGGGTATTAGATACTGGTTGTGGTTCTCATATTTGTACCTCTGTACAGGGACTACAAAGGAGTAGGACTTTGGCTAGAGGAGATGTGGATCTGCGAGTTGGAAATGGAGCAAGAGTTGCTGCATTAGCTGTGGGAACATATACTTTATCTTTGCCTAGTGGACTTGGTTTAATTTTAGAGGATTGTTATTTTGTGCCCAGTTTAACTAAAAACATTATTTCAATTACTTGTTTAGACAAAATTGGTTTTGAGATAATAATTAAGAATAATTGTTGTTCTTTTTATCTCAATAATGTTTTCTATGGTTCGACACAATTGATTAATGGCCTCTATATTTTAGATCAAATGAATCCCATTTACAACATAAATACTAAAAGATTTAAAATAAATGACTCAAATCAAACTTATCTTTGGCATTGTCGTTTGGGCCACATAAGTGAGAAACGCATATCCAAACTCCATAAAGATGGTCTCTTGGATTCATTTGTTTTTGAACAATTTGAAGTATGTGAATCTTGCTTATTAGGAAAAATGACTAAATCTCCTTTTACTGGTAAAAGTGAACGAGCTAGTGATTTATTGGGCCAGAATGTATGTGGACCAATAAATACACATGTAACACCCTTAGACACATACCTGTCGTCGGTGGCTTAAAAGGCATTACCCGACATTCATTCAAAATAACACAGCTTCACTCATACAAATCACGTTATTAGTACATATAGATAGCAACTTATAGTGAATCGGATTTCCAAAACTAAGTTGTATATATATATATAAACAAAACCGTACATGCATCATCAATTTAATCAAAAATTGAGACTCATGAATCGATTCAATGATCATGCATAACCATTTCACCTTAAGACCACTTTTTTTTTTTACAAATATTATATCCATTACTATTCACACGGCAAAATATGAAAGCTTAGCAAAAATTAACAACTTATCAGCTAGGCCGATTTTACATGTATATGCATGCCACACATACTTTTTAAAACAACAATTCTCAAAATCCATACTACTTCGAACGTCATTAACCATTATTAAACCTAAACCATATATATACATGTGATAAGTACATCATTAGCCATCTTCGCATGGCTTTTCATGAATATAATACACAAAATCCAAACCTACTTTTAAATCCAAAGATATAAAAGCCTATACATGCCATTTTTCCAAAACAAGACTAAATAAGTACCAAAAAACAATGGCGATAGCGTAGATGACTTGTCCTCGACCTCACGAGCCCGTAGCGTTTGAGAGAGAAATCTATAGAAACAAAGAATCAAAGGAGACAGAGTAAGCATTTACATACTTAGTAAGCTTTAAGCCATAAAAACCTAATCAAAGATATAAGCATAGCACTTCTAATATTTATCTATGTCTATCTTTAACCGAATGTATCCAAGGTTATCTTTATCCTTATTGCATGTACATATCAAACAATTTTCCTTACCTAAATTTCGAATCATAAAGGTGAACCTCATTATATCAAACAAGCTCCAATATTTGGCCAAACACATCAAATTTGGTTAAAAGCCAAATCCTTACAGGATGTATATCCACACACATGTATATCTTTATGCTTCAAACATAACACATTCATATGCTCAAATCAATCTTAACACATATTCAAAGATTCGAATTTCATGTACAGTAATTAAGCACCATGCCCTTTTACTACTCTAAGCAAAGGTCAGATTCGGTATTACTCATTCGTCATAGCATCATTTCAACTCTAAGTTCACAATTTGTATATAGCACGTACCTGGTTAATTTAGGATAATGAGCTTATTTATTTCGATTATTTAAGGCCCAACATTTCGTATTTCCAGCATGAATGCCTTCGGGTTTAGCCTGGAATATAACACTAGCCTTAAGGCTCTTCGGGACTCAGCCTGGATGAAAAACTGGCACAAATGCCCTTCAGGACTTATCCTGGATGTAACTCCAGCACGTATGCCCTTCGGGACTTAACCCGGATGAAACTCTGGCACGTATGCCCTTTGGGACTTACCCCGGATGAAACTCTGGCATGTATGCCCTTCGGGATTCTACTCGGATCATAGCACTGAGACATATACATTTGGATCCATCACATATACTTTTCACATAGTCTATTACATGCTAACATTCATTTGCCTTATTCACATAATAATTCATAATATGGCAAATTTCACTACATTTTCGGTCAATAAGCATAAATGCACTTCACATATCAAATCGGTTTCTGAAGCCATCACATGTCTAATGAACTTTCGGCTATATGATCAATTTCACTACTACATTACATCAACCCTAATCCACATGCTTCATCTTACCATTCACATGAGCAACTAAATATTTACTTCATGTTAAATCAAGTCATGTGCTAGGTGATAACACTTAAAACTTACCTTATTTGTCGTCGGATGATTTTAGACCAACTATTCCACCACCTTCGTTTTCCCCTTGTTCAAAACCGGCTCCCTTAGCTCTTGAGCTTAAATTTTTAAAACAAAGATTTACCTTGTTAACAATTACAAGTCCGAATATCCTTAAAGTATTAAAGTAAAAATTCATTTTTATACTTATAGACACATAGGTATCACACATTTTCCTTAAGATGTCTTATTAACCAAGACTTCAAATGCAATAAAAATTCAACTTTCTCAACGCATACATATCTAGGTCATTCGGCCATATGTCCAAACTTGGACTATTTTTCAAAGTCACCTTTTTCCGAGCTTAAGCTAGACATTTTCAATGTTCATATAACTTATCTATTTCTAAATAATTCACATCCAAGAACTCCATTAACAAAGCTAGGGCCGAAACTCTTTTTCTTTTACCTACCAAAACCAAGTCTTCCATTCAGTTATAAAAATATAACCCCCACGCATTGTAACATTTTACAAGTATTCATGATAAGCTAACAAGAATTTCTTTCCCTTATAGTGACCGAATGCTACTAACTCATTTTGAATTTAAACCCACCAAAATCCAAGCTTCACATTATCATCACTCCTCAAATTAGAACTTTATAAGGACCTCAATCAACATAGAACATACATTTTTATCACACAAAGGACATGGCCGAATGTCCATAATGTTTAAGGAGCACATATATCATAATCTAACATTGTAAGACTTATTAACACAAATTTAACCTCATATTCACCCTCAAGCCTTCTAACGTGTAACTTAACATCAAAGCTCACAACTTGAATTTTTTTTTCACATAATGCATCAATGGCCAAAAGCAACTATCATCAATAACACAAAAATTGTTCTATGGGTTATGCTAGGAGCTTAATTATCAACTAAAATCCACCATATTCAAAAGGAATTAACAAAATCTTTACCTTAAATTTGGAAACCACAATGACCGAATGAGTTTCTTCTCCCTAGCTCACTTTTCTTTCACAAACGGCAAAAAGAAGAACAAAGCATGGAAACTTTATTTTTTTTCACCATTCCTTTTTATTATTTTATTACATTATTATTAAAGCACTACCACCATTATTTTATCTAAATAAAATACACATATAATACACATTAAACATCACATAACTGGCCACTAATGAATAATTTGTATAATTAACATGCAAGTCCTTCCATTAGCACAACCATGATACAATCGGTCATAAAACATTATGATTCCTTCTCCCATATTTCTTTTATCTTTCACATAAGTCCTTTATCAACACTTCAACATTCAATTAGTAAAATTTATGCATCAATATTTCATTTATGCTACTTCACATACGATGGGCATAGAATTTATCACTCTATCGTTTTTATATTTCGGTTTAGTGGTCCCGAAACCACTTCCCGACTAGGGTCAAAATAGGGCTGTCACAACTCTCCCCCCTTTAGGGATTTTCGTCCCCGGAAATCTTACCCGAAAATAGATTTGGATAACTTTTTTTCATAGCATTCTCAGGCTCCCAAGTTGCTTCCTCGATCCCGTGCTTGAGCCACAGCACTTTAACTAGCGGAACCTTTTTATTTCGTAGCTCTTTAACCTCTCGATCTAAAATATGGATAGGTTCTTCTTCATAACTCAAATCAGACTGAATTTCAACTTCTGACGGATTAATCACATGCGAAGGATCGGATCTATAACGATGGAGCATCGATACATGGAAAACGTTGTGGCTCTTTTCAAGTTCAGGGGGCAAAATCAATCTATAAGCAATTGGCCCAATCCGTTTCGATATCTCATATGGCCCGATGAATCTCGGACTTAATTTGCCTTTATGTCTGAATCTGAGCACCTTTTTCCAGGATGAAACTTTCAAAAACACTTTATCACCAACTTGATACTCGATGTCTTTACGTTTTAGATCCGCGTACGATTTCTGACAATCGGATGCCATTTTCAAATTGTCGCGAATTATTTTCACTTTCTGCTCTGCTTCTTTAACTAAATCAACCCCAAGAACCTTATTCTCACTAAGCTCGGTCCAAAATAGAGGTGTACGGCATCTTCGATCGTAAAGAGCTTCGTAGGGTGCCATCTGAATACTTGACTTGAAGCTGTTATTATACGCGAATTCAACCAGGGGTAAATATTTTTCCCACGAGCCACTGAACTAGAGAATGCAACATCTCAATGTCCTCGAGTATCTGAATAACCCGTTCGGATTGACCGTTAGTCTGCGGATGGAAAGCGGTGCTGAAAAGAAGTTTAGTTCTTAATGCCTCGTGTAATTTCTTCCAGAATCGCAAAGTAAAGCGAGGATCTCGGTTTGAAACAATAGAAGTCGGCACTCTGTGCAATCGTACAATCTGGGAAACATACAATTCTGCTAGCTTATTAAGTGAATAGTCTGTGCAAACGGGAATGAAATGAGCTGACTTCGTTAATCTATCAACAATAACCCAAATGGAGTCTTTCTTGCTAGATGTTAGAGGCAACCCCGACACAAAGTCCATCGTAACTCGGTCCCACTTCCACTCAGGTATCAAAATCGGCTGAAGCAAACCTGAAGGCACCTGATGTTCCGCTTTTACTTGCTTACACACCAAACACTTAGATACAAATTTGGAGATGTCGCGTTTCATACCGTGCCACCAATATTGACATTTCAGGTCATTGTAAATTTTCGTGCTACCCGGATGAATTGACATTCGGCTATTATGGGCTTCATTCAAAATCATCAAAATTAGCTTAGAATTTCTCGGAACACATAATCGATCCTTAAATCTCAAACAATCTTTTTCATCAATTCGAAACTCTGTATCCTCACCCGACATACACTGAGCTCGCTTAGCAATCAAGTCGTTATCGACTTTCTGAGCATCACATATTTGCCGTAAAAACATTGACTCTGCTATTAATTCGGCTACCAACACATCATCTGCCGACATCGTTAATTTCACGTTCATAGCTCGCAAGGAAAATAGAGATTTTCAGCTAAGAGCATCTGCAACTGCATTTGCTTTTCCCGGGTGATAATCAATAACAAGCTCATAGTCTTTAAGCAATTCCAGCCACCGCCTTTGTCTCAAATTCAAATCTCTTTGAGTCATCAGATACTTGAGACTTTTATGATCGGAGAAGATGTGACATTTCTCACCGAGCAGATAGTGTCGCCAGATCTTCAAGGCGAAAACGATAGCGGCTAATTCAAGATCATGAGTCGGATAATTTCGCTCGTGAGGCTTCAACTATCTCGAAGCATAAGCAACAACCTGGCCTTCTTGCATCAAAATGTAGCCTAAACCGTTCAGAGATGCATCACTATAAACTACAAACTCTTTGCCAGATTCTAGCTGAACTAACACTGGAGCTTCCGTCAAAAGGGTTTTCAGCTGGTCGAAACTTTGCTGACACTTATCCGATCACTCGAACTTGACCTCTTTTTGCAGCAGTTTTGTCAACGGGGTCGCAATCATCGAGAAACCTTTGACGAATCGTCGGTAATAACCGGCAAGTCCTAAGAAGCTTCGAACCTCAGAAATAGTTTTAGGGGGTTTCCAGTCTAGAATAGCTGAAATTTTATTCAGATCGACTCGAATACCCGAAGCAGACACTATATGTCCTAAGAAGCCGACCTCACGCAACCAGAATTCGCACTTACTGAATTTCGCATACAATTGATTTTCACGTAAAGTCTGAAGTACAAGTCTTAAATGCTAGGCATGCTTGATCTCGTCTCAAGAATAAATCAAAATATCATCGATGAACACTACTACAAAACGGTCCAAGAATGGCCTAAACACCCGATTCATCAAATCCATGAAAACCGCAGGGGCATTAGTGAGCCCAGTGGCATCACTAAGAATTCGTAATGTCCGTATCTCATTCTGAATGCGGTCTTTGGCAAGTCCGATTCTCTCACTCTCAACTGGTAGTAACCAGATCGCAGATCAATCTTTGAAAACACTGAAGCTCCTTTCAATTGATCGAACAAGTCATCAATTCGGGGCAACGGATACTTATTTTTTACAGTGGCTTTATTCAACTGTCGATAGTCGATGCACATTCTCATAGTCCCGTCTTTCTTTTTCACAAACAAAACTGGCACACCCCAGGATGAGACACTCGGTCGCCCGAAACCTCTGTCCGTCAACTCTTGCAGCTGAGATTTCAATTCTTTTAACTCAGTAAGTGCCATATGGTACGGGGCAATCAAAATCGGAGTCGTACCCGGAACCAACTCTATACCGAACTTAACCTCTCTAACAGGCAGCAATCCCGGCAATTCCTCGGGAAACACATTCGGATACTCTCTAACCACAGGTATAGTCTCAAATTCTTGTTCGGATACTTTATCGTCTAACACATAAGCCAGATACGCTTCATACCCTTTTTTTTACATATCTCAGAGCTGACATGGTCGCGATTATGGCAGGTGGCCCGTTTAGATCAATGGACTTAATTCAAATTATTTCATTATTGGAACATCGCAAATCAATGGTTTTTCGTTTGCAATTCATAACTGCATCATGAACGGTCAGCCAATCCATTCCAAGAATGATATCGAATTCATTGAAAGGTAACAGCATCAAATCGGCTGAAAAATAGAAATCTCAAACCATTAGGGGACATTTCTTGCATACTTTATCAACCAAAACACAACGACTCAAAGGATTCGACACTCAAACTACGAACTTAGTAGACTCAACAGGAAGAGTCTTACTGGAGGCTAAAGTTTCACACACATATGAATGGGTTGAACTAGGATCAATTAAGGCAACAACATCAGTGTTAAAGAGTGTGAAGGTATCGGTAATAACATTTGGAGAAGAAGCCTCTTCTCGGGCACGAATGGCATACGCTCTGGCAGGTGCTCGAGCCTCGGATCTGACTGCAGTGTCTCTCGTCCCTCTCTGACTACCACTATGATTTCCTCCACGCCGCGGTGGTCTACCCTGTGTAGCCGTGCCACTAGGTCTCTGACTCAGATCGGGGGTGCGTTCATCAACTTTCGGACAGTCTTTGATAAAATGATCGGCAGATTCGCATCGGAAACAGGAGCGGTCATGATGTCTACAGCTCCCCGGGTGCCATTTACCACAGTGCTTACACTCAGATCTATCCCGACGTTCATTGCCAATACTAGCAACAGAAGTAGCTCGCGAACTCACAGGGGGTCGATAATGATCACGTCTAGGAAAACCCGAAGTATACTTGGATCTGCTCGAGTCATCTCTAATCTTTTTGGATGATTGCTGAACAGATTTTCCCGCAGATCTCTTACGGAACTCTCTAACTCCTTCCTCGACTTTTCTTTTCTCATTACCGAGCTCTTCGGCTTTGCAAGCTCGCTCGACTAGCACAACAAATTCTTTAATTTCCAAAATTCCCACTAGCAGTCTGATTTCTTCGTTTAACCCATCCTCGAAACGCTTACACATAATAGCCTCAGAGGATACACATTCGCGAGCATATCGGCTGAGACGCACGAATTCTCTGTCGTATTTGGTTACTGACATCTGACCTTGTTTAAGCTCAAGAAATTCTTTTTGTTTCTGATCGATGAACCTCTGACTGATATATTTCTTACGGAACTCGATTTGGAAAAACTCCCAGGTGACTCGCTCCTTTGGAACAATAGAAACCAGAGTATTCCACCAGTAGTAGGCAGCGTCGCGCAATAGAGATACCGCACATTTCAGACACTCTTCGGGTGTGCAGGATAGTTCATCAAGCACTCGAATGGTATTGTCGAGCCAAAACTCGGCCCGCTCATCATCATTACTAGGAGTAGCCTAGAACTCTTTAGCCCTGTATTTTCTAATTTTGTCGACTGGGGGCCTACTTGATCTTACCGGATCGGTCATAGGAGGGGCCACATAGGTTGGGAGCGGAGTATTCGAGGGTGAGGGTTGTGGAACAGCCAGATTTGATCTAAGAAATTGGGCAAACCAATCGCTCATCAATGTATAAAAGGCTTGTCTCGTGTCATCGTCTCGATGACCAGTATTTGGCTGAGAATCATTTGGCGCTGTCCCTTGAGCGGGAGCAGGTGCTACACTCTCAACATCGTCCGCTATGGCTCGATCAGGTTCTGGATCCATTTCTATACAAAAATCATATTCCAGAGGTCAGAAGTCATCACACTATCGCACTAACATTAAATGGCATGTATAGCTAGACTCATACGCACTACGTTAGTCTGAGAATCGACTAAACTGTAGCTCTGATACCAATAAAATGTAACACCCTTAGACCCATACCCGTCGTCGGTGGGTTAAGAGACATTACCCGACATTCATTCTGCATACGATTTTTGTCGATCTGAAACTGCTTTCAAACTGTCGCGAATTACTTTCACTTGATCTTCAATCTCTCTAATTAAATCAACCTTGTGAATCTTTTTCTCACTAAGCTTGGTCTAGTACAATGGAGTTCGACATTTGTGACCATACAATGCTTCATACCGTGCCATCTTTATGCTCAATTGAAAACTGTTGTTATACACGAATTCAACTAATGGTAAATATTTCACCCAGTTGTCTTCAAACTCTAAAACACAGCAATGAAGCATATCTTCAAGAATCTATATTGTTTTCTCAGATTGTCTATCGGTTTGAGGATGAAAAGTAGTACTAAAATGGAACCGTATACCCAAAGCGTCTTGTAATTTCTTCCAAAATTATGATATAAATCTCAGATTATAAGATAGCTTCACTCATACAAATCACGTTATTAATACATACGGATAGCAACTTATAGTGAATCAGATTTCCAAAACTAAGTTGTACATATATATATAAACAAAACCGTACATGTATCATCAATTTAATCAAAAATTGAGACTCATGAATCGATTCAATGATCATGCATAACCATTTCACCTTAAGACCACTTTTTTTTTTACAAATATTATATCCATTACTATTCACACGGCAAAATATGAAAGCTTAGCAAAAATTAACAACTTATCAGCTAGGCCGATTTTACATGTATATGCATGCCACACATACTTTTTAAAACAACAATTCTCAAAATCCATACTACTTCGAACGTCATTAACCATTATTAAACCTAAACCATATATATACATGTGATAAGTACATCATTAGCCATCTTCGCATGGCTTTTCATGAATATAATACACAAAATCCAAACCTACTTTTAAATCCAAAGATATAAAAGCCTATACATGCCATTTTTCCAAAACAAGACTAAATAAGTACCAAAAAACAATGGCGATAGCGTAGATGACTTGTCCTCGACCTCACGAGCCCGTAGCGTTTGAGAGAGAAATCTATAGAAACAAAGAATCAAAGGAGACAGAGTAAGCATTTACATACTTAGTAAGCTTTAAGCCATAAAAACCTAATCAAAGATATAAGCATAGCACTTCTAATATTTATCTATGTCTATCTTTAACCGAATGTATCCAAGGTTATCTTTATCCTTATTGCACGTACATATCAAACAATTTTCCTTACCTAAATTTCGAATCATAAAGGTGAACCTCATTATATTAAACAAGCTCCAATATTTGGCCAAACACATCAAATTTGGTTACAAGCCAAATCCTTACGGGATGTATATCCACACACAGGTATATCTTTATGCTTCAAACATAACACATTCATATGCTCAAATCAATCTTAACACATATTCAAAGATTCGAATTTCATGTACAGTAATTAAGCACCATGCCCTTTTACTACTCTAAGCAAAGGTCAGATTCGGTATTACTCATTCGTCATAGCATCATTTCAACTCTAAGTTCACAATTTGTATATAGCACGTACCTGGTTAATTTAGGATAATGAGCTTATTTATTTCGATTATTTAAGGCCCAACATTTCGTATTTCCAGCATGAATGCCTTCGGGTTTAGCCCAGAATATAACACTAGCCTTAAGGCTCTTCGGGACTCAGACTGGATGAAAAACTGGCACAAATGCCCTTCAGGACTTATCCTGGATGTAACTCCAGCACGTATGCCCTTCGGGACTTAACTCGGACGAAACTCTGGCACGTATGCCCTTTGGGACTTACCCCGGACGAAACTCTGGCACGTATGCCCTTCGGGATTCTACTCGGATCATTGCACTGAGACATATACATTTGGATCCATCACATATACTTTTCACATAGTCTATTACATGCTAACATTCATTTGCCTTATTCACATAATAATTCATAATATGGCAAATTTCACTACATTTTCGGTCAATAGGCATAAATGCACTACACATATCAAATCGGTTTCTAAAGCCATCACATGTCTAATGAACTTTCGGCTATATGATCAATTTCACTACTACATTACATCAACCCTAATCCACATGCTTCATCTTACCATTCACATGAGCAACTAAATATTTACTTCATGTTAAATCAAGTCATGTGCTAGGTGATAACACTTAAAACTTACCTTATTTGTCGTCGGATGATTTTAGACCAACTATTCCACCACCTTCGTTTTCCCCTTGTTCAAAACCAGCTCCCTTAGCTCTTGAGCTTAAATTTTTAAAACAAAGATTTACCTTGTTAACAATTACAAGTCCGAATATCCTTAAAGTATTAAAGTAAAAATTCATTTTTATACTTATAGACACATAGGTATCACACATTTTCCTTAAGATGTCTTATTAACCAAGACTTCAAGTGCAATAAAAATTCAACTTTCTCAACGCATACATATCTAGGTCATTCGGCCATATGTCCAAACTTGGACTATTTTTCAAAGTCGCATTTTTCCGAACTTAAGCTAGACATTTTCCATGTTCATATAACTTATCCCTTTCTAAATAATTCACATCCAAGAACTCCATTAACAAAGCTAGGGCCGAAACTCTTTTTCTTTTACCTTCCAAAACCAAGTCTTCCATTTGGTTATAAAAATATAACCCCCACTCATTGTAACATTTTACAAGTATTCATGATAAACTAACAAGAATTTCTTTCCCTTATAGTGACCGAATGCTACTAACTCATTTTGAATTTAAACCCACCAAAATCCAAGCTTCACATTATCATCACTCCTCAAATTAGAACTTTATAAGGACCTCAATCAACATAGAACATACATTTTTATCACACAAAGGACATGGCCGAATGTCCATAATGTTCAAGGAGCACACATATCATAATCTAGCATGTTAAGACTTATTAACACAAATTTAACCTCATATTCACCCTCAAGCCTTCTAACATGTAACTTAACATCAAAACTCACAACTTGAATTTTTTTTTTCACATAATGCATCAATGGCCGAAAGCAACTATCATCAATAACACGAAAATTGTTCTATGGGTTATGCTAGGAGCTTAATTATCAACTAAAATCCACCATATTCAAAAGGAATTAACAAAATCTTTACCTTAAATTTGGAAACCACAATGACCGAATGAGTTTCATCTCCCTAGCTTACTTTTCTTTCACAAATGGCAAAAAGAAGAACAAAGCATGGAAACTTTGTTTTTTTCACCATTCCTTTTTATTATTTTATTACATTATTATTAAAGCACTACCACCATTATTTTATCTAAATAAAATACACATATAATACATATTAAACATCACATAACCGGCCACTAATGAATAATTTGTATAATTAACATGCAAGTCCTTCCATTAGCACAACCATGATACAATCGGTCATAAAACATTATGATTCCTTCTCCCATATTTCTTTTATCTTTCACATAAGTCCTTTATCAACACTTCAACATTCAATTAGTAAAATTTATGCATCAATATTTCATTTATGCTACTTCACATACGATGGGCATAGAATTTATCACTCTATCGTTTTTATATTTCGGTTTAGTGGTCCCGAAACCACTTCCCGACTAGGGTCAAAATAAGGCTATCACAACACAGGCAAGAGGTGGATTTCACTACTTCGTTACTTTCACTGATGATTTCAGTAGATATTGGTATGTTTATCTCGTGAGTCATAAGTCTGAGGCCCTTGAAAAGTTCAAGGAATTCAAAAATGAAGTACAAAATCAACTAGGCAAAACTATCAAGACACTTCGATCTGATCGAGGTGGACAGTATTTAAGCCTAGAGTTTGATGATCTTTTGAAGGAATGTAGGATTGTCTCACAACTTACTCCTTCTGGTACTCCTCAATGGAATGGAGTTTCTAAGAGAAGAAATCGAACTCTGTTAGACATGGTTCGATCTATGATGAGTCATGCTGATCTACCGACTTCCTTTTGGGGACATGTACTTGAAACAACTACTTTCACACTAAATCCTAAATCGGTTCAAAAGACGCCATATGAGATGTGGACTAGGAAACGTCCCAGTATGTTTTTTATGAAAATTTAGGGTTGCGAAGCTTATGTTAAACGTCAGACGTCTACTAAGCTTGAACCCAAATCTAAAAGGTGTATTTTTATGGGGTATCCAAAAGAAACCAAAGGATATTATTTCTTTAATCCCACTAAGAACAAAATGTTTGTTGCTCGGACTAGTGTCTTTCTATAGAGAGAATTTGTTTCTAGAAAAGGAAGTGGGAGAAAGATTGAACTTGAAGAAATTCGAGAATCACAATATACTAATGAACCAAATATAGAACAACAGCAAATCTCACAAGAAATTAAGGAACAAGTAACTACTGTAGAAACACAACCACCGCGCAGATCTTTAAGAGAACGCCATGCACCTTAGAGATATGGATTTCTCATTACAACGCATGGTGACATTCTTCTTATAGATCAAGATGAGCCTAGGACTTATCAAGAATCAATGACGAGCCTAGACTCTGAGAAATGGCTCAAGGCCATGAGATCTGAGATGGATTCCATGTATGAAAACCAAGTATGGACTTTGGTTGACCCACCCGAAGGGCTTAAACCTATAGGGTGCAAGTGAGTTTTCAAAAGGAAAACTGACATGGATGGTAATGTACAAACATACAAGGGGGATTAGTCACTAAAGGTTTTCACCAAATTCATGGTGTTGACTATGATGAAACCTTTTCTCCTGTAGCTATGTTTAAATCCATCAGGATCTTGCTCGCCATATCTGCATTTCATGATTATGAGATCTAGCAGATGGACGTCAAAACAGCTTTCCTTAACGGGAAAATTGAAGAGGATGTGTATATGACACAACCTGAAGGTTTTGTCAATCCAAAGGATGCTAGAAAGATATGTAAGCTACAAAGATCCATTTATGGATTAAAGCAAGCTTCTCGAAGTTGGAACCTTCGTTTTAACGATGCAATCAAAGAGTTTGGTTTTATCAAAAATGAAGGTGAGCCATGTGTTTACAAGAAAGTTAGTGGGAGGACAATCACATTCTTGGTACTGTATGTGGATGACATGCTTATCATGGGAAATGACGTACCTACCTTACAATCTATTAAGACTTGGTTAGGAAGTTGTTTTTCTATGAAGGACTTGGGCGAAGCCACTTACATCTTAGGAGTCAAGATCTATAGAGATAGATCAAGACGACTACTAGGTCTAAGTCAAAGTACATACATAGATAAAGTATTGAAAAGGTTCGATATGGAAGAATCTAAGAGAGGATTCCTACCTATGAGATATGGTATTTCACTGTAACAGCCTGATTTTGGGCCTAGTCGGAACAGTGGTTTCGGAACCACTATTTTGAGGTCGGATAAAATTATTTTAGTATTATTTGATGTCTTATATTATAATTTTATAAGTGCTTGTAAATTTTGGTAAGTTAATTTTAGCGATTTCTAGTCCAATTTTGAAAAAGGGCTAAATCGCATTAAAGGTAAAAGTTGTGTTTTGTTGCCTAAAGGTGTTAAATTGCTTTGTACCTTAAATTAGGGGTCTTTAAAGTGAAATTTGACCCTTTTTAAACATGTGGCCGGCCATAAGAGGTAAAAAGAGGGTTGAGAGCTAGAAAATGGCAGCCACTTTGAGCCCTAATTAGTAAGTGATCTTTGGTTATTTCTTGATGATTTTTACATTTTTTGCAACCCCCAAAACATGAGCTTTCATAAGAGGGGACTATTTTGCAAAATGATTAAGAGTCTAGGATTTTTCCATGAACATATATGTGTTGTTTGCTGAGTTTTTATGGAAGAATATGAGTTGTAGTTGCCTAATAAACAACTTTGTGAAGGAAATTTGCATGAAAACACCTTAAAAAGGTTATTATGCAAAGTTGTTAATTGAGTTGTTAATGTATGTAATAATGATGGTTGTGAGTTGCTAAATTTGTGAATTCGGATTGTTTTAATTTAGTGATTAAATGAGTGAATTTTATCATGTTAGATCAAGAAAATCGAGATTTAGGCTTAAATCGGAAAGTATGAGATTATGGACTAAAATGGAGTAATTGATCGAAATTGCCTTCGAGGTAAGTTCGTATGATTAAATAAGCATAATATTCATGTTATTGCTAATATATTTGGAAATTATCTTGCTGCGATGGTATTGAATTTTATGTTGGAAATATTGTATATGGGAAAGTGATGCCAAGTGTTGAAAGCAATTATGTGATGATGGAATGCGTTGGGAATTTGATGGAATATGATATTCCATTGGAACAAGTAAGTTCGTATGGTATCAATAAATGCAAAATTTATGCTTGAATTATATTCCTTATTATTATTGCATATATTATATGGTAACTATATATGGAAAGTTGTATTAAATGTAAATTCTAATTGGTCACTGTATGTGCTTCTGAAACTACTGATATTATGAAATGTTATATCGACTGTAAATCCCGGTTAAGCAAGTAGGAATAGACATAGATATAAGTGACATGTCACTAGAGGGTCTGATGATTCTGTCTGATATAGTTCCCGAGTGCTGGGTGGTCTAGCATGTGTTGCAGACACCTATCAGCTTGTGTGAGCAAGCCCGTGGTAACTTCTGTTCTATTTCCAATAGTCGCTCCGGCTACCCTTCTGTTTTGTAGCTTCGGGTACCGCACTGATTGTAGCTTCGGCTACCTTACTGTTAGTAGCTTCAGCTACTTCATGGCTCTGCCATGTCTGTTCGGCATTTATGTGCTAACTTCTGTATATCTGGTTATATTCTGAAATTGCTCAATAGGATTAGACTAACTGTACTGTATGCTAAGTGAACATGCAGGTGAAATAAAATGGTACTCTATACTGTGATTGGCATCGTTAAGTATGTGTATAACTAATGTACAGAAAGTGTTCAGCGAGTAAGTATAATTGTTCAATGATATGTGATAATCTATGATGTATACAGCATTTGGTGAATGTTATGAGAATGGCATGAATTGGAATAAGTCTTTGATTCTTGTTGACATTGAGATTATGGGTCCATGCTTATGTTGCATAGCTATCTGTTCTTGCCATGATAAATGAAATGATATTGTATTGATTTGGTGAACAATGATCATGAATGAGTAAATTAACCTTGACAGATTTGAGTTACTGCAGTAGTGTAACTTTGAAATTACACCAAAAATAGTGTAAAGTGAACTATAGGCTAAATAAAATATTAAATTAAAGCCTAATGAATCTAGTTTCACATAAAAGAAACCGTGAAAGCAAAAGAATTTCCTATAATGAGATATTTAAAGTTGTGTGAGATAGAGTCAGAATGACTCTGAAATCCCCTGTTCTGTTTTGAGAAAATCATTAAAAATTGTACAAAAATATTTATGAGTTTTAATTTATATGCTTAGAATCCTTAATGAGTTTAGTTTCAAGAGAAATAGATGAGAACATTATCCAAGTCCTGAACTATGAGATAATTGAACTTTAGTACAAAAGGGTCGGAACTATCAGATAGTGAATCAAGAGTAACTTTGAGGAATAAACTGTATTAATTGGAAAAGTAAAAAATTCTGGAAATTTTATGGTAGAAAGGTAAATGAGTTTAGTTTCATGGAAAATTAACGGAACTTGATTTGGAGTTTTGTAGCTCCAGATATATACAATTTAGTGACTATTGCGCAGGAAGACAGCTTGTTATGAACTTGGAAATATGTTGTAAACATTGATAAAACTTGTTAATGAGTTGCTTATTGTTTTCATATGAACTTATGAAGCGTAAAGCTTACTCCCCCTTTCTTTCCCATATTACCTAGGTTACCAGGTCAGCCCGAGTTGGAGGCCATCAGAGATAATATCACGCTGTCGAGTTTACGTTATCGGCGTAAGTAAATCCAAGTGTTTCCGAGTCTATGGCATGTATAGGGTTGTAATGTTGAGTATATAATATTATGATTTAGCCAAAGGTATTGGCTTGTGGTTAAGATAGTATGTATTCTTGTAAATTGGCCTATGTCGGCTAATAATGTTATGGACCTATATGATTATTCTTATGCTTGTATGTTATTATCTCTTGTGATGTGGTTCATAGCATGATTGTTTAGGGATTGAATTATGATCCACTGATGAGTAAGCTACTAATGTAAGACTAAAGTATTGGTAAATAGTTAATATTACCTCATGAATGGTTTATGATATGATTATGCATGCTTAGTGATGATCATGACAATATTGTGGTAATGGTGTGAGTAAATTCTATTATATTTGGTGCATAAGGATCTGATATGATCATAGCATGGTTGTAAATGTTTAAGAGCTCATTTATGCCAAGTTGTATGTTATTTGTAAGTATGTGTGCATACGTCGTAAGGGTGACAATTGGCTTGGAAAATAGCCTTGTAATTGTCCATACGGGTAGACACACGCATGTGTCTAAACCGTGTGTGACACACGGTCTGCTCCCACGGGCGTGTTGTGCGACCGTGCGTCCCCTACATTATGTTGCATGAAATCCTTAAGTTTGGGAGATTGGCACAGGCAGCACACATGGGTGTGTGTCCCGGCCGTGTGTGTTTGGACAAATTGCTCTATGGGCTGTTGGCACAACTGTGTTGGAGGTTCACACGGGCGTGTGGTGAAGTCACATGGGCGTGTGACGTGCTTGTTAGCAAATTTTAAAGATAGTTTCTTGAGTGCTTGAGTGTTCCCGATTTGGTCCCAGACCACTTTAAATGTATGTTTTGGGCCTCGTAAGCCCATTTAAGAGATAGTATGTGTGTAAAGTGAAAGTTTTAAAATGATCAAAATTTTTACGGCCCGGTTTTATACGATTAGTTCTGTTTAAGTCAGGTAGCACCTCAAACCCTGTTCAGGTGTTGGATATGGGCGAGGGGTGTTACATTCACTCTCGAAGGAAATGTGTCCTTCAACTCCACAAGAGAGAGAATGTATGAGTAAAATTCCATATGCTTCTACTATTGGATCTATCATGTATGCCATATTATGTACCCATCCAGATGTCTCATTTGCCTTAAGTATGACAAGCAGGTACCAAGTAGATCCCGGTGAAAGTCACTGGACCACAGTCAAGAATATCCTGAAGTACTTAAGAAGAACTAAGGATACATTCCTAATATATGGAGGTGAGGAAGAGTTAAGTGTAAAAGGTTACACTGATGCCAGCTTCCAAACCAACAAGGATGATTCTCAATCACAATCAGGTTTTGTGTTTTGCCTTAATGGTGGTGCTGTGAGCTGGAAGAGTTCAAAGCAAAGTACAGTAGCTGATTCTACAACAGAGGCCGAGTATATTGCAACTAGTGAGGTAGCAAAAGAAGCGATTTGGATCAAAAAGTTCATTACTAAACTGGGGGTTGTGCCTAGCATATCAGATGCTATAGAACTCTGATGTGATAACAATGGAGCCATTGCACAAGCTAAAGAACCCAGATCTCACCAGCGATCCAAACATATACTTAGGCACTACCATCTTATTCGAGAGATTATCGATCGAGGGGATGTAGAGATATGCAGAGTACCTACAGATGATAACATTGCTGATCCCCTGACCAAGCCTCTGACACAGCAGAAGCATGATTGTCACACTAAGTCACTTGGTATTAGATATATGAGTGATTGGTCTTAGTGCTAGTGGGAGATTGTAAGAGTATGCCCAAAGATCAATCACGAGATGGTTGTAATAACATACTTGATTTATCATGTTTATTAATATAAGGCGTTGCCATTATTATTTCAGTTTCTTTTCTGTGTGCATAAATAAACTGTTTTATAATAATGTCCTGAGAATAGTATGATTATTCTTAAAAGATCCTTAGTCAAGTATTATTGTTGGCTAGGACAACAATATTGCATTAAGACTAACATGTAGTTGATTGGTGATAAAGAGTTGTCATTGTTATGGAGTGTCAGAATCAATGCATGAATATGTGTGTTAGAGAACAACATATTGGACTAACCCGCTATGAGTATGTTTCTTGGATTATCATGTAATTGTCACAATATTACTCATAGTGATTAATATGTAAATGATCCTCATACTTGAGATCATCATTATCCCAACATCGTGAGTTGTATATTTTGATATAGTTAAACAAACACCGTAACTAGTTGTTCTATAAAGACTGATGTTAGATATACCACAATCTATGTAGAGAGATATGGTTGATCAATATAGGATAAGTCCCTCCTACATAATGGGAGTAATATCTCAGGTCACTTGATTGAGTGAGACTAGAAATGCATGGCCATGCTCAAATAAGTTGATATGAGATGTCATACTTATTTGTGTATCATAGTCTACTCAAGGTATCAAGAAACATGGGATGGACTATGCAAGTGTGACTATTCCATGACTTGTGTCCATTCCAGAGATAAAGGACTTAAGGATTAATGCATGAAAGGTTAATCACAAGAAAAGGTTATGTCAAATCATGACTTCTTGGGACTTAGGTAGCAATGATGCATTGCTAGATGCCACTCATTGTTTGTAATATTAGAATCTTTCTTGTATTACTGCTAACATTACAAGAACCTACAAGGTCACACCCTATGGTTGAAATGAACGGAATAGAACATAGTTGGTATTGTGTTTGGTTGTCACATGAATTAAATTAATTGTAGAATTAATTTAATTATAGAATTAATTTAATTAGGCAATAAAATATCGAACATATTATATGTACAAAGAGGTTGTACACATAAGGAGAACATAATTCTATTAATATATGAATTTGGTTCGTATATAAATTTAAATAAATATAGTTTACCGAAATATTTACTATAATTAATGTAATTATAATTTTCGATTAAAATATTATTATATTTATTTATTATGATTATTATGTTCGAATTAAAACTTAATGAATTAAGAATTCATTATATACATACCAATTAAGAAGGGGTTTATATATATAGAAAGGGAGGAAAAAAACCTAAAAAAGAGAATAAATATAAAATCCCATTTTTTTCTACAAGGTCTAGCAGCCGTAAAAGCAAAATACCTCTGAAAATAGTTTTGGGGATTTCTCTTGTTCATTGTCAACTGGGTGGATCAAGTGGAGGCCGCGATTATAAGGATTGCGGCTTGGATTCGATAGCACAACAGTATTCTCGTAACCGAGGAATTACTGTCTATTCAGATTGAAGTTTCGATAATTTTGAAACCTTTTATCACCCCGATTTGTTCCTTACAGATGGATCTATGGTTTGGATTGACGAAATATTTTTTTTCCGCTGCGCCTTGGAGGCACCGGCGTTCCAACAATTTGAACTTGACATCTTTCTGTAACAACTTCGTCATCGGAGTAGCAATCATAGAAAATCCTTTCATAAACCGTCTGTAATAGCTGACTAAACCTAGAAAGCTTTGAACCTCTGTCACATTCCTTAGTGGTTTCCATTCAACAATAGCCAAAATCTTACTCGGATCAACTCTAATGCCATCTTTCGAAACAATATAGCCCAAAAATCCAACTTCTCTAAGCCAAAATTCACTTTTACTAAATTTAGCATACAATTTTTTATCTCTTAAAGTTTGCAAAACCGTTCTCAAGTGTTCAACATGTTCAGTCTCATCACGAGAACAAATCAGTATATCATCAATAAAAACAACAACAAATTTATCCAAGTACAGTCAGAAAATACAGTTCATTAAATCTACAACAGGAGCATTCGTTAAACCAAAAGGCATGACAAGAAATTCATAATGACCATACCTCGTCCGAAATGTAGTTTTCGGCACATCTGGCTTCTTAACTCTCAACCAGTAGTAACTGGACCTCAAGTTTATCTTTGAAAACACTGTGGCTCCCTTCAATTGGTCAAACAAATCATCGATCCTTGGCAAGGGGTACTTGTTCTTTATGGTTACCTTATTGAGCTGTCTATAATTGATACAAAGTCTCGTAGATCCATCCTTCTTCTTTACGAACAAAACAGGAGTGCCCTAGGGGGAGAAACTTGGTCTTGCAAATCCTTTATCTGTCAACTCTAGCAACTGAACTTTTAACTCCTTTAACTCGGTTAGAGCCATTCTATACAGGGCAATCGAAATAGGTGCATTACCAGGGACTGACTCAATACCAAATTCAACTTCTCTAATAGGAGGCAATCCAGGCAACTCTTCTGGATACTCGCATACTACCGACACTAATTCAATTTTCAACTCAGATTCTTTTGTATTCAATACAAAGGCAAGATAAGCTTCATAACCCTTTCTTATACATTTTTAAGCAGTCATAGAAGAAATCACTACAGGCAAGTTATCCGATTCACCTAGTTCAACCCAAAGAATATTCCTATTTTCACATTTCAGTTCAATAAATTTCCTTTCACAATTCACCACCACACCATGAATGGTCAACCAATCCATACCAAGAATTATATCAAATTCATCAAATGGCAAAAGCATAAGATTAGTCGGAAAATAGTGTCTTCTAATCATCAAAGGGCAATTCTTACATACTTCATCAACTAACACATACTTGCCTAGAGGGTTAGACACTTTTATCACAAATTCTATAGATTCAATAAATATATTTGTACTAGACACCAATTTCATGCAAACATATGAATGGGTTGATCCCAGATCAATCAAAGCAACAACATGAGTATCATAGAGAGAAAAAGTACTCATAATTGCATCAGGAGATGGAGCCTTTTTGCGAGCACAAATGGCATAAGTCCTTGTAGGTGCTCTACCCTCGTATCTCACAGATGGATCTCTAGGTGCATTCTTGTTACTCGCTCCATTTCCCAGATTTCTCTGTGGTCTCCCTTTACTAGTAGTGTTACCCGATCTCACATTCTAAAACTTCTCTTTTTCTGCCATCTCGGGGCCATCTCTAATGAAATGATCTTAGGAACCACACTTAAAACAAGTTTGATCATTCACTCAGCACTCACCAGGGTGACGTCTACCACAATGTGGACATTCATGTCGACTAGGGCCAGCATTACCCACATTCGCTATCGAAGTGGTTTGAGCCTTATAACCCAAATACTATTTCCCATGATTTCTGTTTGAAAACCCAACTGAAGCACTCGATCGGGTATTAAACTACCTCAATTTCTTGGATGAAGACTGAACTAACTTACCCAACTGTCACTTATTCGAATCTCAAGACTCAAACTTAGCTTTTCTTTTCTCTTTAGCCAACTCCTCGGCCTTACAAGCTCTCTCTACAAGCACAACAAATTCTTTCAGTTCTAAAATGCCAACCAATAATCGGATGCCTTCGTTTAACCCATCTTCAAATCTTTTACACATGATGGCCTTAGTCGAAACACATTCTCAAGCGTATTTGCTTAGCCTTACAAATTCACGTTCATATTTTGGTACTACTATTCAGCCTTGTTTTAAGTCGAGGAATTCTTTTAGTGTGATAGCCCGATTTAGGGCCTAAATGAAATAGTGGTTTTGAAACCACAAATCTAAAGTAGAAAAATTTATTCTGATTAATTTTTATAATTTATTGAGTGATTAGATGCATGTGTTAGAGTATCGATAGAAAATTTTATGAATTACATATTTAATTTTCCTATTAGGGCTTAATTGCAAAAGTTGATAAATATGAGTTCTAGATGTTAAAGGATTTATTTGAAGAGCATAATTGAAGTAGAGATCTTTAAATGGTAATTATATCATTAGGTTTCCATGGACAAAAATGGACATACATAGGTAGAAATAACCAAAGTTTTAATGAAAGGCATTTTAGTCATTTGGTAATTAAAAGGAATTAAAAGGGAAAAAGATGGCAAAATATGCTCATCTTCTCTATAAGGGCCGAATACATCAAGGAGACACCATAGCTAGGGTTTCTTCAACTTCTCAAGCTTATAGTAAATGATTCCAAGCCCCGTTTTTAATGTTCTTTACGTTTTTAGAGTCCCGGTAACTTGATTTAGCTTATTCTATTAATAATTTAACCTAAGGTTCATATTTGGAAAAATACTCATAGGTGAAATGTGTTTATTTTGATGTTTTATGATAGAATAAGAAGTTATAAATTATATTAAACAACTTGTGCTACTTGGTTTTAAGTGAAAACGAGTAAAACGACATAATTGGTAAAAATACCTAATGTTCATAAGTATATGTTAGAGTGAGAATTTGATGTTGCCGCTGGTAAATAAATGATCAACATGTTCTAAAACATAAGAATTAGGGATAAAGTTTAATTTCTGAGCTTTGAGGAAAAAGTGTAAATATGTAAAAGTTTAGGGGCAAAATCATAATTTTTCAAAAGTTAGAGTTATTGACTATTTTGATAAATGTGAGTATTAAATAAGCTCAATGTGTTATTTTAGATCAAGAAAGACGTCTAATCGACCTTGATCGGGGAAAGGAAAATATTGTGGACTAAATTGTAAAATTTCTATATTTTGCACTGAGGTAAGTTTGTATGTAAATAATATATTGTTTTTACTTATGTTATAATATTTTGTTATTATATGAGATGTGATTGCATATTGAATGTTCACTTGAGGTAAAATATGAATTGAAATTGAGTATGGACGAATTGGTAACTTGTTGAAAAGTGAGGGATTTCCCGATTGAACCTTCGGAATAGAAAAGATACGAATGATTCAGGGTTAGAACACATGTGTAGTACTATGTACAGGCTATTATGTGTTCATGATGGCTTAGGTCACGTGTGTAGTACTAAGTGCAGGCTACGACGTGAACCATATGGTTGGTGTCGCATGTGTAGTACTATGTACAGGCTACTCTGCGTACCTGATAACTTCGATCATATATGTGGTACTAGGTGCAAGCCACTAAGTGTAAGGAATGATTTTGATCACAAATGTAGTACTAAGTGAAGGCTGCTATGTGCACCAATTAATCTTAGCTTCAAAGATAGTACTATGTGCAAGCCACTGAGTATTTATTATCGTTCTATTCTAAAGTGTTCAATGAGAAAGTAGCCAAGTGAAAAATGAGTGTGATTATGTAAAAATTAAGTGTAGATATATGTGTATATAAGCATATGAGTAATGTGTTCAATAAATTATCAAACTTCGGTAAGTTTGATGTGGACAAACATTATTGGAAAATGGATACGAGAAAATTTATGAAAAAGGTGAAATCAGGAATAAAACAGTTTAAGGCAGCAGCAGTGGGGTGATGTTGAAAAATCACCAAAAATAGTAAATGTTGAATTGGAGGTTGAATGAGATATTTAATTAAAGCTTATTTAGTCTATTTTCATATAAAAGAAACAGAGCAAGTAAAAGGTTTCTATATTTTAAGTTATATAAAATTTTGTAAGACTGCTTTAGATTGATTTCGTGATCCCCTATTTTGATTTGGAAAAATAATTAAAAATTGTACAAAAATAATAATGGAATATAATTTATATGGTTAGATTTATTATTTAGTCTATTTTTAGAAGAAACAAACGAGAACATCTTTTGAATTTTGTATAAAGAGAAATCATAACATTAGTGAAGAGTGGTCAGGACTGCCAAGTAGCAAAATAGGGGAAGTTTTAATGAATAAACTGTATTAATTGGCTTAACCAAAAGTTCTTAAATTTTTATGGTAAGAAGAAATATGAGTCTAGTTTCTTAGAAAATTTATGGATCTTAATTCGGAGCTCTATAGCTCTAGAGAAAAATAATTTAGTGATTGGGACTCAAATGGACAACTTGTACTAAATTTTAGTAAATGGTAATTTCATGTGAGATTAAGGTTGTATAATTGTGGAAACATATTTTGGGATTTATAAATACCATTAATAGTTTATTATTTTTATTATTTAAATATTACTTACTAAGCTATAAGCTTTGTTTCATTTTCTTTCTTGTCTTATTTTATAGTGTAATCGAGTTTGTTCGTGACTTGGAAAAGTTGTCGGAAGCTCACCAACACTATCCATCCTTCCTTTTGGTATTTTATAAACATATTTTGGAACTATGGCATGTATAGAAGGCTTTAGTATGTTGTTGTATATTGTAGTAATATTACTTGAAATGTTGATTTCTAATATTTGATATATCACTCATATTATGTTATCGATGTGGTTTAATATTAGATAAATTACAAGTTTATGATATATGTGAATTTAATGTTTAGAGGATGAATGTATAGTTGAAGAGTTTTAATTTAGATAATCATTTTATGTCTCGATTTATTATGATTACATGTATGCTATTTTGGTAATACTCGTATCCTATTCCGATATTGAACACAGGTAAAGAGTGTTACATTTTTAGTGGTATCAGAGCTGTGGTTTAATCAGTTCTCGAACCAGTATAGTGAGTGTGAAAGTTTATCTATACATGCCATAAATATATTATGATAGTGTGGTAACTCCTGACTTTACTAAACTGTGTTTTGTTTTATATAGTAATGGATCCTGATCGAGCAGCGGCTGATGATGCTGCAAGTAGCGCGCCGGCTCCCTCGCAAGGGGCAGTGCCTGTAGGAAGTAGACATGAGACATCAGATCAGGAAGAGAAAGCTATGAATGGTTTTCTACAAATGATGAATGACTGGTATACAAATTTTATTAAAGCAAACCCTAATGCTCAACCTCCTCCTCCCCTACTTGTACCACAACCGGTCCCCGTAGCTCCACAAAGTATTGATATGGTACGATCAACAAAACTTCCGATAGATAAGATCTGTACACTAGTGGTTGAAGAATTTAGAGCAAACATTAATGATGATCCAGAAAAAGTAGAGTTCTGGCTCGAGAATTTTATGCAGATATTTGATGAATTATCTTGCACACTTGAAGAGTGTTTAAAATGTGCAGTATCATTACTGAAAGATTCAGCCTATCATTGGTGGAAGACTTTGATATCTATAGTTCCAAAGGAAAAAGTAACCTGGGATTTCTTCTTGGAAGAGTTTTGAAAGAAATATATTAGTCAGTAATTTATCGAACAGAAAGGGAAGGAATTTCTAGAATTGAAATAAAGTAAGATGGCCGTGGCTGAATATGAACGTGAGTTTGTAAGACTCAGTAAATATGCACAAGAATGTGTTTCTACAAAAGCAATGATGTGTAGAAGGCTTGAAGATGGACTTAATGAAGACATTAAAGTGTTAGTGGGAATTCTAAAATTAAAAAAAATGGTGGTACTAGTTGACAGAGCTTGTAAAGCTGAAGAGTTGAATAAATAAAGGAGAAAAGCTGCTATTGAAACTCGAGATCAAAGAAAGAGACCGATGAACAAGTCATTTCAATCCCAGTCAAATAGGTCGAGGGAGATAAATCCTCGAAAGACAACTTCAGTTGAGTATTCACGCTAAGATCTTGGGAAACCCTATTCAGGTTCTAGAACTCTAGCTACATTAATGGCGAGTATGGGTAAATTGAGATCTAATAGACCCGAATGCCAGCATTATGGTAGACGACACTTCAGTGAGTGTTATATGTTTAGTCGTGCCTACTATAGATGTGGCTCCAGAGAGCATTTTATTAAGGACTGTCTTGAGAAAGTGGAAGAAGAGCAAGCTCAGAGTGTTAGGCAGAGTAATACTACTGGCAAAGGTAAACCCCTGCGGAATGTCAGAGGTGGGACTAGTAGTATAGGTATGGTAAAAGACTCAGCTGTAAGGTCAGAAACAAGAACACCTACTAGAGCTTTTGTTATACGAGCTCGTGAGGAGGCATCCTCTCCCGATGTGATCACTAGTACTTTCTCACTTTATAATACTGATGTTATTGTATTGATTGACCCCGGGTCCACTCATTCTTATATTTGTGAAAATTTAGTACATAGTAAGAAATTGCCTTTGGAATTAACTGAATTTGTAGTTAAAGTATCAAATCCTTTAGGCAAACATGTGCTCATTTATAAGGTTTGCAGGAATTGTCCTTTAATGATTCAAGGCTACTGTTTTCCGGCTAATCTGATGTTGTTGCCATTTGATGAGTTTGATGTTATTTTGGGTATGGATTGGCTAACTCAGCATGATGCAGTAGTCAACTGTAGACAGAAATATATTTTGTTAAAATGTTAGAATAGCGAGTTGCTCCAGGTTAAATTTGATCAGACAGATGGGTTATCTAATGTGATTTCAGGGATAGTAGCACAGAGATATGTTAAAAAAGGGTATGATGCTTACTTGGCTTATATACTAGACACTAAAGTATCAGAGTCGAAGATTCATGCAGTGCCGGTAGTATGTGAATTTTCTGATGTGTTTCCAGAGGAATTACCAGGGTTACCACCAGAAAGAGAAGTGGAACTTTCTATAGATTTGATTCCAGGAACTACTCTGATTTCCATAGCTCCATACCGGATGGCTCCTATAGAATTAAAGGAGTTAAGTACACAGTTATAGGAACTTGTGGATAGGGGTTTTGTTCGACCAAGTCATTCACCTAGGTGCATCAGGTCTGTTCGTGAAAAAGAAAGACGAGTCCTTGAGATTGTGTATCGACTATCGGCAGCTCAATAAGGTAACTATAAGGAATAAGTACCCGTTACCCCAGATTGATGACTTATTTAATCAGCTAAAATGTGTCACAGTATTCTCGAAGATTGATCTCCGATCAGGTTACTATCAGTTACGGGTAAAAGAGTCAGATGTGCCAAAGACAACCTTTAGAACCAGGTACGGACATTATGAGTTTTTGGTTATGCTGTTTGGGCTAACTAATGCACTTGCGAAATTTATGGATTTGATGAACCGGATATTCAAATGTATTTAGATAGATTTGTGGTAGTATTCATTAATGATATTTTGGTTTATTCTCAGGATGAAAAAGAACATGGAGAACATTTGAGAATTGTGCTGCAAATGCTACGAGAGAAACAGTTATATGCTAAATTCAGTAAATGCGAATTTTGGCTTCAAGAAGTGGGGTTTCTCGGACATATTGTATCCACCGAAGGCATCAGGGTGGATCCGAGTAAAATCTTAGCTATTATGAATTGGAGTCCACCGAAGAATGTATGTGAAGTTAGAAGTTTCTTGGGTTTAGTTGGTTATTATCGAAGATTTGTATAGGGGTTCTCTATGATAGCTTTTTCGATGACCTGTTTATTACAGAAAGATGTTAAATTCGAGTGGACTGAAGAATGTCAGTAGAGTTTTGATAGATTAAAAGAATTGTTGACAAAAGCACCTGTGCTGGTACAGCCTGAACCAGGTAAAGAGTTTATTATTTATAGTGATGCATCATGAAATGGTTTAGGTTGTGTCTTGATGCAAGAAGGTAAAGTAATAGCCTATGCTTCAAGACAGCTTAAGCCACATGAAAGAAATTACCCAGTACATAATCTCAAATTAGCTACTATTGTATTTGCATTTAAGATATGGCTACATTACTTGTACAATGAGAAATGTCATATTTATACTGATCATAAAAGCCTAAAATATTTGATGAGATAAAAAGATTTGAATTTGAGATAGCGTAGGTGGCTTGAACTGATAAAGGATTATGATTTGATTATTGATTACCATCTAGCTAAGGCTAACGTTGTAGTTGATGCTTTGAGCCAGAAATCTTTATTTGCTTGACGATCTATGAATACTCAGTTATCCTTGTCTGGCAATGGTTCAATTATAGCTGAAATGAGAGCTAGACCAATGTTTATATAGCAGATCTGTGAGGCTCAGAAAAATGATGAAAAGTTACAAACTAAACGGGCTCAATGTGAGTTGGGTACTGATTCTGAATTTCAAGTAGGGATCTATGGTTGTTTATTATTCAGAGGCAGGGTATGTGTACCTCAGAATTCAGAGCTCATACAAAAGATTCTACACGAGGCTCACAGTGGTACCATGTCTGTACATCTAGGGAGTAATAAAATGTATAATGATTTGGAAAAGATGTACTGGTGGCCAGGTACGAAACGTGATATCTCTCAAAGTGTTTGATATGTCAGCAGGTTAAAGCTGAGCATTAGGTATCTTCAGGGTTACTTCAGCCAATCACTATACCGGAATGGAAATGGGAAAGAATTACTATGGATTTTGTATTTGGGTTACCGTTGTCTCCAAGAAAGAAAGATGCCATTTGGGTGATTGTTTACCAATTAACAAAACCAGCGCATTTTATTCCAGTACGCATGGATTATTCTTTAGATAAACTGGCTAAATTGTACATATATGAGATTTTCAGGCTACATGGAGTGCCTATTTCCATCATATTAGATAGAGATCCTTGATTTACATCTTGTTTCTAGAACAAATTACAAGAAGCCTTGGGTACTCAGTTGTATTTTAGCACTGCATTTCATCCTCAAACTCATGGCCAAACTGAGCGTGTAATTCAGGTATTGGAAGATATGCTCCGATGTTGTATACTAGAATTTGAAGTTAATTGGGAGAAGTATCTACTTTTGATCGAATTTGCTTATAATAATAGCTATCAGTCCAATATTAAAATGGCTCCGTATGAAGCTTTATATGGTAGAAAATGTAGAACACCATTATATTGGATAGAACTCTACAAAAAGAAGATACATGGGGTTGATTTGATCCGGGAAACAGAAGAAAAAGTAAAAGTGATTCAGGAAAGTTTGAAAGCTGCTTCTAACTGTCAAAAATCATACGCTTTGTAACGCCCTAATTTTCGGGTTTTTTCTTAGATTGGTCCTTATCTGATAAAATGTTTAAATGTTAGTATTTGGGTGTGTAATGCATGTTTGGAGTATGATAATGGGCCTATGGAAGGCCCATGTGTTGGTTAAAGGCTCGGCAAAATTTTGTGTTTTGACTTAGGAGATAGGGGACCATTGAAAATAAGGGTCTTAAGAAATTGTGTGCGAAATATAGCACAAAAGGACCAGTGGTAAAGTGGCAAGGGAGACGCCACTAGGCTCCTTAAAAGGTGGCGCCTAAATGAGCTTAGAGGTCAAGGGTTCAAGCGCCAGAGGTTGCGAAGGTGTTGTTTATTTTTAAGCTTGAGCAGGTAAGAGTTTGAAGCCAAGTGGAACTCTGCTTGGAGGAGATTTGAACCGGTCAAAGGAGAAAATCGTGGAGGAGGTTGAGGAGCAAATCTAGGAAGTTCGAATTTTGAAAGGAAGTAGCTGATTGTGGGACTTTGCAAGTGTAATTCGGCTAGGGGGGATTAGTGTTTGCATTTTCGGTAATAGGTGCTAGAGAGTGCCGAATGCTCCTTTTGTTCTTTGATAATTTAGTGCCGATTTCCTTAAGTGTGGAAGCTCTCCTTTTCTGTCAATCACGCTTAGCCTATTAGGTACCTTTTTGCCACTTTGTTCTCCCTTTTTCTCCTAATAGCCGCAACCTACTTTTACCCTAAGTATTATTGTCGAACTCCCTAGTTGCCGAAATCACTCTCTAGTCTCTCTTCTTCTCTCGTTCTTCTTTCTTACTCTTACACCCCATGCCGATTCCATTTCGTCCCATTTCCCTGTAAGACTGAAACCACCTCCCTTCATCTCTATTTCTTCAACCTTCTATCGACACACTCCTGACTGAAATCTTTATACCGTTTGCTCTTTGCCAAAGCCAAACCCTCTTATCCTTTTACTTTCTCTTCTAAAACCTTCCATAAGCCGAAATATTCAACTTGCCGAATCCACTTTCTTCAATTAAATATATATCATCTCTTCTCATCCTACTTTTTGCCGAACCTTATTTTTGATCGAAACTCATTGTGTTTGGCCGAATCCTTTCCTCTCTCAACTCTTTCTTTCTCACTATTACAAGTGCAGCGGCAGTGGTGAGGGCTTGGATTGGTAAGTATTTCGTAGCCTTATAGCGTTGGTTTCATGATATTAAGGCAAGTAGCCGAACCCCTTAGGGGTATTGTCGTTTGAATTAAAAGGCTCTTTGGCCTCTTTCTTTTGTTGAAGGTGTAATAGCGTAATCAAGGAGAGGATCGAGCATCGAAGGATCGTGAAGATCAACGCAGTTGGACGTTGCGATTTAGTCCATAACCGAAAGAGGGTAAGATTTTAAGGACTTAGGCCATCTAGGCCGATTATGGTAAGGGATTATAGCTCTTTGGTTATCGATTAATTAGACTGAAAGTTAGTGTTGAATTGTAGGTTCTTCGTACGTGGATTTCTTCAACGGTTTCAACAGTATCAGGTGTGTAACGTATCTCCATCATAGACTAGGATGGCTAAAAGCCGAAATAATCGAAACTGTGCTAAGTGACCGATCAAAAGTGACCGAAAAATCAGCCTCGGAAAGAAATAAGAGTGACCGAATACTCTGTTGTGGTCACAATGGGAATTGGCGATGGCGAAATTGCAGAAGGTGCAATTTCGAGCGTTTTGGTAAGTTGGGCCTCAATGGGCCAATGTGGGCCCAATGGGCTTCCGAGCCCAAAATTTGAATATGTTCATAAAAGACTTTCTGGTAACTTGAATAATAGAAACTTGGTAAAGTCGGTAAACTAAAACCTAAAATTGGGCTTAACGGACTTATCGACGATATTGGACATAGTAAGGCCCATTAGGGGATCTAGGCTAAAAAGGGCAAAATTGGAAATTTGGCTTAAGTGGACTTCCGTGGTTATTTAGGGACTGTTAATTTATCAGACTTGTATAAAGTCACTGAAAATATGAAAAAGGACTAAAATACCCTTAAATATGGAAAATTACCAAAATACCCCTAGGGGTAAAAAGACTATTATACCCCTAGGGTCAATTCTGTATGAAATGTATGATGTTATGTATCTGCATGAGTTAATTATTAATATGAATATATCTGATGCGTGAGATGCTATATATTGCATGCTAGTATGATTATCTGTTGCATGGGGTATGGGTTCATGATGGAGGAAGCGTTCTGGCAGCCTCGCTGCAATCTGGTGACTTTGTCACATTATTATCTGGCAGCCTCGCTGCAATCTGGTGGCCTCGCCACAATATTTATATCTGGTGACCTCGTCACAATATCTGGCAGCCTCGCTGCAAATATATCTGGCAGCCTCGCTGCAAATGTTATCTGGCAGTCTCACTGCAAATTATATCTGGCAGCCTCGCTGCAAATATCTGTGGTGTGTAGCAGTTGGGTGGGTCGAGTAGTCTCCCCACATGGTGTAAGGCTGGTACGGGGGTGTTAAGGATGGATCTGGGTTGGGTTTCTGTTTGCATAATGCTTATATCTGATCTGTTTCTGTTATGGGCCTTTTGGGCTTAACCTGATTCCTGTAATGGGCCAAGGCCCAATTAAATCTGTTTCTGAGGCTTGTTCCGTTTTGGCCTATGGTTGAGATAATGTTGCACACTGAGTTGTCAAACTCACCCTTTTTAATTAATCTCTGCAGGTAACCCTCAACCATAGTGGGCTTGGAGCTGCGAGAGATTCGGAGTGGCCACAGCGACTGCAATAAAACTGGTTTTCATTTATGTTTTAGTATTTTAATTTTTATGTAAATTTTTGGGTTTTAAGGTGTAATAAGGCCGCTATTAAATTTTCTTTTTGGGTTTTAAACTTTCTAAAGGATTTGGTTCGTACTTTATCGAAACTGCTAGATATAGGCTGCGCGGGTTTCCAAAACCTTAATAACGTTTTCAAAATAACGTTTATAAAATTTAAACAATCTTGAATAATGACAACTTAAAGTAGTTTTAACAAGAACTTTTCTCACCTTGCTAGTTTTACAAAAAATCACCTATGTCTCAACATGTTTTAAAAGGTTATAAGCGTAGTTTAGGATCATGTGACGCACCAGATCTGGTCATAACGTCTAGACCGGGTTTGGGGTGTTACATTTAGTGGTATCAGAGCCAGGTTGCAACAACTCGGCTGTGGAACGGGCCTAAAAATGAAGGTTTTCAAACAATCAAAATGAAGATTTTCAAAAGATCATGATTTTTCAAAAAAAAAAAAATTATTTGGAACTAGTTTTGATGAACTCCTTTTCAAGCATAAATGATTTATTTTCAAAGAAAACACAAATTTATTAAGTTTTTCTATAAAATCTTTCGAAAGAGTGGCACACCGAATCTCCGGCCCAAGCCTGTAAGTTCTCTAAACTTTTCTGATTATTTCTGAAAACTCTGATTGCATACCTGACTAAAGACTTTATTATGATACTTTAGCTAGGGTATTACTGAAACTGTAGGGACTCTGATAGGTAGACTGAGACTGTAGCTAGGCTACCGCGAAAGAAGATAAACTCTGAAACTCTATTTTATTCATAAGACATCTGTAATAAACACTGAAATATTAATCTGACTCATAAAATTTCTAAACAGAAAGTACGAAATGAGTACACGAGCAGCTCGTGGTAGGGGCCGTGGACGTGGCCGAGGTAGTGCACGAGCTGAGACTTCATTTTCGGGTCATGCGCCAGCAGCTGGTATGCCGATACCACCGGCAACAGAGGTGGAATCTCATGATAGGGGTGTAGGGGACGATGCCCTATCACAAGCGATGCTTCGAGTTCTGGAAAGGGTTGCTGGGGCAAGTACCGGTAATGGATTTCGGGGATCCATTTCTGAGTGACTCCGAGCTAATGGGGCAGAGTTCTTTAGGGGTGTGTCTGGTGTAGCCCCAAATGTGGCTGAATATTGGCTAGAGGCCACAGAGCGAATCATGGACGATCTGGATTGCTCTATAGAGCAGAAGCTGAAAGGAGCCGTGTCGTTGCTTAGAGATGAAGCTTATCAGTGGTGGCTCACAGTAAGAGATGGAACTTCAGATGGTGAGGTAACATGGGAGCTGTTTAAGAAAGCCTTTAAAGGAAAATATGTTGGGGCTAGCTATGTGGACGCCCGTAGGAAGGAGTTCTTAAATTTGGTTCAGGGGAGTAGGACAGTATCTGAGTACGAGGCTGAATTTCTGAGGCTGAGCCGATATGCTTCTGGGATAGTTGCTACCGAATATGAGCGTAGCGTACGTTTCGAGGATGGTCTGAGAGATGAGCTAAGGGTACTGATCGCTCCACATAGGGAGCGTAACTTTGCTGCTTTGGTTGAGAAAGCTAAGATAGCTGAGGAAGTAAAGCGTACCGAGAGACAGAATCGCGAAAAGGATAGAAACCGCTTTCGGAGGGACTCTGGACCATCAGGTGGGGCTAATAGGAATGTTAAGAGGGCAAGAGTGGCAGAACCAGTGCGAGCGGTGCCAATGAATGCTGTCAGACCGCAGGGTTGTAGGAGTTGTGGTAAGATACATATGGGCGAGTGTCGGAAACGTTCTGGAGCCTGTTTTCGATGTGGGTCGATGGAGCATAGGATTAAGGACTGTCCCGAAGAACCGGACCAAGGACAGGTTATGGCTCAGAGGGTTGCTCAACCAGTGAGGGGTGGACCACCAGCTCCGAGGGGTCGTGGACAAGGTAGAGGCGAAAATGGTAATGGTCGAGGACGAGGAGCACCTGGCAGGGGTGCTGGTTTCGCTGAGGCTCATCAGCCAGCACTAGTTTATGCAGCTCGTCGCCGAGAGGAGGGTGATGCTCCTGACGTCATAACTGGTACATTCTTGATTTCTCATATGCCATTCACTGCGTTAATAGATGTTGGATCTACCCATTCTTATGTTGCATGTGCCATATCTGGGTCGCTGGGAGTGCGTTCTGAGGAGACAGTGAGTGGGGTAACTGTACTAAGTCCTTTGGGTCACTCGGTTAGGGTAGACAAACTGTATAGAGATGTACCTATAGAGACTCAAGGAAAAATCTTTTCTGGAGACTTGATGGAGCTACCTTTCGGAGAATTTGATCTCATCTTGGGAATGGATTGGCTTGTAAAGCATAGGGCTACCTTGGATTATGCTGCGAAACGAATGAGGCTAAAGACTGCTGAGGATGAGGAAGTTTTGGTGATAGGTGAACGTAGAGATTATCTGTCTAATGTGGTGTCAGCATTAAGAGCTGAGAAATGGATTCGTAAAGGATGTGAGGCTTTTATGGCGTTCATTAGTCAAGCTGAATCTGAGGAGCTAACTGTGGATCAAGTTAGAACCGTTAAGAACTTTCAGGATGTATTTCCAGAGGAGCTTCTAGGTTTGCCTCCGAATCGAGAGGTTGAGTTTGGGATCGACTTGTTGCCTGGTACGGCACCGGTGTCCATTGCACCGTATAGGATGGCACCAAAGGAGTTGGTGGAGTTGAAAGCGCAGATTCAAGAACTATTGGATAGGGGCTTCATTAGGCCAAGTGTGTCTCCGTGGGGGGCACCAGTGCTTTTCGTTAAAAAGAAAGATGGGTCAATGCGGATGTGCATTGATTATCGGCAGTTGAACAAGCTGACGATCAAGAATAAGTACCCGTTGCCTAGAATCGATGATCTGTTCGACTAGCTTAGAGGAGCTTCAGTATTTTCCAAGATTGACCTTCGATCTGGGTACCATCAATTAAGGGTGAAGGAGGTGGATATTCACAAGACGGCATTCAGAACTCGTTATGGTCACTATGAGTTCTTGGTTATGCCATTTGGGCTGACCAATGCACCTGTAGCTTTTATGGATCTGATGAATCGAGTGTTCTAGCCATACTTGGATCGATTCGTGGTCGTCTTTATCGACGATATTTTGGTCTATTCTGAATCTGAAGAAAAACATGATGAGCATCTCCGTATTGTGCTGCAAGTGTTAAGGGAAAAAGAGCTTTATGCGAAATTTAGTAAGTGTGAGTTCTGGTTAAGAGAAGTAACTTTCTTGGGGCATGTTGTATCAGCTGAGGGTATTAAGGTGGACCCTCGAAAGATCGAAGCAATTCTGGAATGGAAACCACTGAGGTCTGTGGCAGAAATTCGGAGTTTTCTAGGTTTAGCTGGATACTACAGGAGGTTTGTAGAAGGATTTTCTGTGATGGCAGCGCCGTTAACAAAGCTTATAAGGAAAGGCGTACCATTTGTCTGGACTCAGCAGCAACAAGAAGCTTTTGAGAAGCTTAAGAAGGTTCTGACTGAGGCACCTGTACTGATTCAACCAGAGTCTGGAAAAGACTTTATCGTGTACAGTGATGCATCACATGTTGGGTTAGGCTGTGTGTTGATGCAAGAGGGTAAAGTGGTTGCTTATGCTTCGCGACAGCTTAAACCTCATGAAGTGAACTACCCTACCCATGATCTGGAGTTGGCAGCAGTAATCTTCGCACTTAAGATCTGGCGACATTATCTGTATGGAGAGAGGTGTATTATATACACAGATCATAAGAGTCTTAAGTACTTGTTGACTCAGAAGGAGCTGAATCTTAGGCAACGGAGATGGATCAAGTTGCTTAAGGATTATGATTGTGCGATTGAGTATCATCCAGGCAAAGCTAATGTGGTGGCTGATGCCCTAAGTCGTAGAACTGTATCTGATCTGAGAGCTATGTTTGCTCGTTTGAGTCTGTATGATGATGGTAGTTTGTTAGCTGAATTGCAAGTAAGACCGACCTGGGTGGATGAGATTAAGGAAAAGCAGTTGAGGGATGAGTCTCTGGTTTCTCGATTTTAGCAGGTTAAAGATGGGAATACTTCTGAGTTTGGACTTAACAGTGAAGGAATTCTATGTTTTCGCGGTAGAATCTGTGTTCCGAAGGATTTTCAACTGAGGCAAGCAATTCTGAATGAAGCTCATAAAGGGTTGTGTGCTATGCACCCTGGAGGTAATAAGATGTATCATGACTTAAAGGAGTTGTATTGGTGGCCTGGACTGAAGCGAGAAGTAACAGAATTTGTGAGGAAATGTCTGACTTGTCAGCAAGTGAAAGCTGAGCATCAGTTACCCTCTGGACTTCTGCAACCAGTGAAGGTACCACTCTGGAAGTGGGAAAGGGTGACCATAGATTTCGTAAGTGGATTGCCCTTAACGCCATCAAAGAAGGACTCGATTTGGGTGATTGTAGACAGGTTGACTAAATCTGCTCATTTCATCCTTGTACGTACTGATTATTCGCTTCAGAAGTTAGCCAAGTTGTATGTGGCAGAGATTGTGCGACTGCATGGGGTGCCAGTGTCTATCATTTCTGATCGAGATCCTAGATTCACATCTCGGTTCTGGCAAAAGTTGCATGAGGCATTGGGAACGCGACTGAACTTTAGCACGGCTTTCCATCCTCAGACTGATGGTCAGTCAGAAAGGGTTATTCAGATTCTGGAAGATATGTTAAGGGGTTGTGTTATCGACTTTCGAGGCAATTGGGAGGATTATCTACCGTTGGCAGAGTTTGCGTATAATAACAGCTATCAGGCTAGTATCCGTATGGCACCTTATGAGGCACTGTATGGGCGTAAGTGTCGTTCACCTAGTTGTTGGACTGAATTGGGCGAGCGGCAAGTTCTTGGATCTGAATTGGTAGCAGAGACTGAAGAGAAGGTCAAGGTGATAAGGGACCGTTTGAAAGAGGCATCTGATCGACAAAAGTCTTATGCAGATTTGAAGCGTAAAGAGATTGAGTATTCAGTAGGTGATATGGTTTTTCTGAAAGTTTCGCCCTGGAAGAAGATACTAAGGTTTGGTAAGAAAGGCAAGCTAAGTCCGTGGTTTATTGGGCCTTATCGGGTTCTTAAGCGAATAGGTCCAGTGGCGTATCAGTTGGAATTACCTCCGGAGTTAAATAGAATCCATGATGTGTTCCATGTATCCATGTTAAGACGATATCGTTCTGACCCTACCCATATTCTACCAGTTGCAGAAGTGGAGGTACAGCCTGATTTGACTTTCGAAGAAGAGCCGGTGCAGATTCTAGATCGAGACGTGAAGGTTCTAAGAAGAAAATCAGTTCCATTGGTAAAGGTACTTTGGCGTAATCATGGCAGAGAGGAAGCTACTTGGGAACCAGAGGAGGCAATGCGTCAGCAATATCCTCATTTGTTTGGATAAGGTAAATTTCGAGGACGAAATTTCTTTAAGGAGGGTAGAGTTGTAACGCCCTAATTTTCGGGTTTTTTCTTAGATTGGTCCTTATCTGATAAAATGTTTAAATGTTAGTATTTGGGTGTGTAATGCATGTTTGGAGTATGATAATGGGCCTATGGAAGGCCCATGTGTTGGTTAAAGGCTCGGCAAAATTTTGTGTTTTGACTTAGGAGATAGGGGACCATTGAAAATAAGGGTCTTAAGGAATTGTGTGCGAAATATAGCACAAAAGGACCAGTGGTAAAGTGGCAAGGGAGACGCCACTAGGCTCCTTAAAAGGTGGCGCCTAAATGAGCTTAGAGGTCAAGGGTTCAAGCGCCAGAGGTTGCGAAGGTGTTGTTTATTTTTAACCTTGAGCAGGTAAGAGTTTGAAGCCAAGTGGAACTCTGCTTGGAGGAGATTTGAACCGGTCAAAGGAGTAAATCGTGGAGGAGGTTGAGGAGCAAATCTAGGAAGTTCGAATTTTGAAAGGAAGTAGCTGATTGTGGGACTTTGCAAGTGTAATTCGACTAGGGGAGATTAGTGTTTGCATTTTCGGTAATAGGTGCTAGAGAGTGCCGAATGCTCCTTTTGTTCTTTGATAATTTAGTGCCGATTTCCTTAAGTGTGGAAGCTCTCCTTTTCTGTCAATCACGCTTAGCCTATTAGGTACCTTTTTGCCACTTTGTTCTCCCTTTTTCTCCTAATAGCCGCAACCTACTTTTACCCTAAGTATTATTGTCGAACTCCCTAGTTGCCGAAATCACTCTCTAGTCTCTCTTCTTCTCTCGTTCTTCTTTCTTACTCTTACACCCCATGCTGATTCCATTTCGTCCCATTTCCCTGTAAGACTGAAACCACCTCCCTTCATCTCTATTTCTTCAACCTTCTATCGACACACTCCTGACTGAAATCTTTATACCGTTTGCTCTTTGCCAAAGCCAAACCCTCTTATCCTTTTACTTTCTCTTCTAAAACCTTCCATAAGCCGAAATATTCAACTTGCCGAATCCACTTTCTTCAATTAAATATATATCATCTCTTCTCATCCTACTTTTTGCCGAACCTTATTTTTGATCGAAACTCATTGTGTTTGGCCGAATCCTTTCCTCTCTCAACTCTTTCTTTCTCACTATTACAAGTGCAGCGGCAGTGGTGAGGGCTTGGATTGGTAAGTATTTCGTAGCCTTATAGCGTTGGTTTCATGATATTAAGGCAAGTAGCCGAACCCCTTAGGGGTATTGTCGTTTGAATTAAAAGGCTCTTTGGCCTCTTTCTTTTGTTGAAGGTGTAATAGCGTAATCAAGGAGAGGATCGAGCATCGAAGGATCGTGAAGATCAACGCAGTTGGACGTTGCGATTTAGTCCATAACCGAAAGAGGGTAAGATTTTAAGGACTTAGGCCATCTAGGCCGATTATGGTAAGGGATTATAGCTCTTTGGTTATCGATTAATTAGACTGAAAGTTAGCGTTGAATTGTAGGTTCTTCGTACGTGGATTTCTTCAACGGTTTCAACAGTATCAGGTGTGTAACGTATCTCCATCATAGACTAGGATGGCTAAAAGCCGAAATAATCGAAACTGTGCTAAGTGACCGATCAAAAGTGATCGAAAAATCAGCCTAAAAAAGAAATAAGAGTGACCGAATACTCTGTTGTGGTCACAATGGGAATTGGCGATGGCGAAATTGTAGAAGGTGCAATTTCGAGCGTTTTGGTAAGTTGGGCCTCAATGGGCCAAGGTGGGCCCAATGGGCTTCCGAGCCCAAAATTTAATATGTTCATAAAAGACTTTCTGGTAACTTGAATAATAGAAACTTGGTAAAGTCGGTAAACTAAAACCTAAAATTGGGCTTAACGGACTTATCGACGATATTGGACATAGTAAGGCCCATTAGGGGATCTAGGCTAAAAAGGGCAAAATTGGAAATTTGGCTTAAGTGGACTTCCGTGGTTATTTAGGGACTGTTAATTTATCAGACTTGCATAAAGTCACTGAAAATATGAAAAAGGACTAAAATACCCTTAAATATGGAAAATTACCAAAATACCCCTAGGGGTAAAAAGACTATTATACCCCTAGGGTCAATTCTGTATGAAATGTATGATGTTATGTATCTGCATGAGTTAATTATTAATATGAATATATCTGATGCGTGAGATGCTATATATTGCATGCTAGTATGATTATCTGTTGCATGGGGTATGGGTTCATGATGGAGGAAGCGTTCTGGCAGCCTCGCTGCAATCTGGTGACTTTGTCACATTATTATCTGGCAGCCTCGCTGCAATCTGGTGGCCTCGCCACAATATTTATATCTGGTGACCTCGTCACAATATCTGGCAGCCTCGCTGCAAATATATCTGGCAGCCTCGCTGCAAATGTTATCTGGCAGTCTCACTGCAAATTATATCTGGTAGCCTCGCTGCAAATATCTGTGGTGTGTAGCGGTTGGGTGGGTCGAGTAGTCTCCCCACATGGTGTAAGGCTGGTACGGGGGTGTTAAGGATGGATCTGGGTTGGGTTTCTGTTTGCATAATGCTTATATCTGATCTGTTTCTGTTATGGGCCTTTTGGGCTTAACCTGATTCTTGTAATGGGCCAAGGCCCAATTAAATCTGTTTCTGAGGCTTGTTCCGTTTTGGCCTATGGTTGAGATAATGTTGCACACTGAGTTGTCAAACTCACCCTTTTTAATTAATCTCTGCAGGTAACCCTCAACCATAGTGGGCTTGGAGCTGCGAGAGATTCGGAGTGGCCACAGCGACTGCAATAAAACTGGTTTTCATTTATGTTTTAGTATTTTAATTTTTATGTAAATTTTTGGGTTTTAAGGTGTAATAAGGCCGCTATTAAATTTTCTTTTTGGGTTTTAAACTTTCTAAAGGATTTGGTTCGTACTTTATCGAAACTGCTAGATATAGGCTGCGCGGGTTTCCAAAACCTTAATAACGTTTTCAAAATAACGTTTATAAAATTTAAACAATCTTGAATAATGACAACTTAAAGTAGTTTTAACAAGAACTTTTCTCACCTTGCTAGTTTTACAAAATATCACCTATGTCTCAACATGTTTTAAAAGGTTATAAGCGTAGTTTAGGATCATGTGACGCACCAGATCTGGTCATAACATCTAGACCGGGTTTGGGGTGTTACACGCCTATCTTAAATGGAAGGAGATTGAATTTCATGTCAGGGATAAATTATTTTTAAAAGTATCACATTGGAAGAAAGTTCTTCGATTTGGTTGTAAAAGTAAATTAAGTCCAAGATTCATCGGACCATATGAAATCATAGAAAGAATTGGATTGGTTGCTTATCGATTGGCATTACTGTCGGAACTTGATAGAATTCATAATGTTTTTAATGTATCTATGCTACGACAGTATCGATCAGATCCTTCACATGTTATTTCTCCTACAGAAGTGGAAATTTAGCCAAATATGAGTTATAGTGAAGAACCAGTTAAGATTTCGGCACATGAGACCAAGGAACTCAAAAATAAAAAAATGAAGTTAGTGAAAGTATTGTGGCAAAAACATGGAGTAGAAGAGGCAACATGGGAACCGAAGGAAGCTATGAGAAAACAATACCCAAACCTTTTTAACGGTAAGATTTTCGGGGACAAAAATCTCAAAGAGGAGGGAGAGTTGTGACAGCCCGATTTAGGGCCTAAACAAAATAGTGGTTTTGAAACCACAAATCTAAAGTAGAAAAATTTATTCTGATTAGTTTTTATAATTTATTGAGTGATTAGATGCATGTGTTAGAGTACTGATAGAAAATTTTATGAATTGCATGTTTAATTTACCTATTAGGGCTTAATTGCAAAAGTTGATAAATATGAGTTCTATATGTTAAAGGATTTATTTGAAGAGCATAATTGAAGTAGAGGTCTTTAAATGGTAATTATACCATTAGGTTTCCATGGACAAAAATGGACATACATAGGTAGAAATAACCAAAGTTTTAATGAAGGGCATTTTAGTCATTTGGTAATTAAAAGGAATTAAAAGGGAAAAAGATGGAAAAATATGCTCATCTTCTCCATAAGGGCCGAATACATCAAGGAGACACCATAGCTAGGGTTTCTTCAACTTCTCAAGCTTATAGTAAGTGATTCCAAGCCCCGTTTTTAATGTTCTTTACGTTTTCAGAGTCCCAGTAACTTGATTTAGCTTATTCTAGTAATAATTTAACCTAGGGTTCATATTTGGAAAAATACCCATAGGTGAAATGTGTTTATTTTGATGTTTTATGATAGAATAAGAAGTTATAAATTATATTAAACAACTTGTGCTACTTGGTTTTAAGTGAAAACGAGTAAAACGACATAATCGGTAAAAATACCTAATGTTCATAAGTGTATGTTAGAGTGAGAATTTGATGTTGCCGTTGGTAAATAAATGATCAGCATGTTCTAAAACATAAGAATTAGGGATAAATTTTAATTTCCAAGCTTTGGGGAAAAAGTGTAAATTGTAAAAGTTTTGGGGTAAAATGGTAATTTTTTCAAAGTTAGAGTTAAGGACTGTTTGGATAAATATGAGTATTAAATAAGCTAAATGTGTTATTTTAGATCAAGAAAGACGTGGAATCGACCTTGATCGGGGAAAGGAAAAGATTGTGGACTAAATTGCAAAATTTCTATATTTTGCACTGAGGTAAGTTTGTATGTAAGCAATATATTGTTTTTACTTATGTTATAATATTTTGTTATTATATGAGCTGTGATTGCATATTGAATGTTCACTTGAGGTAAAATATGAATTGAAATTAAGTACGGATGAATTGGTAAAATGTTGAAAAGTGAGGGATTTCTCGGTTGAACCTTTAGAATAGAAAAGATATGAATGATTCGGGGCTAGAACACATGTGTAGTACTATGTCAGGCTATCATGTGTTCATGATGGCTTAGGTCACGTGTGTAATACTAAGTGCAGGCTACTACGTGTACCATATGGTTGGTGTCGCATGTGTAGTACTATGTGCAAGCTACTATGCGTACCCGATAACTTCGATCATATATGTGGTACTAGGTGCAAGCCACTAAGTGTAAGGAATGATTTTGGTCATAAGTGTAGTACTAAGTGAAGGCTACTATGTGTACCAATTAATTTTAGCTTCAGAGATAGTACTATGTGCAAGTTACCGAGTATTTATTATCGTTCTATTACGAAGTGTTTAATGAGAAAGTAGCCAAGTGAAAAATGAGTGTGATTATGTAAAGATTAAGTGTAGATATATGTGTATATAAGCATATGAGTAATGCTTTGAATAATTGATCGAACTTCGGTAAGTTTGATGTGGACAAGCGTTATTGGAAAACGGATACGAGTAAATTTATGAAAAAAATGACATCAGAAATAAAATAGATTAAGGCAGCAGCAGTGGGGTGACTTTGAAAAATCACCAAAAATGACAAATGTTGAATTGGAGGTTGAATTAGACATTTAATTAAATCTTATTAAGTCTACTTTCATATAAAAGAAATAGGGTAAGTAAAAGACTTCTATATTTTGAGTTATTTAAAATTTTGTAAGTCTGGTTTAGATTGATTTCGTGATCCCCTATTCTGATTTGGAAAAATAAATAAAAATTGTAAAAAAATAGTTATGGAATATAATTTATATGGTTAGATTCCTCATTGAGCTTATTTTTAGAAGAACAAACGAGAATATCTTTTGAATTTTAAATAAAGAGAAATCGTAACGTTAGGGAAGTGTGGTCAGGACTGCCGAGTAGCGAAACAGGGGAAGTTTTAATGAATAAACTATATTAATTGGCTCAACCAAAAATTCTAAAATTTTTATGGTAAGAATACATATGAGTTTATTTTCTTTGAAAATTTACGGATCTTAATTCAGAGCTTTGTAGCTTTAGATAAAAATAATTTAGTGACTGGGACTCAAATGAACAACTTGTACTGAATTTTAGTAAATGGTAATTTCATGTGAGATTAAGGTTGTATAATTGTGGAAACATATTTTGGGATTTATAAATGACATTAATAGTTTATTATTTTTATTATTTACCTATTACTAACTAAGCTATAAGCTTACTTTGTTTCTTTTTCTTTCTTGTCTTATTTTATAGTGTAATCGAGTTTGTTTGTGACTCGAAAAAGTTGTCGGAAGCTCACCAACACTATCCATCCTTCCTTTTAGTATTTTGTAAACATATTTTGGAACTATGGCATGTATAGAAGGCTTTAGTATGTTGTTGTATATTGTAGTAATATTACTTGAAATGTTGATTTCTAATAGTTGATATATCACTCATATTATGTTATCGAGGTGGTTTAATATTAGATAAATTACAAGTTTATGATATATGTAAATTTAATGTTTAGAGGATGAATGAATAGTTGAAGGGTTTTAATTTAGATAATCATTTTATGTCTCGATTTATTATGATTACATGTATGTTATTCTAGTAATATTCGTATCCTGTTCCGGTATTGAACACGGGTAAAGAGTGTTACATTTCTTTTCTAGTCTATAAACCTCTGGCTAATGTACTTCTTACCAAAATCTTCTTGGAAAAATCCCTAATTAACTCTTTCCCTTAGTGCAATCAACACAAGGGTGTTCCACCACTGATATGCTGAGTCTCTCAGGAGTGACACAACTCATTTCATACATTCTTCTGGTGTACATGACAACTCATGAAATACTTTGATGGTGTTCTCAAGCCAGAAGTCTGCCCTTTCGGGATCATCATCTATACTAGCTCGAAATTCCTCGGCTCATTGTTTTTGAATCTTATCAACTGGAGGTCTATTCAATCTCATGAAGTTCATACCTTGAGGTGCGACAGGAACAGGCTGAGGAATAGGTGGGGTGAAGGGGGTTGAGCATTCGGGTTTGTTCGAACGAACTCTATATACCATGCATTCATCATAAGAGCTGGTGCATTACTTTTAACTTCATCAGCCATAGCTTGATCAGGATCCCATACTATATGAAAACACAGTTTAGAAGGTCAGGAGTCGTCACACTATCATAATTCATTTATGGCATGTATAGCTATACTCGTACATATGCTACATTAGTCCGATAATCAACTAAACTATAGCTCTGATACCACTAAATATAACACCCCTTACCCGTATCCATCATCGGACTAGGGTACGAGGCATTACCAGACTTTAACACACGCAAACATACGAAATCAAGTCATAAGATTTACGTCTAATTTAAAACTTTCCATTCATATGCATAACCTTCGAGGCCCAAAACATACATTGGAAGAGGTAAGGGCCTAAACCGAGAACTTTTGATTGTTTTATAACACTTAGAAAATTTTCATACCTTGGAGAGTCACACGCCTGTGTGGTAGGCCGTGTGGCCACACACGCTCATGTGGCTATGGACACCCCCGTGTCCTTAACTCGTGTAACTCTCTGTTTATGACGTCATCAACATTTCAGGGTCACACAGCCAAATCACATGCTCGTGTGCTAGGTCGTGTGGCGAATTTAATTTTCGCATGTAAGGTGTAGACTTCACACGGCCTAGGTACACGCCCATGTCCTAAGGCCGTGTCCTTTACACGGTTGAGAAACACGGTCGTGTCTCTGCCCGTGTGTTTGCTACTGGGCATTCTGTTTCTCAAAACTAAGGTGCAAGGGACACACGGCCTAACCACATGCCCATGAGGCTGACCGTGTGTCACACACGGCCTAGACACACGTCCGTGTGCCTACCCGTGTGGACAATATATAGGCTATTTACTAAGCCATTTGCCACCCTGAATCACATATACACTTACACCAATTCACAAACATATAACATGACATACTTAAGCAACTAAATGTCCATAACCAAGACATCAATTCATCATTCTCATGTCACAACTACCATGCATAAACATTACCGATTCAACCATTCAAAACATGCATTTCCACACATTCCTGAGAGGCATCATCATATACTTATACTTATACCAATTTAAGCCAAATTCAAATGACCTTATACAAAATGAATTTTAAACCAATATAAGCCAATACATTTGGCCAAACCAACAATGACACATATAACAAAATGACCAAGTCCCTATAGATGCCATTCTCGAAATACTAAAATTCACTATACCCAAAAGATTAGTTTGATAGTGTGAATCGAGCTTCGATGTCCTTCAATCCTCGAGCTAGCTTGGTGATACTATAAGAAAAATGGAAAAGAAAAGGGGTAAGCATAAAGCTTAATAAGTTTGCATGTAAATAATTAACAACAATAACCATGCATTATTATACTCATAACGTAATATAATTTGTCACAATGTCATCAAGTATCATAGATGCATTTAAAAATCATGTCGCTTACATAATGGACTATAAAACTCATGATTATATTCTATTCATTCACTCACTTCTTACTGAGGTCTCATCAATTCATAATCTCATTATTTATGAGGTTCGTGTACATACTTATACCCTTTCAACATGATCATACCTTGTCATTTCTTTGACATTATCTTTCGATTACCTGTTGAAGCACTTGGATTACTAAATGATACCCGGGAAATCTCATACACATAGCAAGATGCTAATGCCATATCCCAGATATGGTTTTACATGGGATCACATATATCGATGCCAATAGCCCATTATGGTCTTACACGATGTCTCATATCGATGCCATATCCAAGATATGGTCTTATACGAAGTCTTATTTTGAGGCCATGTCTTACAAAAAATCGCAAGCCGATGCCATATCCCAGATATGGTCTTATACGAGATCTCAATAACCCTAATTTCATGACATTTGTATCCTATCTATTCCTAAGGTTCAACTTGGATTTTGAGATATTAGAACTTCGTCGGATTATAATCAAGTCATCATTGATCAAATCCACAAAGATAATTACACAATTCATGCAATATTAAAGTATTGAATACATAATAATATGATGTTGCATTATTTAACTACAAACTTACCTCGGTACAAAATATGGACAATTGATTCGATTTAGTCTAAAAGCTTGTTCTTTCCTCGGTCTAGGTCCGAACTTTATTTTTCTTGATCTATAATAGTAAATTTCACTTGTTTAATCATCACATTGTTCAAAACAACCCATGTAATACCCCTAACCCGTAACCATTGCCAGAATAGGGTTATGAGGTATTACTTTACTAAACAAAACTTTTAAATGATCAAAGATACATACCAAACATGAATTCAATTATGCATCAAATATCAAGCAATATTCTATTTTAATTTATTCAGAGCCGAATATACTATCTTACAATTATGATTCATTCAATGTAAACATATCTCATTGATTTACCATAAGAGCACTTATCAATTTCAAAAGTGACTAATTATCAATGGCATAACCGAATTTCTTGGTAACCAAAACAAACTACTATCAAGTCATAAAACACATTTATCATCATTGAAAACTTATACTACTTCATTCAACCATGCATGACTCTTTTACTTACTTAACCACTTAACCTATTTATCAAAATAATAAGCCACATAGTTCATCAAACCATACATTCATAATTAGTGAATGAGCAAGCCATTTTCGCATAGCTTAAATATGTACATAATCAAAATATCACTTGTTTCAAAATGAAGAGTTAAGCCTATACATGCCATTTTTCAAAATTATAGACTTTTAAAAGTACCAAAAACAGTGACGATAGTGTGGATGACTCTGAATCTGAATCCCCGAACACGTAGCTTTCGAACAAGATCTATAAAACAGAGTAGCAAAGACACTCGAATAAGCTAATTAGCTTAGTAAGTTTTAAGTAAACAAAACAACTTAACTTAATTAAACACATCAATCACATATACATGATTTAAGTGTAACATTAATCAGGCTAAATATACATGGCCACATCGAACACATTTCCATTGACATTTCATTTGTTTAAAGTTCGAAGTCACATAATCATGTCATCAAACTTTCAAAATCATTCTCTAATTCAACTTAATAGAATGAATCCAAGGCACCATATTCACATAAAATTTCAATGATCATATTCACGGATATAACATGTACTTTCAAGTATTTAATTTCACAATAACCGGATACATATATATATATATGCACAATCACATCTCAATTACTTTCCACTTCACCTCCGTAATTTAGTTCACATTATCTTCATATACATGTAAAATTATACGTACCTTAATGATTTAAATCTATTGAAGGAGTTCAGATGCCGTATAGCACAAGCTTCTTAGCTTTAAACTTTTATTATTTCATCGGGATTTAGCCTGCTGGGTATAACCCGAACTTATCACCGGCACAAGGCCTACTGGACATTTAAGTCCGAAACTCAATCACCGGCATTCACGCCTGCTAGGCTCGTGGCCCGAAACATATTCACTAGCTAAAAGCTTGCTGAGCCAAAGGCGCAAATAACAATTCGAATATCAATTTCACAAAATCATCATCAAAATCCCATCATGTACTTATTTATTTTGCATAAAGCAACCACAAAGATCGATTTTGACCTCGTTCGAATATGAAAACATAATGTCTATCACCTTACCGTTTCATATCTTACAATTCGGTAATATGTCATAATATCCATCTCCTTTCAATTACAAAAGCATGACACAATTTATCTTCATTTTCTAATTGCCTTTCGGCCATATAAGCTTAGGGCAAACTCACCATTAAATTCATTCTTGCCATTCAGCCATATACATATATCACAAAGAATACTTAATTCACATATTGTATCATAATATAATCTAATATAGTCTTTGCTTAATCACTTAAAACTTACCTTCGATGTTGTCAAGCTATTACGGATCGACTATTCAACTAATCTCGCTTTCCCCTTATCCGAACTTGGCTCTCTTTGGTCTTGAGCTTTAATTCAACAAAATTTAAACTAGTTTAATCACCTTATCAACTCATTATAAACAAAAAAGTTAATTTCTCAATGAAACACATACATACAGCAACACTTTTAATTAAACACATATGCACACATTCGGCAGTTCATCTCAATCGTCACAAATGCATTAACTAACTCATTCCTTAAACTTGAAACACATTAGGACTTTAATACAAGTAATTTAGCATTTTCCCTTGTACACACTTTTATGACCGAATACACATATCATTCACTTTAACAAGCATCAATCGGGCATGTATGCAAAACACATATTAATTACCTTAATCGATTACCATTTGTCATTCATCCCACATGTATAACTATGCATAAGCTATATCTTGACCGAGAACACCTTTGTTCATTAGCATGATTAACCATCATTTTCACATCATAAAAACTCAAGTTGACCGAATATGCACTTTCACCCTTGCATGCATATAAATCACATTTTATTGAGTTTACATTCCCATTAGAAATACCATATAGCCGAATATCAATCAAATAAATATTTGTTCATATTTCCTTAACACATACAAAATTTACACAAAATTTCCACCTTGGCCGAATGCTCATAACCAATGTAGGTATTTCACATTTCACTTACAAAGCTAATATATCATTATGGACACCTCTATACACATATTTAAGAAATGTTTCAATGGTCCTAGTTGTTCATTCACATACCAAATACTCATTCCATAGACTATTAAGCCGAATATAAATTAATAAAACACTTGAATAAATTTCTTTAACAACATTTTATATTTAGCCGTAACATAATTTCCATACAATCCCTTTTAGCTATTTCTCAAACCAAATATAACATCTATTAAATATTTCTTAACTCATCATGATAGCCGAATATAAATACCCTTTAATACACATACAAAATTTTCACTTTAATAATTTATACACACACCATTAAACCAAATACCAACTAATTGAACACTTGAACAATTTTCTTTAACCATTTTCACATTCGGCATCTCCATTCCCTTCCATCATAAAATTTCATTCAAGCTAATTTCTTCAATTATAATAAGCTCATTTAACCAATGTATAATCATTTAACATCTAAGCATAACTACCAAAATTTAGCACCATTTCACAACTTAGAACAAGTTGCCGAATGCACATAGATTCACCCATTCAAGAATTTAAGCCATGGGTTTACTAAATAATGCATTAACCATGCTATTTTCATAAACATTTTGTAAAAATTCACACAACATACCTCAATTTATCCAACCTTCATGGCCGAACCTCTTGGCAAATTGTCTTTTCTTCTTTTACTTAGTGTTTCGGCTAAGTGAGAAGATGAACATCCTACTTTGTTTTTATCACCATTTTCTTATTTTAATTTCATATTTTCTTAATGTAAAATCATTAGATTTTATAATGCTTATATAAGATGCATATATTATCAATCATCTTTCATCATTGCTGTCCACTATCTTAAGAGTGGCCTAATTGACATTCAAATCCATATTATAAACCACATACTATTCGGCCACTAAAAATTTACCTATCACATTTTCAATGTTTCTCAAACAAGTCCTTTTTAATCATTCCACATCCAAATGACAGAATCAAAACACTATATTTTCACACATGAAATTTCACATATAATAAACACTGAAAATAATATTTAAAAAAATTTTTTGACTCGATTTTGTGGTTCCGAAACAACTTTCCTGATTAGGGCCAAAATAGGGCTATCACAACTCTCCCCCTTAGGGATTTTCGTCCCAAAAAATCTTACAGGTGAATAAGTTTAGAGTAACGTTCTTTCATGGAGTCTTCAAGCTCCCAAGTTGCTTCTTCAATCCCGTGTTTGAGCCATAACACTTTTGCTAACAAGATTTTCTTATTCCGTAGTTTTACTTCGTGAGCCAAAATTCGAACCGGTTCTTCCTCGTAACTCAAATCAGACTGAATCTCAATCTCTGACGGGCTAATCACATGTGAAGGATCGGATCTATACCGTCTAAGCATCGAAACATGAAATACATTATGAATCTTTTTGAGTTTGGGTGGCAAATTTAATCAGTAGGCAACCGGCCCAATTCGTTCTGAAATCTCATACGGTCCGATAAATCTCAGACTTAATTTGCCTTTATGGCTGAATCTGAGCACCTCTTTCCATGGTAAAACCTTAAGAAATACTTTGTCTCGAACTTGATACTCTATATCATTCCGTTTCAGATCTGCATATGATTTCTGACGGTCGGACACTACTTTCAGACTTTCACAGATTACTTTTACTTTCTGTTCGGCCTCTTTTATCAAATCGACTCCGTAAATCTTATTCTCACTGAGCTTGGTCCAAAACAATGGTGTACGACATTTACGACCATATAAAGCCTCCTAAGGTGCCATCTTGATACTCATTTGAAAACTATTATTGTATGCGAATTCAACCAAAGGTAAGTATCGTTCCCATGAGCCACTAAACTCAAGGATGCAACATCTCAACATATCCTCGAGTATCTGAATAATTCGCTCGGATTGACCATTGGTCTGGGGATGAAAAGCGGTGCTAAAATGCAACTTAGTACCCAATAACTCTTGCAATTTCTTCCAAAATCGTGATGTGAATCTCGGATCTCTATCCGACACAATAGAAGTAGGCACCCCGTGCAATCTCACAATCTGAGAAATATACAATTCGGCTAGCTTATCAAGTGAGTAATCAGTACGAACAGAAATGAAATGAGCCGACTTTGTCAATCTATCAACGACAACCCAGATTGCATCTTTCTTGCTTGTTGATAAAGGCAACCCGAATACAAAATCCATCGTAACACGATCCCATTTCCACAGGTATCATAATCGGCTGGAGCAACCCTGAAGGCACTTGATGTTCTGCTTTCACTTGTTGGCATATCAAACATTTCAAAACAAAGTCAGAAATGTCTCGTTTCATACCGTGCCACCAATATTGACGTCTGAAATCATTGTACATTTTCGTGCTACCCGGATGAACTGACATTCGACTGCTATGAGCTTCGTTCAAAATCTTCAAAATAATCTCTAAATTTCTCGGAACACACAATCGATTTCTGAATCTCAAACAATCATTATCATCAATCCGAAATTCTGAATCCTCGTTCGAACCACAATGAGCCTGTTTAGCGATCAAATCATCATCAACCTTCTGAGCTTTACGGATTTGTTGCATTAACACTGGTTTCGCTTTTAATTTCGCTACTAACACATCATCAGCGGCATAGACAAATGTACATTCATTGCTCGAAGAGTAAATAGGGGTTTTCGACTTAGGGCATTAGCAACCACATTAGCTTTTCCTGGATGATAGTCGATAACAAGCTCGTAATCTTTCAATAATTCTAACCACCGTCGTTGTCTCAAATTCAAGTCTTTCTGAGTCATCAAATATTTGAGGCTTTTATGATCGGAATAAACATGGCATTTCTCTCCAAATAAGGAGTGGCGCCAAATTTTCAAAGCGAAGACAATATCAGCTAATTTGAGATCATGAGTCGGATAGTTTTGGTCGTGAGGTTTTAATTGCCTCGAAGCATATGCAACAACTCTACCTTCTTCCATCAAAACATAGCCTAAACCGTTCAGAGATGCATCGCTATAGATCACAAATTCTTTACCCGATTCTGGCTGAACTAACAGGGGAGCTTCGGTCAAAAGAGCTTTCAACTGATCAAAACTTTTCTGACACTTTTCTGACCACTCGAATTTGACATCTTTCTGAAGCAACTTTGTCAACGGTGTTGCTATCATCGAGAAGCCTTTCACGAACCGTCTATAATATCCAGCAAGTCCCAAAAAGCTCCGAACTTTCGAAACATTCCTCGGAGGTTTCCAATCAAGTATAGCTGAAATTTTACTCGGATCAACCCGGATACCTGATGCGGATACAACATGTCCCAAAAAGCTAACTTTACACAACCAAAATTCACATTTACTAAACTTCGCATAAAACTGTTTGTCTTGCAAAATTTGTAACACTAATCTCAAGTGTTCGACATGCTCAGTTTCATTGCGTGAATAGATCAAAATGTCATCTATAAACATGACGACAAACCAATCTAAGTACTGTCGAAAAATTCGGTTCATTAAATCCATGAAAATCGTAGGGGCATTAGTGAGCCCAAACGGCATCACCAAGAACTCGTAGTGTCCGTACCTCGTTCTGAAAGCAGTCTTAGGCATACCAAAGTCTTTAACTCGCAACTGATAATAGCCGGATCTCAAATCTATCTTCGAAAATACTGAGGCTCCCTTTAGTTGATCGAATAAATCATTGGTTCGCGGGAAAGGGTATTTATTCTTTATCATTACTTTATTAAGTTGACGATAATCGATGCACATTCTCATGGTTCTGTCTTTCTTTTTCACGAATAAAATTGGTGCACGCCAGGGAGAGAAACTCGGTCGAGCGAAACCTCTATCGGTCAATTCTTGCAGCTGAGGTTTCAATTCTTTTAATTCAGTCAGTGCCATACGATATGGAGCTATCGAAATCGGAGTCGTTCTGAGTACTAAATCTATACTGAACTCTACTTCTCGAATAGGTGGCAAACCAGGTAATTCCTCGGGGAATACATCCAAATATTCACAAACCACAGATACGGTTTCAATTCTTCTTTCCGATACTTTACTATCCAGAACATACGCCAAATAAGCTTCACATCCCTTTTTCACATACTTCTGAGCCAACATCGAGGATATCACTGCCGATAACCCATACAAATTGGTAGACTCAACTCGAATTATTTCACCACTCGAACATCGTAAATCAATTACTTTTCTTTTGCAATTTACTACAGTGTCATGTACGGTTAACCAATCCATACCGAGGATAATATCGAACTCGTCAAATGGCAATAGCATCAAATTAGCCCGAAAACAAGAATTCCAAATCATTAGGGGACAATTCTTACACACTTTGTCTACTAGCACACACCAGCCCAAAGGGTTTGACACTCGAATCACAAATTCAGTAGACTCAATAGGTACAGTCTTACTGGATGCCAAAGTTTCACACACATAGGAATGAGTTGAACCGGGGTCAATCAAAGCAATAACATCAGTATCAAAAAGGGTGAAAGTATCGGTAATAGCATATGGAGAAGAAGCATCCTCGCACGCACGTATGGCATAAGCTCTAGCAGGTGCACGAGTCTCAGATTGAACAGTAGTGTCTTTGGTCCCTCTCTGACTGCCGCTAGCATTACCTACATGTCTAGATGTCTACCTCGTGCTGCAGTGTTATTAGGTCTCTCACTTGGATCAGTGTTCTGCTCAACTAATTTCAGACAATCTCGGATAAAATGTTCAGCTGACCCACACTTGAAGCAGGAGCGGTCATGCAATCTGTAGCTTCCCGAATGCCATTTACCATAAAGCTTGCACTCGGATCTATTCTGACGATCATTGCCAACACTAGCAACAGAGGTAGCTCGTGTACTTACAGGAGGTCAGTCGCGATCTCGTCTAGAAAATCCCGTAGTAGTCTTGGATCGGCACGATTCATCTCGAAACTTCTTTGAGGACTGTTGAAAGTTTTTCCCTGAAGATCTTTTATGAAACTCTCTAGCTCCAACTTCAGCTTTTCTTTTCTCAATCCCGAGCTCTTCAGCTTTACAAGCTCACTCAACAAGTACCACGAATTCTTTAATCTCAAGAATGCCTACTAGCAATTTGATGTCTTTGTTCAACCCATCCTCGAAGCATTTACACATGATAGCTTCGGAAGAGATACACTCACGGGCATATCTACTGAGTCTCATAAATTCCTGTTCATATTCGGTAGCTATCATTCGGCCTTGTTTAAGCTCAAGAAACTCTTTGCGCTTTTGATCGATAAATCTCTGGCTAATATACTTTTTACGGAACTCCGTCAGAAACAATTCCCAAGTAACCCGCTCTCTCAGAACAATCGAAACTAAGGTATTCCACCAGTGATAGGCAACATCATGAAGCAAAGACACAGCACATTTCAAACACTGATCAAGGGTACACGATAATTCATCAAAGACACGTATAGTATTGTGAAGCCAAAATTCCGCTCTCTGTGCATCATCGCTAACAGTAGCTTTGAACTCTTTAGCCCCGTATTTTCTAATTTTATCAACCAGGGGCTTACTCGATCTCAACGGATCGGTCACAGGAGGCATTACAGGTGTCGGAAGTCGAGTATTTGGGGTGGGGGTTGTGGAACAATCGGATTAGTTCGCATAAATTGAGTGAACCAATCACTCATCATAGCGTAGAAGGCTTGTTTCGCCTCCTCGTCTTAGTTACTCACATTCGGCTAAGAGTCATTCGGCGCTGTCCCTTGCGCGGGAGCAGGCGCTACGCTCTCAACATCATCGGCTACGGCTCGATCGGGATCAAGATGCATTTACTATACGAAAAACACATTTCAACTGTCAAAAGTCATCACTCTATCATATTAACACAAATTGGCATGTATAACTAGACTCACACACGCTACATTAGTCCTAGAATCGACTAAACCGTAGCTCTGATACCAATAAAATGTAATACCCCTAACCTGTATCTGTTGCCAGAATAGGGTTATGAGGTATTACTTTATTAAACAAAACTTTTAAATGATCAAAGATACATACCAAACATAAATTCAATTATGCATCAAATATCAAGTAATATTCCATTTTAATTTATTCATAGCCAAATATACTATCTTACTATTATGATTCATTCAATGTAAACATATCTCATTGATTTACCATAAGAGCACTTATCAATTTCAAAAGTGACTACTTATCAATGGCATGACCGAATTTCTTGGTAACCAAAATAAACTACTATCAAGTCATAAAACAAATTTATCATCATTGAAAACTTATACTACATCATTCAACCATGCATGACTCTTTTACTTACTTAACCACTTAACCTATTTATCAAAATAACAAGCCACATAGTTCATCAAACCAAACATTCATAATTAGTGAATGAGCAAGCCATTTTCGCATGGCTTAAATATGTACATAATCAAAATATCACTTTTTTCAAAATGAAGAGTTAAGCCTATACATGCCATCTTTCAAAATTATAGACTTTTAAAAGTACTAAAAACAGTGACGATAGTGTGGATGACTCTAAACCTGAATCCCCGAACACGTAACTTTCGAACAAGATCTATAAAACAGAGTAGCAAAGACACTCGAAGTAAGCTAATTAGCTTAGTAAGCTTTAAGTAAACAAAACAACTTAACTTAATTAAACACATCAATCACATATACATGATCTAAGTGTAACATCAATCGGGCCGAATATACATGGCCACATCGAACACATTTCTATTGACATTTCATTTGTTTAAAGTTTGAAGTCACATAATCATGTCATCAAACTTTCAAAATCATTCTTTAATTCAACTTAATAGAATGAATTAAGGCACCATATTCACATAAAATTTCAATTATCATATTCACGGATATAACATGTACTTTCAAGTATTTAATTTCACAATAACCGAATACATATATATATATATATATATAGATATATATATGCACAATCACATCTCAATTACTTTCCATTTCACCTCCGTAATTCAATTCACATTATCTTCATATACATGTAAAATTATAAGTACCTTAACGATTTAAATCTATTGAACGAGTTCAGATGCCGTATAGCACAAGCTTCTTGTTTTAAACTTTTATTATTTCACCGACATTTAGCCTGCTGGGTATAACCCGAACTTATCACCAGCACAAGGCCTGCTGGACATTTAAGTCTGAAACTCAATCACCAGCATTCACGCCTGCTAGGCTCGTGGCCCGAAACATATTCACCAGCTAAAAGCTTGTTGAGCCAAAGGCCCGAATAACAATTCGAATATCAATTTTACAAAATCATCATCAAAATCCGATCATGTACTTATTTATTTTGCATAGAGCAACCACAAAGATCGATTTTTGACCTCATTTGAATATGAACACATAATGTCTATCACCTTATCATTTCATATCTTACAATTTAGTAATATATCGTAATATCCATCACCTTTCAATTACAAAAGCATGACACAATTTATCTTCATTTTCTAATTGCCTTTTGGCCATATAAGCTTAGGGCAAACTCACCATTAAATTCATTCTTGCCATTCGGCCATACACATATATCACAAAGAATACTTAATTCACATATTGTATCATAATATAATCTAATATAGTCTTTGTTTAATCACTTAAAACTTACCTTCGATGTTGTCAAGCTATTACTGATCTACTATTCAACTAATCTCGCTTTCCCCTTATCCGAACTTGGCTCTCTTTGATCTTGAGCTTGAATTCAACAAAATTTAAACTAGTTTAATCACCTTATCAACTCATTATAAACAACAAAGTTAATTTCTCAATGAAACACATACATACAGCAACACTTTTAATTAAACACATATGCACACATTCGGCACTTCATCTCAATCGTCACAAATGCATTAACTAACTCATTCCTTAAACTTGAAACACATTAGGACTTTAATACAAGTAATTTAGCATTTTCCCTTGTACACTTTTTTATGACCGAATACACATATCATTCACTTTAACAAGCATCAATTGGGCATGTATGCAAAACACATATTAATTACCTTAATCGATTACCATTCGTCATTCATCCCATATGCATAACTATGCATAAGCTATATCTTGACCGAGAACACCTTTGTTCATTAGCATGATTAACCATCATTTTCACATCATAAAAACTCAAGTTGACTGAATATGCACTTTCACCCTTACATGCATATAAATCACATTTTATTGAGTTTACATTCCCATTATAAATACCATATAGCCGAATATCAATCAAATAAATATTTGTTCATATTTCCTTAACACATACAAAATTTACACAAAATTTCCACCTTGGCCGAATGCTCATAACCAATGTAGGTATTTCACATTTCACTTACAAAGCTAATATATCATTATGGACACCTCTATACACATATTTAAGAAATGTTTCAATGGTCCTAGTTGTTCATTCACATACCAAATACTCATTCCATAGACTATTAAGCTGAATATAAATTAATAAAACACTTGAACAAATTTCTTTAACAACATTTTAAATTCAGCCTTAACATAATTTCCATACAATCCCTTTTAGCTATTTCACAAACCAAATATAACATCTATTAAATATTTCTTAACTCATCATGATAGCCGAATATAAATACCCTTTAATACATATACAAAATTTTCACTTTAATAATTTATACACACACCATTAAACCGAATACTAACTAATTGAACACTTGAACAATTTTCTTTAACCATTTTCACATTCGGCATCTCCTTTCCCTTCCATCATAAAATTTCATTCAAGCTAATTTCTTCAATTATAATAAGCTCATTTAACCAATGTATAATCATTTAACATCTAAGCATAATTACCAAAATTCAGCACCATTTCACAACTTAGAACAAGTTGTCGAATGCACATAGATTCACCCATTCAAGAATTTAAGCCATGGGTTTACTAAACAATGCATTAACCATGCTACTTTCATAAACATTTTGTAAAAATTCACACAACATACCTTAATTTATCCAACCTTCATGGCCGAACCTCTTGGCAAATTTTCTTTTCTTCTTTTACTTAGTGTTTCGGCTTAGTGAGAAGATGAACATCCCACTTTGTTTTTATCACCATTTTCTTATTTTAATTTCATGTTTTCTTAATATAAAATCATTAGATTTTATAATGCTTATATAAAATGCATATATTATCAATCATCTTTCATCATTGCCGTCCACTATTTTAAGAGTGGTCTAATTGACATGCAAATCCCCCATATTATAAACCACATACTATTCGGCCACTAAAAATTTACCTATCACATTTTTAATGTTTCTCAAACAAGTCCTTTTTAATCATTCCACATCCAAATGACAGAATCAAAACACTATTTTCACACATGAAATTTCACATATAATAAACACTGAAAATAATATTTAAAAAAATTACTGACTCGGTTTTGTGGTTTCAAAACCACTTTCTCAATTAGGGCCAAAATAGGGCTATCACAACCCATAACTCATACTTTGACAAAATTATAATTTTTCCCCTAAACTTTTACATATTTACACTTTAGTCCCTGGGCTCGTAAAATGAAATGTATTCATTTTCCTTAAGACCCAAGCTTAGCTGAACCATTTTCATGCTCATACTAGCCCATACTTTCCATTTATTCACACTTTCTATACACATTTTTGTAACTTTTACAATTAGGTCCTTTTTGACATTTTTACTGAAAATCACCTAGCAAAAGTCATTTATCTAGCACCAAACATTCATTTTCCACCATTAGACATCAAAATAGATGCGTTTCACACATGGGTAAATTTTTGAACGTGAACCCTAGCTCAAATAAATGGTAGAAATATCTAGATTGGTTGATGACAACTTCAAAAATACAAAGAACATTAAAAACGGAGCTAGGATGCATTTACTATTGAGCTTGAAAGTTAAAGAAACCCTAGCTATGGTGAGCATGGAAATTTCAGCCTTAGCTTGAAGAAGATGAGCAAATTTTTCTTGATTTTTCCCTTTTTAATCTTTAATTAACCAAATGACCAAAATGCCATTAGGGCATTTCTTTGAAATTTTTTTCCTTTCATGTCCATTTTTGTCCATCGTAATATATAATGGTCTAATTAATAATTAAGGACCTTTAATTTACCAATTCATTTCAATTAAACCCCCAAAGATTCTATAACACATACTTTGTATTTTTTTGCAATTTAGTCCTACTAGCTTAATTGGACTCTCTATCGATAAAATTCCTTAACGATATTTTCACACATGCATTCAATCACACTATAAACCTTAAAAATTTATCACAATAAATTTTTCTACTTTTGATTTGTGGTCCCAAACCACTATTCTGACTTGGCCCTAAATCAGGCTGTTACAGGGTGATTTGGATGGCATTGGATTGATTATATTAAAATGGATGGTTTTTTTTAATAGGTTGAGTTTTTATGGAGTTGGTTTTGATTAGAAATGATTAAATGAATTGTTTTGGTGGTTTTTGTGCAATTGAGTTTTTTATTTTGTGCACATAGTGGTAGGTTTGGTTGGAAACCTTGAAATAGGTACTAAATGGTTCATTTTTACTAAAAACGGAGTCTTCGTTTTGACAACCATTTTTCCTCGTTGCAGCACCGATTGATAAAATGTGACATTGCAACGCCGAGTGGTTTACAAATTGGTCCTATTTCATGCTCGGGTTAATATAAGAGCTTTCGTAAAATCGATTAAGACCCGAAATTAATTGTTTAGCATGAAATGAGTGTGATTAACATTGAAATTGCATTTGTGAATGATTGTTATACTCTGTATGTGATTGTAGTTGCTCTGGCAACAAACGTAACATTCTGTAGCTTGGCCTCGCCGATTGGGTTAGGCAAGGGGTGTTATAGTAACACCAAAAGACAACTTATATTAGTATATGAACCTAAAAATGTCTTTTAACTAATCGAAAATGAGTGAACTGATTGAAAGACTAATGTAACACCTCGCCAGACGAAGCCTTAATGTTTTGATTCTATTTAGGAAATCAAGACGGATGAGATAGTTTTGAATATGTATAGTACTAGAACAAGACTAAGTATAAGAACCCTTGGAATACACTTGTGATGCCCTGGTGTTGACAAACAGTAGGTTGGCGCATAGTGATCAAGGAGTGTGTCTGGAGGGAAAGGATTCACCTCAAAAGCATAACTCCCCTCACCCGGCCCAGTCGCCGGACTCGAGTAATAGGATTCTACAACAAACATCGAAGCTTACACACATGTACAAATAACTTCAATCAAGAACAATAGCTAACACATTTAAACATTTAAATAAACATTCGTGTCAAATTTACAATATATGACAATAGGAACAATCTAATTTGTAATTAGGGTCCATTTATTTAAGGTTTCAAAGAAATCAACGTAGGTATTGGTCCAAAATAGTAGGATGTAAAAATCGATACCATTTTAACTTTCTGCCAATTATTGATTCAAAACATTTTTTGATACTTTGGCAAGGATATCATATTTTTATCATGAGTATCAATACTCGTAATTAGGTATCAATACCAAATTGGGTTATTGTCAAATTGAAAAATGTTCCATCCCGTGGTGCTGATATGTTTTTTCCCGAGTATTGATACTTCTGCTCAAGATGCCAAAAACACATCAAAACAAAGAAGTATTCATGCTAAAACAATATTCCTATCCGACATGTATTATTAACCACAGTTTCAAACATCAAATTGTCCATAAACGGACCAAAAAAATCAATATTCCATCAATCCAATACCAAAGTAAAATTAATAAAATAAAAATTAATAAAATAATGATAATAACCAAACTAAAGCTCTAACTCACATTTCCTTTATTCAAAGAGTCCAAAGTTCCTAAAACCACCTACTCAAAAGTTTATTGCCTAGCTAGGATCACTTACTTGGCTGCTCCATTCATACCAAAGTGCTACTTATCTGCAAAGATTTAGTGAGGAGTATGTGAACTTAAACAAGCTTAGTGAATGTTTCGGAATTACTACAAGACATACACACCAACATAGGTCAAACCAACATACTCTAAACACATTCATATCAAGGCAAATTGTCATGTTCATGCTTCATTGACCTAAACAATTATGCAACACCCCAAACCCAGCCCAGACATTATGGCCGTATTTGGAAGTGTCACATTGAAGTGTTTTGACATCGTGAACTTATCATGTCTTGTTATGATGTAAAACCTTTTTAGTTTGGAAGAAATCACTATTTCGTCTATCTTGATTAATCCGATCATAAAAATAGTTTACTTTTGAAAACTTGTTGATTGCAGAAGCTTTGCTTATATCCTTGTTTGTTTGAAATCATGGTTTTTGAAAAGCAAATATCATTCGTAAAAACCGCGCCTTAGAGCTAACAGATTTTGAATGAATTAAATAAACCCAACATTTTAGTTAAAATTTAAATAACAGCCTTATTACAAACCCAAAGTAAAAATAATAATTAAAGTAAATGAAATCTGAATACAGTGTAAAGGTAAAGTGTGGCCATCTCCAAGTCCCGCGCAGCACCGAACCGTCTATGCCTTGGGATTGTAACACCTTATACCAGCCTAGAAGTTAGGCCCGAGTCTGGTGTGTCACATTAAAGTGTTTTTCAAAAACCATGTTTTCAAAGAAACCCTTCTTAAAGAAACTTGTTGCAAACTAAAACTTGTGTTTGTTTATTTTCAAAACGTGGTCAACTAAAAGTTAATTCCTTTTAAAAACATTATTACCTTTAAAACCTTCTTTGTTACGAAAGCTTAATTTAGTTAGTTGCAAAAGACATAGTGTTCGAAAATAGTTAACATTTTGGAAAACTGCGATTCACCTCGAGCAGATATAAATCAAAGTAAATAAAAACCTTAAAATAAAAATCCAGAAATTATAAAAGGCCTTATTACAAACCAAACCGAAAATAAAGTACTTGAGAGTAAATAATCAAAACAGAAAGCATAAGCAGTGTGTGGCCTTCTCCGAGTCCCTCGCAGCTCCGGTCCGTCTAAGGCTGGGGATTACCTGAAAGGTTAATAAATGGGGTGAATTTACAAAAACTCAGTGTGTAATCCCCTACTACAAATACGAACAGTCAGTCATGTAAAAGAATTAAAAAGTTTGCCCTACCACAATTCCAGTATCAATTGGGCCTTAGCCCACTATAACAGACTGCAACAGATGGGCCTTAGCCCATTACAGAATCAGAAAACATTATCAGAACTAGAATCAAAATGAGAATCAAAATCAGAATCAGAATCAAAATCAAAATCAAAATCAGAGTCAGTATCAGTATCAGAATCAGAATCAGAATCAGAATCAGAATCAGTATCAGTATCAATTAACAAAATCAAAATCAGAATGTGAATGATGCATGATGAATGCAAAGCCCAACCCAATCCAGCCATCACACCACCCGTACCAACCAACACACCATGTGGGGAATAACTCAACCCACCCAGCCCACACACCAATGGACAGCAAAGCTGCCAATAACAGAATATCATGGCAGAGCCACCAGAATCAGATAACGTGGCAAAGCCACTTAACAGAATACATGGCACAAAGCCATTGGTAACGTGTCTATAATCGGCACAAAGCCTTCGGTAATGGCACAAAGCCCATAATAACGGCACGAAGCCCACAATATCGATACGAAGCCCACAATAACAGCAAACAGCCTTCGGTAATGGCACAAGCCTATAATAACAGCACGAAGCCCACAATATCGATACGAAGCCCACAATAACGACACATAGCCTTCGGTAACATGATCGGCACTTAGCTATCGATCAGTCCACAGTCGTCTCGAGCGACTCGTGCAACCTTATCAAATCAGTATGAATATACGGCTCTTAAGCCTTCGGTGGATCCACAGTCGTCAAGCAACCATGTGATCCTAACAGATCAGATCTTCCTCCATACAAAATCCCAACCCATGCAACATGTTATGTGTGCAGAATGTCATGCCCATATTTGAATCAATCACAGTCAAGTCATTCATATCACCAACATATATTCACAATCAAATCCGTCAAACATACAGTCCAAGTCAGTCACTTGCCACAAGGGCAAAACAGCCATTTAACACCTTAGGGGTAAAATGGTAATTTTACCCCATAGGGGTATCTCAGTAATTCTACCCTATAGGGGTATTTTGGTAATTCTACCCTATAGGGGTATTTCAGTAATTCTACCCTACAGGGGTATTTCGGTAATTCTACCCTACAGGGGTATTTAGGTAATTCTACCCTACAGGGGTATTTCGGTAATTCTACCCTACAGGGGTATTTCGGTAATTCTACCCTACAGGAGTATTTTGGTAATTCGACCTTACAGGGGTATTTCGGTAATTTTACCCTATAGGGGTATTTCGGTATTTTCGCAAATCAAGGGTAAAACGGTAATTTTACAAATAAAGAGTAAAATGATAATTTTACAAATTAAGGGTAAAATGATAATTTTACAAATCAAGGGTAAAACAGTAATTTTAAAAATTAGGGGTAAAACAGTAATTTTACAAATTAAGGGTAAAACAGTAATTTTACAAATTAGGGGTAAAATGGTAATTTTGCAAATTAGAGGGTAAAACGGTACTTTTACAAAGCGAGGGTATTTCTTTAATTTCACAAATCGGGGGTATTTTTGTAATTTTACAAATCGAGGGTAATTCAGTAATTTTACAAATCGGAGGGTATTTTTGTAATTTTGTAAACTAAGGGTATTTCAGTAATTTTGTAAATCAAGGGTATTTCAGTAATTTTAGAAATCAAGGGTATTTCAGTAATTTTGTAAATCAAGGGTAAGATGGTAATTTTGTAAATTGGGGGTACTTTGGTAATTTTACAAGTCGAGCGTATTTCAGTAATTTGGTAAACTAAAGTATTCTAAATAGAGATAACAATGTAAATGGGCCTAGGGCCCATTCTCGGCCCAAATGGGCCCACACGCTCGTGTGACCCTTTTAGCCCAAATCTAGCCACAGATATGCGATTCACCTAGTCTAGTCCAATATTTACTATACAATCAAACAACTTATCCAATTGGGCCCGTAGGCCCATTAGGCCCACATGGCCCCTTTCGGCCTATCGCGGCCCGAAATAGCCGTCCTACCGCTAGAGTAGTGATCAATACACACCTGATAGGAGACTGGAGTTCATCCGCGCTTTGAGCACTTTTAGTCGATGCCCAACCCAAACGAGCCCGCCATAAAGCGAAAGGGATCAGCCAAGAAAGGTACCTTTACTCTCCTCATGGTTCTCCCTATTTAAAGCCAGCTTCCCATCCACTCTTATGTTAGCTTCCCGATGTGGGATCCCCCCATCATCAGAGTTTAAATTCAACACCAACTCTTGTCGTCCCAACATAGCAAAATATATAAATATTTGCTTGCAAGGGGATTTGAACCCAAGTCCCCCTTGCTCATGACGCCACACTCCTTACTCCCTCTTGCTAATGATGCCACAGCCACTCCACCACTAGGCTCCTTGTGTCAAATTTCAACCAAAAATATTCTTAAGGCTACCTACTTACACCTAGGGTTTAATTTACCTAAAACCAAAATTTTTGCTAGAGTCCAGGTTGGAACCTAGGACTTCTCCAACACTTCTTAGGACCCTCAACCATTGAAACAAGCCTTCATTTATGAAATTTCATGCACAGCAAAATATTATAAGCCGCCTTCAACCGATCCCATGCTTAAGGCCCAAAACTTCTAGGCCCAAATTCAGGGTGTTACAGAGATTACCTGTACAGTAAAAATAAACGGGTGAGTTTGCGAAAACTCAGTGTGTATTCCCATGCATAATAGAAACATAGAGACAATCTGGGCCTGAACCCATTTCAATACCGATCAGAGTCAGTGGGTAAAGCCCATTATAGAACAGTATAACATGCATACAAAATCCTACCCAACCAGCCTCACACTCCATCTCCGTCCAACCCGTCACTCCATGTAAGGATATAATCGACCCACCCAACCCTACACTCTGCAGTGTAATACCGATGCAGCACTATCAGAAAGTACTGGGCTATAAGCCATCAGAATTATGCAGCGAAGTTGCCAGAACAGAACACTTCCTCCATAAACATATACCCGACCCTATGCAATGCAACATACTCAATGTCATGCCAACATAATACAAAACATACGTGCATACATAACATTTCATGGCATAAAATATTATTCAGAAAGTATACGAGGTCAAATCAGTCATTTTACCCTAGAAGGGTATTTTGGTCATTTTGCCCTTAGAGGTATTTAAGTCATTTACCAGTGTAGGCCTACGTATGTAAAGGCCCATCAGTAGGCCCATGGTCATCTAGCGACACATGCAATCAAACAGTCTAGAAACTCAAATATAGGCTAAGGCCCATCTAGCAGCCCACGGCCCATTGGGCCCATCTGGCCCGTTTCGGCCCATCTCACGTAACCGGTCGTGATGGCCATTTTTTGATGTAGTGCCACAATCTATGGCCTCAGCCAATCACATGAGCGTTAGCACGCCCATGTGGCCAAACGTTCGATTCGTCGGCTTTTTGGCTTTTGACATTTCGACATTGCGCCTTTGAAGTCCAATAGTGTGATTAACACACCTGAAGAGAGAACGTGCGTACAGCCCAAGCGATTCCCGAACCTACATTCATCCACAGTAACCCATTAGTCGATTAACACTAAAGTTAATCACCCTTTCATGATCACTAGGTTTCCCAATACCACAAATCGCTTACCTTGATTAGGAGGGTAAAGTTTTAATCCTCCCTTAACTAGAACTTACCCACTTCTTGATAGGATTAGAGTCAAAACCCAATTTTCATTAACAGAACCCAAATAGTAAATCATTTGAACCAAATGTATCACTTACCGAAATATATCGAATAAGGATGAGAAGATAGTAATATTCGGACCACTACAACACCACTTACAATCAAAGCACGCGATACTACGGACACACTTCTGATAATAACCGATAAACAAAAGAGGAGATTAGGAAGGAAGGTTTATAGATTTTACAAAAAGAAAAGGAGATAGACAAGACAGATCTATGATAAGCACTTCTTACCTCCAAAATTGATAAGGTAAACACAAGAAGAAGTCGACACTCCCAGGAAAACGCGGGAACAATATTCGATTACAATATATTAAAATCGAAAGGGGTTTGGGGATATAGGCAACAATGGAGATTTGGCCAAGAAAAAGGGAATGGCAAAAAGAGAAGCACACAAGGAATCATAGAGGTAAAAATGAAGGAGTACGTGAGAGGTCGTTTTTGTTTTAATTGCAAACTCAGTGATCCCAAAGAGAGGAGAAAATAAAAGTGCAAAAGAGAACAAAATGTGAATTCGACACTAGTAGAGAGAAAAGTATTGCACACAAGGGAACACAAAGGTAATATTATTTTTTTCCCAATTGCACTATTCGGCACCTAAACCCCTAATGACCGAATCTTGCACTCCATAGCTTTCCTCAATCGGCATGGCACTACCCCCAAATCAAAATCCTGGATTTACTCATTGATTTTAGCCAACAGCCCAATTTGAATTGCATTCAAATTCCTTCCACCAAACAGCAACCATTTAATTCAAATTTAAATCAACCTTTAATGTTTCAGTCAAACACCAATTCCTTCCTTGCATGAGCAGCAAAATATAACCCCTTTTGTGCATTGGGTAGCTCGAACTCTAGCCCTCCAAGCTCCCTACACACCACTTGCCTCTTTATCATCCAGCTTTTTATGTCATAAAACCATCCCAATTAAACATAAGCCTTACCTGCTAGAATCAATCCCTTTTAAAAAAACCAAAACTTTGCATGGCCTGGGATTCGAACTCACACTCCCCAGCAGCCCTAACACGCCTCTTACCAATAAACCACCAGCTTTCTTGTGTCGTAAATCAATCCCAAATAATTATAAGGTTTAAACGCTGGCTTCCATGCTAACATATGCGCAATAAAAATTTTGCCATAGCTAGGATTTGAACCCTGGACCACCTACTTGCTACTAACGCCTCCTTGTGACTAGACCACCTGCTTCCATGCGTTACGCTTTAACTAAAAATATTAATAAGGCCTTCCAACTGACACCTAGTCCACATAAGGGAAAAACTAAAATTTTCGCTAAAGTCCTGGTTTGAACCCAGGACTTCTCAAATATCCCTAAACACTTCAAAATCCCTTAACCATCACCCCAACCTGTAATTTGTGAAATTTTTCTCGTCCAACTAAAATCCAATCTCTCCGCTACTCAAAGCCCATTTCTCCCAGACCCAAAATTTGGGGCGTTACAAATTAGCTTACATTTTTACATGCATTTGCCTACAATGTAATTTATATAAAAATCAATTAACGATAATTTGGCAACTTGAGATTATGAAACGTAAAAGTGGACTCTATCACCACACATTGGATACATGGATCTCTATCACACCAATGACTCAAAGAGTCTAACATATCCTATAAGTGGAGCATAAAGTTAAACACTTTCCAACACACCAACATGTCCCGAAGAATAGAGCTTAGCTTGACATTCCCTTATCTCTCTAACTTGTCCTGGGGCCTTAACCCCCAAATCACAAACACAAGGCGAATACTCATGATCATATGACATGCCAACAATATCCAACAATTTCAAGAGATCATAAGGCCAAAATATCCACTATTACATAAAATTTTACTTACCATTTTAATGCACATAATCTCTATTCTTAATCATCATATACATAACACAATCACTTTCACATAGCATGCTTATCATGCTTACAATTGATGTACTTACAAGTGCTACCACAATGCTCCATAAGCCACAATCTCATTAGATCACATAAGAGTGCATTTAAACCAATAAATCACATAATACATATTGACGTAATTCACATATCTCATGTTGTTTTTGATGCATCAAATACCACAACTCACTATACAAATTCACATTTTGCAAAAAAGGAGGCAAAAGAAAAAGGAAGGCTTACTCTTGTAACTTAGGATAGGTGTTTTAGCTAACCTAAGCTCTGGTTTAACATAATGGACCGTGCATATCATTAGAGACTATAGAACACTCGCCATTCACGCTTTCGCTTATAAGCCAAAAGTTCAAACAAACTTTTCCTTGCCTTTTGCCTTATTTGTAAATGCCACTAATGGTTTCAAATCTTCACAAATATTTACCATGTCACATGTAAAAATAATTAATAGCCATAACCACACCATAAATCAAACAAAAACACAGATTTTAATTAGCTTCTTTTTAAACAAAAAATTTTGACTAGTTTAACCGAAACTCAGATTTCTTAACCCAGGCTTATTCTTATTGCTTAAAATCAATTCTAAACACATAAATATTCATTTAAGAATAGATCTCAACCTTTAAAACACTAAAAATTTCTGATTTAAGTTTTTGGAAAATTTCAACGTTCATTACTACTTTGAATGAAAAATCATTAAATCCTCCACACCCTTTAATGATTGATTAAAATGAGTTTAAAAACCTTCTAGTCTCATCGAAACAAGTCAAAAAAAACCTAGAAACAATAGTTTAATTGGAAAACCCAGATTCTGCCATTAAAGATCCCAATTTTAATCAAAACATGAAATTCTCTTTACAAGTAATTGAAACGTGATTTAAGAAGCTAGAATATATCAAAAATTAATAAGGAAACAAAAATTTACCTTAATCAAGAAGAATAATGTATGAAAGATTGATTTATTAGAAAATTCGTTTGCATATCAAATGAGGAAATTGATAATGGTTTTTTGGGGGTATTCTTAAAAATTGAGAGAGATTTCAGAGTTATGGAGATGAGTGTAACCTCCCAAACCCAGCCTAGATGTTGTAGCTAGATTGAGAAGGCTACATTAGCCACTGAAATGGCTAAGCTAACTTACGATACTTTTGAAGACTTTAAATAAACTAATTTTTGAGAAAACCATAATTGTACTTTGATTTATCTTAAAAACATTCATTCATTAGGTCCTGTATGCTTATAATTCATTTTATTGTTGACAATTATAATGCCCCAAAAATCTCGAAACTTTTAATTTTGTGGTATGAAGCTTTGCTTGCGTGATTAGAACTATTAGAGTGTTGATTTGATGGTATTATAGGGTTTTTATGAAGTCTTGGGTTCAAGTTAGGCCATAGGAAATTTTTGATTGTTGGCCTTAGGGGAGCCCTGACCTCAAGTGGTAGGGTTTATAAATAAATGTAGAAGAAATAAGACACAAGTTGACTTGTGGTGAAGTGGCTAAATGACGCCACTTGGGGAGTAGGAAGGTGGCGTTACTGGGAGGCTAGGAGGTCCAAGGTTCAAGGGTTGGTTGACGCAGAGATGGGGGTTTTATTTTGTATCTTTTGATAACCAGTGCTGGAGTTAGAGTTAAACTCTAATGGGAGGAGTTTGAAATGGTCATAGGAGGGATTCAAGGAGGGGATTATGGAGAAAATTTAAGAGATGAGGTGTGAGGAGGAGTTGGAGCTATTTTAGTAATTGTGGGAGGCAAATTCGACTAGGTTAGAGTGTAGGTGTCGATTTTGGGTTTTAGGGAATACTATAGACGAATTCTCATATTACAATTTTGATATTTGGGAGAACAGTTCTATTCTTTTCTTTTTCTTCTCATCCTATAGACGATTAATCTATCTTTTTTTCTTGATTTCTCCTTTGTTATACTGACTTCCTACCTCTTCTTTCCTTGTAACCCAAAAACTGATTACTATCCTGCTAGTTGGTCGAATATTACCCTTGCATTTTTGGTTTCACCCTTTGTTACACTTGGGCCGATTATCTCCTCTTGTCTCAAGCCAAATCTTGTTCTTTAGTTCCATAACCAAACCGATTGCATCTTCTTCATTTAAGGGTTGATCCGTACTTTGGCAAACGATCTCGTGATCAGTAAGTGAGTTAGATCTTCTTCAGTTTTGTTAAATATTCTAAGTTTTCTCTTTACTACATTCTTAAAAGCCGATTGGTTTTCTTTGATGATAGCCGAATAGAGATCAACTGGGTTAGTCAACTTCCTCATCGCTTCAATCTCTTTAGATCCAAATCTTCAAACAAAGGGTTAGGAACTCATTTCAGGGATCTCATCTCTATACCGATTTGTCACAGTAAGTGTTAGCAATGGTTGTCTTCGGGTTGGTTCCTTTTCTTGTTAAAGCTTCTTTTCTTACCTTGATTAGTTATGATAACGCAGATCTAGTCAGAGGGGGTGATTATTGTCAAGTGGTTGTAAGGGATCTAGCAATTAGGTCTGTTCGATAAGTTCATAGATGGTTATGGTTTTGGTTGAGGAGAATGATTATAGAGATCAATTGACTAATTGATAATCTGGAATGTTGTATGTGCGATGCTAAGGATTTGTAACAAGTTTCGTAATAAGGTCTGTACATACACCGCACACACGACGAATCGACAAAAGCCAAAATCCCGAAAAGCTGGAATGCTGAAAAGCCAAAAAGCTGAAAGGTTGGCACCGGCAACCACACGAGCATGCAAACACTCGTGTGGAGATATCGATACAATGACCGAGGCCTCGAGAGTGATCTCATGGTCTCGGGCCACTTTTTGGCCAACTGGGCCGAAATGGACCAAATGGGCCCGATGGCCCGTAGTCCCATCATGAGTAAAGTCGACGGACTAGTAGGATTTGACGAGCTGGTTTGGCTAATAATGTGATTCTTAATAGAATTGGGCCTATTGGGCCAAATAAGTGTATGAGCCCTACTTGGGCTGTGAAACGGGTTTTTGGGCCCTAATGAACTGGTAACCCTAATGAAATTGGCTTAAAGCGTATTGAATAATAGGAAAGTGTTAATGGGCCATTGTGTGTACTTAAGCCCATGATGTGATATGATTGGTATGACTAAGTGAAAAATGACTAAAAGGCCCTAAAAGCATAAATGACTAAAATACCCCTAGGTGCTAAGTATGTGAAAATGTATGTATTGCATTCATATGATGTATGTTGCATTTGGGTGGGTTTACTGTATGGAAGAAGATATGTGAGGATCGTACAGTCGCTTGACGACCGTGGATCCACCGGTGGCTTTTAAGCCCATTATATGATTAGCAGCTCTGCTGCAACGATTGAGTTAGTACCGCAACCGGTGCTACCACTGGAGTGTAGGGAGGGGTGGGTTGCTATTTATATCCCTACAGGAGCGTAGGGTTGGAAGGGAAAATGGAGTGCAGGGTTGGATCGGGATGGGATCATTGCATACATATGTTATTGATGTGATATGGGCTCAGGCCCAACTGAGGCCATTGTAGGCTAAGGCCCAAAGGCCACCGATACTGTTAGGGCTTAGGCCCAATTTGTTATTTTCATGTTAATATGTTTACCGAGGGTTGTGCACACTGAGCTTTGAAAACTCACTCCCTTTTTGTTTAGGTAACCCTTAGTAGGTGATTCGACGTAGGAGTGAGCTCGGAGGTGGCCACACTGCAAGTTGATTAGTAATTTAATATTTTAATTTATTTTATTCTATTTTTAACTATTTTTATTGGGTTGTAATAAGGCCTATTATCTCCAGTAGGATTTTATATTTGGTTTTATTATTTCCATAGTTGTTTGACTTCCACTTTAAAAATATTTTCCAGATCAAATAGCATTTTGAAAGTTGTTTCCAACATAAATACCTGAATGTTTTCTTAAAATATGAGCTTCCGTTGTAATTTAACAAGTAAATGTATAAGATATGCAAACTCAGGTTTTCTTCTATCAAACTCAGAGCTTTTATTTACACTCACCTGAACTTTTCAATTAAGCAACCATTCAAAGAAAGTCATTTTTAACTAAAATATTTTTCCCAATGTAGCTGATCTGAAAACAAACCCTTATTTGAACCTCGAGTGGACAATTGTTTTCAAAGCTATCCACTACACGCAATTGGTATGAGCCACCCTTCAATGTGACACCATCAGATTCGACCATAACGTCTGGGCCGGGTTTGGGATGTTACAACAGTGTTGTTTTAGAAGAACTCTTTGCTTGTCGTTCTTCTTTAAAAAAAAACTTGAAGTTAAACTAATGCAGTGAAAAAACCATTTTTTAATTCATTTTGGAAAATTAGTTGCCTTATCAATTTGTTTTTCAAAAATAGTTCCTTTGTAATGTAGTGAAAAATAAGGAATAATATCAAATTTTACTTAAGCCTGATATCATGCATTATCAGTTAATATGCTTAAGTAATCCATGCATGCAAAAATCCCCAAAAGAACTTACCAAGCCATAGACCAGAAATAATGAAAATTACAAGCCAAAACCAATAATGACTTAATAATACTTAATTAAAAAAATAATATAAGGTCCAAGGTGATTCTCTAAATGTCGAGTCCAGTCCTAACTTTAAGGTTTACCTTAAAAGTTAAACACTATTGGGGGTGAGCTTATGAAAAGCTCAGTGTGAGTCGAATAATTATTTAAACGGGCAAAAACATCAAATACAGTGAAACATATTAGCATCAACAGAAGAAAACAGAACCATCATAGGAATTTCATGTCATTACATGGCCATTATCAAATTGATGTCAAATGGTGTATGAGCATAGGTTATCACTCATTCGAGTAACAATCATTAATTTTGATACCATTTAATACAACAAAATACAATGCGTAGCATAAATCAATAACATTCAAATATGTCGTGCATATGATGCAATGCAAAAAGGTTCCTACCCATACCATCTGTTACACACCACGAGTTCGCCAGAACCCGTCTGCCAAACTCCAAAACATTATGAGCATATCTCGATGTGGTAAAACCACTGAATAATCTATAATGCGAAAAATTCGCTAGATATCAAATACTATGATACAATCGCCAATAACATATAATATGCAATAAAATTGCCAATCCCCACGGTACTCTAGGTGCAGTGCACTGACTACAAATAATGTGGACTTAAAATGCCGCTAGTACTCCATAGAACTCCTTCGTCAACCACAAAATCCCAACCCAATGCATATGCAATATGCCACAAAAACTCATACATAATCATATCTCAATACTTTTCACATTCATTTGACATGCTTAGCATGTCCTCAATAATCACATACTTTCAGTAAATGGAAACAGTGTTCTAATCTTTCAAATTACCATTGTGTTGGTATCAATCAATATCGTTGAATTTCACATACTTTACGGATTTTTATTGTGCATAAATAACACCCTTTTTAGTACACAATATAAAAAATATCTCGTGTTTAAATCATACATAAGCTTACTATCTTAACATATTATATCATTCAGTCAAACATTCTCATATCTCATAACTCAAATATACAATTACAAATTCAATCAAACATCCATATTATCAAACTAGCAATTTTGCCAACATATGAATCTTTTAAGGCTCGAAACATACCCGGTTCGACCATTCAAAAAATCAATAATTTTCCTATTAAGCCAATCCAATCAACAAGATACTTAGGGTTCAAGGGTATGGATGGTACACGTATTAAAAAAATAAGGGATTTTGCAAAATTTAATTATTTGGCAAGGGAAGGGTTTCGAACTTGGGACCTCATTTAATTTCCATGCTTTCTCATATTTCTTTTAACCATTAGGCTTCTTCATCATTCTTGAAATAGTTTTGCAATATTTATTTTAAAAACAAGGCATGTCATATACTAGGGTTTAAGGCAAAATTTGCAAAATAATAAAAATGGTGAGAGAGAAGGGATTTGAACTTGGATTTTAAAGAATGTTTCACTAACACTTAACCAACAAACCAAAACCTCATTTATTTCCTTGAAATGCATAGATAATTTTTTAAAAAAATAAGGCATGACCACACTGTCTTGATCCCCAAACCTGATTCTACTAAACCCCAATTTTCGGGATGTTACAATGAGAATATCACAAGGGTATGTCAATTAGAGAGAAAAATAGGGGATCTGGGTTTAGGAGAATTTTTTCTTTTAAATGCTAGAAAAAGGGGAGGACAGGACGTAAGTGGCTGCAATTTGAAAGCCAATTTTTACAAAAATTGGGCAATTTGTCCTTTTGGTCACTCCCAATTCTTCCCTCATTCCAATTAGGTTGTTAATCAATTAAAACCCATTTTATTCAAATTAGAACCCAAAATTGAATTTTGTTTTGATCTAACAAATAAAAATAAAAACCTGATTATACTACTCACATACTTAAATTACACATTTACAACCATGTTTTTCGATATCTCACACAACCTCTAGTTTAACAATCTAATTCTACAAACCCTTTTTTCGGGGTGAGAGAAAAGCCTTTGTTGGCATACATAGGATGTGTGGAATCCATAACAGGAAATAAGGAAGTAAACCTTATGACATAAAGTTTACATCAACAGTAAAGAGTACCTCGTAATGTTGGCGTTGAGCTAGTTACATTGTAAGGAAAGGAGAGTTAAGGACTAACCGAATGTGAACTAAGATAGTTAAGAATAAAAGAAAAACCCTTGATTGGTTTTCTTGGAATTCGTAGAGTTGGATAAGACCACCCAATGACTGATGTGACATTTAACAAGTCCGAACAAGGACTTGGGTTGAGTCAGGAGTTTAAGATCGATTAAGAAGGAAATTCCTTCTCTCTCTTCCTTTTTATCAAGAATAATAGGGTTAAAAAAATGAGGTACTCCTTTAAGTTAATTCTAAGACCACAATGTTTGAACAAGATTCCCTTAAAGGTAAATTAACACATGGTATTTAGGCAAGCTCTAAACTTGATAAGAAAACCAAGTATTCCTTCGAATGGTAAAGTGTTATCTGCCCCCTAATGCTTTTGTCACGATAGATGGGTACGTAACCAATATTAGAATATGGAAAGAGCCCATCTTAGAAAGGAATGAGTCATTAGGAAAAGAAGTAAAGTAATAAGGAAAATTGGATAATAGGGTTGTTGACAAGAAGGCATGATGCACCAAGAGTGATTAGTTAAGATACTAGCTACGCTCTAACGTAATGACTAAGGACAAATGATGGGCTACTACTTAAGGGTATGTTATGTAAAAGTATGTATTCTCGTGCAATTCACTTTACAAATTGTTAAGCATCCACCAGGACTAGGACGCGTGTCAGGCATCCATAAGGATAAAGGAAAAATATCTCAGTTAACTAGGGTAAGAAATGGAGAACTATTCTCCTACATCTTCAAGAAGTAGTTTCTATTTATATAAGAAAGAATTGGGAGAAATACCTATCATTGTAACGCTCTAATTTTCAGGATTTTTCGGGTTTTTGTGATTTTTTGGGGAATTTTGAAATTTTGGTGCTTTGGATACTGGAATGGTGTTTAAATGTGTTAGTGGGCCTTTAGAAGGCCCAAGCCTAAGTTGAACCTGGTAAAATATCAAGTTGGATTTTTAGTGAGGGGGGACTTGGTTAATTGAGCTTTTAAGAAAAACTTCATAAATTATGACTCAAAGAGGCCCTTGGTAAAGTGGCAAGATGGCTCCACTAAGTTTCTAAAAAAGTGGCATATGGGTGGTATTCAAGGGCCAGGGTTCAAGTTGCAAGGTAAGCAAATGATACTTTTATTTTTGGGCATGTGCCAGGCATGTGATAGAACTTAAGTGGAAATTTAGCTAGGGCCTTAGGGAGGTTAGGCCGATTGCTTTAGTGGTGATTAGGGTTAGTTTCTTTTCTTTTTCTGTCTTGGAGAATTAGGGTTAGCCACCTAGAGTGTTCATCTTTTTCTTTCATTCACCTCTTAGTGTAGCAAAAAGCTGAAAACGCAAGAAGTCTTTCCCTCGCGTCGATTTCTTTTTCTTCTTCCCCTCTCCTTCATTCTTTTCTTTTTCTTTTTGTTTCTTCTCTAGCCGAACATCTCTACCACTCAACTCATCCTCTCTGTCGATTCCATTATTTTTCAAGCCACCATAGCCGATTGCCATAAAAGCCAAAATCCCGAAAACATTACTTTTTGTATCGATTTCTCCAAGCCAAAATTCCTTTATTATCTTCATCCCTTTTTACTGATTTTCACCTTCTCTAAACCCTTAACTCCTGTCGGCAACACTACTCCAAAACTACTACCCCAAATCATCTTCTTCTTCACCAGTCAAAAGCCGAAAACGCCACATTCTTAAGAGCTTATAGCCGAAACTTTAAATCTCCTAGATTCGAGTTCTACTAGTGTTTAGGGACTAGATCTACATCAGATCTGAGTAGAAACAGAAGGGGAATCAGTGGTAAGTGCTCATCACCCTTGATCTATACGTTATTTTGTGATTTAGAAAAAGTCGAAGCCCCTAAAGTGTAGGGAGGCTGTCGATTGGGGCTTAGTGCTCTAAAGGTCATTAACCAATAATTTCTTGTGGTGCTAGCATGTTCTAGAGGTGATTGATCGAGGGCTTGGACAAGTGGAACGACTAGATCTAGATCTAGTCATTAGTTTCGGCAAAGGTAAAATCTCCAGGGCCTAGGTGTTGATGGCTGAATATGGTAAGTGAATATTAGGATTGGTTATTGAAGATCTGTAATCTAAGAGTTGTGGTAATAGATTGTAGGATATCGTGGGAGATCTTGTTAGCAGTCGTCGCGGATCAGGTGTGTATCGAAATCCCTTCTTGTGGTTCAAATCGGCAAAAGCCAAAAAGCCGAAATGCTAAAATTCTGACATTTTGTGGGCTTGCGAGCGTGCGAGTGCTCGTGGGTTGATTGGAAACATTAAGATTCAATAATCGAGGTTGGTGAGACGAATGAGTGTGCAATTTCGTGCACTTTGGTAAGTTGGGCCTCGATGGGCTGAATGTGGGCCTAATGGGCTTTCGAGCCCATATGGGTAAAAATAGGCGTTTGTAGTATTCTGATAGACTGTAGGGTCGAAACTGCTAAAATTGATAAATTGATCATAAAATCTAAACTAAATAGGCTTAAGTAGGTAATAGACACTGTAGGGCCCATTAGGGGTTTTGGGGCCCAATAGCTTAAAGTTGTTAAAACGAGTTAAATTAACTGTTGAGGTGAAAGTTGGATTACTAGTGACTGAAATATGTGTAAAACCCTAGGAAACTGATAAAAGGACTGAGTTACCCTCATGGACGAGGAATTACTATTTTACCCCTAGGTACAAAATGAACGTTATACCCCTAGGGCTAAATCAGACTGAACTGCATGTGTTACTGTTTTCTATTCATTACATGATTTTTTATGCATGGGGACTGGGATATTGATGGAGGAAGTATAGAAAGTGGCTTGACCACATACTGGAGGCTTTGCCTCAACTTACTGTTATCTGAGCAACTATGCTGCAACTGTGGAGTGTAGGGCTGGGTGGGTTGAGTTATTCCCCACATGGTGTGTAGGGCTGGTACAGGTGGAGTGTAGCGGCTAGATTTAGGCTAGGTTAGGCTTGCATTCATATTTAATATCTGTCCTGTATTAAAATGGGCCTATGGGCTGTGCTGTTATCTGAAAAGGGCTAAGGCCCAGATTACTGTATCTGAATTAGGCTTCGGCCCCGTAACTGAGACTGGTTAGGGCTTAGGCCCAATGGGCTTGAGCTGACTTGGGCTCTGGATGGGCTTTCTATACACACTGAGTTTCCAAACTCGCCCCATCTTTTCCATCCATGTAGGTGAGCCCTAGAGTTGTGGACTTGGAGCTGGAAGGGATTCAGAGTGGCAACGAAGATTGGTTTTTTGGTTTTCAATTAAGTCTTATCTTATTTCATTATATATTTAGATTATTTCTATTATGGTTTTTGGGTTGTAATAAGGTCGCTCTAACTATTTTCATTTCGAGTTTTAATTCTTTACTTATTTAATTTGTTTTTAAATTAAGATTAATATTGTTCAAATCGTTTTGAAATCAGATACCTCTTAGACACGTTTTTATAAAAGTTATTTGTTTTCAAAATAATACGATAAACGAACATTTTCAAAACCAAACGCACATTCCAAAAGTGTAAAAAAAGTCACGATTTTAAATAAACCTTTAACGATCGGTAGTGACTAGGATATTCATTTTGTAAATCGGGAATTTCTTTTAAAACTTTAATAACAGGTTTTGCAAAGCTCACTCCAATCTTAGTAACTAGGTTAGTTGTAGGTGATGTGGCACACCGGATTCGGCCGTAACATTTAGGCCAGGTTTGGGGTGTAACATTTAGTGGTATCAGAGCCCAGTTGCAACAACTTGGCTGTGGGTCGGGTCTAAAAAGGCTTTTAAAATTTTTAAGCCCAAGAGGGGTATTTTTGGAAAATTGAATTTTCTGGAAAATCTAGAAAGACTTTTTTCAAACTTCTTTTTAAAAAAATAAATAAATACACATGTTTTAAAGGTTTGATTTTGAAAAGTCTTAATCTTTCTGAGTTTTACTGATAACTAGAGAAGTGGCACACTAAATCCCCAGCACCAAGCCTGTAAGTATTTCTACTTTATATACTGTACTGTACTGAAACAATACTGTAGATAGAACTGAGCCTTTGATATGATACTGTAGAGAGGATAGTATTGAGACTACAAGACTGAGACTGTAGGGAAAACTAAACCCTAGAAGACTGAGATAGTAGTTAGACTACGATTACGCGAAAATAAACTCTGAAACTCTATTTGTGCATAAAACATTCCTTAGTAAAGAATTGAAACATTAAACTAATGTCATAAAATTTTAAATCAGATAAGTCATTATGAGTACGAGAGCTGCTCGTGGACGAGGCCGAGGACGTGGACGTGGCTGAGGCAGTGGTCAAGCTGGGTCTTCATCTTCGGAACATAGACCAATGCTAGCTGGTGAGGCACGACCGCCACCGGTGTAAAAAATGGGCCATACTGTAACACCCTAAGACCCTCATCTGTCACTGGAATAAGGTCACAAGGTATTAACTAACCAACAGAGTTTTAGATGTTCATAGATTCAAACCAAACTTAGTTTCAAATGTACAACAAAAATCAAATAGTAATTTACTTTAATCTTGCTCATATTCGAATATACCATCTTCCTAATATATAATTCTTTGATTCTTAAATGAGCACTTATCAAATTTCAAGGATAACTAATTATCAATGACATGACCAAATCACTTAGTGGCAAATTTAAACTACTATCAAGTTATACACATTAATCAATATTGAATACTTATGCTATTTCATTCAACTTTATAAAAATAACATAACTCCCTTTACCTATTTAACCATATGACATAAATACCAAAATATCTATTCACATAACTTCATTAAACCATGCATTCCAATCTAGGAACTAAGCAAGCCATTTTCGCATGGCTAGAATATTTACAAATCAAAATATAATTCAATTCAAAAGAGAGAGCTTAGCCTATACATGCCATCTTTTTCGAAATAAACTATCAAAAGTACCAAAAACAATGACGATAGTGTAGATGACTTGACCTTGAATCCCCAAGCTCGTAGCTTTAAAACGAGATCTATAAAACAGAGAACAAAGGCACTTGAAGTGTAACACCCCAAACCCAGCCTAGACGTTACAGCCAAGTCCGATGTGTCACATTGAAGTGTTTTTCGAAAACTGTGTTTTCATTGAAAACCCTTCTTAAATGTTTAAAAACTCTTACCGTTAAACTTGTATAAAACCTTAGTTTGTGGTTATTTTTTTCTAAAACGGGATTTATTGAAATGATCATCCCTTTTCAAACATCGTTGAAAACTTTGTAAAAGTTTTATGAAAGCTTATGAACCCTTGTAGTTTGCAAAAACATGTTATTTTAAAAATAGATAAAACATCAAAAAATTAGATTTGTAACCTTTATAAAAAATGTTATATTGAAAACGGTTTAAGTATCAAATAAATTTGACCTTTTTCGTTAAGACTTAAAGTGAATGGAAGCTAAGTACTAGGTAGGATTCCAGAAAAGAGGAGGTGAGTCGAATAGGCTGCTTAAGTACCAAGCTCTTCTTGGATCCACTCCTAGACATGCACACTACCATTGCCACACTTTAACTATTTGAAATATTTATCTACAAGATCATTTAAAATTGCGAAAGCTTTGCTTAGTTATCGTGTTATTTTGAAAACAAGTAACTTTTATAAAAATCACGTCTTAAAATCATTTATTTTCAGCTCGATTTAAATAATATCCTACGTAAGCTAAAACCAATTTAAATAAGTAAAGAATAAAAATCCAAAATAAAAATAATTAAAGAGGCCCTTTTTACAACCCAAAACTAGAAATAAATAATTAAATCTAACTTCAAATAGGTAACTTAATTAGAAATCCAATAGTCCAGTCTATGTGGCCACTCTGAATCCCTCCCAGCTCTAAGTCCACCAATCTAAGGCTCACCTGCAAGGATGGAAGGAAAAAGGGTGAGTTTGGAAAACTCAGTGTGCAACAAGCCACCTACAGAGCCCAAATCAATATCAGCATACTAGGCCTAAGCCCCCAAATCAGTCTCAACATATAACTGGGCCGAAGCCCTTTTCAAATATCGGTTGCTAGGCATTAGCCCTTTTTCATAAATCAATTCACTGGGCCGAAGCCTTTTTTATAAACGGTATGGCCCAAAGGCCCATTTTAACAACACATATAATATCAGTGTATGTGTGCAAAGCCCATTTCAATATCACATGTAATGTCAATGTATGTATGCAAAGCCCAGTTGGGGAGACTACTCAACCCACCATCCGCTACTCTCCACCCGTACCAACCAAGCTTTCCATGTGGGGAATAACTTAACCCACCCAACCAAACTCTCCACTGGCAGCATAACTGCTTTATCATATAACTGGAGGCCAAGCCTCTTTTAATAACTGGGGCAAAAGCCCTTTTCGATAAATTGGGGCAAAACCCTTTATCACTTCCTCCATCCTATAATAACCCAACCCATGCATTTAATGAGTAAAACATGGCATATCATATACATGTCATAGCATATCATGTGCATATCATGTGCATATCATGTCATAGCATGTAAAATAACAATATCATAATCATCATATTCAGAATGAAACCCTAGGGGTATAATAGACATTTTCTTGTTTTAAGGGTAATTACGTAATTTTATCCATTATTAGGGTTTTCCATGCTTATTCATCAATTCCAAATGTTTAAACAGCAATTTTAGCCTATTTTAGTACAACCGAGTTATGGGCCAAAAACGCCTAATGGGCCCTATGTAGCTAGTTCAGTCGTCTAAGCCCACTTAGTCCAAATCCTACAATTAACTACTAATTTAACTAGTTTTAAGCCTATAGTCTATTAAGAAATGTCTATTGCCCATTTTTACCCATATGGGCCTGTAAGCCCATTGGGCCCAATTTCAGCCCATCGAGGCCCAACTTACCATCGTGCACAAAATCGTGCCCTTACCTGTTCTATCGATCCAATCACCAATCTTATAGTATGTATCACGTCTCAAACCATTCACAAAACCACAAGTTCGAAATACCGAAGTTTAGGCATTTTGGCTTTTCAGCAAATATTAATCTAAGCTACTATGAGGTTCATTACACACCTGCTTGCAACGAACGATGACTATATCCGATCCAAGTCAATCCTACATTCGATTACTAAAACCTTAGACCACAAATCAATGATAACTAAATTTAACATACTCTTACCATATCCGGGCATCCATGAACAAGGCCCTAAATCCTTACCTTTGCTGAAGTTGATATCCAAATCTGGATCCGAACGCTCCACTGATCCAAGCCCTTAGTCAGCAGCCTTTAACCCTTACAAGCACAGAGTAAAACAATTGGTAACAGCCCCTTAAAGCCTTAGGCGCTATTTCGACAGCCTCCCTAAACACATAGGGATTCCAACTTTTCCAATCCCAAAAATAAGAATAGATCACAGTCAAGTCATTCATATCACCAACTTATATCCACGGTCAAACTAGCCTAATCATCACACAAGTTAGTCATTTACCCACGAGGGGCAAAATAGTCATTTAACACCCTAAGGGCAAAACGGTAATTTTACCCCATAGGGGTGTCTCGGTAATTCTACCCTACAGGGGTATTTCGATAAATTTACAAATCGAGGGTAAAATAGAAATTTTTACAAATCAGGGGTAAAATAGTAATTTTACAAATTAGGGGTAAAACGGTAATTTTACAAATTTTGGGTAAAATGGTAATTTTACAAATTAGGGGTAAAATGGTAATTTTACAAATTAAAGGTATAATAGTAATTTTACAAATTAATGGTAAAATGGTAATTTTACAAATCAATGGTATGTTCGTCATTTTACAAATCGAGGGTACTTCTGTCATTGTACAAATCAAGGGTAATTCGATAATTTTATAAATCGGGATATTTCTTGTAATTTTCCAAATCGAGGGTAATTCGGTAATTTTGTAAACCAATGTATTTCAGTAATTTTGTAAACCAAGGGTATTTTAGTAACTTTGTAAACTAAAACATTTCTAAACAGAGATAACAATGCGAATGGGCCTAGGGCCCATTGTCGGCCCAAATGGGCCCACACGCTCGTGTGGCCCTTTTAGCCTAGATCTAGCCACAGATATGAGATTCACCTAATCTAGCCCAATATTTACTATACAATCAAACAACTTATCCAATTGGGCCCGCAGGCCCATTGGGCCCACATGGCCTCTTCGGCCCATCGCAGCCTGAAGTAGCCGTCCTACCGCTAGAGCAGTGAGAAATACACACCTGATAGGAGACTGAAGTTAATCCGCGCTCCAAACACTCTTAGCCGATGCCCAACCCAAATGGGCACGCCATAAAGCGAAAGGGATCAGCCAAGAAGGCTGTGCCTACTCTCTTCCTGGTTGCTCTATTTAAAGCTAGCTCCTCACCTGCTCTCATGTTAGCTTTCCGATGTGGGATTCTCCATCAATCCTCCCAAAATTAAAGCGTTAGCAAAATAATCAACCTTTGCGTGCAATGGGATTCGAACCAAAGTCCTCTCAGTAACCCTGTCAAGCCATCACCACTCGGACATAAGCTCCTTTGTGTCATAAGTCCAACACATTTAACTTTAAAGCTCACCTACTTGCTTCCAGATTTATTTAAAAGAAAAACCAAAATAAATTGCAAGAGCCAAGACTTGAACCTTGGACCCTTTGCTTCATTGTCCCCTAAATGGCGCTACTTTGCCACTACACCACACTCCTTTTTTGTGTCTTATTCCACACATAATTCCTTACAACTCCTTTTTTCCAAGTCCTCTATTCCTTAAGTCCAAAAATCCAAGAATTCTCCGGGTTTTTAACCAACACTTGGGCCTTCTATAGGCCCAATAACACACTCCAAACACGAATTACACATCCATATATCAAAATTTCAACATTACACCAAATATCACAAAAATCTCGGAATCCCAGAAATTAGCCCAAGACTTTTCCCCACACTATGAATCCTTCGCAGTTCACTAAAATACCACATTAACCCATTAATAATAACCTTCCATAACAGAATTCAACACATCAATAATTTTATTTCGAACTATCTCACACCCGCACCCAGGCCCAAGGCCCAATACTTCTAGGCCCAAATTCAGGGTGTTACTCGAAGTAAGCTAATTAGCTTAGTAAGTCTTAAGTAATTAAACAACCACATTAATAACATATCATTGCATAATCTTTATTGCATAAAACTTATCTAATGTGAATTTCCAAGATCACATATTTTGATACACTTATTCGAATATACACATTCAACATGGATATATCATACCACCTTGCCTTTGATCATAGAAACAAAATTTCATTTCAATTATCATTCAGCCAATTATACAAATCCCATTTCACTTGTGTAGTTTCTCATACCTTGATTTGCCAAAAACCATATCACATTAGTATACTTATATGCATCAATTCATAATCGAATTTAAAGAAGTAAAACTTGTTCAATTCCAATCGGTTACTCAACCTTCATTCCAACACATTCTATCATTCTTCAAAATCTCAGAATAAAGAAAAACGCATACGTACCTTGTTACTAGCTAAATAAATTCGTAGCTCACCAAGCTTTTCCATGCATATTAACTTTAGTAATAATTCATAAATCCAAGATCTCGGCTTACAACCCGGCATATAATTCACTAAATATCTCATTGTTTTTCTTTCACCGGTTTAATGCCTGCTAGGCTTAGAGCCCGAAATTCAACATCGGCACATAGCCTGCTGGACTTTGAGTCCGAAATTGTTTCACCGGTATTACGCCTGCTAGGCTCAAGGCCCGATATCATTTCACCGGCATATTGCCTGCTAAGCTCAAGGCCCGATTTCATTTCACCGGCATATTGCCTGCTAGGCTCAAGGCCCGATTTCATTTATAATTCAAAGATGAACCTCGCTAAATCATAACCACATTCACATCACATACTTAAGCAATTCACACAAGTTAAACACCTTAGTCAACTTCGACTTAATTAAAAAATAAACACATATTAGATATCACACCATTGCTTCTTGATTTATCATTCGGCTAAATAACAAAATATTTACTATATATCTTCCATTTTATGCATATAACTTACGGCAATATAATCATATAATTTAGCTTATTTCACTTTTATGTATACCTCTCGGCATTATGCATGTATATATGTATACTAAAAGGAAATGTAAATTTCTATTAACATATCGTAACTCATTCACAGATAACTTATGTTTAATACTTAAAACTTACTTGGGATGTTATCGACTTCGCACGAATCGGCTATTCGATTACTTTCTCTTTCCCCTATCCGAAGTCGGTGTCCTTCGTTCTTGAGCTAGATTAAAACGAGTAAACTAGGTTAATCACTTTACCAATTCGTCTTAATCGAATACTAATAATCTCAATTAAATAGAACATACGGCACTTCCACTTTTAGCTGAATAAACACATCTGAAATTAATCATTTTCTACTATGATGCATATTCGGCACTTTGACATCTACTTAACACTAAAGCCTCAAGCCACATGTCTCTTGATTTAAACAAAACAATTTTCCTTTCCTATATTTACAAATACGACAATCCATATAATACATATTATAAATTTTAACTATGCATTTCAAATTTTATACACCAATAAATACATTTGGATAACTTCATTTCAATTTACTTTATTTCATGCCAAAGTTTTCATTCACATAATCAAGCTAAATTATTTCACATTCGGTCATCCACAATAACAACCATTTATTCTCATGTGTCTCATACCCATATTCGGCCATTGCAAAAATTCTATTACAAAGCACACTAATCACTTTAGCAAATTTTCAATTACTAAGTAAATCACATATATCATTTCTCATTACACACATATACAACAATTATCAACAATTCACACACCCTAGCCATGGCCGAATACTCATATAAGTCTTAAATCATCTTTAACACATTTAACAAGCTTCCAATTCAATTTAACTATGTAATAACATCAATTAAGCATCCCACACTAATTCTTTGTACAAAAGAACATAGCCGAATACCACATAAGTGAACATTAAACAATTCCAAAATACATTCAGTACTTTGCTCAAAATTTCTCAATTTTACCCAATGGCCGAACCTTATTTATTCATTAATACCATATATATATATAATCATCAAAATCAATAGCTCCATGACTCATATACAATCATTCAAGCCTTTTCTCATCTCTATGTTCGACTCTTACTCATACGAGCATGTTAATTGATCTTCCCTTTACCATCTAATACACAAACATGCTCATTTAACTAGCTCAAACTTAATTTATAATTATCCAAATCATTTAAAACATCTAACATCTAATTTTTATGCTATAGGCGAATGCTATTTGTAAGCAATTGAGTCATACCCAAATTCCATTTCACAATTTAACTTATAAACTTACAATTTCATAAATTTTAACATCAAAAGATCCATCTAACACTCACTTATCAACTTCTAGTGTCACAATTCAAAATTCATCGTTTTCTATCAAAATTTTCAAATTTGTGACCTCTCATCTGATACCAAGTAATGAAACTAACACCAAATCAAGGAATAAATTTGTAAATTTAAGATAAAATTAGCAAGAAGCTCAAGAACATCAAAACACAATCAAATTGACAATTTGAGGCCATGACAGAATGTGTGTTTCATAAAGATAATCAAAATTCATGTGTGGGTTTAATCAATAGCTTTATAAGCAACTTAAATTCACCAAAATTACTAAGAAATCACATGGAAACATACCTTAATCAAGCCTAAGATGACCGAATGCCTAGCTTGAATTCTTTCTTTTCTTTGCCTTAGTTTCGGTAATGGAAGAAGAAAAAGATGAATAACTTTGTTTTTATCACCATTCTTATTATTTTAATACATGTTTTCATAATATAAACTATTAAATATTATTTACTAATATAATATACACATAATGCCAAATTTCTATCATCATTACAGTCCACTATAGGTTAAAAGTGGACTATTTGACATGCAAATCCTCTATGATGCTATCCATATACAATTTGGCCACTTCAACTTTTACCTACCACATTTTTATGGTTTATCAATTGAGTCCCTTTTAATAATTTGACATCCAAATAACAAAATTAAAGCAGCAAATTTTCACACATGGCAATTCACATAATAAAACATAGAAAATAATATTTAAAAAAAATTTCTGACTCAGTTTAGTGGTTCCAAAACCACTTTTTCAATTAGGGTCACTTTAGGGCTGTCATACATACGCTCGGGACGCAGGGGACGACGCTCTGTCCCAGGCTATGCTGAGGGTTCTAGAAAGGGTTGCTGGAGCTAATGTTAGGCCAGTGAATAGGGGATCTATTTCTAACCGACTCCGGGCAAACGGAGCGGAGGTCTTTAGGGGCATATCTGGAGTGGCCCCGAACGTAGCTAAATATTGGCTAGAAGCTATGGAAAGGATTATGGACGACCTGGACTACTCGGTGGGGCAAAAATTGAAGGGAGCGGTGTCTCTGCTGCGAGACGAAGCATACGAATGGTGGATTACTGTGAGAGAGAGTACCCCAGCTGAGCGGGTAACCTGGGAATTATTGAAGACAATTTTCAAGGGAAAATACGTCAAAGCCAGCTATATGGTTGCACGTAGGAAAGAATTTCTGAACCTGACCCAGGGCAATAGGTCAGTTGCTGAGTATGAGGCAGAGTTTTTAAGGTTAAGCCGATATGCCAGCGGAATTGTTGCTACTGAGGACGAGCGCAGTGTTCGTTTTGAGGATGGCCTCAGGGTTAAGCTAAGGGTGCTGATAGCTCCACAGAGAGAGCGAGATTTTGTCGCTTTGGTAGAGAAGGCTAAGATAGCTGAAGAGGTGAAGCAAGCTGAACAAAAGAACCGCGATAGGGATTGGAACCGATTCAGGAGAGATTCAGGACCATCTAGTGCTGCAAATCGGAATGTTAAGAGAGCTAGGGTGGAGGAACTAGTTCGAGCAGTTTTGATAAACACGGTTAGACCACAGCCTTGCAGAGACTGTGGTAGAGTGCATCTGAAGGAGTGCTGGAAATGTACTGGGGCATGTCTTCGTTGTGGGTCAAAGGAACATAGGATCAAAGATTGTTCTCGGAGTCTAGCTTAGACTCAAGTTACTGAACAAAGGGCTGTTCAACCCGTGCGAGGTGGACCGCCACCGCCGAGAGGGCATGGACAAGGTTAAGGTGGCAATGGCCGTGAACGTGGGGCACCTGGCAGGGGTGCTGGTAATGCTAAGGCTCGTCAACCAGCATTGGTATATGCTACTCGTCACTGAGAGGAGGGTGATGTACCTGTTGTCATAATCGGTATGTTTTGGATCTCTAACGTACCCTATACTACTCTAATAGATGTGGGATTAACCCATTCGTATGTTGCATGTGACATTTCTGGGTCGTTGGGTGTGCACTCTGAGGAAACTGTGAGTGGGATAACTGTGATAAGTCCTCTAGGTCACTCAGTTAGGGTAAATAAACTCTTTAGGGAGGTGCCTTTAGAGACTCAAGGTAGGATTTTCCGTGGAGACTTGATGGAGTTACCTTTCGGAGAGTTTGATCTGATCTTAGGAATGGATTGGTTAACCAAGCATAAGGCAACTTTGGATTGTGCAGCTAAGAGGATGGTGTTAAGGACTGTCGAGGATGAGGAGGTAATGGTTATTAGAGAGCGAAGAGACTACTTGTCCAACGTGGTATCGACTTTAAGGGCTGAGAAACTGATTCACAAAGGATGTGAGGCATACTTGGCTTTCACAAGTCAAGCTGAAACTAAGAATCTGACTGTGGAAACAGTCAGGACTGTTAGGGAGTTCCAAGATGTATTTCCTGAGGAGCTTCCTAGATTACCTCCGAATCGAGAAGTCGAGTTTGGGATTGATTTGTTACCTGGAATGGCTCCAGTGTCCATCGCACCTTATAGGATGGCACCGAAGGAGTTAGTGGAACTGAAAGCTCAAATCCAAGAGTTGTTGGAGAGAGGCTTCATTAGACTGAGTGTGTCTCTATGGGGAGCACCAGTGCTGTTCGTGAAGACAAAATGATGGGACGGTGCGTATGTGCATCGATTATCGCCAGTTGAACAAACTGACGATAAAGAACCAGTATCCTTTGCCAAGAATCGACGATCTGTTTGACCAGCTTAGGGGAGCTTCAGTGTTTTCCAAGATCGATCTTTGATCTGGATACCACCAATTAAGGATAAAAGAGGTGGATATTCACAAGACAACATTCAGAACTTAGTATGGTCATTACGAGTTTCTGGTTATGCCATTTCGGTTGACGAATGCACCTGCAACTTTTATGGATCTGATGAATCGAGTCTTCCAACCTTACTTGGATCGATTCGTAGTCGTCTTTATCGACGATATTTTGGTATATTCGAAAACTGAGGAGAAGCATGATGAGCATCTCCGTATTGTACTGCAAGTGTTGAGAGGGAAGCAACTCTATACGAAGTTCAGTAAGAGTGAGTTTTGGTTGCGAGAAGTAACTTTTATGGGGCATGTGGTTTCTATTGAAGGAATTAGAGTAGATCTACAGAAAATTGAGGCAGTTCTGGAATAGAAGCCACCGAGGTCAGTATCAAAAATTTAGAGTTTTTTGGGTCTGGCAAGCTATTACAGAAGATTTGTAGAGGGATTTCTTCTGATTGCGGCACCGCTAATGAAACTGTTAAGGAAAGGAGTAGCGTTTGTTTGGACTGAGAAACAACAAGAGGCTTTCGATAGTCTAAAAAAGGTTTTGACTGAGGCACTAGTGTTGATTCAACCAGAGTTTGGGAAGGACTTCACTGTGAACAGTGATGCGTCGCATGTGGGATTAGGATGTGTACTGATGCAAAAGGGTAAGGTGGTCGCTTATGCTTCGCGACAGCTTAAGCCTCACGAAGCAAATTACCCTACGCATGATCTAGAGTTTGGAGCAGTGATCTTCGCGTTGAAAATCTGAAAACATTACCTATATGGGGAAAAGTGTATTATATACGTAGACCGTAAGAGTCTCAAGTATTTGTTGACTTAGAAGGAGTTAAACCTTAGGCAACGAAGATGGATAGAGTTGCTTAAGGATTACGACTGTTCGATTGAGTATCACCCAAGCAAGGCTAATGTGGTGGCTGATGCATTGAGTCGAAGGGCTATTGCTGATTTGAGAGCTATGTTTGCTTGTTTGAGTCTGTACGACGATGGAAGTCTGTTGGCAGAGTTGCAAGTGAGACCTACTTAGACTGAACAGATTAAAGAGAAACAGTTAAAAGATGATTCATTGGTTCCTCAATTTCAACAAGCTAAGAATGAGAAGAATTCAAATTTTAGACTGAATACTGGTGGAGTTCTTTACTTTCGTGGAAGAGTTTGTATTCCGAAGGACTTTGAATTAAGGCAGTCGATTCTGAAAGAGGCACATAGTGGACCTTGTGCTATGCATCCTGGAGGGAATAAGTTATATCGGGACTTCCGAGAGGTGTATTGGTGGCCTGGACTAAAGCGAGAGGTGACTGAATTTGTTGGGAAATGTCTGACGTGTCAGCAAGTTAAGGCTGAGCACCAACTGCCTTATGGACTGTTGCAACCAGTGAAAATTCCACTTTGGAAGTGAGAGAGAGTTACTATGGATTTCGTGTGTGGGCTACCTTTGACACCCTCCAAGAAAGATTCTGTGTGGGTAATTATGGATAGGTTAACAAAATATGCCCATTTCATACCTGTCCGTACCGATTACTCACTACAAAAGTTGGCCAAGTTGTATGTGGCGGAGATAGTGCGACTGCATGGGGTGTCAGTTTTGATTATTTCTGATCGAGACCCTAGTTTCACATCTCGATTCTGGTAAAAGTTGCATGAGGCGTTGGGTACGCGATTGGACTTTAGTACTGCTTTTCACCCTTAGACAGATGGACAGTCTGAAAGGGTTATTCAGGTTCTGGAGGATATGCTAAGGGGTTGTGTCTGTAACACCCCCTAACCCCACACTGTCGCTGGAACAGGGTCACGAGGTATTACCGGAACCATATACTAACTTACGAAATTAAAACGAGGCATAAATTTTTAGATTCAATCAAAAACCCTCTAATTACCATCAAATAATTCTTAATATAGGTCTACAGAATCCAAAATAAGTTTAGAAATTGATTCGGGATCAAACCGGAGCTTTTAAAAATTTTTCATGAAAAACAGGGGCACACGGCCGTGTGGCTTGAGACATGCCCGTGTGGAATCACACGGCCGTGGGACCAGGCCGTGGAAGAATCTATTTCTCCCACACGGCCAGGACACACGCCCATGTGATTTGGCCGTGTGAAAACTACAAGTTTCATCATTTTTAAGCTATTTTTACCCTCTAAACATACTTAATACATGCCCAATTCATTGACTTATAAATGTAAACCAAAAACCATTCATTTAAACTTCAAATTTAACAAAAACTCATTCATTTCAAAAAAAAAAACTTCTCAAAATTTATACACTATATTTACATTCAAAGTATTAAACATTTACAAGTGACAAACATTAAACCTAGTACATGCCACATTACCAAAAGATAAATATATCACCACAAATTTGAGCTGAGATCGAGACTGATTTGGATGCTTGATGAAACCTCAACTTTACCTAACCTACGCATGGAAAACAACCGTACGTTGAGTATTGGAAATACTCAGTGGTATTATCATAATTCAAATTATAACAACAACAACAATATACCATGTCATATACAAATCATACACATAGTTATATACCAAACTACCATATTTCCATATTTGGTTCACCATTCCTTCAATCACATACAAATATTCAACTCACATTTCAAATTGCACAATTCATGAACCTTTAGTCCACTTCCCAATCACACATATACATATTCAATAATGACCATTCAAGAACCTTGTTTCATGTATTCAATCTCATAACACAACTTCATTTCATATTTCATATCACATTAACATTTTCACTCTTCAATCAATGATTCAAATACACAATTTCAATCGATTTTCTCATTTCATTTAATTACCCCTATTAACATGACTCGGACTTTGGCGGATACACGGATCCAACCAAACACACCATATTGGCACCCAGTGCCTCATCTGATAGTTCAAAGCAAATTTGACACCCAGTGTCTCATCGGCCTAGCCGAAGTAAAGTGGTACCCAGTACCTCATCGAATCTATCCGAAGTAATATGACACTCCAAGTGTCTCATCGACTCGAGGTCGAAGTAACCCTGAACACTTCCAATCCTATGGCATGCCAACTATATCCACTAAGCCCGACTAGTTAATAGGGTCTCGAAACACATATCAATTTCAATCACTTGCTCATATTTTCAATCAAATTCACATCATTTGCTCTTTGGCCACATTTTCTCACATATTTTGCAATTCAAGCATAACTTGCTTCAATTTCACATTTTCACATATTTTCATTTTATTTCCATTTCCAATAAATCAAAATCATTCAAATTCAATACAATCATATAATTCAATCCCACATACACTTATGTATTCATCAACCATATCCAATCACATTCAATTTATATAGCACTACTAAATTCAATTCCATTCCCATGCACATATATCAAATAAATTAAGCACATAATAAGAAATAATTCAAATTATGATAATACAAACCGATATTTTCCCAAGCTACTCCTCGACCACTTTTTCCTTTCCTTTCGTATTCGATGGCTCGGTTTCCTTGTTTGGTATGAAAATTAGCAAATTTACAATTAATTAATAATATACATAATTTATACAATTTCCAAATTTTCCATATAACTTTTATCATATTCCCACTTATGTCCTAAACTTTGTCATCTTCTCTTCTTTAGCAATTTATCTCATTTTCTTATTCAATTTCCATTAAAACTTCCTTATAACTATCAAATTCTCATCATTTTTCCATAATTTCAAATTTCTTTCAAATTAGTTCCTAAAGCTCAAAACTTATAGCCTAGTTTATAATTAAGTCCCTAATTCAATTCAAATTCACAATTCTATCAAATTAATCCCTAATTCCACCATTTCCTTAACACAAATCCAAATCAAACTTCCATTATTTTCTAATATTTTCACATAAATTCAAGAGAATCTTTCTCTAGAGCTTCAAAAACATCACAATTACAAAGAAATGGACTTAATTGACTTACCAATTAATCCCCAAGCTTTAATCCTTCAATTTTCCTTTTTCTTTTCTTTCTTTCTTTTCTCCCTTCAATTTCGTGACTTCTCTGTTTCTTTTTCTATCTTTCTTTTTCTTTTGTTTTATTCTTTATTTCTTTATTCTTTATTTTATTACTTTAATTAATTATTATAAATATCTAATATAATAACCAATATATAAATTACATTTGTATACATATATATTATGACACATGCACAAATCCTTGCCATACACTTGTCTTTATCACAACAATTTAATAAAATAATATTTACATAATTAATAATAATTATAATAAATAATTAATTAAATAACATTTACTTAATAATTAAGTAAATACATACATAACATACATTTGTACCAATAAAATTAATACACATGTATTTTATCCATCATTCACACATGTCACTTTTATGGTCTAATTACTAATTTAATCCTTTAATATTTTTATGTTCTATAATTAAACTTTTGCATTCTATTCAATTTAGTCCTTTCTACTAATTACTTCTAATTAAACTAAATTCACTTCACCAAAATCTAATTCAACTTATTACTAATTTTATAAATATTTTTAATAAATATTTACGGACTTTTTTCCTAAGACGGAGGCCCTACGACTTATTTTTCTGGTACCCTAAAATTTTGGGTCGTTACAGTGTCATTGATTTTCATGGTAGTTGGGAGGACTACTTACCATTGGCGGAATTTGCGTACAACAACAGTTATCAAGCGAGTATCCAGATGGCTCCATATGAAGCACTGTATGGGTGAAGGTGTCGTACGCCTACGTGTTGAACAGAGTTGGGAGAGCAACAAGTTCTTGGACCGAAATTGGTAGTAGACACTGAAAGTAAAGTTAAATTGATAAGAGATCGGTTAAAGGAGGATTCGATAGGCAGAAGTCGTATACGGATCTAAAGCGGAAGGAGATTGAATTCGTTGTTGGGGATAAGGTCTTCTTGAAGGTTTCACCTTGGAGGACGATCTTGAGATTTGGTAAGAAAAGCAAACTGAGTCTGCGATTTATTGGGCCTTATTGGGTTCTTAAGCGAGTAGGGCAGTGGCGTATCAATTGGAGTTGCCATCGGAGTTGGATAGAATCCATGACATTTTCCATGTATCCATGTTGCGTCGATATCGATCGGATCCATCACATATTGTACCAGTGGAAGAGATTGAAGTAAAGACCGATTTGACTTTTGAGGAGGAACCCGTGCAAATTCTAGATCGAGAGGCTAAAGTTTTAAGAAGGAAGTCGGTTCCGTTAGTAAAAGTGCTATGGTACAATCATGTAAGGGAAGAGGCTACTCGCGAGCTAGAAGAGACTATACGTCAACAATACCCTTAACTGTTTGGATAAGGTAAATTTCGAGGCCGAAATTTCTTTAAGGGGGTAGAGTTGTAATGCCCTAATTTTCGAGATTTTTTGGGTTTTTGTGTTTTTTTGGGGAATTTTAAAATTTTGGTGTTCTGGATACTGGAATGGTGTTTAAATGCGTTAGTGGGCCTTTAGAAGGCCCAAGCCTAAGTTGAAACCCGGTAAAATATCAAGTTTGGATTTTTAGTAAAGGGGGGACTTGGTTAAGTGGGCTTTTAAGAAAAGCTTCGTAAATTATGACTCAAAGAGGCCATTGGTAAAGTGGCAAGGTGGTGCCACTAAGTTCCTAAAAAAGTGGTGTGTGGGTGGTATTCAAGGGCCAGGGTTCAAGTTGCAAGGTAAGCAAATGATACTTTTATTTTTGGGCATGTGTCAGGCATGTGACAGAACTTAAGTGGAAATTCGGCTAGGGCCTTAGGGAGGTTGGGTCGATTGCTTTAGTGGTGATTCAGGTTAGTTTCTTTTCTTTTTCTGTCTTGGGGAATTAGGGTTAGCCACCTAGAGTGTTCATCTTTTTCTTTCATTCACCTCTTAGTGTAGCAAAAAACCGAAAATGCAAGAAGTTTTTCCCTTGTGTCGATTTCTTTTTCTTCTTCCCCTCTCCTTCATTCCTTTATTTTCCTTTTTGTTTCTTCTCTAGCCGAACATCTCTACCACTTAACTCATCCTCTCTGTCGATTCCATTCTTTTTCAAGCCACCATAGCTGATTGCCATAAAAGCCGAAATCCTGAAAACATTACTTCTTGTGCCAATTTCTCCAAGCCAAAATTCGTTTATTCTCTTCATCCCTTTTTACCGATTTTAACCTTCTATAAACCCTTAACTCCTATCAGCAACACTACTCCAAAACTACTACCCTCAATCATCTTCTTCTTCACTAGTCAAAAGCTGAAAATGCCACATTCTTAGGAGCTTATAGCCGAAACTTTAGATCTCTTAGATTCAAGTTCTACTAGCATTTAGGGGCTAGATCTGCATCAGATCTAAGTAGAAACAGAAGAGGAATCAGTGGTAAGTGCTCATCACCCCAGATCTATACGTTATTTTGTGATTTAGAAAAAGCCGAAGTCCCTAAAGTCTAGAGAGGCTGTTGATTGGGGCTTAGGGCTCTAAAGGTCATTAACCAATAATTTCTTGTGGTGCTAGCATGTTTTATAGGTGATTGATCGAGGGCTTGGACAAGTGGAACGACTAGATCTAGATCTAGTCATTAGTTTCAGCAAATGTAAGATCTCAAGGGCCTAGGTGTTGATGGCCGAATATGGTAAGTGAATATTAGGAGTGGTTAATGAAGATCTATAATCTAAGAGTTGTGGTAATCGATTGTAGGCTATCGTGGGAGATCTTGTTAAAAGTCATCGCGAATCAGGTGTGTATCGAAATCCCCTCTTATGGTTCAATTCGGCAAAAGCCAAAATACAGAAATTCTGGCATTTCGTGGGCTTGCGGGCATGCGAGTGCTCGTGGGTTGATTGGAAATGTTAAGATTTGGTAATCAGGATTGGTGAGACGAATGAGTGTGCAATTTCATGCACTTCGAAAAGTTGGGCCTCGATGGCTGAATGTGGGCCCAATGGGCTTTCGAGCCCATATGGGTAAAAATAGGCGTTTGTAGTATTCTGATAGATTGTAGGGTCGAAGCTGCTAAAACTAATAAATTGATCATAAAATCTGAACTAAATAGGCTTAAGTAGGTAACAGACATTGTAGGGCCCATTAGGGTTTTTGGGGCCAAATAGTTTAAAGTTGTTAAAATGAGTTAAATTAACTGCTGAGGCGAAAGTTGGATTAATAGTGACTGAAATATGTGTAAAACCCTAGGAAACTGATAAAAGGATTGAGTTATCCTCATGGATGAAGAATTACTATTTTACCCCTAGGTACAAAATGACCGTTATACCCTTAGGGTTAAATCAGATTGAACTACATGTGTTACTGTTTTCTATTCATTACATGATATTCTGTGCATGAGGACTGGGATATTGATGGAGGAAGTACTAAAAGTGGCTTGACTACGTACTGGAGGCTTTGCCTCAACTTACTGTTATCTGAGCAGCTATGCTGCAACTGTGGAGTGTAGGGCTGGGTGGGTTGAGTTATTCCCCACATGGTGTGTAGGGCTGGTACGGGTGGAGTGTAGCGGCTGGATTTAGGCTGGGTTGGGCTTGCATTCATATTTAATATCTGTCCTGTATTAAAATAGGCCTATGGGCTGTGCTGTTATCTGAAAAGGGTTAAGGCCCAGCTTACTATATCTGAATTAGGCTTCGACCTCGTAACTGAGACTGGTTAGGGCTTAGGCCCAATGGGCTTGAGCTGACTTGGGCTCTGGATGGGCTTTCTATACAAGCTGAGTTTTCAAACTCGCCCCATCTTTTTCATCCATGCAGGTGAGCCCTAGAGCTGTGGACTTGGAGCTGGGAGGGTTTCAGAGTGGCCACGAAGATTGGTTTTCTGGTTTTCAATTAAGTCTTATCTTATTTCATTATTTATTTAGATTTTTTCTATTATGGTTTTTGGGTTGTAATAAGGCCGCTCTAATTATTTTCATTTCGAGTTTTTATTCTTTACTTATTTAATTTGTTTTTAACTTAAGATTAATATTGTTCAAATTGATTTGAAATCGGATACCTCTGAGACGCGTTTTTATAAAAGTTATTTGTTTTCAAAATAACACAAAAAACGAACATTTTCAAAAACCAAACGTACATTCCAAAAGTGGAAAAAAGTCACGATTAACGATCAGTAGTAACTAGGATATTCATTTAGTAAATCGAGAATTTCTTTTAAAACTTCAATAACGGGTTTTGGAAAACTCACCCCAATCTTAGTAACTAGGTTAGTTGTAGGTGATGTGGCACACCGGATTCGGCTGTAACGTCTGGGCCGGGTTTGGGGTGTTACAATCATCATTGAAGCTGAGTGAGGATATGAATCTAAGATCTAGGATGCTCCTTGTTAAAGGGCTACTGCTCTATTCAATAGAATCCCAAATATGGTGTTTAGAGCTGTTGAAGACACAAGTCAGGTGAGTCCTTAAGCCAATTCTTGCGAATGTATTTTCTGTGTTAGAATCACTTGTGAGAGTAAGCCTAACAATGTATGAATGTGAGTCTCTAGCCTGAGTCTTATATGCATGTTCATAGCTTAGATATCTTTATGCTAAATGACCAAATGATGAAACTATGCCTCTGATAAGAGTCAGTTTGTAATGCCCCGAATTTTAGGCCTAGAAGTATTGGGCCTTAAGTTTGGGATCGATTAGGGGGCGGCTTAAATAATTTAAATGTGTTTAAAAATTTTACAGTTGCACGTTTAGTTTAATATTTAAGTGATTTAGGAAGGATTGGTAGTGTGGGAAAAGTCCTAGGCTCGATCCAGGGGTCTAGCAAAATTTTAATTTTTACTTCCTTAGGGAGACTCTGGCATTAGACCTTATAAATATATTTGGTTGGAAATAAGACACAAAAGGAGATATGGTCTACTGGCAAGGAAGTGACGCCATAGGGGAAGCAAGGGGTCCAAGGTTCAAGTCTTGGCTCTTACAATTTGTTTTGGTTTCTCTTTTAAATAAATCTGGAAGCGAGTAGGTGGGTTTTAAAGTTAAATGTGTTGGACTTATGGCACAAAAGAGCTTGTGTCCTAGTGGCGGTGGCATGGCATGGCTATCGAGAGGACTTTGGTTTGAATCCCTTTGCATGCAAAGGTTGGTTATTTTGCTAATGAGTTGGTTTTGGAGGATTGATGGAGAATCATACATCGGGAAGCTAACATGAGAATAGGCGAGAAGCTGGCTTTAAATAGAGCAAACCATGAGGAGAGTATGTAACACCCCAGACCCGGCCCAGACGTTATGGCCATGTCTGGTGTGCTACATCACCTAGACTATGCTACGCCGTCCTATATACTAAGTCTGATGTTTGAGATTTTTGAAAAGTAATACTTGTTTTTCTTGAAATTCCCGATTTAATTATTATTCAACCTAATTCCTATCTCATTTGTAAATCATTTCATTTTAGTCTTATTGTCCTCCTTAGTCTTCAGTAAAGTCAGGTTGGTTAATAAAATGTTTGTTTAATTTTGAAAACGGTGTAGGCTTGTGTTTGAAATAAAACGGTAGAGAAATCCCGAATACCAGCTATAGCGGCCTTATTACAACCCATGTCAAAATAAAACCAATAAAAGGTAATTAAATAAATAAAAAAAAACAACTATGATGAAAGTTCAGTCCTCGTGGCCACTCTGAATCCCTCTCAGCATCCAAGTCACGATCTAGGGCTCACCTGCAAGGATGGAAAGAAAGGGTGAGTTTGGGAAAACTCAGTGTGTGCAGAACCCATCCAAAGCCCAAATTGGCTCAAGCCCACTGGGCCTAAACCCTAACCAGTCTCAGTCAGATACTGGGCCGAAGCCCTATTCAGATAACAGATTGGACCATAGGCCCAGAACAGTACAGTACAGTAATACAGTATAAATGCAAACCTAATTGGGGAGACTACTCAACCCACCAACCGCTACACACCACCCGTACCAGCCAACACACCATGTGGGGAATAACTCGACCCACCCAGCCCACACACCACAGTCGCAGCATGGCTGCTCAGTTAAACAGTATACGAGGCAAAGCCCCTTTCAGAAACAGTACGAGGCATAGCCCCTTTTCAGTAACGTGGCTGTGCCACTCACACTTCCTCCATTATCAAAACCCAACCCATGCAATAGATACATATCATGGCATGCAATAACAGTAACAGTCATGTCAAACAGTACAGTCAATTTTAGTCCTAGGGGTATAACGGTAATTTTCTACCTAGGGGCAAACCAGTAATTTCTTACCCTAAGGGTATTTCAGTAATTTTACTCTCATGTTACAGATTTTATGCTTATTACAGTATTTATTAATCACATAGTTGTCACAGAAGTCCGGTTAACTCAGTTTTTCAGTCTTAGCATTCAAGCCCTAAAACCCCTAATGAGCCCTATTACGTCGATTGGCCCATTAGGCCCATTTAGTCCCAATTTCATAATCAGTTATCTTGTTTTAACTGTTTTCACGCCTACAGTTCATAATATCACCTTTAAACCCATTTTTTACTCACATGGACCCAAATCGCCCATTGGGCCCATATTTGGGTCACCGAGGCCCAACTTACCATAATGTCCAAAATTTAGCGGTCAACACGCCTAACAGTGCCGATTCCAAAACTAACCTTCTCCTACTAACTTGAGAACGTTCGCACGCTCACAAGCTCTCGAAATACCGAAACTTCGGCATTTCGGCTTTTCGGCTTTTGCCGATTTGCGCATTGAAGGGCGTTCGAAACACACACCTGTTTTGCAGGTTCTCCTACGAGATCTCCTATGCGTTAATCCCTACAATCCAATACTTAATTGATTAGACCATATTAACACTTAATCTGAATTGAAAACTTACCCAAAGCCTTACTCACACATTCGGCCAACACCTCCAATGGCCTTAATGTTCTTACCTTGCCGATTTAGATCCCTTTAGATCTAGATCTGATGTTCCAATGTCTTCAACTCCTTGTTTGATCACCTTCTTCTCTAACTAACACACAAAAAGAACAAAGAAAACACCACTTGATTTACCAAAAGTCCAAAACGACAAAATCCTTAACTTTAGGGACTTTCGGCTTTTCCAAATATGAAATATTGAACAGATCTGAAGTATTAAACACTTACCAACGATTTCCCTTCAGTTCCTATGCAGATCTGATGTAAATCTGACCCTTAAACGTCAGTAGAAACCTTATCTCTGATATTTGCAATTTCGGCTATCTCCCTACAACTATGGTGATTTCGGCTTTTCAACAAGAGAAGAGGATGGCGTTTTGGGTGTAGATTTTGGGTGATGGTGTCGACAATGGTGTGATTCAAGGGAGTGTAGTAATCGGCCACAACAGGTGAAAGGAATAGGGGTGATTCGGCTTACAAGAAATCGGCAAGAAAGAAAGCAGTTTTCGGGATTTCTGGCACTTTGAGCAATCGGTTATGGTTGATTTTAAGAGGAATGAAAGCAAAAGAAAGAGTGGATCTGTGCAAGGTGGGTATTCGGCTAGGGAAGAGATCAAAGGGGAAGAAGAAAAATGAAAAAAAAACAATGGTAGAGGTGGAGAGGAAGAATTCGGCTATGAGCTTTCCGTGGAGGCAACTTTTGGCTTTTCTGACAGTAGAACAGAGAAAAATTCCTAAGGTGGCTAACCCTAATTGTCATGACAGAAAAAAAAATGATATAACCCTAGTAGTCCCTCTAAAGCAATTGGCCCAAGTCCCTAAAGCCCCCTTGCCGAAATTCACTTAAGTTAGGCACATGCCCGGCACATGCTTAAAAATCAAAAAGAACTCTACGCTTACCTTGTAACTCGAACCCTTGTCCTTGAATATCCACTTAGGCGCCACTTTTCTAGGAGCTTAGTGGCTCCACCTTGCCACTTTACCAAGAGCTCACTTGTGACATATTTTACACGGTTTTTCTTAAAAGCCCACTTAACCAAGTCCCTTTTCACTTGAAAATCCAACTTAATATTTTACCGGGTTTTAACTTAAACTTGGGCCTTCTATAGGCCCACTAACTCATGTACATACATTATCAACCTTTAGAACACCAAAATTTTAAAAATTTCACTAAAATTCACAAAACCCGAAAAATCCCGAAAATCAGGGCGTTACAACTCTACCCCCTTAAAGAAATTTCGGCCTCGAAATTTACCTGATCCAAATAACTGAGGGTATTGTTGACGCATCGCTTCCTCTGGCTCCCAAGTAGCTTCTTCTTTACCATGATTACGCCATAGCACCTTAACTAATGGAACAGACTTCCTCCTTAAGACTTTGACTTCACGATCTACGATCTCCACAGGTTCCTCCTCGAAGGTCAAATCGGTATTCACTGCAATCTCCTCCACTGGTACAATATGCGATGGGTCCGACCGATACCGTCTCAGCATAGACACATGAAAAACGTCATGAATACGATCCAACTCTGGTGGCAACTCCAGCTGATAGGCTACTGGCCCAATCCGCTTGAGAATCCGATAAGGCCCAATAAACCGCGGACTTAGCTTGCCCTTTTTACTGAATCTCAAGATCTTCTTCCACGGCGACACCTTTAGGAAGACCATATCCCCAACAGCGAACTCAATCTCCTTACGCTTAAGGTCAGCATATGACTTCTGCCGATCAGATGCCTCCTTTAACTGATCTCGAATCAGCTTAACCTTACTTTCAGTATCTGCCACTATCTCTGGTCCAAGAACTTTACGTTCCCCTAACTCTGTCCAACAAGTAGGAGTACGACATCTCCGCCCATAAAGTGCCTCATATGGTGCCATCTGAATGCTTGCCTGATAGCTGTTGTTGTATGCAAACTCTGCCAACGGTAAATAATCTTCCCAACTACCACGAAAGTCGATAACACATCCTCTTAACATGTCTTCCAACACTTGAATGACCCTTTCAGACTGACCATCTGTCTGAGGGTGAAATGCAGTACTAAAGTCCAAACGCGTACCCAACGCCTCGTGCAGCTTCTTCCAAAATCGAGAAGTAAATCTAGGGTCTCGATCAGAAATTATCAAAACTGGCACCCCATGCAAACGCACTATCTCTGCTACATACAACTTGGCTAACTTCTGAAGTGAGTAATCAGTTCTAACCGGTATAAAATGAGCAGACTTCGTTAATCTATCCACAACTACCCAAACAGAGTCTTTCTTTGAAGGTGTCAAAGGCAATCCACTCACAAAATCCATCGTTACTCTTTCCCATTTCCACTGCGGAATCCTCACTGGCTGCAACAATCCAGAAGGTAACTGGTGTTCAGCTTTAACCTGCTGACACGTCAAACATTTCCTCACGAAATCAGTCACCTCTCGCTTAAGTCCAGGCCACCAATACACCTCTCGCAAATCCCTATACAACTTATTACTGCCAGGGTGCATCGCATAGGCTCCACCATGAGCCTCACTCAATAACAACTTCCTTAAGTCGGAGTCCTTAGGAATACAAATTCTTCCTCGAAAGCAAAGGACTCCATCAGAATTCAGTCCAAAATCATCACTCTTACCCTCCTTGACTTGCTGAAATCGAGGAGTCAACAAATCGTCCTTCTATTGCAACTCTTTAATCTTCTCAGTCCAAGTCGGTCTCACTTGCAGTTCTGCTAGCAAACTCCCATCATCATACAAACTCAAACGAGCGAACATCGCCTTTAACTCAGTAACAGTTCTTCGGCTCAGTGCATCAGCCACTACATTAGCTTTGCCAGGGTGATACTCAATCGAACAATCATAGTCCTTAAGCAACTCTATCCATCTCCGTTGCCTAAGGTTCAACTCTTTCTGAGTTAACAGATACTTGAGACTTTTATGGTCAGTGTATATAATACACTTTTCTCCATAAAGGTAGTGTCTCCAGATTTTCAACGCAAATATCACTGCCGCCAATTCCAAATCATGCGTAGGGTAGTTCGCCTCGTGAGGCTTAAGCTGCCGCGAAGCATAAGCAACCACCTTACCCTCTTGCATCAGTACACAACCCAATCCCACATGCGAAGCATCACTATAAACCGTAAAGTCTTTCCCAGATTCTGGCTGAATCAGTAGTGGCGCCTCAGTCAACACCTTTTTTAGCTTCTCAAAAGCTTCTTGCTGCTTCTCAGTCCATACAAATGCTACTCCCTTCCTTAACAATTTCGTCAGTGGTGCCGCGATTAACGAAAATCCCTCAACAAATCTTCTATAATAACCTGCTAGGCCCAGAAAACTACGAATTTCTAAAACTGATCTTGGAGACTTCCAATCCAGAACTGCCTCAATTTTACGAGAATCTACCCTAATCCCCTCAGTAGAAACAACATGACCTAGAAAAGTCACTTCGCGAAGCCAAAATTCACACTTGCTAAATTTCGCATACAGTTGCCTTTCCCTCAATACTTGCAGAACGATTCGAAGATGCTTGTCATGCTTCTCCTCTGTTTCCGAATACACCAATATATCATCAATAAAGACGACCACGAAACGATCCAAGTACGGCTGAAATACTCGGTTCATTAAATCCATAAAAGCTGCCGGTGTATTCGTCAATCCAAAGGGCATAACCAAAAACTCGTAGTGACCATAACGAGTTCTGAATGCGGTCTTATGCACGTCCACCTCCTTTACCCTTAACTGATGGTATCCAGATCGAAGGTCAATTTTGGAAAACACTGAAGCTCCTTTAAGCTGGTCAAACAGATCGTCAATTCTCGGCAAAGGATACTTATTCTTGATCGTCAGTTTGTTCAACTGGCAATAATCAATGCACATACGCATCGTCCCATCCTTCTTTTTCACAAACAGCACCGGTGCTTCCCACGGAGACACACTCGGTCTAATGAAACCCCTATCGAGTAACTCTTGAATCTGGGCTTTCAATTCCACTAGCTCCTTTGGTGCCATTCTGTAGGGCGCAATAGACACTGGAGCCGTTCTAGGCAACAGATCGATCCCAAATTCAACTTCGCAGTTAGGAGGTAAACTAGGAAGCTCCTCAGGAAAAACGTCTTGAAACTCATTAACAGTCCTCACTGTCTCTACTGTCACCCCTTCGGGTTCAGTTTGACTTATGAATGCCAAGTATGCTTCACAACCTTTACGCATCAATCTTTCAGCCCTTAAGGCAGAGACCACATTAGACAAATAGTCCCTACGTTCACCAATAATCATCACCTCCTCACCTTCAATTGTTCTCAGTACCATCCTTTTGGCCGCGCAATCCAGCGTTGCCTTGTGCTTGGTTAACCAGTCCATACCCAAAATCAAATCGAAATCACCAAAGGGTAGCTCCATTAAATCTCCAGTAAAGATCCTACCTTGAGTCTCTAAAGGCACTTCCCTAAATAGTTTGTCTACTGTAACAGAGTGACCTAAAGGACTAACTACTGTGACACCCCTCACAGTCTCCTCAGAATGCACACCCAATAACCCAGAAATCTTACAAGCAACATATGAATGTGTTGAACCCACGTCAATCAAAGCAGTGTATGGTATACTAGATATCAAGAACGTACCAGTTATAACATCAGGGGCATCACCCTCCTCGCGGCGACGAGCAGCATACACCAAGGCTGGCTGACGAGCCTCAGTATTACCAACACCCCTTCCAGGTGCTCCACGACCACGTCCATTACCATTGCCTCCTCTACCTTGACCACGGCCCCTTGGCGGTGGTGGTCCTCCTCGCACAGGCTGAGCAACCCTCTGATCAACAGCTTGAGCCTGAGCTGGCTTCTGTGGACAGTCTTTGACTTGATGATCCTTTGACCCACAACGAAAACAAGCTCCAATGCGTTTCCAGCATTCTCCTCGATGAACTCTGCCACAGTCTCTACAAGCTTGCGGTCTAACAACATTCACTGGCACAGCTCGCACTGGTTCCTCCACTCTTGCTTTCTTAAAGTTTCTGCTCGCAGCACTAGTCGATCCAGAATCTCTCTTGAAGCGATTACGATCTCTATCGCGGTTCTGACGCTCATCTCGCTTCACTTCCTCAGCTATCTTAGCCTTCTCCACTAGTGCAGCAAAGTCACGCTCTCTCTGTGGCGCTATCAACACTCTCAGCTCATCTCTGATGCCATCCTCAAAACGAACACTGCGTTCATATTTCGTGGAAACAATACCGCTAGCATACCGACTTAATCGCAAAAATTCTGCCTCATATTCAGCCACCTGGGTCAGGTTCAGAAATTCCTTCCTTCGTGCATCCACATATCTAGCCCCAACATATTTCACCTTGAAAGACTGCTTAAACAATTCCCAGGTTACTCTCTCAGCTGGGGTACCCTCTCTCACGGTAATCTACCATTGATACGCCTCGTCCCTCAGCAACGATACCGCTCCTTTCAGTTTCTGCTCCACTGAGCAATCCAAGTCATCCATAATTCGCTCTGTGGCTTCTAACCAATACTCAGCCACGTTCGGGGCCACTCCAGATATGCCCCTAAAAACTTCCGCTCCATTGGCCCGAAGTCGCTCAGAAATGGACCCCCTATTCACCGGCCCAACATTAGCTCCGGCCACCCTTTCCAGAACTCTCAGCATGGCCTGGGACAGAGCGTCGTCCCCTGCGGCCCGATCGTACGGCCCATTTTCCTCAACCGGTGGTCGTGTCTCTCCTGCTGGCCTATGCTCAGAAGACGACGATCCAGCTTGAGCACTAACTCAGCCTCGTCCACGGCCTCGTCCACGAGTAGCCCTTGTACTCATATCGATTATCTGATTTACAAAGTTTTATGACATTAGCTCAATGTTTCAGTTTTTATTACGGAATATCTTATGAACAGGTAGAATTTCAGAGTTGTTCTCGCGCAACGTAGTCTAATTACTGTCTCAGTTTCCTAGGGTTTAGTTTACCCTACCGTCTCAGTGCTACAGCCTTAATACTACCTCATCCATAGTATTCTATCTAAGGCTCAGTGCTATCTACAGTTTTATTATCAGTATAGTACAGAATTTAAGGCAGAACATACTTACAACTTGGAGCCGGGGATTCAGTGTGCCACTTTCCGGTTTAGTAGTTCAAATACTTTGAGGCCTCAAAAAACAATGTTTAAAAACTACAAGTTTGTTTAAAACCAAAAGAAAATTTTCAAAAAAATTGATTTTCCAAAGATACCCTTCTGGACTTTTAGATTTTTGAAACCCCTTTGTTTTTGGACCCGATCCACAGCCGAGTTGTTGTAACTTAGCTCTGATACCACTAAATGTAACACCCCAGACCCGGCCCAGACGTTATGGCCATGTCCGGTGTGCTACATCACCTAGACTATGCTACGCCGTCCTATATACTAAGTCTGATGTTTGAGATTTTTGAAAAGTAATACTTGTTTTTCTTGAAATTCCCGATTTAATTATTATTCAACCTAATTCCTATCTCATTTGTCAATCGTTTCATTTTAGTCTTATTGTCCTCCTTAGTCTTCAGTAAAGTCAGGTTGGTTAATAAAATGTTTGTTTAATTTTGAAAACGGCGCAGGTTTGTGTTTGAAATAAAACGGTAGAGAAATCCCGAATAACAGGTATAGCGGCCTTATTACAACCCATGTCAAAATAAAACCAATAAAAGGTAATTAAATAAATAAAAAAAACCAACTATGATGAAAGTTCAGTCCTCGTGGCCACTCTAAATCCCTCCCAGCGTCCAAGTCACGATCTAGGGCTCACCTGCAAGGATGGAAAGAAAGGGTGAGTTTGGGAAAACTCAGTGTGTGCAAAACCCATCCAAAGCCCAAATTGGCTCAAGCCCACTGGGCCTAAACCCTAACCAGTCTCAGTCAGATACTGGGCCGAAGCCCTATTCAGATAACAGATTGGACCATAAGCCCAGAACAGTACAGTACAGTAATACAGTATAAATGCAAACCCAATTGGGAAGACTACTCAACCCACCAACCGCTACACACCACCCGTACCAGCCAACACACCATGTGGGGAATAACTCGACCCACCCAGCCCACACACCACAGTCGCAGCATGGCTGCTCAGTTAAACAGTATACGAGGCAAAGCCCCTTTTAGAAACAGTACGAGGCATAGCCCCTTTTCAGTAACATGGCTGTGCCACTCACACTTCCTCCATTATCAAAACCCAACCCATGCAATAGATACATATCATGGCATGCAATAACAGTAACAGTCATGTCAAACAGTACAGTCAATTTTAGCCCAAGGGGTATAACGGTAATTTTCTACCTAGGGGCAAACCAGTAATTTCTTACCCTAAGGGTATTTCAGTAATTTTGCTCTCATGTTACAGATTTTATGCTTATTACAGTATTTATTAATCACATAATTGTCACAGAAGTCCGGTTAACTCAGTTTTTCAGTCTTAGCATTCAAGCCCTAAAACCCCTAATGAGCCCTATTACGTCGATTGGCCCATTAGGCCCATTTAGTCCCAATTTCATAATCAGTTATCTTGTTTTAACTGTTTTCACGCCTACAGTTCATAATATCACCTTTAAACCCATTTTTTATTCACATGGACCCAAATCGCCCATTGGGCCCATATTTGGGTCACCGAGGCCCAACTTACCATAATGTCCAAAATTTAGCGGTCAACACGCCTAACAGTGCCGATTCCAAAACTAACCTTCTCCTACTAACTTGAGAACGTTCGCATGCTCACAAGCTCTCGAAATACCGAAACTTTGGCATTTCGACTTTTCAGCTTTTGCCGATTTGCGCATTGAAGGGCGTTCGAAACACACACCTGTTTTGCAGTTTCTCCTACGAGATCTCCTATGCGTTAATCCCTACAATCCAATACTTAATTGATTAGACCATATTAACACTTAATCTGAATTGAAAACTTACCAAAAGCCTTACTCACACATTCGGCCAACACCTCCAATGGCCTTAATGTTCTTACCTTGCCGATTTAGATCCCTTTAGATCTAGATCTGATGCTCCAATGTCTTCAACTCCTTGTTTGATCACCTTCTTCTCTAACTAACACACAAAAAGAACAAAGAAAACACCACTTGATTTACCAAAAGTCCAAAATGACAAAATCCTTAACTTTAGGGACTTTCGGCTTTTCCAAATATGAAATATTGAACAGATCTGAAGTATTAAACACTTACCAACGATTTCCCTTCAGTTCCTATGTAGATCTGATGTAAATCTGACCCTTAAACGTCAGTAGAAACCTTATCTCTGAGATTTGCAATTTCGGCTATCTCCCTACAACTATAGTGATTTCGGCTTTTCAACAAGAGAAGAGGATGGCGTTTTGGGTGTAGATTTTGGGTGATGGTGTCGACAATGGTGTGATTCAAGGGAGTGTAGTAATCGGCCACAACAGGTGAAAGGAATAGGGGTGATTCGGCTTACAAGAAATCGGCAAGAAAGAAAGTAGTTTTCGAGATTTCTGGCACTTTGAGCAATCGGTTATGGTTGATTTTAAGAGGAATGAAAGCAAAAGAAAGAGTGGATCTATGCAAGGTGGGTATTCGGCTAGGGAAGAGATCAAAGGGGAAGAAGAAAAATGAAAAAAAACAATGGTAGAGGTGGAGAGGAAGAATTCGGCTATGAGCTTTCCATGGAGGCAACTTTTGGCTTTTCTGACAGTAGAACAGAGAAAAATTCCTAAGGTGGCTAACCCTAATTGTCATGACAGAAAAAAGAAAATGATATAACCCTAGTAGTCCCTCTAAAGCAATCGGCCCAAGTCCCTAAAGCCCCCTTGCCGAAATTCACTTAAGTTAGGCACATGCCCTGCACATGCTTAAAAATTAAAAAGAACTCTACGCTTACCTTGTAACTCGAACCCTTGTCCTTGAATATCCACTTAGGCGCCACTTTTCTAGGAGCTTAGTGGCTCCACCTTGCCACTTTACCAAGAGCTCACTTGTGACATATTTTACACGGTTTTTCTTAAAAGCCCACTTAACCAAGTCCCTTTTCACTTGAAAATCCAACTTAATATTTTACTGGGTTTTAACTTAAACTTGGGCCTTCTATAGGCCCACTAACTCATGTACATACATTATCAACCTTTAGAACACCAAAATTTTAAAAATTTCACTAAAATTCACAAAACCCGAAAAATCCCGAAAATCAGGGCGTTACAGAGTAAGCATACCTTTCTTGGCTTATCCCTTTCGCGTTGTCGCGTGTTCGGTTGGGTTAGGCATTGGATCATTCGTTGATCTGTATGCCGTTGGGTTACGGTGGTGGTGACGTAGTTGATCAACACACCCCCTGGAGAGTAAAGGGTGCGATTATTGTTGGCTTCTAGGCATAACAACGTTCAGAGCATGGATTAACTTTAGATACCTATCAGGTGTGTATTTCACACCTACTCTAGCTGTAGAACGGCAAATGCCGAAATGCCAAAATACCGGTCACATGGCAATGGTAGCCACACGAGTGTGTGAGCCCACGTGTGGGAGCTTTGATGTGATAGTTGAGACCATCATGAGTATTCTCGTGGGTTTAGGCTGCTTTGGGCCACGATGGGCTGGAATGGGCCATGTTGGCCCAATCGGTCAAATTGTATAATTGTGTAGTAAATATTAGACTGGACTATGTGAATCTCATATCTGTGGCTAGATTTGGGCAAAAAGAGCCACACGAGAATATAGGCCCACTTGGGCCGTGGGGTAGGATTACTGAAATACCCCTATAGGGTAAGATTACCAAAATACCCCCGATTTACAAAATTACAGAAATACCCCCGGTTTACAAAATTACAGATATACCCCTAATTTATAAAATTACAAAAATACCCTTGGTTTACAAAATTACAGAAATACCCCCAGTTTACAAAATTACAAAAACACCATCGGTTTACAAAATTACAAAAATAACCCTGGATTGCAAAATGATCGAAATACCCTTGAGGGGTAAATTTATGAATACACCTTCGAGGGTAGATAATTGTTTTTATGCTATGATCTTACTGTCTTTTTAAAGCATGCCTTGTGATTTATATATTTATGTGCGTTACATACATGTCATACTGCATGAGATTGGGATTTGTTATGGAGGAAGAAACTGTACTGGTGGCTGTGCCACATATTCTAATAATAGCAGCCTTGCTGCAGATTCTGGTTAGTGCCGTAACCGGTGCTAACACTGTAAGTGTAGGGATGGCATGGGTGATTTGTTCCCCACAGGAAGTGAAGGGTTGAACGGAGGCAAGTGCAGGGTTGGATGAGGTTAACATGAGTTATTCATATGAGACTGATATTGATGTGGGCAAGGCCTAACTATACTGGTATGGGCCTAACTGTGTTAATGGGCTGAGACCCAACAGATTCCGTAATGGGCTACGACCTAGATTGATACCGACATAGGCTAGGCCTAATATATTCTGATACTGTAAGGGGCTACGGCCTAGATTGTTATTGGTTAAGGCTCGGGCCTAGACTGATTCTGTGTAGGGCTTAGGCCCAGTTTGTTCTATTGTATGATTAGGGGATTACACGCTGAGTTTTCGTAAACTCAACCTATTTTTATCTTTTTAGGTAATCCCCAGCATTAGTGGATCAGTGCTGCGAGGGAGTGGGAGATGGCCACACATTACTTATGCTTTCCGTTTGTTTATTTACTTTCAAGTACTTTAATTTTTGGTTGGGTTTGTAATAAGGCCTCTCGTAAATTTCTAGATTTTAATTTAGGGTATTTAGTTATTACATTTTATATCTGCTTAGGTAGAACTCAGTTTTCCAAAAACATTAACTGCTTCCAAATCAACACGTTTCTGCAAACTACAAATTTTTATAATCTTCTGTAACTTACTTGGTTTTCACTTATAACTATAAATATTGTTTTGATAGCAATGACGTTTTAAATAATTAACAAATATCTAAGATGACTCGAGAAATACCCCTGAATTGCAAAATTATCGTTTTACCCTTGATTTGTAAAAGTACCGTTTTACCCCTGATTTGTAAAATTATTGTTTCACCCCTGATTTGTAAAGTTATAGAAATACCCCTGATTTGTGAAATTATCGAAATACCCCTATAGGGTAAAATGACTATTTTGCCCTTGTGGGCAAGTGATTGACTTGGTTGGTATGTTTGATTGAATTGACTGTGATCGTATGATAGTATTTTGATTGACACGACTGTGGTTGCATGATTGATATGTTTTTAATAAATGTTAAATGATTGTCACTAAGCATGGCCATTTTGCATACATGTGTGATGATTGAGCATGACATACATGATCACCTGTATAGGGTTGGGCTTGATTTGGAGGAAGTTCTGTGCTAGTGGCTTTGCCATGTAATCTATTTCTGGTGGCTCTACCACGTTATATGTTATTAGCAGCGTGGCTGTGTATTGGTGTGTGGGCTGGGTGGGTTAAGTTATTCCCCACATGGTGTGTTGGGTTGGTACGGGTGGTGTGATGGTTGGACTGGGTTGAGCTTTCATGCATATACTGTTCTGATTCTGTAATGGGCTTGAGGCCACACTGTTCTGCATAGGGCTTTGGCCCAGTCTGTTCTACATATCTATACCACACTGTTACTGATTCTGTTTTGGGCTTAGACCCACCTGATTCTGATAATGTTTCTGATTCTATAATGGGTTAAGGCCCATCTGGTATTGTCTGTTATAATGGGCTAAGGCCCAATTGATACTGGAACTGTAATAGGGTTGGAGCCCAGACTTTTAATTCTTTTGTATGTCTGACTGTTCAGTTTTATAGGGTAGGGGATTACACACTGAGTTTTCATAAACTCACCTGTTTATTAACCTTTCAGGTAATCCCTAGCTTTAGACAGATCGGAGCTGCGAGGGACTCGGGGAGGGCCACAACTGCATATGTCTTATTCTATTTTGCTCATTTACTTAAAGCACTTTTGTTTTAATTTGGGTTGTAATAAGGCCTCTGTAACTTCTGGATTTTTAAATTTGGGATTTTTAATTATTACGATTTATGTCTATTTTAAGTAGAACTTGATTTTCCAAAAACATTAACTGCTTTCAATTCAACATGTTTTCGCAAACTACAAACTTTTACAAGCTTCCACAACTTGGTTTTCACTTATAATAACAATTTAAGGTTTTGATTTCAACCCTACAAATATACAAATTTTCAAATAAACCTCGTTTTAAACTAAAGTACTCATTTAGCAAGACTAGTTTTCGAAATGGAAATCGCTTTATAAATACTGTTGTAAACCTCAAACAATCAAATGTTTTCAAAGTTTGTTAACTAAACCAATTTTTACGATTCTCCCTTTAATGTGACACGCTAAACTCGGGTCTAACTTCTAGGTTAGGTTTTGGGTGTTACAAAGTTGTATATGTATGATGTGATGATTCTATGAGAAATGTATGTCTGATGAACTTGCATGAATGATTTGTGTGGACTCTGGACATGATCTTTGAAGCCAATGGCTAATATGTTTTGAATGAGTAGAGTGTGTGAATAAGTCTGGTGTAAAAGAGTCTGTCAAGAGTAAGTTAGATGTGAACGAGTGTGTCAAGTATGAGTTTGCATGAAGTGTTTATGTTTGTCTCTGGATTTGCCTAAAAGGGTCCGTTAGGACTATAAACATGAATTTGTGTAAAGGAAAAGTCCATGGCACTCTGAAGACCATATGTAAGACCTTGGCTGGGTCATGGCATCATATGGAAATAAGTAAAGGACATTTGGGTGGGTATAAGGTGATGAGGGGCAAACCTCACGATGGTGAGTATAGGCGAATCCCTATTGTTAGAAACACCATTTGCCTAAGCAAAACCTTTGTGGTTAATCTCTGGATGCCTTTGTGGTGATTTCTAATGAAGGAAACCTTTGTGGTTGTATGTGTAAATGGATGCCTTTGTGGCTACCATTGTTAAATGGATGCCTTTGTGGAAATCTCTACTAAATAGATGCCTTTTTGTTTATTCTCTATTAAATGGATGCCTTTATGGTTATTCCCTATTAAATGGACACCTTTGGGGCTATCTTTGTTAAACGTACGCATTTATATCTATTCTCTATTAAATGGATGCCCTTGTGGCTATTCTCTATAAAAGGATGCCCTTGTGGCTATCTCTGTGAATGGATGTATGTGTGGCCATCTTTGTTGAATGAATGCCATTGTGGTAACCTTTATTAAAAATGGGATGCCTTTGTGGCAAGACTCTAAAAGGAAAGTGTAACAGCTCGTTTTCAATGGAATCGGAACAATGATTTTGGGACAAAAAATTCGAGGTAGAAATATTTATTTTATTATTATTTTAATGTCTACAGTATGATAGTATGATTACAAAAAATTTCGTTAAGAAATTTTATCGTTTGCATGCTTAATTCGATAAAAAGGACTAAATCGTGTAAAGTGTAAAGTGCAAAGGTTGAGTTCTATTAGCTAAAGATATCTAATAGCTATAGAACTTTAAAGTGGAGGTCTTTATGTGGTAATTAGACCATTAATGTACTTAGTGGACAAAGATGGAGATCTTATAAGTGGTTTTGAAAGGTTAATTAAAAGGTTAAAGTTGTAAATTAATAATTATATGTTAGAAAAAATAAAATAAAATATGGTTATCATCTTTCATCACCATCTTCAACCCAATATAAAGAAAGAAATAGCCATTGTTAAGGCTTTGATGTTCGGCTAGCTTTAGTGTATGCATGTATGTGCATTCTTGCTAGATTTTTAATGATTTTTATGTTTTTGAGGTCGTTGTAGCTTAATCTAGCTAGCCTAGGGACTAATTTGCAAAACTGTTAAAGAGTTAGGGTTTTACCATTAATGAATGTACATGTGTTTTGATGTTTGATGATAGAAAATGAATGGTTGTTGTTGTATAAACAAGTTTTATAAAGTGATTTTGGTTGAAAATGTCAAATAGGGATTAAATTAAAAAATAGAATATTTTTCATGGTGAAATTGTGAAATAAATGAAATGTAGGGCTTCCTAAGGGCCTAAGTGATACTAGGCCATAATAGGTTGGTACTAAATTGCATGAATTTGCATTTTTATGAGTTAGGGACTAAATTGTAAAGAAGTCAAAAGTATAGGGGCAAAATAGTAATTTTTTCGTAATATGAATTTTGGATTGAATTGAGTAGAATGTAAATGAAATGAGCTAAATTTGATTATATTGATCAAGAAAAATGAAGTACAGAACTAGATCGAGGAAAGGACAAAGTGTAATGCCCCGAATTTCGGGCCTAGAAGTATTGGGCCTTGAGTTTTGGATCGGTTAAAAGGCAACCTAAATAATTCAAATGTGTAATTTTGAAGTGTTTGGAGGGTACTACGAAGTCCCGGGTTCAAGTTAGGCCATAGGAAAATTTTTGCTTTTTAGCTTTAGTGAAACCCTGATCTCATGTGATATGACTCATAAACAAATCAGGGTAAAATAAGGCACAAAAAAGAGTGTGGTGTAGTGGCAAAGTGGTGCAACTTAGGGGACAAGAAAGTGACGCCATAAAGGAAGCAAGGGGTCTAAGGTTCAAGTCTTGGCTCTTGCAATTTATTTTGGTTTTTTTTTAAATAAATCTGGAAGCAAGTAGGTGGGCTTTGAAGTTAAATGTGTTGGACTTATGACACAAAGGAGCTTGTGTTCTAGTGGTGGTGGCGTGGCACAGTTATTAAGAGGACTATGGTTCGAATCCCTTTGCACGCAAAGGTTGGTTATTTTGCTAATGAGTTTATTTTGGAGGATTGATGGAGGGATCCCACATTGGGAAGCTAGCTTGGGAGTAGGCGAGAAGCTAGCTTTAAATAGAGCAATCTATGACGAGAGTAAGCATACCTTGGTTGGCGTTTGGGCATAGGAGTGTGCGGAGCGTGGATTAACTCCAGATTCCTATCAGGTGTGTATTTCTCACTACTCTAGTTGTAAGATGGCTACTTCGAGCCGCGATGGGCCGAGAGGGGCCATTGGGCCCAATGGACCTATGGGCCCAATTGGATAAGTTGTTTGATTGTGTAGTTAATATTGGACTAGACTAGGTGAATCTCATATCTGTGGCTAGATTTGGGCTAAAAGGGCCACACGAGCGTGTGGGCCCATTTGGGCCGAGAATGGGCCTTAGGCCCATTTGCATTGTTATCTCTATCAGAATACTTTAGTTTACCAAATTATTGAAATACCATCGACTTGTAAAATTACCAAAGTAACCCCGATTTATTGAATTATCATTTTACCCTTGATTTACAAAATTACTAAAATACCCTTAATTTACAAAATTATTGAAATACCCTTGGTTTACAAAATTACTGAAATACCCTTGGTTTACAAAATTATTGAAATGGCCTTATAGGGTAGAACTATTGTAATACCCCCGATTTGCAAAATTACTGAATTACCCCCGATTTGGAAAATTACAGAAATACCCTCGATTTGAAAAATTACAGAAATACCCCAATTTACAAATTACGATAATACCCCAGATTTCAAAATTACAGAAATACCCCTGATTTATAAAATTACCAAAATACCCCTGGTTTTTGAAATTATCGAAATACCCCTAGTTTATGAAATTATCGAAATACCCCTGTAGGGTAGAATTACCAAAATACCCCTGTAGGGTAGAATTACTGAAATACCCATGTAGGGTAAAATGATCGTTTTACCCCTAGGGTGTACAATGACTGTTTCACCCTTGTGGGCAAGTGATTGACTTGGTTGGTGTATTTGATTGAATTGACTGTGTTTGTATGACAGTATTTTGACTAACGTGACTATGGTTGTGTGATTGGTAGGTTTTAATATATGTTTAAATGACTGATAATGAACATGGCCATTCTGCATACAGGTTTGATGATTGAGCATAGGATACACGACATATTACATGGGGTTGGGTTATATGAAGGAAATGCTATAAAGTGGCTCTGCCACATAATCTACTTAGAGGCTCTGCCTCGTATTTCTGCTCTGGTGGCTCTGCCACGATTTCTGTATTAGCAGCTCTACTGCGTCTATGGTGTGTAGGGCTAGGTGGGTTGAGTTATTCCCGACATGGTGTGTAGGGCTGGTACAGGTGTGTGTAGGGCTGGACTGGACTTGGGCATTGCATTCACATTCTGATTTTGATTCTGATACTGATACTGATACTAATACTGATTTTGATTCTGATTTTGATTTTGATTCTGATTCTGATTCTGGTTCTGATTCTGATTCTGATTCTGATTCTGATTCTGATACTGATACTAACTCTGATTCTGATTCTGATACCGATTTTGGTTCAGGTATTGTCTCTGATTTTGTAATGGGCTAAGGCCCATCTGGTATTGCCTTTTATAATGGGCTAAGGCCCAATTGATACTGGAACTGTGGTAGGGTAAACTTTTTAATTCTTTTACATGACTGACTGTTTGTATTTGTAGTAGGGGATTACACACTGAGTTTTCATAAAACTCACCCCGTTTATTAACTGTGTAGGTAATCCCCAGCCTTAGATGGATCAGAGCTACGAGGGACTCGGAGAAGGCCACACACTGCTTATGCTTTATTTTTTGATTATTTACTCTCAAATACTTTATTTTGGGTTTGGTTTGTAATAAGGCCTTTTATAATTTCTGGATTTTTATTTTAAGGTTTTTATTTACTTTGAATTATATCTGCTAGAGGTGAATCACGGTTTTCTAAAATGTTAACTGTTTTCGAACACTACGTCTTCCGCAACTAATTAAATTGAGCTTCTGCAACAAAGAAGGTTTTAAAGGTAATAATGTTTTTTTTTTAAAGGGATTAACTTTTAGTTGACCACGTTTTGAAAATAAACAAATACAAGTTTTAGTTGGCAACAAGTTTTAAATAAGAAGGGTTTCATTGAAAACATATTTTCGAAAAACACTTCAATATGACACGCTGGACTTGGGTCTAACTTCTAAGCCAGGTATGCCCTCATTTTCGAGATTTTTCGAGATTTTTGCGATTTGGTATAAACATGAGATTTTGTTGTTTGGGTATGTAATTTATTGTACCGCCCCAAACTTGGCCTAGACATTATGGCCATGTTTGGTGTGCTACATCACCTAAACTATCCTACACCACCTATTTAAATACACCACCTATTAAACTAAGTCCGTTGTTGAGTTTTGAAAAGCAACGCTTGGTTTGGAAATTCCTGGTTTAATAGTTATTCGATTTAATCACTACTCCATTTGTTAGACGATTCATTTTAATTTTATTTTCTTACTTATCCTCTTGAAATAACAGGTTGGTTAAGAAAACGTTCATTTTTAATTTCCGAAAACATGTGTGTTATTTGTAATTGAAGTAAAGCAATTGAAAATCCCAAATAAAACAGTTATAGTGGCCTTATTACAACCCATAACAAATTTAAAAGTAGAAACCGATATTTAAAAATATAAAGTAGTAAAAGTAATTTTAAAATCGTGCTCAGTCCTCGTGGCCACTCTGAATCCCTCCCAGCATCCAAGTCACGAACTAAAGCTCACCTGCAAGGATGGAAAGGAAAGGGTGAGTTTGGAAAACTCAGTGTGTGAAAAACCCATCCAAAGCCCAAAATGGCTCGAGCCCACTGGGCCTAAGCTCTAACCAGTCTCAGTCAGATACTGGGCCGAAGCCCTATTCAGATTACAGATACTGGGCCAAAGCCCTATAACAGATACTGGACCGAAGCCCTATTCAGATAACAGTCTGGCCCATAGGCCCATAACAGTACAGTACAGTACAGTATAACAGTATGAATGCAACCCAATTGGGGAGACTACTCAACCCACCAACCGCTACACACCACTCGTACCAGCCAACACACCATGTGGGGAATAACTCGACCCACCCAGCCCACACACCACAGTTGCAGCATGGCTGCTCAGATGAACAGTATATGAGGCAAAGCCCCTTTCAGAAACAATACGACGCATAGCCCCTTTTAGTAACGTGGCAGTGCCACTCACACTTCCTCCAATAATAAACCCATCCCATGCATCAAACATACATACATCATGGTATACAGTAACAAATACAATCATGTCATCAGTACAGTCGATTCTAGCCCTAAGGGTATAATGGTAATTTTCTACCTAGGGGCAAGTCAGTAATTCCTCACCCTAAGGGTATTTTAGTGATTTTGCTATCTTAGTACAGTTTTTATGACTATTACAGCCTTTACTATTTTAGTGGTCGTTACAGAATCTCATTTAACCCAATTTATCAATTTTAGCCTTTAGGCCCTAAAACCGCTAGTGGGCCATACCATACCAATTAGCCTATTAGGCCCACTTAAGCCTTAATTCTTTAATCCATTACTCGTTTTAACAGTTTTTAATGCTATAGTCCATATTATTACCATTAAATCTATTCTTATCCCAAATGGGCCCAAAAGCCCATTGGGCCCATATTCGGCCCACCAAGGCCCAACTTACCGTAGCGCCCAAACTTTCGTGGTTAGTTCTCCTTTCAGTGCCGATTTCAAATCCAACGTTTTCCTACCAACTTGAGAGCGTTCGCACGCTCACAAGCCCTCGAAATGGCAGATCTTCGGTATTTCAGCTTTTTGGCATTTGCCAAATTGAACAATGAAGGGGTTCAGAACACACACCTAATTTGTAGTTCTATCAACGAAATCTTCCACATGCTTATTCCTACAATGATCACCTAAACAGATCAGATCATACTAATACTTAAATCTGAATTGAAACTCACACAATCCCACTTACATATTCGGCCATCACCCTTAATGGCCAAGAACACTTACCTTGTCGACTTTGATCTCTTTAATGCCTAGATCTGGTTGCACCGATAGTTCAACCCTTGTCAGCAGTCTCTAAGTCACACTAACACCAAAGAAATCAATTATTATAACCCCTAAGAGTCTTAGAGCCCAAACGACAACCTCCCTAAGCCTCTAGGGACTTCGGCATATCCATAACATGAAGTAATGTACAGATCTGAGGTGTTAAGCACTTACCAACAATTTCTCTTCGATTCCTATGCAGATCTGATGTAAATCTAACCCTTAAACATTAGTAGAACCCTTATCTCTGAGATCTAAAATTTTCGGCTATCTCCCTAAACTAATGGTGATTTCGACTTTTAGAATGGTAAGGAAGAAGATGATTCAGTGTGGGGAGTTTAGTATAGGTGTTGACGACAGGGATTTAGAGTGTAGAAGGAGTGAGATTTGGCCAAAAGAACGAGAGAAAATTGATTGGTTTAGAGAATTTGGCACAAAGGTGAGTTTTATTTCGGGATTTCGGCACTTCTGGCAATCTGCTATGGTTGTTTTTGAAGGGATGAAATCGAAAGAAAGAGTAGATCTGAGTAGAAAGGATGTTCGGCTAAGGAGAAGATCAACAGGGTGAAAAGAAAAGAGGAAAAATGATGATAGAGGAGAAGAAGATTAAGAAATCGGCTAGATGCTCTTAGAGAAGCAAGTTTCGGCTTTTTGACTGAAAAGAGAAAAATAACTCCTAAGGTGGCTAACCCTAATTGTCATTACAGAAAATAGAAAAAGATGTAACCCTAATATCACACTTGAACAATCGGCCCAAGCCCTTGAAGCCCTTGCCGAATTCTCACTTAAGTTGGTCACATACCCGGCACATGTCTAAAATTTAAAAAGAACACTACGCTTACCTTACAACTCGAACCTTTGTCCTTGAATACCCACTTAGGCGCCACTTTTTTAGGAACCTAGTGGTGCCACCTTGCCACTTTACCAAAGCTCTCTTTGTGACATGATTTACCCGGTTTTTCTTAGAGGCCTACTTCACCAAGTCCCCTTTCACTTGAAAATCCAACTTGATATTTTACCGGATTTTAACTTAAGCTTGGGCCTTCTAAAGGCCCACTATCACATTTAAACACATTTTCAGCCTTCAGAACACCAAAATTTATAAGACTTCACTAAAATTCACAAAACTCGAAAAATCCCGAAAATCAGGGCGTTACAACTCTACCCCCTTAAAGAAATTTCAGCCTCAAAATTTACCTGATCCAAATAATTGAGGGTACTGTTGACGCATCGCTTCTTCTGGCTCCCATGTAGCTTCTTCTCTACCATGGTTACGCAATGGCACCTTTACCAATGAAATTGTCTTCTTTCTCAAGACTTTGACTTCACGATCCAAGATTTGCACAGGTTCCTCCTCGAAGGTCAAATCAGCATTTTCTGCAATCTCCTCCATCGGTACAATATGCGAAGGATCCGACCGATATCGTCTTAACATAGATACGCAAAAAACGTCGTGAATACGATCCAACCCTGCTGGCAACGCTAACTGATATGCTACTAGCCTAATCTGCTTGAGAATCTGATAAGGCCCAATAAATCGCGGACTTAACTTGCCCTTTTTACCAAACCTCAAGATCTTTTTCCATGGTGAAACCTTTAGAAATACCATATCTCTAACAGCAAACTCAATTTCCTTGTGCTTATGGTCAGCATAAGACTTCTGTCGATCAGACGCTTCCTTTAATCGATTTCGAATCAGCCTAACCTTTCTTTTAGTATCAGCTATCAATTCTGGTCTAAGAACTTGACGTTCCCCTAACTCCGTCCAACATGTAGGAGTACGACATCTTTGCCTATAAATTGCCTTATATGAAGCCATCTCAATACTCGCTTGATAACTGTTGTTGTATGCAAATTTCGCCAATGATAAATAATCTTCCCAACTACCACGAAAGTTGATAACACAACCTCTTAACATGTCTTCCAACACTTGAATGACCCTTTCAGACTGACCGTCTGTCTGAGGGTGAAATGCAGTACTGAAGTCCAATCACGTACCTAACACCTCATGCAACTTCTTCCAGAATTGAGATGTAAATCTAGGATCTCGATCAGAAATTATCGAAACTGGCACCTCATGCAAACACACTATCTCTGCTACATACAGCTTGGCCAACTTCTGAAGTGTGTAATCGGTTCTAACCGGTATAAAATGAGCAGACTTCATCAATCTATCCACGACTACCCAAACAGAGTCTTTCTTCGAAGGTGTCAAAGGCAACTCACTCACAAAATCCATCGTTACTCTTTCCCATTTCCACTGCGAAATCTTCACTGGCTGCAACAATCCAGAAGGCAATTGGTGCTCAGCTTTAACTTGCTGACACGTCAGACATTTCCCAATGTACTCAGTCACCTCTTGCTTAAGTCTGGGCCACTAATAAACCTCTCGCAAATCTTTATACAACTTATTACCTCCAGGGTGCATAGCACAAGGTCCACCATAAGCCTCCCCCAAAATCAACTGCCTTAAATCAGAGTCCTTAGGAACATAAATTGTCCCACGAAAACAAAGAACCCCATTAGAATTCAGTCTAAAATCCTCACTCTCACCATTCTTGACTTGCTGAAATCGAGGAATCAACGAATCATCCTTCAACTGCAACTCTTTGATTCTCTCAGTCCAAGTCGGTCTTACTTGCAACTCTGCTAGCAAGCTCCCATCATCATACAAACTTAAATGAGCAAACATGGCCTTTAACTCAGCAACGGTCCTTCGACTCAGTGCATCAACCACTACATTAGCCTTGCTAGGGTGGTATTCAATCGAACAGTCATAGTCCTTAAGCAACTCTATCTATCTTCGTTGCCTAAGATTCAACTCCTTCTGAGTTAACAGATATTTGAGCCTTTTATGGTCAGTGTATATAATACACTTTTCCCCATAAAGGTAGTGTCTCCAGATTTTTAATGCAAATACCACGGCTGCCAACTCCAAATCATGCATAGGGTAATTCACCTCGTGTGGCTTAAGCTACTACAAAGCATAAGCAACCACCTTACCCTCTTGCATCAGCACACAACCTAATCCCACATGCGAAGCATCGCTATAAACCGTAAAGTCCTTCCCAGATTTTGACTGAATCAACACTGGCACCTCAGTCAACACCTTTTTCAGCTTGTCAAAAGCTTCTTGCTTCCTCTCAGTCCAAATAAAGGCTACTCCATTCCTTAACAATTTCGTTAACGGAGCCGTGATGAGAGAAAACCCCTCAACAAACCTTCTATAATAGCCTGCCAAACCCAGAAAACTACGAATTTCTGATACTGACCTTGGTGGCTTCCAGTCCGAGACTGCCTCAATCTTGCGAGGATCCACCCTAATTCTCTTAGCGGAAATAACATGCCCCAGAAAAGTCACTTCTCGCAGCCAAAATTCACACTTACTAAATTTCGCATACAGTTGCTTTTCTCTCAGAATTTGTAGGACAATTCGAAGATACTCATCGTGCTTTTCTTCTGTCTCTGAATACACCAATATATCGTCAATAAAGACGACCACGAATCGATCCAAGTACAACTAGAATACTCGATTCATTAAATCCATAAAAGCTGCCGGTGCATTCGTCAATCCAAAGGGCGTAACTCGTAGTGACATAATGAGTTCTGAATGCCGTCTTATACACATCCACCTCCTTTACCCTTAGCTGATGGTATCCAGATTGAAGGTCGATCTTGGAAAATACTGAAACTCCCTTAAGCTGGTCAAATAGATAGTCGATTCTCGGCAGAGGATACTTATTCTTTATCGTTAGTTTGTTCAACTGGCGATAATCAATGCACATACGCATTGTTCCATCCTTCTTTTTCACAAACAGCACCGATGCTCCCCACGGAGACACACTCGGTCTAATGAAGCCCCTATCTAACAACTCTTGAATCTGGGCTTTCAATTCCACTAGCTCCTTTGGTGCCATTCTGTAAGGCGCAATGGACACTGGAGCTGTTCCAGGCAACAGATCGATCCCAAATTCAACTTCTCGGTTAGGAGGTAATCCAGGAAGCTCCTCAGGAAATACATCTTGAAATTCATTAACAGTCCTCACTATCTCCACTGTCACCCCTTCGGGTTCAGTTTGACTTACGAACGCCAAGTATGCTTCACAACCTTTGCGCATCAACTTTTCAGCCCTTAAGGCAGAAACCATATTGGACAAATAGTCCCTACATTCACCAATAACCATCACCTCTTTGCCTTCGGTTGTTCTCAATACCATTCTTTTGGCCGCGCAATCCAGCGTTGCCTTGTGCTTGGTTAACCAGTCCATGCCCAAAATCAAGTCAAATTCTCCAAAAGGTAGCTCCATTAAATCTCCAGTAAAGATCTTACCCTGACTCTCTAAAGGAACTTCCCTAAATAGTTTGTCTACTTTAATAGAGTGACCTAAAGGACTAACTACTGTGACCCCACTCACAGTCTCCACAGAATGCACACCCAACGACCTAGAAATTTCACAAGCAACATACTAATGCATCGAATCCACATCAGTTAGAGCAGTATATGGTGTATGAGATATTAAGAACGTACCAGTTATAACATCAGGTACATCACCCTCCTCGCGACGGCGAGCAGCATACACTAAGGCTGGCTGACGAGCCTCAACATTACCAGCACCCCTGCCAGGTGCTCTACGACCACGTCCATTACCATTGCCTCCTCTACCTTGACCACGGCCCCTTGGCGGTGGCAGTCCTCCTCGCGCAGGCTGAGCAACCCTCTGATCAACAGCTTGAGCCTGAGCTGGCTTCTGTGGGCAGTCCTTAACTGGATGATCCTTAGACCCACAATGAAAACAAGCTCTACTGCGTTTCCAGCATTCTCCTCGATGAACTCTGCCACAGTCTCCACAAGCCTGTGGTCTAGCAACATTCACTGGCACAGCTCGTATTGGTTCTTCTACTCTAGCCCTCTTAAAATTCTGGTTTGCAGCTCCTGATGTTCCAGAATCTCTCTTAAAATGGTTGCGATCCCTATCGCGATTATGCCTTTCAGTTTGCTTCACTTCCTCGGCTATCTTAGCCTTTTCCACCAGTGCAGCAAAGTCGCACTCCCTCTGCGGCGCTATCAATACTCTCAGCTCATTTCTGAGGCCATCCTCAAACCGAACACTGCGCTTATACTCGGTGGAAACAATGCCACTAGCATACCGGCATAATCGCAGAAATTTTGCCTCATATTCAGCCACAGTCTTACTACCCTGGGTCAGGTTCAAAAATTCCTTCCTTCGTGCGTCCACATAACTAGCCCTAACATATTTCGCCTTGAAAGACTGCTTGAACAATTCCCAGGTTACCCTCTCAGCTGGGGTACCCTCTCTCACGGTGATCCACCATTGATACGCCTCATCCCTCAGCAACGATACCACTCTTTTTAACTTCTGCTCCACTTAGCAGTCCAAGTCATCCATAATTCACTCCGTGGCTTCCAGCTAGTACTCAGCCACATTCGGGGCCACTCCAGATATGCCCCTAAAAACTTCCGCTCTATTGGCTCGGAGTCGCTCAGAAATGGACCCCCATTCATGGCCCCGACATTGGCTCCAGCCACCCTTTCTAGAACTCTCAGCATGGCCTGGGACAGAGCGTCGTCCCCTACGGCCTGATCGTATGGCCTATTATCCTTAACCGGTGGTCGTGCCTCTCTAGCTGGCATATGCTCAGAAGACGACGATCTAGCTTGAGCACTAACTCGGCCTCGTCCACGACCTCGCCCACGAGCAACTCTTGTACTCATATCGATTATCTGATTTACGGATTTTATGACATCAGTTAATGTTTCAGTTGTTTATTACAGAATATCTTATGAACGGATAAAGTTTCAGAGTTATTTTTGTGCGATCGTAGCCTAGCTACTGTATCAGTTTCCTAGGGTTTAGTTTACCCTACAGTCTCAGTTTTATAGCCTTAATACTACCTTACCTATAGTATTATATCTAAGGCTCAGTACAAACTACAGTTTTATTTTTAGTACAGTACAGAATTTAAGGCAGGAAATACTTACAACTTGGTGCCGGGGATTCAGTGTGCCACCTTTTGAAGTACTAGATTCTAGAAAATTCATAAAATTTAAGATATTTACAAAAAAACAATTCTTTAAACATATTTTAGGAAAGACAAGTTGGAAAAAAAATCACTTTGAAAACAAAAATTCTTCCAGAAAATTCGATTTCCTAAAAATACCTTTCATAGGCTTAAAAATTTTGAAAACCCTTTTTGGACCCGATCCACAGCCGAGTTGTTGCAACCTGGCTCTCATACCACTAAATGTATCACCCCAAACCTGGCCCAGACGTTATGGCCATGTTTGGTGTGCTACATCACCTAAACTATCCTACACCACCTATTTAATTAAGTCCGTTGTTGAGTTTTGAAAAGCAATGCTTGGTTTGGAAATTCCCGGTTTAATAGTTATTCGATTTAATCACTACTCCATTTGTTAGACGATTCATTTTAATTTTATTTTCTTACTTAGCCTTTTGAAATAACAAGTTGGTTAAGCAAACGTTCATTTTTAATTTCTGAAAACATGTGTGTTATTTGTAATTGAAGTAAAGCAATTGAAAATCCCAAATAAAACAGTTATAGTGGCCTTATTACAACCCATAACAAATTTAAAAGTAGAAACCGATATTTAAAAATATAAAGTAGTAAAACTAATTTTAAAACCGTGCTCAGTCCTCGTGGCCACTCTGAATCCCTCCAAGCATCCAAGTCACGAACTAAGGCTCACCTGTAAGGATGGAAAGGAAAGGGTGAGTTTGGAAAACTTAGTGTGTGAAAAACCCATCCAAAGCCCAAAATGGCTCGAGCGCACTAGGCCTAAGCCCTAGCCAGTCTCAGTCAGATACTAGGCCAAAGCCCTATTCAGATTACAAATACTGGGTAAAGCCCTATAACAGATACTGGGCCGAAGCCCTATTTAGATAACAGTCTGGCCCAAAGGCCCATAACAGTACAGTACAGTATAACAGTATGAATGCAACCCAATTAGGGAGACTACTCAACCCACCAACCGCTACACACCACCCGTACCAGCCAACACACCATGTGGGGAATAACTCGACCCACCCAGCCCACACACCACAGTTGCAGCATGGCTGCTCAGATAAACAGTATACGAGGTAAAGCTCCTTTCAGAAACAGTACGAGGCATAGCCCCTTTCAGTAACGTGGCAGTGCCACTCACACTTCCTCTAATAATAAACCCATCCCATACATCAAACATACATACATCATGGTATATAGTAACAAATACAGTCATGTCATCAGTACAGTCGATTCTAGCCCTAAGGGTATAATGGTAATTTTTTAACTAGGGGCAAATCAGTAATTCCTCACCCTAAGGGTATTTCAGTGATTTTGCTATCTTAGTACAGTTTTTATGACAATTACAGCCTTTACTATATTAGTGGTCATTACAGAATCTAATTTAACCCAATTTATCAGTTTTAGCCTTTAGGCCCTAAAACCCCTAGTGGGCCATACCATACCAATTAGCCCATTAGGCCCACTTAAGCCTTAATTCTTTTCTCCATTACTCGTTTTAACAGTTTTTACGACTATAGTACATATTATTACCATTAAATCTATTCTTATCCCAAATGGGCCCAAAAGCCCATTGGGCCCATATTTGGCCCATCGAGACCCAACTTACCGTAGCGTCCAAAATTTTATGGTTAGCTCTCCTTTTAGTGCCGATTTCAAATCCTACATTTTCCTACCAACTTGAGAGCGTTCGCACGCTCACAAGCCCTCGAAATGCCAGATCTTCAGTATTTCAGCTTTTCGGCATTTGCCAAATTGAACAATGAAGGGGTCCAGAACACACACCTGATTTGTAGTTCTATCAACGAAATCCTCCACGTGCTTATTCCTACAACGATCACCTAAATAGATCAGATCATACTAATACTTAAATCTAAATCGAAACTCACACAATCCCACTTACATATTCGGCCATCACCCTTAATGGCTAAGAACACTTATCTTGTCAACTTTGATCCCCTTAATGCCTAGATCTGGTTGCACCGATAGTTCAACCCTTCTCAGCAGTCTCCAAGTCACACTAACACCAAAAAAATCAATTATTATAATCCCCTTAGAGTCTTCGAGCCCAAACGACAACCTCCCTAAGCCTCTAGGGACTTCGGCATATCCATAACATGAAGTAATGTACATATCTGAGGTGTTAAGCACTTACCAATGATTTCTCTTCGATTCCTATGTAGATCTGATGTAAATCTGACCCTTAAATGTTAGTAGAACCCTTATCTTTGAGATCTAAAATTTTTGGCTATCTCTCTAAACTAATGGTGATTTCGGCTTTTAGAATGGTAAGGAAGAAGATGATTCGGTATGGGGAGTGTAGTATAGGTGTTGTAGACAAGGATTTAGAGTGTAGAAGGAGTGAGATTTGGCCAAAAGAACGAAAGAAAATTGAGAAATCTTGGTTTAGAGAATTCGGCACAAAGGTGAGTTTTATTTCGGGATTTCGGCACTTCTGGCAATCGACTATGGTTGTTTTTGAAGGGATGAAATCGAAAGAAAGAGTAGATCTGAGTAGAAAGGATGTTCAGCTAAGGAAAAGATCAACAGGGTGAAAAGAAAAGAGGAAAAACGATGGTAGAGGAGAAGAAGGTGAAGAAATCGGCTAGATGTTCTTAGAGAGGCAAGTTTCGGCTTTTTGACTGAAAAGAGAAAGATAACTCCTAAGGTGGCTAACCCTAATTATCATGACAGAAAATAGAAAAAGATGTAACCCTAATATCACACTTGAACAAGTGGCCCAAGCCCCTGAAGCCCTTGCCGAATTCTCACTTAAGTTGGTCACATGCCCGGCACATGTCTAAAAATTAAAAAGAACACTATGCTTACCTTACAACTCAAACCCTTGTCCTTGAATATCCACTTAGGCGCCACTCTTTTAGGAACCTAGTGGCACCACCTTGCCACTTTACCAAAGCTCTCTTTTTGACATGATTTACCTGGTTTTTCCTAAAGGTCTACTTCACCAAGTCCCCTTTCACTTGAAAATCTAACTTGATATTTTACCGGATTTTAACTTAAGCTTAGGCCTTCTAAAGGCCCACTATCACATTAAAACACATTTTCAACCTTCAGAACACCAAAATTTATAAGACTTCACTAAAATTCACAAAACTCGAAAAATCTTGAAAATCAGGGCATTACATTTATGCTTTGAGTGTGTTAGTGGGCCTTTAGAAGGCCCAAGCCTAAATTAAAATCCGGTAGAATTATTGAATTTTAAACTTAAAGAGAAGGGGACTTGAGTAAGTGGGCTTTTAAGAAAAAGTGAGTAATTTAAGAAACATGTGAGCCCTTAGTAAATTGGCAATGTGGTGCCACTTAAAGCCTAAGAAAGTGGCATGTGGGAGCTAGGCAAGGGCCAAGGTTCAAGTCTCAAGGTAAGCAGTGTGGTATTTTATTTTTACTGTATGTGCAAGTCATGTGATGGATTTCAAGTGGAACTCTGTTGGAAAGAGTTTGAGATGCTCATGGGATTGAATCAAGCAGGATAAGGGAGAGAAATTTTAGGAATTTTGAATGGGAGCTAGTGGTGGCCGATTGTAGGAGTCTTGGAGAGCATTTTCGACAAATGAGGCTTTAGTGTACTGATTGCTTGGAGTGTGGCCTTTCGGATTGTTCTGACCTCTTTTCTTTCTTGTCGAACTAGTATAGTACCACTTAGGGTTCTCTACTCTTGTTCTATTATTCTCCTTTAGTTCTAAAAAGCCAAAAATGAAAACATTGTTCTTCTTTTGTGCCAACTTGTGCAAAGAACCAAATTGTCATCTCTTTTCTTTCCTTCAAACTGAATCTATTATCTATTTCCTCACCTCTCTTCTTTCATCTTCTTTCTCTTCTATTTTCACCTAAGCCAAACCTGCTCCTTTCTTTTCTTCTCCCTTCTCAAAGCCTAGTAGTCGACTTCCATAAAAGCAGAAACCCGAAACGGGTGATTGCCTATTTCACCTTGACCAAAACCTCTCCCCATTGCTAATTCTTTTCAAGAAGCCGAACCTCAAATCTCTCATATCTTTCTCTACCGATTGTTGCTTCACTTTGTGAACTTCTCTTCATCTATTCTTCTTTTAAACCAAAATAGACATACTCTAGGATAGATCCAAAAGCCGAAATCACTTAGATTCGTTCTCTGCTCGTGTCTTGGGGTAGATCTACATCAGATCTAGATTAGAAGGGTGATTTGGGTTAATTCTTTGGCGAGAAGATCTACGGTGAGTTATCAAAAACCCTTTCCATTCGTTATTTCGGGATTTAAGAAAGCTGAAAGTCCCTAAACATTGTAGGGAGTCTGTCGATTATGGTGAAGAGTGATGCTAGTCTTTCTAATCGGTTTTATGCGTATTAGTTCACGAAAGGGGTGATCTAGCAAGGAGCGTAGGAGGCTAGGATCATTGGAGCGATTAGATCTAGATCTAGTCACTACTTTCGGCAAGGTATGTATTCAAGTGATTAATGGGTGATTGCCGATTGTGTATGGGGCAAGGTGATGATAGTTTTGGTTAGATGTTAGATTAACAATATATTTTCAAACGATTGTAGGAAGAATCGCGTGGGAGATCTCATCGTAGTATATCACAAATCAGGTGTGTAAACAAACACCCACTAGTTGACTAAATCGGTAAAAGCTGAAAAGCTGAAATTCAAAAATTCTGGCATTTCGTGGGCTTTTGAGCATGCGAGCGCTCATGGGCTGGTTGACTCGGTAAAAACTGCAATCGCTAAAGGTAAGGTTAATGTGTGCGCAATTTCGTGCACCTCAGTAAATTTGGGCCTCGAGGGGCTAAATTTGGGCCAAATGGGCTTATGTGCCCATATGGGTAAAAATGAGCAGTAAGCATATTTTGATAAACTGATTGATAAAACTGTTAAATCGGACTTAAAATTTGGGCTTTGTGGGCTAGAATAGTTAATGGACACCGTAGGGCCCATTAAGGGTTTTAGGGCCCATTAGCTCTAGAGTTGGTAAATGGGCTAGATAAGTCACTTAGATGAAAATGGACTGTTAACAAGTGTAATAAGCATAAAAACCCTAAAAACTGGTATATTCACTGAAATACCCCTTAAGGGAGAAAAATTACTAATTTACCCCTAGGTGCAAAATGACCATTATACCTCTAGGGTTAAATTGACTGAAATGCATGCTATGTTTCATCTGTTCATTGCATGCCATGACATGTTATTTTGTTGCATGGGTTTGGGTTTTGATGGGGGAAGTGTTAAGTGGCAATGCCATGTTACTGATAGGGGCTTTGCCTCGTTTTATTAATAGTGGCTTGGCCACATTATCTGATTAAACAGCTATGCTGTGACTGTGGTGTGTAGGGCTGGGTGGGTTGAGTTATTCCCCACATGGTGTGTAGGGCTGGATTTGGGCTAGGCTTTTGCATACATGCATAATTTTCCATTCTGTTACTATAATGGGCCTATGGGCTGCACTGATTACTAAATAGGGCTAAGGCACAATTAATACTATTTACTAAATAGGACTAAGGTCCAGTTAATACTGTACCTAGATAGGGCTTAGGCCCAGTAAGCTTGAACTGGTTTAGGCTCTGGTTGGGTTTACTTTACACACTAAGTTTTCCAAACTCACCCCTTCCCTTCCATCTATGCAGGTGAGCCCTAAGCTAGTGGACTTGGAGTTGGAGGGATTCGGAGTGGCCACGTGGACTACAGTTGGTTAATTTACTTTAAGTAATTCATTTTTCAGAATTTCACTTAAATTATTTTCATTTTGGTTTTGGGTTTGTAATAAGGCCGCTTTTAAGTATTTTTAGTTTGGGTTTTTATTTCTTTATTTATAGTTTGATTGAAATGGGTAGATTAAGGTTGTGCAGGTTTTCCTTAAAATTAACCAACGTTTTCAAAACAAATCACTCGTAACAAATGAATAACAAAAAGACGAGCAAGATCTTGTAATAGAATAACTTTAAACTGGTAGTAGATAGGATGTTCACAAGCTAAACTTGGATTTTCTCTGCAAACTTCAATAACGGTTTGTAAAACTCACCGTAATCATAATAGCTAAAGAACATGTCTCAATATGTCATTGATGGTCATTTTTTGTCATTCGAAATCAAGGTAAGTTCGTGTAATTAAAATAGAGTATTTATATATCCTAAATTGAAATGTTTGTATATGGATTGTGTAATTAAGATATATGATTGTTGAATGCCTAATCGATGAAGTATAAAGAATACCAAGTTCAGTTTGAACCTTAGGAATTCGTAGGAAACAAATGACATGTCATTGGGGTTACTGATTTGGTTAAGACCCTACATGTGTTGCGAACTCACTATAGCTTGTATGAGCTTACCGATTTGCAGCTCGTAAGAGCTTACCGATTCTCAGCTCGTATAAGCTGATCGTTTTTTCAGCTCGGAGGAGCTTACCGTTTATAGTTTGAAAGAGCATACATATACAGGAATTGAGGGATTACCATTCATTACACTTAGTGTGTACTACCTGTATATCTAATGACATTCTAAGTGGTTCAACGGGCACAGTTTTGTTACAGATTATATGAGTTCATTATGATCTAGCACAAATGATACATGAGTTATATGAAAATGAGATTATATGATATATTGAAGTATGAAATGGAAGATATATGTGCATGAAGTTTGCTTAATTATTGTGTTCATCCATGTTATTTAATTGTTATATGTGCTTTACATGACTAACATATTGGTGAATATATGTGCTTAGGCATTTGATCAAATTGAGTGGGATATACTATGTTTACTTATCTAATTTGTGATTATGTGGTAAGTTGAATTCTAAATTATGCGAACTTGCTAAGCTTAATTGCTTTCTCTGTTTCTTTTTCTATGTTTTATAGTGATTTGGAAGCTCGCTCAGATTGGATGTTTTTGGAGAACTCATCACACTATCTATTGGCTGTTTTGGTACTTTTGATTAATGTATTTTGGTTATATGGCATGTATAGGTCATTTGGCTAATGAAAGCCTATGTGTTTTGGTTATGTAAATAATCATTTGATTTGGCTTGTTTTGGTATATATTGGCTTGTATATATATGTGTAGTTAGCATTATTTTGTATGATTTATGATTGCCATGGGAATGCTGTAAGAGTATGCCCAAAGATCAATCACGAGATGGTTGTAATAACATACTTGATTTATCATGTTTATTAATATAAGGCGTTGCCATTATTATTTCAGTTTCTTTTCTATGTGCATAAATAAACTGTTTTATAATAATGTCCTGAGAATAATATGATTATTCTTAAAAGATCCTTAGTCAAGTATTATTGTTGGCTAGGACAACAATAATGCATTAAGACTAACATGTAGTTGATTGATGATAAAGAGTTGTCATTGATATGGAGTGTCAGAATCAATACATGAATATGTGTGTTAGAGAACAACATATTGGACTGACCCGCTATGAGTATGTTTCTTGGATTATTATGTAATTGTCACAACATTACTCATAGTGATTAATATGTAAATGATCCTCATACTTGAGCTCATCATTATCCGAACATTGTGAGTTGTATATTTTGATATAGTCAAACAAACACTGTAACTGGTTGTTCTATAAAGACTGATGTTGGATATACCACAATCTATGTAGAGGGATATGGTTGATCAATATAGGATAAGTCCCTCCTACATAATGGGAGTAATATCTCAGGCCACTTGATTGAGTGAGACTAGGAATGCATGGCCATGCCCAAATAAGTTTATATGAGATGTCATACTTATTTGTGTATCATAGTCTACTCAAGGTATCAAGAAACATGGGATGGACTATGCAAGTGTGACTATTCCATGACTTGTGTCCATTCCAGAGATAAAGGACTTAAGGATTAATGCATGAAAGGTTAATCACAAGAAAATGTTATGTCGAATCAAGACTTCTTAGAACTTAGGTAGCAATGGTGCATTACTAGATGCCACTCATTGTTTGTAATATTAGAATCGTTCTAGTATTACTGCTAACGTTACAAGAACCTACAGGGTCACACCCTAAAATGAACAGAATAGAACATAGTTGGTATTGTGTTTGGTTGTCACATCAATTAAATTAATTGTAGAATTAATTTAATTAGGCAATCAAATATCAAACATATTATATGTACAAGGAGGTTGTACACATAAGGAGAACATAATTCTATTAATATATGAATTTGGTTCGTATATAAATTTAAATAAATATAGTTAACCGAAATATTTACTATAATTAATGTAATTATAATTTTCGGTTAAAACATTATTATATTTATTTATTATGATTATTATGTTCGAATTAAAACTTAATGAATTAAGAATTCATTATATACATACCAATTAGGAAGGGGTTTATATATATAGAAAGGGAGGAAAAAACCCTAAAAAGAGAATAAATATAAAACCCCATTTTTTGCTACAAGGTCTAGCAGCCGTCAAAGCAAAAATACCTCTAAAAATAGTTCTGGGGATTTCTCTCGTTCATTGTCAACTGGGTGGATCGAGTGAAGGCAGGGATTATAAGGATTGCGGCTTGGATTTGATAGCACAACAGTATTCTCGTAGCTGAGGATTCGCTATCTACTCAGATTGAAGTTTCAGTAATTTTGAAACCTTTTATCTCCCCAATTAGTTTCTTACACATGGATCCATGGTTTGGATCATCGGAATAATTTTTTTTCGTTGCGCCTTGGAGGCACAGGCGTTCCAACAAATGCCTTGCTTGTGGAAGTGTATTTTGGCACTAAATGGTTGGAATTAAGATGAGTATTTATGTTAAGTTTTAGGTACAAGGTTTCATATATGTATTTATCTGTATAGGTAGACTTTGGAAGTATGTTTGGTATGTTTTTAATTAGCCAATTGAGATGCCTAGAAACATTATAGTTGTTAGTAATGACATTGCATGATTTAGGCTTGATTGTGGTTGGTTTGTATGCCTATTGATGATATATTCATATGCTATTTGAAATGTTTAGGTTAATGCAAATTTGGGTGAGAAATAAGGCTTGGAACATAGCCTATTTTTTTGTCCGCACGGGTAGAGACACGGGCATGTGTCTCAGCCGTGTGTCACACACGACCAGCTAGCACGGCTGTGTGTCCCCTAGGATTTCTAATGAAAGCAAGCCAGTGAGTTATATGGGCTAGTCACACGGGCGTGTGGTAGGCTGTGTGACCCAAGTCAGTGAGTTACACGGGGTCAGACATGGGCTGGGACATGGCCATGTGATTTTATTTCGAATGCCCACACAACCTGAGATGTGGGCGTGTCTCTTGGTCTTGTGAGACACATGGCCTGGCTACACGGGCGTGCTTCCCCTGTACTTTGAAAATTTTCAATGTTTTCCTAAAATTTTCTTGAGTTCTCAATTTAGTCCCGAATTGTTTTTAATGCTTGTTTTGGGCCTCGATGGCTCATGTTAAGGATTATATGATTGAATTTGAATGACTATTGCTTAGATATGAGAAGTGATCATGAAATTGTATGATTGTTTAAGTGATAAGTCCAGTAATGCTCCGTAACCCTATTCCGGTGATGGATACGGGTTAGGGGTGTTACAAAAAGCCTCTATGACTATCTTTAGAAAGGGATGCCTTCCTAGGGAAATATGAAGAATGGCTATCGTGATGAATGTCCGAGGACTATGCCATCGGGCAGACTCTAAAAGAATGGCAAACCTTGTATAATTTCAAAAGGATAAATATAAAGGCTAATTTGTGTGTTAAAGTACATAACAAGGTAAAGACATGTGTAAAAGGTATGTGCGGAGAGTGTTCTAACGTAAAGGATAATTTGAATAAAGTCTAAATTGAGTAATGGACATAGCCTACCCCACACAAAGAAGTGATAATATCAGTAAGTGAGGAATAAAATCCATAAGTCTGTTAGTAGGGTAAACAAAGTGATTCTGTAGTATGTAAAGGTAAGAGTTGAGAAAGTATATAGAAGGTGAAAAGATGTTATGTAAAGCGCGTGTAAGAAAAGGAAAATGGTGCTGAAAAAAGAAAGATAGTGGTCTTAGTAATGTACTTGCCAAAGAAAGAAGAATGATCAAGGAGTGTCTAAGGATGGGCAACATAGCCTATTTGGCGTGGAATAAATGAAAAAGGTATTATGATGTTTAGCTCATTAAGTTCTTATGAACTTACAAAGAATATTTTCTATTTCAGGTTATAAAAGATGACAGGCTGAGGGATAATGCTAGGGCTATGCCAAGGAAGCGGCGCGTTAGGTTGTTATGCATACGAAGGAAGATAAATGGCGTGTCAAATTTAGTGCAAGAGTCATATAAATCAATGTTCAATATGTTTATAGATAAAGTCTGCACATAGTTCAATAAGTAGTATTCCAATATGTAGACATTAGACTAAGATAGAAAGTGTGAAAGTAGAAATGTCTATAATGTTAGTGTTATGTAAAGGTGATTGTACAAAATATGCCATAATAGGTTTTGTTACACCTATAGATATAACTTTGTACATAGGCGAAATATAAAGAAAAGTTTACATAGACAAATAATATGGAAATTTTTAGTTTACATCTGTTTAAGGAAGTAACACTAGACCCGACCTGATCTACCGGATTTGAATCTTGGGTGTTACTTTCTTAAACTGATGTAAACTAAAAATTTCCTTATTATTTGTCTATGTAAACTTTTCTTTTCTTTACATTTTGCCTATGTACAAAGTTATATCTATGGGTGTAACAAAACTTATTATGGCATATCTTGTACAATCACCTTTACATAACACTAACATTACAGACATTTCTACTTTCATACTTTCTGTCATAGTCTAATGTCTACATATTGGAATACTACTTATTGAACTATGTGCAGACTTTATCTATAAACATATTGAACATTGATTTATATGACTCTTGCACTGAATTTGACATGCCATTTATCTTCCTTTGTCTATGTAAACTTTTCTTTTCTTTACATTTCACATATGTACAAAGTTATATCTATGGGTGACGAAACCTATTATGGCATATTTTGTACAATCACCGTTACATAACACTAACATTACAAACATTTCCTACTTGCTTACTTTCTATATTAACTGATAAGTACATATTGAGATATGACTTATTCAACTATGCGTAGAATTTATCTATAAACATGTTGAACTGTGACTTAAAACTTATGCATGAAATTTGACACACCATTGCTATCCTCTATATGCACAATAGCCCAATGCACTGCTTCCTTGGCATAGTGTAACAGCCTGATTTAGACCCTAATCAGAATGGTGGTTCCGGGACCATGAATCTGAGTCAGAAAAATATTTTAAAATTATTTTCTGTGTTAATTATGTGTGAAATTTTGTGATTTAATTTTGTCGTTTGAGTGCCCGATTAAATAAAAGGATTTAATCGCGTAAAATGAAAATTTGGTGGTTAAATGTGAAAGTGCTTAATTGTTGATGTCTTTGTAAGGTGAGGCATTTATAACGTAATTAAGCCATTTACAATTAGAGTGGACGATAATGGCCAAGAATATAATGGATTTATATTATAAAATAAAGGTTAAAAATGTAATTAAATAATATGTTAATATATGTTATAATATAACATAAAATAAAAGCCATAGTTGTTTAAGTTCTTTTTGACCGAAGCATAAAACCAAAGGAAAGAAAGAAACAAGCTTAGGGTTCGGCCATTACTAAAGCTCAATCAAGGTATGTAACTAGCTCGATTTTTGATAGTTTTTACGTTTTTCAGATCGTTGCTAAGTTATCTACAAGACCCATGCTTGAATTTTTTATTTTTGTGAATATTTTGAATTATGCCATTGTTGAAGGCTTGTGATTTTTGTTGTTTGATGGTAGAAAAGAAAAGATATGTGATAGATTAACATGTTTTGTATAAGAATTTTTGATGATTTTGAGTAATTAGGACTAAATTGTAAAAATAATAATTTGAGGGACTAAAATGTGAAATAAATGAAATAAAAAGACTTGTGTGAATATGGGTAAGATTCAGCCTAACATAGGTGTCTAAAATTTTGCATATTTTATATTTTGTGCAATAGAGACTAAATTGTAAACAGTGTAAATGTCAGGGGTAAAATTATAATTTGCTCATTTATGTGTTTTTGGACTAAATTGAATGAAAATATGTTTGAATGAGCTTACTTTGAATATGTTTAGATCAAGAACCAAAGAAATCAGATTTGGATCGGGGGAAAACTAAAGTTGTCGACTAGTCGTCCCGTTCCATTTTTCATCGTCCGAGGTAAGTTTATAAGCAAGTAGATGTGTTAATTTTAATTAAATACAAATTATATATGCTGAAATTAAATAAGTGAATATATATACCTAATAGCCGAATGTGTTTAGGATTGGCATCCATGATTATGAATTTGTTTCGACCGAGTTACGACGGTCGGAAGCCCCGTATGAACCTTAGGAATAGCTAGGATACATATGTCATGACATAGGACTTCGATATATGTGTACGAGTAAGACCATGGCATCGATATGTGACTCCAGCATATGTGTGCGAGGAAGGCCCTGTCTGGGACAATGGCATCGATATGTGATTACATGTAAGACCACGTCTGGGATGTTGGCATTGTACGATATATGTGTGATTGGTCGAGTGTGAATGGTTCATCAGGCATCGATAAGCTATGATTGAATGTGCAAAATGAGCTAAAATGGTTAGGTATGAATTGGTTTATTACTTACTTGAAATAAGGTAAGTAAGTTACTAATGTGAACGTGTGTGCCTTGTGAAGTATATTCGACCGTTGCTACGTATATGCATATGATATTATATTTTGATTCACGAATATATGTATATGTGTTCTCATAATGATATTTAGCTATGAAATTGAAAGATATTTTGCTTATATATATGTGTGTATTTGGCCATATAATACAAATATGTATGTGATTGTTATTCTTTGTTTTATGAATATATACACATAAGTGTATGTGTACTAGCAATGACAAAGATATTTTGTCTTGGAAATTGAATGATAGTTTATCAAAATATGTATATGTACATTCAGCCACGAATAGTTTATATGTAAAAGAATATATAAAACAGATGAAATTGTAAGCTTAAGATTGAAAGTAAGTATGATAGTAAGTTTGGTTTAGTTTAAACGATTTGATTATGCCCTTGAGATGTTTACTCGCTTATGACTTACTAAGCTATAAAGCTTACTCTATGTGTATATATATTTGTTTCTATTCTATAGATTTTGGATTCAAGTTATGAGCTCGGGAATTTTTAGAGAAGCCTATCACACTATCGACTGTCTTTGGTATTTTATAAGTTTAAACTTGAATCTATGGCATGTATAAGCTAGGTTGTATTTAGTCAATTTTGAAGTATGTATATATTAAGCCATGCGAAAATGGCTAATCTGTTATGTGTATGTATGAAACTTTAGTCAAGTTATATTTGACATATGCTTTAGAAACGGTTAATGATCTAGGATGTATATGTGGTTAATTCAATTATGATTATGCATAGAAAAAAGTATATGTGAATTTGATTATTGTGTTAGATTAAGGAATTTTATGTGATTTGGTATTAAAGGTTATTTGGTTATACTCGGACATGATAAAAGTTTGTCTTAATACGTATATTAAGTGGTATTTAAGATTTGTGTTATGGATATATGTTTATATTTGGTTTATAACTTATTTTGTGAAGTATAGTCTGTAATGTGAATTGGCTTAAAAGCTATTACAATAATGTACTGGTAAATTTGGCTATATAATGAAAATATGTGATACGGTTATAATCTAATTCGTGATTCGGCACTTGCTCTTATAAATATTTATGCATATGATGAATTGGCATGATATGTATTATCTTGTGAATTGTAACGCCCTGAATTTTCGGCCTAGAAGAGTTGGGCCTTGGGCTTGGGTGTGTTAAAAATTGTTGAGTGTAAGACATCGGCTCAATTTGCAAGTTAGAATTCTTGGGTTAGTGATTTTGGAATGTTAGAGGGTTTTTATGAAGTTCTGGGTTCAAGCTTAGGTATAGGAAAAATCTTGGTTTTGGCCTTAAGGGAACCCTGAGCTTAATTGGGATAACTTATAAATAAAAGGGGCTAAAATAAGACACAAAAGGAGTTGTGGTCTAGTGGCAAATGGTGCCACATGGGAGACAAGGAAGTGACGCCATAGAGGAAGCAAGGGGTCCAAGGTTCAAGTCTTAGCTCTTACAATTTATTTTGGTTTCTCTTTTAAATAAATCTGGAAGCGAGTAGGTGGGCTTTAAAGTTAAATGTGTTGGACTTATGACACAAAGGAGCTTTTGTCCTAGTGGTGGTGGTGTGGCATGGCTATCGAGAGGACTTTGGTTCGAATCCCTTTGCATGCAGAGGTTGGTTATTTTGCTAATGGGTTGGTTTTGGAGGATTGATGGAGAATCCCACATCGGGAAGCTAACATGAGAATAGGCAAGAAGCTGGCTTTAAATAGAGCAAACCATGAGGAGAGTAAGCATACCTTTCTTGGCTTATCCCTTTCGCGTTGTGGCGTGTTCATTTGGGTTAGGCGTTGGATCATTCGTTGATCTGTATGCCGTTGGGTCACGGTGGTGGTGACCATAGTTGATCAACACACCCCCTGGGAGTCAAGGGTGCGATTATTGTTGGCTTCTTGGAATAATAGCGTTCAGAGCGCGGATTAACTTCAGATACCTATCAGGTGTGTATTTCACACTACTCTAGTTGTAGAACAACAAATGCCGGAATGCCAAAATGCCAGTCACACAGTAATGGTAGCCATACGAGTGTGTGAGCGTAGGTGTGGGAGCTTTGACATGATAGTTGAGACCATCATGAGTATTCTTGTGGGTTTAGGCTGCTTTGGGCCACGATGGGTTGGAATGGCCCATGCGGCCCCATGGGCCCGTGGGCCCAATTAGTCAAATTGTATGATTGTGTAGTAAATATTGGACTGGCTATGTGAATCTCATATTTGTGGCTAGATTTGGGCAAAAAGGGCAACATGAGCGTGTGGGCCCACTTGGGCTGAGAACGGGCCTTAGGCCCATTTGCAACGTTATCTCTGTTTAGAATACTTGAGTCACTTGAGGTGACTGTAGACCTTTTGAAGGGTTGATGAAATTACCAAAACACCCCTGATTTGTGAAATTACCAAAATACCCCTGATTTGCAAATTACCAAAATACATTGATTTACAAAATTACCAAAATACCCTAATTATCAAAATTATCGAAATACCCTTGATTTACAAATTTACTAAAATACCCTCGATTTTTAAAATTATTGAAATACCCTCGATTTGCAAAATTACCAAAATACCCCCAATTTGTAAAATTACTGAAATACCCTCGATTGTAAAATTATCAAAATACCCCTGATTTGTAAAATTATTGAAATACCCCTATACGGTAGGATTACTGAGATACCCCTGTAGGTAGGATTACCGAAATATCCCTGTGGGGTAAAATGACCATTTTACCCCTAAGGTGTAAAATGACTATTTTGCCCCTCGTGGGTAAATGACTGACTTGTGTTATGATTGGGCTAGTTTGACTGGAAATATATGTTTGTGATATGAATGACTTGAATATGATTGTATGATTCGAATATGGGCGTGGCATTTTGCATACATGACATGTTGCATGGGTTGGGATTTTGTACATAGGAAGATCTGATCTGTTAGGATCGCATGGTTGCTTGACGACTGTAGATCCACTGAAGGCTGAAGAGCCATATATCTGTACTGATTTGATAAGGTTGCACGAGTCACCCGGGATAACTGTGGACCGATCAATGGCTGAGTGCCGATCATGTTACCCAAGGCTGTGTGCCGTTATTATGGGCTTTACGCCGTTATTGTGGGTTTTGTATCGATATTGTGCACTTTGTACCATTCTTGTAGGCTTTGTACCGTAGTTATGGGCTTTGTACCATTACCAAAGGCTTTGTGTCGATATCACAGACTTTGTGCCGATTATAGACCCGTTATCGATGGCTTTATGCCACGTGTACAATTATGGCTCTGTCCATCCTGATTATGGCTCCGTGCTATCCTGTTTACGGTTTATAACCATTCTGTTTGTGACTTTGAGCCTTTTTGTTCGCTTAGTGCCGCAACCGGTGCTAAGCTTGATGTGTTGGATGGGTAGTTGGTTATATCCCCACAGATTGTGCAGGGTCGGATAGAGTGGTGTGCCAGTTGGATGGGTTTGCATGCATCATACATCATTCATTTATGCTCTGATTCTGATATGGGCTAGGCCAAGTTGATTCTGATATGGGCTAGGCCCAATTGATTTTGGCATGGGCTATGTAACACCCTGAATTTGGGTCTAGAAGAATTGGGTTTTGAAGTCTGGGTTTGAATAAATGGAAACCTGAATAATTGAGAAGTTTTTTTGAATTACTATTAGAAAATTCCTACTGAATTTATTATTACTGATATTTTAAATTCTTACTGTATTTATTGATGTTTTTAAATTTTTATGAAAATTATAAATTATTATTATTATCATTATAATTATTAGATACAAATATATTTATAAAATTATTGTTGTTAATTTAGTGTTCAAATTAAAATATTATTAGAAAATTTTACTGCATTTATTTTTACTGATTTATGAAAATTATAACTATTATTATTATTGAGAAAAAATTACTGTATTTGAAATTTTTATAAAAATATATTTATAAAATTGTTATTGTTATTATTTTTATTTTTATTACTTATATAAAAATATATATGACATTAGTACTAATTTTGTGTTTAAATTCAGTTTTTAAATGAATTTGGAAGTATTTAAAGCGTGGGAAAATTTTGGGGTCAATCCAAGACTTTAGCAAAGAAATTCATTTTTGTTTGTTAGGGGAACTAGTCAATAAGGCTTTAATAATTAAGTTGGCTAAATTTGTCACAAAGGGAAGTCTGGTTCAGTGGCAGAGGCGCTAGGGGGTTGTTGGAGTGCCTAGGTTCAAGGCACGGTGTACGCATAAGTTGTTTTTATTTTTAGAAGCCAGGTCGCGCTTAAGTAAGGGTTAAAACGAGTTGCTGGCGAAATATGCCACAAAAAGGCTTGTGGCGCAGCGGCAGCAGTGCGTTAGCCACTCCACAAGGGCCTGGGTTCAAGCCACAATGAGCGCGAGACGTTTGGTTTTTTTAAAGGCGGGCTAGGACTTCAGCAGGTATAGGTTAAGATTAATTGCAAGCATATTATAGTAAAGAGGAGCACTTGGTGCAGTGGCCAGCAGCCGGTTGTGAAGCGCAGGGATGGGAGTAGGTTTGGAGTTCGAGTCTCGCCTCGCACACGGAAGGTAGAATTTTGCTGCACGCGTGAGGAAGGAGTTGGAGTCCGATCGGGACTCCTCCTAGCATCAGGATAGAGCGGTCGAAGCGGCATGGAGTGCTGCTGATTTGGTGGGGGGATTTGGATTCATCCAAATCCAATTGTTGTTAAAAGTAAGGAAAGAAATTGAAAGCAATTTAATTTATTTTGGATAGATTCTAAATCGGTGGTAGCAAAATTTAAGGATAATTAAAGGAATTTCAAAATGGATGGGAAGCTTACTTATAGGAATCGGTTCTTTTAATTTTATTGCCTTTAAGGAATTATTTTCCTTTTCTTTTTAGTTCATCTTTTCTTTATCAATAGTAACTGAACCCATCTTCTTCCACCCTTCTTTCCTTCCTTTTTTCTTCATTATTCTTTTATCTCCTCTCTTCTATTATTTCTATTTCCTCTCTTTCTCTTTTCTTCATCAATCCTTCTCAAAAGACCATAAGCCAAATCCTCTAGAGGTCAAATTTCTATCTTTTCTTTTAGCCAAAACCTTCATGACTTGTGGTGTTTCAAGAGCCGACTATAGAGTGTAAACGTGGCAATTCTCGTGTTCGTGATTGGAACTATTGTGGATTGGGATTAGGTCATTATCTAGGAGCACTTGTTTGGTAGAATAACGTTGTGGTAAGTGTACAAACCTTGTTCACTTATTATTTCGTAATAGAAGGAAAAGCCAAAACCTTTTTGGGTAGTTAACGTTAGGGGCTTAAGGCTCCTAAAGTCTCATTCTTTGGTTCGTATGTGTTTAGTGAGGCATAAGGGTGATCAGTCAAGGAGTGTTGCGGAGTAGCACTTGGGGAGCATCTGGCTCTAGTGGTTGGAAGTCAAACAAAGGTAATGCTAGGGATCGTTTTGGGCTATGGCCGAATATGGTAGGAGTGTGCTCATTTGTTATCATAGATTCTTAGTTTAATATTTTAGTAATCGACTGCAGGATAAGCGCGTGGGAGATCTCGTTATTAATCATTGTAAATCAGGTGTGTATCGAACCTTTCTTTAGTCTGATTCGGTAATGGCCAAGTAACTGAAAAGTTGGTATTATGAGGGCTTGTGAGTGTGCGAATGCTCACAAGATGATTGGAAATTGTGAGATCTGTAACCGTAAGTGGTAAGTTAGTTGAGTGTGCAATTTCGCGCACCTCGGTAAGTTAGGTCTCGATGGGCCGAATGTGGGCTCAATGGGCTTTTGCGCCCATTTGGGTAAAAATAGGTAATAATTATGTTCTGTTAGACTGTAGGATTGAAACTACTAAAATTGGTAACTGAATATGAAACTTGGACAAAATGGGCTTAATTTGTTAATAGGTGCTATAAGGCCCATTAGGGGTTTTGGGCCTAAAAAGGGCAAAAATGGTAGATAAGTTAAAATGAACTTCTGAAGTCACATATGGACTAATAGTCACTTGATATTCATAAAATCCCTGAGAATCGATAAAATGACTAAAATACCCCTAAGTATGGAAATTACCATTTTACCCCTAAGTGTAAAATGACCTTTATACCCCCAGGGTAAATTCTATATGAAATGTATGATTTTCTGTTTCTGTATGTCATATCTCATAATATATGTATATATCTGATGTATGAGATTCTGTATGTTATATGTCATAACATGTATGCCTGTTGTATGAGGTTTGGGTTTATGATGGAGGAAGCGTTCTGGCAGCCTCGCTGCAATCTGGTGGCCTCGCCACATATATATCTGTTCTGGTGGCCTTGCCACATATATCTATTCTGGTGGCCTCGCCACAATATCTGTATCTGGTGACTCTGTCACAATATCTGGCAGCCTTGCTGCAAATTCTATGGTGTGTAGCAGATGGGTGGGTCGAGTAGTCTCCCCACATATTTTGGGCTTTGCATTCATGCATGTTATCTGTACTGTTACTGTTATGGGCCTATGGGCCGTACTGCTATCTGAAAAGGGCTAAGGCCCAGTTTATTGTTATCTGAATAGGGCTTCGGCCCAGTATTTGACTGTGATGGGATAGGGCTTAGGCCCAATGGGCTTGAGTTGACTTGGGCTTTGGATGGGCTTCTGTACACACTGAGTTTTCCAAACTCACCCCTTTTTCCTTCCATCCTTACAGGTGAGCCTTAGATTGGTGGACTTGGAGCTGGGAGGGATTCAGAGTGGCCACATGGACTGGACCAATGGTTTTTAATTAAGTTAACTATTTTAATTTAATCTTAGTTATTTTTATTTTGATTTTGGGTTTGTAATAAGGGCCTCTTTAATTATTTTTATTTTGGTTTTTTATTCATTACTTATTTAAATTGACTTTAGCTTAAGTAGGATATTATTTAAATCAATCTGAAAATGAATGATTTTAAGACGCGGTTTTTATAAAAGCTACTTGTTTTCAAAATATCTCGATAAGTAGAGCAAAGCTTCCGCAACGTAAATGATTTCACAAATATATATCTTCAATACGTTTAAACTTAATTTGTTCGTAGACAAATCACAAGGTTAAAGTGTGGCAATGGATGCGTGCATGTCTAGGAGTGGATCTAAGAAGAGCTTGGTACTTAAGCAGTCTAAATGACTCACCTCCTCTTCTCTTGAATCCTACCTGGTGCATAGTATCCATTCACTTTCAGCCATGACAAAGAGGATCTGATTTTCTGATAACCTAAACTGTTTTTAAAATAACATATTTTTCGCAAGTACAGATGTTTACGAGTTTTCAAAATTTCCCATAAGATTTAATAAGGTTGTTTACAATGTTTTGATTATTACAATGTATCATGTTTTGATAAAGCTAAGGTTTTATGCAAATTTTTTGAAAAAGTTTCTAAACATTACAAAGGGTTTTCAATGAAAACATGGTTTTCGAAAAACACTTCAATGTGACACACCAGACTTGGCCGTAACTTCTGGGCCGGGTTTGGGGTGTTACAGGCTAGGCCCATTTGATTCTGTTATGGGCTAAGACCCAAATGATTTGTATTGGGCTTTGGCCCACTTATACTCTGAGCTAAACTGTATGGTTTCTGTTAAAGGGCTCAAGCTCAAACTGATTCTGTTTCTATTCATTGACTGTTACTTTAGTATGGGGATTACACACTGAGTTTTCATAAACTTACCCCGCTTTTAACCTTTTCAGGTAATCCCCAGCGTTCAGCGGTTCGGTGCTGTGAGGGACTCGGAGAAGGCCACACGTTGCTTACGCTTTCTGTTTTGATTATTTACTTCTAAATATTTATATATTTGGGTTTTAAATTCTTGTAATAAGTCCATTTGAAGATTTTAACTTCTAATTGGGTTTTGATTTCTTATTTATAATTGCTAGATTCGGATAAAACAAGTTTTCAGACTAATTTGTGTTTTCAAAAACATACATTTTAAACTTCTTTACTTTAAACTAGCTTCTGCAACTCAAAGAGATTTACAACGAAATTAACAACATTTTTAAGTGATCAACTTTTTAATAAACCATGATTTGAAAATAAACGAACACAAGTTTAGCTGGCAACAAATTATAAATAAAAAGGGTTTCCAATGAAAATAAGATTTTCAAAAAATGCTTCAATGTAACACACCAGATTCGGGCCTAACTTCTAGGCCGAGTTTGGGGTGTTACATGAGCGGTTTATTAATTTGGGCTTAATAATGGAGCATAACGTTGATGATTTAGATATAAATTATATACGTATATTTGAAAATATATATTAGTCTTTTTGATTCAGTTTGTAATGGAAGTATACGTGCTTATATTATGCTTGGTTGGTTGATAAATTAGGTACGATTAATGAATATAAATATTGAGTATGTTATACGATTGTTTTGGGTTATCATGCTTAGTCAAAATATGGTAATAAAAGATCAAATATTGAATTGTATATGTTAAGTTAAAAATGTATCATATTTGTGGATTAAATATAATAATTTAATTTACAATTCGTCTTGTAAGTTTTTCTTGGAATTGATAATGATATGCATGCACCTTCAGTTAATGTTTGAAAAAAAAATGAATGACCAAATGAATAGTGAAATTTGTGTTAATACCAATTGATAATATAAGTGTTATGCGTTGCATATATGTTCGTTATGGTTAAAATTGATGCCTGAACAGTGTATAGATTATTCATTAAATGATGAGCATAAATTGGTTGATTTAATAGTAAATTAGTTCATGGTTTAATTTATTTAAATTATATGTAGTAGAGTGTGTGCGCCGAATATGACATGGTTAAATTGATATGATCATGTATGCTTGATAAAGCATGTAAGAGTTGATTACGTATGATATCTAGCTTGCAAATGCGGTGTACTATGAGTTATAATTTATGTTCATTTAATGATTCATAGTAGTATGACAAAATGTGTATATTTATTTAGAATATGAAAACTATATTTGGCCAGATGGTAATGTTTATCTCTCTATAGCTATGTATGGATTGAGAATGCCTCTTAACCTTAATTCGGCGACGGATATGGGTTAGAGGTGTTACATTTTAAATGGTATCAGAGCTAGGTTTAGTCGATTCTAGGACTAACGTAGCGTGTGTGAGTCTAGCTATACATGCCATATTTAATTTGTGATAGTGTGATATCTCTTAACTCTGACAAAAATTGTTTTGATGAGACAGATAAGTTTTCAATTGAGTTAATTTTGATAGTACGGAATGTGTACTCGAATGTTTGGATGGAAATGTGTTGATGATGAGTTAAAACTCATAAAGGTATGGATCAAAGAGTATGATATATTGATGTTGATAAATGTTATAATTATACAAGCATGTAGATTATGATATTTGAGTTGTGATTGCTATTTGAAATGTTTTGATTGTGAATTAATGATTTGAGTTGGTATATGAATTAAGTATTAAGAATAAAAGTGATTAAAAGCAAATGTTTATTAAATGTTTGGATAATGTGAAATTATTAATGAATTGACTATTTGTGAAAGTGTGTTATGTGTATTTATGTGTAAGTTAAATTCGAGGCTTGCCTACCCTCACCCCCTTATTAGTGAAATGTTACTGTGAAACCTGTAAGATTTGGGTTGAATAAGCTCACGAAGGTGAAATTACAGAAGTCTATGTTCGGAGGATTCATATTGCGGTCAAAAAATAAATAAATAAGGGGTGAATGAATCAACAAATGAAGACAGTATTAAAAGAGACATTGGATAGTTCTAAAGATTATTAAGATTGTGTGACGTCACTATTAAGGAAGAAGTTATCTCCGATCAAATGACCTATTCAGGTATGTTATCTAAGGAAATATTAGTTAGAAGCTTTTCTAAATTGACTTCTGTTAGTGAAGGCATAATATGAAAATTTCTGTTGGCAGACTTAGTTAAAATAATGTTTGAATTGTATTAATGGTTGAGTGTAGTGATTATAGTTGGGCAGTTACTACAACTTCTTCTGAGTATTCTACGTGTACATTTGTCTTCAGAAATATATCTAACTGTTTAATTTCAGAAGGAATTCTCACCGAATGAGAACATTAACTAAATATGTTTATAGACGAAAACATCGTTGGTCTGTTTGGGTTATGTTCGACATTGCTCTATCTTTCTCTGATATTTATTCCATTGTGTGGATATTAAAATTGACGATAAAATCTGCATAATGCTAATAGTTTGTTTCTATTGGATATTGTTATGTTGAAAATATGTAAAGCTTATATTGCTTCTGTTATTGTGGATTTCAGTATTTATGAGCGGCATTATCCTTCTGGACCTTTTTTGGGATATCATTGGAATTGATATCATTCTATATGGGTTGTAAATCTCATATATTTTGTATAGCATTAGATATTCAAATTTCACTATTGCGGTTTTCTTATGATCCCATGTGACTATCCGCAAGAGATTTCTATTTGATAGAAATGGCTATATCTATTAAAGTCAAAATTTCTGTTTGAATTTTAGGAAAACTGCAGTACCGTTATCAGAGTTATAAAGTTGTGTTTCTGTATTGATTGCTATTCAAATCACATCTGATTTTCTTCTGGGTTCTAATGTTGTATTAACAACCGGTATATTATCTATTATTTTGGGTAAGACGTCAGTCTCATTATGATATTATGATTTCTATTTGATGACTGTGGCTTCTGTATAAGGATATGTTTGAGTTATTCTTTTAATGGGAAAAAATAATTTCTTCTAAAAGACTAATCCAGTGGTTTAGCCTAATATGAATTATTTGATTTAAAAGAAGATTGGGTTATATGTGTTTGAATCTATTCACCGGATTGGTAATAAATTTTGAATGTACATATGTGACCTGAGGAATATTCTGGAAGAAGAATTTGTATTCTTGAGGATTTGATAAGAATTATGTTTATCGGAATAGTTTTATATGAGCAATATTGTGATAAAATTAAAGTTAGTTTGATTGTTGAAGCTTCCCTTGTTGCGCGAAGATATTGTTAACTGAAACATCATTATTAGTTCAGTTTAATTTGAAGAAAAAGTTTATAATCTTCAGTCATGTGTCCATGAATGATTTGAAGTGTGTTCTAATATTAAAGTGTATAGAGATAATGTGTGAATCTATACGATTAACGCCGCATGAAAAGAATTACCTAACACATGATTTAGAATTGGCAATAATTGTGTTTGCAATGAAGATATGGTGTCACTATCCGTTCAATGAGAAATGTCATGTTTATTCTGATCACAAAAGCCTGAAACACTTGATGACTCAGAAAGATCTGAATTTGAGACAACACCGATGGTTAGAATTGCTAAAAGACTACGAGTTTGTAATTGACTATCATCCGGAAAAGGAAAATGTTGTTGCTAATGCTTTAAGCTAAAAATCACAGTTTACCTTGCGTGTAATAGATGCACATATGGCTATGTCTGATGATGGTTTGATAATAGCTAAATTAAAAGCAAGACCGTTATTTGTTTAACAAAATTGTGATGCTCAGAAAGTAGATGATGATTTGATAGCAAAATGAGCTCAATGCAAATCAAATGTTAACCCAGAGTTCAGGGTTGATGCTGAAGGTTGTTTGAGGTTTAGAAATCAAATGTGTGCCTCGAGAAATTCAGAGTTGATTCAGATGATTATGAACAAAGCTCACAGCAGTCAGTTATTTGTTCACCAGGTAGTACGAAAAGTATGTCAGCAAGTAAAAGTCGAACATTAGGTACCTTCTGGGTTGCTTTAGCCGATTATGATACTAGAGTGGAAATGGACAGAGTCACGATGGATTTTGTATCCGGTTTACTGTTGGCACCGAGCAAGAAAGATGCAACCTGGGTTATTGTGGGTAGATTGACTAAATCGGATCATTTTGTTCCAATTCGTATAGATTACTTGCTTGATAAACTTGTTGAGTTATATGTTTCTCAAATTGTGAGATTATACAATGTGCCTATTTTTATTATTTTGGAAAGAGATCCGAGGTTTACATCACAGTCTTGGAAGAAACTATATGATACACTGCGTATGAAATTACATTTCATCACTACTTTCCATCCGCAAGCAGATGGTCAGTCCGAGCTAATCATTCAGATACTTGAGGATATGTTGAGATGTTGTATTCTCAAGTTCGAAAGTACATAGGAATGATATTTACCTCTGACTAAATTTGCGTATAATAATAGCTTTCAATTGAGTATTAAAATGGCACCTTATGAGGCTTTGTACGGTCGCAAATGTCATACACTATTGTATTGGACTAAGCTCAGTGAAAACAAGATACACGGGGTCGATTTGATTAGAAAGACTGAACAGAAAGTAAAAGTGATCTGTGAAAGTTTGAAAATAGTGTTAGATCGTCAAAAATCATACGCGGACTTGAAACAAAAAGATATAGCGTTTCAGATTAGAGACAAAGTCTTTCTGAAAGTCTCACCGTGGAAGAAAAAAATTAGATTCGGTTGTAAAGGCAAATTGAGTGCAACACCCCAGACCCGGCCTAGACGTTATGGCCGAATCCAGCGATGTTACATTGAAGGGATTATTTCAAAAATGACTTTGTTCGAATAAAAAACATGTTCGGTAGAAAAGTTGCTTGGTTAAAAACTAAAATTTGTGATTTAGAAATTCAAAATCCTTGTAACTTGTTAAGTTATAATGAAAGCCCATGTTTTAGTAAACGTTCACATGTTAAAGTTATTCAGAAAACCACGTTTAACTTTAAAAATTTATTTAAGTTTGAAGATTTGACAGTTGTAACAATAATAAACCCAAATGAAAAGTCAAATTGGAGATACAAGGCCTTATTACATCCAATGAAAATAATAAAGTAATTTAAGTAAAGTGATTTGAAACTATTTTAAAATAAACTTTTGAGTAGCTTGCAGTGTGGCCATCTCCGAGTCCTCTCCCACGTCGAGCCGTCTACTAAGGATCACCTAAAACATTAAACTAAGGGGTGTGAGTTTTGAAACTCAGTGTGTACAACCCTTGGCAATCAAATCAAATCAATATACAAATATCACATTGGGCTTAAGCCCTAACAATATCAATGGTCTTGGGCCTTAGCCCACATTGACCTCATATCTCATCAGAATCACATGCATGCAATGCACCCATCCCAAATCCAACCTTCCACTCCATTTCCCTCCCAACCCTACACTCTTGTGGGGATATAAATATCAACCCACCCATCCCTACACTCCAAAGGTAGCACCAACAGCGGCACTACTCAAACGTTGCAGCAAAGCTGCTATTCATATATTAGGCTTAAAGCCACCGGTGGATCCACGATTGTCAAGCGACTATGAGATCCTCACATATCTTCCTCTGTTCCATTAAACCCTCCTAAGTGCAACATACATTTCATGAATGTAACATATATATTATCACACATTAAGCACATAGGGGTATTTTAGTCATTTCACTATCAAGGGGTATTTTCGTAATTCTACCCTACCGGGGCATTTCTATAATTCTACCTTACAGGGGCATTTTCGTAATCCTACCCTACAGGGGCATTTCCGTAATTCTACTCTACAGGGGCATTTTCGTAATTCTACTCTACAGGGGCATTTCTGTACTTTCTTAATAGTTCAGGTTTTAATTATGAATTTCGGCCCATCAACAAGTCCTCGCGGCTAAAGTGAACGAACATTATGCACCAAATAGGATTCAAGAGAAGAGGAGGTGGGTCACTTAGATCGCTTAAGTACCAAGCTCTTCCTAGATCCAATCCCAAACATGCATACATCCATTGCCACACCCTAGCCTAGTGACTTGTCCACAGACATGTTTGATTATTTAATTAAGTCTTATGCAATTTGAGAATTCATCAGAACTAGGCCTAAAGTCCATTAAAACCTTAGCATGCATTTCTACAATCCCATTAAGGCCCACTACGCCCAATCACGTCCATGTAGCCCATTAAGCCCAATCATGTTTATGTAGCCCATAAGGCCCAATCATAATCAAATCATACAATCATCCAAATCAGTCCATCATTCAATTTCACATATCAACTTTTACCGATTTGGGCCACGAGCTCGGTAGGCCCATTTAGCCTTGTCTGCCCGGTTGGCCAAACAGTGGCCCGAGATAATAAGATCGCTCTCTAGGCCTCGGTAATCATATCGATATCTGTACACAAATGTTTGCACACTCGTGTGATTGCCAGCGCCATGCTTTTGGCTTTTTGGCTTTTCGGCATTCCGGCATTTCAAGATTTCGATTTTTGCCGATGGGTCGTGTGTAGTGTATGTACACACCTGGTTAATGACTCGTGCTACACTATCCTCAGACTCAACCTACAATCAATACCAACCTCGAATCAATTCCATACTTAATCACATCATTTACCAAAAACCAAAGCCTTACCGTAGCCTTACCGTGTACCACCAGTTCTAAAAGCCCCTCATTAGCTACTATTCCTGAATATCCTCTAGATTTGCATCAACACATATACTATCAACATCAAGTGACTCATATTCCACACGAGTCACCCCTATAAACCATACTTATATTCGGCCACCTATGAAACCGAAATTGAGAACAAGTACACCTACCACTAGCTAGAAAGCCTTACCACGCTTGCAATATTTGAACCCTACCCCTTTTATGTATAGGGTTAATGACAAGAAAAGGTTAGATAGCCCTCTGGCTTTTACCAAAACACACTAAAAGATGGTTAACTAAGTACTTACCGAAACTAGCCTCTGATCTCGCGGCCTAGATAGCTATTGAGGGAGATCGACTTTTAAAATCTTGATTAAGGGTAGTAAATAACAAAAAGAAATTTGTAATGGAGGAAAGCAAAAAGAAATCGGCAAATGAGATATAGCTATTCGACTCAAAAGAGATTAAGAATGATATTCGACTTTTAAGGAATGAAGAAGAAATTGGTTTGACAAAGAATGAAACCACAATGAGAGAATTTCTCTTCTAATTCGACAATATAAGAAATATTGTGGGAGGGAAAGGAGGATTCGGTCTAGGCGCTCTTGTTTAAAACAAAGAAATTGTAACTACTCGAGTATTTGTCAAAGGGAAAGAAACTAAAAAAAATCGAGAGATTGGAAGGAATTTCCCCTAATTAAGTGACTAAAGCACCCAAAAGCAACAAATGCCCTACTTGCCCATATGGTACATATATATATATACTAAAATAAATAAATAAAAAAATAAACCTACACTCCCCAATTGACTCAAACTTATCACCAAATTAAATTCCTTCATTATCTATACTTTTTATCCCATCCTTATCCCCATCTGAAAGTCTGCTCTCGGCAGAATTCCACAGCAAAAACAAATGTTGGACGCTCTAGTAGAAAAAATAAGCTCCCATTTACACTTGTTGATGCTCGAACCCCGGTCCTCCATGCCCTCCTTTCGTGCTGCTGGCCACTCCGCTAAAGCTCCTCTTGTGCTATGATTTAGTAACAACTGATTATAAGGCTTACTCGCCTAAGCCTCAGTTACTTAAAAAATAAAAACAGAACTTTAGTTCAAACCTCCAACCTCCAAGCTTCAATCAAGCTACACGTCCCTTGCCGCTACGCCACCTGCCCTGTTTGTGTCAACTTTCCTCCCCATTACTTAATAAGCCTTGCTACTAATCCACCATGTTATTTTAAAAAAACCAACAATTTTGCTAGTGCCGCGACTTGAACCTAGCTTCCTCTTCATGCTCCTAGTGTCTTTTGCTTCTAGGCCAGGCATTTCCTTGTGATATATTTTAGCCAAAAATATTTATAAAGCTTACCAGTAGATGCGTAGTCCCTTTTAATGGAAAAACCAAAATTTTTGCTTAAGTTATGGTTTGAACCCCGGACTTTCCAGGCATCCCGAAACACTCCAAAACACTTGACCAACATAACAAACTTGCAATTTTTTTCTTTTTCCATTCAACTAAAAATCCCAAAATTCCCCGATACTGGAAGCCCATTTCTCCTGGGCCTGAAATTCGGGGCGTTACATTGAGTCCGAGATTTACTGGGCCGTATGAGGTTATAGAACGTATTAAACCGGTCGCTTATAGACTGTTATTGTCGCTGAGTTAGAAAGGATCCACAATGTATTTCCTATTTCGATGCTTTGTAGATATCGATCGGATCCCTCACATGTGATTAGTCTGTTTGAGAATGAGATTAAGCTGGATATGACATATGAGGAGGCGCCAATTCATGTTCTGACTCGCGAGGTTAAAGAATTGCGAAATAAGAAAATTCTATCAGTTAAAATATTGTGGTATAAACACGGAGTTGAGGAAGCAACATGGGAGCCAGAGGATACAATGAGAGAGCATTATCCGAACCTATTCACTGGTAAGATTTTCGGGGGAGAGTTGAAACAGCCCGATTTAGACCCTAATCGGAACGGTGGTTTTGGGACCATGAATTCGAGTCAAAAAAAATTTTAAAATTATTTTCTATGTTTATTATGTGTGAATTTGTATGTGTGAAATTTTTGTGATTTAATTTTTTCGTTTGAGTGCCTGATTAAATAAAAGGACTTAATCGCGTAAAATGAAAATTTGGTGGTTAAAAGTGAAAGTGCTTAATGGTTGATTTTTTGTAAGGTGAGGCATTTATAATGCAATTAAGCCATTTAAAATTAGAGTGGACGGTAATTGCCAAGATTATAATGGTTTTATATTATAAAATAAAGGTTAAAAATGTAATTAAACAATATGTTAATATATGTTATAATATAACATAAAATAAAAGCCATAGTTGTTGAAGTTCTCTTTGACTGAAGCATTAAAAAAAAAGAAAAGAAAGAAACAAGTTTAGGGTTTGGCCATTAGTAAAGCTCAATCAAGGTATGTAACTAGCTCAGTTTTCGATAACTTTTACGTTTTTGAGATCGTTGCTAAGTTATCTACAAGACCCATGCTTGAATTTTTTATTTTGGTGAATATTTTGAATTATGCCATTCTTTAAGGCTTGTGATTTTTTTTTGTTTGGTGGTAGAAAATAAAAGATATGTGATAGATTAACATGTTTTGTATAGGAATTTTTGATGATTTTGAGCAATTAGGACTAAATTGCAAAAATAATAATTTGAGGGAGTAAAATGTGAAATAAATGAAATACAAAGACTTTTGTGAATATGGGTAAGATTCGGCCTAACATGGGTGTGTGAAATTTTGCATATTTTGTGTTTTGTGTAATAGGGACTAAATTGTAAAAAGTGTAAATGTCAGGGGTAAAATAGTAATTTTCTCATTTATGTGTTTTTGGACTAAATTGAATGAAAATATGTTTGAATGAGCTTAATTTGAATATGTTTAGATCAAGAACCAAAGAAATCAGATTTGGATCGGGGGAAAACTAAAGTTGTCGACTAGTCGTCCCATTCCATTTTTCATCGTCAGAGGTAAGTTTATAAGCGAGTAGACGTGTTAATTTTAATTAAATACAAATCATATATGCTGAAATTAAATATGTGAATATATATACCTAATAGCCAAATGTGTTCAAAATTGGCATCCATGATTATGAATTTGTTTCGACCGAGTTACGACGACCGGAAGCCTCGCATGAACTTTAGGAATAGCTAGGATACATATGTCATGACATAAGACTCCGATATATGTGTACGAGTAAGACCGTGGCATCGATATGTGACTCCGGTATGTGTGTGCGAGTAAGACCTTGTCTAGGATAGTGGCATCGATATGTGATTACATGTAAGACCACGTCTGGGACGTTGGCATTGTACGATATATGTGTGATTCTCTGAGTGTCCTATCCAATCCTGAATGGTTCATCAGGCGTCGATAAGTTGTGAGCGAATGTGCAAAATGAGCTAAAATGGTCAGGTATGAATTGGTTTGTTACTTACTTGAAATAAGGCAAGTAGGTTACTAATGTGAACATGTGTGCCTTGTGAAGTATATTCGACCGTTGCTACGTATATGCATATGATATTATATTTTGATTCACGAATATATGTGTGTTCTCATAATGATATTTAGCTATGAAATTGAAAGATATTTTGCTTATATATATGTGTGTGTATTTGGCCATATAATACAAATTTGTATGTGATTGTTTTTCTTTGTTTTATGAATATATGCACATAAGTGTATGTGTACTAGCAATGACAAAGATATTTTGGCTTGGAAATTGAATGATAGTTTATCAAAATATGTATATGTACATTCGGCCATGAATAGTTTATATGTGAAAGAATATATAAAACACATGAAATTGTAAACTTAAGATTTAAAACAAGTATGATAGTAAGTTTGGTTTAGTTTAAACGATTTGATTATGCCGTTTAGATGTTTACTCGCTTATGACTTACTAAGCTATAAAAAGCTTACTCTGTGTGTATATATGTTTGTTTTTGTTCTATAGATTTTAGATTCAAGTTATGAGCTCAGGAATCATCAACGAAGCCTATCACACTATCGACTGTCTTTGGTATTTTATAAGTTTAAACTTGAATATGTGGCATGTATAAGCTAGGTTGTATTTGGTCAATTTTGAAGTATGTATGTATTAAGCCATGCGAAAATGGCTAATCTGTTATGTGTATGTATGAAACTTTAGTCAAGTTATATTTGACATATGCTTTGGAAAATGTTAATGATCTAGGATGTATATGTGGCTAATTCGGTTATGATTATGCATAGATAAAAGTATATGTGAATTTGATTGTTGTGTTAGATTAAGGTATTATATGTGATTTGGTATTAAAGGTTATTTGGTTATACTCGGACATGATAAAAGTTTGTCTTGATACGTATATTACGTGGTGTGTAAGATTTGTGTTATGGATATATGTTTATATTTGGTTTATAACTTAGTTTGTGAAGTATAGTTTGGAATGTGAATTGGCTTAAAAGCTATTATAATAATGTACTGGTAAATTTGGCTATATAATGAAAATATGTGAGATGGTTATAATCTAATTGGTGATTCGACACTTGCTCTTATAAATATTTATGCATATGATGAATTGGTATGATATATATTATATTGTGAACAATTTATTAATTTGGGCTTAGTAATGGAGCATAACGTTGATGATTTAGATATAAATTATATACGTATATTTGAAAATATATATTAGTCTTTTTGATTCAGTTTGTAATAGAAGTATACATGCTTATATTATGCTTGGTTGGTTGATAAATTAGGTACGATAAATGAATATAAATATTGAGTATATTATACGATTGTTTTGGTTATTATGCTTAGTTAAAATATGGTGATAAAAGATCAAATATTGAATTGTATATCTGAAGTTAAAAATGTATCATATTTGTGGATTAAATATAATAATTTAATTTATAATTCGTCTTGTAAGTTTTGCTTGGAATTGATAATGATATGCATGCACCTTCAGTTAATGTTTGAAAGAAAAATGAATGACCAAATGAATAGTGAAATTTTTGTTAATACCAATTGATAACATGAGTGTTATGTATTGCATATATGTTCGTTATGGTTAAAATTGATGTCTGAACAGTGTATAGATTATTCATTAAATGATGAGCATAAATTGGTTGATTTAATAGTAAATTAGTTCATGGTTTAATTTATTTAAATTATATGTAGTAGAGTATGTGCGCCGAATATGATATGGTTAAATTGATATATTCATGTATGCTTGATAAAGCATGTAAGAGTTGGTTATGTATGATATCTAGCATGCAAATGTGGTGTACTATGAGTTATAATTTATGTTCATTTAATGATTCATAGTGGTATGATAAAATGTGTATTATTTATTTATAATATTAAAATTATATCTGGCTAGATGGTAATATTTATCTCTTTATAGCTGTGTACGGATTGATAATTCCTCTTAACCCTAATTCGGTGACGGATATGGATTAGGGGTGCTATACGTAGCCCTTGCATTGTACCTCAACCTGTCATCCTTTATAACTTGAAACAGAAAACATTCTTTGTAAGTTCATAAGAACTCAATGATCTAAACATCATAATACCTTTTTCTATTATTCTACGCCATATAGGCTTTGTTGCACATCCTTAGACATTCCCCGACCATTCTTTCTTCTTAGGTAGGTATGTTACTTAGACTACTATCTTTCCTTCAAAACCATTTTCTGTTTTTCTTATGCGTACTTTACGTAACATATTTTCACATTTTATACACTATTTTAACTCTCACGTTTAAATAGTACATAATCACCTTGTTTTCCTTACTGACCAACTTGCGAACCTCATTATTCCTTTGGGCAGGGTAGACTACGCCCATCATTCAATTCAAACTTCACCCAAAGCTTCCTTTGCATTAGTACTTTCTCTGTACATGACTTTCATGTAACAGCCCACTTTACACCCTAGTCGGAACGAGTGGTTTCGGGACCACTTAACCGAGTCAAAATATTATTTTAAATGCTTTAATATGTTTTACTGTATGATAGATATATGGTGTGAAAGTTTCGTATTGAAATTTTACTGTCTGATCGGTTAATTTGATAAAAAGGATTAAATCGCATAAAGTGATAAATTAGAGTTCTATTCTATAAATGGCTTATTTGAGCATGGCTTTATAAAAGGAGGTACTTGCATGGCAATTATGCCATTTTTAATTGGAGTGGTTGGTAATGGACCATTATGTCCATGTTTTATAATGTTTTATAATTATTTTACAAAGGTTAAAAATGTCATTTGGCTTTATTATATGTTTTAATTAATAAAACATGAAAAAATGGCTTTAATTTTCTTCTCTTCCACCGATTCTTCAAACAAAAATAAGGGTTTAAAGGCTTTGTTTCATTCGGCTACTATTTTGCTAAATTGAGGTATGTTTTGACTTCAGTTTTTAGTGATTTTTACATTTTTGAGATCGTTGCTTCGTATATTAGTCGACCCGTACCTCAATTTCTGATTTTGATTATGTTTTTGAAAAATGCCATTGATGAATCCTTGATATATTGATAGATTTTGATGAATTATTGTATATTATGTGAGAAAATACAAGAATTTTAAAGTAAATTTTGATGAAAATGAGTTTAAGGATTTAATTGCAAAAAGATAGAATTTTTGGAGGTTAAATTTGTGATTAATTGAAAGATATGTACTTGTACAAGTCCCTTGAATATTCGGCCAAGGGAAATTTAGGGATTAATTGTGTAATTTGCTATTTTGTGTTAAAAGGACTAAATTGCAAAGTGTTGAAAGTATAGGGGCTAAATTGCAAATATGTCAAAATATAAGTTTTTGGATTGAATTGAATATGTGAGTTAGTAAATAGCTGAATTTGATTTAATTTAGATAAAGACGATCGAATCCCGGAACTTGATCGGGGAAAACGAAAAATAGACGAGTAAATACGAGATTTCGAGGTAAGTTCGTATAATGAAATTTAATGTGTTTATGTTTATAATTATTGTTAATGGAATATATGACATACTAGTTGATTGAATAGCCTATTTGGATGTATACATATGAAATTGAAATGAAATTGTTACAAGTGAGAAATAAATACCGAGCCCCGTTAGAACCATAGAAGTCTATAGGATACAAGTGACATGTCACTAGGGCTACAGGGTGGTTAGAGTTCCTGCATTTGTTGCGGACTCACCACGTGCTCATGAGCTACAGGTTTATCCTTCAGGATTACATGTTCAGCCTACGGGCTTACCGATTATCCTTCGGGATTACATGTTCAGCCTACGGGCTTACAGATTATCCTTTAGGATTATATGTTCAGCCTCCGGGCTTACCGTACAGGCTCGAAAGAGCATATATGATGCATTGACGGGTTACAGGTTATATGTATATACACTGTGTGTGTATCACTCGAGTATCTTTCGATGTTCTTATAGGTTCAACGGGCAATTACCGATACATGTTACATGAAGATTGAATGATATATGTATTACATGTTATATGAGACATGAGAATTACATGGATTATATGGTATAAGTTATATGAAATACATGTACAAGTATTTGAGCAATGATATGATACATGAATGTTGTGGTTGGTACATGAATGAATTTATATGTTACATGAACTAACAAGTGTATACTTGTGAAATAGGCAACTTGAGTATATGAATTGAATTGGCATTGTTGTTGTAATTATCGCATTGATTCGGTAAGGTTTAATTTCTATATTATACGGACTTACTATGCTTTAGAAGCTTACTCTGTTCATTTCTTTCACTGTCTTATAGATTCGGAAGCTAGCTCGATAATCGGACGAGTCGGAGATCACCATCACACTATTTATCAAACTTTGGTACTTTTAAACCTTTTGTAAATGAAATGGTCATGGCATGTATAGGCTAGTACTTTTGTGAACATGATATGTTTTGGTAAATGATCAAGCTATGAAATGTGGCTTGGGTCATATGTGTTTATAATCATGTATTAGAGTTGTTCTTTGGCTATATGTGCTTATGGAAAGATATGTGGTTTTGATGAGACTATATGCTCACATAATTGATATGTATATATGTGTGGATGAGTGCATGGAAATGGTCATTTAGGCCTTTGAGTTGGTGTGCTTGATTTGTGAATAAATTGAGATGATTTTGGGTCCAATTTGTGCTTGAAATTGGTATGTTTTAGGTTGGTAGAATGGCATGAAATGTTGTTGGTTAATGGCTAGTAGAAATGACCCATATTGGGTGGCAAATTTGGCTTAAACCGAGCCTATAACGTGCCACATGGCCAGGGAACACGGGCGTGCACTTCGACCGTGTGTCCCCTGCACCTTAATGTTTTGGTCAGTTTTGGTACACGGCCTAGACACACGGGCGTGTCTGGTAATTGGAAGCCGTGTGAAATTTGGCAGTATAGTCACACAGTCTGCTCTGTTTTGTACACGGGCGTGTCTGGCAGCCATGTGATATTTGACAGTTTCGACCACGGGGTAAGGGCACGGGCGTGCCTAGGCCGTGGGTGACACACGGCCTAACCCCATGGGTGTGTTGAACAGCTGTGTGGGATAAGTCAGATTCGACCACGGGCTGAAAGGTTTGGACGTGTCTGGAGAGACACGGCCGTGTGTGAAGAACACGGGCAAGGGACACGGCCGTGTGTCCCTAACTTTGAAAATTTTGCAAATTATCTCCTATATTTTAGCATGTTTCCAATTAGGCTTCCAATAGTTAAATGCATCCTTTTATGATCAATTGAAGCATGCTCTAATGATAGATGATACGCGATGGATTCTTGATTAAAAAGTTTAAAATTTTACTGCTCCGGTATATGTTACAAGTACGGTAATGCTCCTTACCTATTCCGGCGACGGTTACGGGATAGGGGTGTTACATTTCACACATGTCTTTTACCTTAGCACGTATTCTGACACACATTAGCCTTTTATTTATCCTTCTTAATTGTACAAGGTTTGCCATTCATTTAGTGTTTGCCTAAAGGCGTTGCCTTTAAATGTTCATTGCGATAGCCGTTATTTTTTAGATTCTACCACTAAGGTGTCCCTTTCTTAGCAGAGATTGCCACATAAGCATCCATTCACAGAGATAGCCTCATGGGCATCCTTTTTATAAAAATAGCCACAAAGGCTTCCATTTAACAGAGGATAGATATAAAGGCTTCCATCTAATAGAGAACAACTACAAAGGTTCACTTTTACATATTCAACCACAAAGGCCTTCTTTATTAGAGATCGCTATGAAGATCACTTAACAGATAGCCACAAAGGCTCATATATAATAGATAGCCACAAAGGTATCTAGAGATTAGCCACATAGGCTGTTCTTTAGGTAAATGGTGATGGGGATTCGCCTATCCTCACCATCATGAGGTTTGCCCCTCATTGTCTGGTACTCACCCAATTGTCTAGGTCTTACACTATATGGTCTTCTTCCCATATGATGCCATAGCCCAACTATGATCTTTAGAGTGGCATGGAATTTTCCTTTTTAGAGGTTCATGTTTATAGTCCCGACGGACCCCTTTAGACAACTCTAGAGATAGACACATGCAAAGTTACACTTGACAAACTCATTCAAATCTGACTTACTCTTGACAAACCCTTTCATGATAGTCTTATTTACAATTTTGGCACACTTTACTTATTCAGAACATATTGGCCATTTGCTTTAGAGTTCATATCAAGAATTCATACAAATTATTCATACAAGTTCATCAGACATACATTTTTCATAGAATCATCGCATCACACATATTCACTTATTCTTATTAGAGTCATAGTTTCACGATTTGGTCATTTAGCATAGAGATATTTAATCTACAAACATGCATTTAAGAATTAGTCTTACAAAATTACAATCATACATTTTTAGGCTTACTTTCACAGAGAGTTATATAACACATTTGGAAGATCCAGCTCAAGGACTCATTTGACTTGCGTCTTTAACAACTCTAGACACTAGATCCGGGCTCCTATCGAGTAGATCAGTAGCCCGTAAATGATAAACCATAGGAACTCATCAAGGCTTGTTTATTCAACATATTCTTCCTTTCACTTTAAATAACAGAATCACATATTAAAACTTTACCATGCTTGCTTTACCAAGCTAAACAGGTATGCTCTTTGGCAGCATAACATAAAAGGTCGTGAATCTTACCTTAACAAAGGGCATCTCAAAGCTTTGATCCATATCCTAACTCATCTTCAAGGATGGTAGGGATTTTCTCCCGGTTCTTCCTAATATAAACAAAGACTACATCTTGAAAAAGTAAGAGAATAGTTCTCCATTTCTTACTTTGGTTTACTGAGATATTTTCCTTTTCCCCTATGGATACTTGACACACATCCCAGTCATTATAATCAACCAGGTGGATGATTTATAGTTGTAAAGAATTGTATACGGAAATACATGCTTTTACATACATACCATTAGAGTATTAACCCCTTCTTTGTTTAAGCGTAGCTGCTAGTTCAACTAGTCACACTTGGCGCACCATGCCTTCCTGGTAGTGACCTTGTAACACCTCTTATCTGAGACCGTCACTGGAGTCGAGCACGAGGTGTTACTAGACTTACCTTACTACTTCAGGGCATAAAAATTTTCTTTTAAAATTAATTCATTCACATTCATCCAATATATCCCTAAAATAGGCCCTTGAGGCCCTAAATATGCAATTGGAACGGTTCGGGACCAATCCGGGAACATTTAAAAATTTTCCAATTACTTACACAAATTAAAACAATTTATTTCACTGTTCATAATAAAACTGTCCACCTACGTAACAGTCACTAAATTAATTATAACTCGAGTTACAAAACTCAAAATTTAAATCCATAAAATTTTCCTAAAACTAGACTCATATATCTTCTTACCATAATTTTTCCAAAGTTTTTGGCTTGGCCAATTAGTACAGTTTATTAGTTAAAGGTTCCCCTATTTTGCATCCCAGTAGACCTGACCTCTCTTCACTAAAAATCAATTATCTCATAGTACAGTTTTCATTTAGTATTTCTACTTGTTTCTAATGAAATATGACTTATAATTATTTTTTTTACAATTTTTAGTGAAATTCTAAAATTAGAACAAGGGATCATGAAATCCCTCTAAACTAGTCTCATAAGAATTTAAATATATTAAAATATAGACTTTCTTTGCTTGTTCTGTTTCTTTCCTATGAAAATAGACTCAATAAGCTTCAATTCTATATCTCATTCACCATTTAATTCCATTTCTAAAATTTTTAGTGATTTGTCAAATTCACGTCACTGTTACTGTTCTAAAACTGTTTCATGGACAACTTTTACTCTTTCATAATTTCTTTCCATAAACTATCATTTAGGCATACATAACATGAAATCATGTTCTTAATTAGCCATTCAATAGCTAATCACTATCAGGTATTCACATGCCATTCTTTAATCGTATCATAAGGACGTACACACAAAATGACCAAGTCCTTATACATGCCATAACTCAAAACATTTCAAATTACAAAATATCGAGATAGCCTTTGATAGTGTGAGACGAACTCCGACATCCTTACGATCCCCAAATTGGCTTGGCTACTCTATAAAAGAGAGAAAGGAAAAAGAGTAAGCTACAATGCTTAGTAAATTTACAAGTAAATGAATGACAACATTCACCAAATATAAATATACTCATATTATACCATCAACTAACAAAATCTTTATTTTACTTCTCCACTTACTCTTTAACTATCCTGTTTATCATTCCTTTACCTGAACTTTCGTGTAACATGGCTTGTATAGCCCGATGAACCATTTGGAATACTAAGGGTACTTGGGTTTTCCTGCCTGATAATAGCCTGCCAATGCCATACTCTAGGCATGGTCTTACATGGGATGTTCCCTGTCCTGCAAAAGCCATATATCTAATATGGACTTACATGGGATGTTCCTCAACTGTCTCAACCTGTCAATGCCATATGTTTAATATGGACTTACATGGGATGTTCCTCAACTCTCTCAACCCAAAATGTCATGACATTTCGCATCCTATACATCCTTAAGGTTCAAACAGGTTTTTTGATACTTTTTCTCTATTACCTCATCTTTGGTTCAACTTGGAATATTCTCATAAAATAAATGTATATATGCTGGAAATTAACAACATTAATATAAAATATCGAAATATTGCATTTATTTACCGTAAACTTACCTCGATGCAAAATACGATCAACTTGACAACTTAATCTTCTACATTTTTCTTTCCTCAATCTATCCCCAAATTTCATTCTTCTTGATCTCTAATTAGAAAATTTAGCTTATTTAATAATCACATTTATCAAAACAGTCCTTAACTCTAACTTTGGCAAAATTATGATTTTTCCCCTAAACTTTTACATATTTACACTTTTGCCCCAAAGCTCGAAAATTAAGCTTTTTCCCTAATTCTTATGTTTTAGGGTATGTTGATCATTTTCCCTTAATGGAAACATCAAATTCACACTCTAACATGTACTTATGAACATTAGGTATTTTTACCGATTATGTTGTTTTACTCGTTTTCACTTAAAATCGAGTAGCACAAGTTGTTTAACATAATTTAAAACTTCATATGCTATCATGAAACATCAAAATAAACACATTTCACCTATGGATATTTTTCCAAATATGAACCCTAGGTTAAATTATTCCTAGAATAAGCTAAATCGAGTTACTGGGACTCCAAAAACGTAAATAACATTAAAAACGGGGCTTAGATGCACTTATTATGAGCTTGAGAAGTTGAAGGAATCCTAGCTATGGAGACACATGAGTTTCGGCCCTTATGGAGAAGATGATAACAATTTTGCCATCTTTTTCCCTTTTAATTCCTTTTAATTACCAAATGACTAAAATGCCCTTCATTAAATCTTTGGTTTTTTTTATCTATGTATGTCCATTTTTGTCCATGAAAACCTAATGGTCTAATTACCATTTAAGGGCCTCTACTTTAATTATGCTCTTCTTAATCCTTTCCTATCTAAAACTCATATTTATCAACTTTTGCAATTAAGCCCGAATAGGCAATTTAAACATGTAATTCATGAAATTTTCTATCAATATTCTAACACATGCATCTATTCACTAGGTAAATCATAAAAATTAATTGGAATAAATTTTACTATCTTAATTCATGGTTTCGCAACCACTATTCTGTTTAGACCCTATTTCGAGATGTTATAGACCTTATTATCTAAGTTTACCCTAACTCCATTTACCTTAACTCTCTTTTAATCTTTTTTCTTCAAGGAGAGGAAGAGAGAGAATATATTTTCTTCTTAACCTAGCTTAAACTGTTGACTTAACCCAAGTCCTTATTGGAACTTGATAGATGTGACATCAGTTATTTGATGGTCCTATCCAAATCTAAAAATTATAAGAAACTAATCAAGTGTTTTCCTTTGGTTCTTAACTATCTTGGTTCTTGTTCAATTAATCCCTAGCTATCATTGCCTCACAATGTAACTGGCTCAAGGCCAACATTGCAGGGTACTATTTACTGCTGACGTACGTCATAAGGTTTAGTTCCTTTATTCTTGCAATGGATTCCACCAAACCTATGTACACCAACAAAGGCTTTTGGAGCAAATACCTCCTTACCAAATACACTCATTGATCACTATGTGTCAGCCTAGTGTTCACCAACATGAATACATTACAAGTGCATTCCAAAGGTTCTTATAATCAGTCTAATTCTAGTACTATATGTAGTCAAAACTCATATCATTTCGCCTTAATTTCCTAAACAAAATCCAGGCATTAAGGCCTCATCGGGCAAGGTGTTACAACTATGCTATCTATCAAGTCTAATTTGGGAGATGCCTTGTCTTGAACATTAGAGCGAATGACTCTCAACAGATATAGACATAGATGTGATTGATTGGACCCAAGAAGAATAGATCTTAAATTTGTTTATGACTTGTGACATTCAAAGTGTGACATACCTTAATCCTGAGTGGATGATGGAGTATGTATGCATGACTTGTATAGTTTGATGTAGGTAAAAGCCTGAGTTGAAATAGATAAGGAGCAGGAAAATGGTGCATTGGTTATACGACTTCTGCAGTATGTAGCATCATTCACAGTAGTGAAATTTATAACCTATGATCAAAGTGTTTACAAATTAAGCTCAAATATAATGAAATACACTTGAGCAAAAGGATAGAAATAAAGCTCACAAGTGTACGTAAGAAGAATATAGAAATAGTAAGCTTAAAGGTTGTTTGATTAATGATTTTAGCTTGAAAGTGCTTTCTTGTTGTTGATGGAACTTTAGAAGTTTGTATTTATACCCCCTAATTGATTTCCAACCGTTGAGGTTGTTGGTGTCATGAATAAAGTCGTCGGGGATATAAAAACTAGAACATTTATTTCACCTGCAACACCGAATATTGATACCATTTAAAAGGGTATTGATATTTTTTTACAATAAATGCTGAGTTCAGTGACCGTTGGATTTTGTTATCGATACCAAAAATAATTTCATTGATACTTAAAAAAAGGTATAGATATCGGATCGATACTTTGTAGGTTTTATGAGAAACAAAATACTAATTTGATATCGTTTTTAAGATGACGTATCGATATTTTACAAAATATCAATACTTAACAAAATGGTATCGATACTTAATAGGGTTTGACGAAAACAAAATGCAATTTTGGTATTGCTTTCAAGATGGGTATTGATAATTCATAAAATATCAATATTGGGCCAAAAAGGTATGGATACTTTATGGCCTGAAGCAATTTTGACTTGATAAAATGATAAAAGACTTTCTTACTTAGTCAAATTTTTTTAGCTTGATTTTAAAATTGTTTCGAAAATTGTCTAAGAGTTCACAGTAGATATTTAAAATTTTATCTCATAGACTTTAATTTTAAACAATTCATTTTGTTAATTTTGTTTAATTTTAACTTTTATTCAAAAACACTTAAATTTGTTATATTAAAATGTTTTATCAAATAAAGCTTGGTTTAACAAAAATGAAAATGACCTAAAAATGAATCTATATTTTTCGAATTAAAGGATGTTAAAAATGTAACGCCCTAATTTTCAGGACTTTTCGGGATTTCTGTGATTTTTGGTTAATTCTTAAATTTCTATGTTTTGATTGTATAAATTATGTTCTAGTATGTTAGTGGGTCCCTAGAAGGCCCAAGCTTAGGTTGAAACCCGACGGATTTAATAAGTTTTAGCTTTAAAGGGAAGGGGGTCTTGATGAAGTGGGCTTTTAATATTAAAGTAAGCAAAAATTGAGTACAAGAGAGCCCTTGGCAGAGTGGCTAAATGACACCACTAGGGTGCTATTAAAGTGGCGTGTGGATGTTAGGGGGAGCCAAGGTTCAAGTCGTAAGGTAAGTTAATTAGGGTATTTAATTTTTTTATGAGCAGGAAAGTTAGGTGTTGGACTTCAGGTAAAACTCTGTCAGGAAGAGTTTGAATGGTTCAAAGGAGTGAGTTGAGGAGGGATAAGGGGAGGAAATTTAGGAGCTGATTAGGGAGTTGGGTGTTGGCCGAATGTTGGACTCTTGAGGAGCAAGAGTTGGCCGGCCAAAGGTCTCTAGTTAGGCAAATCGGCTAGGGGTTTAAGCTTTGGCAAATTCGGCATTTTGGAGGAGTGTTTGCCAAATTCTTTTTGAGCATTTTCGGGATTTTGGTTGCTCACTCTCTGGGTTGCCGAAATAGGGTAGAGTACCATTAGGTTTTCTTCTTTTCATTTTGTTAGAAGTAGAAAACGCAAGCCTCCATACCTCCCTGTGCCGTTTTCTTTACCAAACCAAATACCCACTTCTCTTTTTCTCTTTTCTTTCCTTTTATCTTCTTCTTCTTTCATCCATACCCCTTTCTTCTTTATCTTGTTCTCTCCCACTGTGTGAACCGCAAGTCTAAAGCAAAGCCTTCCATTGCCAAATATTTCTCTTCTACCTTTCTATTTTCATTACCAATTTTTCCCCATAGCCGAATCTACTTTCTCATCACCACTCTTTCCTTTCTCTACTTCTTGTTCTTCATTAAAAACTCCCACAACCCCATAGCCGAACTCTCTTGTGGCCAAATCCCATTCTTTTCTTTCAAAAACTGAAACTTTCCTACACTAAGGTACTTCAGGAGCCGAATTCTTAACTATACTCTTCTCTTCTCGTGTTTGTGATAGGAGCTACAATAGATCGGGTTAGATCGTTATCTAGAACTCTTCTTTGGTAGTGTAACATTTTTAGGGTAAGTATGCAAACCTTATTCTTTTGATAGTTTATGTGTTAAGGCAAAAGCCGAAACCCCTTAAGGGTGGCTATCGATTTGGACTAAGGGCCTATTGGCCTCTTTCTCTTGGTTTTATATGTGCTAGTGCGGTCAAGGGGTTGTACAGCAAAGGATTTTGAAGGCTATCATGGTCGAGCATCGAGATATAGTCCATATTCGACAGAAAGGTAAGAACTTTAGGGACTTAGGCTATGTTGGCCGATTGTGGTAAGGAGGTTAATGCTTTGGTATTGCCGATTATTAGACTAACGCAATAGTGACTGATTATAGGCTTTACATGTGGGGATCTCGTCAGCGTTACGGCATTAAACAGGTGTGTACTGTACCTTCTTTATAGACTAAATCAGCAAAGGTCTTATTTGACCGAAAAGTGACCGAAAGTGACCGAAAGGTCAGCACTTTGTATATTTATGAGTGTGCGAGCACTCATTTGATGGTTTGGGCTATAATCGCAAGCGGTAAGATTGCAGAGTGTGCGATTTTGTGCACTTCGATATATTTGGGCTTAATGGGCCGAAATCAGGTTAGTGGGTCAACGGGCCTAATAAGGTAAAAATGCTCGATAAGTGAATTAGTTAAAAACGTTAACAACTGTATTATGCATGAAAACTCCGGAATAGTAAATTTACTAAAATAACCCTAAGCGTGAAAATTACCAATTTACCCCTAGGAGCAAAATGACCGTTATACCCCTAGAATTAATTCTGACTAAAATGCATGATATTCTGATTCTGTATGTTGTATGCCATGACATATATATCTGTTGCATGGGATATGGGTTATATTGATGGAGGAAGCGTTCTAGTGGCCATGCCACAAATATCTGTTTCTGGTGGCTATGCCACATATATCTGTTCTGGTGGCTCTGCCACAATATCTGTATTTAGTGACTCTGTCACAATATCTGTCTGGTAGCCCTGCTGCAAATTCTGTGGTGTGTAGAGGATGGGTGGGTCGAGTAGTCTCCTCACATGGTGTAAGGTTGGTACGGGGGTGTATATGGATGGATATGGTTGGGTTTTCTGCATGGATGATATATCTGTTCTGTATCTGTTATGGGCCTATAGGCTTCATTCTAATTTCTGTAATGGGCTAAAGCCCAAAATTAATCTGACTTTGAGGCTTAATCTGATTTGGACTATGGTTGGGTTATTTTACACATTGAGTTTCTCCAAACTCACCCCTTATTTTCATCCTTGCAGGTAATCCCCAACCATAACGGACTTGGAGTTGTGAGGGATTCGGAGTGGCCACATGTTCTGCAAGTTTGATTTATCGTACTTTTCCTTCAATATTTTAATTATTTTGATTAGCATTTTGGGTTTTAAGTTGTAATAAGGCCGCTCTTAAAATTTATTTTTTCTTTTATGGTTTTATTTATTGGTTTTATTTATACTTTATCGAAACTGCTAGTTATAGGCCGCGCGAGTTTTTAATCAAAGTTAATGAATGGTTTCAAAACACAACAAACGTAACAAACGGATAACTTAAAGACTTAATAAACTGACTTTTCACTGAACCACTGTTTTACAAAAATCATTTTCACCGTAAACAAAGAACACACTCAGTCGTAAGTCCATGTGACACGTTAGATTTGGTCATAACGTTCAGGCCGGCTTTGAGGTGTTATATTTAATGGTATCAGAGCCAGGTTCCAACAACTTGGCTGTGGAACGGGTCTAAAAATGGAATTTTTTTAAGCAAGGTAAAATAAAGATTTCTAAAAATCATTTTAAGAATTTACTCTCGAAATTGTTTTTGAAATTTTCTTTCTGCAAATAAATGATTTTAAAAATTGAATTTGGTTTCTAAGATTGGTTTTCAAAAAGGTGCACACCGAATCTCTGGCCCAAGTCTATAAGTTTTCTAAATTTTTCTGATTGTTTCTAAAATTCTGTTATATGACTCTATTATGATACTTTAGTTAGGGTGATACTGAAACTATGGAAATTCTGATAAGTAGACCGAGACTATAGCTAGGCTACGATTTCGTGAAAGAAAACAAACCCTGAATTACTGTCTATTTATAAAATATCTGTAATAAACACTGAAATATTAACTGATGCATAAAATTCATAATCAGATAATTCGAAATGAGCACGAGAGCAGCTCGTGGAAGGGGCCATGGATGTGGCTGAGGTAGCGCACAGGCTGAATCTTCATCTTTAGGGTATGTGTCGACAGCAGATACACCGGTACCATCGACAACGAAAGTGGAGTCTCATGATCGAGGTACTGGGGATGACCCTCTATCCCAAGCAATGCTCTGAGTTTTGGAAAGAGTTGCTGGGGCAAGTACGGGAAACGGAATTCGAGGGTCTATTTCTGAGCGACTTCAGGCTAATGGAGCGGAGATCTTTAGGGGCGTATCTGGTGTAGCCCCGAATGTGGCTGAATACTAGTTAGAGGCCACAGAGCAGATTGTGGATGATTTGGACTGTTTGGTAGAGGAGAAGCTGAAGGGAGCCATATCGTTGCTTAGGGATGAGGCTTATCAGTGGTGGCTCACGGTGAGAGATGGAACTCCAGTTGATAGGGTGACTTAGGAGCTGTTTAAGACATCCTTCAAAGGAAAGTATGTTGGGGCTAGTTACGTGGACGCCCACAGGAAAGAATTTCTGAATCTAGTTCAAGGGAGTAAGACAGTTACTGAGTACGAGGCTGAGTTTCTGAGGCTGAGCCGGTATGCTGTTGGGATAGTCGCTATAGAGTATGAACGTAGCGTGCGCTTCGAGGATGGTCTTAGAGATGAGTTTAGGGTGCTGATTGCTCTGCAGAGGGAGTGTAACTTTGCTTCTTTAGTGGAGAAAGCTAAGATAGATGAGGAGGTGAAGCGTACAGAAAGACAGAATCGTGAGAAGGATCGAAACCATTTTCGGAGAGATTTAGGACCTTCGGGTGGTGCCAATAGGAATGTTAAAAGAGCAAGAATGGAAGAGCCAGTTCGAGCAGTACCAATGAATGCTATTAAGCCACAAGTTTGTCAAAGTTGTGGTAAGATACATCTCGGAGAGTGTCGGAGACGTTCTGGTGCCTGTTTCCGATGCGGATCTATGGAGTATAGGGTTAAGGACTGTCCTCAGGAACCAGAATAGGTTCAAGTTGTAGATCAGAGAGTTGCCCAGCTAGTGAGAGGTGGACCACAGCTTCCGAGAGGACGTGGGTAAGACAGAGGTGGTAATGGAAATGGTCAAGGACGAGAAGCACCTGGTAGGGGTGCTGGATATACTAAGGCTCGTCAGTCAGCGTTGGTGTATGCAGCTCATCACCGAGAAGAAGGTGATGCACCTGACGTCATAACTGGTACGTCCTTGATCTCTAGCATGCCATACACTGCGTTGATAGATGTTGGATCTACCCATTCTTATGTTGCACGTGCCATATTTGGGTCACTGGGTGTGCGCTCTGAGGAGACCGTGAGTGGGGTATCTGTACTAAGTCCTTTAGGTCTCTCAGTTAGGGTAGACAAACTGTATAGAGACGTTCCTTTAGAAACTCAAGGTAAGATTTTCTCTGGAGATCTGATGGAGCTACCATTCGGAGAATTCGATCTCATCTTGGGAATGGATTGGCTTGTTAAGCATAGGGCTACTCTGGATTGTGCTACCAGGCGAATGATGTTAAAGACAGTGAAGGATGAGGAGGTTATAGGGATAGGCGAGCGAAAGGATTATCTGTCTAATGTGGTGTCAGCTTTGAGAGCCGGGAAGTGGATTTGTAAGGGTTGTGAGGACTATTTTCCATTTGTAAGTCAGTCGGAGACTGGGGGTTTGACGGTGGATAAGGTTAGAACCGTTAAGGAATTCCAAGATATTTTTCCAGAAGAGCTTCTGGGTTTGCCTCCAAACTGAGAAGTTGAGTTTGGAATCAACTTGTTGCCTCGAATGGCACTGGTGTCCATCGCACCATACAGGATGGCGCCGAAGGAGTTGGTGGAGCTGAAAGTACATATTCAGGAGTTGTTGGATAGAGGCTTTATTAGGCCAAGTGTATCTCCGTGGGGAGCACCAGTGTTGTTCATAAAGAAGAAGGATAGGACGATACAGATGTGCATCGACTATCGGCAGTTGAACAAATTGACGATTAAGAATAAGTATCCTCTGCCAAGAATCGATGATCTGTTTGACCAGCTTAGAGGAGCTTCGGTATTCTCCAAGATCGATCTTCAATCTAGATACCATCAGTTAAGGGTGAAGGAGGTGGATATTCACAAAACAACGCTCAGAACTCGGTATGGTCACTATGAATTCTTGGTTATGCCATTTGGTCTGACAAACACACCTGCAGCATTTATGGATCTGATGAATCGAGTTTTCCAACCATACTTGGATCGATTCGTAGTCGTCTTTATCGACGATATTCTGGTATAGACTGAAACTGAGGAAAAGCATGATGAACACCTCCGTATGGTGCTGCAAGTGCTAAGGGAGAAAGAGCTGTATGTGAAATTCAGTAAGTGTGAATTTTGGTTGAGGGAGGTAACTTTCTTAGAACATGTTGTCTCTGCTGAGGGGATCAGGTTGGACCCTCAGAAGATTAAAGCAATTCTAGAATGGAAGCCACCAAGGTCGGTATCAGAAATACAGAGTTTTCTGGGTTTGGCAGGGTACTATAGAAGGTTTGTGAAAGGATTTTCAGTAATGGCAACACCACTAACAAAGCTTATAAGGAAAGGAGTACCATTTGTTTAGACCGAGAAGCAGCAGGAAGCTTTTGAGAAGTTGAAGGAAGTTTTGACCGAGGCACCTGTATTGATTTAGCCAGAGTCTGGGAAGGACTTTACTGTCTATAGTGACGCATCACATGTGGGTTTGGGCTGTGTGTTGATGCAAGAGGGTAAAGTAGTTGCTTATGCTTCGTGGCAGCTCAAGCCTCACGAAGTAAACTATCCTACTCATGATCTGGAGTTAGCAGCAGTAATTTTTGCATTCAAGATTTGGAGACATTACTTATACGGAGAAAGGTGTATCATATACACGGATCATAAGAGTCTTAAGTACTTGCTGACTCAGAAGGAGCTGAACCTTAGGCAACGAAGATGGATAGAGTTGCTTAAGGATTATGACTGTTCGATCGAGTATCACCCAGGCAAAGCTAATGTGGTGGCTGATGCCTTAAGTCATAGAGCTGTATCTGATCTGAGAACAATGTTTGCTCGTCTGAGTCTCTATGACGATGGTAGTCTGTTAGCAGAATTGCAAGTTAGGCCAACCTGGGTTGATGAGATTAAGGAGAAATAGTTAAAGGATGAGTCTTTAGTTTCTCGATTCCAGCAGGTTAAGAATGGGGGAACTTCTGAGTTTGGGCTGAACAGCAAGGGAGTCTTGTGTTTTCAAGGTAGAGTTTGCATTCCAAAAGACTCTGACTTAAGGTAGTTTATACTGAAAGAAGCTCATGGAGGACTTTATGCTATGCATCCTGGAGGGAATAAAATGTATCGCGACTTAAAGGAGTTGTATTGGTGGCCTGGGCTTAAATGAGAAGTAATGGAGTTTGTGGGAAAATGTCTGACTTGTCAGTAAGTGAAAGCTAAACATCAATTACCTTCCAGACTGTTACAGCCAGTGAAGATACCACTTTGGAAGTGGGAGAGGGTAACCATGGACTTTGTGAGTGGATTACACTTGACACCGGGGAAGAAGGACTCGATTTGGGTAATTGCGGATTGGTTGACTAAATCTACTCATTTCATACCTGTTTGCACTGATTATTCACTTCAGAAGTTAGCCAAATTGTATGTGACGGAAATTGTGCGACTACATGGAGTGCCAGCATCGATTATTTCTGATCAGGATCCTAGGTTCACATCTCAGTTCTGGCAAAAGTTGCATGAGGCGTTGGGTACGCGGTTGAACTTTAGTACAGCTTTTCATCCTCAGACTAATGGTTAGTCGGAAAAGGTTATTCAGATTTTGGAAGATATGTTGAGGGGATACATCATCGACTTCCGAGGTAGTTGGGAGGACTACTTACCGTTGGCACAACAATAGTTATCAGGCTAGTATTCGAATGGCACCATATGAAGCACTGTATGGACATAAGTGTCGTACACCTACTTGTTGGACCGAATTAGGTGAATGGCAGGTTCTTGGACCTGAGTTGGTAGTGGACACCAAAGTTAAGGTCAGGGTAATTAGGGACCGGTTAAAGGAAGCATCTGATAGGCAGAAGTCTTATGCGGATTTAAAGCATAAGGAGATTGAGTACTCAGTGGGTGACATGGTCTTTTTGAAGGTTTCACCTTGGAAGAAGATATTAAGATTTGGGAAGAAGGGCAAGTTGAGTCCGCGGTTCATTGGGCCATATCGGGTTCTTAAGCGAGTAGGTCCAGTGGCTTATCAGTTTGAATTACCTCCGAAGTTAGATAGGATTCACGATGTTTTCCATGTATCCATGTTAAGGTGATATCGTTCTGATCCTACCCATGTCCTGCCAGTTGCAGAGATTGAAGTACAGCCTGATTTGACTTTCGAGGAATAGCCTGTGCAGATTTTGGATCGAGATATTAAGGTTCTAAGGAGGAAGTCGGTTTCGTTAGTAAAGGTGCTTTGGCGTAATCATGGCAGAGAGGAAGCTATTTGAGAGCCAGAGGAGGCGATGCGTCAGCAGTACCCTCAATTGTTTGGATCAGGTAAATTTCGAGGACGAAATTTCTTTAAGGAAGGTAGAGTTGTAACGCCCTAATTTTTAGGACTTTTCAAAATTTCTGTGATTTTTGGTTAATTATTAAATTTCTGTGTTTGACTGTATAAATTATGTTCTAGTACATTAGTGGCTCTCTAGAAGGCCCAAGCTTAGGTTGAAACCTGATGGATTTAATAAATTTTAGTTTTAAAGGGAAGGGGGTCCTGATGAAGTGGGCTTTTAAGATTAAAGTAAGAAAAAATTGAGCACAAGAGAGCCCCTGGCAGAGTGGCTAAATGACGCCACTAGGGTGCTATTAAAGTGGCGTGTGGATGTTAGGGGGAGCCAAGGTTCAAGTCGCATGGTAAGTTAATTATAGTATTTAAATTTTTTATGAGCAGGAGAGTTAGGCAGGTAAAACTCTGTCAGGAAGAGTTTGAATGGTTCAAAGGAGTGAGTTGAGGAGGGATAAGGGGAGGAAATTTAGGAGCTGATTAGGGAGTTGGGTGTTGGCCGAATGTTGGACTCTTGAGGAGCAAGAGTTGGTCGGCCAAGGATCTCTAGTTAGGCAAATCGGCTAGGGGTTTAGGCTTTGGCAAATTCGGCATTTTGGAGGAGTGTTTGCCGAATTCTTTTTGAGCATTTTCGGGATTTTGGTTGCTCACTCTCTGGGTTGCCGAAATACGGTAGAGTACCATTAGGTTTTCTTCTTTTCATTTTGTTAGAAGCCGAAAACGCAAGCCTCCAAACCTCCCTATGTAACACCCCCAAACCCGGCCCAAACGTTATGGCCAAATCTAGTGTGTCACGTCACCTACATCTAACCATGTTACCTAGTTACTAAGATTAGGGCGAGCTTTGCAAAATCTTTTTTGTTATTTTAAGAGAAATTCGCGATTTACTTAATAAATGTCCTATTAAATACCGATCGTGATAGGGTTAAAAAAAAAACGTGACTTTTGATACTCTTTGGAAAGTGCATTTGGTTTGAAAACGTTCATTTATCGTGTTATTTCAAAAACAAGTAAATCCAATTTTCAAAAACAATTTAAACTATATTATTCTTAAATGAAAACAAAAAAAAAAGAGTAAGGAATTGAAACCCAAAATAAAATAAATAGAGCGGCCTTATTATAACCTAGAAACGATAATAAAAATAATCTAAATAAATAATAAAATAAAATAATTGAAAACCAGAAATTTAATCTTCGTGGCCACTCTGAATCCCTCCCAGCTCCAAGTCCACCAACTAGGGCTCACCTGCATGGATGGAAAGAAAGGGGGTGAGTTTGGAAAACTCAGTGTGTAAAGAATGCCCATCCAGAGCCCAAATAAACTCAAGCCCACTGGGCCGAAGCCCTATCCAGTCATAGTGGTAACAGGGCGGAAGTCCTATCCAGATACAGTAAACTGGGCTTTAGCCTTTTTCAGATAACAATACGGCCCATAGGCCCATTTTAGAGCAGAACAGATGTTAACATGTATACAAACCCAACCCAGCTTAAATCCAACCGCTACACTCCACCCGTACCGGCCCTACACACCATGTGGGGAATAACTCAACCCACCCAGCCCTACACTCCACAGTTGCAGCATAGCTACTCAGATATCAGTAAGTTGAGGCAAAGCCTCCAGTACGTGGTCAAGCCACTTTTAGTACTTCCTCCATCAATATCCCAGTCCCATGCAACAGATAATAATGACATGGCATGCAGTAAACAGTAACAGTAAAACATGTATTTTGGTCACACTTAGCCTTAGGGGTATAACAGTCATTTTGCTCCTAGGGTAAAATAGTAATTCTCCACCACCAAGGGTTTTTAGTAACTTTATCAATTTTTAGGGTTTTCATGCATATTATAGTCCTTACTAATCTATTTGTCATCATAGTAATCTATTTAACTTAATTTATCAGTTTTAGCCATTGGGCCCTAAAACCCCTAATGGGCCCTACAGTGTCTACTAACAAATTAAACCCATTTAGTTCAAATTTTATGATAAATTTGTCAGTTTAAACGATTTTGAACCTACAGTCTATCAATACACATTATTTACCTATTTTCACCCATACGGGCACGTAATCCCATTGGGCCTATTTTTAGCCCATTGAGGCCCAATTACCGAAGTGCATGAAATTTCACACACGACTAACTTACCACTTTGTAATTTCAGATCTAATGCTTCCTAAACGTCTTGTGAGCACTTGCACACTCACAAGCCCACAAAATGCCAGAATTTCGGCATTTCGACTTTTGTCGAATTGAACTATGAGAGGGTGTTCGATACACACCTGTTTCGCGACGACTGCTACTGTGATCCCCCACGATGTCCTACAATCGATTACCACAATTCTCAGATTGCAAATCTAGAACAAACAATCCCAATATTCACTTACCCATATTCGGCCAATACGCCTGAAGCCTTCAAAATCTAACCTTTGCTGAAAACTGATGACTAGATCTAAGTTTAGTTGTTCCAAAGATCCAAGCCTTCAATCAATCACCTCTAGTATACACTAATCACCAAAGAAATCGTTGGTTAATGACCCTTAGAGCCCTATGCCCAAATCGACAGCCTTCCTAGATTTTAGGGACTTCAGCTTTCTCAAAATTGTAAAATAACTTATAGATCTGGTTTAATGAGCACTTACCACTGATTTCCCTTCTGTTTCTACTCAAATCTGATGTAGATCTAGCCCTTAAATGACAGTAGAACTTGAATCCAGGAGATCTGAAGTTTCGGCTATAAGTCCCTAAATTTATGGTATTTCAGCTTTTTAAGTGATGAAGAAGATGATGATTTGAGGCTATAACTTTGGAGTAGTATTGCTGACAGATACTAAGGGTTTAGAGAAGATGAAAGTCGGTCAAAAGGAATGAAAAGAAAAGAAAGAATTGGCTTGGAGAAATCGGCACAAGAAGTAAGTTTTCAGGATTTCGGCTTTTATGGCAATCAGCTATGGTGGTTTTAGGGAGGATGGATTTGAAAGAGAAGATTGATTTAAGTAATAGGGGTGTTCGGCTGAGGTAGGAAGCAAAAAGGAAAAGAAAACAATGGAGGAGAAGAAGAGGAAGAAGAAATCAGCACAAAAGAGAAGGAATTTGGGTTTTCGTCTTTTGTGAAAACTTAGAAAAGGATGAATGAAAGTGAAAGCTTTCAGGTGGCTAACCCTAATTCTCCAAGACAGAAAAAGAAAGGAACCTAACCCTAATATCAACTAAAACAATCGGCCCAACCTCCCTAAGGCCCTTGCTGAAATTCATTTAAGTGATCACATGCCCGGTACATGCCTAAAAACTAAAAAGTAACAATAGGCTCACCTTACAACTTGAACCCTGGACCTTTAATTCTTTCCCAGGCGCCACTTTTTTAGGAACTTAGTGGCGCCACCTTGCCAGTTTGCCAAAGCTCTTCTTGTATCATAATTTACAAAGTTTTTCTTAAAAGCCCACTTAACCAAGTCTCCTATTCACTTAAAATCAAAACTTGATATTTTACTGGGTTTTAACTTAGGCTTGGGCCTTCTAAAGGCCCACTAACACTTTTAAAATCAATTCCAATATTCAGAACACCAAAATTTTAAAAATTTACTAAAAATCACAGAAACCCGAAAAATCCCGAAAATCAAGGCATTACAACTCTACCCCCTTAAAGAAATTTCAGCCTCGAAATTTACCTGCTCCAAACAATTGAGGGTATTGTTGACGCATAGTCTCTTTTGGCTCCCAAGTAGCCTCTTCCCTTCCATGATTGCGCCATAATACTTTTACCAACGGAACTGACTTCCTTCTTAAAACTTTAACCTCTCGATCTAGAATTTGCACAGGTTCCTCCTCAATGGTCAAATCAGTCTTTATTTCAATCTCCTCCACTGGTACAACATGTGAAGGATTCGATCGATGCCGTCTCAACATGAACACATGGAAGACGTCATGGATTCTATCCAACTCTGGTTGTAACTCCAACTGATACGCTACTGGCCCTACCCTTTTGAGAACCCGATAAGGCCCTATAAACTGCGGAATCAATTTGCCTTTCTTGCCAAACCTCAAAATCTTCTTCCAGGGTGAAACCTTTAAGAAAACCATATCCCCAACAGCGAACTCGATCTCCTTATGCTTTAGATCCGCATACGACTTCTGTCTATCAAAGGCCTCCTTTAACCAATCCCTTATTAACTTAACTTTACTCTCAGTATCTGCCACTAATTTCGGTCCAAGAACTTGTTGCTCTCCCAACTCCGTCCAACACGTAGGCATACGACACCTTCGCCCATAAAGTGCCTCATATGGAGCCATTTGAATACTTGCTTGATAACTGTTGTTGTATGCAAACTCCGCCAATGGCAAGTAGTCCTCCCAACTACCTCAAAAGTCGATGACACAACCCCTTAACATATCCTCCAGAACCTGAATAACCCTTTCCGACTGTCCATCTGTCTGAGGATGAAAAACAGTGCTGAAGTCCAATCATGTACCCAACGCCTCATGCAACTTCTGCCAGAACCGAGATGTGAACCTAGGGTCTCAATAAAAAATAATCAAAACTGGTACCCCATGTAGTCACACTATCTCTGCCACATACAACTTGGCCAACTTCCAAAGTGAGTAATTGGTATGGACAGGTATGAAATGGGCAGATTTCGTCAACCTATCCACAATCACCCACACAGAATCTTTCTTGGAGGGTGTCAAAGGTAGCCCACACACGAAATCCATAGTTACTCTTTCCCACTTCCATAGTGGAATTTTCATCGGTTGAAGCAACCCAGAAGGTAGTAGGTGCTCAGCCTTAACTTGTTGGCATGTCAGACATCTCCCAACCAATTCAGTCACCTCTCTCTTTAAACCAGGCCACCAATACACCTCTAGGAAATCTCTATATAACTAATTCCCTGTAGGATGCATGGCACAAGGACCACCGTGAGCCTCTTACAGAATTGCCTGCCTCAATTCAGAATCTTTTGGAATTAAAATCCTTTCATGAAAGCAGAGAACTCCACCAGTATTCAGCCCAAAATTTGAATTCTCCACATTTTCAGCTTGCTGAAATCGAGGAACCAACGAATTATCCTTTAACTGCTTCTCCTTAATCTGTTCAATCCAAGTAGGTATCACTTGCAACTCCGCCAACAGACTTCCATCATCGTACAAAATCAAACAAGCAAACATAGCTCTTAAATCAGTAACAATCCTTCGACTCAATGCTTCAGCCACCACATTAGCCTTGCCTGGGTGGTACTCAATCGAATAGTCGTAATCCTTAAGCAACTCTATCCATCTTCATTGCCTAAGGTTTAACTCCTTCTGAGTCAATAGATACTTTAGACTTTTATGATCTGTGTAGATAATGCACCTTTCTCCATACAAATACTGTCTCTAAATTTTCAACGCGAAGACCACTGTGGCTAACTCTAGATCATGCGTAGGGTAATTCGCTTCATGAGGCTTCAGCTGTCGCGAAGCATAAGAGACTACCTTACCTTCTTGCTTTAGTACGCATCCTAATCCCACATGCGACGCATCGTTGTACATAGTGAAGTCCTTCCCAGACTCTGGTTGAATCAACACTGGCGCCTCAGTTAATACCTTTTTTAACTTGTCAAAAGCATCTTGCTATTTCTCAGTCCAGGCAAATGCTACTCCTTTCCTTAACAGTTTCATCAACATGTAGCAATCAGAGAAAATCCCTCTACGAACCTTCTATAATAGCCTGCCAGACCCAGAAAACTCTGAATTTTTGATACTATCCTCGGCGGCTTCCATTCCAAAACTGCCTCAATTTTTCGTGGATCTATTCTAATTCTTTCAGCAGAAAGAACATGCCCCAGAAAAGTCACTTCTCACAACCAAAATTCACACTTACTAAACTTCGCATAGAGTTGCTTCTCTCTCAACTCTTGCAGCACAATACGAAGATCGATCTTGGCCCAAGTATACCAGAATATCATCGATAAAGACAACTACGAATTGGCCCAAGTAAGGTTGGAACACTCGATTCATCAAATCCATGAAAGCTGCAGGTGCGTTCGTCAACCCAAATGGCATAACCAGAAACTCGTAGTGACCATATCAAGTCCTGAATGCTGTCTTGTGAATATCCACCTCCTTTACCCATAGTTGATGATATCCAGATCGAAGATTGATCTTGGAAAATATCGAAGCTACCCTAAGCTGATCGAACAGGTCATCGATCCTTGGCAGTGGGTACTTGTTCTTTATCGTCAGTTTACTCAACTGGCGATAATCGATGCACATACGCATCGTCCCATCCTTCTTCTTTACGAACAGCACTGGTGCTCCCCATGGGGACACACTTGGTCTAATGAAGCCTCTATCCAACAACTCCTGGATTTGAGCTTTCAGTTCCAGTAACTCCTTCGGTGCCATCCTATAAAGCGCGATGGACACTGGAGTCGTTCCAGGCAACAAATCAATCCCAAACTCAACTTCTTAGTTCGGAGGTAATCCAAGAAGCTCCTCTGGGAAAACGTATTGAAATTCCCTAACAGTTCTGGCTGTCTCCATAGTCACATTCTCAGTTTTAGTTTGGCTTACAAAAGCCAAATACGCCTTGCATCCCTTGCGAATTAGCTTTTCAGCCCTTAAGGCTGAAACCACATTGGACAAGTAGTCCCTTCGTTCTCTAATAACCATTACCTCCTCATCCTTTACAGTCCTTAACACCATCTTCTTAGCTGCACAATCCAAAGTTGCCCTATGCTTAGTCAACCAGTCCATTCCTAAAATCAGATCGAACTCGCCAAATGCTAACTCTATCAAGTCTCCACAGAAGATCCTACATTGAGTCTCTAAAGGCACCTCCCTAAAGAGTTTATCTACCTTAACCGAGTGACCTAGAGGACTTATCACAGTTACCCCACTCACAGTTTCCACAGAGTGCACACCTAACGTTCTAGAAATGTCACATGCAACATACGAATGGGTTGATCCCACATCTATCAGAGTAGTATAAGGTACGCTAAAGATAAAAAACGTACCAGTTATTATGTCAGGTGCATCACCCTCCTCCCAGCGTCGAGTAGCATAAATTAAAGCTGGTTGACGAGCCTCCGCATTACCAACACCCCTGCCAGGTGCTCCACGTCCACGGCCATTGCCACCTCGACCTTGTCCACACCCTCTCGGCGATGGCGGTCCACCTCGCACTGGTTGAATAGCCCTTTGCTCAGCAATAGGAGCTTGAGCTGGCCTCTAAGGACAATCCTTGGTCCTATGTTCCTTTGACCCACAACGAAGACATGCCTTAGTACGTTTCCAGCATTCTCTCAGATGCACTCTACCACAATCTCCGCAAGGCTGTGCTCTAACCGTGTTTACTGGAACTGCTCGAACTGGCTCCTCCACCCTAGCTCTCTTAACATTTCGATTTGCAGTACCAACTGGTCCAGCATCTCTTCTGAATCAGTTTCGATCCCTATCGCAATTCTTTCATTCAGCTTGCTTCACCTCTTCGGCTATCTTAGCCTTCTCTATCAGTGCAGCAAAATCGCGCTCTCTCTGCGGAGCTATCAGCACCCTTAACTCATCCTTGAGGCCATCCTCAAAGCGAACACTGTGCTCGTACTCAGTAGCAATAATTCCACAGGCATATCGGCTCAACCTCAGAAACTCTGCCTCATACTCAGCAACTGACCTACTGCCCTAGGTCAGGTTTAGGAATTCCTTCCTACGAGCATCCACATAGCTGGCTCTGACGTATTTTCCCTTGTAAATCGTCTTAAACAATTCCCAGGTTACCTGCTCAGCTGGGGTACTCTCTCTCACAGTAATCCACCATTGGTATGCTTCATCTCATAGCAGAGACACTGCTTCCTTCAGTTTTTACTCCACCGAGCAGTCCAGGTCGTCCATAATCCTTTCCGTAGCTTCAAGCCAATACTCAGCTACGTTCGGGGCTACTCCAGATACGCCCCTGAAAACCTCTACTCCATTAGCCCGGAGTCCCTCAGAAATGGACCCTCTATTAATAGGCCCGACATTAGCTCCAACAACCCTTTCCAGAACCCTCAACATAGCCTGGGACAGAGCATCGTCCCATGCGGCCCGATCGTGTGGCCCATTTTCAGCTACTGGTGGTGGTCGTGCCCCACCAGCTGGCATGTGATCCGAAGATGAAGACCCAGCTTGTGCACTGCCTCGGCCACGTCCTCGGCCTCATCCACGAGCAGGTCTCGTACTCATATCAACTTATCTGTTTTAGAATTTTATGACAGTAGGTTAATATTTCATTCATTTATTACAAATGTCTTATGTAAGGATAGAGTTTCAGAGTTGTTTTCGCGAATACGTTGCCTAGTTATAGTCTCAGTTTTCTAGGGTTTAGTTTCCCTACAGTCTGTCTACCGTTTTAGTTCTACCCTATCTACAGTATCATAGTAGGGTCTCAGTTCTATCTACAGTATTGTTTCAGTATAGTACAGTATATAAAGCCGGAATACTTACAGACTTGGTGCCGCGGATTCAGTGTGCCACTTCTTCAGTTGCCAGATTTCAGAAAAACTCAAGATTTTTCAAAAGCAAACTTTTAAAACATGTATATTTTGAAGAAAACCAGCTTCAAAAAAATGTTTTCCCTACATTTTCAAAAACTGATTTCCAAAAATACCCTTATTGAGCCTAAGTTTTAAAATTTTACGAAAATGTTTTTGGACCCGATCCACAGCCGAGTTGTTACAACCGGGCTCTGATACCACTAAATGTAACACCCTCAAACCTGACCCAGACGTTATGGCCAAATCTGATGTGTCACATCACCTACATCTAACCATGTTACCTAGTTACTAAGATTAGGACGAGCTTTGCAAAACAGTTTTTGTTATTTTAAGAGAAATTCCCGATTTACTTAATAAATGTCCTATTTAATATCGATCGTGATAGTGTTTTAAAAAAATTGACTTTTGATACTCTTTGGAAAGTGCATTTGGTTAGAAAACGTTCATTTATCTTGTTATTTCGAAAACAAGTAAATCCAATTTTCAAAAACAATTTAAACAATATTATTCTTAAGTGAAAAAAAATAAGTAACGAATTAAAACCCAAAATAAAATAAATAGAGCGGCCTTATTACAACCCAGAAACCATAATAAAAATAATCTACATAAATAATAAAATAAAATAAGTGAAAACCAGAAATTTAATCTTCGTGGCCACTCTTCCCTCCCAGCTCCAAGTCCACCAACTAGGGCTCACCTGCATGGATGGAAAGAAAGAGGGTGAGTTTGGAAAACTCAATGTGTAAAGAATGCCCATCCAGAGCCCAAATCAACTCAAGCCCACTCGGCCGAAGCCCTATCCAGATACAGTAAACTGGGCCTTAGCCCTTTTCAGATAACAATACGTGCCATAGGTCCATTTCAGAACAGAACAGATGTTAACATGTCTGCAAACCCAAGCCAGCCTAAATCCAACCGCTACACTCCACCCGTACCGACCCTACACACCATGTGGGGAATAACTCAACCCACCCAGCCCTACATTCCACAGTTGTAGCATAGCCGCTCAGATATCAGTAAGTTGAGGCAAAGCCTCCAGTACGTGGTCAAGCCACTTTCAATACTTCCTCTATCAATATCACAGTCCCATGCAACAGATAATAATGACATGGCATGTAGTAAATAGTAACAGTAAAACATGTCTTTTGGTCACACTTAGCCCTAGGGATATAACAGTCATTTTGCTCCTAGGGGTAAAATAGTAATTTTCCACCACCAAGGGTTTTTAGTAACTTTATCAATTTTTAGGGTTTTCATGCATATTACATTTCTTACTAATCCATTTGTCATCACAGTAATCTATTTAACTTAATTTATCAGTTTTAGCCATTGGGCCCTAAAACCCCTAATGGGCCCTACAGTGTCTATTAACAAATTAAGCCCATTTAGTTCAAATTTTATGATCAATTTATCATTTTAAACGATTTCGAACCTACAGTCTATCAGTACACATTATTTACCTATTTTCACCCATATGGGCCTATAAGCCCATTGGGCCCATTTTTAGCCCATCGAGGCCCAATTACCAAAGTGCACGAAATTTCACACACGACTAACTTACCACTTTCCAATTTTAGATCTAACGTTTCCTAAACGTCTTGTGAGCACTCGCACACTCACAAGCCCACGAAATGCTAGAATTTTGGCATTTCGGCTTTTGCCAAATTGAACTATGATAGGGTGTTCGATACACAGCTGTTTCGCGACAACTGCTACTGAGATCCCCCACGATGTCCTACAATCAATTACCACAATTCTTAGATTGCAAATCTACAACAAACAATCCCATTATTCACTTACCCATATTCGGCCAATGTCCCTAAGGCCTTCAAAATCTAACCTTTGCCAAAAACCGATGACTAGATCTAAGTCTAGTTGTTCCAAAAACCCAAGCCTTCGATCAATCACCTCTAGTGTACACTAATAACCAAAAGAAATCATTGGTTAATGACCCTTAGAGCCCTATGCCCAAATCAACAGCCTCCCTAGATTTTAGGGACTTCAGCTTTTTCTAAATTGTAAAATACCTTATAGATCTGGGTTAATGAGCACTTACCACTGATTTCCCTTCTGTTTCTACTCAGATCTGATGTAGATCTAGCCCCTAAACAATAGTAGAACTTGAATCCAGGAGATCTGAAGTTTCAGCTATAAGTCCCTAAATCTATGGTATTTCAACTTTTTAAGTGATGAAGAAGATGATGATTTGAGGCTATAACTTTGGAGTAGTGTTGCCGACAGATACTAAGGGTTTAGAGAAGATGAAAGTCGATCAAAAGGAATGCAAAGAAAAGAAGGAATTGGCTTGGAGAAATCGGCACAAGAAGTAAGTTTTCGGGATTTTGGCTTTTATGGCAATCAGCTATGGTGGTTTTAGGGAGGATGGATTTGAAAGAGAAGATGGATTTGAGTAATAGGGGTGTTCAGCTGAGGTAGGAAGCAAAAAGGAAAAGAAAAAAATGGAGGAGAAGAAGAGGAAGAGGAAATCGACACAAAAGAGAAGGAATTTGCGTTTTCGGCTTTTGTGAAAACTTAGAAAAGGATGAATGAAAGTGAAAGCTTTCAGGTGGCTAACCCTAATTCTCCAAGATAGAAAAAGAAAAGAACCTAATCCTAATATCAACTAAAACAATTGGCCCAACCTCCCTAAGGCCCTTGGCGAAATTCATTTAAGTGATCACATGCCCGGCACATGCCTAAAAACTAAAAAGTAACAATACGCTTACCTTGCAACTTGAACCCTGGACCTTTAATTCCTTCCCAGGCGCCACTTTTTTAGGAACTTAGTGGCGCCACCTTGCCAGTTTGCCAAAGCTCTTCTTGTATCATAATTTACAAAGTTTTTCTTAAAAGCCCACTTAACCAAGTCTCATATTCATTTAAAATCCAAACTTGATATTTTACCGGGTTTTAACTTAGGCTTGGGCCTTCTCAAGGCCCACTAACACTTTTAAACTCAATTCCAATATTCAGAACACCAAAATTTTAAAAATTCACCAAAAATCACAGAAACCCGAAAAATCCTGAAAATCTAGGCATTACACCCTGTGCTGTTTTCTTTACCAAACCAAATACCCACTTCTCTTTTTCTCTTTTCTTTCCTTTTATCTTCTTCTTCTTTCATCCATACCCCTTTCTTCTTTATCTTGTTCTCTCCCACTGTGTGAACCGCAGGTCTAAAGCAAAGCCTTTCATTGTCTAATATTTCTCTTCTCTATTTCTCTTTTCATTACCGATTTTTCCCCATAGCTGAATCTACCTTCTCATCACCGTTCTTTCCTTTCTCTACTTCTTGTTCTTCATTAAAAACTCCCACAACCCCATAGCCGAACTCTCTTGTGGCCAAATCCCATTCTTTTCTTTCAAAAACTAAAACTTTCCTACACTAAGGTACTTCAGGAGCCGAATTCTTAACTATACTCTTCTCTTCACGTGTTCGTGATAAAAGCTACGATAGATCGGGATTAGATCGTTATCTAGAACTCTTCTTTGGCCGTGTAACATTTTTGAGGTAAGTATGTAAACCTTGTTCTTTCGATAGTTTATGTGTTAAGGCAAAAGCCGAAACCCCTTAAGGGTGGCTATCGATTTGGACTAAGGGCCTATTGGCCTCTTTCTCTTGGTTTTATATGTGCTAACGTGGTCAAGGGGTTGTACAGCAAAGGATTTTGAAGGCTTTCATGGTCGAGCATCGAGATCTAGTCCATATTCGGTAGAAAGCTAAGAACTTTAGGGACTTAGGCTATGTTGGCCGATTGTGGTAAGGAGGTTAATGCTTTGGTATTGTCGATTATTAGACTAACGCAATAGTGACTGATTATAGGCTTTACGTGTGGGGATCTCGTCAGCGTTTCGGTAGTAAACAGGTGTGTACTGTACCCTCTTTATAGACTGAATCAGCAAAGGTCTTATTTGACCGAAAAATGACCGAAAGTGACTGAAAGGTTGGCACTTTGTAGATTTATGAGTGTGCGAGCACTCATTTGATGGTTTGGGCTATAATCGCAAGTGGTAAGATTGTAGAGTGTGCGATTTCGTGCACTTCAGTATATTTGGGCTTAATGGGCCGAAATCAGGTTAGTGGGCCAACGGGCCTAATAAGGTAAAAATGCTCAGTAAGTGAATCAGTTAAAAATGTTAACGACTGTATTATGCATGAAAACTCTAGAATAGTAAATTTACTAAAATAATCCTAAGTGTGAAAATTACCGATTTACCCCTAGGAGCAAAATGACCGTTATACCCCTAGGGTTCATTCTGACTGAAATGCATGATATTCTGATTCTGTATGTTGTATTCCATTACATGTATATCTGTTGCATGGGATATGGGTTATATTGATGGAGGAAGCGTTCTGGTGGCCATGCCACATATATCTGTTTTTGGTGGCTATGCCACATATATCTATTCTGGTGGCTCTGCCACAATATCTGTATCTGATGACTCTATCACAATATCTATCTGGCAGACCTACTGCAAATTCTGTGGTGTGTAGTAGATGGGTTGGTCGAGTAGGCTCCCCACATGGTGTAAGGTTAGTACGGGGGTGTATATGGATGGATATGGTTGGGTTTTCTGCATGCATGATATATCTGTTCTGTATCTGTTATGGGCCTACGGGCTTCATTCTGATTTTTGTAATGGGCTAAAGCCCAAAATTAATCTGACTCTGAGGCTTGATCTAATTTGGACTAAGGTTGGGTTATTTTACACACTGAGTTTCTCCAAACTCACCCCTTATTTTCATCTTTGCAGGTAATCCCCAACCATAACGGACTTGGAGCTATGAGGGATTTAGAGTGGCCACATGTTCTGCAAGTTTGATTTATCGCACTTTTCCTTCAGTATTTTAATTATTTTGATTATCATTTTGGGTTTTAAGTTGTAATAAGGCTGCTCTTAAAATTTCTTTTTTTCTTTTATGGTTTTATTTATTGGTTTTATTTATACTTTATCGAAACTGCTAGTTATAGGCCGTGCAAGTTTTTAATCAAAGTTAATGAATGGTTTCAAAACACAACAAACGTAACAAACGGATAACTTAAAGACTTAATAAACTAACTTTTCACTGAACCACTGTTTTACAAAAATCACTTTCACCATAAACAAAGAAAACACTCAGTCGTAAGTCCATTTGACACGTTAGATTTGGTCATAATGTTCAGGCTGGGTTTGAGGTGTTACAAAAAATTGAAACAAATCATTTGGTCGTAGTGAATCATTGAATGTAGAAATATTGAATATATTTTCTCATAGATTTTTTTATGGTAAAGTTGTCATGATTTTAATGGAATTAGAACTGAGTTGAGAAGATTATTTAATTGGAAATATGATGATATGTTTATTTTGGAAAATAGAAAAACAAATATCGAGTTGGATCAGATTATAAAGTATTGAGTTTAAAGCTCAGGAAGTACTTGTAATTAGACTCGATATGAAAAAGGTCCAAAAACCCTCATGTTAATAAGGGGGACGTAAACCTTTGTATTATTAACTAGGGTTGTCGTCCCCTATACTCCCAGGTAGACTAGGAGTTCATTTTTCTAGTTGAAATAAACATTTTCAATTCAACAAGGGTTTTACCTCCTTTCCATATAAATAGATGACACCGGTCGGGCTATTTACATAACTTAAAGATATTGTTACTCTGCCCGAAAATAGAGAGAATTTATTCACAACTATTAAATCTATTTTGATGAATAACAATTGTTGTTGGTTTATATTGAGAAGAGATTTCCATTGTCACACTTAAACAAAGAAAACTATTTCTAGTTCTATGTTTTGATTTGAACCGCTTGGGCCAACACTCGAAGTTGTTCGTGATATGAGAATAATGGAGAAGGCCATTGGGTTGAACTCTAGGAACGACTAGGATCTATCTATCATAAAACATAGGTGTGAATTTAGTTAAGGGTTTATTGTTATAAATATCACAAATCGACTCGATTTTCAAATTTATTATTTTCCACTATGCAAGAAAACTATTTTCAAAATGGATTTTTTTCTAACAATTGGTATTAAAGTTAGGTTGTGCTATGTTTATAGTATAAACGAAGCCCAAAATTCTCTCTCTTATTCATGTATAGCTATATTTGATAAGATGTGACATTCTTGTAATTGTATACATGTTTAAGGGAATGTATGTGAATGAATGTATGATATTATTTTGTATGATAAAGTCAAAGTTGTGATTTCTAGAAAATTAAATTAAATTTATTATTTTTGTGGACATGTATATTTTATATCGTGGACTACCATCTCAATGTAGGGTTTTATTTTATTATTTATTTTAAAATGAAATATGTTAGATGGACATGACATTTTTTTCCTAATGGAACTTAGAGAATCAGGATGCATAAGAATCGATCAAGATGACGTTAACCCTACTTAGCCAAACTAGCATGAGACCTATAGTGGTCTAGCGCAGGAGGTTGCCAGTGGTCCAATGATGATGATCGATAGCAAGGGTCATCGGTGGTGGCTGACAGCAGCAACATGAACATAGTGGTAGAAAGATGGCAACCAAAAAATGTGAATCAGTACTGCAGCAGAAGCCCGTGGTGGCAAAATTGAAGTCCCGAAGTATGCTTTGGGTTGAATTTTGTACTTTATCAATTTTTATTTTTTTCTAAGATGAAATCATGGAAACTTTGGCTGGTCAGAGTCATTTAAATTTTATGCTTTTATTTTTGAGATAAGCATGATGATATTTATATGATTGTGAATATATGTTTATGCATATGTATGACAAACATGTCATATAGTTTAGGGAAGAATTGTAGATATACTTGTGATGTTGCATGTTTTTAAAATATTGAATGAGAGAAAGTCCCTAAACAAGACCTATAACTTCCATCAATGGTCTCTTGTGATGGATGGAAATTTAAATACCTCAAGGTAGGATTGTCATAAGGACCTCATTGAGGAGATTTCCTTAAAGTAAAACTCTATTGTGATCATATAATAGTTGGACCGATTTTTGTGCTAGTTACTATGATGCGGTATTTCAAGAAGTTTTGTATTCAAAGAGGACAATTAGTCACAACATGCTACTTAGTGAGATTATCCCATGATGACTCATTTTTAGTGCATGGTGCGATAAGTGTTGAGTTGATGGTTATACACTCAAGATCTTCTAGTGAAGTAACTCTATTGGAAAAATGGGTTTGGAAAACGCAGTGAAAAATAAATTTAGGGAAAAAATAGGGTTTTAATTTTTTTCAAAACATGACCTTGGTTGTGGTACCTAATGTAATAAACACTTAATCAAAATTGTACCTTTTCGATTTGTCTAGTACGAGCGCTTTAACCGAGTAGTCTTCTCCGCTATCCTTAAGCTCACGTCTATTAAGTGTGGGCTCGCTTGGAATTATTTTTTTTACAAAATTACCACTGGTGGTAATTTTGTAATTTCTCTAAATTTTTAAGTCAAGTTGTAAATCAAAAAAATATCTTTAGAAATTTTTTGCAATAATCTCTTCAAAGAATTTTCTCTCTACAAGTTTGTCTTGAATTCAAGGGGTTGTAAATAATGACCCAAGACTATCTTTATATAGGGAGAGTTGAACTATGATTAAACTAAACCACTTTAATATTAAATTAATATCATATTTATCAAGATAAATATTAGATTAAATTTAATATTAAATCTGATTAAAATAATAGAATGTTTATCTAAAAGATAAACATTAAATTTAATTTAAAATTAAGATAATTAGTTTAATATTAAATTAATAAAATACTATTAAGATAAGTATTAAATTAAATTTAATATTAAACTATTAAACTATTATTATTTTTGGAATAATTAATCTGAAATCAATTTCTTTGGTATAGTCCTAATAGGAGTGTAACTCAACCACTGCTCAAACATCGATGACCAACCGCTACTAGCCACCAGAACGCCACCGCTCCAACCGTTGTCACTGCCATGTTCGGTGATGCAAGTGCAACACCCTTACGACACCCTGAGCCGGTTCGGTTGCTGTTGGTTTGGTTTGAGTCAACGACGACCTGACCGATCCGATCTATCCATTGATTGGATCGTCGGTTCGATTTTACATGCTGAGCTCGATTTGACCAATTTTTCGGTCTTAGTCTCGATTTTCGGCTCCCAAGCTAAATTTACAATCTTATATTCAAATTTCAAGTTCAATTATGCATTGGGCCAATTGTCTGACTTGAAAATTAACTTCCAAAAATATCATATTAATTTTAATTGATCAAAATTAATTTTTCCAAAAAACACTTCAATTTTCCCATATTTTTCAAGAAAATTATTTAATCAAATTCTCTAATTGAACAATTCTTACAACCACATATTTTAATTCCACATCGAATAAATTGACTCAATTAAATTATTCCCAAGGTCGTAGAGTTTTCTTCTAATTCAAATACAGTCTAATCGAGTTTTTATTGAGCTAGCGAATGGACCAATCGGACATATACAATTAGACTCTAGTGATTGCAATTATGTCTAGAAGTATCGTTTTGATAATTCGCAATTACTTAATCATGGAGTCAGTCCACAAGAAGTACCATGATTGAAAACTCTTTATTTTATACTCTTTACGAAAGCAATTCATCCAATTGCTTTGCCTAATGACCTCGTCATGTGTGTGTTACCCTTACATGATATCCTTGATTCCTTTGAGTTAAATTTGTTCACTTAATAGAATCCTATTTTATCTCAGTGTCACCATTTTGTCTTCTTAATGATTAATATGATCAATATCAACTAATGTGATAAATGATAAATTATACATATTTTTACCTCATGTTTAGCCTATATTTTGGATGAATTATCATTAGATTTGTGAGAATTGGTGCTCTTAATCCTTCTATTTCATGTCTTATACTCAGGAGAGCATAGGGAAGAGAAAATAACGAGAAACGGGCCAAAAATGGAGAAAATGGGCCAAAATGAGAAAATGACACGGCCCAAGGATTCACCACACGGCCGTGCCACACAAGGTCCAACACGGCCCAGCCCCGACAAGTACGGCCAGGCTACACGATTGTGCCACCCTCAACAGGCCCACACGGCCTCTTGTCGAAACCATACGGGCGTGGCACAGGGGCGTGTCCCTATCGTGAGGAAGTTCAATTCTACTCGAAAAAGGATACTTCGGGGCTAAGAAAGCCATTCTAAACTCTATATAAAGACCCTAGGAGGCAACTTCAAGGGTGTGCTTATTTCCCACTAAGGGAATACTCTTTTCTCTCAAGAAAGAGAACCATAATTCTGCCAACACAAGGAGTGAAAGCAAGGAATTACTCCAAAGGAAGTCGATTGATTTAACCTAGAAGCCAGAATTCTGCATCAAGATAGAGGATCTCCCTAAATTCCTTCAGGGGTTTTTGGGTTCTTTATGTTTTGTTATCTTATTTCTTCTGAGATGTTTTCTTTATTAGTTATGAACTAAACCCTTCAAATACTTGAAGGGGATGAAACCTAAGACAGATCTTGTTATTATTTATTCTTGAATTATATGATAAATACTTGAATTGTTCTTAATTATGTGTTCTTCATTCTTGATTTAATAATCCTAGGTATTACTTCAAGAACTTGATGTGCTTAGGCAGAGGAGCAAAAGTCCCTGTTTTAAGAGTAGATCTACCATAATTAAGTGAAGTTGCATGCAACCCTAGACATATGGCGACATAAATCTGCCGGATTTGGGTCAAACCTAATAGGGGGATCCATAGATCGAATTAATGCAACCTAGGGGTGTTAATTAATAAAGAAACTTTAATTAACCACCTAGGATTAGTTGTTCTTATCCTCGACGGAGGTATTAACATAAGTTAGGGATCTCTACGGATCAAGTCAAGTGAAAAATTCATCTAGTTCAAGAAATTAATAACAAGTGAAGTTTAGGTGGATTCTCCCTTAAGTATTACTCATATCAATCAGCTTTTCCCTAAAGTTTTCCCCAATTTACTTTTTTGTGCACTTTTAGTTAGTTTTAAAATTAGTTTCAACCAATCCTCTTTTATTTTTAGGCTAGATAATAGAAACGAAGTAAGTATTAGTACTTTTGGTTCCCTTGGGTACGATAACTCGGTCTTGCCACTAAACTATACTACTGTTTGATAGGTGCGCTTGCCTTTAAAATCGTGATATTAGTTAGTTTTTGGTGTGATCAGTTTTTATAAATTTTATTACTTAATATCGCGAGTATCAAGTTTTTGGTGCCGTTGCCAGGGAACTAAAATATTAAGAAAACTCGATTTCTATTACTTCAGCCATTACTATTTTTCTTTATTTTTAGCTTTTTTTTTTAATTCTCTTTGCTTTTTCCTTTCTAGGTATCTCTAGTTTATGACTAGAAGAAACCCAGGAGGACCATTATTTTTCGACGACGATTTAGAAGCAATAGTTCGTCAAACTCGCCAAGAGATAAGAAGAAGTTTGCAATATCCAGAAGAAGGACAAGAAGAAGAACCTGAACCTACTGAAGAGATGGAAGAAAATTAGGGTAATCAGCTACTTTCTATAGTAGCCGCAAATCCTGTTGAGCAAAATCCTGCTCCGCGTACTATGTATGATTATGCTAGACCTAATTTAGCAGGCACTGAATCTAGCGTTGCTAGGCCTACTATTGCTGCAAATAATTTTGAATTGAAACCTAATGCTATTCAAATGATACAACAATTTGTTCAGTTTGATGGTTTGCAGGACGAGGATCCTAACTCGCATCTAGCCAATTTCTTGGAAATATACGATACATTCAAAATAAATGGCATTTCTGATGATGCCATTCGTCTTAGGCTATTCCCATTCTCTTTGAGAAACAAGGCTAAACATTGGTTAAATTCTCTACCACGAGGCTCAATCACTACATAGGAACAGATGACCGAAAAATTTTTACTTATATATTTTCCTCCAGCTAAAACAACTAAATTACGAAACGATATCTCTTCTTTTGTGCAGATGGATCTAGAGACACTTTACGATGCCTGAGAGAGATACAAAGATCTTTTGAGAAGGTGCCCTCACTATGGGTTTCCTTTGTGGTTACAAGTTCAAACCTTTCACAGCGGTTTGAATCCATCAAAAAGGCAGATGATCGATGTGGCCGCCGGAGGAACAATTAACAATAAAACAACAGAAGCAGCTTATGAGTTTATAGAAGAGATGTCATTGAATAACTATCAGTGGCAAGTCATGAGGACAAAGTCGCCAAAAACTACAAGAGTTTATAATATTGATGCTGTCACCATGCTTACTAACCAGGTAGAACTTTTAAATAAAAAGTTTGATAATTTTTTTGGTTCTACGCACGCACATCCAGTGATGTAGTGTGACGCAATCTAGGGAAATATGTTTAATCCAGATTACTCCTCTTATAGACATGGCATGGAAACTGAGCAAACCAACTATATGGGTAACAATTCTAGACCTCAAAATAACCCTTGTAGTAATACTTATAATGCAGGTTGGCGGAGTCACTCCAATTTTTCATGGGAAAAACAAGGAAATCAAAGACAACCGCCTCCTCTAAGATTTCAGCAGCCACCATCATAACAAGAGAAAAAGCGGAACCTAGAAGAGATGTTCACCAAATTTATGGCCATGTCAGAAACCCGTTTCCAAAATATCGAAACGACACTAAGGAACCAGCAAGCATCTATTCAAGGACTTGAGACTCAAATAGGCCAGCTTGCCAAGCTAATCTCTGAAAGATCGCAAGATGGGTTATCAAGCAATACTGAGACTAACCCAAAAGAGTAACTTAATGCCATAGATATGATAGATAATAAAGGGTTAACCAAAACCAACCCAGAGCCATGCAAGGAGCCTGTGGTAAGTAAAGGAAAGAATGAGATAAGTTACAAAGATGAAATTACCAAAGAATTTAAACCTCGTATCTCATACCCAAAGGCGCTAAAGAAAGACCGCACAGATGAGCAATTCGGTAAGTTTCTTAAACTCTTAAAGAAGTTACATATCAACTTACCGTTTGTTGAAGCAATTTCACAGATGCTAAAGTACACAAATTTTTTAAAAGAACTTCTCACAAATAAAAGGAAGTTGGAAGAACTGTCCACAGTGGAACTCAACGAGGAATACTCACCTATTCTCCAAAATAAACTGCCAACCAAACTAAAAGATCCAGGGAGTTTTACTATTCCTTATTTACTTAGTAGCCTAGATGCCAAAAATGCTTTAGCTGACTTAGGGGCTAGTATAAATGTCATGCCTTATAAACTGTTTAAACAACTAGGTCTTGAAAAACCTAAGCAAACCAAGATGAGCATTCAACTGGCTGATAAAACTATTAGGTTTCCTAAGGGAATAATTGAAGATGTGCTTGTCAAAATTGATAGATTCATATTCTCAGTTGACTTTGTTGTTTTAGACATTGATGAGGATAACAATGTACCCTTAATTCTAGGGCGACCCTTTTTAGCAACTGCCAGAACAATAATTGATTTAGGAACAGGTGAACTTACACTATGTATAGATGATGACCAAGTTACCTTACAAGCTCGAAACTCGATTAAGACTATTCATAATAATATAGTCACGAGTCCTTGTAAAAACACTGAACTCACCACCCAACCTTCTGTGCAGGATACACTCCACATAAAGGCAACCCAATCACAGACAAGTCCATCCAAGGGAGATGCACCTGAAAAGTGAATGCTTCAGATCGAGGAACTAGATGAGTGGCTGAACTATCATGAAAAGCACAAAGTATGCCAAACCAACCCAGAGCATCACCAAGACGACCCTCAGGTACAAACGAATCAACTCAAGATAGGGGATAAGGTAATCTTAGGGGAAGACGATCCTCGAATCTTGAATTCAAAAGAGCATACAAGTCATACACCTTACTTCATGGTAAAGAAAATCTTTCCCTATGGTACAGTCGAGATAAAACATGAGTCACTCAGCACTTTCAAGGTAAATCACACTCGACTCAAATCTTACGTTGATAATGAAATTGTAAGTAGGATAGAAGAGTATCAACTCTTCAAACCACCGTGAACGTACAAGCTCGAGCAAAGTCGAGCTTAGACTATAAATAAGCGCTTCTCAGGAGGCAACCCGAGCACTAACTTAGTAACTTTTCTTTTATTTTTAATTTTAGTATTTTTATGCATCAACTAACCCTTTTTAATGCAAAAATTTAGGACCACACGGCCACGCCCATGGGCGTGCCTCGGGCTGTGTGTACACTTTGAGCAGAGACACGGTCATGCAACTTGACCATGTACAAGCAGGGTAAAATTTTTCCTAAGGCACAGGCTACGATAAATAGCCACGGCCGTGCGATATAGCCATGGCCAACACTTTCAATTCCAACATGGGCGTGTGACCCCATACACGACCGTGGGAGAAGCGAACATCGAAGGACATGGCCGTGTGACACGGCCATGTGCCTCAACATGCCCTCGCAACACGGACGTGTGTCTCGAGCCAGGCACGCCAAAATCCCTGAGATTTTTGTTTTTTCCATTTTATTTTATTTTATCTTTTTCTTTATTTGAATTTTAGTATGCTCAGAACTAGTTTATGTTATTTCAATTATTTTATATCGGTTATTTCTTAACGAGTAATTGTTCTAATCTTGAAATACCTAAAATCCCTTAAGTGCTATCGCAGTTTGAAAACCATGAACTTCAAGTATTCCTTCCTCCAAGACAACTTTCACAATTCAAAGGTTCCATCCAATATTCAGGGAGTTTTACTTCTCTCCCTAACTTATGATCTTGTACTTCTATTGCTATTAATGTTATCTTTGTACATTGAAGGCAATATCATCTTAAGTGTGGGGGGAAACTCACTTTCATTCTTTATATTATCTTTGAAATCCCTGAAAATTGCTCTCAAATTTTGAATTCTCTGTATTATCTTCAAATCTCTTGTTAGGAATTAATTCTGATTCATTTATGATTTTTATTGATGTGTTGAGAATTAAGACATAGGTGTTTATGCTTTGATTATTCAAACTTTAAAACATTAGGGAATCAAGCATGATAAGTTGAAATTTTTAAGAACCCAATTTTTTCATCAATTATTTTCCTGAATTTTAAGTGTTATCTTGAGATTTGAAATTCGCAGGATTGACATCAAAAGCCATAATTCTAGTTAGATTTTTGAGCCTTTTGAGCATACATTCTTTGATGCTCACTTTTATTATTGCTTTGATTGAGTCAATACTGATTTGTTATTCTAGAACTTGCTTCGAGTATACATGTCAAGACCACATCATTGATTTGATATATTGAGATGATAAAGGCACTTAGGATTTAACCCACTTACTCCATAAAAAGCCTACCTCCATAAATTAACCCCTAGTAAATCCCATTGAGCCTAACAACCCATTCTTTGACTTAACTCTAATATTAACCCATAACCCATTTTTGTTGAATTCCATTCAATTATTTTGATCCCTATTTTTGTCGAGATTTGAGTTAAAATTATTATCTAGCTTTGTTCTCTTTTCCAGTTGTAAAGTTTGTCAATATTCAAAGTATTGTACTTGAATTATTCTAAAAAAAAAGTGTATATACAGTTAATTCAGTTGTAATCTGTAATAGTTCAATAGTTTTTGCATATTTCTACAAGCTTCAAAATCCAGAACGATGTCATCATAATGCTTAGCTCTAGGAATATGTTCCAGTGATAGTGATTTCTCTAGCTAGATGATTTTTCAATTCAATCTCGATTCTAACCCTCTTTTTCAGCTTGTGAGAACACCCCTAACCAAAGCCCTATTACAACCATTGAAAGACCTTTTGATCGATGTGTCGTATCAATCTATAGTGGTGGAGATTTGATTTTCTTGCAAGCCTATGGTAATAACTTTTTTGATTGACTAGAGAGTGCTTAATTCTTGAACCTTAAACACTTTGAGTGGATAGAGTGAACCCTTAGTGAGGATGTTAAAACTTGTTGATTTCAATTGAGAGATGATTACTTAGAAGAAGGGAAGAAACTTATGTTTCAATGATAAAATTCTCAACTTAGAGTGATTGAATCTTTAATGTTCTTCTGATTGAATTTTCATTGTATGACTACTTATGAATTAGTTTGAAACATTATTGATAAAGATTGTAAGTTGAGAGGAATGATTCTTAATTCGGGATTGAGGTTTTGCTTGAGGACAAGCAAAGGCTTAAGTGTGGGGGTATTTGATAAATGATAAATTATACATATTTTTACCTCATGTTTAGCCTATATTTTGGATGAATTATCATTAGATTTGTGAGAATTGGTGCTCTTAATCCTTCTATTTCATGTCTTATACTCAGGAGAGCATAGGGAAGAAAAAAGACCGAGAAACGGGCCAAAAACAGCGAAAATGGGTCGAAACCACACGAGTGTGGCACACGGGCGTGTCCCTATCGTGAGGAAGTTCAATTCTACTCAAAAAGGATACTTAAGGGCTAAGAAAGCTATTCTAAACTCTATATAAAGACCTTAGGAGGCAACTTCAAGGGTGTGCTTATTTCCTGCTAAGGGAATACTCTTTTCTCTCAAGAAAGAGCACCATAATTCTACCAACCCAAGAAGTGAAAGCAAGGAATTACTCCAAAGGAAGCCGATTGATTCATCCCAGAAGCCAGAATTCTACATCAAGACAGAGGATCTCCCTAAATTCCTTCAGAGGTTTTTGGGTTCTTTATGTTTTGTTATTTTATTTCTTCTGAGATGTTTTCTTTATTAGTTATGAACTAAACCCCTCAAATACTTGAGGGGGATGAAACCTAAGACAGATCTTGTTATTATTTATTCTTGAATTATATGATAAATACTTGAATTGTTCTTAATTATGTGTTCTTCATTATTGATTTAATAATCCTAGGTATTGCTTCAAGAACTTGATGTGCTTAGGTAAAGGAGTAAAAGTCCCTGTTTTAAGAGTAGACCTACCATAATTAAGCAGAGTTGCATGCAACCCTAGACATAGGGTGACATAAATCTGTCGGATTAGGGTCAAACCTAATAGAGGGATCCATAGATCGAATTAATGCAACTTAGGGGTGTTAATTAATAAAGAAACTTTAATTAACCACCTAGGATTAGTTGTTCTTATCCTCGACGGAGGTATTAACATAAGTTAGGGATCTCTACGGATCAAGTCAAGTGAAGAATTCATCTAGTTCAAGAAATTAATAACAAGTGAAGTCTAAGTAGATTCTCCCTTAAGTATTGCTCATATCAATCAGCTTTTCCCTAAAGTTTTCCCCAATTTACTTTTTGTGCACTTTTAGTTAGTTTTAAAATTAGTTTCAACCAATCCTCTTTTATTTTTAGGCTAGATAATAGAAAGGAAGTAAGTATTAGTACTTTTGGGTCCCTTGGGTATGATAACTCGGTCTTGCCACTAAACTATACTACTGTTCGATAGGTTCGCTTGCCTTTAAAATTGTGATATTATTTAGTTTTTGGTGTGATCATTTTTTATAAATTTTACTACTTAATATCGTGAGTATCATAATGACTGTGATAAATTGTTCATTCGAGAACAAGAAACACGTGGCCACGTTCCATATTTATTAATCCACATAATACCAATGAAAGGATATCATTAAATCTTTAATTGGGTTATGAATTCCGTTTTTGCTAGTAAAGTCATGCCATACACAAGTGATGTACCCAACATATCGGTTATGGGTTCGACATCTTTAGAGCATAAGCCTCCACTTTTATCAAAGTACATGAGTTGAATATGCATGGTCAGTTACTAACTCTTGATTTAGGTAAATCAAACCATGAACGTTACAAGTGAATTAATTCACAAACGGATTCAAAATTAATTCATCTGAAGTTTAGTTATAACAGCCTGGTTTAGATCCTAATTGAAACTGTGGTTTTGGGACCACAAATTCGAGGTTAGAAAAATGTTTTAATATTATTTTTTATGTTTATGACATGTGATAAAGTATGCGTGAAAGTTCAGTGTGATGATTTTATCGTTTGAGTGTCGAATTGAGAAAAAGGACTAAATCGCAAAAAATGTAAAAGCTCTGTACTATGTGTTAAAAGTGTTTATTGCTTAAGGCTTATTAATTATGAAGTCTTTATAATGCTATTATACCATGTGGTAAATGGCTGGACAAAAATACCTATAGTTAGTGGAATTTTAATGTTTAATCATCAAGGGTAAAAATGTCATTTTGTAATTAAGGATAATAAAATTAAAAAAAACATAAAATATAGTCATTTCTTTATCTTTTCCAACTAAAATTGGGAAAGAAATAAGGGGTTTGAAGCATTTTATATTCGACTACTTCAAACTTGAATTGTAAGTCCATTTTTAATCGGTTTTTAATGATTTTTACATTTTTGAGATCGTTGTTAAGTGTTCTAACTAGCCTATGCTTGAATTTTTGAAATTTTTGATGAGTTCATGAGATGCCATTATTGATTTTGTGAGCTTTGTGATGTTAAATAGTGAAATATGGAAGCTTTGTGCTAGATATCCATATTTTATAAAGTGATTTTTGATAAATTTGATTAGTGAGGACTAAATTGTGAAAATGAGAAATTGATGGGTTAAAAATGTGAATAAATATGAAATATAGGCTACTAGGGACTAGTATAATATTTGGCCAAGCTTATGTGTAATGGGATTTTGTGAATTTGATGTATTTGTGAATTAAGGACTAAAGTGTCGAAATGTAGTAATATGAAGGCTAATCTATGAAATGCCCTAAATATATATCTTTAGATTGAATTGAATGAGATATGAGATTGAATGGTTGAATTTACATGTATTTAGATCAAGAGAGGAGAAATTCAGAATTAGATCGAAGCAAGAAAAAAGGGCTCGATTGATCAGCTAATTTTGTCGTTACTACGTCTGAGGTAAGTTTGGATATAATACATAATGTTTTAAACAATGTTGTTATGAGATGAAATGAATAGAAATGTGATTGTGTAATTTAGTATATGAAAAGTGAATTGAATGTATGAGGTACTAAGTGTGCGAAAGCTTGAAATAGCTACGGCTATTAGAAACGGCACTAAGTTTGTGAGATTGGAATAGCTTTGGTTGATTTATGAGCACTAAGTGTGCGATACCGAGCTAATTTTGGTTTAATGTAAAAGCACTAAGTGTGCGACATCTTATAGCTTCGGCTAAATTGATGGCACTAAGTGTGCGATGTCATTGAATGTTAATAGATGATCGAATGAGTTCGTGCATTGAGCATAGATGTGGTATATTATAGCTAAGTACAAGACAATACAGGTATGTACAGTTTGACAGCCCTAAGTTGACCATAGTTGGGAAGTGGTTTCGGGACCACTAAACTGAGTCGTATAAATAATTGAATGTCAAATTTTGCGATTAAAATATGTGATTATGCATATGTGAAGCTGTGATGTTTTAATTTTTGCTAATTAATGTGAAATTATTGAAAATGGACTTGTGTGAAAATTTTGAAAATGTGCTAGGCAAATTTGAAATGGCCTTGTATTATTTGACTTTAAAACACAAGGACTTGCATGTCAAATTGACATTTTTATATATAGTGGCCGGTCATGTGGGGTAATCATTGAAATGTATGTATTTTATACATATATTTGTATTATAATATAATTATAATATATATGTTATTTGGTGTTAAAATAAAACTTATTAAATTAAAAGAAAATGTGATAAAAACAAGGATGTTAAAGCTCTTTCTTTTCTTGGCCGAAAATTTGAAGAAGAGAAAGTTGGGAAAGAACAAACCATTCGGCTAAGGAGACATCTTAATCTTTATTTTCCATGAAATTGAGCTAGTATTGAGGTCATTTCCGTTGCCCATGGTTGAATTTTTGAGTCTTTGATGTGTAAAGCTATCGGCCATGGCTAGATTATGCGTAATGGTTAAAGCTTTGAAGTTATAAGGCTTTGAGTGATTATTTGAATATTTTGGTGCCCTTTTGAATGATAGTTGAGCTATGATCATAGAATTTATTAGGAAATTCGATATTATGTGATTGTATAGATTTTCTTTCACATTCGGTTTGTGGAAAATATTAGGAGGATTGGTTAAATTGATTAGTAAATAAGGCCAAACATCAATCTATATAATATTTGCTCATTAAACAATTCTTTAGTCACTTGATCGAATTTTGTGAGCTAATAAAGATAATTGTTGGTGTGGAATTGTTGTTTGTGAGAATTGAATTATGAAAAGCTTTGGATAATTTTTGAAGAACATTCAGCCATAATGTATATTTTTGGTGAAGGCTTGTTAAATGACTTATGTGTTATGAATAAATTAGTTACAAGAGTAAATTTTGTTTGTGTATGAAATGGTCTTATTATAATAGGCCATATGAATAAATTCAATATTTAGCCATATGAAGATGTATTTATTTATGTGAACCATTTTATAATGCACTATCGGCTAAGAATGTCAAGGTTGGTTTTATGAAATTTGATGTTGTAAATAATTAGTCATTAAAGTTATTTGTATATTCATATATGATGTTTATGTGTTAAGGCTAACTACTCAATCGATGTGTGATTAAAGATGTCTATGACCATATTGAAAATTTTTACTAAAAGCAGATTTTGATTTAGTTAAATCACTTGCCATATTCGGCTATGAGTGAGCAAGTAGGAATTTTAATACATTGAAATTTTGTTTAATTTAGCTTAAGAGAAAAGGGCATCAAACTCGGATAGGGGGAAAGCAAAATTAGTCGAATAGCTTACTCCTAGTTATTCATCAATATCCAAGTAAGTTTCAATTCAATAAGTTTAAATTTTAGTTGAATATAACATGATATAAGTATTTAAATATGTGAGCATTCTATGATAATCAAAATGATGTATGTATATATGAATAATATGATTTTTTTTTTCAAATAGCCGAAAGATGATTTACATATGTATGATATATATATTAGATGATCGATGAGAGCCGTGTGAATGTGTATGCAAAAAATAAAAGTGATGACCTATGTGAAATAATGTATATGTTGTGTATGAGTATGAAGGCCGACTGTTTATTGAATTTGAGGCATGGCCGAGTGGTTAGTACTAATGTAAGCAAGGTTGTGATGTATAAGTATATGCTAATAAAAGCATTATCTTATTATTATGTTCATGTTATATGAACGTTAAAAGTATATGAAATGGTATGTGATAAATTTAGTGAAAGGACTGTCGTATGATTTTTAATTGGGTCTTTGACCTAGCAAGCTTTTGAGCTGGTGAAATGTTTCAGGCCACGAGCCTAGTAGGCGTAAAGCCAGTGATCATGTATCAAACTTAAAAGTCCAGCAGGCTTTGAGCCGGTGAAAATTTCAGGTTATACCCAGCAGGCTAAATGCCGGTGAAGTGATAAAAGATTAAAGCTTGTGTTATGCGGTATCAGAACTTGTTCAATAAATTTAAATCGATAAGGTACGTAAAATCTTACATGTGTATGAAGTTAATGTGATTTGAATTGTAGTAATGAAAAGGAAAGTGATTGGAATGTCAATGTTGTATCATTATTTTGATGTGGGGAAACCAAATATGTGTAGTTACATGGTTTGTTTAATGGATCTATTATGAGAAACTTGTATTCATAAAGTACCTTGTTTTATTCGAATGGAGTGAATAAAGAAATGACTTGAAAACTTTAGAAATTTGATTATGTGTCTTTAAGTTTGAGAAAAAGAAATACCATTGAGACGTGCTTTGATGTGTTCTTAAGCTTTCGGTTTAAGTGAGTATAAATGTGTTTATAAGTGGGATTAATGTGTGTTTTTCTTTTATTAATTCAATTATATTTGTTGAAACTTACTAAGCTCTTAAGCTTACTTCGTTGTTTTGATTCTCTGTTTTTAGATTGCTGTTGCTAGTTTTGAGCTCGGGGATTCAAAGTCGAAGGCATCCACACTATCTAGCCTATTTTGGTATCTTTAGTGACTTATTTTGATAACGGCATGTTTAGGTTTACTCTTGTGTTTAATTTTGTTTGATTGTAAATATTAAAACAAGCTATACGAAAATGGCTTGTGTTTTGTTCAATACAAATGTTTGGTTTGAGGATTGATAAGTATTAGTTTAAATGTGATATTTTCTAGTATGGGATGATGGTGATGTATTTGAAATTATTGATATGTTTTGTATTCGGCACTTGTTGTTTAGCTTTAATAATTCTGCTGTTAAATTATGATTTGTGTGATAATACCTCGTACTCTATTCCAGCGACGGATAAAAGTTTAGGGTGTTACATTTTATTGGTATCAGAGCTACGGTTTAGTCGATTCTAGGACTAACGTAACGCGTGTGGGTTTAGCTATACATGTCGAATTATGATATTATGATAGTGTGATGACTTCTGATAGCTAAAATGTGTTTTTCTTATAGAAATGGATCCCGATCCCAATTGAACTGTAGCTGACGATGTTGAGAGCGTAGCGGCTGCTCCCGCGCAAGGGACTACGCCGATCGACTCTCAGCCGAATACCAGTCATTGGAATGATGACATGAGGCAAAATTTCTATACTATGATGAGTGATTGGTTTACTCAATTCCTTTGAACTAATCTCGCTGTTCCACAACCCCCGCCCCCGAATACTCCACTTTCGACACCTGTAGCTCCTCCTATGACCGATCCTTTGAGGTTGAGTAGGCTCTCGGTGGACAAAATTAGAAAATATGGGGCTGAAGAGTTTTGAGCTATAGTTAGTGATAATGCTGAGCGAGCTGAGTTTTGGCTAGACAATACTATCCGAGTATTCAATGAATTATCGTGTTCGCCTGATGAGTGTTTAAAATGTGCTGTGTCTCTGCTACGTGATGCTGCATATCACTGGTGGAATACTCTGATATCGGTGGTTCTGAGAGAGAGGGTTACTTGGGAGTTCTTCCTGACAGAATTTTGTAAGAAGTATATCAGCCAGAGATTCATCGACCAGAAACGTAAAGAGTTTCTTGAGCTTAAACAGGGCTGAATGATAGTAACAGAATACGAGAGAGAATTTGTACGGCTCAGCCGATATGCTCGCGAGTGTATCTCATCCGAGGCCATTATGTGTAAACACTTCGAGGATGGATTAAACGAAGATATTAAATTACTGGTTGGTATTCTGGAAATTAAAGAGTTCGTTGTGCTTGTCGAGCGAGCTTGCAAAGCCGAATAGCTTGGGATTGAAAAGAAGAAAGCTGAAGATGGAGCCAGAGAGTTCCGTAAGAGATCTTTGGAGAAATCTTTTCAGCAGTCATTAAAGAAATTTCGAGATGAGTCAGGAAGATCTAAGGCTACATCGGGCTTTTCCAGAAGAAATCGTGACCGACCCCCTGTGAGTACGTGAGATACTTCAGTCGCTAGTGTGGGTAATGATCATCAGGACAGATCTGAATGTTTGCACTGTGGTAAATGGTATCCGGGGAGCTGTAGACTACATGATCGCTCCTGTTTTAAGTGTGGATCTGCTGACCACTTTATTAAAGATTGTCTAAAACTGGTTGAGCGTGTTACTGATCCGAGGGAGAGACCTGTCGGCACGACAGCTCGAGGTAGACCCCCGAGGCATGGGAGTAGTGCTGGTGGTAGTCAGAGGGGACCAGAGACACTACGGTCAGATCTCAAGCACGTGCACCAGCCCGAGCTTATGCTATCCGCGCCCGTGAGGAAGCTTCTTCTTCGGACGTTATTACTGGTACTTTTACTCTCTTTGACACTGATGTTATTGCTTTGATAGATCCCAGTTCAACTCATTCTTATGTGTGTGAAACTTTAGCATCCAGTAAGACTCTTCTTGTTGAGTCTATTGAGTTTGTGATTCGGGTATCCAATCCTCTGGGTTGTTATGTATTAGTTGATAAGGTGTGCAAGAACTGTCCCCTAATGATTCGAGATTTCTGTTTCCCGGCCGATTTGATGCTATTGCCATTCGACGCATTTGATTTTATTCTCGGGATGGATTGGTTGACTATGCACGATGCTGTAGTGAATTGCAAGCGAAAGACTATTGATTTGCGATGCTCGAATAATGAGATAATTCAGGTTGAGTCTACTGAATTAAACGGACAACCGGCAATGATATCTTTCGTTTCGATTTGGAAATATATGAAAAAGGGGTGTGAAGCTTATCTTGCTTATGTACTGGATAGCAAGGTATCTGAACAAAAGCTTGAATTTGTACCTGTGGTTTGTGAGTATTCGGATGTGTTCCCTGAAGAATTACCGGGATTGCCACCTATTAGGGAAGTTGAGTTCGGCATAGAGTTGGTTCCGGGTACAACTCCTATTTCGCATAGAGTTGGTTCCGGGTACAACTCCTATTTCGATCACTCCGTATCATATGGCTCTGACCAAGTTGAAAGAGTTGAAATCTCAGTTGCAAGAGTTGATAGATAAAGGTTTTGCTCGATCGAGTTTTTCGCCCTAGGGCGCACCGGTTTTGTTTGTGAAAAAGAAAGATGGGACTATGAGAATGTGTATCGACTATCAACAGCTGAACAAAGTGACAATAAAGAATAAGTATCCGTTGCCCTGAATCGATGACCTATTTGATCAGTTAAAGGAAGCTTCGATGTTCTCCAAGATTGACCTGTGATCTGGCTATTATCAGTTGCGAGTTAGAGACTCAGATATATCCAAGACTGCTTTCAGAACGAGATACGGACACTACGAGTTCTTAGTGATACCGTTTGGGCTCACTAATGCCCCTGGGATTTTCATGGATTTGATGAATCGGGTGTTTAGATAGTATCTAGATCGGTTTGTGGTTGTGTTCATCGATGACATTCTGATTTATTCCCGTGATGAGATTGAGCATGCCGAGTATTTGAGACTTGTACTTCAGATTTTGTGTGATAATCAGCTTATGCGAAATTCAGTAAATATGAATTCTAGTTATGCGAGGTCAATTTTCTGGGTTATGTTGTATCTGCTTCAGGTATTCGAGTCGATCCGAGCAAAATTTCAGCTATTCTTGACTGGAAACCTCCGCGAAATGTTTCAGAAGTCCGGAGCTTCTTGGGACTTGCCGGATACTACCGATGATTTGCAAAAGGTTTTTTGATGATATCTACTCTGTTAATGAAGCTATTACAAAAAGATGTCAAATTTGAGTGGTCTGAAAAGTGCCAGAAAAGTTTCGACCAATTGAAAGCTTTTTTGACAGAAGCTTCAGTATTGATTCAGCCTGAGTCCGGTAAATAGTTTGTGGTTTTTAGTGATGCATCTTTGAGCAGTTTGGGCTGCGTTTTAATGCAAGAGGGCAGAGTTGTTGCGTATGCTTCGAGACAGTTAAAACCTCACGAGAGAAATTATCCGACTCACGATCTTGAGTTAGCTGCTATAGTGTTCGCTTTGAAGATTTGGCATCATTATCCGTTTGGAGAGAAGTGTCATGTCTTTTCTGATCACAAAAGTCTCAAGTATTTAATGACCCAGAGAGATTTGAATTTAAGACAAAGACGGTGGCTAGAAGTACTGAAGGACTACAAGCTTGTCATTGATTATCACCTGGGAAACGCTAACGTGGTTGCCGACGCTCTTAGTTGCAAATCACTGTTTGCATTACGAGCATGAATGTACATCTGTCTGTGTCTGCTGATGATGTGTTGATAGCAGAATTAAAAGCAAAACCAGTGTTATTACAGCAAATCTGTGAAGCTCAGAAAATTGATGATGATTTGGTTGCTAAGCGAGCTCAGTGTAATTCGAATGCTAACTCAGAGTTTCGAATTGATGTAAATGACTGTTTGAGGTTCAGAGATCGATTGTGTATCCTGAGAAGTTCAGAGCTAATTCCGATAATTTTGAGTGAAGCTCATATTAGCCGAATGCCAGTTCATCCGGGCAGCACAAAAATGTACAATGACTTGAAACGTCAGTATTGGTGGCACGGTATGAAGGGAGACATCTCTGAGTTTGTATCAAGATGTCTAATATGTCAACAAGTAAAAGTAGAGCATCAGGTACCTTCGGGTTTGCTACAGTCGATTTTGATTCTTGAGTGGAAATGGGATAGAGTCACGATGGACTTTGTATCTGGTCTACCGTTGACACCGAGCAAGAAAGACTCGATTTGGGTTATCATTGATAGATTGATGAAGTCAGCACATTTTATCCCTGTTCGTACCGACTTTTCACTTGAGAAGTTAGTGGAAATATATGTCTCTTAGATTGTACGACTTCATGATGTGCCTACTTCTATTATTTCTGATAGAGACCCCAGATTTACATCCCGATTCTGGAGGAAATTACACGAGGCATTGGGTACCAAATTACATTTTAGCATTGCTTTTCATCCGCAGTCTGACGGCCAATCCAAACGGGTTATTCAGATACTCGAGGATATGTTGAGATGTTGCATTCTCGAGTTTAGTGGATCGTGGGAAAGATTTTTACCTTTGGTTGAATTCACGTATAATAACAGTTTTCAATCGAGTATCCAAATGGCACCCTACGAAGCTCTCTACGGTCGAAAATGTCGTACACCTTTATTTTGGACCGAGCTTAGTGAGAATAAGATTTTTGGGGTTCAGAGCAGAAAGTGAAAATGATTCGTGACAATTTGAAAACAGCATCGGATCGTCAAAAATCATACACGGATCTGAAACGTAAAGATATTGAGTATCAGACTGGTGATAAAGTGTTTTTGAAAGTTTCACCGTGGAAAAAGGTGCTCAGATTTGGCCGTAAAGGCAAGTTGAGTCCGAGATTTATCGGACCATATGAGATTTCGGAACGAATTGGGTCAGTAGCGTACATATTGATTTTGCCCCCTGAACTTGAAAAGATTCACAATGTTTTTCATGTTTCGATGCTTCGATGCTATAGATCCGACCCTTCTCATGTGATTAGACCTTCCGATATTGAAATTCAATCTAATTTGAGCTATGAAGAGGAGCCAGTTCGTATTTTGACTCGCGAAACGAAAGAATTGCGAAACAAAAAGATTTCATTAGTAAAAGTATTGTGGCTCAAGCATGGGATCGAAGAAGCGACTTGGGAACTCGAGGACTCAATGAGAGATCGATACCCTAACCTATTTTCTGGTAAGATTTTCGGGGACGAAAATTCTTTAAGGGGGGAAGAGTTGTGACAGCCCTAAGTTGACCATAGTCGGGAAGTGGTTTCAGGACCACTAAACCGAGTCGTATAAATAATTGAATGTCAAAATTTGCGATTAAAATATGTGATTATGCATATGTGAAGTTGTGATGTTTTAATTTTTGCTAATTGATGTGAAATTATTGAAAATGGACTTGTGTGAAAATTTTGAAAATGTGCTAGGTAAATTTGAAATGGCCTTGTATTATGTGACTTTAAAACACAAGGACTTGCATGTCAAATTGACATTTTTATATATAGTGGCTGGTCATGTGGGGTAATCATTGAAATGTATGTATTTTGTACATATATTTGTATTATAATATAATTATAATATATATGTTATTTGGTGTTAAAATAAAACTTATTAAATTAAAAGAAAATGTGATAAAAACAAGGATGTTAAAGCTCTTTCTTTTCTTGGCCGAAAATTTGAAGAAGAGAAAGATAGGAAAGAACAAACCATTCGGCTAAGGAGACATCTTGATTTAGGTAAGGTCTTTTGATGTTAATCTTTATTTTTCATGAAATTGAGCTAGTATTGAGGTCATTTCCGTTGCCCATAGTCGAATTTTTGAGTCTTTGATGTGGAAAGCTTTCGGCCATGGCTAGATTATGCTTAATGGTTGAAGCTTTGAAGTTATGAGGCTTTGAGTGATTATTTGAATATTTTGGTGCCCTTTTGAATGATTGTTGAGCTATGATCATAGAATTTGTAAGAAAATTCGATATTATGTGATTGTATAGATTTTCTTTCACATTCGGTTTGTGGAAAATATTAGGAGGATTGGTTAAATTGATTAGTAAATAAGGCCAAACATCAATCTATGTAATATTTGTTCATTAAACAATTCTTTAGTCACTTGATCAAATTTTGTGAGCTAATAAAGATAATTGGAGGTGTGGAATTGTTGTTTGTGAGAATTGAATTATGAAAAGCTTTGGATAATTTTTGAAGAACATTCAGCCATAATGTATATTTTTGGTGAAGGCTTGTTAAATGACTTATGTGTTATGAATAAACTAGTTACAAGAGTAAATTTTGTTTGCGTATGAAATGGTCTTATTATAATCGGCCATATGAATAAATTAGATATTTAGCCATATGAAGATGTGTTTATTTATGTGAACCATTTTATAATGCACTATCGGCTAAGACTGTCAAGGTTGGTTTTGTGAAATTTGATGTTGTAAATAATTAGTCATTAAGGTTATTTGTATATTCATATATGATGTTTATGTGTTAAGGCTAACTACTCAATCGATGTGTGATTAAAGATGTCTATGACCATATTGAAAATTTTTACTAAAAGCAGCTTTTGATTTAGTTAAATCACTTGCCATATTCGGCTATGAGTGAGCAAGTAGGAATTTTAATACATTGAAATTTTGTTTAATTTAGCTCAAGAGCAAAGGGCATCAAACTCGGATAGGGGGAAAGCGAAATTAGTCGAATAGCTTACTCCTAGTTATTCATCAATATCCAAGTAAGTTTCAATTCAATAAGTTTAAATTTTAGTTGAATATAACATGATATAAGTATCTAAATATGTGTGCATTCTATGAGAATCAAAATGATGTATGTATATATGAATATTATGATTTTTTTTCAAATAGCCGAAAGATGATTTACATATGTATGATATATATATTAGATGATCGATGAGAGCCATGTGAATGTGTATGCAAAAAATAAAAGTGATTACCTATGTGAAATAATGTATATGTTGTGTATGAGTATGGAAGCCAAATGTTTATTGAATTTGAGGCATGGCCGAGTGGTTTGTACTAATGTAAGCAAGGTTGTGATGTATAAGTATATGCTAATAAAAGCATTATCTTATTATTACGTTCATGTTATATGAACGTTAAAAGTATATGAAATGGTATACGATAAATTTAGTGAAAGGACTATCGTACGATTTTTAGTCGGGTCTTTGACCGAGCAAGCTTTTGAGCTGGTGAAATGTTTCAGGCCACGAGCCTAGCAGGCGTAAAGCCAGTGATCATGTATAGGACTTAAAAGTCCAGCAGGCCTTGAGCGGGTGAAAATTTTGAGTTATTCCCAGTAGGCTAAATGCCGGTGAAATGATAAAAGATTAGAGCTTGTGTTATAAAGCATCAGAACTTGTTCAATAAATTTAAATCGATAAGGTACGTAAAATCTTACATGTGTATGAAGTTAATGTGATTTGAATTACAGTAATGAAAAGGAAAGTGATTGGAATGTCAATGTTGTATCATTATTTTGATGTGGGGAAACGAAATATGTGCAGTTACATGGTTTGTTTAATTGATCTATTATGAGAAACTTGTATTCATAAAGTACCTTGTTTTATTCGAATGGAGTGAATAAAGGAATGACTTGAAAACTTTAGAAATTTGATTATGTGTCTTTAAGTTTGAGAAAAAAAAATACCATTGAGACGTGCTTTGATGTGTTCTTAAGCTTTCGGTTTAAGTGAGTATAAATGTGTTTATAAGTGGGATTAATGTGTGTTTTTCTTTTATTAATTCAATTATATTTGTTGAAACTTACTAAGCTCTTAAGCTTACTTCGTTGTTTTGATTCTCTGTTTTTAGATTGCTATTGCTAGTTTCGAGCTCGGGGATTTGAAGTCGAAGTCATGCACACTATCTAGCCTATTTTGGTATCTTTAGTGACTTATTTTGATAACGGCATGTATAGGTTTACTATTTTGTTTAATTTTATTTGATTGTAAATATTAAAACAAGCTATACGAAAATGGCTTGTGTTTTGTTCAATACAAATTTTTGGTTTGAGGATTGATAAGTATTAGTTTAAATATGATATTTTATAGTATGGGATGATGGTGATGTATTTGAAATTATTGATATGTTTTGTATTCGGCACTTGTTGTTTAGCTTTAATAATTCTTCTGTTAAATTATGATTTGTGTGATAATACCTCGTACTCTATTCCGGCGACGGATAAGAGTTTAGGGTGTTACATACAGAACCTGTGTGGTTAATGAAATTGAGTATGATAAAGATGAACATATGTGATTGAGTAATAGTATTTGAGATAAATGAACCTATGTGGTTGACCATATTATATATGAAATAGATGAATCTATGTGATTGATGAAATGAGTAAGAGATAGATAGATGAACTTGAGAATGAACATGGTTGAATGAGTTGAAAGGAATATGTTGGTATGTGAGTAAAAGAAATGTTGTGAAAGTGAGAAATAGATATGTATGAGATTCAGTAATGGATTGAAGTGGACTATGTGTTAGTTAAATTGTTTGATCTCCTTTGAATACAAAATTAATTGTATTATATTATGAACTTACTAAGCTTTAAGCTTACCGTGTGAATCATTCTCTATTTTACAATGTTATAAAGCTAGCTCGGATCCGGGGATTGTTAGTGACTCAATCACACTATCAGACATTTATTTTGGTACCTTTTGGAAATGTATATACTAATGTATGGCATGTATAGGCTAGACAACCTTGGATATGTTTTGAGATGTGTAAATTTTGCCATGTGATATGGCATGATATTAGATGTGATTTGGTTTGATTTTGTTACATATTTGGTGTTGAGAATTGGTATGTTTTAATATGTATATATAGCCTAATGAGAAATGGTCAATTTGTTATGTGCTTGAATGGGAATTTGGTAAGGTTTTGGCACAAGAATGAATGTGATAAGTTGGAGTAATGATCATGTATGGTTTAATGAAATGGTTATGTGATTTTGGTAAGTCTAGTGTGAGAAATGAGTATGAATTTGGTTGGTCATATTAAGTTTTGAATGGTGTATCAATTGAGGTTGAAATTGGCTAGAAATGTGGTTTATTTGATGTATAAATGATGCTTGTAGGTACAAGAGAATTGGGTGTGAAATATGACTTAAACCAAGCTAAATTTCATGCCACATGGCATGGGCACACGGGCATGTGTCTCGACCATGTGACCCCGGCATCATGATTAATTTGGATAGTATGACACACGGGTTAGACACCTGGGCATGTCTAGTTATCGTGTGGCCAAGTCAGGATAACACGTGGGTTGGACACGCGGGCGTGTCTGGTGACCATGTGATCAAGTCAGTGTTGCACACGGGCTAAGGATGGTTTGAGGCATGGTCGTGTGAGGCACACGGCCTAGCCACACAGGCGTGTGTCCTATTTTTAAGGAAAAATTTTCTATGTCTCGTAAAGGTTTCAAATGTTATCGGTTTAGTCCTGACCCCTTCCCAAAATGTATTTAAGGTCTCGTAGACCTTCTAAAGGGACCATATGGTTGTAAATGACTATGACGTGATGATGAATAATGTATGTATGTGAAATGATTGTATAGTGATATGTGTTGATTGGTAATGCCTTGTAACCCTAATCCGACGACGGGTAAGGGTTAGGGGTGTTACACTAGTCTAATGTATCCTTCTTCCAATGAATACATCTATGTCTCTACTTGGGGAGTCAACTACTCCAATAGCCAAGACTAGCCATCTCCCTAATTGGAATTTTAGACGACATAATAATCCTTCTCAGTATTTGAATCAAATCCTCATTTTGATTCTTTTACAGGATTACAGACTCATTTAGATTATCTACTGAAGTAAGTCGTCTTTCTTGCAATGTAAATGTTCTTTACAATGCTGCTTATCTTCAGTTTGAACTTAAGATAATCAATAAGCTAATATTTGCCTGTCACAATTTTGCTATGCATGCAACATATAAAATACATAAATACAAAAGTCATAATAGTGAAATGTGAAATTAACTTTATTTAATTATTCATCGTTCAAATAAATAGAAAACAGTTACATGTTTACTACAATATGTGCACATTCCCAACAATCTCCCACTTGCCCTAGTGAAGTAAATGTGTCATGTTTCACATTCCCATATCCTTGATGTGTTTGTTAAAACTCCTAGTTACAAGAGTCTTAGTACATAGATCCGCAAGGTTATTTTCAGAAGCTACTTTCATCACATCTAGAATTGCTTCGGCTACTGCCTCTCGTATCAAGTGACACTTTCGATCAATGTGTTTTGTCCTCTTGTGAATTCACATTTCCTTAGTATTAGCTATTGTAGTACTGTTATCACAATATAGTGTTATAAAATTTTCCTTACTAGGAATAACTTCAAGTTCATTTAAGAACTTTTGAAGTCATATTGCTTCTCTCGTAGCCTCAGAAGTAGCCACATACTCGGCCTTCATAGTAGAGTTAGCAATGCAAGTTTGTTTTACACTTCTCCATACTATGGCTCCACGGCTTGAAACGAATACATTTCTCGATGTCAATTTAATCAAATCTTTATGGAAGTCTAAGTCTTTGTATCCAACAGGAGTAAGGTCCTCCCAAAATACACAAGCATATAATCCTTGGTTCTTTTAAGATACCTTAATATGCTTTAAAGTTTGCCAATGCCTGAGACCTGGATTAGCCTGATATCAACTAACCATTCCTATTGCAAAACAGATATCTATATGTGATGCTTTCATATTTCCAAATATTTATTTCGCAATAGGAATGGTTAGTTGATATCTGGAGGTGTCCAAAGCATTGCATACATAAGGCTTCCAACTGTCGAAGAATATGGAACCTTACTCATACACTCTCTTTCTTCAGCTGTCTTAGGACAGTGATCTAAAGAAAGATGAAAACCTGATGCAGTCGGCTAAACGCCCGTCTTTACATCGACCATTGCAAAATTTTCGAGTACCCTATTGATGTATGAATCTTGATATAGTGCTATCATTTTATTCTTTCGATCCCTAAGGATTCTAATTCCAAGAATATAACTAGCTTCACCTAAGTCATTTGATGCTAAACTGTTGAGCTAACCACAGTTTAACCGATGACAATTCTCTTACATCGTTTTCGATAAGTAGAATATCATCAACATATAAAACAAGGAATACCACCTTTTTTTCCTTTATATGCTTATAAACACAAGGTTCATCAACGTTTTTCTCAATACATGAGTGAGATGCCTACCTAAGTCCATAAATGGATCTTAGCAGTTTGCAAACTTTCTACTCCTTTCCTTTGACAACATAGCCAATAGGTTGAGCCACATAAATGGTTTCATCAAGATAGTCAATCAAGAATGCTATCTTGACATCCATTTGACAAATCTCATAATTGAGAGCAGCGACAATGGTTAAGAGTATGTAGATAAACTTGAGCCTGGCTATCGGAAAGAAGATCTCATCATAATCGATGCCTTCTTTCTATGTGTAGCCCTTCCCTAAAAGTCTAGCTTTGTGTGTTTCCACTTTCCCTTATGCATTTCTCTTTTTTTCTAGATCCACTTACACCTTATGGGGTTAATCCCAATTGGTAAGTGTCCTGTGTGAATATGATATGTAAATTGTGCAGGTATACATATCGAATCAAGTAATAAAGTGACAAGTGAGATCGTCTCAATAAGGATCAAATTAGGTATAAGAGTTGTCAAGTTATTATAATAAATTATGACTAATGCTATGGTATAACCAAGATAAGAATGTAGTGATAAATTAAAATAATAAGGATGAGTGCAAAATGTATATTGAATAATATTGGAAAATGTTAAGGCAAAGCAAAAATAAAAATGCAATGGCAATTATGAGAATAATCGAGCGAACAAATAAATAACTAAGAATGCTCTGGCAAAGATGTTGCGATAACGAATTGAAGGCCTACAATGTTGATTTGGAATATTGGGACTACTAAAAATCTACCATTACTTTCAGTAATGCCTCAACATAATTATACTTAATCTACTGCTTAGAGGAAGCCTGAAGTGACATTTTTCTTTCGAGAACAAGGTCTCAAGTTACCTGACTTGTGTCTATAGGCCTTATCACGGTACCTTGCACTATTTTTGTAACATCTCAAACCCGGCCTAGACGTTATGGTCGAATGTGGCAATGTCACGTGATAGTGTGTTTGAAAACTAAGTTATTATAATAAAAATCATTTCCATGTTATTACCTTTCTTTATCTCTTATTAATTCTAAAAGAAATTGTTTTACTTATTTAAATCATTTGCTCTAAAACATTACTCGTTGCGGAAGCTTTTCTAAAAATAGCTTATGTGATCATGAGTTTAGAAAATACTTTAACTTTTTGAAAACTGAATTTCCTACAACTAGCAATTTATAAATCCACAATAAACAAGTATTAACCAAGTTTAAGCAAGAGTCCCCAAAAAGTCCACATATTACATCACAATAACCCAAAAATAATAATATAACCCAAGTATAAATTAAAACCGTGAAGTCCAAAAACCATGGTCACCATCGAGTCCTCCGCCTAATCGATCCATCTAGGTCTGGGGATTAGCTATGCACATTAAATAGAGAGGGGTGAGTTTACATAAACTTAGTGTGTAATCCCACAGAAACAACAAACAACTACCAGTCATAGTGCATAGTCAAAAGTGGTCTTGGGCCTAAGCCCCTTTCAATATCAGTATCAGTTAGGCCATAGCCAAATATAGTATCAGTATCAATATGCACAAGGGCTAAAGCCCATCAGTAATAGTAACATATATACAGTAGAAGAGTCCTACCCAACCAGCCTCTACACACCATCTCCGTCCTACCCTACGCTCTATGTGGGGATTTAATCAACCCACCCATCCCTACACTCCAATTAGTATCGAATGCGGCACAAAATAGTAGTTTGCAGCTGAGCTGCCAGTATATTAGGCTTAAGAGCCTTTCTGTACACTTCCTCCAAATATAATCAACCCAACCCTATGCAATGCATGAATACTATAGATGACGTGCTTTTATACAATTATCAGGAAACAGATATATATCAGTAAACATGCATACAATTTAACCATATTCAGTCCAATCATCATTTGTTCAGTTCACACAATTAAGGGTCTGAATAGAGCTTACCGACCTTATAGTAGGTTCATAGTCGACTTGGGTGACCCGTGCAACCTTAGCAATCAAATCAGTGAAAATGGGCCTACACGCCCATATGGCTGCTCGTGTGGCCCACACGACCTAATTTGGCCTTGACCGTGTGGATCACATAACCTGGCCTAGAATCCCACACGCTCATATGGAATACCCGTGTGGCCCACATGGCCCAAATCAGTCTAGCTCGTGTCTCCCACATAGCCTATCTGGCCATCACACGGTCATTTCCTTTGCGCATAGCCTGGCCTCGTCGATCACACACCCATGTGGTGGTGCACAGCCTACCAGATGGTCGCCCATATGGCGTCAACAGTAGGGTTTTTTAGCTTTTCACTGAACCTCATTTTCTACGTTTTGGGTACACACCTGGTATCGTTTTGATGCTTAATCACTCCTGACCACTTCAAGGCCTAAAATCAAGATACTCAACATCAATTTAATGGATTTACAAGCGAATTGGCAACCAAGAACGAACAGAAACCCAACTTACCACCCACGATAACCCTTCGTTTAACTATTGTTAAGACGAGAACACTGAATTCACCAGTCCGAGCCTCCCCCTATGCCTAAATCGCAGAGAAAAACATTACCACTTTAGTCGCTAAGAGATTTATGACAGAAACAAAAAGAAACACTTACTGAAACTAAGTGATCACTAACCGCGTGCGAAAACAAAGGAAAAAAATGGATTAGGGAAAAATCAAAATGCAGAAAAAGAAGAGAAAGATGGACAAACTTAGAGAATTTTGACAAGAGGAAAGGGAGAAGAATAGATGGTAGGAATTTTTTTGGAGAAGAGAGCCAAAATTCAATTATGGGAAAAAAATAAAATTAAATCCCGATAACCCCCTAAATCTCTTAATCTTCTCTCTTAATTCCCACTACACATCCACTACTCAGAATCCCCCTATTACACAACTCTATCTCGAAATCTGAGCAAAAAAATAATACCCTTGCCTACGCAGGGATTCGAACAAAAGACCTTTTACATATAAACACTCCACTTAACCACCAGACCAGCAGACCCATTCTGATATAAACTAACCATCTTTTACTTAAAAGCCTACTAACCAGAGATAGGGCTTAATTCATAAAAATACCAAAATTTTCCCAAGTCATGGCTTAAACTTGGGACCTCCCACACACACCCACAACATATAACCACTAAGGCAGACAATTATTTGTGTCACACATTCACAACAAAAAATAGACATTTTTGGGTGTTACAATTTTGTCTTCATCCTATGTGAATGTTGCTCTATGTTTAAAGTCTACTACAAGTATCTATCGGGTACTTGCTCATATCATTTAGTTACCGTCCAACTAATCCAACCTTTTCATAATCAGACTCAGTTTTATGGGCTTACTACACATTCATCTATGTTTAGAGAATATACACATATATTTGGAAATAAAAAATGAATGAACCAACAAATGAAATAAAATATATGCTTCAACCATTAAAGAAAATAAAAGTTTTCATCTTGTAATCCCAACCCTATGAGATTTAGATCATGGGTCGGTGATTGAAATTCAAGTTTGTAATAACATCCAACATCATTTTGATCAAATTAATTCACGGAGAACAGAATAAGAAATAATGGAAGAACTTAAGATGATGGCTGTCGCCAAATCAATCCTCAATCCAGTAACACATCATCCTGTGATGGCTGAGGGATATTTTCATCTCTACTCAGCCGCTACTTTCAATTATTACATCTGGATCCCTACACTTAGGGCTTCCTCTTTTGGCTTTTTTTAGGTTTTTTCTTCTTGGAATAGCTCAACATTCCACAATATATTATCCTTTTTTTAATGCATATTTTTCTCTACAAGTAGAGTTGGGCTAAAACTTGTATGCGCTGAATATTGACTCGGTCATCTTCTTGAATTGCCATGGCATATAAGATGGCAAGTTGTCCAACTTTTGCCCTGGCAAACCTTCACTCCTCTATTTCTTTCCCTTTGTCTTATACCTGGCACACCACCAAACACAACCCTTCTATACGCAATTAAAAGTATATAATATGTAAATATAGTCTAAGATCCTAATGCAAATGATAAGAATACTAATAAAATGTTCTAAAATGCCTCTAAGTGTACCTAAGTACAAATATTTAACTAAGTTTGAAGGCACGAAATATTACTCTTTTCAAGAGTTATCACACCCTCAAACTTGAGTTATTGGTTGTCTTTAAGAAGAATGTGCATGAATGCATGTATGCAATAGTATTGCCGGTGCATGTACCCATTCTGTACTGTCAATCTATTCGAATACCAATGAATACATCAGTTCTCAACCATCTTTCTCTTGTTAAAAGCCTGTTCTATTTTCAAAGGTTTGATTTAACAAAGGTAGAGCAGAAAATTGCTCCCTAAAAACAAGATTTTCTAAGTTTCATATATGTTCAGTCCATAGCAAATATCTCCTATCTTACTCAGTTCATTTGTTACCCAAATTCAGGTTATTCCTGCTCTAAGCATACTTATAAAAGCTTACTTTTCAAAAAATAAAATATATGTATATTAGGGGATTTACCATGTCACAAAATTTTTTGACTTGATAATCATAATGGTGCATACACCAAATTACCTAGTACTCAATCATGCTACAATTTAAACAGATATCACTCTTGACGCTAAGACTCTTGACTTAGAAGATGGATGGAGCAAGCAACTGCCTCCTTAGCTACTCAGCCCATTACTACAGCAGAGTGCCCCTAATTTATTTACTTTCTACTATCCACTCTTACTTAAATTCACCTTTCTAATCAATAACATGATGGAGCAAACAAAGTGGTGTTGGCCTATTTGATAATTCTAAGTATTGGAGTGCCTACTATCCTTTAGTTAATAATGCCAAGAAAAATGGTTGAATTTGGCTTCAAAAGTTCCTAAGTTCATTAGAAGATTCTCACTATAACCCAAAAAACTAAGTATAGAACATCTCATTTATAGGAATTAATTTTCCAAGCAACCAATCCTAAGCTAGATTCACCCAATCCACTGTTACATGTTCTAGGTATATCAAAAAATCTAAGCTCATCATCGAACATCATACGTACATATTGTACTCCTCACAGATAAATAGTAAACAATAGTTACATTACTGTGGAAAAACATATTCAAATGAACTAAAATGACTATACTAAAGTGATCATACATACTAAATATAAAATGCAGCCTAAATGCACAACACACCCTCAAACCTAAGGGATGCATTACCCTCAATGCATGACCAAATATATAAGAGAACAACTAAAAAGAGAAATGCATGCAACAAATGGCATGGCACAAGAAAATGAGATGCAATGTTCATGAAAAAGAAAAAAAACTTAGCTGGCTTGGACTAGCATATTGATACCTCATTCTATTAGATGAGTGGATTTTCGGGCACTAACCTTGTATTACCATTTCCTCTTTTTAGAACAGGGTCTTTCCCTTTGGTGGTGGCAATATCATCCTTTTCTCCTTCTTCCTCCTTCTCAGTATTTAGGGATGCCGTCTTTTTGAGCTCTTCAGTAGCAGTTTGAGTAGGTGCCTTGTTAGCAGGTTGAGTGTGCTCTTTCACAGTACCAGCAAATGAGAGCAATGTGGCTGAGAAGAGAGGAAATTCTAGCATTATCTTCGTAAAATTCTTTTACAGGGATTTCCTGAGAGCCAAATCCCTACTCCTCACATAAACATAATATTTAGCTTGCTATTGGTGGGCTTACGCCATTTCCTAAGTCAGGTGAAACTATTGGATTTCAAAAAGGGACATTCTCTACTCTAACTAGTTCAAGGAGTGCAATATTTGTTGTTGAAGAGAGCTACGAGAAATTAGAGGAGATGTCGTGGGAGTATGCATAGCAAAGGAGGTGGTGGCATGGCCATGCTAAGTTTCCCTGGGAGCATCAATGCCTTGGATCTTGGTAAAGATGGTCTTGGTTAACCCAACCTTGTTAGGTTTGATATCCTCCTCCGCATTGAGAGCTACTTAGGCAGTTTGCCATAGGGCAATAACGAGTGAGGGGAAATTTAAGCTACTCACGTTCTTCTCAGCACAACTATGTACTTCTTGGAAAATGATCCTCTCGAGATTAATCTTTTTCCCTTTTATAATGGACTACATTAAAAGCATTCATTTTTTTGAAACATTGGTATTGTGTGTAGATGACATAAGTCGGCTTCTCAAAAAAAGATACGAAATCTTCCCAATGGGCTTCAACAAAGCCCTCTCAACAATCTAACATTCCTAGCTAGAAACAGTCCATCGTGTGCCCTCAATATATAAATCCTCAAATACCTATTTTATCCCCTTAATAGTAATACTTTCAGCAAATGAAATGTGTTCGTACTGCATACCTGCAAGACCAAACTGTCCATTAATATGGTCTTCATCAAAAGGAACAGGTGTACCTTTTACACAGATAAAAGGGTAATATGGAGAGTTGGCATGGGTATAAAACTGTCGAACAAATTTTCCTAAAACATCTTAAGGGTGCAAAAAAAAAAATTACATCCATGTTTTTATACTATTGAAGATATAGATTCATTGTATTCCATATATGGTTCATCTTTAAACAAGAACCCTTTCTCAAAATAGATAAGCCGCATTACAATGTTGGTATTCTATCCTATGGATGCAACAACGTTAAAGAATGCCTTTGGCTGAGTAGCACTAGCCCTTAATGATTTGGTAGTTTTAGAGGCAGTTTCTACATGAGCCATTGGAGAAAACTAGAAGAAACTGTGAAGAATGTAGTGGAAAAAAAATACAAACGAAAACTTTAAGAGAAGCTTAAGAGACGTAAGCAGTTGAGGAGAGAAAAATAAGGGGATAATGATGACAGTTCAACAAAATTGAAATGTGCTGGGGAAGTTGCGTGACGTAGAGAAGGAAACAAGAAAACTAAGAGGATTTTTGGGGGAAAATGTGAAGTGCCCTAATCCCAAAAAGTTTAACTTCCCTTCTATGGGCTCACCCAATAATAGAATCAACCCAAAAAATCTGTCCCTTTAGACTCATCTGCCTGGTCATCCTTACGTTATCCATTACCCAGTTTATCAAAACGTTACGACAAACTCCTTTTAATATCACACTACTCAGTTCACATTTTTTTATTCTACCTCTGAAAATCATAGAAATTTTTTCAAAAATAAAAAATAAAAATGAAAAGAATATTCAAGAAGTACTAAAAATAAAATTAAAGTAAAGTAATTAAAGAAAGATAAAAGAAATTTCTAGCTCAAACGTCTTAGAGATTAATGGAGTGCTTGTCTCGATCCACATGGGCAACCCAGTAGTGTTTTAAGCATTGCCCATTAACTTTAAATGTGACTTCCATTTTCAAATCCTTGATATTAACAGCTCCATAAGGATACACTTGGGCTACTTCAAAAGGAGTTGACCAGCGAGACTTTAATTTACTTAGAAACAATTTGAGCCTAGAGTTAAATAACAACACCTATTGTTTGAGCTCAAATTGCCGCAGCATAATATTTTTATCATGCCAACGCTTAGTCTTTTCCTTGTACAACTTAGCATTCTCATATGCTTGTGCTCGGAACTCCTTCGTTTCGTTCAATTTTAACAACCTTTTGTGGCCAACAACGACCCAATCCATGTTAAGCTTCTTAATAGCCCAAAATGCTTTGTGCTCAAGTTCAACTGAAATATGACATGGCTTGCCATAGACAAGATTAAAAGGTGACGTCCCCAATGTAGTTTTGTATGCGGTACGATACGCCCACAAAGCTTCATCCAACCTAGTAAACCAATCCTTATGAGGAAGATTCAAAACTTTTTCTAAAAAAAAAAATTAATTTCTCCGTTCAAAAATTTCAACTTGCCCTATTGTTTGGGAGTGATATGTCATCGAAATCTTATGTTTCACCTCATACCAATGCAAAGCATTGGCTACCAACTCACAGTTAAAATGAGACTCCTCATCACTAATAATGGCTCTAGGTGTACCAAATCTTATAAAAATGTTCTTGTGTAAAAACTTCATTACCGACCTTGCATCATTGGTAGGAAGAGCAACAGCTTCAACCTACTTAGAGACATAGTCCACTATTATCTGTATGTATAGCTTGCCCATCAATGGTGGAAATGGACCCATAAAGTTTGTTCCCCATACATCAAACAACTCAATCGCTAGTATACTTTACAATGGCATTTCGTGTCTCTTAGATAGATTCCCTGTTCTCTAACAACAATCGCAAGACTGACAGAATTCATGAGCATCCTTGAACAAACTTGGAAAATAAAATCCTGACCGAAGTACTTTGGCAGCAATTCCCATCCCTCTAAAATGTCCTCTGTATGGAGCTGAATGACAATGTTGTAGGATGCTATGTATTTCATCATCAGGGACACGTTTCCTAATTATTTGATCAGCACAATGTTTAAAAAAGAAAGGTTCATCCCAATAATAGTGCTTGGCATCATGAAGAAATTTTCATCTTCTCTGATTATTAAGATCAGGTGGCAACACATTACTTACTAAATAATTCACTATGTCTACATACCAAGGTAATGTTGTGGCAACTAACAACTATTTGTCTAGTAATTGTTTTTTTAATAAGTGTATCATGGCTACCTTCAAGTCTAGATTCTATCCTCGACAAGTGATCACACACTTGTTTCTCAGTCCCTTTTTGATCTCTAATTTCGAAGTCAAACTCCTACAACAACAGTATCCACCTAATCAACCTCGAGTTAGCATCTTTCTTGCTCATTAGATACTTTATAGCAAAGTGATCTGTGTAGACTATTACCTTTACACCAACTAGATACAAAAGGAACTTATCAAATGCGAACACCACAAGAAATAACTCATTTTTTGGGTGGTGTAGTTAAGTTGCACTTCTGATAATGTTATGCTAGCATAGTTTATTGTCCATAGTATTTTGTCTTTCCTTTGCTCCATCATGGTTCCCACAGCATAATTGCTGGTGTCACACATGAGTTCAAAAGGTAGTGTCCAATCTGGAGCTACTACAATTGGTGTTGTTATGAGTTGTTTCTTTAACTCTTCAAAGTCTACCAAACACTTTTCATCAAAATTGAAAGGTCTATTTTGCTTCAACAAAGTGCACAAAGGTTTATATATGTTTGAAAAATCTTTAATAAATCTTTAATAAAAACCTGCATGACCTAAAAAACTTCTAATACCCTTAAAATTGGTAAGAGGTGGCAATTTCTCAATCACTTAAATTTTTTCTCCGTCCACTTCAATTCCTCTCTATGATATCCTATGCCCTGGGACAATTCCTTCACGAACCACGAAACGGCATTTCTCCCAATTTAAAATGAGGTTCGTTTCTTCAGAGTAGCCTCAAACCAATTCCAAAATTTTCAAGAAATCTTTAAAATCATTCCTGAACACAGAAAAGTCAAACAAAAAGACATCAAGAAATTTTTCCACCATGTTAGAGAATATGGCCATCATACAACGTTGAAAAGTTGTTAGGGCATTACATAACACGAACGACATTCGTCCAAATGCAAAAGTACCATATGGACATGTGAAAGTTGTCTTCTCTTGGTCGTTGGAGGCTTACCACTGTGGCATCTCCTTTCTTGGGTACACATTGCACATGACTCACCCATGAGCTATCTGAAATTGTGTAAATGATGCCAGTGTCAAGCCACTTAATAATCTCTTTCTTGACGAATTCTTTCATTAGTGGGTTCAATCTTAGCTGCTGTTCAATGGACTTGCTAGGGCAATCCTGCAACAAAATCTTATGCATGCAGAATGCAGGGCTAAATCACTTTATATCAGCCAAGGTCTGTCCCAATGCCCTCTTAGATCACCGAAGAACTTCTAACAACCTTGTCTCTTGCTCAGGTGTCAGCTCTGCAAAAATTACTATCAACAAAATACTATTGTGACCCAAATATGCATACTTCAAATGTTGCGGCAAATGTTTTAACTACAATATAGGATGTTCCCCTAGAGAGGGTTTAAGTGGGTCGAAAGGTCGATTTGATAAATCTAATAGTTCAAACTTCTTCCCTAGTCTTTCCACCATCTACTTGGCGGCCATAAATTCACCAAACTCTTCAAAACATACTGTATCACATTGCTCAAGCGAGTCTTTGTCACTGTCAGAATTGCTGTGGCAATATCTGGTGAATTCTTCCACTGATGTTTCTATTAACCTAATGCGCGGCATTCATCAATAACATTAGCATATCTCAAAGCATCAAATACATTGAAGGTAACCTACTGATCATTTACCCTTATTGTCAGCTGGCCTTTCTGTACATCAATTAAAGTTCCTAGTGTAGCAAGAAAAGGTCTTCCAAGAATAATTGGCATATCTTGGTCAGCTTCATATTCTAAAATAAGCAAATCGGTAGGAAAGATATGTAACACCCCGTACCCGTATCTGAAGCCAGGACAGGGTACGAGGCGTTACCTTACTCAAACACACACAAACATATTACCATATTAAAAATTTTCAAACTTTATCTTATGGCTACGAGGCCCAAAACATGGCTTAGAAACAATCTGAGACCATTCCGAGCACTTAGAAAATTTTCAATAAAAGTTACTCAAAATAGGGCACACACCTGTGTGAATGGGCAACACGCCCGTGTGGCTTCAAAACATGGTCGTGCGAAAGGCCCTTGTGGGCCACACGACCTAGGCATATGGGAAGACGCCTGTGCCCCTCGTTCGTGCGAATTTATTTTCTAACATCGAACCTACAGGGGTTTTCACACGGCCTGACACACACCTGTGTCCGTGGCCCATGTCCCTCACACGGCCGTGACACACTCGAGCACTAGCCTGTGTGTGAAAACCTTGACATTTTGTTTCTGACGTCAGCAACAATTTAAAGTCACAGGCCATTGCACACGCCTGTGTGCTAGGCCATATCTTTCACACGGTTGAGACACACAGTCGTGTCTCAGCCCGTGTGGTTACTACTGGGCATTTAATTTTACCAACCTAAGGTACAAGGGACACACGGCCTGACCATATGCCCATGGGGCAGATCGTGTGTCACACATGGCCTAGACACACGCCCGTGTGTCTACCCGTGTGGACAAAAATAAGGCTATCTACCAAGCGTTTTTCCACCCTGAAACCAAGTCACCAATACTCAATCAATGACTATAATTTGGCATCCACACAACTTCACATAACCAATCCAACCAAGCATTCATATTACTGTCCTAGTACTCTTGTTCATCTATACTACTTTGCACATTTATAAAAACATCATTTGCATATACCAATAATGAATATTAGCCATTATCAATGGCCTTATACAAAATGGAGTATTCTCAATCAAGCCAACACACTTGGCCCAAAACAAAATGACACTTAACAAAGACTAAGTCCCTATACATGCCAGTCCTTAAAATACTAGAAACTAACTATACCGAATGCTTTAGTTGATAGTGTGAACAAAACTGCTGACGTCTGATGCTCCATGAGCTAATTAGGCGACACTATAAGAAAATAGAAAGAAGAGGGAGTAAGCATAAAGCTTAGTAAGTTGCAAGTAAATAAATTACAACAATTTGCGATGCTTTAACATATTCACAAGACATCATAATTTGTACATGACATAAAAATGGCTACAAGCACAACTTACTCTTTTTCATCTCTTACTAATCCTACAATATAATTTTGAGCCCACAAAGCATACATTTCATGTAGGTACCTGTACCACTCACAACGTCATCATCATAATTCTCATTCCTAACATAAACTTTAAATTTTCCCGTTGAACCATGTAGAATACGAAAAGATATTCAATAAGCCTCAGACATAGGGTATCATGCTGAAGCCATGTCCCAGACATGGTCTTACACTAGCTCTCCTATATTCGTGCCGATGCCATTTGGAACCCCCAAACCCGGCCCAGACGTTATGGCCAAATCTGGTGTGTTACATGAATGTTTGGTTTATCTATGATCTGCTTTTAACTAAACATTATGTTGTTAGTAGTAAAACCGTGTTAAATATCTTGTAATTAAGAAACATTATCAGTTTAAAAAAAAACCGTATCTATTACCAAGTAAAATTCACTTTTTTTTCAAAGATCTCATTGGTGTGTCATCGTTAATGAGTTATCCAGTTGGTACGCATTGCATGTTTTGAAAACGTTTGATTAAGTTTGGAAAAAAACCCCGTATAGACTAGTCCACCGTTGAAAAACAAATGATAAAGAAAACCCAAAACAAAATACCCAAGTGACCATATTAAAACTTAAATCTGAAATTTAAAAATGAAATATAAATAAATTAAATTTATGAAAACATCAAAAATCAGAAGCATGAGTCACGTGGCCACCCCGAATCCCTTGCAGCTCCAAGTCCTCTATGGTTGGGGATTACCTGCATGGATGGAAATATTGGGGTGAGTTTGTGAAAACTCAGTGTGTAAAGTAACCCAACCAGTGTCAAAGACCAGTCAAAACTCAGTCTTGGCTGAAACCCTATTCAGATACAGATCAAACTGGGCCTTGGCCCTTTTTAGAAACAGAGTGGGCCTTGGACCCATTTCAGATACAGAACAGAAAATATATATAAGAATGTATGTATGCAAAGCCCAAGCCCAGTCTAACCCTACACATCACCTGCACCAGCCCTACACACCATGTAGGGAATAACTCAACCCACCCAGCCCTACACACCACAGACGCAGCAGAGCTGCTAATACAGAAATCGTGGCAGAGCCACCAGAACAAAAATACGAGGCAGAGCCTCTAACTAGATTATGTGGCAATGTCACTATTAGCACTTCCTCCATATCCATAACCCAACCCCATGCAAACTAAAGTACTACATGACATGGGTATACAGAATATCAGATACAATTAGTCAACTATTTCTAGGGGTATAACAGTCATTTAGCATCTAGGGGTATAACGGTCATTTAACATCTAGAGGTAAAACGATAATTTGCACACTTTAGGGGTATTTTGGTAATTTAGCTACATCTTTAATTTTCATGCTTAATATGACCTTCTAGCAGGTCTAACATCGCTTCGAGCGACTCAGATAGTCCAAACATTCATATAGTGCTATCAGGCCCAAAAACCCCTAATGGGCCCGAGGGAGCCCACTTGCTACAGTGGCCCGCTTAGTGTAATCTTACACATATTATCGTAGATTTAATATCCAGATTACCAGAAATCACTTACCGCATACTTTTACCCATATGGGCCCGTCAACCCATTGGGCCCAATTTTGGTCCATCGAGGCCCGAAACAATCGAAGTGCACAAAAACGTGCACAGCAGCCCTTACCGTCCATTAATCTAGATTCGTGATTTCGAATCGACCCACGAGCATTCACACACTTGCAAGTCCACAAAATGCTGGCATTTCGGCATTTCGGCATTTCGGCTTTTTGCTGATCTAAGCTACTAGAGGGTATCATTACACATCTGATTTTGCGATTTCCATAATCGGCACGCTCTTAACCTATTCCCAAACAACGATTATCAATACCTTAACCAACACTTAACGAACCCATGCACAAGACTTACTCAACGGTTACTTACCACGGCTCCGCTTGTCTATAATCACCTAAATCTGACGTTTCCCTCCGGGATTACTTGAACGATATTAGATCTAAGTACCTACGACCATGGATAGATCCAATCAAACATATGAAAGTTAAAGGAGTGTTAACCTCCCAAACCGAATCTCTACTAAAAGAAAAATCGAAATACAAAAACTGAAATCTATAATGAGAAGTACTTACCCAATTCGCTTTAACCGATCTATTGAAGTCTAGCAGCAGTTGCTCAATAGCCCAAACTTAACCCTCTTGCAGATCTAATCGAAGTAGGAGGAGATCCTCCTATTTGGCTAATGCAGACAACACAAGAGGGATGAATACTTGATGAAGGTAATCAGTTTAGGGACTTGTTTAACAAAAGAGGAATAGTATTCGACTATACAAAAAGTGGGTAGAGAACGATTAGGTTTGGTCTTAGCAAAGTATGGACTATGAAAAAGAAGAGAAAGATGTGAGTTTTAGCTTTGAAGAAATCGACCAAAGAAGAAATTAACAAGAAGGGGACTAAGTGTTTCGGGTTTTCGATATTTGAAACAATCGACCAGAAGATGTTTAAGGGGATTGAATCCAAATGAGAGAACAAAAAGAAAAGGAAGGAGAGTGCGTTGATATTCGACTAGAGTAGAGAATGCCAAATCAAAGGGTACGAATGAGTAGAAAGAAGGATGATTGGTTCAGTTCTTTGAAGCAATCGGCCAAGGTGCTATATTTGACAAAAAGAACCAATTGAGGGATAAAAGAGACGAAAAAAATTTCGGCACACTCACAAGTTACAAACCCAAATGCCCAAAGTGCTCCCAAAACGTGAATTCTCAAAACCTAAAAAGGAGAAATTGGCACACACACCCTCCCTAATTGCAGAAAATGCTAACTTTTACCCCCAGCCGAATTTGCACGTCCTATAGTCCCTCATTTGGTGAACACTAGCGTCACAGTCAAACTCCTAATTTCTTTCCTTGATAATCTCCCCTTATCACTCCTCAATCCAATCCCATAAGCAGCTCAAACATTTTACCTCAGAGTTCAACTTGGATTCCACCTCTTACTATGCACATGCAATAAAATAAAATAAATACCTTGCTCACAAAGGAATTCGAACCTCAGCTCCCTCACAAGCCTCCACATGCCACCCCCTTGTGTTTTAAGTGGCGCTGCCTTGCCACTTTACCACAGGCTCACTTGTGCCATAAAACCCAAATAATAACATAAAGGCCCACTTTGCCAAAGTCCATTCTCAGCTAAGGCTAAAATTTAAAATTTTGCCAGGCTTTAGACTTAAACCTAGTCTTTCAAAAGGTCCAGTAATTACACCAACCACAGTAATACAACACATCAAGCCATGCAAACTAAATTCACGCAAAAATTCAAAAACCCTAAAATTTGGGGCGTTATAACTCTACCCCCTTAAAGAAATTTTGGCCTCAAAATTTTACCTGGTCCAAATAGGTGAGCGTATTGTTGTCGTATCGCTTCCTCTGGCTCCCACGTAGCTTTTTTTCTGCCATGGTTTCGCCAAAGCACTTTTACCAAAGGGATTGATTTCTTTCTTAACATCTTGACATCACAGTCCAAAATCTGCATAGGCTCTTCCTTGAATGTCAGATCAGATTTAACTTTAATTTCCTCAATTTGTACAATGTGGGAAGGATCAGACCGATATCGTCTCAGCATGGAGACATGAAAGACGTCGTGAATTCGATCCAACTCCGAAGGTAGCTACAACTGATATGCTACCGGACCACCCGTTTAAGAACTTGATAAGGCCCAATAAACCGCAGACTTAACTTGCCTTTCTTCCTGAACCTCAAGATTTTCTTCCAAGGCGAGACTTTTAAGAAAACCAAATCTCCCACAGAATACTCAATTTCCTTATGCTTCAAGTCAACATAAGATTTCTGCCTATTAGATGCTCCTTCAACCTATCCCTAATAAGCTTGATCTTATTTTCTGTATCTGCTACTAACTCTGGCCCAAGAACCAGACGTTCTCCCAACTCTGTGCAACAGGTAGGTGTATGACACCAATGCCCATACAATGCCTCATATGGTGCCATTCGAATACTCGCCTGGTAACTATTGTTATATGCAAACTCCCCTAACAGTAAGTAGTCTTCCCAGCTACCTCGAAAATCGATAATACACCCTCTCAACATATCTTTCAGAAACTAAATCACCCTCTCTAACTGTCTATCTGTCTAAGGGTGAAAGGCAGTGCTGGAGTCTAGCCGTGTACCTAACTCTTCATGCAACTTCTGCCAGAATCGAGATGTAAAGCTAGGGTCCTGATCAGAAATAATCGAAACTAGCACTCATGAAGTCGGACTTTCTTTGCTACATACAACTTTGCTAATTTTTGAAGCGAATAGTCGGTTCAGACGGGTATAATATCAGCATATGTGGTCAGCCTATCCACAATCACCCAAACCGAGTCTTTCTTGGTAGGCGTCAATGGTAGCCCACTCACAAAGTCCATTGTTACCCTTTCCCACTTCCAAAGTGGGATCTTCACCGGTTGTAGAAGTCCAGAAGGTAGTCAATGGCTTCCATTCCAGAACCGCCTTGATTTTTCAAGGATCCACCCTAATCTACTCAGCAGAAACAATGTGACCCAAGAATGTCACTTCTCACAACCAAAATTCACACATGTTGAATTTTGCATACAGCTGCTTCTCTCTCAACACTTGCAGAACAATTCAGAGATGCTCATCATGATTCTCCTTAGTTTTCAAATACACCAGAATATTGTCTATAAAGACGACCAAAAATTGATCTAAGTAGGGTTGGAATACCCGATTCATCAGATCCATGAAGGCTGCTGGTGCATTCATCAACCCGAACGGTATTACCAGGAACTCGTAATGACCATACCGAGTCCTGAACCCCGTCTTATGAATATCCACCTCTTTGACCCTAAGTTGATGATATCCAGATTGAAGATCGATCTTGAAAAATACCGAAGCTCCTCTTAGTTGGTCAAATAGGTTGTCGATCCTTGGCAGATGGTACTTGTTCTTAATAGTTAGTTTGTTCAACTGACAATAATCAATACACATGCACATCGTCCCATCCTTTTTCTTAACGAACAAGACTGGTGCTCCCCATGGAGACCCACTTGGTCTAATAAAACCTCTATCCAAAAGTTCTTGGATTTGTGCTTTCAACTCCACCAACTCCTTCGGTGCCATCCTATAAGGAGCGATCGACACCGGAACCGTTCCAAGCAACAAGTCGATTCCAAATTTGACATCGCAGTTCGGAGGCAACCCAGGAAGCTCATCCGAAAAACTTCTTGAATCTCCTTGACGGTTCTAACTTCCCCTACAGTCAAACCCTCAGAATCTGACTTACTCACATACGCCAAAAACGACTCGGAACCTTTGCAAATAAGCTTTTCAGCTCTTAAACCCGAGATAACATTGGATAAGTAATCTCTTTGCTCCCCTATCACAGTTACCTCCTTATCCTCCATGGACTTTAACACCATCCACTTGGCAGTGTAATCCAAAGTCACCCGATGCTTTGTAAGCCAATCCATACCCAAAATGAGACCAAACTCTCCAAATGGTAACTCCATCAAGTCCGCAAAGAAAATCCTACCTTGTGTCTCTAAAGGTACATCCCTAAAAAGTCTGTCTACCCTAACCAAGTGACCCAGTGGACTTATCACAGATACCCCACTCACAGTTTCCTCAGATTACACACCTAACGTCCCAGACACATCACAAGCAATATACGAATTGGTAGATCCAATATCAATCAGAGCAGTGTATGGCGTCCTATAAATTAAAAACGTACCGGTTATGATGCCAGGTACGTCACCCTCCTCTCTGCGACGAGCAGCATAAACCAACGCTAGCTATCGTGCCTCAGCCTTTCCAGCACCCTTGCCTGGTGCTCCATGTCCATGTCTATTTCCATTGTCGCCCCTAGCCTGTCCACATCTTCTTAGTGGTTATTGACCACCTCTCACTGGCTGAGCAACCCTCGGTTCAGCATCTTGCATTTGTGCCGGCCTCTAAGGGCAATCTTTGACTCGACGATCTTTGGACCCGTACCAAAAACATGCTCTAGAATGCTTCCAACATTCACCCAGATGTACCTTACCACAATCTGCGCAAGCTTGCAGTCTAACCACATTCATTGGAACTACTCGAACTGGCTCGTCCACCCTAGCTCTTTTAATAGTCCTACCTATAGCACCCAAGGGCCTTAAATCCCTCCTAAATCGGTTTCTATCTCTTTTATGGTTCTGGCGCTCCGAGCGCTTCACCTCCTCAACAATCTTGGCTTTTTCCACTAGAACAGTAAAATTACACTCCCTCTGTGGAGTAATCAGCACTCTTAGCTCATCTCTAAGGCCATCCTCAAACCACACGCTGCATTTATACTCCGTAGCGACTATACCACTAGCATACTGGCTTAACCTTAAAATTTTCGCTTCATACTCTGCGAATATCTTACTACCTTGAGTCAAATTCAGGAATTCCTTCCGTCAAGCGTCTACATAGCTCGCCCGTACGTAATTCCCTTTGAAGGCCGTCTTAAACAACTCCTAATTCACTCGCTCAGCTAGTGTACCGTCTCTAACAGTGATCCACCGTTGGTAGGCCTCGTCACACAGCAAAGATACTGCTCCTTTTAGCTTCTGCTCCACTAAGAAGTCCAAGTCATCCATTATCCACTCCGTGGCCTCCAACCAATATCCGATCATATTTAGGGCTACACCAGATACACCCCTGAAAATCTCCACTCCATTAGCTCGAAGCCATTTAGAAATCGATCCCCTATTCACCATTCCAGTACTTGCTCCAGCAACTCTTTCTAGGACATGGAGTATCGCCTGGGATAAAGCGTCATCCCCAGCAGCCCGATCATAAGACCCCGTCTCAGTTGCTGGTGGCGCTCGTGCCTCCTCAGCTGACATATGTCCCGAATATGATGATCTAGCCTGAGTACTTCTTCGGCCATGTCCACAGCCTCTACCACGTGCTGCCCTCGTACTCATATCATATTATCTGATTGACGAATTTTATGAATTAGTTCAATATTCCAGTATTTATTACAGATGTTTTATGCAGAGATAGTATTATAGAGTTTTGTTTTTGTAGAATCATAGGTTCAGTCTTCTAGAGTTTCTAGTTTTTCCTACTGTCTCGGTCTTCTACAGTCTTAGTGTTACCCTAACTACAGCATCTCAATAGGGTCTTAGTACTATCTACAGTAGTATCACAGTATCACATTATCTTAATTAAATACAGTAAAGCAGAAGGTACTTATGTACTTGGTGCCGGAGACTCAGTGTGCCACTCTTTAGAAACCAAATTCAGAAAACCCAAGTTTCATTGGTAGTAATTATTTTAAATGTACTTTGTTTAAAAAATTTCTCAAAAACTCTAGTCTTTTAGAAATTGAAGAAAACATTTTTGGAAAAGAAATCGATTTTAAAAAGATTTTTCTTAAGTACGTTTTTCAAAACCAAATTCAAAATAAATTAGGACTTAAAATTTAAGAAAATGTTTAAACCCATTCCACAGCTAAGTTGTTGCAACTGGGCTCTGATACAACTAAATGTAACACCCCAAACCCGGCCCAGACGTTATGGCCAGATCTGGTGTGTCACATGAACATTTGGTTTATCTATGATCTTCTTTTAACTAAACGTTATGTTGTCAGTATTAAAACCATGTTTAATATCTTGTAATTAGGAAACATTATCAGTTTTAAAAAAAAATTATCTATTACCAAGTAAAATTCACTTTTTTTCTAAATATTTTATTGGTGTGTTATCGTTGATGAGTTATCCAGTTGGTACGTATTGCATGTTTTGAAAACGTTTGATTAAGTTGGAAAAAAAACCTCGCATAGACTAGTCTACCGTTAAAAAAAAATAAAGAAAACCCAAAACAAAATACTCGAGCAGCCTTACAACTTAAATCTGAAATTTAAAAATGAAATATAAATAAATTAAATTTATGAAAACATTAAAAACTGGACACGTGGCCACCCTGAATCCCTCGCAGCTCCAAGTCCTCTATGGTTGGGGATTACCTGCATGGATGGAAATATTGGGGTGAGTTTGTGAAAACTTAGTGTGTAAAGTAACCTAACCAGTGTCAAAGACCAATCAAAACTCAGTCTGGCTGAAGCCCTATTCAGATATAGATCAAACGGGGCCTTGGCCCTTTTAAAAAACAGAGTGGGCCTTGGGCCTATTTCAGATACAGAACAGAAAATATATGTAAGAATGTATATACGCAAAGCCCAAGCCCAGTCCAGCCTTACACACTACCCGTACCAGCCCTACACACCATGTGGGGAATAACTCAACCCACACAGCCCTACACACCACAGACGCAATAGAGCTGATAATAAAGAAATTGTGGCAGAGCCACCAGAGTAGAAATACGAGGCAGAGCCTCTTAGCAGATTTCGTGGCAATGCCACTTTTAGCACTTCCTCCATATCCATAACCTAACCTCATGCAAACTAAAGTACTACATGACATGGGCATACAGAATATCAGATACAATAACATGCAAATCAGTCAACTATTTCTACGGGTATAACAGACATTTAGTATCTAGGGGTATCACAGTTATTTAGCATCTAGGGGTAAAACAGTAATTTTCACCCTTCAGGGGTATTTTGGTAATTTAGCTATGTCTCTAAGTTTCATGCTTAATACAACCTTCTAGCAGGTTTAACATTGCTTCGAGCGACTTAGATAGTCCAAACATTCATATAGTGCCATGGGGCCCAAAAACCCTTAATAGGCCCGAGGGAGCCCACTTGCTACAGTGGCCCGCTCGGTCTAATCTTACACATATTATCGTAGATCTAATATCCAGTTTACCAGAAATCACTTACCGCATACTTTTACCCATATGGGCCTGTAAGCCCATTGGGCCCAATTTCGGCCCATCGAGGCCTGAAACAGCCGAAGTGCACGAAAACGTGCACAGCAGCCCTTATCGTCCATTAATCTAGATTCATGATTTCGAATCAACCCACAAGCATTTGCACGCTCGCAAGTCCACGAAATGTCGGCATTTCTGCGTTTCGGCTTTTCGGCTTTTTGCTGATCTAAGCTACTAGAGGGTGTCGTTACACACCTGATTTCACGATTTCCAAATTCGGTACGCTCTCAACCTAGTACCAAACAACGATTATCAATACCTTAACCAACACTTAACGAAACCATACAGAAGACTTACTCAACGGTTACTTACCACTGCTCCGCTTGTCTATAATCACCTAAATCCAACGTTTCCCTCCGGGATTGCTTGAACGGTATTAGATCTATGTACCTATGACCATGGATAGATCCAATCCAACATATGAAAGTTAAAGGAGTGTTAACCTCCCAAACTGAATCTCTACTAAAAGAAAAACCGAAATACAAAAATTGAAATCTATAACGAGAAGTACTTACCCAATTTGCTTTAACCGAATTCAATCAAAGGCAAGTATCGTTCCCACGAGCCACTAAACTCAAGGATGCAACATCTCAACATATCCTCAAGTATCTGAATGACTCGCTCAGATTGACCATCTATCTGGGGATAGAAAGCGGTGCTAAAATGCAACTTGGTACCCAGCACATCTTGTAATTTCTTCCGAAACCGCGATGTAAATCTCGGGTCTCTATCTGAAACAATAGAAGTAGGTACCCCGTGCAATCTCACAATCTAAGAAATGTATAATTCAGCTAGCTTATCGAGTGAGTAATCTGTACGAACTGAAATAAAATGAGCTGACTTTTTCAATCTATCGACAATAACCCAGATTGTATCTTTCTTACTCGATGTTAACGGTAAACCAAATACAAAATCCATTGTGACTCGATCCCATTTCCACTCAGGTATCATGATTGGCTGAAGTAATCCTGAAGGCACCTGATGCTCAGCTTTCATGTAACGCTCCCACGCCCGAGACCGTCACCGGAGTCGAGCTTGAAGTGTTACTACACATAATTTACCATTTTAAACAACTTTACATTATCTATTTTGATTTTCGGAATAAGCAGTTTATCTACGTCATGGTCATTTGAAAAATCATATCTTGAGTTACGAAACTCGAAATCAAGATCTGTAAATATTCCCTGAATCTAGACTCATGTATCTATCTTCTAATTTTTTTTTAGAATTTTTGGCTGGGCCGATTAGTACAGTTTATTAGTTAAAGTTGTCCCTATTTCAGAACTCAACTGCACTGACCTCTACTTATTACGAACCACTTTTCTCCCTGTACAAAATTCATATGACTATGCCATTTGTTTCTCTTAAACCTAGACTCAATAAGGATTCTGAACATATAAAGTAATCCTCCTAATTATTTTTGTACAATTTATGGTGAATTTCCAAATTTGGAACAGGGGATCCAGAAATCTCTCTGGCCCGGTTTTACTAAAACTCAGATATCTCATAAAATACAATACCTTTACCTATTTTGTTTATTCCATATGAAAATAGACACAATAAGATTTAATTTCATATATTATTCACCATCAAAACATGTTTCTATTATTTTTAGTGATTTTTCAAACTCACGTCACTGCTGTTACAATGTTCTATTTTTAAGCTACTTTCACTTTTTTCCTTAATTTCCATGTGATAGTTATCACTCAAGCATACATACTATCATACTTGTATATCATTAGCCATTTCATTAGCTATTCACTATCAAGTATTTACATCCCATTCATTGAACATGTCATAAGACATCCATATCAAAAGAAGCCAAGTCCCTATACACGCCATACACGAAAAGAAACGTCTAACTATACCGATGGGATTCCTCGACAGTGTGATCGGATCTCCGACGTTTCCTTTGATCCCCAAGTGGCTTGGCAAGAACTATAAGAAGAAAGAAATAAAGAGGGTAAGCACTAGGCTTAGTAAGTTTACAAGCAAATAAATTACAACATTCATCATATGGGATAAGTATGCAAACTATCAATTATCATTATAAGCTTTCTTTACATCTCATTTTCTGCCTTCTTCTTCTTCACTTACCTTCTTTCTTACCTGACCTTTCATTATTCATGATTACAATCTACCTTTCCTTTGCTGATAATTCACTGTACATTTACTTGTATAATGGCCCGTTGAACCACTCGGAATACTAAGGATACTAGGGTCGTTCCTATCTAACAATATCCTGCCAATGCCATGTCTTTGACATGGACTTACATGAATTATTCCTGTCTCCAATGCCATATATCTAATATGGACTTACATGGCTCAATCCTGTCTCCAAAGCCATATATCTGAATATGGACTTACATGGCTCATTCCTGTCTCCAAAGCCATATATCTGATATGGACTTACATGGCTCATTCCTGTCTCCAAAGCCGTATATCTAGTATGGACTTACATGGCTCATTTCTGTCCTATCCTGTCCTGTCGACCCCTAATGTCATGACATTTCGTATCCTAACATTCCTAAGGTTTAATCGGGACTTTCTACTGCTTTTCTCTGTCATATCACCTTATATTCAACTTGATTATTTTCATAAAATGAATATATAAATGCTGGAAAATGACAATAGTAATGTAAAATAACAGAATTTGCATTTATTTACCGTAAACTTACCTCGATACCAAATGTGACTAAACTTTACAATTTAGTCCTTTACTTTTTCTTTTCCCCGATCTACTCCCGAATTTCGTTCTTCTTGATCTATAATAGCAAATTTAACTGATTTAATATCAACATTTATCAAAACAGCCCTTTACTCAAACTTTGGCAAAATTACATTTTTGCCCCTAAACTTTTGCATATTTACACTTTTGCCCCAAGACTCGGAAATCAAAACTTATCACAAATTCTTGTATTTTAAGACATGCTGATCATTTATTTACCAACATCATCTTCAAATTCCTACTATAACATACACTTATGTACAATAGGTATTTTTACCAATTAAGCCCTTTTACTCGTTTTTACCTAAAACCGAGTAGCTCAAGTTGTCTAGCATAATTTAAAACCTCATATTCTATCATAAAACATCAAAATACACACATTTCACCTATGGGTATTTTTCCAAATGTGAACCCTAACTTAAAATATTGCTAAGATAAGCTTTATCGAGCTACCGGGACTACGAAAACGTAAAGAACATTAAAAACGGGGCTTGAAATCACTTACTATGGAGCTTGGAAGCTTGAAACAAACCCTAGCTATGGAGAACCCTTGAAATTTCGTGGTAATGAAGAAGATGATCAATTTTGTGTTATTTTTCCCTTTTTATTTCATGTTAATATCCAAATGACCAAAATGCCCCTCTTTACTAAACTTTCAAAAATTCCATCCATGTCCAATTTTTGTCCATGAACTTAAAATTGGCCAAATTACTATTTAAGACCTCCTAATTAATATTTCAAAGCATTTTCATACTAGAAACTTATAGAATGCAAGTTTTGCAACTTATTCGATTTAGTCCCTAATTTTAAATTAAGCACTTTACGCATAGAATTTCTTCACGAAATTCTCACACCATCATGCAATCATAATATAGACCTCAAAATAATTATAAAATAATTATTTCTATCTCGAATTTGTGGTTACGAAACCACTATTCCGATTAGGCCCTATTTTGGGATGTTACATTTCACTTGTTGACACATCAAACATTTCGAAACAAAGTTAGAAATGTCTCGTTTCATACCATGTTACCAGTACTATTGTTTCAGATCGTTGTACATTTTCGTGCTACCCGGATGCACTAACATCCGGCTGCTATGAGCTTCGTTCAAAATCATCGGTATAAACTCTGAATTTCTCGAAACACATAGTCGATTCTTGAATCTCAGACAATCATTGGGATCAATCAGAAACTCTGAATTTTCTTTTAAATCACATTGAGCTCGTTTAGCAACCAAATCATCATCGACTTTCTAAGCTTAACGAATTTGTTGCACCAGTATCGGTTTTGCTTTTAATTCAGCTACTAATGCATCATCAACGGACATAGACAAATGTACATTCATCGCTCGCAAAGCAAACAGTGATTTTTGACTTAGAGCATCAGCAACCACATTAGCCTTTTCCGGATGATAATCAATGATGAGCTCATAATCTTTAAGTAAGTCTAACCACCGTCGTTGTCTCAAATTCAAATCCTTCTGTGTCATCAAGTATTTGAGGCTTTTATGATCAGAATAAACATGACATTTCTCTCTGAACAAGTGGTAATGCTAAATTTTCAAAGCGAAAAAATAGCAGCTAATTCAAGATCATGAGTCGGATAGTTTTTCTCATAAGGTTTTAACTGTCTCGAGGCATAAGCAACAACTCTACCCTCTTGCATCAAAACACAGCCCAAACTGTTCAAAGATGCATCGCTATAGATCACAAATTCTTTACCCGATTCTGGTTAAACTAACACTGGAGCTTTGATCAAAAAAGTTTTCCATTGATCAAAGCTTTTCTGACGTTTATCTAACCACTCAAATCGGATATCTTTCTCTAACAACTTTGTCAACGGTGTTGCTATCATCAAGAAGCCTTTCACGAACTGGCTATAGTATCCAGCAAGTCCTAAGAAGCTCCGAACTTCTGAAACATTCCTCGGAGGCTTCCAATTAAGTATAGCCGAAATTTTACTCGGATCAACCCGGATACCTAATGCTGAAACAACATGCCCCAGAAAACTAATCTCTCTCAACCAGAATTCACATTTACTGAACTTCGCGTACAACTGCTGGTCACGCAAAATTTGTAACAATAGTCTCAAGTGTTCAGCATGCTCAGTTTCGTCCCATGAATAGATCAAAATGTCATCTATAAATACAACGACAAACTGATCAAGATACTGTCTAAACACCTGGTTCATCAAATCCATGAAAACTGCAGGGGCATTAGTGAGCCCAAACGGCATCACCAAGAACTCGTAATGTCCATACCTCGTCCGAAAAGTAGTCTTAGGCACATCCGAGTCTCTAACTCACAACTGATAATAGCCCGATCGCAAATCTATCTTTGAAAACACTAAAGCTCCCTTTAGCTGATCAAATAAATCATCAATTTGTGGCAACGGATATTTATTCTTTACTATTACTTAATTAAGCTGACGATAATCGATGCACATTCTCATTGTTCCGTCTTTCTTTTTCACAAATAACACTGGTGCACCCTAGGGAGAGAAACTCGGTCAAGCAAAACCTCTATCTATCAACTCTTGCAACTGAGATTTCAATTCTTTTAATTCGATCGATGCCATACGATACGGAGCTATCAAAATCGGAGTCATTCCTGGTACTAGTTCTATACCAAACTCTACTTCCCGAACAGGTGGCAACCCAGGTAATTCCTCGGGACATACATCCGAATATTCACCAACCATGGGCACAGTCTCAAGCTTTCTTTCTGATATTTTACTATCTAGTACATACGCAAAATAAGCTTCATAACCCTTTTTTCACATACTTCTGAGCCAACATCGAAGATATTACTACCGGTAACCTGTTAAAATCAGTAGACTCAACTTGAATTATCTCATCATTTGAACATCGCAAGTCAATTGTCTTTCGTTTGCAATTCACTACAGCATCGTGCACTGTTAACCAATCCATACCGAGAATGATATCAAACTCGTCAAATGGCAATAGCATCAAACCAGCCGAAAAATAAGAATCTCGAATCATTAAGAGACATTTCTTGCACACTTTATCAACTAACACATATCGGCCCAAAGGATTCGACACCCGAATCACAAACTCAGTAGACTCAACAGGTAGAGTCTTATTGGATGCCAAAGTTTCACACACATATGAATGAGTCAAACCGGGATCAATCAAAGCAATAACATCAGTATCATAAAGAGTGAAGGTACCAGTAATAACATCTGGGGAAGAACCCTCCTCGCGAGCTCGTATGCTATAAGCTCTGGCAGGTGCACGTGCCTCAGATCGAACAGCGGTATCTTTAGTCCCTCTCTGACTGCCACTAGCATTACCCGCATGGCTAGGTGGTCTACCTCGTGCTGCGGTATTACTAAGTCTCCCACTCGGATTAGTATTCTGCTCAACTAATCTCAGACACTCTCAGATAAAATGATCAGCTGATCCACATTTAAAACGAGAGCAATTATGCAATCTACAGCTCCCTGAATGCCATTTACCACAATGCTTGCACTCAGATCTGTCCTGACGATCATTGCCAACACTAGCAACTGAGGTAGCTCATGTATTCATAGGAGGTTGATCGTGATCTCGTCTGGAAAAACCCGAAGTAGTCTTGGATCGGCCCTATTCATCTCGAAATTTCTTCAATGACTATTGGAAGGTTTTCCCCGAAGATCTTTTACGAAACTCACTAGCTCCAGCTTCAGCTTTTCTTTTCTCTATTCCGAGCACTTCGGCTTTACAAGCTCGCTCAACAAGTACCACGAACTCTTTAATTTCCAGAATGCCTACCAACAATTTGATATCTTTATTCAACCCATCCTCGAAGCGTTTACACATGATAGCTTCGGATGAGATACACTCACGGGCATATCTGCTGAGTCTTACAAATTCTTGTTCATATTCTGTAACTGACATTCGGCCCTGTTTAAGCTCAAGGAACTCTTTGTGCTTTTGGTCGATAAATCTCTGGCTGATATACTTTTTACGGAACTCTGTTAGAAAGAATTCCCTAGTAACCCGCTCTCTAGGCACAATTGAAACTAAAGTGTTCCACCAATGATAAGCAGCATCACGTAACATAGACACGGCACACTTTAAACACTCATTGGGTGTACACGATAATTCATCGAAAACACGTATAGTATTATCAAGCCAAAACTCGGCCCTCTCAGCATCATCATTAACTATGGCTCTGAACTCTTCAGCCCCATATTTTCTAATTTTATCAACTGGGGGTTTACTCAATCTCAATGGATCGATCACAGGAGGCACCACAGGTATCAAAAGTGGATTATTTGAGGGTGGGGGTTGTGGAACAGCAGGATTAGTTCGAATATATTGAGTGAACCAATCATTAATCATAGCATAGATTGCTTGTTTTATCTCATCATCTCGATTACTCATATTCGGTTGAGAGACAGTTGGCGCTGTCCCTTGCGCGGGAGCAGGCACTACACTTTCAACATCGTCTACTATGGCTCGATCGGGATCAGGATTCATTTACTATACGAAAAACACATTTTAACTATCAGAAGTCATCCCACTATTGTATTATAACATTATGGCATGTATAGCTAGACTCACACATGCTACATTAGTCCTAGAATCGACTAAATCGTAGCTCTGATACCAATAAAATTTAACACTCTTAAGCCCTATCCATCGCTGGAAGGGTTATAAGGCATTACCACTCAAAGCACAACTTTTTATCAGATATAAACATACTCATAATTATAGCTTAATTATTAACCTAATTATAGTTAAAAAAATGTTTACTTAATTACTAAGTTGTAAGCATACAATCTCGGAAGTAACATAACATCACATAGCATATGTGAATATCGAAAACATTACAAGAATTTCACTACTTATTTTACAATTTGTTAATTCGACAATTTCATTTGTAAAAACAAATGGTTCAAACAACAATCACATCATGTCCTATAATAGTCCTACTTTCCATACATAGTAAAATATAACACTTATCAGTTCAAATGCCTTTCACACATAAAACAACATCTTGGCAAAATCCGTATATATATATATATGAAATTCCTATTATTTGAATCTTAATCTATTTCATTTCATTACATATAAATCACTTAATGACTTAAATTCAACTCTCATTTTCGAATGTACACATCATTCCAAATTCAAACATACTATTCATCTGGTTTTTTTTATAAAGCCACAACCGAATATGTAACAAGCCTAAATCATCTGTCCATTCAATAGTTCATATAGTCAAAAACCAAATTATCTATCATTATGCATTCGATTATGAATTAATGGTCACATATCAAACATCATAATGAAACATATATATACGATCACATGCTGAGTATAAACTTCACTTTTAATCAAAACTTATACTATTACTATAATCGAATTTAACTTCAATCCATATGCAAGAGTTAACCACATTAAAACTTTTATCTTTCCAAACATATACAAGTATACATGCATCTTCAAGGACAACTAATAATCAAAACATATAGCAAAGTTAACTTCAAGGTCATTCACGTAATAATCAACCCCATAATTCCATCAAACCATGAATTCATACTTAACTAATGAGCAAGCAATTTTCGCATGGCTTGAATATATACATATTCAAGAATAAACTTGTTTTAAAAAGAGTTTAGTCTACACATGCCATCATTCAAAATATAGTCTTTTAAAAGTACCGAAATAGTGACGATAATATGGATGACTTCGATATTGATCCCCGAGCTCGTAACTTTCAGCCAAAATCTATAAAACATATTAACAAAGACACTCAAAGTAAGCTAATTAGCTTAGTAAGTATTAAGTAATTAAACAACTCAAATCATGACATATAACATTCAAAATATCACATTTATTCAATAACCTAATACAATTACACAAGGGCTATACTGGCCGAATGCATAAAACCCTTAGTTAGCATCACTCACATGCTTCACATAACATCCTTATTACATAATATCATTTATAACACTATCTAAATGTTCATACACATGGTTGAGTATAACAAGAAAACTAATTAAGCCTTTGTAGCCACACAAAGCTTAACTTTAAGATAACATTACTCACCAGATTCATTCATTTAATAAATTTCCTTTAAACCATAATAAAAAGATAACATAATTCACTTATAGCAAAGCTATATATATTAACATATATACTAATACTTACTTACCTTTTTAATACCGAATTCATACCTTATCACATAGTTCAATTTCCATGATTTTCTATTTGTCACAACTCGAAATCTTATATTCATGAACTTGGAACAAATCACCGGTATAAAACCTGCTAGGCATGAGCCTGAATTCATCACCGGCACAAGGCCTGCTAGACTTTAAGTTCGATACTCATTCACCGGCATTACGCCTGCTATGCTCGAAGCCCGTTAATAATCACCAGCTTAAAGCTTGCTAGGCCAAAGGCCCGAATAACACAATACGATAATTAAATCACAAAGTTTCACATACCTCAATTCATATACTTCTAATTTCCACATAGCACAAATACATAGTAAAACTTATCATCACTCGAACTTAACACCTACCAAACATTTTATTTCATTTCAAAATTTGCCATTCGGCCTTAACATATATCAACCTTTTACTTCCATATCAAAGTTTACTATTCGACCATAAAGTATATCAAATACTTACCTTCATTTCATACTTACATTTGACCATGAAACATATCGACTATTTTTCTTTCAAATCATCCTCACATTCAGCCTTGTGCATATATATACAATGTAAGTTAAATTTTTCATGATACATCATGTTATAAACAAGTATAACCTATGTTTAATTACTTAAACTTACCTCGGATGTTGTTGAATGATTACAAATCGACTATTCGACTATTTTTGCCTTCCCCTATCCGAATTCGGTTCCTTTTGTTCTTGAGCTAAATTAAACAAATCAACTTGTTTAATCACTTAACCAATTTATTTTCATTCAAATATATCACATATGCGAAATTTAACATAGTCCCCTTTATTATACACATTGCTAACTAAATACAAGTTCAAGAAATATTTAACAATAATGATTTATGCAAGATGTACTTAGGCCGAATTTGCTCCATTCACTAATATGTTCATCTATTGCTTAAGCTAACAAATTCGGCTCCTCACAAATCAATTATTCAAGAATTATAATCAACAAAGACATTTTTCATTCAAAACAAAGATAATTTCTTATTTAATGACACACATACGACAAATCTCATTTCTATTCATCTCAAAATTCATTCAAACTAAACTATTCATTTATATTAAGCTTATTCGACCATTGTATAAACAATTTTAACATCTAAGCATTAACTTCTAATATCTAGCACAATTTCACGACCTAGAACAAATTACCGAATGCAAATATACTCATCAATTCAAGAACTTAAACCATGGGCTAACTAAGCAATGTATTAACCATGCCAAATACATGAACATTTTACAAAAATTTACTCAAACATACCTTTAATTCAAGCTACAACCATGGCCGAATACTCTTGGCTTTTTCTTTTTTCTTTTACTTAGTGTTTTCGGCAAAAACAAGAGAAAATGAACAACAATTTCATGTTTTATTAATTAATACATATAATAGGTATTAGATTACCAAAAATGGCCTTGATAATTTCATTCCTTTTCCACTATCTAATGGCCGATTATGTCCATGTATAATAACCTTGGTCTAATTGTATTTAAACCCTCCAACATAAATAACAACCACAATTCGGCACTCACACAATATCCATCTAATTTTTCTTTTATGCAATTGAGTCCTTAATTAATAATTTAACATCTAAATGGCAAAATTAAAACACGAAACTTTCACGTATGAAAATTCGCATATAATAACCACAGAAAATAATATTTAAATATTTGTCTGACTCAATTTCGTGGTCCCAAAACCACTTTTTCAATTAGGGCCAAAATAGGGCTGTCACATAGATACAACAAATAAAATTTTGGGGATGAAAATTTTGAGAGATAGACATTTCGAGAAATTGTTTTTATCACAGCAAAGGTACATCAAGAAGATCCTTGAGCAATTTGATATGTAAGATGCAAAACCTGTAAGTACTTCTTTAGTTGCACACATAAAACTCTCAATTTGAAATTCCCTACGTAATGAAGAAGAAGAAAGGCACATGTCAAAAGTAACTTATTCAAGCACATTTAGAAGTTTTTTGTATGCAATGGTATGTACTCGTCTCAATATTTCACATGATGTTAGTGTTGCTAGCCGATGCATGGCCAATCTTGGTAAGTTACGCTAGCATGTAGTTAAATATGTTTATTCTGATTATGCAGGAGGCTTAGACCGAAGAAGGGCTCTAATAGATTACTTATTTACTTTTGGGAGTTGTGCTATTAGTTGGGAAGCGACACTTCAAGCTACAGTAGCTTTGCCGACTACTAAAGCAAAATACATGAAAATTACAAAATTAGTAAAATAAGCAATTTGATTAAGGGGTCTGTTTAGCGAACTTGTCAAATTATAGTTTCCTAAATATGGAATATTATGTGTATTTGCTGGGATTCTATAAATATTTCAATGATTGTTATCACTAAGTTTAAGGCTAGTTTTTAAGGTCGACATTCCTAGAATTAGTCTGTTTCCTAGTTTAGAGTTTCGTAAGTTAGGCTCACTGTGTGTATATATATCAGTGTAATTTCTTGTAATAAAATGTAAGAGGGCCTAATTTTAACTTGATATTAGAACCTTTTTTAGCTCAATTTTTGGGATTTTTATTCTTTGTCTAGCAACTTCTTCTCACTCCCGATCAACCCTCAAGCCTGTAGAATTTGTTTAAAAGAAACATGGCTGAAACGGTCGAAACTAGCAACAATTTAGAAGTCTTTATGAACAACTTAAACCCAACAAGTGAGTTGCAGAACATCCAACCAGCCTACAGGTTAAATGGGAAGAATTACTTGAAGTGGTCTCAAACTGGTTCGTACGTTCTTGAAGGGAAGAGGAAAGCTGAGTCACCTACCCGGAATTGTACCTAAAGAAGGAGATCTTAAGTTTAATGCTTGGGATGAACAAGACTCTATGGTAATGTCTTGGTTATGGAACTCTATGATGCTAGAAATTAATGATACATGCATGTTTCTTAACACAACCAAAGAAATATGGGAAGCTGTGAAGGAGACTTATTTTAAAGTTTGAGATGATGTCCAAATCTATGAAATCAAGACTAAGATTTCCTCTACCAAGCAAGGAAGTCGGTTAATCACGGAGTATTCCAATCTGTTGCAAAGCTTATGGCAACAGATGGATCACTACTTGTGCATTCAAATGAAGTGCAATGAAGATGTAGCACTCCTAAAAAGGTTTGTTGGAAAGGATCAAATTTATGATTTTCTTCCTGGATAAAATGTTGAGTTTGATGCAATAAGAGTCAAATACTTTGAAAAGAGGATGTACCATCACTAAATGAGATAATTGCGATTGTCATGTTGAGGAAGGGAGAAAAAGAGTTATGATTGAGAATAGTCAGGTGGATAGTTTAGCCTTGGTTACAAAAGCTGTAAATGAGAGGAGATTTGGCCTGGAGTAGCCAACCAGCGAAGATAGTAAGAAGATAGAACTTACAAGGCCTATTAACAGGGATTCCTTATGGTGCACCTACTGTAAAAAAACCCCGTCACATTAAAAAAAGATGCTTGAAACTCCGTGGGAAGCCACAGACAACAAACAAAAATTTTTTTAAAAAAAAGGTAGACAACCAAAGGGGCAAGGGCGAGCACATATAGCAAGGCAGCTGGTTGGAGAAGGGAATTCTCAAGAATCACCTGTTGAGTTCAATAAAGAAGAAATTGAGAAGTTGAAGAATCTACTAGGATCATTGGAGAATTCTTCTTCAATAGGTACTTGTAGTTTGGCTTTTTCAGGTATATTCTCTTCTCAAGATTCTAAAGTCTTAGATATACCCACCAAAAGTTCTTGGGTCATTGACTCAGGAGCTACAGACCACATGACCCATTCCTCACAAAAATTTATTTCATATACACCTTGCCCTAGTAATAGAAAAATAACAATAGCCAATGGTTCTGTGATCACAGTGGCTGGTCAGGGTGATATTGTTATGAGTAAAACTCTTACTCTTAAAAATATCCTTCATGTTCTAAAACTTTTACCAATATTCTATCCATCCAAAAGGTTACCAAAGACTCTAACTGTAGTGTGGTTTTCTATCCTAATCGATGTGTTTTCAGGAACAGAATATGAGGAGATGATTAGACATGCTAAGGAAGTAAATGATCTATACTATCTTGAAGAATCCAGTGGACAAGTTAGTACTTTAAATTCCTCACCATTACCAAATTTGGCTCCATCACCTTCGCCTTGGTCATCAATCATTTAGAGTCCTTAAAGTTATGTTTCCTTTAACTGTTGAAAAACTTCATTGTGATGTCTATGAACTTGCAAAACATAAATGCACCTCTTTTCTGGTAAGTAATAAAAAAAATCCACTCCTTTTACTCTTATTCATAATGATGTTTGGGGGCCATCCACTATTTCAAACATTTCTGAAGCTCGTGGTTTGTATCCTTTATTGGTGATTGTACCTGTGTGTTGATAAGCGCTAATTTATACATATTTTACCTCATGTTTAGCCTATATTATGGATGAATTATTATCAATTTAGTAAGAATTGGTGCTCTTAATCGTTCTTTTTCATATCTTATACTCAGGAGAGCCTAGGGAAGATGAAAGAACAGAAAACGAGCCCAAAACAGTGAAAAATGGGCCAAAATGCACGAATCACATGGGCCAAGCCGTGCCACATGGCCGTGCCACACGGGCGTGCCTCACAAAGATCACACGGACAAAGCCCCGACAAGCACGACCACTGCACACGGGCGTGCTGAATCACACGGCCTCTGTCGAAACCCACACGGGCGTGGCACAAGGGCGTGTTCTAGTCGCGGGAACGACAAATTTCACTCAAATTGGGATGCTTAGGGGCTAAGAAAGAGTCCCCAAAACTTCTCTATATAAAGACCCCATGAGGCAACATAGAGAGGGCCTTCTTCCATCTTTTACACACCCTCTATATTCTTTTCCTCTCGTCTTTCTGCCACACCACAGGTAGAAACAAGGGATTACTCGAAGGGAGAAGCCAATCGATTCATCTCAGAAGCCGAAGTTCTGCATCAACATAGAGGATTCTCCTAAATTCCTTCAGGGGTTTTTGGTTTCTTTTATGATTTGTTATTTTATAACTTCTGAGATGTTTTCTTTTATTATTATAAACTAAACCCCTCAAATACTTGAGGGGGATGAAACCTAAGATAGATCTTGTTATTTATTCTTGATTATTATGAGAATTACTTGAATTGTTCTTAATTATGTGTTTTTAATCCTTGATTTAATAGTCCTAGGTATTGATTCAAGAATTGGATATGCTTAAAGCAGAGGAGCAAAAGTCCCTGTGATAAGAGTAGATCTACCACAATTAAGCGGAGTTGCATACAACCCTAGACATAGGGCGACATAAATCTGTCGGATTAGGGTCAAACCTAATATGGGGAACCATATATCGAATTAATGCAACCTAGGGAGTTAATTAATAAAGGAACTTTAATTAACAACTTAGGCCTAGTTGCTCTTCACCTCGACGGAGGGTTTAGCATAGATTAGGGATCTCTACGGATCAAGTCAAGTAAATAACTCGTATAATTCAAGAAAATAATAACAAGTGAAGTCTAGGTGGATTCTCCCTTAAGTATTAATCATATCAATTAGCTTTTCCCTAAAAGTTCTTCCCAATTTATTTTTCCTGCTTTTCTTAGTTAGTTTTAGAGTTAGTTTTAAATAAACCCTCACTTAATTTTTAGGTTAAATAATAGAAAGAAAGTGAGTAATAGTACTTTCGGTTCCCTTGGGTACGATACTCGATCTTATCACTAGACTATACTACTGTCGACAGGTGCGCTTGCCTTAAAAACGTCGTGATATTAGTCAGTTTAGGTTTGATCAAGTTCTTTATAAATTTTATTACTTCATATCACGCCGATATCAAGTTTTTGGCGCCGTTGCCTGGGAAATAACTGAAATATTACGAAAGCTCGATTTCTATTACTTTAGCCATTATTTATTTATTTAATTATTTTTATTTTTATTGTTATTTTTTTCTTTCTTTTAATTATTTTATTTTATTTTCTTTTCTTTTCTTTTTAGGTTTTTCTAGTTTATGACTAGAAGCAACCCGTCAGGACCACTACTTTTTGACGAAGATTTGGAAGCTACAGTCCGCAGAAATCGTAGAGAAATTAGACGAAGTTTACATTATCCAGAGCAGGAACTTGAGCAAGAGCCAGAACCTACTGAAGAGATGGCCGCAAATCAAAATATTCACCAACCTCCAGCACTACCCGCTGAACCGGAAGAAGCTCCGCGTACTATGTATGATTATGCTAAACCTAGTGTGATTGGTACTCAAACTAGTATTGTTAGACCTGCTATCGCTGCTAATAATTTTGAATTAAAACCTAGTACTATTCAGATGATTCAGCAACTTGTGCAGTTTGACGGTTTACAAGATGAAGATCCCAACTCACATCTAGCCAATTTTTTGGAACTATGCGACACTTTTAAAATCAATGGCGTTACTGATGACGCCATTCGCCTAAGTCTATTTCCATTTTCCCTAAGAAATAAGGCAAAATAGTGGTTAAACTCTCTACCACGAGGCTCAATTACTACTTGGGACCAAATGTCTAAAAAATTTTTGCTTAAATATTTTCCCCTGCTAAAACTGCTAAATTACGAAACGATATTTCTTCTTTTGTGCAGATGGATTTAGAAACACTTTATGATGCTTGGGAAAGGTACAAAGATCTTTTAAGAAGATGCCCTCACCACGGATTACCTTTATGGCTATAGGTTCAAACTTTCCACAATGGGTTAAACCCATCAACTAGGCAGATGATCGATGCAGCCGCAGGCGGAACCATCAATAATAAAACACCTGATGAAGCTTACGAATTTATTGAGGAAATGTCATTGAATAACTATCAATGGCAAGTCATGAGGACAAAGCTGACAAAAGCCGCAGGAGTCTATAATATTGATGCTGTTGCTATGCTCACTAACCAAGTAGAACTTTTAAATAAAAAATTTGATAATTTTGTTGGTTCCACGCAGGCTCAATCAGTGATGCAATGTGATGCAGCCCCAGGAAATATGTTTAATTCAGACCATCTACACAACATGGAAGCCGAACAAGCCAATTATATGGGTAATAATTCTCGACCTCAAAATAATCCTTATAGTAATACTTATAATGCAGGTTGGAGAAATCACCCAAATTTTTCATGGGGAGGACAAGGAAATCAAAGACAACAGCCTCCGGTATTCCAGCAACCACCACCTCAACAAGAAAAGAAGCCGAACCTTGAGGACATATTCACTAAATTCATGGCCGCCTCATAAACTCGTTTCCAAAACACTGAAACAACATTAAAGAATCAACAGGCCTCTATCCAAGGACTCGAGAACCAAATCGGTCAGCTTGCAAAATTAATCTCAGAAAGACCTCATGGCGGGCTTCCAAGCAACGCTGAACCAAATCCCAGAGAACATGTGAAAGCAATCACTCTAAGAGATGGTAAAGTGCTAGCAGAACCAGAAAAGAAGCATGCTCACGAACTGCCGAAGGATAAAGTAGAGGAATCTAAGGATGACACCACTCCAACACTCAGGGAGTACAAACCGCGCATCCCATACCCAGCAAGGTTAAGGAAGGACCAAACAGACGCCTAATTCGGTAAGTTTCTTGAACTTTTCAAACAATTACATATTAACTTACCCTTTGTTGAAGAATTTCACAAATGCCGAAATACGCGAAATTCCTAAAAGAACTCCTGACGAACAAAAGAAAATTGGAAGAATTAGCCACAGTGGAACTCAACGAGGAATGTTCAGCCATTCTCCAAAATAAACTGCCAACAAAGCTAAAGGACCCAGGGAGTTTTACTATCCCTTGTTTAATTGGTAGCTTAATTATTAATAAAGCATTGGCTGATTTAGGTGCAAGTATTAATCTCATGCCCTATAAAATGTTCAAACAACTAGGTCTAGGGGAACCTAAACCCACTAGGATGAGCATCCAATTAGCTGATAGATCTGTTAAGTATCCTAGGGGAATTATTGAAGATGTGCTAGTAAAAGTCGATAAATTTATATTCCCTGTAGATTTTGTTGTGCTTGACATGGATGAGGACATTGACGTACCTTTAATTTTAGGACGCCCATTTTTAGCCACTGCTAGAGCTATCATTGATGTAGGAGATGGTAAATTAATTCTTAGAGTTGGTGAAGAGGAAGTCATTTTTAAAATCTATGATGCCATGAAATTTTCCAAAAAACAAGATGATTCTTGTTATTTTGTTGATATGGTTGATTACTTTGTTCAAGATAATTTGTAGGAAATCTCTATCACTGACACTCTGGAATTGTGTCTTATTCAGGGAGAGGGTGGAACCTCCTTAGAAGTGGAGAAAGTAAGAAAAGAATTAGACTCTAGCGAAACTATCACTAGACACATAAGCTATGACAATTTAAAAATGCATGATAAGCTAAGACAGAAACCTTCCATTGAGGAACCCCTTAAATTAGAATTAAAACAACTGCTAGAACACTTAGAATATGCCTTCTTAGGAGAGAACTCAACTTTGCCAGTCATTATTGCATCAAATTTAAGCTCTAGAGAAAAGGAAGAACTGCTCCAGGTATTAAGAAAACATAGGCAAGCCATAGCCTGGAAAATTTCAGATATCAAGGGAATTAATCCCTCTTTCTGTACTCACAAGATTTTAATGGAAGATGAATATAAACCAGCAGTGCAAGCTCAGAGACGATTAAATCCTAACATGAAGGAAGTCGTAAAGGCTGAGGTAATTAAACTTCTTGATGCAGGTATCATTTATCCTATTTCTGATAGTTCTTGGGTAAGCCCCGTGCAGGTTGTTCCTAAGAAAGGTGGGCTAACCGTGGTATCCAATGACAAAGAAGAACTCGTGCCAACATGAACAGTCACAGGATGGAGAGTATGCATAGATTACCGAAAGCTGAATGACGCCACTCAAAAAGATCATTTTCCTTTGCCCTTTATCGATCAAATGTTAGAAAGATTAGCCGGTCACATGTATTATTGCTTCCTAGATAGCCTCTCCGGTTACTTCCAAATTCCGATAGCTCCAGAAGATCAGGAAAAAACGACGTTCACATGCCCATACAGTACGTTTGCATATCGTAGAATGCCTTTTGGTTTATGTAACGCTCCTGCTACTTTTCAGCGATGCATGCTAGCTATTTTTAACGAATTTGTGGAAGATATCATGGAGGTATTCATGGACGATTTCTCCGTTTTCGGTAACTCTTTCCAGCACTGTCTAAATAATTTGAAACTTGTTTTAATAAGATGTAAAGAAACAAATCTAGTGCTAAATTGGGAAAAATGTCATTTCATGGTTCAGGAAGGTATTGTACTAGGACATAAGATCTCTAATAGATGAATAGAGGTAGATAAAGCTAAAGTTGAAACTATTGAGAAACTAGCCCCTCCCAGTTCAGTTAAGGCTATAAGAAGTTTTTTAGGGCATGCCGGTTTTTATCGTAGATTCATTAAGGACTTTTCTAAAATAGCTAAGCCTTTAACTAAATTGCTAGAAAAAGACATACCTTTTAACTTCGACCAAGAATGTTTAGAGTCCTTTAGCACCCTTAAAGACAAGTTAGTCAACGCTCCAATTATGATTTCACCTGATTGGAATCTGCCTTTTAAACTAATGTGCGATGCAAGTGATTTTGCCGTAGGTGCAGTTTTAGGACAGCGAAGGGACAAGCACTTCCAACCGATCTACTATGCCAGCAGAACATTGACAGCTGCTTAAGCCAACTACACTACCACGGAGAAAGAATTACTAGCTATTATCTTTGCTTTTGATAAATTCAGATCTTATTTAATCTTGTCAAAAGTCATTGTTTTTACTGACCATTTAGCTCTTCGTTATCTCTTAGCCAAACCTGATGCAAAACCTCAGTTAATAAGATGGATTTTACTTTTACAGGAATTCGACTTGGAAATTAAAGACAAGAAAGGAGCCGAAAATTTAGCAGCAGATCACCTCTCGAGACTAGAAAATACACAACCCAGGTACCTCGAAAAGATAAACGATATGTTCCCTGAAGAACAACTCCTAACTTTAGCAGGTACGACACTTCCTTGGTTTGCCAATTTTGCAAATTATTTAGCAGCCAATATAACCCCAAAAGGGCTAACCCATCAGCAAAAGAAGCGATTCTTTGCTAATGTGAAAAACTACTTTTGGGAAGATCCTTTTCTTTTTCGAATTTGCGCAGATCAGGTCATATGAAAAATGCGTTGATGACATAGAGGCATATCAAATTTTGGAACACTACCACTCAGAACCCACAGGAGGACACCACAATGGAACCAGAATCGCCCATAAAGTTCTCGAATCAGGTTTTTACTGGCCTACACTTTTCAGAGATGCCAACAGGTATGTGACTTCTTGTGATAAATGCCAACGAACAGGTAATATCTCCCAACTTAATGAAATGCCTCAAAACTATATACTTTCATGTGAAATATTTGATGTATGGGGTATAGACTTCATGGGACCCTTCCCTAATTCATTCAGAAATAAGTACATACTAGTAGCAGTAGATTACATGTCAAAATGGGTAGAAGCTCAAGCCTTACCTACAAATGATGCTAGAATGGTAGTACGATTTTTGAAGAAGATATTTTCTCGATTTGGAACACCTAGGATAATCATAAGTGATAGGGGCACACATTTTTGCAATACCCAATTTGAAAAAATTTTAAGAAGGTATGGAGTACACCACAGAACAGCCACCCCCTACCTCCCACAAACTAGCGGCCAAGTCGAAGTGACAAACAGAGAACTGAAGCGCATCCTAGAAAAAACCATAGAATCAAATAGGAAGGACTGGTCTAGAAAATTAGATGATGCACTATGGGCTTACAGAACTGCATTTAAAACACCCATAGGAACATCTCCTTATAAACTCGTTTATGGAAAAAATTGTCATCTACCATTTGAACTCGAGCATAAAGCATTCTGGGCTATAAAATTTCTAAACCTTGATCTTAAAAGTACAGGTGAAAAGAGACTTCTGCAGCTAAATGAGATAGATGAATGGCGCTACAACGCGTACGAAAATTCACGATTATATAAGGAAGCCGTGAAGTGACGTCACGACAAAAGGTTAAAACAACCTAAGCAGTTCGAAACAGGTGATCTCGTTTTACTTTACAACTCAAGATTGAAACTATTCCCTAGAAAACTCAAATCAAGGTGGTCAGGTCCGTTTACCATTCTCAAAGTCTTTCCATACGGCACTGTCGAGGTAACACACCCCAACCACGGTACTTTCAAGGTAAATGGCCATAGGCTAAAACATTATAAAATTGAGAATTTTGTAGAAAATAAGGAGGAACTTAGGCTCCATCCCGTTTCTTCTTGACATCTCTAGGAAGAGTCGAGCTTAGACTCTAAATAAGCGCTTCTCGGGAGGCAACCCGAGCACTAACATAGTAACCTCCTTTTTTTTAATTTTTTCATGATTTTATTGCATAAACTAACACTTTTTCTGCAGAAAATATGGACCACACGGCCAGACACACGGGCGTGCCTAAGGCTGTGCGCATACCGAAAAGCAGAGACACGGTCGTGTGGGCAGACCGTGTGCAAACAGAGTACCGTTTCCCCAAAACACGAGCTTCTGATAAAATCCCACGGCCGTGCGAAATGGCTGTGGCGACTCTTCGACATCTACACGGGTAAGACAGAAAAACACACGGCCGTGCGATATGGTCGTGGCAACCCTGCAACTTCCACACGGGCAAACATAGATCCACACACCCGTGCCACAAACCCGTGGAAGCTACTGTCAATTCAAACACGCCCGTGTACTCTATTACACGCCCGTGTGTTCAACGAAGGACTGATCTCCACGGCCGTGTATACCTTACCACGCCCGTGCGTTTAACGAAGGACTAATCTTCACGGCCGTGCTCAAAGGAAACACGGGCGTGCTCATCGAACGTGGCACGCCAAAAACCTCTAATTTTCAAAAAGCACGGGCTCAACACGACTCACACGGGCGTGCGATATACCCGTGTGACCCAAAATGTATATGTACAGGGCCATTTCTCCCTTCCCATTTCATCTAAACCCTAAGCTTTTTCCCTCAAAACCTCCCCAAACCTCTAAAAAAACCACCACAGCCCTCTAAAACGCTGCCATTCTAGATTTTCTCAATCCACACGCCCGTGCAACAATACCCACGACCGTGTGACACCAAATTTGGTTCTATTTTCCCCCTTTTCTCATTTATTTTATTTTTACTGCAATTTTTTACATTACATTCTGTTATTATTTTATTTATTTATTAATATTATTGACTTAGGCTATTAGAGAACTAGGAAATAGAGAATAATCTAGAATAGTTTAGAATTTTTAATTTGGTTTGTCATTTAGATTCCATTTCACAATTTTATGCCATTTAACATCATAATTAGTTGCCACCTAATACACATTGAAAATATGCCACTTAAACACACATAAATATGCCATTTGTTATTTAAGTTTAGTATATATATATCCACTCATAAAAAGAATTTTTATCCCAACTATAAAAAATGATTAGATTTTACTACCAAGGTAAATTCTCATTAGGAACATGTTCATTTTATTTTACTACTCAGCCTCTTTATTTTAATATTTACATTTCTTATTTTTAAATATCAATTATTGTCTTTCCTAATTATTTTTTGTAGATCCCATGTCATCCTCCCGAGCCAGGAAAGCCGCTGTCCCCACCTCTAAGAAACAAAAGGGGCCAAGGAGTTCTTCGACTAGGCCCACTTCCGAGGTGCCCCACCCATTTCTTACTTTTTCACAAGACTCCCAGGAAGAACGCTACCAGCTGCTGCGTGCGCGCAATATCATGATAGGCCGATGCATCGACTGGAGGGCCCTTGAACAAGTACGCCTGGTAGATGATGTCTGGGCCCTACTCACAACTGACCCATGGGACCAGTTCTTTCAGATCGTGGAGCCCACATACCTTGAACTCACTCTCGAGTTCTGTGCCACATTCCACCTTCAGACGGTGATGACACGGTTTGATGATCCTGGGACAGTCCAATTTCAGTTGGGAGGGCTTGTTCGACAACTCAGCGTCCCAGAATTTAGTGTGGCACTCGGCCTTTACACCGAGCAGTTTATGGCTGAGGAGAGTTTCCCCACCCTTTCTAGGCGCATCCATATCCGACCCCTTGATTGCTGGAAAGAGATTGCCCCAGGAAGACAACTATACAACCCCAGCGTCAGCAAAGCCTCCGCTCTCCCTCCCTCTCTCAGGTATATCCACGCACTCCTAGCTCATACTATTACAGGTCACCGAGAGAGCACAGGCGTCGTCAACACACACGACGTCTACTTCTTATGGTGCATGGCGAATGGCCACCCCATTGACCTTGCATATTTCATCGCACTCGCCATGCAACATCAAACCGAGAGGCACCGCAAGGGAGTCGTATCCATGGGCCCGTACATCACTCGACTAGGCCGTTACTTCGGCCTATTTAACACCATAGCCCAGACCTCCTCCTACACATTACTTGGCCAGATGTCCTCCCAGGGCATCCAGAGCATGCTTTCGATGAGGATGGTCGAGAGACGACTCAGTGGCGACCACTTTCACTTCCGCCTTGTCCAAGAAGGCGAGGATCCAAAGGACATTCCTGATGATGTCCCATCGCCACCACCAGCCGAGGATGCGCCAGCTGAGCCACCACGCCCTACACGATCACAGCAGACGGCAGCTTCCAGTGTTGACATATCCGAGCGCCTGGACCACTTTGAGCAGCACCTCGATTACATCGACACCACCTTATCGCACATATGTCAACACCTTGGCATCGTCCCACCACTACGACACCCACCAGAGGATTAGATCCTTTTTTTGTTATTTTTATTTTATTTTACTTTATTTTTCTTTTTACTTTTGTTTTATTCTATTTTATCTTTTATTTTTCTCTTTCTACCTAATACACACTAATCTTAACCTTTACTATTAGTTTTTCTTTTTCCTTTTTGCAGCTTTTAATTTTCTTATATTTTTCCTTATCTTGAATTTTAGTAAATTTTCTATTTTATTATAACAACGGTTATCTCCTAACAAAATAATCCTCTTCTTCTTAACCTCCCACGACTAATAAACCCCTTCGCAGTTTCAAAAGAGCTCTACAGCTTAAATCTCTACGAAAAAGGGAACACAGTGCCAAACCTACCAGCTCTTCCACTAATCCATCCACAGCAGGGAGTTTCATACCCTTCCCTATCTTATGATGCTATGCTTTTATTGTTATTAATATTTTCCTTGTACATTGGGGGCAATGTACATCTTAAGTGTGGGGGGTAACTTACTATTTATACTATCTTTGAAATCCCTGAACTTTTCCTAATAGCAATATCTTCAGTCTACTATTAGGAATTTATTCTGATTAGTTTATGATTTCTATCGATATATTGAGAATTAAGATATAGGTGCTTGTACTTTGATTATTCAAACTTCAAAACATTAGGGAATCAAGCATGATAAGTTGAAATTTTTGAGAATCCCCAATTTTTGCATAAGTTATTTCCCCTAATTTTAAGCACTATCTTGAGATTTGAAATTCGCAGGATTGACATCAAAAGCCATAATTCTGGTGAGATTTTTGAGCCTTCTTGAGCATACATTTTCTTCGTGCTCACTTTTATTATTGCTTTGAGTGAGTCAATACTGAATTGTTATTCTAGAACTTGCTTCGATTATACATGTCGAGACCACATCATTGATTTGATATACTGAAATGATAAAGGCACCTAGGATTTAACCCACTTACTCCACGGAAAAAGCCTACCTACATAAATCTAACCCCTAGTGAACCCCGTTGAGCCTAACAATATTTTCCTTGACTCACCCTCTAATTATTAACCAATAACCCATTTTTGTTGAATTTCATTCAATTATTTTGACCCCTATTTTTATCAAAATTTAAGTTGAATTTTTCATCTAGCTTTATTCTCTGTTCTAGATTATAAAGTTTTGTTCAATTTATTGTAAATACTTGAATTATTCTTAAAAAAAATAATGAAGTACATACAGTGAAATTCGATTATAAATTGTAAATTGTAAATAGTTCGACAAGTTTTTGCATAGTTCTATTTTAAGGCTACCAAGGAAGAAATGATAGTATCACAAGAATTAGCTGAGAAATATGTTCCAGTGATAGAGATTTTTCTAGCTAGATAATTTTTCAGTTCAATCTCGATTCTAACCTTCTTTTTGCAGCCTGTGACAACACCCCTAACCAGGCCCCGTTACAACCATTTAAAGACCTTTTGATCAATGTATCATATCAAACTATAGTGGTGGAGATTTGATTTTCTTGCAAGCCTATGGTAATAACTTTTCAGGTTGACTAAGGAGTGCTTAAATTTTGAACCCTAAACACTTCGAGTGAATAGAGTGAACCTTTAGTGAGGATGTCAACTCCTGTTAATTAAGATGGAGAGATAACTACTTAGAAGGAAGGAAAAGACTTATGTTTTCAATGATAAAATTCTCAACTTAAAGTGATTGAGTCTTAAATGTTCTTTAGATTGAATTTTCATTGTACGACTACCTGTGGATTAATTTGAATTATTATTGATAAGGATTGTGAATTAAGAAGAATGGTTTCCTTTAGGGATTGAGATTTTGCTTGAGGACAAGCAAAGGCTTAAGTGTGGGGGTATTTGATAAGCGCTAATTTATACATATTTTTACCTCATGTCTAGCCTATATTATGGATGAATTATTATCAACTTAGTGAGAATTGGTGCTCTTAATCGTTCTTTTTCATATCTTATACTCAGGAGAGCCTAGGGAAGATGAAAGAACAGAAAACGAGCCCAAAACGGTGAAAAATGGGCCAAAATACACAAATCACACGGGCCAAGCCGTGCCACACGGCCGTGCCACACGGGCGTGCCTCACAAAGATCACACGGACAAAGCCCCGACAAGCACGGCCACTACACACGAGCGTGCTGAATCACACGGCCTCTGTCAAAACCCACACGGGCGTGGCGCACGGGCGTGTTCTAGTCGCGGGAAAGATGAATTTCACTCAAATTGGGATGCTTAGGGGCTAAGAAAGAGTCCCCAAAACTTCTCTATATAAAGACCCCATGAGGCAACATAGAGAGGGCCTTCTTCCATCTTTTACACACCCTCTATATTCTTTTCCTCTCGTCTTTCTGCCACACCATAGGTAGAAGCAAGGGATTACTCGAAGGGAGAAGCCAATCGATTCATCTCAGAAGCTGAAGTTCTGCATCAACATAGAGGATTCTCCTAAATTCCTTCAGGGGTTTTTTGTTTCTTTTATGATTTGTTATTTTATAACTTCTGAGATGTTTTCTTTTATTATTATGAACTAAACCCCTCAAATACTTGAGGGGGATGAAACCTAAGACAGATCTTGTTATTTATTCTTGATTATTATGAGAATTACTTGAATTGTTCTTAATTATGTGTTTTTAATCCTTGATTTAATAGTCCTAGGTATTGATTCAAGAATTGGATGTGCTTAAAGCAGAGGAGCAAAAGTCCCTGTGATAAGAGTAGATCTACCATAATTAAGCGGAGTTGCATGCAAACCTAGACATAGGGCGACATAAATCTGCCGGATTAGGGTCAAACCTAATATGGGCAACCATAGATCGAATTAATGCAACCTAGGGAGTTAATTAATAAAGGAACTTTAATTAACAACTTAGGCCTAGTTGCTATTCACCTCGACAGAGGGTTTAGCATAGATTAGGGATCTCTACGGATCAAGTCAAGTAAATAACTCGTATAATTCAAGAAAATAATAACAAGTGAAGTCTAGGTGGATTCTCCCTTAAGTATTAATCATATCAATTAGCTTTTCCCTAAAAGTTCTTCCTAATTTATTTTTCCTGCTTTTCTTAGTTAGTTTTAGAGTTAGTTTTAAATAAACCCTCACTTAATTTTTAGGTTAAATAATAGAAAGAAAGTGAGTAATAGTACTTTCGGTTCCCTTGGGTACGATACTCGATCTTATCACTAGACTATACTACTGTCGACAGGTGCGCTTGCCTTAAAAACGTCATGATATTAGTCAGTTTAGGTTTGATCAAGTTCTTTATAAATTTTATTACTTCATATCACGCTGATATCATGTGTCTTGAACATTCCTTTTAAAATAGAAATCTGATGTAAGGTCTCTCTTTCCAACATTTTACAACATGATCAAAACACAATTTAGTGCTGAAATAAAAAGTTTTAGGTCAGACAATGCCAATGACTATTTTAATCAATTTCTCTCACCATATTTCCAAGAAAGAGGCATTATACATGAGTCATCTTGTGTTAGCACACCCCAACAAAGTGCTGTTGCCAAAAGAAAGAATGGTCACATTTTAGCTATTACAAAAGCCCTCTTGTTCCAAAAAAAATCCGTAAACAATATTGGAGGGAGGCTGTTTTAACTGCTACTCATATGATAAATAGATTGCCTACAAAAGTCCTTGAATCTCAAAGTCCTATGCAAGTTCTAGCAAAACTCTTTCCTAATTTCAATACTTCAAATAACCTTACTGCCAAAATATTTGGCTGTGTTGCCTTTGTACATGTACATTCTCAAAACATGGGAAAACTTGAACCATGAGCTGTTAAATGTTTCTTTCTTAATTATTCTTCCACTCAAAAGGGGAACAAATGCTATCATGTAGCCACAAAAGATATTATGTATCAGCTGATGTTACTTTTGCAGAATAAGAGAATTACTTTACTCAATCCTTGCCTGCCAACCAGCCTGCCTGACTCGAAACTATGCACCCGAAACAGATCCTAATACACCCAAATCACAAGAAGAGATTTAGGACACTACTCGTCCTTTAGTAGTTTATTCAAAGAAGAAGGCACTGGTTCAAGTTCAATCATCTTCTTCTCCTATACAACTTGCTACTATACAACCCGAGGTAATTGTTGAACCTACTTTGAATACTAATACTGAAATTATTGAAAATTCAGATAAAAAAGACTATGATTTTCCAATTGCTATTAGAAAAGGGACTAGAGTAAGCACAAAATATCCCCTATACTTATTCATGTCTTGCAAAAATGCCTTAAAGGTTAGAATGGAAGCCCTTGAAAAAAAATAAGACATGGGACTTGGTAAAATTACTGAGACGAAAGAAACTAAATGGTTGTTTTGGAGAGGTAAAAAGCAAGATTGGTTGCTGAAGGGTACACTCAAATGTATGGAATAGACCACTTTGAGACATTTGCCCCTACTACAAAGATGAACACTGTGAGAGTGTTGTTGTCACTAGCTACCAATTAGGGCTGGAAATTACAGTAATTTGACATCAAAAATGCGTTTTTCCATGGTCAACTTAAGGAGGAAGTCTATAACGGCATTTTTAGTCAAATCGAAACAATGGTTTCGGAACCACAAATCCAAAGTCAAAAAATTTATTTTATTATTATTTTAATGTTTACAACATGATAGCATGATTGTGTGAAATTTTTGTGAAGAAATTTTATTGTTTAAATGATTAATTCGATAAAAAAAAAGATTAAATTGCATAATATGTAAAAGTGATGTTCTAATAGCTTGAAGTATGAAATGGCTATGATATTAAATAATAGAGGTCCTTAGGTGGTAATTAGACCATTTGAAATATGAGTGGACAATTATGTGCATGAATAAGTAAATTTTAATGTTTATTATTAAAGGTTAATTAAGTAAATTATTAATAAATAAAGTAAAAATAAAATACAACATAGTTATCATCTTTGTTCATCATCTTCAACCGAACAAAGAGAAAGAAAAAATCCATTGTTATGTTTTGAAGGTTCGACCATGTCTTAACCTAGCATGTAAGCGATTTTTGACCCAGTTTTTATTGATTTTTATGTTTTTGAGTTCGTTGCAACTCAATCTAGCTAGCTTGTATCTCCGATTTCAAAACTGTTACAGTATTAGAATGTTGCCATTGTTGAATGTATGAGTAATTAGATTATTGAAGATAGATAATAAATGTTTGATGATAGACTAACAAGTTTTATAAAGTGATTTTTAGTGAAAATGCAAAATAGGGATTAATTTGTGAAATGTGTAAAATGTGTGGTTAAAAGTGTGAATAATTTATAAACATGGGCTGCCAGGGACCTAATAGCAATTTGGCAAGCATGGGTGTTGATAAAATTTCATGAATTTGTGATTTTATGAAATGAGGACTAATTTGTAAAAATGTGACATATTCGGGGCAAAGTGTAAAGTTACCTTAATGTGAAATTTGGTTAAAATTGAATAGATGGATGATTAAGTGAGTTAATTTTTGATATTATATAGATCAAGAAAAGCAAAATTCAAACTTAGATTGAGGAAAGAATAAGGGCTTGGATTAATCGACTCGTTATGTTGTTTTTGCATCCAAGGTAAGTTTGTATGTTAATGACCTTTGATATAATTGTATTTTATATGCTTTAATATTGTATAATTTTTTAATAGGACCTTGTGGATACGTTCGATGATGATTCAACTATGTAAAAATCCCGTTTGAACCCTAGGAATAGATTGAGATACGAATGTCATGACTTTATGTATTACCGTGATGATGTGATCAGGGTGCTGGTCTCATATGTCCTATAGGTGGCTGGGTTTTTGGGATGTATGGCGGTACCTGACAGCTTGTCTGAGTAGCACCGTGTAGCTATGTCTTGACTAACAGCTTGTGTGAGCAGACCCTGTGATAGCTCGAGAGTGAGCATATATGTGATATGAGATTAAGATAGTTTGGCTATGTATGTGGCACTTAGGTGCGATGTATTCCTGAATATCCTTTAGTATTCCAAATGGTTCAACGGGTATATTGGAGAAGTGAACGAATACGAGATTGTTGTGAGATGGTACGGGTACGTTCACGAACTGTGTGAGCAGTGAATCAAAGAAATTTGATATCTTCATGTTTAATCTTGTGAACAACAAGTATAGGTTTGCGAATTGGTATGAGTTATGTTATAACTTGTTATATATTAAAGTTATGTATATTTAGTATGTGCTATTTTATGCATACGAGTTTACTATGATATAAAGCTTACTTTGTTTTATTTTGCATCTTTTATAGTGATTTCGTGGCTAGCTAGGATTTGGGTATCGTTAGAGACTCCATCACACTATCGATCTCCTACTTTGGTACTTTTGAACTTGTGTTTTGGGTAATATGGCATGTATAGGCTATGTGATCATTTTGGTATATGTTAGTTATGGACTTTAGCCATTTGAATTGGCTTGTCATTGATAAGTTTTTGGTTTGGTATATAGCCATGTGAGTTGGCTTATTTTGGTTGTTTTAGTTGTGTAAATATTTATGCAAATGGTCATGTTGTTATGTGATGTATAATTGTTTTGGAAATGCTTGGTTGTGGATTGGTTTTGGGATGGCTATATGGTTGAAAGTTGAGATTGGTTTGTTTGTGAAATAGGTAGATTGATGCATAAAATGAAAATGACTATGTATGTAATTTGTGGAAGTAAAGTTAGGCATGAAATGGAATGGCAAATTAAGATAATTGTGTGTCTTGTATTAGTTGGTATTGAAATGGTATGAATCATGCTTGGTTAATGTTGGTTGAATGCTTAATTATGCCATGAATTGGTGCCTTTTGGTTTGGTGTAGGTGTATACAAATTTGTGTGGCAAAATCGCTTGGTAAATAGCCTATTTTTGTCCACACGGTAGAAACACGGGCGTGTGTCTCAGCCGTGTGTGACACATAGTCATGGTACATAGCCATGTGTACCCTGGTGTTACAATTGAAATCAAGTTACTCTACTCCACACGGCCTCACACACGGGCTTGAGACTTGGTTGTATGGCATAAGCCAGTATACCCTATAGGTATGGCATGACCTAACACACGGTCTGGCACACGGGCGTGTGTGGCCATTTTGAAGGGGACATTGGTTAGGCTCAAGGGCATGTGGTTGGCCATGTGAACCAAGTCAGAGAGTTACACGGGGTTAGACAGGGACTAGGACACGGCCATGTGTTCCCATTTTGAATGTTCACAAGGCCTGTGACACGGGCGTGTTTTGTGGCCTTGTGAGACACACGGCCTAGTCACACGGGCATGTGTCCCCTATTTTGAGAAAAATTTTCTAATTTTCCTTAAAGTCTTCTGAGTTATTGGTTAGTCCCGAACCACTTCTATTGAATGATTTGGGCCTCATAGGCTCGTAATAGGGATGATATGGATAATAATGAATGATGTTTACCTTAGTGTGATAAATGTATGTGAAATGTATGTGTATTTGTGTTATAAGTCCAGTAATGCCCCATAACCCTATTCCGGTGATGGATACAGGTTAGGGGTGTTACATTTTTGGTATCAAAGCTACAGTTTAGTGAATTCTAGACTAACGTAGCGAGTGAGAGTTTAGCTACACATGCCATATATAACCTACGATAGTATGATGTCTCCTGATAGTTTAAATTGTGTTTTCGTATAGTAAATGGATCCCAATCGAGCAGTAGCTAATGATGTTGAAAGTAATGCGCTAGCCTTCTTTCACAAAGCCGTGCAATCTAAGTCGAGGCTCGTATCGAGTATGTAACACCCCTATCCCGTAACCGTCGCCGGAATAGGTAAGGGGTATTACCAGACTTGTAACATATATCGGAGCAGTAAAAACTTTAAAACTTTTTAATCAAGATTCATCACGTATCATCAATCATCAGAGCATGCTTCAATTGATCATAAAAGGATGCATATAACTATTAGAAGTCTAATTGGAAACATGCTAAAAGATAGGAGAAAATTTGCAAAATTTTCAAAGTTAGGGACACACGGCCGTGCCCCTTGCCCATGTTCTTCACACACGGCCGTGTCCCTCCAGACACCCCCAAACCTTTCAGCCCGTGGTTGAATCTGACTTATCCCACACGGCTGTCCAACACGCCCATGGGGTTAGGCCGTGTGTCGCCCACGGCCTAGGCACGCCCGTGCCCTTACCCCGTGGTCGAAACTGTCAAATATCACACGGCTGCCAGACACGCCCGTGTACAAAACAGAGCAGACCTGTGACTATACTGCCAAATTTCACACGGCTACAAGTTACCAGACACGCCCGTGTGTCTAGGCCGTGTACCAAAACTGACCAAGACATCAAGGTGCAGGGGACACACGATCGAAGCGCACGCCCGTGTTCCCTGGCCGTGTGGCACGTTATAGGCTCGGTTTAAGCCAAATTTGCCACCCAATATGGGTCATTTCTACTAGCCATTAACCAACAACATTTCATGCCATTCTACCAACCTAAAACATACCAATTCAAGCACAAAATGGACCCAAAATCATCTCAATTCATTTACAAATCAAGCACACCAACTCAAAGGCCTAAATGACCATTTCCATGCACTCATCCACACATATACACATATCAATTATGCAAGCTTATAACATCATCAAAAATCCCATATCTTTCCATAAGCACATATAGCTAAAGGACAACTCAAGTACTTGATTTTATTCATATATGACCCAAGCCACATCTCATAGCTTGATCATTTACCAAAATATATCATGCTCACCAAATATCTAGCCTATACATGCCATGACCATTTCATTTACAAAAGGTTTAAAAGTACCAAAGTTTGATAGATAGTGTGATGGCGATCTCCGACTTGTCCGATTATCGAGCTAGCTTCCGAATCTATAAGACAGTGAAAGAAATGAACAGAGTAAGCTTCTAAAACTTAGTAAGTCCATATAATATAGAAATTAAACCTTACCGAATCAACGCGATAATTACAACAACAATGCCAATTCAATTCATATAATCAAGTTGCCTATTTCACAAGTATACACTTGTTAGTTCATGTAACATATAAATTCATTCATGTACCAACCACAACATTCATGTATCATATCATTGCTCAAATACTTGTACATGTATTTCATATAACTTATACCATATAATCCATGTAATTCTCATGTCTCATATAACATGTAATACATATATCATTCAATCTTCATGTAACATGTATCGGTAATTGCCCGTTAAACCTTTAAGAACATCGAGGGATACTCGGGTGATACACACACAGTGTATATACATATAACCTGTAATCTATCAATGCATCATGTATGCTCTTTCGAGCCTGTATCGGTATGCCCGAAGGCTGAACATGTGATCCCGAAGGATGAACGGTAAGCCCGTAGGCTAACGGTGAGTCCGAAGACTAATCATGTGATCCCGAAGGATAAACCTGTAGCTCATGAGCACGTGGTGAGTCCGCAACAAATGCAGGAGCTCGTACCACCCTGTAGCCCTAGTTACATGTCACTTGTATCCTATCGACTTCTACTGTTCTAACGGGGCTCGGTATTCATTTCTCACTTGTAACAATTTCATTTCAATTTCATATGTATACATCCAAATAGGCTATTCAATCAACTAATATGTCATATATTCCATTAACAACAATTATAAACATAAACACATTAAATTTCATTATACAAACTTACCTCGTAATCCCGTATCTACTCGTCTATTTTTCGTTTTCCCCGATCAAGTTTCGGGATTCGATCGTCTTTATCTAAATTAAATCAAATTCAGCTATTTACTAACTCACATATTTAATTCAATCCAAAAACATATATTTTGACATATTTGCAATTTAGCCCCTATATTTTCAACAATTTGCAATTTCGCCCTTTTAACACCAAATGGCAAATTACACAATCAATCCCCCAATTTACCATAACCGAATCTTCAAGGGGCTTATACAAGCATATATCTTTTAATTAATCACAAATTTAACCTCAAAAATTCTATCTTTTTGCAAATAAATCTTTAAATTCATTTTCATCAAAATTTACTCTAAAATTCTTGTATTTTCTCACATAATATACAATAATTCATCAAAATCTATCAATATCAAGGATTCATCAATGGCATTTTTCAAAAACATAATCAAAATCAAAAATTGAGGTACGGGTCGGTTAATATACGAAGCAACGATTACAAAAACATAAAAATTATCGAAAACGGAATAAAAACGAACCTCAATTTGGAGCTTAAAGTGGCCGAATGCTTGAAAGTGTAAAACCCTTAATTTTTGTTCATATAATCGGTGAAGAAGGTAATGAAAATGAAGACATTTTATGTTTTGTTTTAATTAAAACATATAATAAATCAAATGACCCTTTTACCCTTTGTAAAATTATTATAAAACATTATAAAACATGGACATAATGGTCCATTACCAACCACTCCAATTAAAAATGGCATAATTACCATGCAAGTACCTCCTTTTATAAAGCCATGCTCAAATAAGCCATTTATAAAATAGAACTCTAATTTATCGCTTTATGCGATTTAATCCTTTTTATCAACTTAACCGATCAGACAGTAAAATTTCAATACGAAACTTTCACACCATATATCTATCATACAGTAAAACATATTAAAGCATTTAAAATAATATTTTGACTCGGTTAAGTGGTCCCGAAACCACTCGTTCCGACTAGGGTATAAAGTGGGCTGTTACAAGGTAGTCAGGGAGGAGAGGCCAAAGAAGACTTTTTTCAAATGATGAACGAGTGGTTCATGGAATTTGTACGAACAAATCTGGTTGCTCAACAACCTCCACCCCACCTAATCCTCAATCGATTCTTGTAGCTCCTCAAAGTGTGGAACTTTTACGATTGAATAAGCTGCCAGTTGATAAGATCAGAAAATACAGGGCTGAAGAGTTTAGAGCCACTATTGTTGACGATCCTAAGATAATTGAATTTTGGCTTAAGAATATAATCAGAGTATTTGATAAACTATCTTGCACACTAAAGGAATATGTGAAATGTGTTGTATCACTTCTAAAAGATGCTGCATATAAGTGGTGGAATACTTAAATATTCCTGGTTCCAAGAGAAAGGGTTACCTGGGAATTCTTGTAACAGCCCGATTTTGGGCCTAGTCGGAATAGTGGTTTTGAGAATGCGAATCCGATGAGGACAATTTATTTTTCTTATATTTTTATGGCCTGTAAATTCACAGAATGATTTCATGAAAATATTGTTCGAAAATTTTCACGTTTGGGCACTCAATTTAGTCAAAAGGACTAAATTGTAAAAAGTGAAAAACTTGAGTTCTAAAAGCTAGAGGTGTCTAATTGCTATGAAATTTTAAATTGGAGGTCCTTAGATGGTAATTGGACCATTGATTAAATTTTTGGACAAAAATGGACATGAAATAGGTGAAATATTTTTAAGCTAGGGGCATTTTGGTCATTTGGTGATTAAAATGAATTAAAAGCAAAATTAAAAGCCAATTTTTGACCATCTTCAACCCATGGCTGAATATAGCAAGGGGAAATCATGGCTAGGGTTTTTCAAGCTTCCAAGATCTATAGTAACTCCATTCTAGCCTCGTTTTTAATGATTTTTACGTTTTTTTGAAATCCTCGTAACAAGATCTACCTATTTCTACCACTAATTTGAGATATGGTTAAAGTATAGGGTTTTAACCCAAGATGAATATGTTTTTATGTTTGTGTTTAATGGTAGAAAATGCATGTTTATGGTTAGAGAAACGACTTTTACTAAATGATTTTTGGTGAAAATGCCTAAAAGGACTAATTTGTAAAAGTTATAAAATATATCATAAAAGTGTGATTTAATGGAAATTTTGGGTTGTTATAGTTCTGAAAATGGTTCAGCTAGGCTTGTATGTCAAAGAAATTGAGTACATTTCATTTTACGAGCCTAAGGGTAAAAATGTAAATATGATAAAGTTTAGGGGTAAAAGTGTATTTTTTCCATAGTGTAAATTTTGGACTCAATTGAATAATGTGATTAATGAATAAATAAAATTTGCTATTATAGATCAAGAAAATGAGGTTTGAAATTAGAATGAGAGAAAAATGAGTAATTGACGGTTAAGCCCTTATCGCCATTTTCGTGGCGAGGTAAGTTTGTATGTAAATAATGCATCATTAATTTATGTTTAAATGCTTATATATTGTATGAATTGTGAAAATGATGTAACAAATGTATTTGATAAAGTTCGATAAGTGATAAGTGAGGAAAGATTCTGGTTGAACGGAATAATAGAATAGGATACGAGTGACATGTCACTAGGAACCCAAGTGTCTGATTAAGTGATTAAGTGATGTCCGGGTGCTGGTCTAGTACGTATACCAGTGGCTAGGTAATCATGCATTTGTTGCGGATACCAATTAGCTTGTGTGAGCAGCACTGAGTAGTTACGTCTCGACTGTCAGCTTGTGTGAGCAAACCCATGACTAGCTCATGAATGAACATATGTGTGAAATGTGATAAGTGGTAGCTTTGGCTATGTATAAGTGGGACTTATGTGCAAACCTTCTGTGTTTCCGTTAGTATTCTGAGTGTTCAACGGGAATGTCAAAGTTGTGAAAGTGTATGTGGCTATGTTATGAATTAAGAGATATAGGTTTGTACATGATGTTATAATTACTGATTATACGATATTGTGAGCCTATGACTCCCATGAGAATGTTATTAGTGAAAGACTTGTGATTATTGATCTATGTTTGTTATTTATGAAATACATGATAAGTTTGATTGACGATGGTAAAATGGGCTTTTGGGCCAAATTGAATTATGTTGTAACTTATATTGTTCGCTCATATTGTGATGCATCAGATCTGAGAGAAAAGGAATGATTGGCATAATTGACTATGGGAAAATACGAATTTAATACATTTGAAAGAAGTTAGAATAAATGCTTGAAAAGTGAATATTTCTAATTAATGTGCATGCTTGTTAAGCAGTTGTAAACGATCGAATAACAGACCCGATAATGTGAGCCTTATGGCATCTTTATTTACCTTGTACTTATATTGATGGTTTTAGATAAATGATCAGTAATAAAACTCATAAGTGATAAGCTTAACAAGTGATGGACTCCCAGTAATGTTGTGTTTAAACAAGTGATGATTATGAGATTTGTGATAACATTGTGTTACCCTTCTTCATATAAATTGTATGGTTAAGTGGTGTTTTAAGATGCCTATTTTTTTCATATAAACTTACTAAACTCTATAGCTTACTCCCTTTCCTTTCCCATATCTTATAAGATGGTACACTAGCTCGGGTTAAAGATCGCCAGAGATGCCATCACACTATCACGTTACCATGATGGGTAAATGAACATAAACCTTTGAGTCTATGGCATGTATAGGGTCTTAGTCATTTTATGTATGTGTTATTAAGGCGTTGATTGGTATATAGCCATATGAATTGGCTTACATTGCCTAATTCGGATGTAAACCTATTTATATGTACATGCATGAGTTATTGTCTTTGATGATGAGTGAATGCCATTTTCAAGCCATTTTATAGTTGTTGATGGAAAATTAATGTCATGTTAAATGCTATTGAGATGTATAAGTGAAAGAAGTTGAGAGTGGCAAATGGCTTGGAAAATAGCCTTAAAGTTGTCCACACGAGAGACAGACGGGCGTGTTGATAGGCCGTGTGTCCCTTGTACCTTAGTTTTGAAAAATATAATGTCAAGAAGTAAACACACGGGCAGGGACACAGCTGCGTGTCTCGGCCGTGTGAAGGACACGGCCATAGGACATGGGCGTGTGCCCAGGCCGTGTGAAGTTTGCACTTTAAATGCAAAAATTAAATTCGCCACACACGGCCTAGCACACGTACGTGTGAGTTGGTCGTGTGACCATAAATGTGTAATGACGTCATAAATAGAAAGTTACATGGGTTGAGGACACGGCTGTGTCCCGAGCCACATGGGCGTGTTGACCACATGGCTTACCCACACGGGTATGTGACTCACCAAAACATGAATTTTTTATGAGTGTTGAAAAAGTTTTGAAAGTTCTTGGTTCAATTTCGAACCACTCCTAATGTATGTTTAGGTCCTCGTAGGCCCGTAATAGGAATGTTATGAGTTTAAGTGAAAGGTTTTAAAATTGACGCAAATTTTGCGACTCAGATTTGTGTGCTCACTTGTGTTTAAGTCTGGTAATGCCTTGTACCCTATCCAACGTCAAATACGGGTAAGGGGTTTACATTTAGTTGTATCAGAGCTATGGTTTAGTAGATTCTCGAACTAACATAGCGTATGTGAGTCTAGCTATACATGCCATATTACTACCTGTGATTGTGTGATATCTCTCGATCTTGACGAAATTATTTTGTTGAGATAGAAATGCTTTCCAACCGAGCTACTTTCAATAAGGTCAAAAGTAATATTACGATGTTTGAAAATATGTTTGTGATGAGACGAAACTCAGAAAGGTAAGAATAAAAGTTCCTGATATGTATGTGATTAAGTATAAAATGAAATAGACATAAGTCAAGAAATATGGAAAAGTGAAATAAAAAGAAAGTTTTTATTGTGATAAGCTCACTCAAGTTTGTTTGATATCCATATGATGTTATGTGCCTAATTTATTTGACTAAGTGGATATGATGAGTAATCTTACTTAAAATTGATGGATTATGTGTTTATGTGTGTTAGTTTGAATAAATAATCGAAAAGTTCGTGTAATATGAACGCGTATGTTAATTTATTTGAAGTGAATCATGTGATTGTGGCGATATTATGTGAATGATGAATGCTAAGTCATATGTGTTTATTTATGAGAGTCAAATTAGAAGCTTTACTACATCAACCCCTTACCAATGTGGTATTTTCTAATAAGATTTCACAAGATTTATGTTGAATGTGTAAGAGTATGCCCAAAGATCAATCACGAGATGGTTGTAACAACATACTTGATTTATCATGTTTATTAATATAAGGCTTTGCCATTATTATTTCAGTTTCATTTCTGTGTGCATAAATAAACTGTTTTATAATAATGTCCTAAGAATAATATGATTATTCTTAAAAGATCCTTAGTCAAGTATTATTGTTGGCTAGGACAATAATAATGCATTGAGACTAACATGTAGTTGATTGATGATAAAGAGTTGTCATTGATATCGAGTATCAGAATCAATGCATGAATGTGTGTGTTAGAGAACAACATATTGGACCGACCCGCTATGAGTATGTTTCTTGGATTATTATGTAATTGTCACAATATTACTCATAGTGATTAATATGTATATGATCCTCATACTTGAGATCATCATCATTCCAACATCGTGAGTTGTATATTTTGATATAGTCAAACGAACACTGTAATTGGTTGTTCTATTAAGACTAATGTTGGATATACCACAATCTATGTAGAGGGATATGGTTGATCAATATAGGATAAGTCCCTCCTACATAATAGGAGTAATATCTCAGGCCACTTGATTGAGTGAGACTAGAAATGCATGGCCATGCTCAAATAAGTTGATATGAGATGTCATACTTATTTGTATATCATAGTCTACTCAAGGTATCAAGAAACATAGGATGGACTATGCAAGTGTGACTATTCCATGACTTGTGTCTATTCTAAAGATATTGGACTTAAGGATTAATGCATGAAAAGTTAATCACAAAAGGTTATGTCGAATCATGACTTCTTGTAACTTAGGTAGCAATGATGCATTGCTAGATGCCACTCATTGTTTGTAATATTAGAATAGTTCTAATATTACTGCTAATGTTACAAGAACCTATAGGGTCACACCTTTTAATTGAAATGAACGGAGTAAAACATAGTTGGTATTGTGTCTGGTTGTCGCATGAATTAAATTAATTATAGAATTAATTAAATTCGGCAATCAAATTATTGAACATACTATATGTACAAGGATGTTGTACACATAATCAAGAACATAATTTTCTAATATATGATTTTGGTTCATATATATATAAATTTAAATAAATATAGTTTACCGAAATCTTTATTATAATTAACGTAATTATAATTTTCGGTTAAACGTTATTATATTTATTTAATAACGATTATTATGATTCGGATTATTTATGGTAATAAATATTCATTATGAATATATACCAATTAACACAAAGTTTTAAATATGGCAAGGGTAAAAACCCTAAAGGGGATATATATAGGCAATCCCGAAACTATAAAAGTGAGGCCTAGCAGCCGTCAAAAGATATACTCTCTGAAAATAGTTTCTGAGAGATTTCCGTTCATTGTCAATTGGGTGGACTACGTAGAGGCCGACATCGTTAAAGGTTGCGGCTTGGTTCGATAGTGCTTCAGGATTCCCGTTGCCTTGGCGTCGCTGTCTACTCAGATTGAAGTTTCGGTAATTTCGAAACCTTTATCACCCCGATTCGTTCCTTACACATGGATCCATGGTATGGATCGCCGGTAAAATTTATTATTCTAATTTTCCGCTGCGCCTTGGAGGCACCGGGCGATCCAACAGTGGTATCAGAGCCACTTGTGTGATACGAACTCGGGTTTTAAATACTTGGGTGATGCAATTGTATGAGATACATGTTTTAATTTTATTTTGCTTTCCCTGTTTAAATCGTTTAAGCGAAATCTGATAATTGTTCCTTTCGATAAGTGATTAAATGTTAATCATGGTATTATGGCCTATTCAGTTTTATGTTATTACTGTAAACATTAACAAGTTTGTTATGATGTAGCGGTGATTTTTCAATTTCCAGTAAGAGTTTACTGGCCAGTGGAACAAGAGTTGTTCCGATATGAAACCTGAAGGATTAAAATCCTGAAAACACGATTCTGTTGATAAAAGTTATCAAATCGTGAGGTTTCATTTGACTGGGGCATGCGGTTCGTACCGCGGGGCTCTGCCCCGCACCCCTGGTCCATACCCCTTCGGCCCGCTCCCTGTCACCGCCTTTTGATCCCCATCATCTTCCAGTATTTTTTTTTTTTAATAAATAAAACTTAATGGGCCATAAAAGGATTGAAAGGATATTTTAATATGTCACTTAACAAAACGTTGAATGGTACATGTTATTTTTGAAATGCACGGTGTTTGAAATGCATAGTTATAGCCCGTTGACCCATTTGATAAAAGGTTGTAATTTTATAAATACGGCCTGCGTGTCGTGCCTTACTACTATTCTTTTGTATTTCTCTTCTCATCTTACTCCCTCGTATGTAAAACGAGTTTCTGAATTTTGTAATTTGTAAAAATTGCTATGGACAAGACGAGAAGGAAGATTGGCTGACAAGTGTGGATCGACAGCGTATGAAACGGCTTACACCTTTAGGTTCCCTATTAGTTCTCCCATTGGCTTGGGTTGAACCACCATAGTTTATGGGCTATAACTATTGCATTTATTTATTGCTTTACTTATTCATGTATGAGATGCTATGGATGTCTAAAGCATGCAAATTTGGTAATAATAATAAACCCCACTAATTGATGAGATCAATTAAAAGATTAAATGGACTAAAGTAGACCATAATTGGTGAGATGTAACATTTTAATAAAATCCCTCAATTAAAATATTAAGTCAATATAGGCCTTCCAATTTATGCCCTCGTTAAAGCCTCGATCAATACTATGTAGGTTTTGCCAAAGCGAAGTACTAGTATTTATCTTGGTTAAACGCGAAGAATAAACAAGTGATATTCGCTGGTTAAAAATTGGTTAATGACTTAACTAGGTTACTCTAATAGGATTAGAAATCTAGAGGCAAGTAATTTGGATATATCATAAGATGATTAGAACAAGAGTTGTTCACCAAATTGTAGGAGTTACATATGATGTAATTAGCAAGTGTTGCTTACCTAAATAAACCATAATCTTGAGAGTAAAGCCAAAGCTGACTTAAGAGAAGGTGAAATATGGATCCTTGACCCACTAGAAATTCTTTGAAGAAAGTCTTTCCGAAATTAATATATGAGGGTTATTAATTTTGAAATAGTGGGAAACATCATCTAATAAAGTCCTTTTAATGATTAATATAAACTTGGTAAATCTATTCACACGCATATTTTATTGTTGTAGATATATTATGGCTGCAAACACTAATACACTCTCATTGCGATCGGTCCTTGAGAAGGACAAATTGAATGGTTTGAACTTTCTTGACTGGTTCCGTAACTTGAGGATTGTCCTCAAACAAGAACGGAAGTTATATGTCATTGAAAAATCACTTCCTGATGAACCACCTGCTAATGCCTCGAGGGCTGAAAAAGATGCTTATAAGAAGCATCTCGATGATATGGTAGACGTCGGATGTCTTATGCTTGCCACTATGAATCCTGATCTTCAAAAACAACATGAGGATATGGTTGCTTATGATATGATCGAGCACTTGAAAGAACTATATCAAGGGCAAGCAAGGCAAGAGAGGTTCGATATCTCTAAGGCCTTGTTCCAATGTAAGCTGGCTGAAGGAAGCCCAGTAGGACCTCATGTCCTTAAGATGATTGGTTATATTGAAAGCTTGTCTAAACTTGGGTTTCCATTGGGCCAAGAGTTGGCCACTGATGTTATTCTGCAATCGTTGCCGGATAGCTACAGCCAGTTTGTTCTCAATTTCAATATGAATGAAATTGACAAGACTCTACCACAACTGCTCAGTATGTTACGAACTGCTGAAGGCAACATGAAAAAGGTTGGACCCAAGCCCGTACTGATGGTCCGTAACAATAAGGGCAAGGGAAAGGCCAAAGTCCCGACAAAGCCCAAGGGCAAAGGTAAGCCCAATCTTGGAAAGGGAAAGGCTGCACTGAAACCTAAAGGTGGGGTATCTAAGGAAGGAAACTGTTTTCATTGTGGTGTGACTGGACATTGGAAGCGGAACTGCTCTGTCTATCTTGAGGAAATCAAGAAAGCCAAAGCAAGCGGAACGTCTGCTTCAGGTATTTATGTTATTGATATTAATTTATCAACTACTACTTCTTGGGTATTAGATACTGGTTGTGGTTCTCATATTTGTACTTCTGTACAGGGACTACAAAGGAGTAGGACTTTGGCTAGAGGAGATGTGGACCTGCGAGTTGGAAATGGAGCAAGAGTTGCTGCATTAGCTGTAGGAACATATACTTTATCTTTGCCTAGTGGACTTGGTTTAATTTTAGAGGATTGTTATTTTGTGCCTAGTTTGACTAAAAACATTATTTCAATTTCTTGTTTAGACAAAATTGGCTTTGAGATAATAATTAAGAATAATTGTTGTTCCTTTTATCTCAATAATGTTTTTTATGGTTCGGCACAATTGATTAATGGCCTCTATATTTTAGATCAAATGAATCCCATTTACAACATAAATACTAAAAGATCTAAAATAAATGACTCAAATCAAACTTACCTTTGGCATTGTCGTTTGGGCCACATAAGTGAGAAACGTATATCCAAACTCCATAAAGATGGTTTCTTGGATTCATTTGTTTTCGAACAATTTGAAGTATGTGAATCTTGCTTATTAGGAAAAATGACTAAATCTCCTTTTACTGGTAAAAGTGAACGAGCTAATGATTTATTGGGCTTAATACATTCAGATGTATGTGGACCAATAAATACACAGGCCAGAGGTGGATTTCACTACTTCATTACTTTCACTGATGATTTCAGTAGATATGGATATATTTATCTCATGCGCCATAAGTCTGATGCCCTTGAAAAGTTCAAGGAATTCAAAAATGAAGTACAAAATCAACTAGGCAAAACTATCAAGACACTTCGATCTGATCGAGGTGGAGAGTATTTGAGCCTACAGTTTGATGATTTTTTGAAGGAATGTGGGATTGTCTCACAACTCACTCCTCCTGGTACTCCTCAATGGAATGGAGTTTCTGAGAGAAGAAATCGAACTCTGTTAGACATGGTTCGGTCCATGATGAGTCATGCTGATCTACCGACTTCCTTTTGGGGACATGCACTTGAAACAGCTGCTTTCACACTAAATCGTGTTCCATCTAAATCGGTTCAAAAGACGCCATATGAGATGTGGACTGGGAAACGTCCCAGTATGTCTTTTATGAAAATTTGGGGTTGTGAAGCTTATGTTAAACGTCAGACGTCTACTAAGCTTGAACCCAAATCTGAAAGGTGTAATTTTGTGGGGTATCCAAAAGAAACCAAAGGATATTATTTCTTTAATCCCACTGAGAACAAAGTGTTTGTTGCTCGGACTGGTGTCTTCCTAGAAAGAGAATTTATTTCTAGAAAAGGAAGTGGGAGAAAGATTGAACTTGAAGAAATTCGAGAATCACAAGATACCACCGAACTAGAGATAGAACAACAGCAAATTCCACAAGAAATTGAGGAACAAGTAACTGCTGTAGAAACACAACCACCACGTAGATCTTTAAGAGAACGCCGTGCACCTGAGAGATATGGATTTCTCATTACAATGCATGGTGACATTCTTCTTTTAGATCAAGATGAGCCTAGGACTTATCAAGAAGCGGTGGCGAGCCTAGACTCTGAGAAATGGCTGGAGGCTATGAGATCTGAGATGGATTCCATGCATGAAAATCAAGTATGGACTTTGGTTGACCCACCCGAAGGAGTAAAACCTATAGGGTGCAAGTGGGTTTTCAAAAAGAAAACTGACATGGATGGTAATGTACAAACATACAAGGGGCGTTTAGTCGCTAAAGGTTTTCGCCAAATTCATGGTGTGGACTATGATGAAACTTTTTCTCCTGTAGCTATGTTTAAATCCATCAGGATCTTGCTTGCTATAGCTGCATTTCATGATTATGAAATCTGGCAAATGGATGTCAAAACAGCTTTCCTTAACGGGAACCTTGAAGAGGATGTGTACATGACACAACCTGAAGGTTTTGTCAATCCAAAGGATGCTAGAAAGATATGTAAGTTACAAAGATCCATTTATGGATTAAAGCAAGCTTCTCGAAGTTGGAATCTTCGTTTTAATGATGCAATCAAAGAGTTTGGTTTTATTAAAAATGAAGATGAGCCATGTGTTTACAAGAAAGTTAGTGGGAGTATAATCACATTCTTGGTACTATATGTGGATGACATACTAATCATGGGAAATGACATACCTACCTTACAGTCTATTAAGACTTGGTTAGGAAGTTGTTTTTCTATGAAGGACTTGGGCGAAGCCACTTACATCTTAGGAGTCAAGATCTATAGAGATAGATCGAGACGACTACTAGGTCTAAGCCAAAGTACATACATAGACAAAGTATTGAAAAGGTTCAATATGGAAGAATCTAAAAGAGGATTCCTACCTATGAGACATGGTATTTCACTCTCGAAGGAAATGTGTCCTTCAACTCCACAAGAAAGAGAACGCATGAGTAAAATTCCATATGCTTCTGCTATTGGATCTATCATGTATGCCATGTTATGTACCCGTCCAGATGTCTCATATGCCTTAAGTATGACGAGCAGGTACCAAGTAGATCCCGGTGAAAGTCACTGGATCACAGTCAAGAATATCCTTAAGTACTTAAGGAGAACTAAGGATACGTTCCTAATATACGGAGGTGAGGAAGAATTAAGTGTAAAAGGTTACACTGATGCTAGCTTCCAAACCGACAAGGATGATTCTCGATCACAATCAGGTTTTGTGTTTTGCCTTAACGGTGGTGCTGTGAGCTGGAAGAGTTCAAAGCAAAGTACAGTAGCCGATTCTACAACAGAGGCCGAGTATATTGCAGCTAGTGAGGCAGCAAAAGAAGCAGTTTGGATCAAAAAGTTCATTACTGAACTAGGGGTTGTGCCTAGCATATCAGATGCTATAGAACTCCGATGTGATAACAATGGAGCCATCGCACAAGCTAAAGAACCCAGATCTCACCAGCGATCCAAACATATACTAAGGCGCTACCATCTTATTCGAGAGATTATCGATAGAGGAGATGTAGAGATATGCAGAGTACCTACAGATGATAATATTGCTGATCCCCTGACCAAGCCTCTGACACAGCAGAAGCATGATCGTCACACTAAGTCACTTGGTATTAGATATATGAGTGATTGGTCTTAGTGCTAGTGGGAGATTGTAAGAGTATGCCCAAAGATCAATCACGAGATGGTTGTAACAACATACTTGATTTATCATGTTTATTAATATAAGGCTTTGCCATTATTATTTCAGTTTCATTTCTGTGTGCATAAATAAACTGTTTTATAATAATGTCCTAAGAATAATATGATTATTCTTAAAAGATCCTTAGTCAAGTATTATTGTTGGCTAGGACAATAATAATGCATTGAGACTAACATGTAGTTGATTGATGATAAAGAGTTGTCATTGATATCGAGTATCAGAATCAATGCATGAATGTGTGTGTTAGAGAACAACATATTGGACCGACCCGCTATGAGTATGTTTCTTGGATTATTATGTAATTGTCACAATATTACTCATAGTGATTAATATGTATATGATCCTCATACTTGAGATCATCATCATTCCAACATCGTGAGTTGTATATTTTGATATAGTCAAACGAACACTGTAATTGGTTGTTCTATTAAGACTAATGTTGGATATACCACAATCTATGTAGAGGGATATGGTTGATCAATATAGGATAAGTCCCTCCTACATAATAGGAGTAATATCTCAGGCCACTTGATTGAGTGAGACTAGAAATGCATGGCCATGCTCAAATAAGTTGATATGAGATGTCATACTTATTTGTATATCATAGTCTACTCAAGGTATCAAGAAACATAGGATGGACTATGCAAGTGTGACTATTCCATGACTTGTGTCTATTCTAAAGATATTGGACTTAAGGATTAATGCATGAAAAGTTAATCACAAAAGGTTATGTCGAATCATGACTTCTTGTAACTTAGGTAGCAATGATGCATTGCTAGATGCCACTCATTGTTTGTAATATTAGAATAGTTCTAATATTACTGCTAATGTTACAAGAACCTATAGGGTCACACCTTTTAATTGAAATGAACGGAGTAAAACATAGTTGGTATTGTGTCTGGTTGTCGCATGAATTAAATTAATTATAGAATTAATTAAATTCGGCAATCAAATTATTGAACATACTATATGTACAAGGATGTTGTACACATAATCAAGAACATAATTTTCTAATATATGATTTTGGTTCATATATATATAAATTTAAATAAATATAGTTTACCGAAATCTTTATTATAATTAACGTAATTATAATTTTCGGTTAAACGTTATTATATTTATTTAATAACGATTATTATGATTCGGATTATTTATGGTAATAAATATTCATTATGAATATATACCAATTAACACAAAGTTTTAAATATGGCAAGGGTAAAAACCCTAAAGGGGATATATATAGGCAATCCCGAAACTATAAAAGTGAGGCCTAGCAGCCGTCAAAAGATATACTCTCTGAAAATAGTTTCTGAGAGATTTCCGTTCATTGTCAATTGGGTGGACTACGTAGAGGCCGACATCGTTAAAGGTTGCGGCTTGGTTCGATAGTGCTTCAGGATTCCCGTTGCCTTGGCGTCGCTGTCTACTCAGATTGAAGTTTCGGTAATTTCGAAACCTTTATCACCCCGATTCGTTCCTTACACATGGATCCATGGTATGGATCGCCGGTAAAATTTATTATTCTAATTTTCCGCTGCGCCTTGGAGGCACCGGGCGATCCAACAGAATGAACTCGCAAGTGCGAGACTAAAGAGTTCGGTTAAACACTTCTCGTTATTTTCGTGACGAGGTAAGTTTGTATGTATATAATGCATCATTAATTTATGTTTATATGCTTATATACTGTATGAATTGTGAAAATGATCTAATGAATATATTTGATAAAGTTTGATAAGTGATAAGTGAGGAAGGATCTTGGTTGAACCTAGGAATAGAATAGGATACGGGTGACATGTCACTAGGAACCCAAGTGTGTGATTCAGTGATTAAGTGATGTTCGAGTGCTGGTCTAGTACGTATACCAGTGGCTAGGTAATCCTGCATTTGTTACGGATACCTACCAGCTTGTGTGAGCAGCACTGAGCAGTTACATCCCGACTGTTAGCTTGTGTGAGCAGACCCATGACTAGCTCATGAATGAGCTTATGTGTGAAATGTGATAAGTGGTAGCTTTAGCTACGTATAAGTGGCACTTATGTGCAAACCTTTTGTGTATCCATTAGTATTCTGAGTGTTCAACGGGAACGTCAAAGGTGTGAAAGTGTATTTGGCTATGTTATGAATTAAGAGATACAGGTATGTACATGATGTTATAATTATTGATTATACGATATTGTGAGTTTATGAATCCCGTGAGAATGTTATTAGTGAAAGACTTGTGATTATTGATCTATGTTTGTGATTTATGAAATACATGATAAGTTCGATTGACGATGGTGAAATAGGCTTTCGGGCTAAATTGAATTATGTTGTAACTTATATTGTTCGCTCATATTGTGATGCATTGGATTTGAGAGAAAAGGAAGGATTTGCATAATTGACTATGGGAAAATATGATTTTAAAATATTTGAAAGAAGTTAGAATAAATGCTTGAAAAGTGAATATTTCTAATTAATGTGCATGCTTGTTAAGTAGTTGGAAACGATCGAATAATAAAGCCGATAATGTGAGCCTTATGGCATCTTATTTTACCTTGTACTTATATTGATGGTTTTAGATAAATGATCAGTAATAAAACTCACAGGAGATAAGTTTAATAAGTGATGGACTCCCGATGAGATTGTGTTTAAACAAGTGATGGTTATGAGATTTGTGATAACATTGTGTTATCCTTCTTCATATAAATCGTATTGTTAAGTGGTGTTCTAAGATGCTTATTATTTTTATATAAACTTACTAAGCTCTATAGCTTACTCCCTTTCTTTTCCCATATCTTATAGGATGGTACGCTAGCTCGGGTTGGAGATCATCGGAGATGCCATCACACTATCACGTTACCATGTTGGGTAAATGAACGTAAACCTTTGAGTCTATGGCATGTATAGGGTCTTAGTCATTTTGTATATGTGTTATTAAGGTGATGATTGGTATATAGCCGTATGAATTGGCTTACATTGGCTAATTGGGTTGTAAACCTATTTATATGTACATGCATGAGTTATTGTCTTTGATGATGAGTGAATGCCATTTTCAAGCAATGTTTATAGATGTTGATGGACAATTAATGTCATGTTAAATGCTATTAAGATTTATAAGTGTATGAAAGAAGTTAAGAGTGGCAAATGGCTTGAAAAATAGCCTTAAAGTTGTCGACACAAGTGGACACACGGGCGTGTGTCTAGGCCGTATGTGACACACTGCTAACCCCATGGGCATGTTGATAAGCTGTGTGTCCCCTATACCTTAGTTTTCAGAAACAGAATGTCCAGAAGTAAACACTGGGAAGGACATGGCCGCGTGTCTCAGCCGTGTGAAGGATACGACCATAGGACATAGGCGTGTGCCCAGCTTGTGTGAAGTTTGATTTAAATTTGAAAATTAAAGTTGCCACATGGCCTAGCACACGGGAGTGTGACTTGGCCGTGTGACCATAAATGGGTGATGACATCATAAACAAAAAGTTACACGAGTTGAGGACACGGGCATGTCCCGAGCCACACGGGCGTGTCTAACCACACGGCGTACCCACATGGGCAATTGACTCTCCAAAGCATGAAATTTTTATAAGTGTTGAAAAAGTTTTGAAAGTTCTCGGCTCAGTCTCAAACCACTCCTAATGTATTTTTAGGGCCCTGTAAGCCCGTAATAGGAACATTATGAGTTTAAGTGAAAAGTTTTAAAATTGGCGCAAATTTTATGACTCAGATTTGTGTGCTCATGTGTGTTTAAGTCCGGTAATACCTCGTACCCTATTTTGACGTTGGATACGGGAAAAGAGTGTTACATTTAGTGGTATCAGAGCTATGATTTAGTCGATTCTCAAACTAACATAGTGTAAGTGAGTCTAGCTATACATGCCATATTACTATATGTGATAGTATGATACCTCTCAATCCTGACGAAATTATTCTATTGAGACAGAAATGCTTTCCAACCGAGCTACTTTCGATAAGGTTGAAAGTGATATTAAGATGTTTAAAAATATGTTTCTAATGAGACGAAACTCAGAAATGTAAGAATAAAAGTTCATGATATGTATGTGACTAAGTATAAAATCAAATAGACATAAGTTTAGAAATATGAAAAAGTGAAATGAAATGAAAGTTTATATTATGATAAGCTCACTCATGTTTGTTTGATATCCATATGATGTTATGTGCCTAATTTATTTGAGTAAGTGGATATGATGTAACACCCCAAACCCGGCCCAGACGTTACGGCCAAGTCTGGTGTGTCACATTGAAGTGTTTTTCGAAAACCGTGCTTTCATTGAAAACCCTTAAAGTTTTAAAAACTCTTATCGTTAAACTTAGCTTGTCTTTTTCCAGAACATGATTCATTGAAATAATCATCCCTTTGCAAACATTGTTAAAACCTTTGTAAAAGTTTTATGAAAGCTTATAAACCCTTGTAGTTTGCAAAAACATGTTAATTTTGAAAACGGTTTAAGTATCAAATAAATTTGACCTTTTTCGTTAAGACTTAAAGTGAATGGAAGCTGGGCACCAGGTAGGATTCCAGAAAAGAGGAGGTGAGTCGAATAGACTGTTTAAGTACCAAGCTCTTCTTGGATCCACTCCTAGACATGCACACTACCATTGCCACACTTTAACTATTTGAAATATTTATCTACAAGATCATTTAAAATTGCGAAAGCTTTGCTTGGTTATCGTGTTATCTTGAAAACATGTAACTTTTATAAAAACCGCGTCTTAAAATCATTTATTTTCAACTCGATTTAAATAATATCCTACGTAAGCTAAAACCAATTTAAATAAGTAAAGAATAAAAACCCAAAATAAAAGTAATTAAATAGGCCCTTTTTACAACCCAAAACCAGAAATAAATAATTAAATCTAAATTCAAATAGGTAACTTAATTAGAAATCCAATAGTCCAGTCCATGTGGCCACTCTGAATCCCTCCCAGCTCCAAGTCCACCAATCTAAGGCTCACCTGCAAGGATGGAAGGAAAAAGGGGTGAGTTTGGAAAACTCAGTGTGTACAGAAGCCCATCCAAAGCCCAAGTCAACTCAAGCCCATTGGGCCTAAGCCCTATCCCATCACAGTTAAATACTGGGTCGAAACCCTATTCAGATAACAGTAAACTGGGCCTTAGCCCTTTTTAGATAGCAGTACGGCCCATAGGCCCATTACAGTAACAGAACAATATTAATGATAACAATGCATGAATGCAAGCCCATGATCCATGTGGGGAGACTACTCAACCCATCCAACCGCTACACACCACCCGTACCAACCATCATACCATGTGGGGAAGCTACTCGACCCACCCAACCGCTACACACCACAGAATTTGCAGCGAGGCTGCCAGATATTGTGACAGAGTCACCAAATACAGATATTGTGGCGAGGCCACCAGAACAGATATATGTGGCAAGGCCACCAAAACAGATATATGTGGCAAGGCCACCAGAACAGATATATATGTGGCGAGGCCACCAGATTGCAGCGAGGCTGCCACAACGCTTCCTCCATCATAAACCCAAACCCCATGCAGCAGGCATACATGCTATGACATATAACATACAGAATCACATGCATTAGATATATACATATGTTATGAGATATGACATGCAGAAACAGAAAATCATACATTTCATACAGAATTTACCCTAGGGGTATAAAGATCATTTTACACTTAGGGGTAAAATAGTAATTTTCCATACTTAGGGGTATTTTAGTACTTGTTCCAATATTACGAGTTTTATGCATGTTACAGTCACATATAAGCTTTAGTTCCATCTTAGTAGTCAATTTAACAGATTTAAACAATTTTAGTCACTGGGCCCTAAAACTCCTGATGGGCCCTACAGTGTCTATTTAGCAAATTAAGCCCATTCAGCCCAAATTTCCTATCTAGCTACCAGTTTCAGCAGTTCCGATACTACAATCTAATAGAACACATTTATTTTCTATTTTTACCTATATGGGCCCGAAAGCCCGTGAGCCCATGTTCGGCCCATCGAGACCCAACTTACCGAGGTACGCGAAATTGCACACTCAACTAACTTACCACTTACGGTTACAGATCTCAGGATTTCCACTCATCTTGTGAGCATTCGTACACTCACAAGCCCACATAATACCAACTTTTCGATTACTTGGCCTTTGCCGAATTAGACTAAAGAAGGGTTCGATACACACCTGATTACGACGAACGATGATGATATCTGCTCCAACTCAATCCTATATTCGATTACTAAAACATTAGACCACGAATCAATGATAACTAAATTTAACATACTCTTACCATATTCGGGCATCCATGAACAATGCCCTAAATCCTTACCTTTGCTGAAGTTGATATCCAAATCTGGATCCGAACGCTCCACTGATCCAAGCCCTTAGTCAGCAGCCTTTAACCCTTACAAGCACAGAGTAAAATAATTGGTAACAGCCCCTTAAAGCCTTAGGCACTATTTCGACAGCCTCCCTAAACACATAGGGATTCCAACTTTTCCAAATCCCAAAAATAAGAATAGATCACAGTCAAGTCATTCATATCACCAACTTATATCCACGGTCAAACTAGCCCAATCATTACACAAGTTAGTCATTTACCCACGAAGGGCAAAACAGTCATTTAACACCTAGGGGCCAAATGGTAATTTTACCCCACAGGGGTATCTCGGTAATTCTACCCTACAGGGATATTTCAATAATTCTACCCTAAAGGGGTATTTCAGTAATTTCACAAATCAAGGGTAAAACAGTAATTTTATAGATCAGGGGTAAAACGATAATTTTACAAACATGGGTAAAATGGTAATTTTACAAATCAAGGGAAAAATGGTAATTTTACAAATCAGGGGTAAAATGGTAATTTTACAAATCAGGGGTAAAATAGTAATTTTACAAATTAGGGGTAAAATGGTAATTTTACAAATCAGGGGTAAAATGGTAATTTTACAAGTCGAAGGTATTTCAGTAATTCGGTAAACTAAAGCATTCTAAACAGAGATAACAATGCAAATGGGCCTAGGGCCCATTCTCGGCCCAAATAGGCCCACACGCTCGTGTGGCCCTTTTAGCCCAAATTTAGCTATAGATATGCGATTCACCTAGTCTAGTCCAATATTTACTATACAATTAAACAACTTGTCCAAATGGCCCCGTGGGCCCATTGGGCCCACATGGCCCCTTCAGCCCATCGCAGCCCGAAGTAGCCGTCCTACTGCTAAAGTAGTGAGAAATACACACCTGATAGGAGACTGAAGTTAATCCGCGCTCCAAACACTCTTAGCCGATGCTCAACCCAAACGGGCAAGCCATAAAGCGAAAGGGATCAGCCAAGAAGGCTGTGCCTACTCTCCTCCTGGTTTGCTCTATTTAAAGCTAGCTCCTCACCTGCTATCATGTTAGCTTTCTGATGTGAGATTCTCCATCAATCCCCCCAAAATTAAAGCATTAGCAAATTAATCAACCTTTGCGTGTAACAGGATTCGAACCAAAGTCCTCTCAGTAACCCTGTCATGCCATCACCACTCGGACACAAGCTCCTTTGTGTCATAAGTCCAACACATTTAACTTTAAAGCTCACCTACTTGCTTCCAGATTTATTTAAAAGAAAAACCAAAATAAATTGCAAGAGCCAGGACTTGAACCTTGGACCCCTTGCTTCCTTGTCCCCTAAGTGGCGCTACTTTGCCACTACACCAAATTCCTTTTTTGTGTCTTATTACACACATAATTCCTTACAACTCCTCTTTTCCAAGTCCTCTATTCCTTAAGTCCAAAAATCCAAGAATTCTCCGGGTTTTTAACCAACACTTGGGCCTTCCATAGGCCCAATAACACACTCCAAACACGAATTACACATCCATATATCAAAATTTCAACATTACACCAAATATCACAAAAATCCTGGAATCCCAGAAATTAGCCCAAGACTTTTCCCCACACTATGAATCCTTCGTAGTTCACTAAAATACCACATTAACCCATTAATAATAACCTTCCATAACAGAATTCAACACATCAATAATTTTATTTCGAACTATCTCACACCCGCACCCAGGCCCAATACTTCTAGGCCCAAATTCAGGGTGTTACAACTCTACCCTCCTTAAAGAAATTTCGTCCTCAAAATTTTAAACTATCAACTAACCGTATTACTCAAGTCCAACCACTATTCTTCTGCTGCGCACTCTGATCTAAATAATTTTAGTACGACCAAGGACATTTAATTACTGTAGTAAATAAATATTACCACTTGCGCACACAATTCGTATCCAAACATCACACACTCCTAACTAGAATAAGCTTTGCAATCAAGAGCTCGATGTTCCAAGGACCCACATAAAAAGCACGCTCTTTTCTCCCTATCGCATTCACCCGGATGACGTCTATTGCAGTTGTTGCAAACCGGAGGTCTTAGTCGTGCCCTAGCATGTTTCACCGAACGAGACTCTGTCCTTTGCGAACTAGGATCCTTCCTCTTCTTACACTCCAAGCACCCTGCTTGAAGCATTTCCTTAATTTCCTTAATTTTTTGTGTCCAAAACTTCTTCTACCACTTTCCTTACTAGCTCGACCAGTGCCTCAGTACCAATCTCTGAGTTAATGCTACCCGAAGTTGGCAGACTTTGCTTACCCTCAAAATCCATATCAATACTCTACATTACCAGTACACATATCAAATACCTACAGAGTTCTCAAGATTTTATTATTCTTATGTCTTATGCAGAGATAGTATTTTAAAGCTTTTATTTTATTCAAGATCATATCCTAGCTACAGTCTCAATCTTTTAGTTTCTCTACAGTTTCAGTCTTTACAATTTTTCAGTATTACTCTATCTAAGTATCATAGAAAAGTCTCAAGTCTATTTACAGTACAGTTCAGTACATTACAGAATATAAAGCAGAAATACTTACAGACTTGGTGCCGGGGATTCAGTGTGCCACATCTCAATTTATCAGATTCTAGAAAAACTCAGAAAGATTCAAGCCTTTTAAAATCAACTTCTCAAAACATGTTAATTTTAGAGAAAACAAGTTTGAAACAATTCTCTTTTAAACAGAATTTTCTAAAAATCTGATTTTTCCAAAAATACCCTTCTTTGGGCTTAAACTTAGAATTTCCCAAATTTTTTTAAATTATTTATTTGTAGAAAGAAAATATTATAAACAATTTCGACAACAAATTCTTAAAGCGACTTTCGGAAATCTTTGTTTTACCCTCTAAAAACTTCTGTTTTTAGACCCGTTCCACAGCCGAGTTGTTGCAACTTGGCTCTGATACCACTAAATGTAACACCCCAAACCCGGCCCAAACGTTACGGCCAAGTCTGGTGTGTCACATTGAAGTGTTTTTCGAAAACCGTGCTTTCATTGAAAACCCTTGAAGTTTTAAAAACTCTTACCGTTAAACTTAGCTTGTCTTTTTCCAAAACATGATTCATTGAAATAATCATCCCTTTGCAAACATCGTTAAAACCTTTGTAAAAGTTTTATGAAAGCTTATAAACCCTTGTAGTTTGCAAAAACATGTTAATTTTGAAAACGGTTTAAGTATCAAATAAATTTGATCTTTTTCGTTAAGACTTAAAGTGAATGGAAGCTAGGCACCAGGTAGGATTCCAGAAAAGAGGAGGTGAGTCGAATAGACTGCTTAAGTACCAAGCTCTTCTTGGATCCACTCCTAGACATGCACACTACCATTGCCACACTTTAACTATTTGAAATATTTATCTACAAGATCATTTAAAATTGCGGAAGCTTTGCTTGGTTATTGTGTTATTTTGAAAACAAGTAACTTTTATAAAAATCGCGTCTTAAAATCATTTATTTTCAACTCGATTTAAATAATATCCTACGTAATCTAAAACCAATTTAAATAAGTAAAGAATAAAAACCCAAAATAAAAGTAATTAAAGAGGCCCTTTTTACAACCTAAAACCAGAAATAAATAATTAAATTTAAATTCAAATAGGTAACTTAATTAGAAATCCAATAGTCCAGTCCATGTAGCCACTCTGAATCCCTCCCAGCTCCAAGTCCACCAATCTAAGGCTCACCTGCAAGGATGGAAGGAAAAAGGGGTGAGTTTGGAAAACTCAGTGTGTACAGAAACCCATCCAAAGCCCAAGTCAACTCAAGCCCATTGGGCCTAAGCCCTATCCCATCACAGTCAAATACTGGGCCGAAACCCTATTTAGATAACAGTAAACTGGGCCTTAGCCCTTTTCAGATAGCAGTACGGCCCATAGGCCCATTACAGTAACAGAATAGTATTAATGATAACAATGCATGAATGCAAGCCCATGATCCATGTGGGGAGACTACTCAACCGATCCAACCACTACACACCACACGTACCAACCATCACACCATGTAGGGAAGCTACTCGACCCACCCAACTGCTACACACCACAGAATTTGCAGCGAGGCTGCCAGATATTGTGACAGAGTCACCAGATACAGATATTTTGGCGAGGCCACCAGAACAGATTTATGTGGCAAGGCCACCAGAATAGATATATGTGGCAAGGCCACCAGAACAGATATATATGTGGCGACGCCACCAGATTGCAGCGAGGCTGCCAGAACGCTTTCTCCATCATAAACCAAAACCCCTTGCAGCAGGCATACATGCTATGACATATAACATATAGAATCACCTTAACCCATTAATAATAACCTTCCATAACAGAATTCCACCAGAACAGATATATATGTGGCGAGGCCACCAGATTGCAGCGAGGCTGCCAGAACGCTTTCTCCATCATAAACCTAAACCCCATGCAGCAGGCATACATGCTATGACATATAACATACAGAATCACATGCATCAGATATATACATATGTTATGAGATATGACATGCAGAAACAGAAAATCATACATTTCATACAGAATTTACCCTAGGGGTATAAAGGTCATTTTACACTTAGGGGTAAAATGGTAATTTTCCATACTTAGGGGTATTTTAGTACTTGTTCCAATATTACAAGTTTTATGCATGTTACAGTCACATATAAGCTTTAGTTCCATCTTAGCAGTCAATTTAACAGATTTAAACAATTTCAGTCACTGGGCCCTAAAACTCTTGATGGGCCCTACAGTGTCTATTTAGCAAATTAAGCCCATTCAGCCCAAATTTCCTATCTAGCTACCAGTTTTAGCAGTTCCGATACTACAATCTAATAGAACACATTTATTTCCTATTTTTACCTATATGGGCTCAAAAGCCCGTGAGCCCATGTTCGGCCCATCGAGACCCAACTTACCAAGGTGCGCGAAATTGCACGCTCAACTAACTTACCAATTACGGTTACAGATCTCAGGATTTCCAATCATCTTGTGAGCATTCGCACACTCACAAGCCCACATAATACCAACTTTCTGTTACTTGGCCTTTGCCGAATTAGACTAAAGAAGGGTTCGATACACACCTGATTACGACAAACGATGATGATATCTGTTCCAACTCAATCCTATATTCGATTACTAAAACATTAGACCACGAATCAATAATAACTAAATTTAACATACTCTTACCATATTCGGGCATCATGCACAAGACCCTAAATCCTTACCTTTGCTGAAATTGATATCCAAATCTGGATCCGAACGCTCCACGAATCCAAGCCCTTAGTCAGCAGCCTTTAACCCTTACAAGCACAGAGTAAAATAATTGGTAACAGCCCCTTAAAGCCTTAGGCACTATTTCGACAGCCTCCCTAAACATATAGGGATTCTAACTTTTCTAAATCCCAAAAATAAGAATAGATCACAATCAAGTCATTCATATCACCAACTTATATCTACGGTCAAACTAGCCCAATCATCATACAAGTTAGTCATTTACCCACGAAGGGCAAAACAGTCATTTAACACCTAGGGGCAAAATGGTAATTTTACCCCATAGGGGTATCTCGGTAATTCTACCCTATAGGGATATTTCAGTAATTCTACCCTAAAGGGGTATTTCAGTAATTTCACAAATCAAGGGTAAAACAATAATTTTACAGATCAGGGGTAAAACAATAATTTTACAAATCAGGGGAAAAATGGTAATTTTAAAAATCAGGGGTAAAATGGTAATTTTACAAATCAGGGGTAAAATAGTAATTTTACAAATCAGGGGTAAAATGGTAATTTTACAAATCAGGGGTAAAATGGTAATTTTACAAGTCGAAGGTATTTCAATAATTCGGTAAACTAAAGCATTCTAAACAGAGATAACAATGCAAATGGGCCTAGTGCCCATTCTCGGCCCAAATAGGCCCACACGCTCGTGTGGCCCTTTTAGCCCAAATTTAGCTACAGATATGCGATTCACCTAGTCTAGTCCAATATTTACTATACAATTAAACAACTTGTCCAAATGGCCCCGTAGGCCCATTGGGCCCACAAGGCCCCTTTGGCCCATTGCAGCCCGAAGTAGCCGTCCTACCGCTAGAGTAGTGAGAAATACACACCTGATAGGAGGCTGAAGTTAATCCGCGCTCCAAACACTCTTAGCCGATGCCCAACCCAAACGGGCATGCCATAAAGCGAAAGGGATCAGCCAAGAAGGCTGTGCCTACTCTCCTCCTGGTTTGCTCTATTTAAAGCTAGCTCCTCACCTGCTCTCATGTTAGCTTTCCGATGTGGGATTCTCCATCAATCCCCCCAAAATTAAAGCATTAGCAAAACAATCAACCTTTGCGTGCAACGGGATTCGAACCAAAGTCCTCTCAGTAACCCTGTCATGCCATCACCACTCGGACACAAGCTCCTTTGTGTCATAAGTCCAACACATTTAACTTTAAAGCTCACCTACTTGCTTCCAGATTTATTTAAAAGAAAAACCAAAATAAATTGCAAGAGCCAGGACTTGAACCTTGGACCCCTTGCTTCCTTGTCCCCTAAGTGGCGCTACTTTGCCACTACACCACATTCCTTTTTTGTGTCTTATTACACACATAATTCCTTACAACTCCTCTTTTCCAAGTCCTCTATTCCTTAAGTCCAAAAATCCAAGAATTCTCCGGGTTTTTAACCAACACTTGGGCCTTCCATAGGCCCAATAACACACTCCAAACACGAATTACACATCCATATATCAAAATTTCAACATTACACCAAATATCACAAAAATCCCGGAATCCCAGAAATTAGCCCAAGACTTTTCCCCACACTATGAATCTTTCGCAGTTCACTAAAATACCACATTAACCCATTAATAATAACCTTCCATAACAGAATTCAACACATCAATAATTTTATTTCGAACTATCTCACACCCGCACCCAGGCCCAAGGCCCAATACTTCTAGGCCCAAATTCAGGGTGTTGCATATGATGAGTAATCTTACTTAAAATTGATGGAATATGTGTTTAGGTGCATTAGTCTGAATAAGTAATCGGAGAGTTTGTGTAATATGAACGTGTATGTTAATTTTTTTGAAGTGAATCATGTGATTGTGACAATATTATGTGGATGATAAATGCTAAGTCATATGTGTTTATTTGTGAGAGTCAAATTAGAAGCTTTATGACCTCACCCCCTTACCAATGTGAAATTTTGTAATAAGATTTCACGAGCTTTATGTTGAATGAACTTGCAAGTGCGAGACTAAAGAGTTTGGTAGCGGAGTAACTAGAATATGGTCAGAGTTGAAAATAGTTTGACAAGTGAATATAGTTCTGGAAGAGATATGATGTCTCAAGATTAAAGGAAAAGTTAATCTCATCTAATCGACTAATTCAGATATGATGTCTAAAGTATGTGTACGCTGAAATTTTTCCCGAATCATTTTTCGTTTGTGAATGGAATAATACGAGGCTATTAATGACAAAATTAGTCAGGGAAATGGTAATTGAGTAGTAAAGATGTCAGTGTGTAACTGTTATAGTTGAAATAAATTTGATGATCTTTTTAGGATAATTTATATATTCTTTTATTGTCAGAGATATGTTTGTAATTGTTCAGTTTCTGATGAAGTTCTTATATTGTGAGAATGCTAGCTAACTATAATGTTAGATGAAAATTCTGTTGGTCTGATTGGTTCATGATCAGCATTTCTTTATCTCTTCAGAATTCTATTCTAATATGTTAGAATGATGTCGATGGTAGAAATTTATGTGAGACTATTCTTATGTTTCTACTGATTATGGTTTTGTTTTATATATGCTGGAAATATATTATCTCTACTATGATGGAAGTTCAGAGTCGACAAGCAGCGTTTTTCTTCTAGCTTTCTCTGAAAAATTATTAAAATCTTTTTATCTTTTTGTGAGATGTGTTCTCGGATCTCCGGTATGATATCGTATCTTGGATTACTTTATCTCAGTTTTTCCTATCATCCTTGCTTCGTAAATTATCGATAATGGCTCATCTCTAAAATGTGTTCTTTGCCTTTTGATAACTATGTCTGTCATAGGTATATTTCTGATTCGATCATTGGAACGTGGTGATTCTAGTATTAGTATTTCTCTAATTTTTGTGAAAGAAATTGATATCAGCAAAGGTATAAATAGTGGAAGCTCAAGCTCAAATATTGTAATGATTTTCTTTTCTCAGGTAAATTTGATTAAGGATAGTGAATTCAATCAAGATGTTTTGTTTTCTTGAGCTAATGTGGTTGTGAAGATCTTTGGCTAGCGTATTAAAGAAATTATAAAATATTGTATGTTTGAGTTGTTTAACAGAATGGAGAAAAGAATAATTTGTTATGTATTATTTGATAGTAAAAAATCGACTCGGTTGCTTTTACTAGAGCGAGTTGGTCAGTTTAAATGTGATTTGAGTTACATACAATTAAAGTATACTCAGTTATGGTAATAAATTTTGTGCATTCACGAGTATATCAATGGACAGTCTGAATAAAGGATTGATGTTCTAGAGAGTATGATACCTAGATATACCTATTAGATTTATTCTACTCTGCTGATGTTATTATGAGTTAAAGCGATTCTGAATGATATGGTTATCACATTTATGAAAATTTGGATGGTCTGTGCATGGTAACAAAGTTGAAGATTGTACGCCCTAAATTTGGGCCTAGAAGTATTGGGCCTTGAGCATAGGAACAGCTGGGAGACTGCACATAAGTATTTATTTGTGCAAGAAAGTGACATAAATGAATGTTTGCTTTAGTGGCTAGGTGATTTAGGAGTGGTTGGACGTGTCTAAGAAATCTAAGGCTCAAGCTGTAGCTTAGACAAAAATCGTGTTTTTATTAAAGTAAACCCCTAGCTTTGGGCCAATAGGCTTATAATTAAATATAGGTAAACCATGACACAAAAAGCCTAGTGGTCTACTGGTAAGTGGCGTATGAATGTTTCCTTGGGGTCTGAGGTTCAAGTATTATCGTATGTAGAATTTTTGTTTTACTTGTTTAAGTGAACTCTGACTTTGGTTTGTAGGCTTTTAAATTGTTACGAATAAAATAGGACATAAGAAGCGCTTTTGGCCGAGTGGTTATGTAACGCCTAAAATTTGGGCCTAGAAGTATTGGGCCTTGAGCTTGGGATTGGTTAGAAGATGGCCTAAATATTTCTTTTAAAGTGTGCTTATAAATATCACAATGGCATGTTTGGTATGTTGTTTAAGTGATTTAGAGTGTTTGGGGAGGTTTAGGAAGTCCTGGGTTCAAACCATGGCATTAGCGAAACTTTTAGTTTTTCCTGTAGTAGGACCTTGGCGTTTGGTTAAAGGCTTTAAGAATTAAATGTGGGGAAATGTGACACAAGGAAGCATGTGGTCTAGTGGCAATGAGGCATTAGGAGTGTACAGGTGGTTTGGGGTTCAAGCCCTGGCGTTTGCAAGGTTTTTATTTTGGGCTCTTAAGTGAACTGGGATGTTAGCTTATAGAACTTATAATTATCTATGCTCGTTGTGTGTCACAATAAGCTTGTTTGGTCTAGTGGTGGTGGCATGTTTGAGCATATGAGAGGAAGTGGGTTTGAATCCAATTATTTATAAAGGGTATTTATTTTGCTTCGTGAATGGTAAAAGTTTGAGGTGGATTCAAATTCTTTAGGGTGGTTGTGGACTTAGTAAAAGGGGGAGAGGTTTCATGGGATTTGGAGTGGTTGAGGAGTGGATTATGGACCAGATTGTGGAGATTTTTAGGGAATTCGAAATTGGGGAGAATGAAGCTGAATTAGGTAGCTGGTGTATGCAAATTCGGAGTAGTTTGTATTTTCGGCATTTTGGGGGTGTAGGTGCCAAAATTTCCTCTTCTTTTATCTCGGGCTTTGCTTCTTTTTGTATTTTTTTCGGTTCTTTACTCTTGAGTGCCGATTAGGTGAGTGATTATTTGGGGTATTTGTTCACTTGCAGAAAACCAAGCCTTAAGGTGTCAAATTGAGTCGATTCCTCCTCTTGCCTTCAATATTGCATCTTTCATTACATTGGTTTTGCCTAGCCGAATTCATCTTGGTGCACTTATTCTACTTCTTCCTTTTCTTAATTTAGCCGAATACTTTCTGTCCCTCTCCCTCAAAATTCTTTAGTTCTTCAACATTCTCTTTTACTTGCCTTATATTGACTGATTCTATCCCTTTTCTTTCTCTCAATATTTTCCTCCTTTGATTATAATATTTGCTTAAGCCGAATACAACTTCTTTTTCTTCTCTCTAGTTGTTCTCTACTAATTCTTCCTATCATTCCTTTTCTCCTTAATCACGCGGGTAGTGTTCATTGGGGTAACCAAATATTATTCACTTGTTTTTCTTCTCTGTGTCATCCTCATGTGTTCTCTGCCAACTCAAGAGATAGTAGATCGGGATGTGAGATCAATCTTTAGTTAGCGATCTAAGAGGATTAAGTTATATCTCGTATAAGCAAGGTAAGTGGTGAAATCTAAAAAGGCTGGTTATATGTTTGTGATTATGCAATTAATCAAGTTTATGATTGATTAAATAGGTTGGGTTCTCAAGGATAACTACAATAGCATCAAGTGTGTATCCGTACCTTATAAACGGAAGTAGGCGTAAAAGTCGTAAACATGTGTGTATTTGTATACTTGATAAACCATAATATATACATATTTTTACCCCATGCTTAGCACATTTATGGATGATTTATCATTAGAATCGAGGAATATGGTGCTCCTAATCCTTTAATTTCATGTTTTATACTTAGGTGAGCATAAAGAAGAGAAAAGAGCAAGGAACGGGCCAAAAACAGACAAAATGGGCCTAAATTAGCATTAACACGGCCTAAGGCATTTTCACACGGGTAAACCAAACGCCTGTGTGGATTTATCAGTGTTGAACACGGCCTGAGCAACCTCACACGGGCGTGTCCCTGTCGAACCCTGCTTCAAATTAACACGGAAAAAGTTAATTTTTGGGTATTTTGGGCATTCCAAAGTCTATAAGAAGACCCAAGGGGAGACACAAAAGGACACACAAAGTAGAAAGCAAGGAATTACTCGAAGAACACCGATTGATTCATCTCGGAAGCAAGGATTTACATCAAGACTGAAGATCTCCCTTCAATTTCTCTCGATGTTTTTAGGTTCTTTATGTTTTGTTGTTTTCCCAAATTTGAGATGTTTTCTTTCATAACTATGAACTAAATCCCCTAAATACCTGAGGGGGAAAAACCTAAGACGAATCTTGTTATTATTATCTGAATTATATGATAAATACTTGAGTTTGTTCTTAATTGTGTTATTAATTCTTGTGTTAATATTTCAGGATATTAATTCAAGTCGCATGTGCTTATTTAGTCGAGCAAAAGTCCCTATTTAAGAGTAGATTCAACACAATTAAGTAGAGTTGATCACAATCCTAGACATAGGATGACGAAAATCTGTCGGATTAGAGTCAAATCTAATAAGGGAATCCATAGATCGAATTAATGCAACACTAGGGGTTTTAATTAGAAAGAAATTTCAATTAATCAACCTAGGGTTAGTTGTTCTTAGTCTTGAAAGAGATATTAACATAAATTAGGGATTTCTACGGATCAAGTCAAGTGAATAAATCGTCTAGTTCAAAGTTTAATAACAAGTGAAGTCTAGGTGGATTCTTCCTTGGGTATTGCCTTTATCAATCAGTTTTCCAAATGTATTTTCCCCAATTTACTCTCTGTCATGTTTTAGTTTAGTTTAAAACAATTCCCCTTTATTTCAAGGCTAGATAAAAGAAAGAAAGTTATTACTAGAACTTTTAGTTCCTGTGGGTTCGACATTCCGGTCTTGCCACTAAACTATACTACTGCTCGATAGGTGCACTTGCCTTTATTGTGATAATAGTTAGTTTTTAGGTACAATCATATTACTTGACCATCATAAATATCACAACATCAAGTTTTTGGCACCGTTGCCAGGGAACTAAAATATTCAGAACACTCGGTTTTTATTACTTTACCCATTTTTACTTTTATTGCAAATTACTTTTTATTCTTATTTAGTAATTTTTCCTTTCTTTTATTTATCTCTGACAAGTTTCTCTAGTTTATGACTAGGAGGAACCTGTCAGGACCTTTGCTTTTTGATAATGAGATAGAAGCATCAGCTCACAGAAACCGCAGAGAGATAAGGTGAAGTCTACAGTACATAAAGGAAAAGTAAGAGGACGTGACCAACACTACCTTAAAGATGGAGGCGAATCAAAATAATCCACTACCTCCTGTGGTGGTTGCAGACCTGTTGAAACAGAATCCTGCTCCTCGTACTATGTATGATTATGCTAAGCCTAATTTAGCTGGTACTGAATCTAGTATTGTTAGGCCTGCTATTACTGCAAATAATTTTGAACTGAAATCTAACATTGTACAGATGATTCAATAGTTTGTTTAGTTTGATGGTTTGCAGGATGAGGATCCTAACACACATTTAGCAAACTTTTTGGAATTCTGTGACACCTTTAAGATTAATGGCATTTCTGATGATGCCATTCTCCTTCGGTTATTTCCCTTTTCTTTGAGGAATAAGGCTAAACAGTGGTTGAACTCTCTACCACGAGGATCTATCACTACTTGGGAACAAATGACTGAAAAATTTCTTTTAAAATATTTTTCGACAGCTAAAACGGAAAAGTTGAGGAATGACATCTCTTTTTTTGTGCAGATGGATCTAGAAAAACTTTATGACGCATGGGAGAGATACAAGGATTTATTGAGAAGATGCCCTCACCATGGGTTACCCTTGTGGCTACAGTTTGTGACTTTCCATAATAGTTTGAACCCCTCAACAAGGCAAATGATAGATGTAGCTATCGGTGGAACAATCACTAACAAGACACCTGAGAAGGCTTATAAGTTTATAGAGGAGATGTCACTGAATAATTATCAATGGCAAGTCATGAGAATAAAGCCATAAAAAGCTGTCGGTGTTTTCAATATTGATGCAGCCACTATACTTTCTAGCCAGGTAGAACTTTTGAATAAAAAGATTGATGTTTTAATTGGTTCTACGCAGGTACATCCAGTCATGCAATGTAATGCAAATGGAAGTGGTGTGAGCAATCCAGAATACTCCCCCTATGGACATGGCATGGAAAACGAGCAAATAAATTATATGGGTAACAATCATTGACCTAAAAATAATCCTTATAGTAACACTTAGAATACAGGTTGGAGAAATCATCCAAATTTTTCATGGAGAGGTCAAGGGAATCAAGGAAATCAGAGGCAACCACCCACTCTGGACTTCCAACGACCACCGTACCAACAAGAGAAAAAGTCGAACCTTAAGGAGATGCTCACGAAATTTATCTTAGTGTCAGAAACCCATTTTCAGAATACCGAGATAGCACTTAAAAATCAACAAGCGTTGATTCAAGGCCTCGAAACCCAAATAGGTCAGCTTGCTAAGCTGATCTCTGGACCACAACAAGGTGGCTTGCCAAGTAATACAAAAACCAACCCAAGGGAACAACTTCATGCTATTACTGTGCTCGACGAAGGAAGGTTAGACAAACCAGAACCGAGGCAAGAAGATTTGGTAAGTAAAGGTAAGTTTGAGGTAAGCCAGAAAGAACCAGTAAGTAAAGAGTATAAACCTCGTGTGCCATACCCAAATGCGATAAGGAAAGACTACATAGACGAACAATTTGGTAAATTCCTTAAACTTTTAAAGAAATTACATATTAACTTATCGTTTATTGAAGCTCTTTCGCAGATGTCGAAAGCAGTTAAATTTTTAATGGAGCTTTTAGCAAACAAATGGAAGTTGGATGAGTCATCGCATGTAGAATTAAATGTAGTTTGCTCAACTATTTTATAGAACAAGCTACCCAAAAAATTGAAAGATCTAGGGAGTTTTACGAGTCCTTGTATAATTGGTAGTTTAAATGTTACGAATGCATTGGCTGATTTAGAGGCTAGTATTAATGTAATGCCTTACAAAATCTTTAAACAACTAGGTCTTAGGAAACCCAAACAAACTAGGATGGGCATTCAATTGGCTGATAAAACCATTAGATTTCCTAGGGGTATCATTAAAGATGTTCTAGTTAAAATTGATAAATTCATATTCCTAGTAGATTTTGTTGTTCTAGACATGGATGAGGATATCAACGTGCCTTTAAGTTTAGCACGACCCTTTTTAGCAACTGCCAGGGCTATTATTGATGTGGGCACAGGTGAACTCACACTTCATGTAGGCAATGACGGGATTACTCTTCAAGCTCGTGATGCTTTTAAGATATCTAATGATAGAGATGATATTACAAGTCATTTTAATAAGAGTAATCTTACTGTTCAACCTTCATTCCAGGACATTCCTCGCAAAAATACAAATGAGCCATGTTTAAGTTCATGCGACAATAAGTGTAACGCCCTAATTTTTGGGTTTCTCTTAGATTGTTGTTCATCTGATAGAATGGTTGAACACTGGTATTTAGGTGTGTAATGCATGTTTGGGGAGTGTTAATGGGCCTATGGCAGGCCCAGGTGCTAGTTAAAAACTTGGTAAAATTTTGTATTTTTTTGGCTTAGGAGATAAGGGGCCGTTGGAAGTAAGTGTCTTAAGAAATTATGCGTGAAATATAGCACAAAACAAGTCTTGGTAAAGTGGCAAAGGAGACGCCACTAAGCTCCTTAAAAAGTGGCACCTAAGAGAGCTTGGAGGTCCAAGGTTCAAGCTCCAGGGGTTGCAAAGGAGGCGTTTTATTTTTGTGCTTGAGCAGGTAAGAGTTGGAAGCAGAGTTGAACTCTGTTGAGGAATGGTTGAATTGGTCATGAGAGGATTTCATGGAGTGATAAGGGGAGCTTGTTGAGGAGGATTTTTAGGTGAGTTTGAATTTTGAAAGGAAGTGGCCAGCCAGGGGATTCTGTTTAGAGTGAATTCGGCAAAGTGCATAGGTAGTGTTTGGGTAATTAGGCTCCTTAGTGTGCCGAATTCTTTAGGTTTGTGCACTCTTTCTTTTACCAATTTTAGGTGACACAGTAGGGTTCTCTTTTGTGATTCTTTTTCCTTATTTTTGACTTAGTAGCCGCACCTCACACCTTAGGAACCCCACTGTCGAATTCTCTCTAGTAACCAAAAGCACTCTTCTGCTTTCCTCTTCACTCATTCTCTTTTTCTACTCATCTTGCATTCTAAGCCGAATTATTCTCTTCTTCTACAGGCCTTTGTCGACCATCTTTTTACCCAAATCCCTCATTAAGCCGAATGTTTATTTGATCAAAACCCCACCATGGCCGAATACTTTATGTAACCGAAACCATACTCCTTTGTTTACCTATTGACCGAAATATATCACTTCTTCTTCTCCTTGATTCTCTAGCAAGCTGAACCTCTTAATACCCATTATTTGAGCCATCGAATCACACTCCCAACTCAGTGTTGTGTCGACAAGGGTACCTAGAAGAGGATCTAGAAGCCGAATCTATTTGGAGACATTCTTTGTAGTTGTTAGAGTTAGGTCTAGTATAGATCTAAATTAGTGGAAGCGTAGAGACGTCTTCTTCGAGGAGAAGTGTTGGTAAGTGCTCGAGACCTTGTGTACATTTGTTTATGATTATTTAAGGCAAGAAGCTGAAACCCTTTTAGGGGGAGGCTAACGTTAGTGACTAAGGGCTTGTTGGCTCTTTCTCTTATTTTGCTTGCGTTAGTGTGATTAAGGGGTTGTGCAGCTAAGGATTTGGAAGGCTAATCGCAGGAGGACAACGGGATCTAGTCCATATTCAGCAGAAAGTAGGGACTTTAGGGTCTTAGGCCATGTAGGCCGATTTTGGTAAGGATTTATGACTCTTTGGTTATCGAAGATTAGACTAAAAAGTTAGTGTTCAATTGTAGGCTCTCTCTACGTGGGTTTCGTCAACGCTTCGATAGTTAACAGGTGTGTAACATACTCCCGCTATAGACTAGGACGGCAACAGCCGTAATGACCAAAAGTGACCGACAAATGACCGAAAGTGACTAAAAACTCGGTCTTGTGAAATCTCTGTGTAATCGTTTATGCTGTTAGGGTCAACTTTAGATTCGATGGTGACAGAATTGTAGAAGGTGCGATTCTGAGCATTTCGGTAAGTTGGGCTTGAATGGGCCAAAGGTGGGCCCAATGGGTTTCCGAGCCCATATCAGTAAAATTGTCATTAAAAGCATTCTGGTGGTATGTTGAGAATAAACCAATTAAAATTAACAATCTGAACATTAAAATTTGGATTTAACGGGCTTAAGACGATAATGGATTTAGTAAGGCCCATTAGGGGTTTTTGGGGCTACAAAGGGCAGAATTGGAAACTAAGGTTAAAAGGACATCTGTAAACACTAATGGACTAGTAATTAATTGGACTTGCATAAAAACCCTGAAAATCGATAAAATACTAAAATACCCCTACATATAGAAAATTACCATTTTACCCCTAGGTGCAAAATGACCTTTATACCCCTAGGGTAAATTCTGTATGAAACGTATGATTTTCTATTTCTGGTGGCGTTCTGGCAGCCTCGCTGCAATCTGGTGGCCTCGCCACATATATATCTATTCTGGTGGCCTCGCCACATATATATCTGTTCTGGTGGCCTCGCCACAATATCTGTATCTGGTGACCTCGTCACAATATCTGGCAACCTCGCTACAAATTTCTGTGGTGTGTAGCGATTGGGTGGGTCAAGTAGTCTCCCCACATGGTGTAAGGCTGGTACGGGGGTGTTATGGATGGATCTGGGTTGGGTTTTCTGTTTGCATATTATATCTGATCTGTATCTGTTATGGGCCTATGGGCTTAACCTGATTTCTGTAATGAGCCAAGGCCCAATTAACTCTGATTCGGAGGTTTGATCTGTTTTAGCCTATGGTTGAGATTATGTTACACACTGAGTTCTCAAACTCACTCCTTCATTTCATCTCTGCAGGTAACCCTCAACCATAGTGGGCTTGGAGCTGTGAGAGATTCGGAGTGGCCACAGCATCTGCAAATTTGGTTTTCTTTTCATTTTAAGTATTTTATTATACTATTTTGGGTTTTAATTGTAATAAGGCCGCTATTTAAATTTTTTTATTGGTTTTATTTTCTTTAATAATTTAATTCATATTTTCTCGAAACTGCTAGTTATAGGCTGCGCGGGTTTTTCAAACTTCTTTAAATGTTTCCAAGACTCAACAAGTTCAAAATATGGATAATTTAAAGGCTTATCAAAATGATTTTTTTCACAACCTTGCTATTTTACTAAAATATCACTTAAGTCACAACAAGCAAAAGGTCGTAAACTTAGTTATAGGTTCATGTGACATACCAGATCTGGTCATAACGTCCAAGTCAGATTTAGGGTGTTACATTTAGTGGTATCAGAGCCCGATTGCAACAACTCGGCTGTGGATCGGGTCTAAAAATGGAAGTTTTCAAATAATAAGAACAAAGATTTTTGCAAGATCGTGTTTTTAACAAGTGTTTTCAAAATTAATTGGAACTTGTTTTGATGGACTTCTTTCGTGCATAAATGATTTATTTTCAAACAATAAATTAAGTTTTCCTTTGTAATCTTTTGAAAGAGTGGCACACTGAATCTTCGGCCCAAGCCTGTAAGTTTTCTGAACCTTTCTGAATAATTCTGCAATTCTGATTATATGCCTAACTAAGACTCTATTATGATACTTTAGTTAGGATATTACTGAAACTATAGAAACTCTGATAAGTATACTGAGACTGTAGCTAGGTTTTCGCGAAAGGAAATGAACTCTGAAATTCTACTTATTCATAAGACATCTGTAATAAACACTGGAATATTAATCTGATTCATAAAACTTTTAAAACAGATAATACGAAATAAGTACGCGAGCAGCTTGTGGTAGGGGCCGTGGACGTGGTTGAGGTAGTGTACGAGCTGAATCTTCATCTTCGGGTCATGCGCCAGCAGCTGATTTACTGGTACCACTGGCAACAGTGGTGGAGTCTCATGATCAAGGTGTAGGGGATGACGCCCTATCGCAAGCAATGCTACGAGTTCTGGAAAGGGTTGCTGGGGCCAGTATCGGTAACGGATTCCGGGGATCTATCTCTGAACGACTCCAGGCTAATGGAGCAGAGTTCTTTAGGGGCGTGCCTGGTGTAGCCCCAAATGTGGCTGAGTATTGGCTGGAGGTCACAGAGCGAATCATGGATGATCTGGACTGCTCCGTGGAGCAGAAGCTGAAGGGAGCTGTATCGTTGCTTAGAGATGAAGCCTATCAGTGGTGGCTCACAGTGAGAGATGGAACTTCAGCTGGTGAGGTAACTTGGGAGCTGCTTAAGACAGCCTTTAAGGGGAAATATGTTGGGGCTAGCTATGTGGACGCCCGCCGAAAAGAATTCTTGAATTTGGTTCAGGGAGGTAGGACAGTATTTGAGTACGAGGCTGAATTTCTGAGGCTGAGCCGATATGCTTCTGGGATAGTTGCTACTGAATATGAGCGTAGCATGCGCTTCGAGGATGGTCTGAGGGATGAATTGAGGGTGCTGATTGCTCCTCAAAGGGAGCGTAACTTTGCTGCTTTGGTAGAGAAAGCTAAGATAGCTGAAGAGGTGAAACAGATAGAAAGGCAGAATCGCAAAAAGGATAGGAACCATTTCCAGAGGGATTCTGGACCATCAGGTGGGGCCAACAGGAATGTTAAGAGAGCAAGAGTGGCAGAGCCAGTGCGAGCAGTACCCATGAACACTGTTTGATCGCAGAGGATGAGGAGGTTATGGTGATAGGTGAGCGTAGAGATTATCTGTCTAATGTGGTGTCGGCTTTGAGAGCCGAGAAGTGGATCCGAAAAGGATGCGAGACTTATTTGGCATTCATAAGTCAAGCAGAAACTGAGGAACTGACTGTGGACCGAGTCAGAACCGTTAAGGATTTTCAAGATGTGTTTCCTAAAGAGCTTCCAAGGTTGCCTCTGAATCGAGAGGTTGAGTTTGGGATTAACTTGTTGCCTGGTACGGCACCGGTGTCCATTGTACCTTACAGGATGGCACCGAAGGAGTTGGTGGAGTTGAAAGCTCAAATTCAAGAACTGTTGGATAGAGGCTTTATTAGGCCAAGTGTGTCTCCGTGGGGAGCACCAGTGTTGTTCGTGAAGAAGAAAGATGGGTCAATGCGAATGTGCATCGATTATCGGTAGTTGAACAAATTGACGATTAAGAATAAGTACCCGTTGCCAAGAATCGATGACTTGTTTGACCAACTTAGAGGAGCTTCAGTATTTTCTAAAATCGACCTTCGATCTGGATATCATCAGTTAAGGGTGAAAGATGTGGATATTCACAAGACAGCATTCAAAACTCGATATAGGCACTATGAGTTCTTGGTTATGCCATTTGGGCTGACCAATGCACCTACAGCATTTATGGATCTGATGAATCGAGTATTCTAGCCATACTTGGATCGTTTTGTAGTCGTCTTTATTGACGATATTTTGGTCTATTCTGAATTTGAGGAGAAGCATGATGAGCATCTCCGTGTGGTGCTGCAAGTGTTAAGGGAAAATGAGCTTTATGCGAAATTCAGTAAGTGTGAGTTCTGGTTGAGGGAGGTAACTTTCTTAGGGCATGTTGTTTCTGCTGAGGGGATTAAGGTGGACCCTCGAAAGATTGAAGCAATTCTGGAATGGAAACCACCGAGATCAGTGGCGAAAATTTGAAGTTTTCTGGGTTTAGCTGGGTACTATAGAAGGTTTGTAGAAGGATTTTCTGTGATGGCAGCGCCGTTGACAAAACTCATAAGGAAAGGAGTACCATTTATTTGGACCGGGCAGCAGCAAGAAGCTTTTGAGAAACTAAAGAAGGTTCTAATCGAGGCACCTATACTGATTCAACCAGAGTCTGGAAAAGATTTTACCGTGTACAGTGACGCATCACATGTTGGGTTGGGCTGTGTGTTGATGCAAAAGGGTAAAGTGGTTGCTTATGCATCGCGACAGCTTAAACCTCATGAAGTGAACTACCCTACCCATGATCTGGAACTGGCAGTAGTAATCTTTGCACTTAAGATTTCGAGACATTATCTGTACGGAGAAAGGTGTATTATATACATAGATCATAAAAGCCTTAAGTACTTGCTGACTCAGAAGGAGCTAAATCTTAGGCAACGGAGATGGGTAGAGTTGCTTAAGGATTATGATTGTGCGATCGAGTATCATCTAGGTAAAGCTAATGTGGTGGTTCATGCCCTAAGTCGTAGAACTGTATCTGATCTGAGAGCGATGTTTGCCCGATTGAGTCTGTATGATGACGGTAGTCTGTTAGCAGAACTGCAAGTAAGGCCAACCTGGGTGGATGAGATTAAGGAAAAACAGTCGAGGGATGAGTCTCTAGTTTCTCGATTTCAGCAGATTAAGGATGGGAATACTTCTGAGTTTGGACTTAATAGTGAAGGAGTTCTACGTTTCCGAGGTAGAGTTTGCATCCCGAAGGATTCTAATTTGAGGCAAGCAATTCTGAATGAAGCTCATAAAGGACTGTGTGCTATGCATCCTGGAGGTTATAAGATGTATCATGACTTAAATGAGTTGTATTGGTGGCCTGGGTTGAAGCGTGAGGTAACAGAATTTGTCGAGAAATGTCTGACCTACCAGTAAGTGAAAGCTGAGCACCAGTTACCTTCTGGACTATTGCAACCAGTGAAAGTACCACTTTAGAAGTGGGAGATGGTGACCATGGATTTTGTAAGTGGGTTACCCTTGACGCCGTCGAAGAAGGACTCGATTTGGGTGATTGTAGATCGATTGACTAAAACTGCTCATTTCATCCCCATACGTACTGATTATCCACTTCAAAAGTTAGCTAAATTATATGTCGCGGAGATTGTGTGACTGCATGGGGTGCTAGTGTCTATTATTTCTGATCGAGATCCTAGATTCACATCTCGGTTCTGGCAAAAGTTGCATGAGGTATTGGGAACGCGACTGAACTTTAGCATGGCTTTTCATCCTCAGACTGATGGTCAGTCAGAAAGGGTTATTCAGATTCTGGAAGATATGTTGAGGGGGTGTGTTATCGACTTTCGAGGCAGTTGGGAGGATTATCTTCCGTTAGCAGAGTTTGCATATAATAACAATTATCAGGCTAGCATCCGTATGGCACCTTATGAGGCACTGTATGGGCGTAAGTGTCGTTCACCTAGTTGTTGGACTGAGCTAGGCGAGCGGCAAGTTCTTGGACCTGAGTTGGTAGCAGAGACTGAGGAGAAGGTAAAGGTGATTAGGAATCGGTTAAAAGAGGCATCTGATCGGCGGAAGTCTTACGCAGATTTGAAGCGTAAGGAGATTGAGTACTCAGTGGGTGACATGGTTTTTCTGAAGGTTTCGCCTTGGAAGAAGATATTAAGATTTGGTAAGAAAGGCAAGCTAAGCCCACGGTTTATTGGGCCTTATTGGGTTCTTAAGCGAGTAGGTCCGGTGGCTTATCAGTTGGAATTACCTCTGGAGCTGGATAGGATTCATGATGTGTTTCACGTATCTATGTTAAGGCGATATCGTTCTGACCCTACTCATATCCTACCAGTTGCAGAAGTGGAAGTATAGCCTGATTTGACTTTCGAGGAGGAGCCTGTGCAGATTCTGGTTCGAGACGTGAAGGTTCTAAGGAGAAAGTCGGTTCCATTAGTAAAGGTACTTTGGCATAATCATGGCAGAGAGGAAGCTACTTGGGAACCAGAGGAGGCAATGCGGCAACAATATCCCCATTTGTTTGGATCAGGTAAATTTCGAGGACGAAATCTCTTTAAGGAGGGTAGAGTTGTAACGCCCTAATTTTTGGGTTTCTCTTAGATTGTTGTTCATCTGATAGAATGGTTGAACTCTGGTATTTAGGTGTGTAATGCATGTTTAGGGAGTGTTAATGGGCTTATGGAAGGCCCAGGTGCTGGCTAAAAACTCGGTAAAATTTTGTATTTTTTTGGCTTAGGAGATAGGGGGCCGTTGGAAGTTAGTGTCTTAAGAAATTGTGCGTGAAATATAGCACAAAACAAGTCTTGGTAAAGTGGCAAAGGAGGCGCCACTAAGCTCCTTAAAAAGTGGTGCCTAAGAGAGCTTGGAGGTCCAAGGTTCAAGCTCTAGGGGTTGCAAAGGAGGTGTTTTATTTTTGTGCTTGAGCAGGTAAGAGTTGGAAGCGGAGTTGAACTCTGTTGAGGAGTGGTTGAATTGGTCATGAGAGGATTTCGTGGAGTGATAAGGGGAGCTTGTTGAGGGGGATTTTTAGGTGAGTTTGAATTTTGAAAGGAAGTGGCCGGCCAGGGGATTCTGTTTAGAGTGAATTCGGCAAAGTGCATAGGTAGTGTTTGGGTAATTAGGCTCCTTAGTGTGCCGAATTCTTTAGGTTTGTGCACTCTTTCTTTTACCGATTTTAGGTGACACAGTAGGATTCTCTTTTGTGATTCTTTTTCCTTGTTTTTGACTTAGTAGCCGCACCTCACACCTCAGGAACCCTACTGCCGAATTCTCTCTAGTAACCAAAAGCACTCTTCTGCTTTCCTCTTCACTCATTCTCTTCTTCTACTCATCTTGCATTCTAAGCCGAATTATTCTCTTCTTCTACAAGCCTCTATCGACCATCTTTTTACCCAAATCCCTCATTAAGCCGAATGTTCATTTGATCAAAACCCCACCATGGCCGAATACTTTATGTGACCGAAACCATACTTCTTTGTTTACCTATTCACCGAAATCTATCACTTCTTCTTCTCCTTGATTCTCTAGCAAGCCGAACTTCTTAATACCCATTATTTGAGCCATCGAATCATGCTCCCAACTCAGTGTTGTGTCGACAGGGATACCCAGAAGAGGATCTAGAAGCCGAATCTATTTGGAGACATTCTTTGTAGTTGTTAGAGTTAGATCTAGTATAGATCTAAATTAGTGGAAGCGTAGAGACGTCTTCTTCGAGGAGAAGTGTTGGTAAGTGCTCGAGACCTTGTGTACATTCATTTATGATTATTTAAGGCAAGAAGCCAAAACCCTTTTAAGGGGAGGCTAACGTTAGTGACTAAGGGCTTGTTGGCCTCTTTCTCTTGTTTTGCTTACGTTAGTGTGATCAAGGGGTTGTGCAGCTAAGGATTCGGAAGGCTAATCGCAGGAGGATAGCGGGATCTAGTCCATATTCAGCAAAAAGTAGCGACTTTAGGGTCTTAGGCCATGTAGGTCGATTTTGCTAAGGATTTATGACTCTTTGGTTATCGAAGATTAGACTAAAAAGTTAGTGTTCAATTGTAGGCTCTCTCTACGTGGGTTTCATCAACGCTTCGACAGTTAACAGGTGTGTAACATACTCCCGCTATAGACTAGGACGGCAACGGCCGTAATGACCAAAAGTGACCGACAAATGACCGAAAATGACCGAAAACTCGGTCTTGTGAAATCTCTGTGTAATCGTTTATGCTGTTAGGGTCAACTTTAGATTCGATGGTGACAGAATTTTAGAAGGTGCGATTCTGAGCATTTCGGTAAGTTGGGGTTGAATGGGCCAAAGGTGGGCCTAATGGGTTTCTAAGCCCATAACAGTAAAATTGTCATTAAAAGCATTCTGGCGGTATGTTGAGAATAAACTAGTTAAAATTAACAATCTGAACATTAAAATTTGGATTTAACGGGCTTAAGACGATAATGGATTTAGTAAGGCCCATTAGGGGTTTTTGGGGCTACAAAGGGCAGAATTGGAAACTAAGGTTAAAAGGACGTCTGTAAACACTAATGGACTAATAATTAATTGGACTTGCATAAAAACCCTGAAAATCGGTAAAAGACTAAAATACCATTAAGTATGGAAAATTACCATTTTACCCCTAGGTGCAAAATGACCTTTATACCCCTAGGGTAAATTTTGTATGAAACGTATGATTTTTTATTTCTGTATGTCATATCTCATAATACATGTGTATATCTGATGCATGAGATTCTGTATGTTATATGTCATAACATGTATGTCTGTTGCATGGGGTTGGGTTTATGATGGAGGAAGCGTTCTGGCAGCCTCGCTGCAATCTGGTGGCCTCGCCACATATATATCTGTTCTGGTGGCCTCGCCACATATATATCTGTTCTGGTGGCCTCGCCACAATATCTGTATCTGGTGACCTCGTCACAATATCTGGTAGCCTCGCTGCAAATTTCTGTGGTGTGTAGCGGTTGGGTAGGTCGAGTAGTCTCCCCACAGGGTGTAAGGCTGGTACGGGGGTGTTATGGATGGATCTGGGTTCGGTTTTCTGTTTGCATATTATATCTGATCTGTATCTGTTATGGGCCTATGGGCTTAACTTGATTTCTGTAATGGGCCAAGGCCTAATTAACTCTGATTCGGAGGTTTGATCTGTTTTAGCCTATGGTTGAGATTATGTTACACACTGAGTTCTCAAACTCATTCCTTCATTTCATCTCTGCAGGTAACCCTCAACCATAGTGGGCTTGGAGCTGTGAGAGATTCGGAGTGGCCACAGATCTGCAAATTCGGTTTTCTTTTCATTTTAAGTATTTTATTATACTATTTTGGGTTTTAATTGTAATAAGGCCGCTATTTAAATTTCTTTATTGGTTTTATTTTCTTTAATGATTTAATTCATATTTTATCGAAACTACTAGTTATAGGCTGCGCGGGTTTTTCAAACTCCTATAAATGTTTCCAAAACTCAACAAGTTCAAAATATGGATAATCTAAAGGCTTATCAAAATGATTTTTTTCACAACCTTGCTATTTTACTAAAATATCACTTAAGTCACAACAAGCAAAAGGTCGTAAACTTAGTTATAGGTTCATGTGACACACCAGATCTGGTCATAACGTCCAGGCTAGGTTTGGGGTGTTACAACAAGGGAGTAATCAATGAAGAGCGAATGCTACAAATTTATGAACTAGATGAATGGCTAAACTAAAGCAAAGCCATGACAAGCATAAGGCTAATCAATTTAAGGTTGGGGACAAGGTATTGTTGGATGAAGAAGATCTTCGAGCTATCACGACAAAGTCCAACACACAAAGAGGAACTCCCTACAAAGTACTAAAAGTCTTTCCATACGGCACAGTAGAGGTAACACATCCGAACTATGGCACTTTCAAGGTAAATGGTCATCGACTTAAACTTTACAAAGGTGAGGATTTTAGGAATGATAGAGTGGAGCTTAGGGTCCACGAACCCTCGTAAAGGCACATGCAAGGTAAAGTTGAGCTTAGATTTTAAATAAGCGCTTCTCGGGAGGCAACCTGAGGACTAACATTTTTTCTCTCTTGATTTCAATTTATAACATCTAACAATCACTAACTAAGTCTTTCATGTAGGTTTTACTAATCCACAAGGCAAAGCACACGGGTATGCTTGAGGCCGTGGCCACACCACGGGCAGGAACACGGTCGTGCGATATGGCCGTGTGAAAACTGGACTTTGATATTTTGAAAACATACCGAGACACAAAATGCGATAAACTCACACGGGAGTGCCTACAGCCCATGGGCAACACTGCCCAGAACACGGGCATTTACATTAAACCCCACGGCCGTGCGATATGGCTTTGGGTGAATCTGAGTAAATTACACGGGCGTGCGATACGCTCGTGCCCGAGGACCGTGGTCGGTACTGATTACCTAAACACAGGCGTGTGACGTAGAACACGGGCGTGTAATGTAGAATACGGGCGTGGGCCAACAATCAGGTGCGCCCAAACCCTAATCCCATGAAGCACACGGGCTACAAGCAGGACACACGGGCATGGGCCGCGGCTGTGTGCCCCATTCCCTATTTAAACCCCTCACTATTCATCATCTTCCCTACTACAAACCCTAGCCACAGCCCTCACCAGCCACCACTGCCGCCAATAACCCTTGCTCAAATCCTTTCTTCCCCTTCTTTCTCCTTCCTCATCACTATTCCTTACCCTTCCCCTCTCTTCCCACACCAAGAACAATACTCCAAGCCCTAACTTCCTTTCTTCCCTTTCTCCCTCACTCAGCCACAAAATCAGCCGCTGCCTTTTTTGACTATCGTGTCGCCACTCCTTCTAGCCACTATTCACCAATCGTCGCCCGTACCTTTGACCACCACCTTCAACTCTGACGGTTCTACCCCTTTTTGGTCGACTTTATTATTTTTATTTTCATAGTTTTTTTATCTTATTATTCTTTACTTAGTTATGAGTTTGTTCACGATATTCGGTATTTCACCAGCTATTTTATCTATAATGAATGATTCTAATCATGCTATTATCATACCAATTTCTATCGAATTCCTGCCATTGATTTATGTTCTTAACTTGATTGCTTTTGGTTGAGTCTTATTAGTTTCTAGGATAGATTTGAACATTTACCCCAATTCTTGAAGTTACTTTGTGGTTGCATCGTGTTAATTTCTTGGTTGATTAATCTTTGATTAGCTAGACTATGTTCATCTTCTCCATTCATTAAGAATTGTTAATTGCTTCCTTTTAGGTACATAATGACCCCTCCACGTGGCAAGGCTAAAGTTGCCGTCCCTACATCGAAAAAAGGAAGGGACCTGGTGCTACCTCTTCGAGTGCAACCACTGAGATCCGACACACATTTCTTCAGTTCCCGCAAGGGACCCAGGAGGAGCTCTTTCAGATACTTAAGGCGAGACCTCTTGGAGTGGGTCGTTGTATCGACTGGGCCACCCTAGAGCAGGTCCAACTTGCTGATACAGTTCGAGCCCTCCTCACTACTGACCCATGGGGGCCCTTCTTCAACATCGTCGAGCTGAAATACCTAGAGCTCACCTTAGAGCTATGTTCAACATTCCATCTCTAGACGGTTATGTCACAATTCGACGATTCTGGCACAGTTCAGTTCCATCTCAGCGGATTGGTTCACCAACTTAGTGTGCCTGAGTTCGGTGTAGCTCTAGGCCTCTATACCGAAGAATTCATGGATGACAAAGACTTCTCTAAGCTCCATCGACATATTATTTACTCTCCTTCTGCTTGTTGGAGTGCCTTGGTCCCTACTTCAGTAACTTACAGTCCTAGTCGCTCCAAAGCATCGCCGTCTCTCCATCATTACGGTACCTACATGCAATCTTAGCCCATACCTTGACGAGTCGACGAGAGAGTACCGGCGTCATGAACTCTCACGACGCCTATTTCTTATGGAGCATGGCGTATGGGCACGTGTTCGATCTAGCATACTTTATCGCCCTAGCCATTCAACACAAGACGGAGTGACATAGGAGAGGAGCCATCTACATTGGTCCCTATGTAACTTGACTAGCTCGGCACTTCAGCCTCCTCAACACAGTGGCACAATCATCCTCACTCACTCTCATCGGCTAGATGTCCCCACAGGACATCTCCAGCATGCTTCATATGAGGATGATTAAGCGATGACGTGGGTTTGATCCTCCTCATTATCGTCTAGTTTAGTCTACCAAGTAGGAGGACCCAGTGAACATTACTAATGATGTCCCTCCAACTCACGAGGACCCACCATCTCAGCCACCGCTTATCCATCGACCAGTCCATGCGGTTGCTTCACTTACTGACATCTCTAAGCGCCTCACTAGATTTGAGCAGTAGTGCTTCCAAAGATTTGATCGCATTGATGCTACTCTACAGCAGATTTGTCAGCACCTCCACATCACATCGCCACCACCACTACCTCACGACCCGTCTGGCAATGAGGACTTTTGAGTCCACCTATTTTTGTTTTTTTATATTTATTTTTAATTTTATGTTCCTTTATCTTTATATTTATTTCTATTTTTATGTTCTACAAAACTATATTAGTCTATTTTGAAATTTTATTTTATCTTTATGGTTGTTTCTTTATGAGTAACCATGTTAATATTTATCCTTAAAAACACTATTGATGCTATCGCAGTCAAAGAGCTCAAGAGCCCAAATCCAACTCTAGTGGGAAAGGTCCTCGATGACTGTCATGTCCTGCTCCATCACGACTATAACCACCATAACACCGAACAGCACGATCACATCTCCATTTGGCATTCCAATTGTAGAACCCAATCTCTACCACCACTGGAGTATCCTACCAACCTCGACCTCTACTGAGTACATCATACATCTTTTTAGCTGCCTTCCCAACTGTGCTCTCACTACTCTAAGGATTCATCCAAAAATTCAGGAAGTTTTACTTCTCTTCCTCTCTTATGATTTATGCTTATATTTTTACTTATATTTGTACATTGAGGATAATGTACATCTTAAGTGTGGGGGGTTATTAATTTTATTATCAGAAAATCCCTAAATCTTGTCTTGCTCTCAAGTCATTTTCTCATATTACTATTAGAATGAAATTCCAATTGATTGATGATTTTTATTGTTCTTAATCAATTAAACTCAAATACATTTCATAGACACATATCATACCCTTAATTGTTCCTAACTTAACCGTTAAATATGTATAATATACCTAACTACATCAAAGCATTTCCACAAGCATGAATAAAATAGGCTTACATACCCATAACCAATATGAGCCACATCTCATGGCCTTATACAATTGAGTAACATAAACAAATACATTTGGCCAAATCATAAGAATACATGTTACTAATAACTGAATCTTAATACATACCACTCACTCGAAAGCAATTAAGGTTTATTAGTACCTCGACTTGATAAATTGATAGTGTGATGTTGCCTCTGACAATCTCCAACCCCGAGCCAACCTAACAACACTAAGAGAAATGGAAGAGAGGGTGTAAGCTTTAAAGCTTAGTAAGTTGGCATGTAATAATAAGTAATTAAATTAATAAAATGTTTCCATTTTTAGAAAGGCATTCTTAAGAAATAAAATAATTGGATACATGTTTCCACTTTTTACTCATGTTCAGCTTAGGTTGTTTTCTGAGTCATAGTCACTAAATTAATTATATCTTAAGCTACAGAACTTGAAATTAAGTTCCATAAATTTTCCATGAAACTAGACTCATATGCTTTTTTCATAAAATTTTTAGAATTTTTGGTTCGGCCAACTAGTACAGTTTATTCATTAAATGTTCTAGTGTTTCGCAGTCCAGCGGACCTGACCTCTCTTCACTAAAAATCAATTATCTTATTATACAGAAATCAGATAACATTTCCATTTGTTTCCCTTGAAAGTATATCCATAAAGGATTTTGAGCATATAAATTACACATTATAAAATTTTTTATAGAATTTGTAATGATTTTCCAAATTCGAAACAAAGGATTCTGAAGTATATATAACCCTGTCTCATAACAATACAAATATCTCACAAATTGAAAATCATTTACTTACTCTACTTCTTTTATGTTAAAGTAGGTTAAATGGGACTTAATTTCATATCTAATTCAACTTAAAATTCAATTTCAACCATTTATGGTGATTTTTCAAATCACTCCTATGCTACTATTTTAAACTGTTTATTCCAAATTTCACCTATTTCACTAAAATTCCTTATTATCAACTTTCAAAATAACACTTATTCATATTTATCTTATCAAAATTTGATCACTTAACTAACTCATAGTTCAAAACCCATATATTCATATCACAGTACTTATTTCTACATTTTTCACATCAAAATTCCATTTAGCAAACTTGTTTCTCTTGATGAACACTTCGGAATGTAACATTATCCGGTGGTTTTAGCACATAGCTCCACCTTCTGTAATTGATACCCAACTTCGTGGTATACGTACATAGCACCACGCTATTGGGCTAACATATGTATTTGTGGCATATGCACTTAGTGCCACTTTTCTAATCAACATGTATAACTCTGGCATATCCACATAGCACCACGTTACATGTATAACCGTGGCATATCCAATTAGCACCACGTTAATAAATCAACATGTGTAACCGTGGCATATCCACTTAGCACCACGTTACATGTAGAAATGTTGTATATCCACTTAACACCACATTTTTCCATTCCAAAGATTCAATCGAGATTTTCTCATTTAACCCCAATTCATTAATCAAAATTCACAGTTTATATCAATTAGTTGTACAATACTAAAACTTATTTCACATGTCACAATAAAATATCATAACATAATAAAAAACAATACATTATTTACATATAAACTTACCTGCACTTATTCATAACTTCATATGCACACTTACACATGTAATTGCATAACAACATAAAACACATTCATACATTATTTCATCACATCAACATAAAACACGTTTCGCTACCCGTTGAACCATGCGGAATTCTAAAGGATACTCGGAACAATGCATAGAAGTGTCAGACATGTATTGTAGCCGAAGCTACCACTAATATGTAGTTGAAGCTACCACTGAAATGTAGCCGAAGCTACCACTAATATGTAGCTGAAGAAACCACTGAAATGTAGCTGAAGCTAACACTGATCACTTAACATTGAGGCGATTCACGGACCTACTTAGACAAGCTGCCAGTCCAATGTTAATATGCAGTGCCGCTTACACAAGTTGCCAAGTGTCTGCAACACATGCTAGATCACCCAGCCACTGATATAACAATATGGACCAGCACCCGGAATCACATAATTACTGATACACTAAGGTTCCTAGTGACATTTCACTCGTATCCTATTCGATTCCTAAGGTTCAATCGGGACTTTATCACACTTGTTGAAACTTGTCAATAAACACTTAACTACATATTTCATAATTATAACTAATTTACAATTTCATATAATATTCATATATCATGAAAAGTACTTTGAACACAAAGTTTCAATTCATTTCTATGCCATATTGTATCATAGGCATAATTTCAATCAATTCATATCCGTAGCAATTTCAACATTTAATTCAACAATAATCAAATTAACATACTAATTAAGGTTTCAAGCATATACAACAATAGCATTGCACTATTATTAATCCACCAACTTACCTCGAACGTACAAACAGTTATAAATCTCGATTTAGCCTATAATCTCGTTCCTCCCCGTTCCAGGCCCGAATTTCATGTTTTCTTCATCCAACATATCAAATAACACTCATTTAATAATCACATTACTCACATTAATCTAAAAATCACATTTTGAAAATTTTACATTTTTGCCCCTAAAGTTTATTAAAACTACGCTTTTGCCCCTAGGCTCGTAAATAAAATTTTATCCAATTTCTTTGCATTTTAGGACTAACTGAACCATTTCATAAATATGGCAACCCACAATTCTCATTAAAACTCACACTTATGACCAATTTTATAACTTTTACGATTTAGTCCTTTCAGACGTTTTCGTCGAAAATCACTCGGTAAAAGCAGTTTCTCTAACCATAAACATGCATAATCTACCATAATTCATCAAAATGCACAATTATTCAACATGGGTCAATTTTTGAAATCAAAACCTAGCTCAAATAAATGGTAGAAATAAAGAGATCATGTTACTGGGATTTCAAAAACGTAAAAATCAGTAAAAACAGTGCTAGAACAGACTTACAATTAGGCTTGGAAGCTTTAAAAACCCTAGCCATGGTTTCTCCATGTTATATTTGACCTTGAGGAAGAACATGAGCAAATTTTTGCATCATTTTCTCTTTTTAATTCTTTTAAATTACTAAATGACCAAAATGTCCTTAAAGACTTTTCTTTCAAATTTGTCTTATTCATGCCCATTTTCTTCCAACAATTTAACTAATGGTCTATTTACTATTTAAGGACCTTCAATTTAAAACTTCATAATAATTGGACACTTTTAACATATGGAACTCAACGTTTGCACTATTTACTATTTAGTCCTTTTGACTAAATTGAGTGCCCAAACGTCGAAATTTTCGAACGAAATTTTCACGAAATCTGTTTGTGAAATTTTAGATCATAAAAATATAATAAAAATAATATTTTCTTTGTCAGATTTGTGGCCTCGAAACCACTGTTTTGACTAGGCCCAAAATCGGAATGTTACATTCTACCTAAGATTAGCTTCATCTCTTTCACTCCTTCTTCATCCCTTTACCGAAATTACTAGCAAAAGGGGGGTTTTTGAAGCTTTAAAATTTCAGCTAGGTCATTCCCTTGCAAGTAAGTGATTTAGATGTTTATTTTTGATGATTTTAGTACTTTTGATACCTATACAACATAAGCTTTCTATTAAGGGGTATATTGAGCATCTTAGTTGAAAGTTTAAAGATTTTCCATGAATGTGTAAGTGTTAATTTCTGGAAATTTATGAAAGAAAATGAATATAGGTTGTTAAATAAACAATTTTTATAAAAGGATGTCCATGGAAAAACACCTAGATTGGCCTAATGTGTAAAGTGTGTAATTTGTATGGTAAATGCGTGAATAATAGATATTTTAAGTTGCCATAAGAGTAAAAAGGGTTTAGATAGATATGGGAAATAAGGAAATTTGATAAAAAAATCAATTTGCGAGAATAAGGGCAAAATGGTCATTTTGCCAAAGTTTAGGGAAAAATGGTCAATTTGCCAAATTGTGAATCAAAGGTTGTCATAATTAGTTTGATGATTAAATTATTGAATTTTATTCATTATAGATCAAGAAACTCGAAGCCCGAATCAAAACCGGGAAAAGGGTAAAGTGGTGGACTAAACTGAGTTTTTACCATATTTTGGATCCGAGGTAAGTTGTATGTTATAATCTAGCATTAATTATTATGGAACTTTTATAGAGATTGCTATGATATTTATGATGTTGCCATGAAATTTGTGACATTAAATTCCACTAAGAAATGATGAGGAAATAATAGAATGATTTTGGTTGAATGCTAATGAACACGAAGGATACCGTTGTTATACAATGAGGATTTGTAGGTCCCAAAAAGACCATGTTTGGGACATGACATCGGCACCAAACAGAGATCCCATATAAGACCATGTCTAGGACATGGCATTAGCATCGATATGAGGTCCCATTTAAGACCATGTCTGGGACATGATATCGGCACCGAGACGAAATATAGATCCCCCGTAAGACCATGTCTGGGACATGGCATGGGCATCTAGGATTGAACCTGTGTAAGACCATGTTTGGGACATGGCATGGGCATCTAGGAGTGATCTTGTATAAGACCATGTTTGGGACATGGCATCGGCATCATTTTACGATCCCGTGTAAGACCATATCCGGGATATGGCCTCAACATTATCTTGAGATCCCATGTAAGACCATATCTGGGATATGGCTTTGGCATCTTACCAAGAGAATGGCATTATGTGTATCGTTTGATATTCTAAGTATATTTATAGCGAAAGAATTCAAATTGATTAAGTTAATGAGAAAGACTAAAGTTTATGATGAGTGTTATAGGTACACTTGAATAAGTTACGAGAAAAACATAATGTAAGTTACAAGATTGACTAATTCACGAGAATGAGCAAGGTATGAGATTGAGTTAATAATGAGGATATGTAAGTGATAAACAATAAATTATACATGTTTTTACCTCATGTTTAGCCTAATTTCTGGATGAATTATCATTAAATTTGTGAGAATTGGTGCTCTTAACCTTTCTATTTCATGTTATATACTCAGGAGAGCATAAAGAAGAGAAAAGAACGACAAACGGGCCGAAAATGAAGAAAATGGGCCAAAGTGTGAAAACAACACGGCCCAAGGAGTGACCACACGACCGTGGCACATGGTCGTGCCACAGAAGGTCCAATACGGCCCAGCCCCAACAAGCACGGCCAGGCCACACGGCCGTGCCGCCCTCAACAGTCCTGTACACGGCCTTTTGTCGATCCACGTGGGCTTGGCACACGGGCATGGCACACGGGCGTGTCCCTGTCGTGAGGAAGTACATTTTCACTCGGATTTGGATACTTAGAGGCTAAGAAAGGCATCCCAAAGCTCTATATAAAGACCCTAGAAGGCAACTCTAAGGAGACGTACTCTTTTCTCCCACAAAGGAGCGCCATATTTCTGCCAACACAGAGAGTGAAAGCAAGGAATTATTGCAAGGGAAGCCGATTGATTCATCCCAGACGCCGAAATTCTACATCAAGATAGAGGATCTCCCTAAATTCCTTCAGGGGTTTCTGGGTTCTTTATGTTTTGTTATCTTATTTCTCCTGAGATGTTTTCTTTATTAATTATAAACTAAATTCCCTAAATACTTGAGAGGGATGAAACCTAAGACTGATCTTGTTATTATTCATTCTTGAATTATATGATAAATACTTGAATTGTTCTTAATTATGTGTTCTGAATTCTTGGTTTAATAATCCTAGGTATTAAGTCAAGAAACTGATGTGCTTAGGCAGAGGAGCAAAAGTCCATGTTTTAAGAGCAGATCTACCATAATTAAGCGGAGTTGCATGCAACCCTAGACATAGGGGGACATAAATCTGCCGGATTAGGGTCAAACCTAATAGGGGGATCCATAAATCGAGTTAATGCAAGACTAGGGGTGTTAACTAGAAAGAACCTTAGTTAAACAACTTAGGATTAGTTGTTCTTTTCCTCGACGAATGTATTAACATAGGTTAGGGATCTCTACGGATCAAGTCAAGTGAAGAAATCGTCTAGTCCAAGAAGTTAATAACAAGTGAAGTCTAGGTGGATTCTCCCTTGAGTATTGCCCATATCGATTAGCTTTCCTGAGAGTTTTTCCCCAATTTATTTTTTGTGCATTCTTAGTTTAGTTTTAGAATTAGTTTGATACAAACCTCTTTTGCTTTTAGGTTAGATAATAGAAAGGAAGTGAGTACTAGTACTTTTAGTTCCCTTGGGTACGATAACTCTGTCTTGCCGCTAAACTATACTACTATTCGATAGGTGCGCTTGCCTTAAAATCGTGATATTAGTTAGTTTTTGGTATGATCAGTTTTTATAAATTTTATTACTACATATCACGCAATATCAAGTTTTTGGCGCCGTTGACGGGGAACTAAAATATTAAGAAAACTCGATTTCTATTACCTTAGCTATTACTATATTTATTTATTTTCAGTTTTTATTTATTTTATTTTAATTTTCTTTGCGTTTTCCTTCTAGGTATTTCTAGTTTATGACTAGAAACAACCCGGCAGGGCCATTACTTTTTGACGAAGATTTGGAGGCGACAGTTTGCAGAACTCGTAGAGAGATCAGAAGAAGCCTACATTATCTAGACCAAGGATAAGAATAAGAACCAGAACCTACAGAAGAGATGGAAGCAAATCAAAACATTCCACCACCTCCTGCAATAGCCGCGCAACCGGTGAATCAAGATGATGCTCCTCGTACTATGTATGATTATGCTAAACTGTAACAACCCAAACCCGACCCAGACGTTACGGCCAAGTCCGGTGTGTCACATCACCTATACCTAACCACGTGACCTAGTTACTAATCTTAGGGTGAATTTGGTAAAACTGTTGTTGGAGTTTTTAAGAGAAATTCCCGGTTAAATATATTGGTGTCAATTTTATAAAGATTTACTTTGTTGTTCATTTGCCTCGTGTGATGAGTTTTGAAAATGTTGGATTAATTTTTAGGAAAACTCGCGCAGATATTTTCTAATCAACTTTAAGTAATGTAAAAATTAATAGTTAAAAACCCATAGGAAAATAAATTTAGCGGCCTTATTACAACCCAAATAGAAATAATAATGAAAGAAATAAGTAATAAATTAAATGAAAACTTATTAAACCAGTGCTTGATTTTCCATGGCCACTCTGAATCCCTCCCAGCTCCAAGTCTACTGTCTAAGGCTCACCTGCAAGGATGGAAAGAAGAGGGGGTGAGTTTGGTAAACTCAATGTGCAAAGAATCCCACCCAGAGCCCAAATCAACTCAGGCCCATTGGGCCTAAGCCCTATCCCATCTCAACATCAACTGGGCCGAAGCCTTTCATATATCAGTTACTGGGCCTTAGCCCTATTCAGATACGGTATCACTGGGCCGAAGCCTTTCATATATCGGTAATGGTATGGCCCAAAGGCCCATTTCAATAATAAATCATGAATGCATGCAAAAACCCATATCAATCTATGGGGAAGCTACTCAACCCACCCAACCGCTGCTCTCTACCTGTACCAACCAATACACCATGTGGGGAGAACTACTCAACCCACCCAACCGCTACTCTCCACTGGCAGCATAGTTGCTTTATTATATAACATGAGGTCTAGCCTCTTTCGGTAATTAGGGCAAGTCCCTTTTTGATAAAATGGGGCAAAAGCCCTTTTCGGTAAATTGGGGCAAAGCCCTTTAGCACTTCCTCCATTTATATAAGAACCCAACCCCATGCATTAAATGATCATGACATGACATATAATAAACAGAATCGATAAAGCATGCAAATCAATCTAATTTAACCCTAGGGGTATAACAGTCATTTTACACCTAGGGGTAAAACTATAATTTCTCACTTTTTAGGGTATTTTAGTAATTATTCCACTTATTTCAGGGTTTTACTCCTATTTTAGTCACTAATAACCCTACTTTCATCACTGTAAATTATTTAACTCGTTTTAACAACTTTTAGTCACTAGGCCTTAAAACCCCTAATGGGCCCTACAGTGTCTTTTAGCGATTTAAGCCCATTTGGTCCAAAACTTACAATTAATTACTAATGTAACCCATTTTAAGCCTATAGTCTATTAGAATACATCTATTGCTCATTTTTACCCATATGGGCTCGTAAGCCCATTGGGCCTATATTCAGCCCATCGAAGCCCATCTTATCGAAATGCATGAAATTGTGCACTTAGCCCTTTTGTCACTAGCGATCACTGATTCTGCCATCTACTGAGTATTCGCATACTCTCAGTTCCACCAATTGTCAACGTTTCGGTCACTTTTTCGGTCACTATGGCCTTTGCCGAATCGAACTAAAGAAGGGTTCGATACACACCTGTTTGATGATTTTACCGGTACAATCTCCTCCAAAATGATCCTACAATTGATTAGACCACATTAACATCTAAAACCAAATTGAACACTTACCCCTATTTCAATACACACATTCGGCCACCCTCCAATAATGGCCTCAAATGCTTACCTTTGTCGAAGTAGGGACTAGATCTAGATCTAGTCATTCCCCCTTGTCCAAACCTTCAACCAAACGTCTCTAGAACACAATAATACCCAAAGAAACTGTTCGTTAACGACTCTTAGAACCCCATGCCCAAATCGGCAATCTCCCTAGATTTTAGGGACTTCGACTCTTACTAAATTGCAAAATTCTTAGAGATCTGAGTCAATAAACACTTACCACTAATTTCTCTTTGGTTCCTACGTAGATCTAATGTAGATCTATCCCTTAAACTCCAGCAGAACCCGAATCCTTGAGATCTACAGTTTTGACTAAGAACCCCCAAAGGAATGGCATTTTCAGCTTTTGACCAGTGTAGAAGGTGACGTTTTGAGGCTATAGATTTGGGTAATGTTGTCGACAAGGGTAGGGATTTAATGGATGAAAGAATCAGCCACCACAGATGAAAAGAATGGGGAGAATTCGGTTAAAAGAAATCGGCAGGAAAAGGCAGTTTTCGGGATTTTGGTTCTTTTGATAATCGGCTATGGTAGTTTTTTTAAGGTTGGAATTGAAAGAAAAGATGAATAGGGTGGTAAGTGGGTTTCGGCTAGAGAAGATAGCAAAAAGAAAAGAAAAAGAATTGATAAGAAGGAAGCAAAAGAGAAATCGGCACAGAGAATATGAAACTTGCGTTTTCGGTCACTAAGTGAAACTAAGAGGAGAATAGAATTAAGGCGGCTAACCCTAATTGTTAGTACAAAAGAAAAGAAAGCTAAGTTGCCCTAATTTCCACTTAAATAATCAGCCCACACTCCCCTAAAGCCCTTGCCGAAATTTTACTTAAGTGAGCACATGCCTAAAAATTAAAACAATAGTACACTTACCTTGCAACTTGAACCCTAGACCCTTTTTCTCCTTCCCAGGCACCATTTTTTTAGGAACCTGGAGGCGCCTCCTTGCCACTCTACCAAGGCCCTATTTGTGTCATGTTTTATGAAGTTTTTCTTAAAAGCCCACTTGACTAGGTCCTCTTTCACTAAAATTTCAACCTCGATATTTTACCGGGTTTTAACCTAAGCTTGGGCCTTCTAAAGGCCCACTAACACTCTTAAACATATTTCCAGCAATCAAACACCCAAAATTTCAAAATTTCCCCAAAATCACAAAAACTCAAAAATTCTCGAAAATCAGGGCGTTAGAACTCTACCCTCCTTAAAGAAATTTCGGCCTCAAAATTTACCTGATCCAAATAATTGAAGATATTGTTGACGGATCGTCTCTTTTGGCTCCCACGTAGCCTCTTCTCTGCCATGGTTACGCCATAGCACTTTCACTAAAGGAACTGACTTCCTTCTTAAAACTTGAACCTCTCGATCTAGGATTTGTACAGGCTCCTCCTCAAAGGTCAAATCGGTCTTTATTTCAATCTCTTCCACTAGTATAATATGCGATGGATCCAACCGATATCGCCTTAACATAGATACATGAAAAACATCATGCATACGGTCCAACTCTGGTGGTAACTCCAGCTGATATGCTACTGGCCCTATTCGCTTAAGAATCTGGTAGGGCCGAATAAACCGCGGACTTAACTTGCCCTTCCTACCAAATCTCAAAAACTTTTTCCATGGTGAAACCTTCAGAAAAACCATATCCCCAACAGCATACTCGATTTCTTTACGCTTAAGGTCCGCATATGACTTCTGTCTATCAGACACCTCCTTTAACTGGTCTCGAATCAGTTTAACTTTACTTTCAGTATCTGCCACCAACTCTGGTCCAAGAACTTGTCGCTCCCCTAGCTCGGTCCAACATGTAGGCATACCACATCTTCGCCCATAAAGTGCCCCATACGGAGCCATCTGAATACTCGCTTGATAGCTGTTGTTGTATGCAAATTCCGCTAATGGCAAGTAGTCCTCCCAACTGCCACGAAAGTCGATAACACAACCTCTTAGCATGTCTTCCAACACTTGAATAACTCTTTCTGACTGTATATCTGATTGAGGGTGGAAGGCAGTACTAAAATCCAATCGCGTACCCAACGCCTCATGCAACTTCTGCCAGAATCAAAATGTAAATCGAGGATCTCGATCAAAAATTATCGAGATTGGCACCCCATGCAAACGCACTATCTCAGCCACGTACAACTTAGCCAACTTCTGAAATGAGTAATCGGTCCTAACCGATATGAAATGAGCAAACTTCGTCAATCTATCCACGACTACCCAAACAAATCTTTCTTCGAGGGTGTCAAAGGTAACCCACTTACGAAATCCATAGTTACTCTCTCCCACTTCCATTGTGGAATTTTCACTGGCTGCAACAGTCCAAAAGGCAGTTGGTGCTCAGCCTTAACTTGCTGGCACGTTAGACACTTCCCAACGAATTCAGTCACCTCTCGCCTAAGTCCAGGCCACCAATACACCTCTTGCAAGTCTCGATATAATTTATTACCTCCAAGATGCATAGCACAAAGTCCACCATGAGCCTCTTTCAGAATCATTTGTCTCAACTCAGAGTCCTTCGATATGCACATTCTTCCACGAAAGCACAAAACCCTATCAGTATTTAGTCCAAAGTCCCCACTTTCACAATCCTTAGCTTGCTGAAACCGAGGAACCAACGAATCATCTCCCAATAGCTTCTCTTTGATTAGCACAATCCAAGTCAGTCTCACTTGTAATTCTGCCAACAGTCTTCCAACATCATACAAACTCAGACTAGCAAACATAGCCCTCAACTCCGCAACAGCCCTTTGGCTTAGTGCATCAGCCACCATATTAGCCTTGCCTGGGTGGTACTCAATCAAACAATCGTAGTCCTTAAGCAACTCTATCCATCTTCGTTGCCTAAGATTTAACTCCTTTTGAGTCAACAAATACTTGAGACTTTTATAGTCAGTGTATATAATACACTTCTCCCCATATAGATAATGTCTCCAAATTTCAATGCAAAGATAATCGCTGCCAACTCTAAATCGTGTGTAGGGTAATTCGCTTCATGAGGCTTCAGCTGCCGCAAAGCATGTGCGACTACCTTACCCTCCTGCATCAGTACACAACCTGATCCCACATGTGATGCATCGCTATACACAGTGAAATCCTTCCCGGACTCTGGTTGAATTAACACTGGTGCCTTAGTCAAAACCTTCTTTAGTTTGTCAAAAGCTTGTTGCTGTTCCTCAATCCACACAAAAGGTACTCCTTTCCTTATCATCTTTGTCAACGGCGCTGCGATAAGAGAAAACCCCTCTACAAATCTTCTGTAGTAGCTCGCCAAACCCAGAAAACTCTGAATTTCTGATAATGACCTTAGTGGCTTCCAATCCAAAACCGCTTCAATTTTTCGAGGATCTACCCTAATCCCCTCAGCTGAAACAACATGACCTAGAAAGGTCACTTCTCGCAACCAAAACTCACACTTACTAAACTTCGCATAAAGCTGTTTCTCTCTCAGCACTTGCAGAACAATTCGGAGATGTTCATCATGCTTCTCCTCAATTTCTGAATACACCAATATATCGTCAATAAAGACGACCACAAATTGATCCAAGTATGACTGGAACACTCGATTCATTAAATCCATAAAAGCTGCAGGCGCATTCGTCAACCCAAAAGGCATAACCAAAAACTCGTAGTGACCATACCGAGTTCTAAATGCTGTCTTATGAACATCCCCCTCCTTTACCCTTAGCTGATGATAACCAGACCGAAGATCGATCTTGGAAAACACTGAAGCTCCTCTAAGCTGGTCAAACAAATCATCTATTCTTGGCAAAGGATATTTGTTCTTTATCGTTAGTTTATTCAACTGGCGATAATCGAAGCACATTCGTATCGTCCCATCTTTCTTTTTCACGAACAACACCGGTGCTCCCCATGGAGACACACTCAGTCTAATGAAACCTCTATCTAATAACTCTTGAATCTGGGCTTTTAGTTCCACTAGCTCATTTGGTGCCATCCTATAAGGCGCGATGGACACTGGAGCCGTTCCAGGCAACAAGTCGAGTCGAAACTCAACTTCTCGATTTGGAGGTAATCCAGGAAGCTCTTCTGGGAAAACAGCTTGAAACTCATTAGCAGTCCTAATTGTCTCCACTGTCGCATCCTCAGTCTTAGTTTGGCTCACGTACGCCAAGTACGCCTCGCAACCCTTGCGAATCAGTTTTTCAACCCTCAAGGCTGAAACAATATTGGATAGATAATCCCTTCGCTCCCCAATAACCATTACTTCCTCGTTCTCGGTCGTCCTCAGCACCATTCTCTTAGCCGCACAATCCAAAATCACCTTGTGCTTAACTAGCCAATCCATTCCCAAAATCAAGTCGAACTCTCCGAATGGCAACTCCATTAAGTCTCTAGTAAAGATCCTACCTTGTGTCTCTAAAGGCACCTCCCTAAAGAGTTTATCTACCCTAACCAAGTGACCCAGTGGACTAATTACAGTTACCCCACTCACAGTTTCCTCAGAATGCACACCCAACGACCCAGAAATGTTACATGCAACATACAAGTGTGTTGATCCCACATCAATCAAAGCTGTGTATGGTATGCTAGAAATCAGGAACGTACCTATTATGACGTGAGGTGCATCACCCTCCTCACGGTGATGAGCAGCATACACCAAAGCTGGCTGACGAGCCTTAACATTACCAGCACCCTTGCCAGCTGCTCCATGTCCACGCCCATTACCATTTTTGCCCCTTCCTTGCCCACGACCACTCGGTGGTGGTGGTCCACCTCGCACTAGTTGAGCAACCCTTTGCTTCCTAACTTGATTCTAATCCTGTTTCTGTGTTGATCTCTGAGGACACTCCCTGAACTTATGCTCCTTGGACCCACATCGGAAACATGCCCCAGTTCGTTTCCAGCACTCCCCTAAATGAGTTTTACCACAGTCTCCACAAGCTTGTGGCCTAACTGTATTCACCGAAACTGCTCGAACCGGTTCCTCCACTCTAGCCCTCTTGACATTTCGGTTTATAGCACCAGAAGATCCAATATCCCTCCTAAAGCGGTTCCGATCCTTCTTACAGTTTTGTCGCTCAATTCACTTTACCTGCTCAGCTATCTTGGCCTTCTCCACCAAAGTAGCAAAGTTGCACTCCCTCTGCAGAGCTATCAGCACCCTCAGCTCATCTCTAAGACCATCCTTAAAACAAACGCTACGCTTGTACTCAGTAAAAACTATTCCGTTGGCGTATCGACTCAACCTCATAAATTCTGCCTCATACTCAGCAACAGATTTATTACCCTGGATCAGATTCAGGAATTCCTTTCTGCGAGCATCACGTAGCTTGCTCCAACATATTTCCCCTTGAAAGATGTCTTAAATAACTCCCAAGTTACCCGCTCAGCTGGGGTACCTTCCTTTATAGTGATCCACCACTGGTACGCCTCATCTCGCAGTAGTGACACAGCCCCTTTCAGCTTCTGCTCCTCAGAGCAATCCAGGTCGTCCATAATCCGTTCCGTAGCTTTCAGCCAGTACTCAAATACATTTAGGGCCACTCCAGATACGCCCCGAAAGACCTCCGCTCTGTTGGCCCGGAGTCGCTCGAAAATACATCCCCTATTCATGGGCCCAACATTAGCTCCAGCAACCGTTTTTAGAACCCTTAACATGGCTTGGGACAAAGCATCATTCTCTGTAGCCCGATTGTACGACCCGATCGTACGGCCTATTTTCCACAACCGACGGTGGTCGTGCCTCACTAGCTGGCATGTGTTCTGAACACAAAGACCCAGCTTGAACACTGCCTCGGCCACGTCCACGGCCTCATCCACGAGCAGCTCTCGTACTCATAACATCTTATCTGATTACAAATTTTATGACATTAGTTAATGTTTTAGCTCTTTATTGCAGAATGTTTTATGCTCAAATAAAGTCTCAAGTTTTATTTTTGATATTCATAGCCTAGCTACTGTCTTAGTCTTCTAAGGTTTAGTTTCCCTACTGTCTCAGTCTTGAAATCATAGTACTATCTTATTCATAGTATCATATCAAGGCTTAGCTCTATCTACAGTATTGTTTCAAATTCAGTACAGTATATAAATAGGGATACTTACAGACTTGGTGTCGGGGATTTAGTGTCCCACTTCTTCAATTATCAGTCTCCGAAAACCTTAAAACCTTTTTTTTCAAATTAAACCTTTAAAACAAGTATATTTTGAGGAAAACGAGTTTTGAAAAGAAATTTTCCAAAATTTTTTTGAAAAAAAATTTGACTTCCAAAAATACCCCTCATTGGCTCAAGTTTAAAAATTTTGAAAACCTTTTTGAACTCGATCCACAGCCGAGTTTTTGCAACCCGGGTTCTGATACCATTAAATGTAACACCTCAAACCTGGCCTAGACGTTACAGCCAAGTCTGGTGTGTCACATCACCTATACCTAACCACGTAACCTAGTTACTAATCTTATGGTGAATTTGGTAAAACTGTTGTTGGAGTTTTTAAGAGAAATTCCCGATTAAATATATTGGTGTCAATTTTATAAAGATTTACTTTGTTGTTCATTTGCATCGTGTGATGAGTTTTGAAAATGTTGGATTAATTTTTAGGAAAACTCGCGCAGATATTTTCTAATCAACTTTAAGTAATGTAAAAATTAATAGTTAAAAACCCATAAGAAAATAAATTTAGCGGCCTTATTACAACCCAAATAGAAATAATAATGAAAGAAATAAGTAATAAATTAAATGAAAACTTATTAAACCAGTGCTCGATTTTCCATGGCCACTCTGAATCCCTCCCAGCTTCAAGTCCACTGTCTAAGGCTCACCTGTAAGGATGGAAAGAAGAGGGGGTGAGTTTGGTAAACTCAGTGTGCAAAGAATCCCATCCGGAGCCCAAATCAACACAGGCCCACTGGGCCTAAGCCCTATCCCATCTCAACATCAACTAGGCCGAAGCCTTTCATATATCGGTTACTGGGCCTTAGCCCTTTTTAGATACCGTATCATTGGGTCGAAGCCTTTCATATATCGGTAATCGGTATGGCCCAAAGGCCCATTTCAATAATAAATCATGAATGCATGCAAAAACCCATATCAATCTGTGGGGAAGCTACTCAACCTACCCAACCGCTACTCTCCATCCGTACCAACCAACACACCATGTGGGGAGAACTACTCAACCCACCCAACCGCTACTCTCCACTGGCAGCATAGCTGCTTTATTATATAACATGAGGCCTAGCCTCTTTCGGTAATTAGGGCAATGCCCTTTTTGATAAACTGGGGCAAAAGCCCTTTTCGGTAAACTTGGGCAAAGCCCTTTAGCACTTCCTCCATTTATATAAAAACCCAACCCCATGCATTAAATGATCATGACATGGAATATAATAAACAAAAACCAACCCCATGCATTAAATGATCATGACATGGCCTTTGCCGAATCGAACTAAAGAAGGGCTCAATACACACCTGTTTGATAATTTCACCGGTACGATCTCCTCCAAAACGATCCTACAATCGATTAGACCACATTAACATCTAAAACCAAATTGAACACTTACCCCTATTTCAATACACACATTCGGCCACCCTCCAATAATGGCCTCAAATGCTTACCTTTGTCGAAGTAGAGACTAGATCTAGATTTAATCGTTCCCCCTTGTCCGAACCTTCAACCAAATGTCTCTAGAACACAATAATACCAAAAGAAACTGTTCGTTAGTGACTCTTAGAGCCCCATGCCCAAATCGGCAATCTCCCTAGATTTTAGGGGCTTCGGCTCTTACTAAATTGCAAAATAGTTAGAGATCTGAGTCGATAAACACTTACCACTGATTTCTATTTGGTGTCTACGTAGATTTGATGTAGATATATCCTCTAAACTCCAGCATAACCCGAATCTTTGAGATCTACATTTTCAGCTAAAAACCCCTAAAGGAATGGCGTTTTTAGCTTTTGACCGGTGTAGAAGGTGACGATTTGAGGCTATAGATTTGGGTGATGTTGTCGACAAGGGTAGGGATTTAATGGATGAAAGAATCGGCCACCACAGATGAAAAGAATGGGGAGAATTCGGCTAAAAGAAATCGACAGGAAAAGGCAGTTTTCGAGATTTTGGTTCTTTTGACAATCGGCTATGGTAATTTTTTAAAGGTTGGAATTGAAAGGAAAGATGAATAAGGTGGTACGGAGGTTTCGGCTAGAGAAGAAAGCAAAAAGAAAAGAAAAAGAATGGAGAAGAAGGAAGCAAAAGAGAAATCGACACAGAGAATATGAAACTTGCGTTTTCAGTCACTAAGTAAAACTAAAAGGAGAATAGAATTAAGGTGGCTAACCTTAATTGTCAGTACAAAAGAAAAGAAAGCTAAGTTGCCCTAATTTCCACTTAAACAATCGGCCCACACTCCCCTAAAGCCCTTGCCGAAATTTTACTTAAGTGAGAACATGCCTAAAAATTAAAACAACAGTACGCTTGCCTTGCAACTTGAACCCTGGACCCCTTTTCTCCTTCCCAGGCGCCACTTTTTTAGGAACCTAGTGGCGCCTCCTTGCCACTCTACCAAGGCCCTATTTGTGTCATGTTTTATGAAGTTTTTCTTAAAAGCTCACTTGACCAGGTCCCCTTTCACTAAAAATTCAACCTCGATATTTTACTGGGTTTTAACTTAAGCTTGGGTCTTCTAAAGGCCCACTAACACTCTTAAACATATTTCCAGCAATCAAACACCCAAAATTTCAAAATTTCCACAAAATCACAAAAACTCAAAAATTCCCGAAAATCAGGGTGTTGCATAAACCTAGTTTGGCTGGTGCTCAATCTAGTATTATTAGACCTACTATTGCTGCAAATAATTTTGAATTAAAACCTAACACTATTCAGATGATACAACAATTTGTACAGTTTGATGGTTTACAGGATGAAGATCCAAATTCACAGATAGCCAACTTTTTGGAACTTTGTGATACTTTTAAAATAAATGGTGTTTCTGATAATGCCATTCGTCTAAGGTTATTCCCATTCTCTTTGAGAAATAAAGCCAAACAGTGGTTAAATTCTTTACCACGAGGTTCAATCACTACATGGGAACAGATGACCAAGAAATTTTAACTAAAATATTTTCCTCTAGCTAAAACAGCTAAATTACGAAATGATATATCTTCTTTTGTGTAGATGGATTTAGAAACACTTTATGATGCCTGGGAGAGATACAAAGAGCTGTTGAGAAGATGCCCGCACCATAGTTTACCTTTGTGGCTACAAGTTCAAACCTCCCATAACGGTTTGAACCCATCAATAGGGCAAATGATCGATGCAGCCGCAGGAGGAACAATCAATAATAAAACACCTGAAATAGCTTATGAGTTTATAAAAGAGATGTCACTGAATAACTATCAGTGGCAAGTCATGAGGACAAAGCCGACAAAAGCCGCAGGAGTTTATAATATTGATGCTGTCACTATGCTTACTAACCAAGTAGAACTTTTAAATAAAAAGTTTGATAATTTTGTTGGTTCTACGCAGGCACAACCAATAATGCAATGCGATACAACTCTAGGAAATATGTTCAATCCAGACTACTCATCTTATGGACACAGCATTGAAACTGAGCAAGCCAACTATATGGGTAACAATTTTACACCTCAAAATAACCCTTATAGTAATACTTACAATGCAGGTTGGAGAAATCACCCCAATTTTTCATGGGGAGGACAAGGACATCAAAGACAACAGCCTCCTCCGGGATTTCAGCAGCCACCACCACAACAAGAGAAAAATCCAAATCTTGAAGAAATGTTCACCAAACTCATGGCCGCATCAGAAACCCATTTTTAAAATACTGAAACGACACTAAAAAACCAACAAGCATCAATTCAAGGGCTTGAAAATTAAATCGGTCAACTTGCGAAATTAATTTCAGAGAGACCACTAGGTGGACAACCAAGTAACACTGAGCAAAATCCCAGAGAACATGTCAAAGCAATTACTTTAAAAGATGGGAAAGTACTGGCTGAACCAGAAAAGAAGCCTGTTGAAGAATCTTCAAAAAACAAGGTAGAGGAACCCAAGGAAAACACTCCACCAACACTCAAGGAATACAAACCGCCTATTCCATATCTGGCAAAGTTGAAGAAAGACCACGCAGACGCTCAATTCGGTAAATTTCTTGAACTTTTTAAACAATTGCATATTAACTTACCTTTTGTTGAAGCAATTTCGTAGATGCCAAAGTACACAAAGTTTCTTAAAGAACTTCTAACAAATAAAAGGAAGTTGGAAGAATTAGCCACAGTAGAACTCAACGAGGAATGCTCAGCTATTCTTCAAAATAAACTGTCGGCAAAACTAAAAGATCCAAGGAGTTTTACTATTCCTTGTTTAATTGGTAGTTTAATTATTGATAAAGCCTTAGCTGACTTAGGTGCTAGCATTAATCTAATACCTTACAAAATGTTCAAGCAACTAGGTCTAGGGGAGCCAAAGCCCACTAGGATGAGTATTCAACTAGCTGATAGATCTGTTAAATATCCTAGGGGAATCATCAAAGATGTGCTAGTAAAGGTAGATAAATTTATATTTCCTGTTGATTTTGTTGTGCTTGACATGGATGAGGATATTGAGGTGCCTTTAATTTTGGGACGTCCATTCTTAGCTACTGCTAGAGCTATCATCGATGTAGGGGATGGTAAATTAGTACTTAGAGTTGGTGAGGAAGAAGTCGTTTTTAAAATCTATGATGCTATGAAATTTTCTAAAGAACAAGATGATTCCTATTATTTTGTTGATATTATCGATTACTTTGTTCAAGATAATTTTCAGGAACTTTCTCTCGCAGACACGTTGGAACTGTGTCTTGTTCAAGTTGGGGGGAAGATGAAGCCACCACTGAAATTGAAGAAGTAAGAAAGGAGTTAGATTCTAATGAAATTATCACGAGACACATAAGTTATGAAAGTATAAAGATGAATGATGAGTTGAGACAGAAACCTTCCATTGATGAACACCCTAAATTAGAGTTTAAAGCAACTGCCAGATCAATCAGAATATGCCTTTTTAGGGGAAAATTCAACTTTACCAGTTATTATCGCATCAGATTTGAGCATTGCAGAAAAAGAGGAACTACTCCATGTGTTAAGGGAGCACAAACAGGCTATAGCTTGGAAAATTTCAGATATTAAGGGAATTAATCCTTCTTTTTGCACCCACAAAATTTTAATGGAAGATGAATATAAACAATCGGTGCAAGCTCAGAGACGATTAAATCCCAACATGAAGGAAGTCGTAAAAGCCGAGGTAATTAAACTTCTAGATGCAGGCATTATTTATCCTATTTCTGACAGTTCTTGGGTAAGTTCTGTGCAAGTTGTTCCTAAAAAGGGAGGCATGACCGTGATGTCTAATGACAAAAAAGAGTCAATACCTACAAGAACAGTCACTGGATGGAGAGTTTGCATTGATTATGGAAAGCTGAATGACACAACTTGAAAAGATCATTTTCCCTTACCTTTTATTGATCAGATGTTGGAAAGATTATCAGGTCACATGTATTATTGTTTCCTAGATGGCCTCTCTGGTTACTTCCAAATCCCAATAGCTCTAGAAGATTAGGAGAAAATGACATTCACATGTCCATACGGTACGTTTGCTTATCGTAGAATGCCTTTCGGTTTATGTAACGCTCCTGCTACTTTTCAGCGATGCATGCCGGCTATCTTTAACAAATTCATGGAAGACATCATGGAGGTATTTATGGATGATTTTTAAGATTTCGGCAATTCTTTCCAACTTTGTCTTAATAATTTAAAACGTGTTTTGATAAGATGTGAAGAGACAAATTTAGTGCTAAACTAGGAAAAATGCCACTTTATGGTTCAATAGGGTATTGTATTAGGACATAAAATTTCTAGTAAAGGGATAGAGGTAGATAAAGCAAAAATTGAAACCATTGAAAAATTACCTCCCCCTAATTCAGTTAAGGCTATAAGAAGCTTTTTAGGACATGTCGGTTTTTATCGCAGATTTATTAAAGATTTTTCTAAAATAGCTAAGCCTTTAATAAAATTACTAGAAAAAGACGTGCTTTTCAACTTTGACTAAGACTGTTTAGAATCTTTTAACACTCTCAAGGAAAAGTTAGTCAATGTCCCAATTATGATTTCACTTGATTGGAATCTACCTTTTGAACTAATGTGCGATGCGAGTGATTTTGCAGTAGGTGCAGTTGTGGGACAGCGAAGAGACAAGCACTTTCAACCGATTTATTATGCTAGCAGAACTTTGACATCTGCACAAGCAAACTATACTACCACAAAAAAAGAATTGCTAGCCGTCATTTTTGCATTTGACAGATTCAGATCTTATTTAATATTATCAAAAGTCATTGTTTATACTGACCATTCTGCTCTTCGCTATCTTTTAACTAAAACTGATACAAGACCCAGATTAATAAGATGGATTCTATTGTTACAGAAATAAAGGACAAGAAAGAAGCTGAAAACTTGGCAGCAGATCACCTTTCAAGACTAGAAAACACACAACCCAAGTACCTCGATAAAAAAAATGACTTATTTCCTGAAGAACAACTCCTAGCCATAGCAGAGGCAGAAGTTCCTTGGTTTGCTAATTTTGCAAATTATTTAGCAGCTAACATAACCCCAAAAGGGTTGAACCATCAGTAAAAGAAGCGATTCTTCGCTAATGTGAAAAACTACTTTTGGGAATATCCTTTTCTTTTTCGAATTTGTGCAGATCAAGTTATTCAAAGATGTGTTGCTGAGACAGAAGCATACCAAATTCTAGATCATTGCCATACGGGACCCACAGGAGGACATCACAGTGGAGCTAGAACTATTCATAAGGTACTCGAATCAGGCTTTTACTGGCCTACACTTTTCAGAGATGCCAACAGGTATGTGACCTCTTGTGATAAATGCCAGAGAACAGGTAATATTTCTCAACATAATGAAATGCCTCAGAACTATATACTTTCATGTGAAATATTTTATGTATGGGGTATTGATTTCGTGGGTCCATTCCCTACTTCATTTAGGAATAAGTACATCCTAGTAGCAGTAGATTATATGTCAAAATGGGTGGAAGCCCAAGCCTTACCTACTAATGATGCTAGAATGGTAGTACGATTCTTGAAGAAACTTTTCTTTCGATTTGAAACACCTAGGATAATTATTAGTGATAGGGGTACCCATTTTTGCAATGCTCAATTTGAAAAAGTTCTAAAAAGGTATGGGGTACACCATAGAACAGCTACCCCTTATCATCCACAAACCAGTGGCCAAGTCGAAGTAACAAATAGGGAACTAAAACGCATCTTAGAAAAAACAATAGAAACAAATAGAAAAGATTACTCAAGAAAGATAGACGATGCTTTATGGGCCTATAAAACTGCTTTTAAAACACCCATAGGTACATCTCCCTATAAACTTGTCTACAGAAAAAGTTGATATCTGCCATTTGAACTTGAACATAAAGCATTCTAGGCTGTTAAATTTTTAAACCTGAATTTTAAACTTTTAAGGGAGAAAAGATTAATACAGTTAAATGAGCTAGACGAATGGAGTTGCAATGCCTACGAGAGCTCACGACTATATAAGGAAGCCATGAAGCGACGCCATGAAAAAAGACTAAAACAACCTAAGCAGTTCAAAACAGGTGATCTTGTCTTACTCTACAACTCAAGGCTGAAACTATTTCCTGGAAAACTCGAGTCAAGGTGGTCAGGTCCATTCACTGTTCAAACTGTCTTTCCATACGGTACAATTGAGGTAACTCACCTTAACCACGGTACGTTCAAGGTAAACGGCCGTAGGCTTAAACACTATAGAGGTGAGAATTTTCAAGATGTCAAGGAGGAGCTTCAGCTCTACGAGATCCCTTCATGATACATCCAAGTAGAGTCGAGCTTAGACTCTAAATAAGCGCTTCTTGGGAGGCAACCTGAGCACTAACTTAGTAACTTTTCTCCTATTTTGATTTTAGTCGTTTTATAAGTCAACTAACCCTTTTTTAATGCAGAATTTTAGGACCACACGGCCATGCCCACGGGCGTGTCCAAGGCCATGTGGATACTATAAGTAGAGACACGATCGTGCACCCAGGCCGTGTACAAGCAGAGTAAAATGTTTTCCCAAACACGGGCGTACGACATGCCTGTGCCCCAAGACCGTGGTCCACACTGTCAAATCTAGCACGAGCGTGTGACCTACTACACGGTCGTGGGAGAAGTGAACACCTTAGGACATGGCCGTGCGATACGGCTGTGTATCCCAAACGCCCTAGGTACACGGGCATGTGCTTCGAACCAGATGCGCCAAACTCCCCAAATTTTGAATAGCACGGGCAAAACCTGAGCCACACGGGCGTGTGCCATGCCCGTGTGACCATAAATCTACAAAAAAAAGCCACTATTCATCAAACTTCTTCCATTTTAAACCCTAAATCCTCCTACCCAAACCCTACTCAAAACCTCTCTAGTACCGCCATCGGTATCCACAGTGCTTCCGTGACCGTGCTATCCACCCCACGACCGTACTCCACCTCATTCCTCTCCCATTTGGTTCTATTTTCTCATTTTTCCTTCAAATTTTTACTACTTATTTTTATTTTCATTTTTATATTAAATTTTATTATAGTCTTGGCATTATTTTAAGTATGGAATTGATTGAACTAGCATGGATAATCTAGAATGTTATAGAGAATTTTATGATTTTATACCACTTTGATTCACATTTGATTGCCATTTTTTCCTCTCTAAACTCACATGCATTTAGTATAAATACATACCCATGTCTTTTAAATTTGATACATGTTAGGATGAATAGATTATACTATTTAGGTTAGTCCACATTTCATTCTAGATTATTTTAGTCACATTGTCATTTAAAGCATAACTATTTTTTATTTTCCATAGTTCTTGACGCAATTTAATTTCAAGTCTTTAGCCTAATGTTTATTTTTTTTAGGTACTATGTCGTCATCGCGCGGTAAGAAAGCTGCCGTCCCCGCTTCAAAGAAACGCAAGGGACCTGGTGGTTCGTCCTCGCGATCTATTACTGAGAATCGCCATCCTTTCCTCCATTTTCCACAAGCCTCCCAAGAGGAATTATACCAATTATTACAGGCACAACCCTTTGGAACGGGAAGGTGCGTCGATTGGGCCGCACTCGAGCAAGTCCACTAAGCAGACGAGGTCCGGGCCTTACTAACGATAGATCCTTAGGATTAGGTTTTTCAGATTGTGGAGCCCACCTACCTCAAACTCACCCTTGAGTTCTACTCTACTTTCCACCTTCAGACGGTGATGACCCGACATGACGATCCGGGGACGATTCAATTCTGTCTAGGAGGCCTCGTCCGACAGCTTAGTGTACCAGAGTTTGGTACAGCACTCGGTCCCTACACCGAGGAATTCATGGAGGAAGAGAACCTCTCCGAGCTCGACTGCATCATCTATGTCTCTCCAGTTCACTGCTGGCACGCCTTAGCCCCTCAACAACACACATACGACCCAGTCACTCCAAAGCGACCTCCTTTGTCCCACCTCTGAGGTACCTTCACTCCTTACTCATGCATACATTGACGGGACGACGCGAGAGCACGGGTGTCGTAAACACCCATGATGCCTACTTCCTATGGTGCATGGCGAACGAGTATGTTATCGACTTAGCCTACTTCATCACCCATGCAATCTAGCATCAGACAGAGAGGCACCGTAAAGGTGTAATTTCCATGGGCCCATACATCATGAGATTAGGCCGCTACTTTGGCCTATTCAACACCGTAGCCCAAACATCCTCGTACACTTTAGTGGGCCAGATGTCCACACAGGGCATCCAGAGCATGCTTCACATGAGGATGATCCAGCGCCGCTGTGGGACGGATCCTCCATAGTACCAGCTACTTAGAGATGCCGAGCAAGAGGATCCTGAGGACATCCCTGATGATGTCTCGTCACCGGAGGAGGATGCACCAGCCGAGCCACCACCCCCTCTCCACCCCGTTCATGCCACAGCTTCATACGCTGACATATCTGAGCGCCTATCACGATTCGAGTAGTAATGCTTCCAGCGCTTCGACCACATCGATGCGACATTGTAACAGATATGCCAACATCTTCACATCAATTCACCACCGCCACCGCGTGATCCATCTGAGGATTAGAGACTTCTATTCCTCTTAACTTTATTTTTATCTTAATTTTTATTTAAACACTGATCCCTATTTTCACCTTTTCCTCTAACTTTATTTTCCTTTTTACTTTTACTTTTATTTTCTTTCATTTTACCTTTTTCATTTTATCTTAGTATTTTTAGAACTTTATTTATTTTATTTCTTTTTCATATCGGCCAACCCCTAACGAGTAATCTCTCTTAATCCAAATGACTGATAAATACTTTTGCAGTTTCAAAGGAGCCTTACAGCTCATATCTATATAACAAAGGGACAACCTTACCACAACTGCCGACTCTTCCAAGTCCAATCTCCGTCTCACAAATTCATCCAAAATTCAGGGAGTTTCATGTCTTCCCTTATCTTATGATCTTGTGCTTCTATTGCTACTAATGCTTCTTTGTACATTGAGGGCAATGTACATCTTAAGTGTGGGGGTGGAATTTACTTTCAGTCTTTACACTCTCTTTGAAATCCTTGAACTTTTTTTTACTAACATTTTGCATTGTTCTCAAATTCTCACTTTCACTCTCTGTATTATCTTCAATCTTCTATTGGGAATATATTCTGATTCATTTATGATTTTTATTGATATGTGAGAATTAAGACATAGGTGATTGTACTTTGATTATTCAAACTTTAAAATATTAGGGAATCAAGCATGATAAGTTGAAATTTTTGAGAACCTTATTTTTTTTCATAAGTTATTTTCCTTAATTTTAAGTAGTATCTTGAGATTTGAAATTCGCAGGATTGACATCAAAAGCCATAATTCTGGTGAGATTTTTAAGCCTTTTAAGCATACATCCTTTCGTGCTCACTTTTATTATTGCCTTGAGTGAGTCAATATTGATTTGTTATTCTAGAACTTGCTTGGATTATACATGTCAAGACCACATCATTGATTTGATATACCGAAATGATAAAGGCACTTAGGATTTAACCCACTTACTCTACAAAAGCCTACCTCCACAAATTAACCCCTAGAGAACCCCATTGAGCCTAACAACCTATTCTTTGACTTACCTCTAGTCTTAACCCATAACCCATTTTTGTTGAAATCCATTCAATTACTTTGATCCCTATTTTTGTCGAGATTCGAGTTGAATTATTATCTAGCTTTATTCTCTTTTCCAGAATGTAAAGTTGTAAATTTACAATTTATTGTATTATACTTGAATTGTTCTTAATTAAAAAAAACGTATGTATTAATTCAGTTGTAATCTGTAATAGTTCAAATAGTTTTTGCATATTTCTATTTTATGGCTACCAAGGCGGAAATGATGTTATCATAAGAATTAGTTCGAGAAATATGTTCTAGTGATAGAGATCTTTCTAGCTAGATAATTTTTCAGTTCAATCTCGATTCTAACCTTTCTTTTTCAGCTTGTGACAACACCCTTAACCAAGCCCTATTACAACTGTTAAAAGACCTTTTGATCGATGTATCATATCAAACTATAGTGGTGGAGATTTGATCTTCTTGCAAGCCTATGGTAATAACTTTTCAAGTTGACTAGAGAGTACTTAATTCTTGAACCCTAAACACCTTGAGTGGATAGAATGAATCTTTAGTGAGAATGTCAAATCTTGTTGGTTTCAATTGAAAGATGAGTACTTAGGAGCAGGAAAGAAAACTTATGTTTTGATGATAAAATTCTCAACTTAAAGTAATTGAATCTTTAATGTTCTGATTGAATTTTCATTTTATGACTTCTTTTGAATTAGTTTGAAACATTATTGATAAAGATTGTAAGCTGAGAGGAATGATTCTTAATTAGGGATTGAGATTTTGCTTGAGGATAAGCAAAGGCTTAAGTGTGGGGGTATTTGATAAGTGATGAATTATACATATTTTTACCTCATGTTTAGCCTAATTTCTGGATGAATTATCATTAAATTTGTGAGAATTGGTGCTCTTAACCTTTCTATTTCATGTTGTATACTCAAGAGAGCATAAGGAAGAGAAAAGAACGAAAAACGGGCCAAAAACGAAGAAAATGGGCCAAAGTGTGAAAAGAACACGGCCCAAGGAGTCACTACACGGCCATGGCACACGGCCGTGCCACATAAGGTCCAACACGGCCCAGCCCCAACAAGCACGGCAAGGCCACACGGTCTGCCACCCTCAATAGGCCCGTACACGGCCTCTTGTCGATCCGCATGGGCGTGGCACACAGGCGTGTCCCTGTCGTGAGGAAGTGCAATTTCACTCATATTTGGATACTTAGAGGCTAAGAAAGGCATCCCAAAGCTCTATATAAAGACCTTAGGAGGCAACTCTAAGGAGACGTACTATTTTCTCCCACAAAGGAGTGCCATATTTCTGCCAACACAGAGAGTGAAAGCAAAGAATTATTCCAAGGGAAGCCGATTGATTCATCCCAGAAGCCGGAATTCTACATCAAGACAGAGGATCTCCCTAAATTCCTTCGGGGTTTTGGGGTTCTTTATACTTTGTTATCTTATTTCTCCTAAGATGTTTCTTTATTAATTATGAACTAAATCCCCCAAATACTTGAGGGGGATGAAACCTAAGACTGATCTTGTTATTATTCATTCTTGAATTATATGATAAATACTTGAATTGTTCTTAATTATGTGTTCTCAATTCTTGGTTTAATAATCCTAGGTATTAAGTCAAGAAATTGATATGTTTAGGTAGAGGAGCAAAAGTCCCTATTTTAAGAGTAGATCTACCATAATTAAGCGGAGTTGCATGCAACCCTAGACATAAGGCGACATAAATCTGTCGGATTAGGGTCAAACCTAATAAGGAGATCCATAGATCAAGTTAATGCAATACTAGGGGTGTTAACTAGAAAAAAACCTTAGTTAAACAACCTAGGATTAGTTGTTCCTATCCCCGACGGATGTATTAATATAGGTTAGGGATCTCTACGGATCAAGTCAAGTGAAGAAATCGTCTAGTCCAAGAAGTTAATAACAAGTGAAGTCTAGGTGGATTCTCCCTTGAGTATTGCCCATATCGATTAGCTTTCCCGAGAGTTTTTCCCCAATTTACTTTTTGTGCATTCTTAGTTTAGTTTTAGAATTAGTTTGATACAAACCTCTTTTACTTTTAGGTTAGATAATAGAAAGGAAGTGAGTACTAATACTTTTAGCTCCATTGGGTACGATAACTCGGTCTTGCCGCTAAACTATACTACTATTCGATAGGTGCGCTTGCCTTAAAATCATGATATTAGTTAGTTTTTGGTGTGATCAGTTTTTATAAATTTTATTATTACATATCACGCGATATCAGTAAGTCATGAGTAAGAGTAAGCTATGAGAAGTAGAAAGTTATGAGTATGAGAAAGAAATTCAATGAAGCTTCTAAATTACCTTAGGTGTAATGATGTTTCTTTGGTTATGTTGCTATTTTATTTCATACAACTTACTAAGCAATTTATGCTTATTCTTTCAATTTCCCTCATCCATGTAGGTTTGCCGAAATTTCTCGAGGATCGTTAAAAGTCGGAGCTCAAAGTCACACTATCAAGTTATCTATTTTGGCATAGTTATGTTAGTTTTTTTTAATATGGCATGTATAGGTCTTTGATCATTCTGCTTTATAACTCATTCTAGTTAGCCAATTGTGTTGGCCATTTATACTTATATGTTTCATTTTATAAATGGCCTTTGGAATTGGCCTAAAACTACCTAAGTTACTTAATGAAATGAGAATGAATTTCATACAAATTATGCAAATTTGCTTGGTAGTTTATGCATGCATTATGGGTATGAATTGGTTTATGTGTAAGCACTTATTAAGGGACATTTAGATGAGTATTGATGCTATGATATGATGTATGAAGATTGTGTTATGCTTGAACGTGTTTCAGGGTGGGTAAGGGCTTGCTAAATAGCCTTATATCGCCCTCACACGGCTAGACAGACGAGCATGTGTCTAGGCTGTGTGAGACACACGAGCTGCACATGGGCATGTGGCTCGACCGTTTGTCCCTTACACCTTGCATGGATAGAATTAAATGCTCATCAGTGTTCCACAAGGGTATAAGACATGACCGTGTGTCTCGTCCATGTAGAGGACACGGCCAGCACACACGTGTGTGCCATGGTCATGGGACTGCTGACGTCAGAAACAAAATACCCAGGTTTTTGCACATGGGCTACGACATGGGCGTGTCAAGGCCATGAGAAAGACACAGGCTGGGTAGACAGACACGAGCAAGGGGCACAGGTGTGTCCTTAGTGTGCCTAGGTTGTGTGAGGTACACGGGCCATTAGTACTGTAACACCCTTAACCCCTGTCCGTCACCGGAATAGGGTTACAAGGTACTACCAACTGAACACTACTTTCGAACATTCAAAAATACATATATAAAGTAAATCTTTATTCACTCTACAGTAATGAACATTAAAGAAATTTAAAACATTTAAATTTTATTTAACATCACCACTTGAAATCATTAATCATTATTATGTAGCCTAACATACTCATGTACTATTCATACGTTTGTAATACATACTCAAAATATATCTTGATTCAAATGACGAGTTAAGCCTATACATGCCATTTTTTTTTTTTGGTATAAACTTTTAAAAGTGCCAAAGATAGTTACGATAGTGTGAATGACTTTGAGCTTGAATCTCCGAGCTTGTAGCTTTCAAACAAGATCTATAAAACAAAGTAACAAAGACACTCGAAGTAAGCTTATTAGCTTAGTAAGTCTTAAGTGAATAAAACAACTTAACTTAGTTAAACACATTGATTAAGTATAAATAATCTAATTATAACATTATTTGGCCGGATAGACCTAACCACAATAGTACACATTTTCATTGACATCTCATTTGTTTAGAATCTGAAATCACATAGGTATCACATAAACTTCTATGTATATAAATTCCACAGAAGCTGAATACATAGATATACCACCACTTCTCATATGCTTTGCATAAATAACTTTTACATACCTGAACAACTTAATTTAGCGAACAAATTCGGATTTCGCATAGCATGAGCTTCCCCAAATTCACTGGAAGCTGTCTTCCTACGCAACAGTTACTAATTTATTTATAACTATAGCTACGAATCTCCAAATCAAGTGTTGTAAATTTTTCCTGAAAATAGACACCATAAATATTCTATCCAATAAATTTTCAGAATTTTTAGTTTGGCCAATTAAAGTTTCCCCTGTTTCACTGTTGACTATCCTAAACACTCTTCTTTGCGAATCAGATTTCTCATTATACAGAATTCAAAATGTTTTCTCTTTTAGTTCATTTGAAACTAGACTCGTTAAGGAGTCTAAGCATATAAATTTTATCTTATAACCATTTTTATACAATTTATAGTGATTTTCTAAAGACAAAGCAAGGGATCTCGAAGTCATTTTGACTCTATCCCACGCCACATCAAATATCTCATTATTGGAAATTCTTTTGCTTACACAGTTTCTTTTATAAGAAACTAGACTCATCAAGCTTTAATTACATAATTTATTCAGCCTCTAACTCAACTCCAACAATTTATAGTGATTTTCTAAAATCACATTACTGTTGCTGTCCCAAGCAGATTTACAACAAATTTACTCTTTAACACCTTCTTTGCATTCATATTATTTAAACATGTATATCACCAATCACATTTTTATAATTGCACTTAACATATCAATACTTCTAAATCACTTATTCGATGCACTCTTTTCATACATGTACATATAAACATATATGCTTATAGTAGTAAATTCTTTAGTTCATCGTTACTTCCATATCTGCAAATGAATCATGTAAACAACTAATAGATTTCCATATAGGAACGTAAAAGATCAAGCATATTCTTATTCTTGTCACGCATATAAAGTAACCGAATATAACCATTTACATATTTGGCCGAATACAACTCAATTCGATAGGCCTTCAATTAACAAATTATAACCTTACCTTGTAGGTATATCATTAATATCATGGTCGGAATAATTCAACGGCACTTAGCCTGCTAGATTTAACCCGAATTCATTTCCACGGCAACTAGCCTGCTAGGCTCTTAGCTTGAATATCACACGTAGTAATTTCATTCACTTTATAGCATTAACTAATATCCCATTTCATAATGCATTCTGTTATTACATCATACAATATATTTAATTTACCATTCACTTATATTAATTCATAGCACATTCGGCTATCACACTTAGCCATTTCTAGATTCATACTCATATCATTTACCCTTGCTTCTCTAAAATACAATTGTCATTTATCATTCTCTATGAACTCGTAACATATAATTCATTGCCATCCACAATTCAATTAAACATGTTATCCTTTTCGACTCATAACGTTAACATTGCTATTCATTCGTATGCATATAAATATATTAATCACATAAGCTTCACATTCTAATTTCTATATTCATTTAATCATTAATCATATAGAATCAATTTAATCACTTAAGAACTTACCTCGATTGTTATCATACGGCTATTTCAACTACTCGACCAGCTTTGCTATACCTCGATCCGACTTTGTTTCCTTTCGCTCTTGAGCTTAATTTACACAAATTAACTAGTTCAATCATTTCATTAATTCATCATAAACTAAAATTTATTAGTTCCAATCACATATACGGCAACTAAATTCTTTTCATGTCAAATGCATTTTACCAAAACGTGCCTTAATATCAATTTCATTTGGTAATAGCACTCAAATCACCACAAACACTATTCATTACTACATTATTTACTTAATTTCATATTCGGCCATCATTTACAAATATTAATAGTTAACTTCCATTATCGAATGTCCCTTGTCCATAATCCATTATTATCAAAATATAACAAATCTAAGATTCATTTAAACACTAATTCCAAGCTTAAACATCAAAACGCTATTGAAATGGCACCTAACATGAATAATCGATTATCATATAAGTATAGAATTCATCACTAATAAAATTACCAAGCTTCCACTCATCTTAGTTCAAAATCGGCAAGCATATAACCACTTACTAACACTTTAATTATAAAAATCCAAAATCAAATACAAATTCCACAATTCACCTTAATAGCCGAATGCAATTTGCTCAATTTAACCTCTCATAGCAAAATTAAACTAATTCACACTCTCATATAAACATCCCCCAATACAAAACACCAATTTATCAACCACTTTAACACACCAAGATCTTAGCCGAATTTAACATTCATCATAAATTCAAGAATTTATACAATCACAAATCAATTCCTTAAATTTCCACATAATCCCATCTATTCAAAGTTCAATTTAACCAATTAAGCAAGTACTACCAATGTTGAGCACTATTTCACAATTTATCTTCCATTGCCGAATGGACTCATACTCCTCTTAGTTAATTAAGCCACATAAAACACAAATTCCACAATTAAACTTACAAACTCACAAACTCATTGATTTTAACATCAAAGTGTTTATCTAACACTCATTTCTTAATTTCAAACACCAAAATTCAAAATTCATATCATTACCACTATGACCGAATGCTTCATGTGTTTCAAGCTCAAGAATTTACACATGGGTCTTAATAAGAGCTTTAAAAACAACTCAATTTCACAAAAATCAAAGGGAAAACACATGAAATCATACCTTAATTTGACCTTAAGCTAGCCGAATGCTCCTTGTTTCTTTCTCTTTTTATTTTTTTCTATTTTCTTTTCTTTTGTTCGGCAATGTGAGAAGAAAATGAGCCAACCTTGTTTTTATCACCCATTTTAATATATTAACTTATATTTTCTTATTATAAAATTCAATAAATATTATTTCATTAATATAAAACACATAAAATGCCAAATTTCCATCATGATTGCCGTCCACTATAATGATAGTGGTCCATTTGACATGCAAGTCCCTTATAAGTTAACCATATACAATTTGGCCTCTTAAATTTTTACCTATCACATTTTTATGGTTTATCAATTGAGTCCCTTTTCAATAATTTGACATCCAAATAAAATAAAATAAAATAAAAATTAATGCACCAAACTTTCACACATAGAAATTTACATAATAAAACATAGAAGATAATATATATATTTTTGAAAATTTTCTGACTCGATTTAGTGGTTCCGAAACCACTTTTTCGATTAGGGTCAATTTAGGACTGTCACAAGTACGGCCATGTTTAGAGGCCACATGGGTGTGTGCCCTATTTTCACTAGCTTTTGAGAAGATTTTCTTAAGTGCCCGAAATGGTTCCAGGTTATTTTTGAACCATGATTTAGGGTTTATAGGCCCATAAGAAGGCGCGTAGGATAATGTTTGAAATGTTTTTTTTTTGGGGACACATCTTCAAGAGTGTAAGTTGAATGTTTGTAGGAGTTTTGGAACGATAATGCCTCATACCCTACCCTTGCATCGGTTACGGGTAAGGGGTGTTACAATCCTTCTTCATATAAATCGTACTGTTAAGTGATGTACTAATATGTTTATTATTTGCATATAAACTTACTACGCTCTATAGCTTACTCCCTTTCATTTCCCATATCTTATAGGATGGTACGCTAGCTCGGGCTGGAGATCGCTAGAGATGCCATCACACTATCACGCTACCATGTTGAGTAAATGAATGTAAACCTTTGAGTTTATGGCATGTATAGGGTCTTAGTCATTTTGTGTATGTGATATTAAGGAGTTGATTGGTATATAGCCATATGAAATGGCTTACATTGGCTTACATTGGCTAATTGGGTTGTAAACCTATTTATATGTACATACATGAGTTATTGTCATTGATGATGAGTGAATGCCATTTTCAAGCTATGTTTATAGATGTTGATGGATAATTAATGTCATGTTAAATGCTATTGAGATGTATAAATGTATGAAAGAAGTTGAGAATGGCAAATGGCTTTGAGAATAGCCTTAAAGTTGTCCGCATGGGTAGACATACGGGCATGTGTCTAGGCCATATGTGACACACGATTAGCCTCATAGGCATGTTGAAAGGCCGTGTGTCCCCTGTACCTTAGTTTTGAGAAACAGAATGTCCAAAAGTAAACACACAGGTAGGGATACGACCGCGTGTCTCGGTCATGTAAAGGAAACAACCATCGGACATAGGCATGTGCCCAGGCCATGTGAAGTTTGCACTTTAAATGCAAAAATTAAATTCGCCACACGGCCTAGCACACGGGTGTATGACTTGGTCGTGTGACCATAAATGGGTGATGACGTCAGCAATAAATAGTTGCACAGGTTAAGGACACGGGCGTGTCCCGAGCCACACGGGCCTACCCACGCAAGCTTGTGAGTCTACAAAACATGAAATTTTTATAAGTGTTGAAAAAGTTTTGAAAGTTCTTGGTTCAGTCTCGAACCATTCCTAATGTATGTTTAGGGCCCTGTAGGCCAGTAATAGGAACGTTATGAGTTTAAGCGAAAAGTTTTAAAATTGACGCAAATTTTATGACTCAGATTTGTGTGCTCACGTGTGTTTAAGTCTGGTAATGCCTTGTACCCTATTTTGACATAAGATACAGGTAAGGGGTGTTACAATTCTTTCAAGCTGAGTTTAGAAAAAAGTACATCAGCTAGAGGTTTATTGATCAGAAACACAAAAAGTCTCTATAATTCAAGCAAGGTTGCATGACTGTGACTGAGTATGAGAGAGAGTTTCTGAGACTCAGTAAATATGCTCGAGAATACGTTTCAATTGAGGCCATCATGTGTAAAACATTTGAAGACGGGTTAAATGAAGACATCAGACTATTAGGTAGGATTCTAAAGTTGAAAGAATTTGTGGTACTAGTTGACAGAGCTTGCAAGGTTGAAGAACTTGGCAAAGAAAAGAGAAAAACTGATGCTGAAGCTAGAGATTTGAGAAAGAGATCGATGAGTAAACCTTATTACTCTTTGTCAAAGATATCACAAGATTCATATAATTGTTCGAATGCTTTGGTGGGATATTCCAATAGAGATCATGCGAAGCAACATTTGAGTTTTAGAGCTCAAGTTACGTTAATAGCGAGTGTTGGTAATGTTAAGTCCAATAGACCTTGATGTCAATGATGCGAAAGACGACATCCTGGTGAATGTAAAATGAATGATCAGGCTTGTTTCAAATGTGGTTCATTAGATCACTTTATCAGAGATTGTCTAGAGTTAGTTGAGAAAGACAGATCGCAAGATGCAAGACCAAGTAACACTTCTGCTAGAGGGAGACCACCTAGAAATACGGGAAATGTGACTAGTAGCTAAGGAGTGAAAAAGGACTCCACTATGAGGGCTAGAGCACCAGCCAGAGCCTACACTATTGCGCTTGCAAAGAAGCGTTATCTCCAGATGTTATCACTGGTACATTTTCTCTCTATGACACTAATGTGATTGCTTTGATTGATACGGGATCAACTCATTCGTATGTTTGTGAAAACTTAGTGTTTAGTAAGAGTTTGCCTGTTGAGTCTACCGAGTTTGTAACTAAAGTATCTGACCCCTTAGGTAAGTATGTTTTAGTCGACAAAGTTTGCAAAGATTGTCCTTTGATGACTCGGGGTTACTGTTTTCTAGAAAATTTGATGCTATTACCATTTGATGAGTTTGATGTGATTCTGGGTATGGATTGGTTGACACTGCATGATGCTATTTTGAATTGTAGAGAAAGATTATCGAATTGAAATGTCAAAAATATGAAGTTCTTCAAATTGAATCATATGAATTGAGTAGATTGCCTGCTGTAATTTCATCGATGTCAACGCAGAGATATGTGAGAAAAGGTTGTGAAGCTTATCTAGCATATGTTTTAGATACAAAAGTGTCTGAATCAAAGATTGAATAAGCACTATTTATTTGCAAGTATCTGGATGTGTTTCTAAAAGAGTTACCGAGTTTGCCACCGATTAGAGAGGTTAATTTTGCTATTGACTTAATACCGAGAACTTCATCAATATCGATATCTCCATACAGAATGGCTTCGATAGAATTGAAAGAGTTGAAAACTCAGTTGTAAGAGTTAACAAACAGAGGTTTTGCACAACCTAGTTTTTCACCCTGGTGTGCACTAGTGTTGTTTGTAAAGAAGAAATATGGCACAATGAGAATATGTATTGATTATCAATAGCACAATAAAGTGACAATAAAAAATAAGTATCCTCTGCCTCGAATCGATGATTTGTTTGACCAGCTAAAAAGTGCAACGGTATTTTCGAAGATTAATTTGAGATCAGGTTATTATCAGTTGCGAGTTAATGATTCAGATTTATTGAAAATGGCATTTAGAACTAGGTATGGACATTATGAATTCTTTGTTATGCCTTTTGGATTAACCAATGCTCCTATAGTTTTTATGGATTTGATGAATTAAATATTCAGACCGCATTTAGACAAATTTCTTATTGTATTTATTGATGACATTCTAATTTACTCATGGGATGAGTCTGAGCATGCCGAACATCTGAGAGTTGGGCTACAAACTTTGAGAGATAAGAAATTGTATGCTAAATTTAGTAAATGCAAGTTTTGGCTGAGAGTGGTTGGATTTTTAGGGCATATTGTTTCAGTTGAAGGCATTAAAGTTGATCTGAGCAAGATTTCTACAATTTTTGATTGGAAACCACCGAGAAATGTATCCAAAGTTAGAAGTTTTCTGGGACTAGCAGGCTATTATTTACGTTTTGTAAAAAGATTCTCGATGATTGCGACACTGATGACTAGATTGCTACAGAAAGATGTGAAGTTTGAGTGGTCAGAGAAATGTCAGTAGAGTTTTGAACAGTTGAAAGTATTGTTAACTGAGGCACTGGTCTTAGTATAGCTTAAATTGGTAAAGCGTTTGTAATTTTCAGTGATGCATCTTTGAACGGTTTGGGATGTATTTTGATGCAGGACGGCAAAGTAATAGTTTATGCCTCTAGACAACTGAAGCCACATGAAAAGAATTATTCGACGCACGATTTAGAGTTGGCTATGATTATGTTCACATTGAAATTTTTGCAACATCACTTGTTTAGTGAGAAGTGCCATATCTTTACCGATCACAATAGCTTAAAGTATATAATGACTCAAAAAGATTTGAACTTGCGGCAATGAAGATGGCTCGAGTTACTAAAAGACTATGAGTTAGTGATAGATTATCATACGGGGAAAGTGAATGTAGTTGCGGATGCTTTGAGCAGAAAATCCTTATATGCTTTACAAGCTATGAGTACACAAATAGCTTTGTCTGATGATGTTTCAATTGTAGCCGAGTTGAAAGCTAAACCGTTATTTCTTCAGCAAATCTATGAAGCTCAGAAATATGACAGTGAATTATAAGCTAAAAGAGTTCAATGTGGTTCTACTTCTGATTCAGAGTTTCTAATTGGATTTGATGACTATTTGAAGTTTCGAGATAGAATTTGCGTGCCAAGAAATCCTGAGCTTATTCAAAAGATTTTAAACGAAGTATACAGTGGTTGTTTGTCTGTTCATCTGGGAAGTACTAAAATGTACAATGATTTGAAATAGTTGTATTGGTGGCCTAGTATGGAATGAGATATCTCAGAGTTTGTATCAAAATGTTTGATTTGTCAACAAGTCAAAGCCGAACATCAAGTGCCTTCGAGATTGTTGCAGCCTGTGATGATACCTGAGTGGAAATGGGATAGAGTGGTTGAATTTCGTATCAGATTTGTGTTGGATCGCCCGGTGCCTCCAAGGCGCAGCGGAAAATTAGAATAATAAATTTTACCGGCGATCCATACCATGGATCCATGTGTAAGGAACGAATCGGGGTGATAAAGGTTTCGAAATTACCGAAACTTCAATCTGAGTAGACAGCGACGCCAAGGCAACGGGAATCCTGAAGCACTATCGAACCAAGCCGCAACCTTTAACGATGTCGGCCTCTACGTAGTCCACCCAATTGACAATGAACGGAAATCTCTCAGAAACTATTTTCAGAGAGTATATCTTTTGACGGCTGCTAGGCCTCACTTTTATGGTTTCGGGATTGCCTATGTATATCCCCTTTAGGGTTTTTACCCTTGCCATATTTAAAACTTTGTGTTAATTGGTATATATTCATAATGAATATTTATTACCATAAATAATCCGAATCATAATAATCGTTATTAAATAAATATAATAACGTTTAACCGAAAATTATAATTACGTTAATTATAATAAAGATTTCGGTAAACTATATTTATTTAAATTTATATATACATGAACCAAAATCATATATTAGAAAATTATGTTCTTGATTATGTGTACAACATCCTTGTACATATAGTATGTTCAATAATTTGATTGCCGAATTTAATTAATTCTATAATTAATTTAATTCATGCGACAACCAGACACAATACCAACTATGTTTTACTCCGTTCATTTCAATTAAAAGGTGTGACCCTATAGGTTCTTGTAACATTAGCAGTAATATTAGAACTATTCTAATATTACAAACAATGAGTGGCATCTAGCAATGCATCATTGCTACCTAAGTTACAAGAAGTCATGATTCGACATAACCTTTTGTGATTAACTTTTCATGCATTAATCCTTAAGTCCAATATCTTTAGAATAGACACAAGTCATGGAATAGTCACACTTGCATAGTCCATCCTATGTTTCTTGATACCTTGAGTAGACTATGATATACAAATAAGTATGACATCTCATATCAACTTATTTGAGCATGGCCATGCATTTCTAGTCTCACTCAATCAAGTGGCCTGAGATATTACTCCTATTATGTAGGAGGGACTTATCCTATATTGATCAACCATATCCCTCTACATAGATTGTGGTATATCCAACATTAGTCTTAATAGAACAACCAATTACAGTGTTCGTTTGACTATATCAAAATATACAACTCACGATGTTGGAATGATGATGATCTCAAGTATGAGGATCATATACATATTAATCACTATGAGTAATATTGTGACAATTACATAATAATCCAAGAAACATACTCATAGCGGGTCGGTCCAATATGTTGTTCTCTAACACACACATTCATGCATTGATTCTGATACTCGATATCAATGACAACTCTTTATCATCAATCAACTACATGTTAGTCTCAATGCATTATTATTGTCCTAGCCAACAATAATACTTGACTAAGGATCTTTTAAGAATAATCATATTATTCTTAGGACATTATTATAAAACAGTTTATTTATGCACACAGAAATGAAACTGAAATAATAATGGCAAAGCCTTATATTAATAAACATGATAAATCAAGTATGTTGTTACAACCATCTCGTGATTGATCTTTGGGCATACTCTTACAATTTGCCCCTATCTCCGAAAAAGAAAGATGCAATCTGGGTTTTTGTTGATAGATTGACGAAATCTGCATATTTCATACCGATACGTATAGACTTTTCGCTTGATAGACTAGCTAAGTTGTATATCTCTGAGATTGTTAAATTACACCGAGTACCAGTGTCTATTATTTTGGATAGAGATCCAAGGTTTATGTCGTGATTTTGGAGGAAATTGTAAGAAGCCTTGGATACAAAGTTGCATTTTACTATTGCGTTCCATCCTCAAACTGACGATCAATCTGAGAGAGTTATTCAGATTTTCAAAAATTGGTTACGTTGCTGTGTTTTAGATTTTGAAGGCAACTGGGAGAAATACTTACCGTTGATTGAGTTTGCGTGCAACAACAGTTTTCAATTGAGTATAAAGATGGCACCGTACAAAGCTTTATACAGTCTTAAATGCCGAACTCCATTATGCTGGACTGAACTTAGTGAGAAAAAGATTCACAGGGTTGATTTGATCAAGGAAACTGAAGAGAAAGTGAAAGTAATTCGTGACAGTCTGAAAGTAGCTTTAGATCAACAGAAATCTTAAGCGAATTTGAAACGTAAAGATATTGAGTTTCAGATCGGAGACAATGTATTTTGAAAGTGTCACCATGAAAAAAGATACTTTGATTTGGCCGTAAAGGGAAATTGAGTTCGCGATTTATTGAACTGTACAAGATTATTGAGAGAATCGAGCCAGTGGCATATCGACTAGCCTTACCGTTAGAGTTAGAAAAGATTCACGATGTATGTCATGTGTCTATGTTACGCCGATATAGATCCAATCCATCACATGTGATTTGTCCAGCAGAAGTTGAAATTCAACCTGATATGACGTATAACGAAGAACCGATTAGAATCCTAGTTCGAGAAATCCAAAAGTTGAGAAATAAAAGAATAGCTTTAGTGAAAATACTTTGGCAACGTCACAGGATCAGAGAAGCTACATGGGAACCCGAGGATGCTATGAGAAAACAGTACCCCAACCTATTCACTGGTAAGATTTTTAAGGACAAAAATCCATAAGAGGGAGAGTTGTAACAGCCTGTTTTTAGTCAAATTGAAACAGTGATTTTAGAACCACAAATTTGAAGTAAAAAAATTTATCTTATTATTATTTTAATATTTATAGCATGATAGCAATATTATGTGAAATTTTCGTGAAGAAATTTTATCTTTTAAATTCCTAATTCGATAAAAAGGACTAAATCGCCTAATGTGTAAATGTGATGTTCTAATAGCTTGAAGTATTAAATGGCTATGATATTAAATAGTGGAGGTCTTTAAGTGATAATTAGACCATATGAAATATGAGTGGACAATTATGTGCATGAATAAGTGAATTTTAATGTTTATTGTTAAAGGTTAATTAAGTAAATTGTTAATAAATAAAGTAAAAATAAAATACAACAAAGTTATCATCTTTGTGCATCATCTTCAACCGAACAAAGAGAAAGAAAAACTCTATTGTTATGCTTTGAAGTTTCGGCCATGTCTTAACCTAGCATGTAAGTTATTTTTTACCCGGTTTTTATTGATTTCTATGTTTTTGAGTTCGTTGTAGCTCAACTAGCTAGCTCGTATCTCCAATTTCAAAACTGTTAAAATATTTGAATGTTTCCATTGCTGAATGTATGAGTAACTAAATGATTGAAGAAAGATTATGAATGTTTGATGATAGATTAACAAGTTTTATAAAGTGATTTTTAGTGAAAATGCAAAATTGGAATTAATTTATGAAATGTGTAAAATGTCTGGTTAAAAGTGTGAATAATTGATAAATATGGGCTGCTAGAGCCCTAATAGCAATTCGGCAAGCATAGGTGTTGATAAAATTTCATGAATTTGTGATTTTATGAAATGAGGACTAATTTTTGAAAATGTGAAATATTAGGGGCAAAAGTGTAAAGTTGTTTTAATGTGAAATTTGGATTAGATTGAATAGATGGTTGATTAAATGAGTTAATTTCGATATTATATAGATCAAGAAAAGCGAAATTTAGACTTAGATAGGGGAAAGAATAAGGTCTCGGATTAATCGACTCGTTATGTCATTTTTACATCCAAGGTAAGTTTGTTTGTTAATGAGTTTTGATATAATTATATTTTATATGCTTTAATATTGTACAATTTCTGAATACGACCTTGCGAATACGTTTGACAATGATTCGACTATGTGGAAATCCTGTTTGAACATTAGGAATAGATTAGGATACGAATGTCATGACATTAGGGATTACTGTGATGATGTAATTAAGGCGTTGGTCTCATACGTCCTACCGATGGTTAGGTTTCCAGCATGTGTTGTGGTACTTGACAGCTTGCCGTGTAGCTACGTCTTGACTGACAACTTGTGTAAGCAGACCCTGTGATAGCTCGAGAGTGAGCATATATGTGATATGATATTGAGATAGCTTTATCTATGTATGTGGCACTTAGGTGGGATGTATTCTAAAGTATCCTTTAGTATTCTGAATGGTTCAACGGGTATATCAGAGAAGTGAATGAATACGAGATTGTTATGAGATGGTACAGGTATGCACATGAACTATGTAAGCAGTGAATCAAAGAAATTTGAGATCTTCATGTTTAATCTTTTGAACAACAAGTAAAGGTTTGCGAATTGGTATGAGTTATGTTATAACTTGTTATATATTAAAGTTATGTATATTTGGTATGTGATATTTTATGCATACGAGTTTACTAAGCTAAAAAGCTTACTTTGTTTTCTTTTCCATGTTTTATAGTGATTTCATGGCTAGCTAGGATTCGGGAATCGTTAAAGACTCCCTCACCCTATCAAACTTCTATTTTGGTACTTTTGAACTTGTGTTTTTGGTAATATGGCATGTATAGTCTATGTGATCATTTTCATATATGTTAGTTATGGATTTTAGCCAATGGAATTGGCTTGTAATTGATAAGTTTTTTTTGTAACAGCCCGATTTTTGGCCTAGTCAGAACAGTGGTTTCAGGACCATGAATCCGACGAGGAAAATTTTATTTTTATTACATTTTTATGGTCTACAATTTCACGAAATGATTTCGCAAAAATATAGTTAAAAAATTTTGACGTTTGGGAACTCAATTTAGTCAAAAAGACTAAATTGTAAAAAGTGCAAAACTTGAGTTCTAGAAGTTAGAGATGTCTAATTGCTATGAAATTTTAAAATGTAGATCCTTAAATGGTAATTAAACCATTGGATAATTTTTTGGACAAAAATGGACATGAGATACGTGAAATAGGATATTTTTAAGTTAAGGGCAATTTGGTCATTTGGTATTAATCTAACAGCTCGAATTAGGGTTTGGTCAGAATAGTGGTTTTAAGACCACAAATCCGAAGTAGAAAAGTATATTTCATGATCATTATTAAGTTTATGGTAGTGAGAAAATTTCATGAAGGAAATTTTATGAATTAGTGATGAATTTGTCCTCTAGGACTAAATTGCAAAAGTTGCAAAATTGAGTTTCTAGAAGGTTTAAGTATGAAATAGAATTAGAAAAATTAGTAGGAGCCCTTATTTGGAATTACACCTATTTTTGGCACTATGGACAAAAATGCCCTTTGAAAGGTAAAATTTTAAATAAATGCCATAAGGGCATTTTGGTCATTTGGTAAATTAAAGAAATAAAAAGGGAAAAAGAAAGCTAAAAAGTGCCCATCTTCTTCCTTGTGTGCCAAAATTCCAAGGGACTCCATAGCTAGGGTTTCCTTTATTTTCAAGCTCTAACTAAGTGACTCCAAGCCCCGTTTTTTCATGTTCTTCGTATTTTTGAAACCCTCGTAGCTTAATCTAGCTATTTCTACCACTAATTTGAGCTAGGGTTTCTGCTAAAAAATATACTCATACATGACATGCAAGTCTTTTGATGTCTAGTGGTAGATTATAAAAGTTTAAAGTGTAGTAAACACCTTTCTCTAGGTGATTTTTCATGAAAGTCCCTAATAGGGACCAAATTGCAAAGTTAGTAAAATGTGTAGTAAATGTACAAATTGATGAAAAATGTGGGCTACTATGAGCACATGAAAGGTTCGGCTAGGCTTGAGTAGTCAAGAAATTGAGTGCATTTCATTTTACGAGCCTAGGGACCACTTTTATAAATATGCAAAAGTTTAGTGGAAAAATTATAAATTTTGCCAAAGTGTGAATTATGGGCCATTTAGTCAATGTTAGTACTAAATAAGTTAAAATTTTCATTTTAGATCAAGAAACACGAAGCCCGGATCAAAATTGGGGGAAAAGTAAAGTAGTGGACTAAACCGAGCACTCACCCACATTTTAGACTCGAGGTAAGTTGTATGTAATAATTTAGCCTTATACTTTATGGAATTTTTAATGTAAAGATCTTCTATGAATTTATGAAATTTCTTGAGACTTATTGCTAAGCCAATTTATGAACTATGTATAATTCCATGAAATTTATTAATATGAATTTTACCAAGACATGATGGAAACATGAGAGAAAAATTGCATATCAGTATCAAAGATACGAAGGATACCGAAATCATGTTATGAGCATTGTAGGCCCATGTAAGACCATGTCTAGGACATGGCATCAGCACCGAACAGAGATCCCATGTAAGACCATGTCTGGGACATGGCATTGGCATCCATAAGAGGTCCTGTATAAGACCATGTCTGGGACATGGCGTTGGCACCGAGATGAGACATAAATCCCCTGTAAGACCATGTCTGGGACATGGCTTGGGCATCTAAGAGAGAGATCTTGTATAAGACCATGTCTGGGACATGGCATCGCCACTATTTTACGATCTCGTATAAGACCAAGTCTGGGACATGGCATCGGCTTTGATATGAGATCCTGTGTAAGACCATATCTAGGATATGGCTTTGACATCAGTTTGAGGTCCCATGTAAGACCATATCTGGTATATGGCTTTGGCACCTTACCATGAGAATGACATTACGGGTATCCTTTGATATTCCAAATTTGTTAATAGAGAATATGTTCAAGTTGTTTAGCTAACAATAGAGACTAAAGTTTCATGATAAGTGTTACAGGTACATGATAAGCGATAAATTATACATATTTTTACCCCATGCTTAGCCTAATTTCTGGATGAATTAACCCTTGATTTGTGTAAATTAGTGCTCTTAAACCTTTAATTTCATGTTTTATACTCAGGTGAGCATAGGGAAGAGAAAAGAACGAGAAACGGGTCGAAAGTGGAGAAAATGGGCCAAAGTATGAAAACAACACAGCCTGGAGGTTCGCCACACGACCGTGCAACCTTAAGCATGAACACAGCCCAACCCTGACTCACACTGCTAGCCCACACGGTTGTGCCACATCAACAGACCTGAACACGGCCCATTATCGAAGTCACACGGCGTGGCACACGGGCGTGTCCCTGTCGTGAGGTAGTTCAATTTCACTCGGAAAAGGCTACTTAAGGGCTAAGAAAGGCATCCTAAAGCTCTATATAAAGACCATAGGAGGCAACTTCAAAGGGGTGTTTATTTTCCCTGCAAAGGTGTGCTTTTGTTCCCACCAACACACAGAGTAGAAACAAGGAATTACTCCAAAGAAAGCCGATTGATCCGTCTCAGAAGTCGAATTATCCTTCAAGACTGAAGATCTCCCTTCAATTTCCTACAGGGGTTTTAGGGTTCTTTATGTTTTGTTATCATTATTCTACTGAGATGTTTTCTTTTATAATTATGTGTTATTAATTCTTACTTTAATATTCCAGGATATTAATTCAAGTATTGATGTGCTTATTTAGAGGAGCGAAAGTCCCTATCTAAGAGTAGATCTAGCATAATTAAGTGGAGTTGCTCGCAATCCTAGACATAGGACAACGAAAATCAACCGTATTAGGGTCAAACCTAATAAGGGAATCCATAGATCGAGTTAATGCAACACTAGGGGTTTTAATTAGAAAGAGATTTCAATTAATCAACCTAGGGTTAGTTGTTTTTAGTCTCGAGAGAGATATTAACATAAGTTAGGGATTTCTACGGATCAAATCAAATGAATAAATCATCTAGTTCAAGAGTTGATAACAAGTGAAGTCTAGGTGGATTCTCCCTTGATTATTGTCCAAATCAATCAAGTTTTCCTACAGAGTTTTCCCCAATTCACTTTTTGTGCATTCTTAGCTTAGTTTAATAACTAGTTTAGTCTAATAAAAATCCCATTTTATTCCTAGGTTAAATAATAGAAAGAAAGTTAGTACTAGTACTTTTGGTTCCTTTGGGTTCGATATCTCGGTCTTACCACTAAGCTATACTACTGTTCGATAGGTGCGCTTGCCTTAAATCGTGATAATAGTTAGTTTTGGGTATGATCATATTTTATAAATTTTATTACTTCATATCACGCATATCAAGTTTTTGGCGCCGTTGTCAAGGAACTAAAATATTAGGAACACTATTTCTATTACTTTAGCCATTATTACTTTTATTTATTTTCAGCTTATTTTTATTTTTATTTTTATTTACATAAATTTTCTTTCCTTCCAGGTATCTCTAGTTTATGATTAGAAGAAACCCAGGAGGACCACTGCTTTTTGACGAAGATCTAGAAGCTACAGTTTGCAGAACTCACCGAGAGATAAGAAGAAACTTGCAATATCCAGAACAAGGACCAGAAGAGGAACCTGAACGTACTGAAGAGATGGAAGCAAATCAGGATAATCAGCTACCTCCTGTAGTAGCCGCAAATCCTATCAATCAAAATACTACTCCGCGTACTATGTATGATTATGCTAAACCTAATTTAGTGGGCACTGAATCTAGTATTGTTAGGCCCGCTGTGGCTGTAAATAATTTTGAACTGAAACCTAACACTATTCAAATGATACAGCAATTTGTTCAGTTTGATGGTTTGCAGGATGAGGATCCCAACACACATTTAGCCAATTTCCTAGAATTGTGTGATACATTCAAAATAAATGGCATTTCTGATGATGCCATTCCTTTTAGGCTATTCCCATTCTCCTTGAGAAATAAGGCTAAACAGTGGTTAAATTCTTTACCACGAGGGTCCATCACTACATGGGAATAAATGACCGAGAAGTTTTTACTTAAGTATTTCCCTCCAGCTAAAACAACAAAATTAAGGAATGATATTTCTTCTTTTGTGCAAATGGATTTAGAGACACTTTACAATGCTTGGGAAAGATACAAAGATCTCTTGAGAAGGTGCCCTCACCATGGGTTACCTCTGCGGCTACAAGTTCAAACCTTTCACAACAGTTTGAATCCCTCAACAAGACAAATGATCGATGCAGCTGCCAATGGAACAATCAACAATAAAACACCAGAAGCAACTTATGAGTTTATTAAGGAGATGTCACTGAAGAACTATCAGTGGCAAGTCATGAGGACAAAGCCGACAAAAGTAGTAGGAGTTCTTAATATTGATGCAGTTACAATGCTTTCCTCTCAGGTAGAACTTTTAAATAAAAAGATTGATGGCTTTATTGGTTCACGCAGGTACGTCCAGTCAAGCAGTGCGACTCAAACGTGGGAGGAGTGAGCAACCCAAACTATCTTCCCTATGGACATAGCACAGAAACCGAGCAAATAAATTATATGGGTAATAATTCTCGACCTCAAAATAATCCTTACAGTAATACTTACAATGTAGGTTGGAGGAATCACCCTAATTTCTCATGGGGCGGTCAAGGAAATAAAAGACCACCACTACCCCCTCCGGGATTTTAGCAACCATTGTATCGGCAAGAAAAGAAACCAAACCTTGAGGAGATGTTGGAAAAGTTCATATCGGTTTCCGAAACTCGCTTTCAAAACACCGAAACAGCACTTAACAACCAACAAGCTTCTATTCAAGGGCTCAAAAATCAGATTGGTCAACCCGCAAAGATGATATTTGATAGACCACAAGGTAGTTTACCGAGTAATACTGAACCTAATCCTAGGGAACATGTGAAAGCAGTTACCTTAAGGGATGGAAAGGTACTAGCTGAACCTAAAAAGAAGCCTGTTCAAGAATATGAAAAGAAAAAGGTAGAGGAAGCAGAACCTAAAAAAAGTGCTCCACCAGCACTTAAGGAGTATAAACCACCCATACCATATCCAGCAAAGTTAAAGAAAGACCGTATGGCTGCTCAATTTGGTAAATTTCTTGAACTTTTTAAACAGTTACATATTAACTTACCTTTTGTTGAAGCAATTTTGCAGATGCCAAAGTACACAAAATTTTTAAAGGAACTTCTTACAAACAAAAGGAAGTTGGAAGAACTGTCTATAATGGAACTCAATGAAGAGTGTTCAGCTATCCTCCAAAATAAGCTACCTACCAAACTGAAAGATCCAGGAAGTTTTACTATTCATTGCTTAATTGGTAGTTTAAACATTGAAAAAGCCTTAGCTGATCTAGGCGCCAGTATTAACTTAATGCCTTACAAAATGTTCAAGCAACTAGGTCTAGGGGAACCAAAACCCACTAGGATGAGTATACAATTAGCTGATAGATCTGTTAAATATCCTAGGGGAATCATTGAGGATGTATTAGTAAAAGTTGATAAATTTATATTCCTTGTTGATTTTGTTGTTCTTGACATGGATCAGGATGTTGAGGTATCTTTAATTCTAGGACGCCCATTCTTAGCTACTACTAGAGTTGTTATTGATGTAGGGGATGGTAAGCTAGTTCTTAGGGTTGGTGATGAAGAAATTGTTTTTAAAATTTATGATGCTATGAAACTCTCTAAAGAACAAGATGATTCATATTATTTTATTGATTCTATTGATTATTCTGTTTAAGACTCCTTTCAAGAAATCACTCTTGAAGACACGTTGAAACTGTGTCTTGTCCAAGGTAGGGAGGAAGATGAAGCCACCACTGAAGTTAAGAAAGTGATCAGAGATTTAGACTCTAACGAACCTGCTCTAAGACATATAAGTTATGAGGGTATTAAGATGAATGCTAAACTGAGATAAAAACCCTCAATTGATGAACCTCCTAAATTAGAATTAAAACAATTGCCTGAACATTTGGAATACGCATTTTTGGGAGATGATTCTACACTACCAGTCATTATCGCATCAGATTTGAGAACTAAAGAAAAAAAGGACTTACTCCAAGTATTAAGAGAACACAAAAAGGCTATAGCTTGGAAGATTTCTAACATTAAAGGAATTAGCCCTTCTTTTTGCGCCCACAAACTTTTAATGGAAGATGAATAGAAGCCATGTATGCAAGCTCAGAGATGATTGAATCCTAACATAAGGAAGTTGGAAAAGCCGAGGTAATTAAACTTCTAGATACAGGAATTATTTATCCTATTTCTAACAGTTCTTCGGTAAGTCCTGTGCAGGTTGTTCCTAAAAAGGGAGGCATGACTATGGTGTCTAATGAAAAAAGGAATTAATTCCTACAAGAATAGTCACAGGATGGAGAGTTTGTATTGATTATAGAAAGCTGAATGATGCAACCAGAAAAGACCATTTTCCCTTACCTTTTATTGATCAAATGTTGGAAAGACTATCAGGACATATGTATTACTGCTTCTTGGATGGCCTCTCTAGATACTTCCAAATCCCGATAGCTCCAGAAGATCAAGAAAAGACAACGTTCACATGGCCATACGGTACGTTTGCTTATCGTAGAATGCCTTTTGGGTTATGTAATGCCCCTACTACTTTTCAGCGATGCATGCTATCTATCTTTGACGAACTCGTGGAGGACATCATGGAGGTATTTATGGATGACTTTTCGATTTTCAGTAACTCCTTCCAACTCTGTCTTAATAATTTAAAACGTGTTCTAATAAGATGTGAGGAGACGAATCTTGTGCTTAATTGGGAAAAATGTCACTTTATGGTTCAAGAAGGTATTGTATCAAGACATAAAGTTTCTAGTAAAGGGATAGAGGTTGATAAAGCAAAAATTGAAACTATTGAAAAATTACCTCCCCTAATTCGGTTAAGGTTATAAGAAGTTTTTTAGGACATGCTGGCTTTTATCGAAGATTTATTAAAGACTTTTCTAAAATAGCTAAACCTTTAACAAATTTACTAGAAAAAGATGTGCTTTTCAATTTTGATCAAGAATGTTTGGAGGCTTTTAACACTTTCAAAGAAAAATTAGTTAATGCCCCAATTATAATTGCACCTGATTGGAATTTACCTTTTGAACTAATGTGTGATATGAGTGATTTTGCAGTGGGTGTAGTTCTAGGACAACGAAGGGACAAGCACTTTCGATCGATTTATTATGCTAGCAAAACTTTGACGGCCGTGTAAGAGAATTATACTACCACCGAAAAGAATTCCTAGCTGTGATTTTTGCGTTTGACAAATTTAGATCATATTTGTTATTGTCTAAAGTCATCGTTTATACTGACCATTCAGCTCTTCGTTATCTTTTAACTAAAACTGATGCAAAACCTCGATTAATAAGATGGATTCTATTGTTACAGGAATTCGACTTAGAGATACAAGACAAGAGAGGAGCTAAAAATTTGGCAACAGATCACCTTTCAAGATTGGAAAATCCACACCTCAAGGACCTCCACAAAGCCAAATAAATGACTCGTTTCCTGAAGAACAACTCCTAGTCATAGCAGAAGCTGAAGTTCCTTGGTTTGCCGATTTCAAAAATTATTTAGCAGCTAATATAACCCCAAAAGGTTTGACGCATCAGCAAAAGAAGCGATTCTTCACTGATGTGAAAAATTACTTTTGGGAAGATCCTTTCATTTTTCGTATTTGCATAGATCAAGTCATTCGAAGATGCGTTGCTAAGACGGAAGCATATAAAATCTTGGATCACTGCCATTCTGGACCAACAGGAGGACACCACGATGGTAATAGAACCGTTCACAAAGTACTTGAATCAGGTTTTTACTGGCCCACCCTTTTCAAAGATGCCAACAGGTATGTGACCTCTTGTGATAAATGCCAAAGGACAGGTAATATCTCTCAGCATAATGAAATGCCTCAAACATATATACTCTCATGTGAAATATTTGATGTATGGGGTATTGATTTTATGGGTCCATTCCTTACTTCATTTGGGAATAAATACATATTAGTAGCAGTAGATTACATGTCAAAATGGGTGGAAGCCCAAGCTTTACCTACTAATGATGCTAGAATGATGGTACGCTTTCTAAAAAAACTTTCCTCTCGATTTGGAACACCTAGGATAATTATCAGTGATAGGGGTACTCATTTTTGCAATGCTCAATTTGATAAAGTGTTAAAAAGATATGCAGTACAGCATAGAACAGCTACCCCTTATCATCCACAAACCAGTGGACAAGTTGAAGTAACAAATAGAGAATTAAAATGCATACTAGAGAAAACGGTAGAAACAAATAGGAAAGATTGGTCAAGTAAAGTAGACGACGCTTTATGGGCCTAAAGAACTGCATTCAAAACCCCCATAAGAACATCTCCTTATAGACTTGTTTACGGAAAAAGTTGTCATTTACCTTTTGAACTTGAACATAAAGCATTTTGGGCTATCAAATTCCTAAATCTTGATTTTAAACTCGTAGGTGAGAAACATCTAATGCAATTAAATGAGTTGGATGAATGGCACTGCAATGCATACGAAAGTTCACTATTATACAAGAAAGCCACAAAGCGACGCCATGACAATCGTTTAAGACAACCTAAGCAGTTTAAAACTGGCGATCTTTTCTTGCCGTAAAATTCAAGGCTTAAACTATTCCTTGGAAAACTTAAATCAAGATGGTCAGGGCCATTCACTATTCAGACTGTCTTTCCATATGGCACAGTCGAGGTAACTCATCCAAACCACGGCACTTTCAAGGTAAACAGTCATCGGTTTAAACATTATAAAGGTGAGGAATTTAAGAATAATAGAAAGGAGCTTCAACTCCACGAGCCCTCGTCATGATACATACAAGCAGAGTCGAGCTTAGACTCTAAATAAGCGCTTCTCGGGAGGCAACCTGAGCACTAACAAATTTTGATTTCCTTTCTATTTTAATTCTGATTGCTTAATGACTAACTAATTCAATTTTAATGTAGGCTTTTCAAACCCACACGGTTAGACACACGACCGTGCCTACGGTCGTGGGACAAATATAGGATAAAACACGGCCGTGCGTAACAGCCGTGTGAAAATAGGGTCAAAAACAAATCCCCAAACACGGATGCGTTAAATTCCCACGAGCGTGCGAGGTGCCCGTGGGCAAACCTGTCTAGCACTACACAGGCGTGGCACCAAATATACACGGGCGTGTGAGATCGAACATGGTCGTGCCTTTACCCCATGGATGACACTGTCAAATTACACACGAGCGTGCGACACGCCCGTGCCCTAAGACCGTGGTCAAACCTGCCAATTCAGAAACAGGCATGTGACCCCATAACGGGAGCGGGAGAAGCAAACGTCAAAGGACACGGCCATGGGACACGGCCGTGTGTCTCAACACGCCCTAGGAACATAGGCGTGTGTCTCAAACTAGGTGCACCAAAATCCCCAAATTTCGAACCACACGGGCTACCCGCGAGTCACACGGGCGTGTGCCATGCCCGTGTGACCCAAAATCCTATATAAACAGCCCACTATTCACCTTCTTCCTCACCTAAACCCTAAAGACCTCTCAACCCAACTCCCATACCCACCATTCCTAGTGCCGCTGCCGGCCTCAACAGTGCCACCACGCCCGTGCAAATTTTCCACGACCGTGCTCCGCCTATTAACCACCCATTCGATTCTTCTTTCTTACTTTTTCTCTTTATTCTTAATATCTATTTATCTATTTACCTGTTAATAATCTCCTTTATTTCATTATTTACATTGTTTTTTTATAGGAATCTCATTTATTTAGCATGATTAATCTAGAAACTTCATTATGTCACTTTGGATCATTCATTGGCTGCCACTTTTTCCTATCACATACAATTGGCTTTAGGCATACATTGACTATAAAAACCCACAAAAACAAGCCAGTGTTTTCTTGCTAGAAGTTCTATGCTTAGGATGAATTAAAAATGGCATTTAGATTAGTAAAGGAATTGACTCTCGTTAAGTAAGTTTTAGTTAGCATTGTTATTTTGAACGTATGAATATCTTTAGTTAGGAATAATGCATAATTTTGCTTTTCCATTTTTCTTTCTTTTCTTTTAGAAATCATGTCATCGTCACGTGGAAAGAAAGTTGTCGTCCCTACTTCAAAGAAGCGAAAGAGACCCGGTGGTTCCTCGTCGAGACCCACTACTGAAGTCTGACACCCATTTCTTTAATTCCCGCAAAATTCCTAAGAGGAGTTATTTCAAATATTATGGGCACGACCTCTCGGAGTCAGAAGGTGCATTGATTTGGGCCGCTTTAGAGCAGGTCCACCTAGCGGATGAGGTCCGAGCCCTATTAACAACGGATCCATGGGAGCAGTTCTTTCAGATCGTGGAGCCCACCTACCTCGAACTCACCCTCGAGTTCTGCTCCACATTCCACCTTTAGACAATGATGAGCTGACACGACGATCTAAGGACGATCCAATTCCATCTAGGAGGCCTCGTTCATCATCTCAGTGTACCGAAATTCAGTACAGCCTTAGGCCTCTACACTGAGCAGTTCATGGAGGAAGAGGACCTTTCTAAGCTCTACTGCCACATCCATGTCTCTCTAGTCAACTGTTGGCATGCCCTAGTCCCTGGCCAGCCCATATACGACCCCAGTCGCTCCAAAGCGACAAACCTCGCCCTATCTCTGAGGTACCTGCATGCCCTCTTTGCACATACATTGATGGACAGACGCGAGAGTACCGATATCGTCAACACCCACGACAGCTACTTTTATGGAGCATGGTGCACATTCATGTGATCGATCTCGCCTACTTCATCGCCCATGCTATCCAGCACCAAATGAAGTGACACCGTAGGGGCGTGATCTCTATGGGCCCGTACATCACGCGATTGGCCCGCTACTTCGGCCTATTAAACACCATAGCCCAGATATCATTATATACACTGATTGGCCAGGTGTCCGCCTAGGGCATCCAAACTATGCACATGTGAGGATGATCTAGCGCCGACGTGGGACTGATTCTCTACAATACCGTCTACTTCGAGATGCCGAGCAGGAGGACGCTGAGGACATTACTGATGATGTCCCACCACCAGAGGAGGCAACGACTGAACCACCTTCCCCTTGCCGACCAGTTCATGCGGCAGCTTCTCATGCTGGCTTAGCTGAGCGCTTCACACGATTCGAGCAACAATGTTTTCAAAGATTTGATCACATTGATGCAACCTTAGCTCAAATTTGTCAGCATCTTCACATCACAACACCATCTCCACCTCGCGAACTATCTGAGGATTAGGACTTTCTATTCCTCTTATCTTTATTTTTATTTTTATTCTTGATATTTATTTTTACCTTTCTTAAACTTTATGTTTCTTTAGATTTTTTTAAGATTTTTCTTTATCTTTATTTCGATCTTTATGTTTATTGAATATTTCAATTTAGTTTTCAGGTTTATAATTTTATCGGCCATTTCCTAATGAGTAATTGTTCTAATCTTCAAATATCGAAAACCCCTTAAGTGCTTTCGAAGTTTCAAATGAGCTCTACAACTCAAATCCATATGTAATGGGAAAACCCTGCCACAACTGCCTGCTCTTACAATTCCAATATCCGTCTCTACAAATTCATCCAATATTCAGGGAGTTTCATTTCTTTCCCTATCTTATGATATTATGCATCTATTGCTACTAATGTATCTTTGTACATTGAGGGCAATGTACATTTTAAGTGTGGAGGGGGAACTTACATTCAGTCATTGCATTCTCTTTGAAACCCTTGAAAATTTTTAAAACTAACTTTTTTTATTGTTCTCAAAATTTCGAATTCTCACTTTCACTCTCTGCATTATCTTCAATCTCCTATTAGGAATTAATTCTGATTGATTTATGATTTTTATTGATGTGATGAGAATTAAGACATAGGTGATTATGCTGTGATTATTAAACTTTAAAACATTAGGGAATTAAGCATGACAAGTTGAAATTTTTGTGAATTTAAATTTTTTCTAGGTTATTTTCCCTAGTTTTAAGTGTTATCTTAAGATTTGAAATTCACAGGATTGACATCAAAAGCCATAATTCTGGTGAGATTTTTGAGCCTTTTGAGCATACATTCTTTCGTGCTCACTTTTATTGTTGCTTTGAGTGAGTCAATACTGATTTGTTATTCTAGAACTTGCTTCGAATATACATGTCAAGATCACATCATTGATTTAAACTACTTACTCCATAAAAAACCTACCTCCATAAATTAACCCCTAGTGAACCCCATTGAGCCTAACAACCCATTCTTTGGCCTACCTCTAATATTAACTTATAACCCATTTTTTGTTGAATTCCATTTAATTATTTTGATCCTTATTTTTTGTTGAGATTTGAGTTGAATTATTATCTAGCTTTGTTCTCTTTTTCAGTTTGTAAGTTTGTAAATATTCAAAATATTGTATTTGATTTGTTCTTAAAAAAATGTATATACAGTTAATTCAGTTGTAATCTGTAATAGTTCAATAGTTTTTGCATATTTCTACAAGCTTCCAAATCCAGAACGATGTCATCATAAGGCTTAGCTTAAGGAATATGTTCTGGTGATAGAGATTTTTCTAGCTAGATAATTTTTCAATTCAATCTCGATTCTAACCCTCTTTTTTAGCTTGTGACAACACCCCTAACCAAAGCCCCATTACAACCATTGAAAGACCTTTTGATCGATGTGTCATATCAATTTATAGTGGTGGAGATTTGATTTTCTTGCAAGCCCATGGTAATAACTTTTCAGGTTCACTAAAGAGTGCTTAATTCTTGAACCCTAAACACTTTGAGTGGATAGAGTGAATCTTTAGTGAGGATGTCAAATCTTGTTGATTTTTATTGAAAAGTGATTATTTAAGAGAATGAAGGAAACCTATGTTTCTGTGATAAACTTCTCAACTTAGAGTGTTTGAAACTTTAATGTTCTTTTGGTTGAATTTTCATTGTACGATTACTTATGGATTAGTTTGAAACATTATTGATGAGGATTATAAGTTGAGAAGAATGATTCTTAACTATGGATTGAGATTTTGCTTGAAAGCAAGCAAAGGCTTAAGTGTGGGGGTATTTGATAAACGATAAATTATACATATTTTTACCCCATGCTTAGCCCAATTTCTGGATGAATTAACCCTTGATTTGTGTAAATTGATGCTCTTAAACCTTTAATTTCATGTTTTATACTCAGGTGAGCATAGGGAAGTGAAAAGAACAAGAAACGGGCCAAAACGAAGAAAATAGGCCAAAGTATGAAAACAACACGGCCTGGAGGTTCGCCACATGTCCGTGCCACCTTGAGCATGAATACAGCCCAACCCTGACTCACATGGCCAGGCTACATGGCCGTGCCACATCAGTAGACCCGAACACTGCCCATTATCAAAGTCACACGGGCATGGCACACATGTCATGAGGTAGTTCAATTTCACTCGAAAAAGGCTACTTAAGGGCTAAGAAAGGCATTCCAAAGCTCTATATAAAGACCCTAGGAGGCAATTTCAAAGGGGTGCTTATTTTCCCTACAAAGGTGTGCTTTTGTCCCCACCAACACACAAATTAGAAACAAGGAATTACTCCAAAAGAAGTCGATTGATCTGTCTCAGAGGCCGAATTATCCTTCAAGACTGAAGATCTCCCTTCAGTTTCCTACAGGGGTTTCAGGGTTCTTTATATTTTGTTATAATTATTCTACTAAGATGTTTTCTTTTATAATTATGAACTAAATCCCCCAAATACTTGAGGGGGATGAAACCTAAGACAGATCTTGCTATTATTCTCTCTTGAATTATATGATAAATACTTGAATTATTCATAATTATGTGTTATTAATTCTTGCTTTAATATTCCAAGATATTAATTCAAGTATTGATGTGCTTATTCAGAGGAGCAAAAGTCCCTGTCTAAGATTAGATCTAGCATAATTAAGCGGAGTTGCTTGCAATCTTAGACATAGGATAACGAAAATCTATCGAATTAGGGTCAAACCTAATAAGGGAATCCATAGATCGAGTTAATGCAACACTAGGGGTTTTAATTAGAAAGAGATTTCAATTCATCAGCCTAGGGTTAGTTGTTTTTAGTCTCGAGAGAGATATTAACATAAGTTAGGGATTTCTACGGATCAAGTCAAGTGAATAAATCGTCTAGTTCAAGAGTTAATAACAAGTGAAGTCTAGGTGGATTCTATCTTGAGTATTGTCCAAATCAATCAAGTTTTCCTAAGAAGATTTCTCCAATTCACTTTTTGTGCATTCTTAGCTTAGTTTAATAATTAGTTTAGTTTAATAAAAATCCCCTTTTATTCCTAGGTTAAATAATAGAAAGAAAGTTAGTACTAGAACTTTTGGTTCCTTTGGGTTCGATATCTCGGTCTTGCCACTAAGTTATACTACTGTTTGATAGGTGCGCTTGCCTTAAATCGTGATAATAGTTAGTTTTCGATACGATCATATTTTATAAATTTTATTACTTCATATCACGCATATCAGTACACTTGAGTAAGTCATGAGAAAAATATGAAAATGTAAGGCACGAGAATGAGCAAAACATGTGAATGATTAAGCCATAGAAAGAGCAAGTCACAAGGGTAAGATCTATAAAAGAGTAAGAAGTTATATGAATTTTATGATGCCCTACTTGAATGATTTTTCCATGACATTTATTGCTATTTTATTTCATGCAACTTACTAAGCATTTTATGCTTACTCATTTATTCTCTCTTTCTATGTAGATTTGTCGAATTAGCTCGAGGATCACTCGAAGTTAGCGCTCGAAGTCACATTACCAAGAAATTCATTTTGGTATAGTAAAATTAAATTTTTTTTTTGTATGGCATGTGTAGGAAGTTTCGTTACTTTGGTAGGTGTTTTTTTGAGTAACCAAATGTGTTGATTATTGTTATCACTTAAGTCAAGTTGTAATAGCCTTTGAAATTGGCTAATATTGTCTAAATTATATTTTATGCAATGAGAATGAAATTCATGATATGCATGATGGCATGTAAATGCCTCACTGATGAATGTTCTTAATGTACGTTATACCTTGAATTATGAGTTTGAAGCTAGTATGAGTTGGGTGTGTTTCAGGGTGGCAAAAAGGCTTGGAATATAGCCTATAATTGTCCACACGGATGGGCACACAGGCATGTGCCTAAGCCATGTGTGACACATAGTTAGCCCCCATGGGCATATTAGTAGACCGTGTGTCCCCTGCATCCTAAGTAAGTAAGTCAGAATTGCACACGGGCTGAGCACACGAGCGTGTGCCTTAGCCGTGTGAACCCTTGATGTTTATAGTACTTAAGTCACTGTTGCACACAGAAAGAGCACACGAGTGTGTGCTCTGGCTGTGTGGATTTTCAAGTTATTCTTTGAGTAAGATCAGATTAGAGCACACCCCCGTGTCTAGGCCGTGTGAGGGACACGGGCGTGTGCCCATGCTGTGTTCAAGTCTATAGGTTTTAAATAAGAAATAAATTCAACTTGGGCCAGGGACATGGGCGTGTGTGACCACACGGCCTGCCCACACGGGCGTGTCCTATCCTACACTAGCATGTGGCCCTGTTTTAGGCAAAAAAATTCTAAGTGCCCGAAAGTTCCAGAATCAGTTCCATAGCACACTCGATATACGTCCTGGTCCTCGTAGGCCCTTAATAAGGATAGTAAGAGAATGCATGAAGGGTTTTGACATAGAATGAATTTTTATAGTCCAAGTTTACATATTCAAGTATGTTTAAGTATGGTAATGCCTCGTACCCAATCCTGGCGTTAGACTCGGGTAAGGGGTGCTACATTTAGTTGTATCAGAGCTAGTGTTAGTCAATTCTAGGACTAACCTAGCATATGTTCGAGTCTAGCTATACATGCCATTCCTATGTATATATGTGATATGATAGTGTGACGACTCCTGACAATTCGAATGTATTTTATTTTAGAAAATGGATCCTGGACGAGCTATAGCAAAAGATGTAAAAAGTAATGCACCAGCTCCTGTTGAAGGGACGGTGCCAGCCGAAACTGAGAATAGGCTGGCTATTGTAAGTTAGGGGGATAAGCTCGGAAGGCCTTCTTCTAAATGATGAACGAGTGGTTCACTTCGTTAGAATGAACCAAGCCGCTCAACACCAAGCTCCACCCCCTCAATTTCCTTAATCTACCCCAGCAGCTCCTTAGATAGTAGAGGTAGTAAGGCAAGAAAAGCCCCCGGTTGATAGAATTCAAAAGAAAGGGGTAGAAGAATTTTGGGCTACCAAAGATGTTTTCCTGAAAGAGCTAAATTTTGGCTAGAGAATACCATCAAGGTACTCGACGAGTTATCTTGCATGCCGAAAGAGTGTATGAAGTGTGTAGTATCTCTCTTGCGAGATTCTGCCTATCAGTGGTGGAATACCCTTGTGTCGGTGGTACCAAGGGATGAATTGAGAATTCTTCCAAGAGGAGTTTCGTAAGAAGTATACCAGTCCTCAGTTCATTGATCAGAAGCATAAGGAATTTCTAGAGTTGAAGCAAGGCTGGATGACCGTGACAGAGTATAAGCAAGGTCGGATGACTGTGACAGAATATGATCATGAGTTTGTGAGACTTATTAAGTACACTCGAGAATGTGTTTCCACCGAGGCCATCATGTACAAGAGGTTTGAAGATGGATTGAATGAAGACATTAAGATGTTTGTTGGTATACTAGAGATAAAAGAGTTTGTAGTGCACGTAGATAGAGCCTGTAAGGTAGAAGAATTGGCCAAAGAGAAGAGAAAAGTAGAGATGGAGTCTCGTGACTCGAGAAAGAGACCATTTAGCAAGCTATTCCAATCCTCTTCAAAGAAGTCAAAGGAATTCCCTACTTGGTCAGCTACTTCAGCAGGGTTTTCAAGTAAAGACAATAGTAAACAGTATTCAGTCTCCAAAGCTCAGACCACCTCAGTTGCGATTGTGGGTAATACTCGACCCAGTAGGCCTGAGTGCCCCCAATGTTATAGACGGCAGCTCGGCGAATGCTGGGCACATGAGAGGGCTTGCTTCAAGTGTGGCTCTCAAGACTATTTCATTAGAGAGTGCCCTGAGATGATTGAAAAAGATAAAAATCTGAGGGCAAGGTTGCGTAACGTTCCCACCAGAGGTAGACCTCGGAGAAACCTGGGTACGGGAGCGAGTAGTAAAGGTGCACCAACAGAACAGACTATTAGACCCAAGGGTAGAGCCCCAGTGAGGACATACACTACTCGCGCTCGCGAAGAGGCGCCATCACCTGATGTTATAACAGGTACATTTTCTCTTCATGAAACTTCTGTTATTATTTTGATAGACCCTGGATCTACCCACTCTTATATGTGCATGAAATTAGTTCCTAGTATGAGCATGCCCGTAGAGTCTATGGAATTTGTGATAAAAGTCTCCAATCCCTCAGGCAAATTTGTGTCGGTAGACAAAGTATGTAGAGGTTGCCCTTTTATGATTAGAGGTTATTACTTCCCAGCTAATCTTATGCTTTTACCATTCGATGAATTCGATGTAATTCTTGGCATGGATTAGTAAACCACCCATGATGTGGTAGTGAACTGTAGCAAGAAATTTATTGAATTGAAATGTGAGTGTAGACACTCAATTTTGCCCGGGCCTAGAAATAAGTCCAAAAACAAAAATAATAAACCCAAAAAAAAAACGAAGTCCAAGTCCAGTCCAGAATTGGCCCGATCAAAATGGCCTATTACTTGAAAAGATTTAAGGCCCATCTACAAGCTTGACTCATATGGAAATATAATCTTCAAGGATATGCAATCTTAGATATGATATGCAATCTTAGATATGATACAATCTTAGATATGATTGCAATCTTAGATATGATATGCAATCTTAGAAGATATGATTTTGTAATCTTAGAGATTTAATTTGTAGATACCTTTCAATCTTAACCGTTATGTAATTGATCTGTACCGTTGGATTTGAGGAGGCTCAACTATAAATAGAGGCCTCTCCTTCATTGTAAAGGACACTTGAGTTTTGAGAAGCAATAAAAATTCTTGAGAGCTTTCACTCAAATTTCTCTCCCTCTTACGTTCTTATTTTCTGCAGTTTGTTCTTATTTTATTCTTTGTTCATCTTTGTTTTTCAACCTTTTTTATTTTGATTTAATCCATGTTTCCTTAATTTTTTTATTATTTTTTTAAATTTTACTCAAATCATTATTTTAAAAAATATATTTCATTTAATTGTCGTTTCTATCCAAAAATTATTTTTTTAATTAAAGGCAATATTTGACATTTAGGATTTTCGAGAAAAGTAGTGCCCTAACTTACTGGGTTGCGATTTTTCTCGTCCAATTCAAATATCCAAGTACCCTTCTAAATGTTTTGAGTTTTAAAATATAAACAACTATTCTTGAGATTTCAAAACGTTGTGTCCTAACTTACTGGATATGGCGTTTTGTTGTTTCAAGATAGAAATTTTCCAAAGGTAAGCTTAGCTTCAAAGATTTTGAAATATTGCATCCTAACTTACTGGATGTGATGTTTTGATTCGTTTGAGATAAGTGAGTCTTAGTTTTCAAGTTTGAGGCATTCAAATAGTTTTCTTTCAAAAGAGGATTGCATTTTAAAACTTTCAAATTTCCAACATAAAAGACATCAAATAATCAATTAGGTACCAATTTTTAGGCATTACGAGGGTGCTAGCCCTTCCTCGTACGTAACCGACTCCCGAACCCATTTTCTCTATTTCATAGACCAAAACTAATGATTTTAAAACAAAATGTTTTAAAGGTGATCCAATCACACCTTAAAAGATTGGTGGCGACTCCCGTTTTAGTTTTTTAAAGTCGAACCCCGTTTTTCAAACCCATAAAAAATGGTTTCAATAGCTTGGCGACTCCACTGGGGATGTTTTAAGAGAGTCGAGCCGTATAATTGATTACCTTTTGTCTTAATGTCGGAAATTTGAAAAGTTTTAAAATTCAATCCTCTTTGCATTACATGTGTTTGAATTATTGTATGTGTTGCTATATTCTGATATGCATTGCATTTGCATGACCGTTGTGGTCATACTCTTAAGTGGGAGTGAAAAACTACGCCTTCGTGAGGTTTTCGCCTCCGTGCAGGATAGTGGATCACTTTCGAAATACATCCGTACCTATGGTTTCGTGAGATTTTCATCTCCGTGTAGCCATAGGGAAATGTATTCCCCTGAACTGAACTCGATTCAAATGAGCCTATGATGGGTGAGGATTGAGGAATATACTGGTTCAGGTACCTTTTTCCTTTAGAACCAAAAACTCATATAGTTAACCTTAGGAGCTTGCCTTAGGTAGAACTTTGTTGACCCATAGCAATCACCCATATAGGTGCTTGTTTATTTTCTAATTCCTTGAATTATGTTTTATATACTTGTCACTGACCAATTTTATTTTTGTTGTTATTACATTGCATTTTGCATTTAAAAGGTATCAATTCATGGTCAATTTCTAAGTTAGAAAGTTTTATTATGGAGAGCGGACTTCTTGATAGAGTGGAAGACAACGCTAACGTCCATATATGGTCAAAGCAAACTCAGTTGGTAAAGGGAGATAATTTAGCTGTGGGATATGTGTCAGAACTATCAGATTACCTTCGTATCATCATCACACAGAATAGTCACCATGAGTTAAAGGAAATATGGGATCAATGGAGTAGCGAAGCTAAGCAATTGTTCTACAACAACTATGGGGACTTGCAGTACTTGTTTGACTTATACGAGAACTTGTTTTGGGCCATCACTCAGTATTGGAATCTTGTATACAGTTGCTTTACGTTTGGAAAAGCCGATATGGTACCCGTAGTAGAGGAATACTGGATTTTTTGGTGTTGTCCTAAGATTCAAGTTGATAAAGTTTACTCAAGGGCTGAATGTATGCCAACTTTTGTGAGGAAATTGTGAACTTCATAGGGAGAATGAGCGAGCTAAAAGGAAAGAGCAAGAGGGAAATGGGGCAGCGTTGGAATTCCTGCCTCTTCCGCCATTGGTGCTTCCTAATGTTGTTCCAATTAAAGTAGAATTGGATGCGAGGAAGATTGTTCGACACCCTATGGCAAGGCGTGCTCCAGGAACTAAAGGGCAGAAGGTAATGTACTCACCAATCACTTCAAGGTGAACAAGAAGAGTACTGATGGACACTTCTACCATTACAGCATTTCTTTTTCATATGAAGATGGTCGATGGTAAAAGTGTTGGAAGGAAAGTGATTGACAGAATACATGAGACCTACAAAAGTGAGTTGGATGGAAAGAATTGTGCCTATGATGGTAAAAGGTTTATTTACTATAGGACCACTACCAAACAACAAGCATGAGTTTACTATGTTGCACCTATCAGAGACAATGGAAATGCAAGCCCTGATGGCCTACCCAAATGGACGCAAAAGAAAGAGATTAAAGAAGACCATATCATTTAAGGACCTTTAAAGTGGAGATTAGCTATGCTGAGAAGATACCCATGTAAGCATTTCAAAATGCTTTGCGCGGACAGGAATCTGAAAGCTCTCAAGAAACACTGAAGGTACAGGATATCATTTTAAGGCAGCATGCTGTGAAGCAGGAATACCTACTTGTTCAATCTTTCTTTCAAGATAATCAGAACAACTTCACAGACATTGGAGAAGGTGTCCATGGCTATAGGGATTATCTCATGGGTGAAGCCATAGCTCAAATTCGAGATGGTAGTAGATCATTTATGGACCCTGAAGGTATAAGCTGATACATCAAGCGCGAAATACGAGCTACAGTCAGACCGTGGTCAAGAGTTAGCTTTGTCATTTAGGAGAGTTAAAGCTTTGGGCCATAGGGCGAAGGCGTAATTGTAATCCATTCATATGTAAAGATATTCTTTTTCTAAATAAAGTTTTCTAAATGAAATTGAATCGAAATCGATACCTTTTTGCATTCATGCATTTGCATTACATTACATCAAAGAAAAGAAGGTGTTGATTTGAAATTCAATTCCTAAATAGAATAGTTTGTCATAAGGAAACGAATTTCTTGATAAAGTGGATTATAGTGTGGTCATCTGAATATAGACCAAGTAAACACGACGAGAGAAAGTTGGTAGTCCACGGAGGAATACATGATTTAATTGCTAGAGATTCAAGCCAACGAAGGTTATCCAAGAGCATGATGAGAGAAAGCTGAAAGTCCACGAAGGAATACATGACTTGATTGCCAAATATTCAAGTCAATGAAGATGATCCAAGAGCCGACACTTTTGATGAGTATCATGGAGATAAGCGAGCAAGAGATTGAGGCTCAGATCAAGCAACAATGAGCTAGCAAAGACATCTTTTGGAGAATTTACAAGATTCGACCATGAAGAAAAGATCAGCGTTTACTGGGACTATGAAGGGCAAGACCGCATATGTAATCCATTTTCATGTAAAGAAATCTGTTTTCTAGAAAAGTTATTCTAATGGAATTGAATTCATGATCAACATCTCCTTTTCTTTTGCATTCATGCATTTGCATTGCATCACATGCATTTAAATCCATAAAAAGACCCTAATTAGTTAAGGTTAAAAAGAGAAAGGAAAAGAGAGAGAGAGAAGAGGGTCACGGCTAAGTGGAAAAGAAGACGTTGTCACGGCTAAGTGGAAAAGAAGACGTTCCCTTACGTATCCCAAACTTTTGTATCCAGAGGGATAGCTTACCCGGAGACGGGGGTGTTTTGAAATGAAAATCGTTCCATCAATGCCATACATAAAGAAGGGACTAATTAAGGAAATTTAGAGGGCATCCGTTCTTATGAATCAGGAAAGTCCTTAAACAACTGGACTGTGAAAGAACTTCCTGTAGTCTTTAGAAATTATATAGAGTAATCTGTAGAACACTCTTATTACTCTAAAGCCTAGGAGTAACAAGATTTTATTTGTGAAATAGGCTCGTGTTCAGACATTGTTGTTTCAATAAAACATATCTTTCATGATTAATTTGGGCAAATGTTCCCTCATTCTTTATTCTTTGATTTTCTAATTTTCATCAAATTTCTTCATTCATAACATGTAAATAGTCATTCTTGAATTCATACCTTGTACATTCTTTTGTGCCTATCATAGGTCTCTAGATATCAATGACAGGGGCAGCGATACTACAGATTCAGAGTTCCTTTTGAGTACGACATATGTTTAAAGGAATCTCAGTACTTTGAAGATGACATAAATTGTAACCTTGTTTCTGAATTTTTTGAAAATAGTAAGGCAAGAAGAAGCAAATTTTACCCCATGAAGAGATGGAAGAGAATTTAGCCTTAGAGAAAGGAAAGGTTAGAACGCAAAATAAGACCTTGTGGAGGCTATTTTGGGAATTCAAAGACGTTGTTAAGGTTAAAAGAGGTCCAAAGGAATGTCAGAAGGACACATGCAGGAGGATTCATAGTGGCCAGGACGAGCATGAGTTTTGGGCACTATTGGTCTACCATGGAAGGAGACCACGCAGTTATACCATAAATACCGAATCGAAGGAATCAAGACTTATGTGCCTCCTTCTTTTCTTCACAAAATTTCTATATATGGGGCATATATGTTATGGGCCCGAGCTCGTCAAAATTTCAGGCTGACAATGGTTCATCTTTGTGGTCATTGACTACTCCATTAAGAGGGTGAGAGTAGCTTCATATGCTAATATTACAAAGTCAATAGTTATCTATTTCGCAAAAAAAAAAAAAAGAAAAAAGATCATATCCAACTGCACAATGTCAAAAGTTTGCAGTCTGTTCAAATAAGGCGCCATATCACAGTATACCAAAGGCTGCCAAAAGAAAAGAAAAACAAGAAAAAATAAATTACAGAAGATGACCGAGACTGGTAAAGATTGGCATGAGAAACTACCACTTACTCTCTATGCTTACGTTGGAGCAAACACCTTCAATTCCAGTTGTTTCGAAGGTTCCAACCATCATCCTTGAAATGGATGCATTGTTTGGTTCTCCTAAGTAGTTTGATGCGCCGTTAATAGCTGCGATGGTTAGTTCTAAGTAATGGCCATTGATTTCCAGCTATGGGGCATCAGGCTATACACAGATTCTGAAGCTTGAAATGATAAATTTTCTCTCCAAACTAATTTCTGACAAAGTGGATGAGGGTACCATGAAGGAAGCTCTCTTAGACTTCTATACAAGTTTAGGGAAGAGGAAGCCTAATTAGCTCATTATTGTCAAGGATGGAGTTAGCAAGTCTCAATCAGATTTTGAACAAAGAACTTAACCAGGTTCCTTGACGAGAATGGGAACCCCAAGTTTATGGTCATTGTGGCATAGAAAAACCATCATACCAAGATTTTTCAGCGGGGATCTCCTGACAAAGTCCTGCTTGGAACCGTTATAGACAACAAAATCTATTATCTTAAGAATGACGACTTCTATCTTTGTGCCCATGCTGGAATGATAAGGAACCACGAGGCATACTCATTATCATGTTCTCTTAGATCAGATTGGTTTTTTGGTCGATGATCTACAGGAACTAGTCCATGCTCTATCTTACGAACACCACAGCCATGTTTGTTGTGGCCCCTATTTGTTATGCCCATTTGGCAACTTCACAGTTGGGGCAATTTATAAAGTTTGAGGATGCTTCAGAAACATCATCGAGCCATGATGGAGTAACAACTCCAAGAGTAGTTTCTGTAACTCAGCATCGCAGGTTGAAGAATAATGTCAGTAGCTCTATTTTCATCTACTGAGAATCATTGAACCATTTTTTTGTGTAGAGCTTTTGGATTTTAGCTACCATATGCTCTCTATGCTTGTCAAACGTCTGCCAGGACTTTTGTTGGGGCAACACTTTTCTCATGGGTTTAAGAATCAAGATCTTTTCCTCCAAGCTTCGATGGAGTCAAGAATTGAATACCTCCAGTGAACTTGAACTTAACTTGAAAAGTATCCATCCTAATCAAATGTACTAAGAATGGATGACACAGACTTATGACAAAGAGGGTTCCTCCACAAGAATTTCTTATGGAAGCCAAGGTGAAAACCCGCAAAGAGCGCTTTGAGACTTCTATTCCAAAAAAAAAGAAAAAGAAAAAAGAAAAAAAGGGAAAAGAAAAAAAGAAAAAAGAAAAAAGAAGAAGAAGAAAAAAGAAAAAAAAAAGAAAAAAGAAAAAAGAAAATGGAGAGGCTAAGGTGAAAACCCGCAAAGGGCGCCTTGAGACCAAAGGGGGTTTTGAGTTGAAAACCCAAAAAGGCGGCTTAAATTTTGAAACGCATGCAGTGACCTTGTTATACCTGATTCAACAAGAAGCGGAGTATGTTACATACCGGGGCATCAACAAAGTACTTTGGGTCTTCTAAACACATATTAAACTCAAAGCAGTCTTCATGGAATTTGTATATGGAAGCCCAAGCTGCGATATCTAGGGCATCTGATTTTTTGTGCTGTTTACTATCTTTGAATTCTCTTTCTTCACAAAGATAGATTCCTAGATTAACTTCCATTTTTTTGATAAATCTTTCAAACTCTAATTATCCTCAAAGATCAATTTATCTGTTGTCCATTATTCATAAAGCATGTTGCATTGAAACAATGATTGATGAACTAAAATATTTTCACAAACGAAGTTTTACATATTGCTCTGGAAATTACTGGATAATACAAGAAACTGAAACATGACAATTGTTTAAGGAATTCCAATTGAGTAAGGATCGGAGGTCCTTGAGAGAATTTCTTCTTCAATCCAAATGAAGATTGGACAATTTCAAATGATTCAATCCTAAGAGAGGATCACTTCACAAACATCTCCAGTTGGTCATAACATTTGGTAATGGTACAGTGGACGAAATTGAGGGAGAAGACTCTAAGCATACGAGCAAAATAGAATTGGTACTTTAAGACGAAACTTGAATGAATCAAGACGTTCGAAATAAGAGTCATTTTCATTTTGCATCATAAATATGTCTAATTAGAAACATTTGACTCATTTCAATTATGGCATCCTAATCATCAGGCATAATCACACACGCATTCTACAGGTTATGTAGATCAAAGATGACGCGCCTTAACTCCCTAAATGGTAGGGTAACAGGCTAAAATAGCAGATCCTATCTCCTTAAGTAGTAGTGGAGTGGATCAAAGACTTGCCTTAATTCTCTAAGCGATAGGGTAACAGGCTAAAATAGCAGATCCTATCTCTCTGAACAGTAGTGGAGTGGATCGAAGACTCACCTTAATCCCCTAAGTAGTAGGGTAACAGGCCACAACATAGCAGATCTGGCGTTCAGGTGTTTATACTGAAGCAGATCCAAGATGGTTTGGCATCCTTGTTTTACAAGGAGCAAATCGAAGACATAGCTGATTTGGCTTTCGCGTGCCAACGCTAAGGCAAATCTAAGATGATTTGGCGTCTTTGTACTGGCGGAGAGCAAATCGAAGTTTGGCATCTCTGTATTCGGCAAAGAGTAGACACATAGCAGATCTGGCATTCAGATGTTTATACTGAAGCAGATCCAAGATGATTTGGCATCCTTGTACTGGCGAGGAGCAAATCGAAAAAATAGCTGATTTGGCTTTCGCTTGTTTACGTTGAAGCAAATCTAAGATGATTTGGCATCTCCGTATTGGCGGAGAGCAAATCGAAGTTTGGCGCCTCTGCATTTGGCGAAGGGTAGACACATAGTAGATTTGGCATTCAGATGTTTATACTGAAGCAGATTCAAGATGGTTTGGCATCCTTGTACTGGCGAGGAGCAAATCGAAGACATAGCTGATTTGGCTTTCGCGTGTTTACGTTGAAGCAAATCTAAGATGATTTGGCATCTCTATATTGGCGGAGAGCAAATCGAAGTCTGGCATCTCCATATTCGACGGAGGGCAGACACATAGCAGATCTGGCATTCAGATGTTTATACTGAAGTAGATCCACGATGGTTTGGCATCCTTGTACTGGCGAGGAGCAAATCGAAGACATAGCTGATTTGGCTTTCGCGTGTTTACGTTGAAGCAAATCTAAGATGATTTAGCGTCTCTGTACTGGCGGAGAGTAATTCAAAGTCTGGCATCTCCATATTCGATGGAGGGCAGACACACAGCAGATCTGGCATTCAGATGTTTATACTGAAGCAGATCCAAGATGGTTTGGCATCCTTGTACTAGCGAGGAGCAAATCGAAGACATAGCTGATTTGGCTTCTGCGTATTTACGTTGAAGCAAATCTAAGATGATTTGGCGTCTCTGTATTGGCGGAGAGCAAATCGAAGTCTGGCATCTCCATATTAATGGAGGGCAGGCACATAGCAGATCTGGCATTCAGATGTTTATACTGAAGCAGATCCAAGATAGTTTGGCATCCTTGTACTGGCGAGGAGCAAATCGAAGACATAGCTGATTTGGCTTTCGCGTATTTACGTTGAAGTAAATCTAAGATGATTTGGCGTCTCTGTATTGGCGGAGAGCAAATCGAAGTCTGGCATCTCCATATTCGACAGAGGGCAGGCACATAGCAGATCTGGCATTTAGATGTTTATACTGAAGCAGATCCAAGATGGTTTGGCATCCTTGTACTGGTGAGGAGCAAATCAAAGACATAGCTGATTTGGCTTTTACATGTTTATGTTGAAGCAAATCTAAGATGATTTGGCGTCTCTGTACTGGCAGAGAGCAAATCGAAATCTGGCATCTCCATATTCGACGGAGGGCAAACACATAGTAGATCTGGCATTCAGATGTTTATGCTGAAACAGATCCAAGATGGTTTGGCATCCTTGTGCTTACAAGGAACAAATCGAAGATATAGCTGATTTGGCTTTCACGTGCTTATGTTGAAGCAAATCTAAGATGATTTGGCATCTCTGTATTAACAGAGAACAAATCAAAAAAGCAGATTTGGCATCTCTGTGTTTGGCGGGGAGCAGATCGAAGACATAGTAGATCAGACCTTCATGTGTTTGCATTGAAGCAGATCCAAGACAGCAGATTTGGCAGTCCCTATATTGACAGGGAACAGATCGAAGGCAACAGATTTTGCAATCTCTGTATTAGGTAGGGAGCAGATCGAAGACATAGCAGATCTGACCTTCATGTGTTTACATCGAAGCAGATCCAAGATGACAGATTTGGCATCTCTGTATTAGACTGGGAGCAAATCGGAGATAACAGATTTGGCATCTCTGTATTGGACGGGGAGCAGATTGAAGAAGCAGATTTGGCATCTCTGTATTAGATGGGGAGCAGATCAAAGATAGCAGATATCGCCTTCTTGAGTTGCAATGAAGCAGATTGAAGCCGTCACGAGGCCATCAAGGATCAAAAACTCAAGACTCGGCAAGCTCGGGCAAAATTGGTCCTTTTATAGTCTTTGCTCTATTCCTGTTACACAGCAATGAGCAAAGAGGGGCAGCTGTAGACACTCAATTTTGCCCGAGCCCAGAAATAAGTCCAAAAACAAAAATAATAAACCCAAAAAAAATGAAGTCCAAGTCTAGTCCAGAATTACAAATATAATTTGGCCCGATCGAAATGGCCCATTACTTGAAAAGATTTAAGGCCCATCTACAAGCTTGACTCATATGGAAATATAATCTTCAAGGATATGCAATCTTAGATATGATATGCAATCTTAGATATGATTGCAATCTTAGATATGATATGCAATCTTAGAAGATATGATTTTGTAATCTTAGAGATTTAATTTGTAGATACCTTTTAATCTTAACCGTTGATGTAATTGATCTATACCGTTGGATTTGAGGAGGCTCAACTATAAATAGAGGCCTCTCCTTCATTGTAAAGGACACTTGAGTTTTGAGAAGCAATAAAAATTCTTGAGAGCTTTCACTCAAATTTCTCTCCCTCTTACGTTCTTATTTTCTGCGATTTGTTCTTATTTTATTCTTTGTTCATCTTTGTTTTTCAACCTTTTTTATTTTGTTTTAATCCATGTTTCCTTAATTTTTTTATTGTTTTTTTAAATTTTACTCAAATCATTATTTTAAAAAATATATTTCATTTAATTGTCGTTTTTATCCAAAAATTATTTTTTTAATTAAAGGCAATATTTGACATTTAGGATTTTCGAGTAGTGCCCTAACTTACTGGGTTGCGATTTTTCTCGTCGAATTCGAATATCCAAGTACCCTTCTAAATGTTTTGAGTTTTAAAATATAAACAACTATTCTTGAGATTTCAAAACGTTGTGTCCTAACTTACTGGATATGGCGTTTGGTTGTTTCAAGATAGAAATTTTCCAAAGGCAAGCTTAGCTTCAAAGATTTTGAAATATTGCATCCTAACTTACTGGATGTGATGTTTTGATTCGTTTGAGATAAGTGAGTCTTAGTTTTCAAGTTTGAGGCATTCAAATAGTTTTCTTTCAAAAGAGTATTGCATTTTAAAACTTTCAAATTTCCGACATAAAAGACGTCAAATAATCAATTAGGTACCAATTTTTGGGCGTTACGAGGGTGCTAGCCCTTCCTCGTACGTAACCGACTCCCGAACCCGTTTTCTCTATTTTGTAGACTAAAACTAATGATTTTAAAACAAAATGTTTTAAAGGTGATCCAATCACACCTTAAAATTTTGGTGGCGACTCCCGTTTTAGTTTTTTAAAGTCGAACCCCATTTTTCAAACCCGTAAAAAATGGTTTCGACAGTGAGAATGCTGAAACTCTTCGAGTTAAATCAGATGGATCAAAGAACTTACCTCCGATAATATCTTTTATGGTTGCTCAGAAGTGCATTAGAAAAGGGTATGAAGCTTACCTTGCTTTTGTAATAAATTCAAAGGAGTAAGAGTTGAAAATGGAATCAGTGCCAATGGTGTGTAAGTATCAAGATGTATTTCTAGAAGAGTTGCCCAGATTGCTTCCATTTAGAGAGGTAGAATTTAGTATAGAATTGGCCCCCGGCACCACACCTATTTCTATTGCTCCTTATAGAATGGCTCTAACTGAGTTAGAGGAATTGAAGGCTCAACTACAAGATTTGACAAACACAGGTTTTACAAGACCGAGTCATTCTCCATGGGGTGCTCCCGTACTATTTTTGAAAAAAATGGTTCTATAAGGTTGTGCATAGATTACCGGCAACTTAAAAAGGTGACTATAAAGAACAAGTACCCTTTGCAAAGGATCGATGATTTACTCGATCAGTTGCGAGGAGCCACAATATTCTCTAAGATAGACTTGAGATCTGGGTATTACCAGTTAAGAGTTAATGAGTCCAACGTGCTGAAGACTGCATCTTGGATGAGGTATGGTCACTAAGAGTTTCTTGTCATGCCATTTGGCTTGACCAATGCCCCTGCAGTATTCATGGATTTAATGAACCGCATCTTTCGACCATACTTGGATAGATTCATTATAGTCTTTATTGATGACATCTTGGTGTATTCATGTGATGAGGATGAACATGCCAAGCACTTGAGGATAGTTTTACAAACTTTACGAGACAAGCAACTTTACACCAAATTCAGTAAAAGTGAATTTTGGCTTAAAGAAGTCAAATTTTTGGGCCATATCATTTTGGGTGATGGCATCAAAGTAGATCCAAATAAGATCTCGGCAATTGTGGATTGGAAATCACCGAGAAATATATCTGAGGTCAGAAGTTTCTTGGGTTAATAACTGGAGCTTTGTCAAGGGATTTTCCATGATTACTACTCCAATGACAAGGCTTTTGCAAAAAGATGTTAAATTTGAGTGGACTGACAAGTGCCAACGGAGTTTCGAGAAGTTGAAGACCCTACTAACTGAAGCTCCTATTCTAGTACAGCCAAAGCCCGAAAAGGAATACGTAGTTTACAGTGATGCATCATTAGATAGATTAGGTTGCGTACTTATGCAAGAGGGCAAGTTTTTAGATTTGGCCGAAAGGGTAAGTTAAGTCCACAGTTTATCAGACCATACGAGATCACCGAGAGGATAGAACTGGTAGCTTATCGGCTAGCTTTGTCGTTCGAATTGGAAAAGATTCATGATGTATTCTATGTGTCCATGCTACGACGCTACTGATCAAACCCTTCACATATGATTACCCCGACAGAGATTGAGATTCAACTGGACATGACTTATGGTGAAGAACCGGTTAAGATTTTGGCTCGGGAAGTCAAACAGTTGAGAAATAAAAGTATAGCCCTTGTGACAGTACTATGGCAAAGACATAGGGTAGAAGAGGCAACATGGGAACTTGAGGAAAACATGAGAAACCAATATCCCAACGTATTCATTGGTAAGATTTTCGAGGATAAAAATCCCTAAGGGGGAGAATTGTAATAGCCTGAATTAGGGCTTAGTCGGAATAGTAGTTTTGAGACTACAAATCCGAAGTAGAAAAGTATATTTCATGATCATTATTAAGTTTAGGGTATATTTGCATTATAGTGAAAAATTTTCATACAGGAAATTTTATGAATTAGTGATTAATTTGTCATTTAGGACTAAAATGCAAAAGTTGCAAAATTGAGTTTCTAAAAGGTTTAAGTATGAAATAACATTAGAAAAATTAGTAGGAATCCTTATTTGGCAATTACACCAACTTTTAGCACTATGGACAAAAATGCCCTTGGAAGGATAAAATTTTAAAGAAAGGCCATAAGGGTATTTTGGTCATTTGGTAAATTAAAGAAATAAAAAGGGAAAAAGAAAGCTAAAAAGTGTCCATCTTCTTCATTGTGTGTTGAAATTCCAAGGGACTCCATAGCTAGGGTTTATGCTCAAAAATATACCCATACATGATATGCAAGTATTTTTATGTCTAGTGGTAGATTATGAAAGTTTAAAGTGTAGTAAACACTTTTCTCTAGGTGATTTTTCATGAAAGACCCTAATAGGGACCAAATTGTAAAGTTAGTAAAATACGTAGTAAATGTACAAATTAATCAGAAATGTGGGCTACTATGAGCACATGAAAAGTTCGGCTAGGCTTGAGTATTCAAGGAATTGAGTGCATTTCATTTTACGAGCCTAGGGACCATTTATGTAAATGTGCAAAAGTTTAGGGGCAAAATTTAAGTGTGAATTATGAGCCATTTAGTCAATATGGTTACTAAATAAGCTAAATTTTTCATTTTAGATCAAGAAACATGAAGCTCAGATCAAAACCGAGAGAAAAGTAAAGTACTAGACTAAACCGAGCACTCACCCACATTTGGACTCAAGGTAAGTTGTATGTAATAATTTAGCCTTATACTTTATGGAAGTTTTAATGTAAAGATCTTCTATGAATTTATGAAATTTCATTAGACTTAGTGCTAAGCCAATTTATGAACTATGTATAATTCCATGAAATTTATAGATATGAATTTTACCAGGACATGATGGAAACATGAAAGAAAAATTGCATATAAGTATCAAAGATACGAAGGATACTGAAATCATGTCATGAGCATTGTAGGTCCCGTGTAAGACCATGTCTAGGACATGGCATCAGCACCAAACAGAGATCCCATGTAAGACCATGTCTGGGACATGGCATTGGCATCTAGATGTGATCCCATGTAAGACCATGTCTGGGACATGGCATTGGCATCCACAAGAGGTCCTGTATAAGACCATGTCTGGGACATGGCGTCAGCACCAAGATGAGACATAGATCCTCTATAAGACCATGTCTGGGACATGGCTTGGGCATCTAAGAGAGAGATCTTGTATAAGACCATGTTTGGGACATGGCATCGGCATCGTTTTACAATCTCATATAAGACCATGTCTGGGACATGGCATCGACTTTGATATGAGATCCCGTGTAAGAACATATCTGAGATATGGCTTCGGCATCAGTTTGAGGTCCCATGTAAGACCATATCTTGGATATGGCTTTGGCACCTTACCATGAGAATGACATTACAGGTATCCTTCGATATTCCAGATATGTTAATAGAGAATTTATCTAAGTTGTTTAGCTAACAAGAAAGACTAAAGTTTTATGATAAGTGTTACAGGTACACTTGAGTAAGTCATAGGAAAAATATGAAAATGTAAGGCACGAGAATGAGTAAAACATGTGAATGAGTAAGCCATAGAAAGAGCAAGTCACGAGAGTAAGATATGTAAAAGAGTAAGAAGTTGTATGAATTTCATGATGCCCTACTTGAATGATTTTTCCATGACATTTATTGTTATTTTATTTCATGCAATTTACTAAGCATTTTATGCTCACTCATTTATTCTTCATTTTCACGTAGATTTCTCGAATTAGCTCGAGGATCACTTGAAGTCGGAGCTCAAAGTCATACTATCAAGAAATTCATTTTGGTATAGTAAAATTAGTCTTTTTGCTGTATAGCATGTATAGGAAGTTTAGTTACTTTGGTAGGTGTTATTTTGAGTAGCCAAATGTATTGGCTATTGTTATCACTTAAGTTAAGTTGTAATAGCCTTTGAAATTGGCTAATATTGTCTAAATTATATTTTATGCAATGAGAATGAAATTCATGATATGCATGATGGCCTGTGAGTGCCTCAATAATGAATGTTCTTAATGTATGTTATACCTTAAATTGTGAGTTTGAAGCTGGTATGAGTTGGATGTGTTTCAGAGTGGCAAAAAGGCTTTGAAAATAGCCTACAATTGTCCACACGGATGGGCACACAGACGTGTGCCTAAGCCGTGTGTGACACACGGTCGACCCCCAGGGGCATGTTAGTAGAGCTTATGTCCCCTGTATCCTAAGTAAGCAAGTCAGAATTGCACATGGACGTGTGCCTTAGCCGTGTGAACCCTTGATGTTTATAGTACTTAAGTCAGTGTTGCACACGGAAAGAGCACCCGGGTGTGTGCTTTGACCGTGTGCATTTTCAAGTTATTCTTTGAGTATGATCATATTAGAGCACAGTTTATAGATACGAGCATGTTTAAGCTGTATGAGGGACAAGGGCGTGTGCCCATGCCGTGTTCAAGTCTATAGGTTTGAAATAAGAAGTAAATTCAACATGGGCCAGGGACATGGGCTTGTTTAACCACACGTCCTACCCACACGGGCGTGTCCCATCCCATACGGGCATGTGGCCCTGTTTTAGGCAAAAAAAATTCTAAGTGCCCAAAAGTTCCTGGATCAGTTCCGGAACACACCCGATATACGTTTTAGTCCTCGTAGGCCCTTAATAAGGATAGGAAGAGAATGGATGAAAAGTTTTTACATGGAATGAATTTTTATAACCCGAGTTTACGTATTCAAGTATGTTTAAGTACGGTAATGCCTCGTACCCTGTCCCGGCTACCATGTATCCATTATTATTCTGATGTGTTCAATGAGTAAGTTAGAAATGAGAATGAGTACCAAATGGTAAGTGAAATGATATAAGTAAGTATATGTATTATACGAGCATCAAATCAAAGAAACTTGTGAAAATCATGCCTAGATTATGAAGAAATGTGAAAGAATTATGAACCAATAATAGTATTTGATGTTGAATTAAAATAATGTGTTTTCATTAAGGTTTAAGTGTCTCAACTGACACAGTCAAGATGAAAAATGAAAGTATAACTGAATTAAGCGATACAGGTACGTACGAAATCTATGTGAATGTTGAATGAAGGTTAATACAAAGAAAACATGAAAGAGTAATAGTAATAAAACAGTTTGGATAGTAGCAGTTGTATGACTTTAAAAAATCAAAAAAATGGTGGAAATTGAATTAGAGGTAGAATAAGATATGAAATTAAACCTTATTGAGTATATTTTTGCATAAAAGAAACGGTGTGAGTAAAAGAATTTCATATTATGAGATATTTGAATTTTTGTGAGACAGGGTCAGAATGATTTCGGAATCCCCTATTCTAACTTTGTAAAATCATTAAAAATTGTATAAAAATAATTATGGGTTACATTTTATATATTTAAAATTCTTAATGAGTCTATTTTAAAGAGAACAAACGGGAACATCATCCGAATCCCGTACTATGAGATAATTAATTTTTAGTGAAGAAGGGTCGAAACTGTCCGATAGCAGAATAGGGGATACTTGAAAGAATAAATTGTACTTGCTAAGCCAAAAATTCTAAAAAATTTTTGGTAAGAAGATATGTAAGTCTAGTTTCAGGAAAAATTAGTGGATCTTAATTCGGAGTCTCATAGCTCAAGATATTAATAATTTAGTGACTATCACTCGAGTAGACAACTTGAGATGAACATGAGTAAATAGTGGAACTATGTGCAATTATGATTGTATTATCTTGAGAACATATTGTGAGAATTGGTAAAAGCATGTTAATAAATTGTTTGTTATTTACATACCAACTTACTAAGCTATATAGCTTACTCCGTTTATTTTTTGTGTTTATAATATCATCAGGTTAGCTTAGGTTGGAAGTCGCCGGAGAACCTATCACACTATCACACTAATAAATTGGGTATTGATGATTCTTACACTTAAGGTCATGATATGTATAGGGGACTTGGTTATTTTTGTATGTGTCATACTTGTTTTGGCCTAAAATGTTGGCCTATGTTATTTGAAATTTCATTGTTGTGTAAGGCCATTTGATGTTTGTATATTGGCTATATTATCAGTCCATGATGATGCATTTTAAGGATGTGTATGTTTACATATGTGGATGAATGAGTGGTGATACCTATGTGTGATGTAAATTTGTTTGCAACGACAAGTCAAATTAGTGTACAGGCTAGGGACATGACCATGCGAGCCATACGGTCGTGTCCTAATACCACACGGGAGTGTGCCCCTGTTTTTCACGAAATTTTTTAAAGTTTTGTAAAGTTCTCGGTTCAGTCCCGAACCATTTCCAAAGTATGATTTGGGCTTTGTAGGCCCATATTAGGGACTTTAGGATGAAATGTGAAAATTTTTAAATTTGAATGCAAATTCATAACCCGGTTTTATACGATTGCATGTGTTTATGTCCGGTAATGCCTAATACCCTATTCCGATATCGAACACGGGTAAAAGGGTGTTACATTTTGGGTTTGGTATATAGCCATGTGAGTTGGCTTATTTTGGTTGTGTTAGTTGTGTAAATATTTATGCAAATGGTCATGTTGTTATGTGATGTATAATTGTTTTGGAAATGCTTGGTTGTGGATGGGTTTTTGGATGGCTATATGGTTGAAAGTTGAGATTGGTTTGTTTGTGAAATAGGTAGATTGATGCATAAAATGAAAATGACTATGTAGGTAATTTGTGGAAGTAAAGTTAGGCATGAAATGGAATGGCAAAATAAGATAATTGTGTGTCTTGTATTGGTTGGTATTGAAATGGTATGAACCATGCTTGGTTAACATTGTTTGAATGCTTAATTATGCCATGAATTGGTGCCATTTGGTTTGGTGTAGGTGTATACAAATTTGGGTGGCAAAATGGTTTGGTAAATAGTCTATTTTTGTCCACACAGGTAGAGACACGGGTGTGTATCTCAACCGTGTGTGACACATGGTCATGGTACATAGCTGTGTGTCTCCTAGTGTTGCAATTGAAATCAAGTCAGTATGCTCCACAAGACCTCACACACGAGCGTGTGAGTTGGCCGTGTGGCATAAGTCAGTATACCTTACAAGTTTGGCAAGATGTAGCACATGATCTGGCACACGGGTGTGTATAGCCATTTCGAAGGGCACACGAGCTAGACACACGGACGTGTGGTTAGCCGTGTGACCCAAGTCAGAGAGTTACACGGGGTCAGACACGGCCATGTGCTCCCATTTCGAATGTTCACATGACCTATAACACGGGCGTGTCTTGTGGCTTTGTGAAACACACGACCTGGTTACACGGGCGTGTGTCCCTTATTTTGAGAAATTTTTTTAATTTTCGTTAAGGTCTTTTGAGTTATCGGTTTAGTCCCGAACCACTTCTATTGCATGATTTGGGCCTTGTAAGCCTGTAATAGGGACAATATGGATAATAATGAATAATGTTTACTTGAGTGTGATAAATGTATGTGAAATGTATGTGTATGTGTGTTATAAGTCCAGTAATGCTCCGTAACCCTATTCCGACAACGGATGCAGGTTAAGGGTGTTACAAAGTCAATATGGATGTTCCACCAAGATTCAGTCCAAATACAGGACAGGTAGTTTGCAGACTAAAAAAAGGCTTTATACGGACTAAAACAGTCCTCGAGAGTTTGGTTTGGAAAGTTTACCAAGGTAATGCTCATGTTGGGGTATAAACAGAGCCAAGAAGATCATACTCTGTTTGTAAAGCACTCATCTTCAGGTGGAGTGAGTGTTTTATTAGTCTATATAGATGACATTATAGTGGCTAGTGATGATCTGGAAGGAATGGAGAATTTAAATAAATGCCTAGTAAAAGAATTTGAAGCCAAAGAGCTCAGTAAGTTAAAATATTTTCTCGGTATTGAAGTGGCACATTCTCGGGAAGGAATCTTCGTATCTCAGCAAAAAAACATAGTTGATTTGTTGATCGAGACGGGCAAGTTGGGATGCAAACCAGCAAAGACACCCATAGAGGTTAACCACAGACTTGGAGATGCACTAGAAGATTCAGCAGTTGATAAAGGTTCATATCAAAGACTTGTGGGGAAACTCATCTACTTGTCACATACTAGACCGGATATTGCCTACACAGTCGGTGTTGTAAGTCAATTCATACACATCCCTAAAGAATCACATCTTAGAGCCATCTATCAGATTCTACTGTACTTAAAGGGCATGCCAGACAGAGGAACTTTATTTAAGAAAGGGAAGAAGTTAACACTTGAAGCCTATACTGATATAGATTATGCAGGGTCTATTGATGATAGAAGATCAACCTCGAGCTATTGCACTTTCCAAGAGGCAACCTTGTAACTTGGAGGAGTGAAAAAAAAAATGTTGTAGCTAGATCTAGTGTAGAAGTTGAATTTAGGGCGATGGCACTTGGGATTTGTGAGTCATTATGGATGAAAATCATTTTGGAAAATTTGAAGATCAAGTGGAAAGGTCCAATGAATTTGTATTGTGATAATAAGTCTACTATCAATACTGCACATAATTCAGTTCAATATGATTGTATGAAGCACATTGAGGTTGACAGATATTTTATAAAAGAAAAGCTTGACAGTACTCTATATGTGTCCACTGATGGTCAATTGGCAGATATACTTACCAAAGGATTGTTTGGGAAGTTCTTTCAGAAACTAGTAATCAAGCTGAGAATGGATGATATCCACTTCCCAGATTGAGGGGGAGTGTCAGATTACAATTTCCTAAATAAAGAATATTGTGTGTATTAGCTAGGATTCTGTAAATATTTCAATGATTGTTATCCCTAACTTTAAGACTGCTTTTTAGGGTCAACATTCCTAGAATTAGTCTGTTTCTTAGTTTAGAGTTTCCTAAGTTAGGCTCACTGTGTATATATATCAGTGTAATTTCTTATAATAAAACATAAGAGGGCCTAATTTTAACAGAACTGATAAGTGAAAACTAGGCAACTGTTGTATATTGTGATAGTCAAAGTGTTATACATCTCACCAAAGATCAAATGCATCGCAAGAGAACTAAGCACATAAATATTCGTTATTATTTTGTTCGAGAGGTGATCATTCAATAGGATTTTAAGATTCTTAAAATTAGCACAAAACATAATCCGATCGACATGTTGACAAAGAGCCTTCTAGTTTCAAAGTTCAAGCATTACTTGGACTTGATAAGTATCTGATGAAGAATCAAATTAAGCCTACAACAGGGTTCGGCAAGGGAGTTGGTCCAAATATGAGTCAAGGTGAAGATTTTTGGGAGAATGCCTTTTATTTTAGCAAAAATTTATTTTGGCTTTTCTTCTCCTAGTTAAACTCTGTTTTTAGTTTCTCACTTAAACTCTAACTAACCTAGAATTGTTGTAGTCATATATGCTACAAATTTCAGCCTATAAATAGGCCTTAGTTAATCTAGGTTTTACAACAACAAAATATTTAGATTGATTCAGAATTTTGTTATTAGTTTTAAAGGGTTTTTCTTGTGAGGTTTTAGGTTTTTCTTTTAATTCTCTTCGTCTTTTGTACCCCCTTTTATTATAGTGAAATCTCTTTTTGCTTGTGGTTTTTTATCCTCTTTTGATGAGTTTTTCCATGTAAAATTTACGTGGTCGATCTTTTTAATTCTTATTTTCTTCACTTTAGTCGGTATTTAAACATTTAATTTCCTAATAGTCAAAATAAAAAGTATAATTATAAACAAAGTAATCAAAGAAAATTTTTAAAAATGTAATCTATTAATGAATGAAAAGATTCAATTTCAATCTTAAATTAACAAAATGACGTTTTTTTGAAGTAAAAGAAATCATTTAGTCCATGATATTAAAAACAATAATGTGCATAAAAATCTCTTTAAGGTAAAAACTGAAAATATATAAGATATAGATTATAACGTTAATATATAATTAACCACTACAATGAAGTAAATAGTACTTTTAAACGGTTACAAAAACAATTAAACTAAAAACAGTTAGAGAATATTAATTTTCAATAATAACCTATTAATATATATTATTTAGATATTAATATCAATCAAATGAAAATTAATAAAAAACCAAAAAGATAAAATATTTATAGAGTTTTTAGAGAAAAGTTTTTTTGAGAGACGTTTAAGTTTTAGAAAAATATTTAACGTTAATTGAAAATCAAATATTCTTATTAATAATATTTAAAAGTCAATTAAGTATATCTATAGATTAAAAATAAAATGTTTTTTTCTTTTTAAAAAACAAAAAAAATAAAACAATTTTTTAAGAAAGAGATGAAAATATATATTAACAATAGATATAGAAAAATGTTGTCGAAACTTTTTTTTTTAAAAAAACGGGAGTCAACTTAAAAATGAAAAAATAGAGTTGCCACCAATCCTTTTTGTTTAGGTATGATCGGGTCACCTTAAGATTGATCATTTTAATAAAATATTTTGATTCATTAAAACAATAATTTTGGTTTACGAAATCAGAGAAAACCGGTTCGGGAGTCGGTTATGCACGAGGAATGATTAGCACCCTCGTAACGCCCAAAATTGGTACCTAATTGATTAATTAATGTCCTAATGTCGAAAATTTGAAAAGTTTTAAAATACAATCCCTTTTAAAGAATGTTTGAATAACTCAAGTTGGAATTTAAGATTCAGTTGTTCCGAAGGAATATAATACCACATCCAGTACGTTAGGATATGATATTTTAAAACCCTCAAAACCAAGATTATCTCATGATTTCCAAAACATGTGACTAAAAGGATATTTAGTTATTTGGTCAAACGATAAATCGAAACCCAACACGTTAGGGCACGATTTCTCGAATTTCTAAACACGAAATATTGCCTCAACATGTGAATAAAAGGGTATTTAGTTATTTGCTCAAACGATAAACCGAACTCAGCACGTTAGGGCATGATTTTTCGAATTTCCAAACACAAATATTACCTTGTTAAAAAAAATCTTATCTCGAAGTAACAAAATGTCATATCCAGTAAGTTAGGACACAGCATCTCGAATCCTCGAGAATAAGCTTTCTAAAATTTATGTATTTTATTTGAACAAAGAGGTTATTCGATTATTTAGATTAAACGAGAAAAATCGAAACCTAGCACGTTAGGGCACGACTTCTCGAATTTCTAAACACAGAATATTGCCTGTTATTCAAAAAGTTTTTTAAGCGTCGGGTAAAAATTAATGTGACAAAAATTAATGAAAATATGAAGCTAAATCACAATGTTGATACCCGTAACGAAATAATAAATGCGTTAATGTAAATGATAATAAGTAGGACAATAAATAAATAAATAAATGAATAAAACAAATAAGTTAAAAATAAAATAAAAAATAATAATAAGCAAGCTAAAAATATTAATATTTAAAAAAATAGTAATAAATGAATAAATATTATGTAAAATTATTTTTAAAAAATAGTAATGATAATAATAATATTAATATTAATGACAATGATACAACTAATGAATAATTTAAAGTTTGAAATGATATAAAAGGATATAAAAATAAATAAATAATAATAATAATGAGAATGATGATAAAAAGTATAATAGTAATAATAATAATACTACATTAATATGAACAAAACAAAATATAATAGTAATAAAGAGAATAATAAAAATAATAATAATGAAAATAATAATAGTAATAACATAATAATAATAGTAACAATAATAATAATAAACGTAATAAAAAAATAGCATTAGTACATTAATAATAAAAGTAACAATTTATATAATAACAAAAAAATAATAGTAATATATTAATATGCTAAATAATATGTTTATAATAAAAACATAAATAATAAGTTAATATTTATAATATAAAAAATAATATATTAATAATATTAGTAAAAATAATAAAGTAATAATATATAGTAATGACTATAATAATAAAACCCAAATTAATTAATTAACAGACTAGGACTAGGATGAAATCGAATTGAATTTTAGGGTAAAAATTGTAAATAACAAAAAAAATGCTGTAAAGGACCGAAATGAATCGCGCTGAAACAATGAGGGACTGGATGGAAAATATTCCCTGCTCTTATGCGCAACGTTTCAGCATGGACCCAAGTGTAATCGAAGATAAATTATGTGGCCAGATTTATAAAATAAGAAAATATTGATATTTGGATTAAATTGAAAACCTATGAAAAAGCGGAAGGGCTCGAAATGCAAATAACCCTTCCGCTAGAAAACACGCGGATCCTAGGCCAGGTCGGGTCAAACGGGTCAAGGAGTACGAGTCAAGGAGTGAAAGGACGTCATTTTGGCCTTAAGAATGGTCTTCAAAACGACGCCGTTTAGATAGGGTATTTAAGTCAGTTTTTGCTTTAAAAAAAATCATTTAAACCTTTTCATAAAAAAAACCTGAAAAACTTTTCAAAAGAGCTCTCTCTCCTTTCCAATTTCCGACGATCGGATAATGGCCACCACCGTGCCGGCCACCGTCTGCGACCTCCGTGCGCGGTGGTCAGAGCTTAAAAAAATCACCTTTTCCGGCGATTTCAAAAGGTAAACTTTCCTTTTCACAACTTTTTTAATATCTCTATATATATATTTTCGAAAAAAATAAAAAGATTAAAGAAATCAAAATAAACACCTTTGATATTTGAATCAATCCTTTCTGTAAACTTTGATTTTTTTGTATAATATTCGTAAAATCATAAGTCCTGCTCTATTACACTGTTTACAAGTCCCTTTTTATAGCCGAAATAAAATAAATCCAAAAAATATCAAATCTTCATTTCGATTCTAACTATTTGACTATTTATTTTCTTCTGTCTATATTCTTTCCTTTTCTTGTAGGTCACCGGCGAAATCTTTAGCGACGAGGAGCACCATCCGTACGCTGATTGTGGTGCAACAAAAGGGGTCTGTGTTGGGAGCTGCGGCGCCTAAGGTTTCAGAAACCCTAGGTTTCTAATTTGGTTTGGGTATTGGGCCTTTTGGGCCCCGTAGGTTTAGTTTAATTTTGGGTTTGTTGGGTTTCGGTGTAATGAGGTATCGGGTTAAAACTTGTTTGGGGTTTAGTTGGGCTACGGTAGTGTTTGGGTTTGAATTTTGGGTTGTAGGGGTTTAATGTTTTGGGCCACGGGTAAAAATGGATATGTAATGTTGGGCCTGTAAATTTGGACTGAAAAGGGACTGTAAACTGTAAAAGAACTTTTTTTTTTTGGTTTTGTAATATGGTATGGGCCCGGGCAAATTGGGCCTATTATAGCTGCCCCTCTTTGCTCATTGTCGTGTAACGAGAATAGAGCAAAGACTATAAAATGACAAATTTTTCCCGGTATTGCTGAATTCTAACTTCTTGGTCCTTGTCTTCTTCAAATAACTTCCAACCCATCTGCAATTTCAGAGGTATTAGACTATAAATTTGATGGCTTAAATTTGCTTCACTGCAACTTTAGGAAGGCAATATCTGCTATCTTTAGTCAGCTCCACTGCAAACTCAGGGATGTCAAACTGGTATCTTTGATCCGCTTCGTTGCATTCTCAGAAAGACAAGATCTGCTATCTTCAGTTTGCTCCACTGCAAACTCAGGGATGCTAAACTGGTATCTTCGATCCACTTCGCTGCAAACTCAGGAAGACAAGATCTGCTATCTTCAGTCTGCTCTACTGTAAACTCAGGGATGCCAGACTAGTATCTTCGATTCGCTTCGCTGCAATCTCAGGAGGACAAGATTTACTATCTTCAGTCTGTTCCACTGCAAACTCAGGGATGCTAAACTGGTATCTTCAATCTGCTTCGCTGTAAACTCAGGAAGACAAGATCTGTTATCCTTAATCTGCTCCGCTGCAAACTCAGGGATGCCAGACCAATATCTTTGATTCGCTTCACTGCAAACTCAGGAAGACAAGATCTGCTATCTTTAATCTGCTCCACTACAAACACAGGGATGCCAGACTAATATCTTCGATCCACTTCACTGCAAACTCAGGAAGACAGGATCCGTTCTCTTCAATCTGCTCCGTTACAAACTTAAGGATGCTAGACTAATATCTTTGATTCGCTTCATTGCAAACTTAGGAAGACAAGATCCGCTACCTTTAATATGTTCCACTGTAAACTCAGGGATGCCAGACTAGTATCTTCGATTCGCTTCACTGCAAGCTCAGGAAGACAAGATCTATAAATTCACCGATGTTGCTACACCGTCTTTAGGGAGACCTATCCTGTAGAATCGATTTTATGTGTTTATGCTTATGCAAAATGGTTAGGATGCTATGATCTAAACAAATCAAATGCTTTTATCCTATAGACCTACAAGGACGATCCTTTTTAATAATTAGGATGTCATCACTTATTGCTCATCAGAGCTCGTAGTACGTTGTCTTCCTACTCAGCTAGCATTTGACAAAAAACCCGAAAACATTTTTGCTCAACTAATTTGCCCCACTAACTTCAGGGTCCTTTCTACTGTACCTCAGGGACATAAGGCTTGTACCATTTTCAAACCAATCCACTATGGTTCAGGAGTATAGGATTTGAAACTTTTTCAATCTGTTCCCACTGCAATTCTAGGATATAGGACTTGTATCTTTTTCCATCCATCCCACTGCAACTATGGGTATAGAATCTGTAACTTGTTTCATCCACTGATCACTCCCCAAGTGACCCTGCTAGATGTGTATGTATGATACTCACATGGATGTAGAATATCATTTTTCTCGAGAGTGATCCCTTTCTACGTTAGGTTTGACATTGCTCATTTCCATTGAGATTACATAGCTGACATGATATTTCATCTTTTCGTTCAACCAATATCTTTGACTAAAAATCCGAAGAGATAATTTAGGCTCAAATATTTCCAACCCTTAAAGCCTGGTAAGTTCTAAACAATAGTCTTGTTTCAGGTTCCTCTATTTAGAAGCCTCTAGAGTAATATGTAAAACTCCCTTTATGAAAGTATGATTAGTCCATTAATCATTATTTCAATGAAAAATGCTTGAAAAAGATCATACCAATGGACAAGAAGGAAATTGATTAGGAGCATAGCTCGAAACAAACAAGTTAAACAAGGATAGCAAATGCAATTAGGAAGAAAGTTTATTGGAAGTGTATTTTGAAAAGAATAAGATAATCAAAGACAACAAATTCAAAATGGCTAAAATGAAAACTAGGTGCCCCAGATATTGCAGCCTGAGCTTCTCTGTACAAACTTCCTTAAGACCATTTTGAGCTCAATATGTGTTTAGGGGATTCGGAGTACTTTGTCGATACCTTAAGACATAGCATACTTCTTCATTGTCAATTCAAGCATAGCAAGACTATCGTATGCCCCATTTTTATCAAAATTTGAGCCACCCTTTTCGGGTTTTAAACTCAAAACCCCTTTGGTCTCAAGGCGCCCTTTGCGGGTTTTCACCTTGGCCTCTCCATTTTTCTTTTTCTTTTTTCTTTCTTTTTTCTTTTCTTTTTCTTTTTTATCTCCTTTTTTTATTTTTTGTTTGAAGGTCACAAAGTGCCCTTTGCGGGTTTTCACCTTGGCCTCTCCTCTTTTAGGTATCTCTGGACTGAATCTGAATTTACAAGATTGGATAAGTTTATCTTAGTCAAAATCAGTGCTCCTCCGGGGAAAGCCTTCTTTACCATATAAGGTCCTTCTCCATTTGGCGTTCATTTCCTTTTGAAATCCTTTTCTATAGAAAGGATATTCCTCAACACCAGGTCTCTATCATGCAATTTCCTTGGGTGAACCTTTTTCATCATAAATCAGCATCATCCATTTTTTGCACATTTGGCTATGATGAATACTTTCAAACCCTTTTCTTCAGCCAAGTTTACTGGAGACATTCTACTTCATCCAATTCTTAACTCAATCAAAGCTTAGAGAAAAGGAATCTTAATTTTCATGAGCAGAACCACCTCTATTCCATAAACCAATGGGAAAGGTGTTGCCCTAGCGAAAGTCCTGGTCGACGCTTGATAAGCATAGAGAATAAACGGTAGCTTCTTGTACCAACCTTACAAGTCTCGATCACCTTCCATAATTTTTGTTGTTTTTGTTTTTTTCTTTATTTTTGTATTTTTTTTGCAGCCTTTGTTGCACTGTGATATGGCGCTTGATCTGTAAACTTTTGACATTTTACAGTTGTGCTTTATTAAACATGATCCTTTCTGGCATTCTTTGTCGGCACTTGATCCTCTTTTTTCTTTTTTTTGGAAAATTTGATGATTGTCGACTTTGCAATATTGGCATATGAAGCTATTTCCTCCCTCTTAGTGAAGTAAACGACGACCACGAAGATGAATCGATGTCGACTAGAAGCTTTTGACGAGATCGGCCCCATAATATCCATGCCCCACATATAGAAAATCTGTGAAGAAATAGAGGAGGCACATAAATCTTGTCTTCTTCAATTCAGTATTTGCGGTATAACTGATGCAATCCTCTTCCATGGTAGACCAACAGTCCCCGAACTTTATGTTTAGCCTAGCCATTGTAAAACCACCTGCATGTGTCCTTCTAACATTTTTATGGACCTCTTTTAACCTTAAAAGCATCCATAGATCTTAGTAGCCCAAGCATATCTTGATACAATCGTGCGAAAACATCTTTGAATTCTTGGAATAACTCAATGATGTCTTGCTTTATTTTTGAAAGCTCCAATCTTTTTCTCTTTCTCTTCCACTAGGTTCATAATATTCGTTGATCCTTTGTAAAGTAGCATTCGTTTATCATCTTGTTCTACCATTCTTAACAAGTCAAGAAATAAGGTTACAATCTCTGTCATCTTCAAAATCCTGAGATCCCCCTAGGCACATATCTCTCTCAAAAAGGAGATTTTGAGTCAATAGCAACGTCACTCATGTCATTGATATCTGGGGACCTGTTGTAGGTACGAAGGCAAATTCCAAAGAATAAATGATTCTAAGGATGATTATTTGTATGGTATGATCATGAATGAAGAATAAAAGAATATTTGAAAGAAAGTCCAAGAATAACAGAATCTATACAATGAAAGAATAAAAGAATATTTATTCAAAAAGATGCATTTTATTGAAATAAAAATTTGGACACGAGCCTATTTCACAAAAAGATTCTTATTGCCTCTAGGCTTAAGGTAACAAGCGTGTTTTAAATATTACTCAAAATTAGTTCTAAAATATAAGGATCTCTTCCACCGTCCCATTGTTCAAAACTCTCCTAAGTATGTAGGATGCTTGGAAAATTGTATTCCCTGGTTCTCTCTTCGGATATGTTGTTCAGATCCCCCAATATTAGGTCTTGCACTAAAGCCCAAAACTCGATACATTCTTGGATCTCATGGAACTCATAATATTTACCCCTTTATCAAGATGATTGGGTAACGAATTTTCTGCCTAGGGGGATCATCGAATTTGACAATACCCATTTTGACAAGTCTTTTGATCACCTTTTTGAAAGCAGTGCAATTCTCAATCGAATATCCTGTGATTCCCGCATGGTATTCACATTGGGTGTTCGTGTCGTACCATGTAGGATATGGGGGTTGTATAGGTTTTAGGTAGAAAGGGGATACCACGTGTACATCAACCAAAATTTGGTACAACTCCCTATACGTGATTGGGATGGGCACGAATTGGGATTTCTCTAAATTTGGTCTTGGATTGGGTTCTTGCCTTAGGGGAACCTAATGGCTAGTAGTTGGTTGTCCTATAATCGGTTTTGAATAACCCTTGCTATGCATACTCGTGTTATTCGCCTCATTTTCTTTTTTCTTCGGGGCCTTTAAAGTATTAACTTGGGAGCTCCACTCTGGCTTTTTCCTTTTGTAACGGTCTTCACATTGTTTTGGAATCTCCACACCAGCCTTCTTTGTTTCTTCCATACTAGCCAAATCAATGACAATGGGATTGGTTGGATTGCCTCCCGATTTGGGACCTGAGCCTATCGAGTAGTTTATTGGTACCGACATATCGGCTTGATACTATTGGGGTCTGATAATTATGGGTACCCCTTACGGATGCGCGTCTGGTTGGGTCTGGATGCTTATTGGGGTAAAACCTGGGGGATAGACGAGGTCTTCATTATCATCCCCACTGTTGACCATTGAGCCTTTCTTCTTTTCAAACCCTTCGACTAGTAACTGACTTAACTGGCCAATCACATTTCTTTGGAATTCTATCATTTGATCTCGTATATCTTGTTGAATGTTGGTCAATTGCTCTTGCATCTATATTTGCCTTTGCTCTAATCTCTCAAACTTTTGTTCCATGTTTTTCAGGTTAACTTTGAAATAATTTTACCTAATTAAGGTCCCTTTTGCAAAAGTCTAATGCAAATGATGCAATGCAATACAGATGCATAGAATGAATGCAAAAGAAATGGAGGTGTTGATTATGAATTCAATTCCATTAGAACAACTTTTCTAGAAAACAAATTTCTTTACATGAAACGGATTACATATACGGCATTGCCCTTCACAGTCCAGGTGAAAACACTGATCTTTTCTTCATGGTCAAATCTTGCAAATTTTCCAAAAGATGCCTTCGCTAGATCCTTGTTGCTTGATTTAGGCCACGACCCATTGCTCACTTATCTCCACGACACTCATTAGCTTCTTCAAAAAATCAAGACATGACGGCTCTTGACTAATCTTCGTTGGCTTGAATCTTTGGCGATGAAACTAAGTCATGTATTCCTCTATGGACTACCAGCCCTCTCTCGTCATGTTTACTTGGACCATATTCAGACGACCGTATTATAATCCACTTTATCAAAAAATTCATTTTGTTATGACAAACTATTTTATTTAGCAATCGAATATGAATCAACACCTCCTCTTTATAATGATGTAATGCAATGCAGTTATAAACAAAAACAAAAGACGTTAGCATAAAAGAAATAAACAACAGAATAGAGTACCTAATTAGGGTTACCACTAGAGTTTGGTACAATTCTACCTAGGATAAGCTCTTAGGGCTCTCTATATGAGGTTCGGCTCTAAGGTAAGGGTTCCTGAACCGGCAGATTCCTCAATCCTCACCCATTATAGGCTCATACAGACCGAGTTCAGTTCAGGGGAATACATTTCCCTACGACTGCACGGAGGTGAAAACCTCACGAAGATATAGGTACGAATGTATCCCAGAAACGATCCACTATCCTACACGGAGGTGAAAACCTCACGAAGGTATAGTTTCTCACTCCCACTTAAGAGGGGTAAAATTGACCAATAATGAAATACAATGTGAAGAAAGATACCGACACTCAAACCAACACCACAAATACAAACTTCATGATGAAAATTGTAACAAAGATAGGTGAAATACAACGTAGAGACCTTTATGACCAAACGTGTCAACACAAAAGAAATAAAACAGAGCACCTATCCAGGTGATCACTAGGTTTTGGCGTGGCTCTACCTAGGGTAGGCTCCTAAGTCTGTCTAAATGCGGTTCAGTTCTAAAGAAAAGGTACCTAAACCAGCAGATTCCTCAATCCTCACCCATTATAGGCTCATATGGATCGAGTTCAGTTCAAGGGAATACATATCCCTGTGGCCATGTGGAGATGAAAATCTCACGGAGACATGGGTACGGATGTATCCCGGAAGCGATCCACTAGCCCATGCGGAGGTGAAAACCTCACGAAGGCATAGCTTCTGACTCCCACTTAAAGGTGTTACCACAACGGTTATGCAATGCTATGTGTGCGAGAAAATAACAATCATATGCAATGATGTGAACACATGCAATAAAATGATCATAATTTTCAAATAAAATTTTCAAATTTTGACAAAAGGACAGAAAATAATCAATTTTACGGCTTGACTCTTGGTCCCTAGTGGAGTCACCAAGCTGTCGAAACTATTTTTTTTGAAAAATTGGAGTCGACTTAAAAACGAAAAAATGGAGTCGCCACCAATCCTTTTTGTTTAGGTATGATCGGGTCACCTTGAGATTGATCATTTTAATAAAATATTTTGATTCATTAAAACAATGATTTTGGTCTACGAAATCAAAGAAAACTGGTTCGGGAGTCGGTTATGCACGAGGAAGGATTAGCACCCTCGTAACGCCCAAAATGGGTACCTAATTGATTAATTGTCGAAAATTTGAAAAGTTTTAAAATACAATTCCTTTTAGAGAATGTTTGAATAACTCAAGTTGGAATTTAAGATTTAGTTGTTCCGAAGGAATATAATACCACATCCAGTACATTAGGATATGATATTTTAAAACCCTCAAAACCAAGATTATCTCATGATTTCCAAAACATGTGACAAAAAGGATATTTAGTTATTTGGTCAAACGATAAACCAAAACCCAGCACGTTAGGGCACGATTTCTCAAATTTCCAAACGCGAAATATTGCCTCAACATGTGACTAAAAGGGTATTTAGTTATTTGGTCAAACGATAAACCGAACTCAGCACGTTAGGGCATGATTTTTCGAATTTCTAAACACGAAATATTGCCTTGTTAAAAAAAATCTTATCTCGAGGTAACAAAATGTCATATCCAGTAAGTTAGGAAACAACATCTCGAATCCTCGAGAATAAGCTTTCTAAAATTTATATATTTTATTTGAACAAAGAGGTTATTCGATTATTTAGATTAAACGAGAAAAATCGAAATCCAGCACGTTAGGGCACAACTTCTCGAATTTTTAAACACAAAAATTAATGAAAATATGAAGATAAATCACGATGCTGATGCGCGTAATGAAATAATAAATGCGTTAATGTAAATGACAATAAGGAGGACAAAAAATAAATAAATAAATAAATAAAATAAATAAGTTAAAAATAAAATAAAAAATAATAATAAGCAAGCTAAAAATATTAATATTTAAAAAAATAGTAATAAATGAATAAATATTATGTAAAATTATTTAAAAAAGTAGTAATGATATTAATAATAATAATATTAATGACAATGATACAAGTAATAAATAATTTAAAGTTTGAAATGATATAAAAGAATATAAAAATAAATAAATAATAATAATAATGAGAATGATGATAAAAATAAAATGAGTATGTTTTTTAAAAAATATGTAAATAAATAAATGAAAAGGAATAGTATAATAGTAATAATAATAATACTACATTAATATGAACAAAACAAAATATAATAGTAATAAAGAGAATAATAAAAATAACAATAATGAAAATAATAATAGTAATAAAATAATAATAATAGTAACAATAATAATAAACGTAATAAAAAATAGCATTAGTATATTAATAATAAAAGTAACAATTTATATAATAACAAAAAATAATAGTAATATATTAATATGCTAAATAATATGTTTATAATAAAAATAGAAATAATAAGTTAATATTGATAATATAAAAAATAATATATTAATAATAATAGTAAAAATAATAAAGTAATAATATATAGTAATGACTATAATAATAAAACCCGAATTAATTAATTAACAAATTAGGACTAGGATGAAATCGAATTGAAATTTAGGGTAAAAATCGTAAATAAAAAAAGAAAATGATGTCAAGGACCGAAATGAATCGCGCTGAAACAATGAGGGACTGGATGAGAAATATTCCCTGCTCTTATGCGCAACGTTTCAGCATGGACCCAAATGTAATCGAAGATAAATTATGTGGCCAGATTTATAAAATAAGAAAATATTGATATTTGGATTAAATTGAAAATCTATGAAAAAGCGGAAGGGCCCGAAATGCAAATAACCCTTCCGCTAGAAAACACGCGGATCCTAGCCCGGGTCGGGTCGAACGGGTCAAGGAGTACGAGTCAAGGAGTGGAAGGACGTCGTTTTGGCCTTAAGAATGGTCTTCAAAACGACGCCGTTTAGATAGGGTATTTAAGTCAGTTTTTGCTTTAAAAAAATCATTTAAACCTTTTCATAAAAAAACTGAAAAACTTTTCAAAAGAGCTCTCCCTCCTTTCCAATTTCTGACAATCGGATAATGGCCACCGCCACGCCGGCCACCGTCGGCGACCTCCGTGCGCGGTGGTCGGAGCTTTAAAAAAATCACCTTTTCCGGCAATTTCAAAAGGTAAACTTTCCTTTTCACAACTCTTTTAATATCTCTATATATATTTTTTCGAAAAAAAATAAAAAGATAAAAGAAATCAAAATAAACGCCTTTGATATTTGTATCAATCCTTTCTATAAACTTTGATTTTTTTGTATAATATTCGTAAAATCGTAAGTCCCGCTCTATTACACTGTTTACAAGTCCTTTTTATAGCCGAAATAAAATAAATCTAAAAAATATCAAATATTCATTTCGATTCTGACTATTTGATTGTTTATTTTCTTCTGTCTATATTCTTTCCTTTTCTTGCAAGTCACCGGCGAAATCTTTGGCGACGAGGAGCACCATCCGTGCACTGATTGCGGCGCGACAAAAGGGGTCTCTGTTGGGAGCTACGACGCCTAAGGTTTCAAAAACGCTAGGTTTCTTATTTGGTTTGGGTATTGGGCCTTTTGGGCCCCGTAGGTTTAGTTTAATTTTGGGTCTGTTGGGTTTCGGTGTAATGGGGTATTGGGTTAAAACTTGTTTGGGGTTTAGTTGGGCTACGGTAGTGTTTGGGTTTGAATTTTGGGCCTGGGCAAATTGGGCCTATTACAAATGTAAAAGATACTTTTAACCTCATTTAATTCTAATGACTCTTTAGAGCTGAAAATATATTATATTAGGAATATTACACGTTTTACTTTGTTTGATTATATATTAAAATATTTTTATAAGAAAATAGTAGTAAATTTTAATAACTTAACTTAAATTAACTAACAAAAATAAATTTGAAAGAGTATTTATATATGATTTATACACAATCACATTTAAATTTAACATTCAAGATTTCAGTATCAATTTTTGCAAGCACAATCAAATTTGAATGGCAAATCTTTAAGAATACATAAGAAAACTTATCTTTCTTTGCATATACAAATTCTATTCAATCTATTTATACGAAAAATTATAATTTGATGTAATTTATAATTCTTTAATGTTATAGTAATATTTTATAGTAAATTTTAGTAATAAATTATTTGATTGTTTAAGATGGATTTTAGTAATACAATTTTGGTTTATTTGCAAATTAACCCCTAAATTATATTTTGATTTTTAAACTAGTATTTAAAGTATTTTTGCATTAAATGATGCTAAACTATCAAGTTTATCTCTCTTTATCTTCTATATATATTTTCAAGGTCAAATAAATTATTTTCTATTCTCTTGAACAACCAACTATACTATTTACTGAGATTAGCCCTTTAAGAACTTACATAAAAACTAAAGCTTTTGCAATGGTAGCATTAAAAAAAAATTAATATATAGAGAAAAAAATTGTAACTTGAAAAAAAAAAAGAATTTAAAGAAAAAAGTAATTGATAAAAAAACTAAGTATAACTAATTAGTTATAAATTAAAAATCACCTAATTCGGTATGAAATGAACATTTTAAAGTAAAATTAATTTATTAAAATTGTAAAATATAACCATTAAAAATTAAAACATAACTAACAAGCACCACTTTATTTATTCCAAATAACCAAAGTGGATATGGATAGATATAAGCCATAAAAATATTATTTTATTCATTATCCTAATGATAATATATTTATGCAACATCATACATAAATAGATCAAAATATAACACCAAGAAACATAATCTTGATAGCATGAGCTTTTATATTCTAATTCGGTTCTTTATTAAAATTTGTCACCAACTCAAGGAATATCAATGTACAATCTTTCATACATGCACATTCCCTTGTAGTAAAATAATGAAAATCATAATTAACATTCTTAATGAAAAATTACAAAAATTAAAAAATAAACTTGAAATAAAGAAGTTGACATCTACTAAATATTTTTATCAACTACAGCTCTAATGGTTCAACTTTGGGCATGGAGATATTGCCCTTCAACCATGTTGATTCTCTGCTCATTCACCATTTCTCTCTCAAAACTTTAAATTAAAGTGTCAAGTGTGAAATGTTAACTTCAACACATTAGGGCAACACCATTTTAAGATAAACTCTTCTTCCTAACCCAAGTAAAAAGGCTTATTAACATCTATCAAAATTAATAACATAAAATTTTCAAAAAATGTAACAACAGAAAAAATTAAAGGAAAAATTAAAGTATTTATCAAGCATTTTACTATTTTTTTAATTCTAAAAATTGTAACTGTGGAAAAGAAATAAACAGGATTTTGAAATATTTATTAATTAATTAAAAATATAACAACTAGAAAAGGGAAAAATTAAAAAAAAAATGAATCAATGATAAAAATATAACAATAAATTCTACATTTATTATAAAAAAATTAACAAATCATGTCTACTTAATAAAAGAATGAATAAAAAGTGTATATCATTCTTTATTTGAACAATCTTAAAATTATGTTATTATTTCTTTGCCATCATTTATGGTTTATAATATAAAATTATTATTCGAAACTATTGAACATATAATAAAATTAAAAAAAAAAAACTTCTAAGAAGTTAACTAATTTTCTTGGGATGTAGAAAAGGTTGATGTTAGTACTAACAAAATATTGAAATAAAAAATTACATACCTGTTATGGGATAATTAAGGATATAATAATATTATTCTAAAAAGAATAAAATATACTATATTAGAGATATAATAAGGATATACTGATATTAGCTAAAGATAATTTCATTTCGATTAGTTATTTAATAATAATTTTAAAAACTATTATAATTCTGATAAAAAAGCTATTATATAAAAGTAAAAGATCCATTTTTACCCTTAAATTTAAGTTTACATACTTATTTTACCCCTATTTATTGTATAAAGTTCCTTAGGGAGCAGATTTATATAATATGTGAAAATTATTATTTTTTAAAGAAAAAAATGAAAGGTTTACTTTATATTATATAAAAATAATTGCATTTTGATTAACGATTTAATAATAATTTAAATATTATTATATTTTAAAATTTCATAATGGCTTTATTAATAATAAAAGAGTTGATAATTTACGCATCTTGTCCCATTAATTCTGTATAACAGCAATTTATTACAATACCACTATTTATTCCTAATACTTCCTTAGGAGCTGATTTTATAAAATATAAATATATATATGAGTTAATTACCACTTACCTTTTCTTTTCCCGGCTTCTATACGAATCAAAGTAAATGATATCCAGTGCCGTTGGTTTTAAATAAATTAGTGGATAACAATTTCATTGTTTTTCAAAATATTTTTCCATTAATTTCAAACATTAAAAGAAATGTTAAAATTAGAAAAGGTCGTATCGTGTTTAAAAAAAAAATATCTTTCGTTTAAAATAAATTGAAATGCTTTTTACATGCAATTTAAACTATATTTCGTTAAGCATGACCGGTGGATGAAGGACCCCTTTGCATGCAGTTTAAACTACTAAAAATGCTTCATTGGCGGTGAGGAAAATTTTTTTTTTATCACATAATCATTTTGAGGGTAAATTTCTCTAACAGTCACCCAACTTTGGGGTAACTGACAAAACAGTCACCTAGGTTTCATTTCAGTTACTCAACTTTCGAAAAGTTACAAAACAGTCACTAACGTTACAAAAAAGTGACAAATCAGTCACTCATTAACAGTTTCCGTTACAGTGTTAACGGGACCGTTGACGTGGCAAGTCAACCAGCTGATGTGGCAAGTTAACTTGCCATGTAGGATGAGTAGTCAAAGGGTCAAAGGGTCTGAATGATTTTTCTTCTTTTTCTTATCATCTTTCTCTTCATCTTCTTCTCCCTCAACATCCCTTTATGCTTCTTTTATTTTTTCTTGTTCTTCTCTCCTTTCTCTTCATCTTCTTTCCCCATGGCCTTTGCCTAATGCCCTTATATCTTCTTCTTCGCTCGCTAGTTTCTTTATACGCGACTGTTGCTGTTGTTTCTACTGCTAGGTATTGGGTATATGGATAGAACTACCAAAACAAAGCAAAGCTCTGTTATGATTATGATAATGATGCTTTCTATTTTGCTTGGCGTCAACAAAAAGCTGATTACCATTCAAACTTGTACATATTACTAAATCAAATTCTTTTGTACCTTGTGCTATTTGACTTATGTTCGATTTAAATTATTGACCTTTGACATTGAGCTAAGCTTTAACTTTTAAACAGGTTGTGGAGTTGCCTGCTGTTTAGGCTTTTTAGAAGATGTAACATATTGATGGTAGCAATGGGAACAGTAAAAGACTCTTATGACAAGTTATAAGCCAAAGTTTTGTTTTTGTTCCTAATGTTGCATGTGTTATTGGCAGTTTCCGATGAGTCTGGCCTTGGCCATTAAGAAGAAAAGTAGACGGATTGAGATATCACTCTACTACATTGCACGAGCCATAGAGAGCTTATTTACATGCATGGCCGATATTGGGTACTTGCCACAATTGACGAATCTAAAGAGAGCCGATGTGGTAATTTTTAGTTTGTCAACAGTAATCATAATGCACTGCTACGCACAGGTGAAGGAAGTGTTTCGCTCCAAGTATTTAAACGTTCTTGATTGGGTATTTGGTGTGCCTCCTCCTCCGTGTGAAACCCCTCATTGCAAAAACAATTCCGCAGTTTGATTTGCAGGCTTTACAAGCACTCCATATACCTATTTTACAAGCACTCCACATACCTGCAAGTATCTTTGCTGCTTCTCTAGATAGAATTACCAAAACAGAGCAAAGCTCCTTCAAGTCTTGCTTTTGAATAATGTCCGCTAACAGAAACCTTCCACCAAAATGCATAAATTAGTTTCTATAACAAGTTGCAAAGATATTCTTCCCCATGTGATTAGCTTTCCTTTTAAAAATAGTTGCTGAAGAAACTACAAGAAGAATATACTGTTTTTAAAAACAGTTAACTTACCACCACTGACGATATTTGAAGCAACAGCAGTAATACTGTCTTTATTGCTTCTATCATCAACCTTTATGATGGTTTCTTTCTGATCAGCCATATCAACGGTCATGGCTGTTTTTTCTTTCCAATCATAATCTAATATAGCCAGAAACAGAATCATTTAAGAAAGAAAAAAAAAAAATTGGTTTTGAAAGTATAAGAACAATGAACTTGTCTGAACTAAAGAAAACAGGAAAACTTTTTCTTCAGGTGGTGCAAAGATGAGGAGAATGATGAGTTTAGTTCCTCAGAAAATGAAAGAGCAAAAAGCAGAAAAGTTAAGGTGAATTAACTTTTTTTCCTTTATTTCATCTGCTGAGGCGTGAAAGGGCAAAAAAGTTAACGCCCAATTGGATTGTGTTAGACGCCGTTACCTGCCATGTCACTTTGCTGTGACGTCTGTGACGGAAAGGACTATTTTGTAACTTTTTGAAAGTTGAGTAACTAAAATGAAACCTAAGTGACTATTTTGTCAGTTACCTCAAAGTTGGGTGACTGTTGTTGTAATTTACCCTCATTTTAATTCAACTCATTAAATGCATATAAAAAGAACATCTGTATATTGGGTCATCGGCATTCAACGCCTCGACGATGATGGTCACCGCATCTATTTTGAAGCAGTTTACGATTTCTGAATATTCTAATATGTGTTGCATGCCTCATCGGTGATTAAACACCTTTTTCCTTTAAAAAAAAATCTTGAAATCACGTTTGAATAATAGAAAAAAAAAAGAAAGAAAAATTGCATATGGGCTTATCAACGTTCTACGCCTCACCTGTGTGGCTCAGCGTCACTATTTACATACGTTTTGAGAAATCTAAAAGCCGTCCTCGACATTGCATTCACTACCGGTGATGAATATTATATATATATATATGAAACCCATTTTTCTAAATACGTAAAAAACTGTTACTAAAGAAATCGCACATGGGTCATCGGCATTCTATGCCACACCATGACGAACACCGGCCAACAGTTGAAGAAAAAATGGAACTTTTAAAATAATAAAGAAGAGAAAGATAAAAAAAAAAAAAACCTATTTTTAATAATTTAAAATAATATTAGTAATTTCACCTTAAATTTTAAGATTTTTACTTGAATTTTATTTTTTTCAAAATAAAAATTTTAAAATTTAAGATAAAAATATTAATTTAACATTAAATTATTAAAAAAATACAAATAATATAACCTTATTGTTTCATACTATTTCTTTCTATTTACTTAAATATATGGCTGACTGAAAAATTTTAGTGATAAAAGATAATGGTCTGTCGAGGGGCGCCCGTAAGCCATAATCTTCATCGGGGTTTGCTGTTGGAGGGATTTTTTTTATTGTCCTTTCGCTTTGCCTCTAGTGCAAATCCCCCTTTTGGTGGGATTCAGCTTGGGTTGTTTCCTTGTTTGGAATGACACTAATTACTGTCGAAAATATTTTTTTTTTAAAAAAGATCAACTAGTGTTTGAAAACGAAAATTAAAATGGAAGTCGCCACCGATCTTTATTAAGTGTGATCGGATCACCTTTGTTTTAATAAAATGTTTTGGCTTACTAAAACAGTGTTTCTGGTCTACGAAGTTTGAGAAAATGGGCTCGGGAGTCAGTTACGTGCGAGGAAGGGTTAGCACCCTCGTCACGCTCAAAATTGGTACCGAATTGATTGATTAATGTCTTAATGTCGAAAGTTTGAAAAGATTTGGAATACAATTTCCCTCTTTTTAAAAAATATTTAGATAACCCGAATTGGATATTGAAATTCTCTTGTCCCGAAGAAATAGAATACCACATCCAACACGTTAGGATACAATATTTCGGACCTTCGAAGCCAAGATCACCTCATGATCTCCAAAACTCATGCATTGAAATTTTAAAAAGGGTATTTAGTTATTTGGGCAAACGGTAGATCGAAACCCAACACGTTAGGGCACGATTTCTCGATTTTTTAAACATAAAATATTGCCTTATTTTTCAATTTGAGAAGACACGGATGAAATTTTGAAAGGATTTTTTTTTTAATTTTAGAAGGGATATTCGGTTATTTGGTCAAACGAATAATCGCAACCTAGCACGTTAGGGCACGATTTCTCGATTTTCCAAACACAAAATATTGCCTTATTTTATAAAGATTTTCGTTTTTAAAGAACGAGTGCAATATTTAAAACAATGCGCGTATTTCATTTGGATTTAACATAAAACGATTTATTGGATAAATGTTACGAGGCTTGATTCATGAGGCTATGATATGAAATGTAATAATGAACATGGAACAACAATACATGAATAAAACATTAAATGAATGAATAACAATAATACAACAATACGAAAAAAACAAATTAATACACACAATGACAATAATCACAATGCATTATTTAAATAATAACATTGACGATCTAAGAATAATTAAACGAATATCATGCATCAATCTAAGAGAAAAAAAATTTACAACCAATTAAAGTGAATAAAAATGTAAAAGAAAAAAAACTATTTAAAAATGATAAAAAAATAAGTTCAAAACCATTATAAAAAATTTAAAATCGATAATGTACAAAATAATTTTAAGGTAGGTAATTTGAAATTTTTAATAGATGATATATCTATATAAAGAGTGAAATAATAATAATGTATAAAAAAACTTAAAGTAAGTAATGGTAATAAAACATTTTAAAATAGATAAGTGAAATTTAAAAATAACATATTTAAATCTGTTTCAAGATATAATAATAAAGTTTTAAAAATAATATATGCAAAAGATAAATTTTAAATAAATAATATTACGAAATAACTTCTAAAGAATCATGCATATATATATATATATATATTGAAATGAAACATGTAATGTGTAAAAGGGGTCTAAATTAAATAATATATATATAAAGTAAGAATAGTTTGGTGAAATAATAACATACATATAAGAAATGAATGATATACAAAAATATTTAGAATAAACAATAACTAAAATTTGAAAATAAATAATGTATATGCTAAAACTTTAAAATAAACAATGTGTAATTATTTATAAAATAAGACAATTCAAAAAAAGAATTTAAACTGAGTAATATACAACATCTTAAAATAATAATATAAAATAAATACATGCAAAGCAATTTAAAATATAAGTCAGGGATTAAACCGAAACTGAAGTAAAATGAGGGATATAAATTTTAAAATATAAAACAAAGCGTCAGGGACCAAAATGAAGCGCGTCCAAAATTCGCAGGGACCAAACAAGACAATGTCCCTAGTCCTAAAACGTTGCACTTCAATCCATAGGTCAAAGGGCCGATTTGAAAACGAAGCAAAATCTGACGGCCAAATTAAAAGAAACAAAAATAATAAAACAGGGCCTTATCGAAATGGTGCCACAAAGGGAAGGACCCATCGCGCAAATCTCCCATTTAAGGGGAAAATGCGCAGGTTGGGCTTCTTCATATTGCACCATTTTATTTACTTTAAAAAGCCTGAAAACAATTTAAAATAAAAAACAGTGTGCTGCCGATTTAAAAAAAAATAACAATAATAATTTAGAGCTCCCCCTCTTTGCTAGGGTGTCGGGCTCCGTCGGTAGTTCGTCGCACCACCATAATGATCGGTGGCCGACGACGAGTGAGATGGGCTACTTAGCCTCTGCTCGCGGTGCCTTTGAAGACCAAAATCCTTCAGTTAAGAGCCCAAAAATAAAGGGACCCCCAACCTCCCCTTTTGGGTTCGATTCTGACGGAGAACGAAGTCTCCGACAACCAACCATGATGTTTTCCGGTAAGTTTTCTTTCCCTTTATTTTCGTATGTGTGAAATAAAATGAAAAAAAAATAAAAGAAATAAAGTAAAAACAAAATGAAGAGACAAAAATTTTAACACAAAATAAAAAATCACCTTTAAAAACAAGTATTCTGTCTTTTTGATTAGTTTTGCTTGTAAAGTGTTCGGCAAAAACTACAAAGGAGCAGATCTTGGCTTTTAAAGCCGTTTTACAACCGATCCATTTCATAATTTTTGTTTTTTTTGCTCTTTACTGCTTTGTCTCTCGCATGCTCTCTTTCTCTGCTGTTGTGCTCATTTCTTTTGCAGGTGTTGTACGACACGTGGACGATGGCCGATGATGGTGCACGTGGTGGCTACTGGTGATGCGCGTGGTGGCAAAGATGAAGGGTCGGCGGCTGATCTTGAGGCTAGGGTTTGGCTGCTGCTGTTTTGCTTTAGTATTGGGTTGATTTGGGCTTTTAAAATTTGGGCTAGGTTTGTTTAGGTTATGGGTTAATTGTTGGGCTCTAATTTTTGTAAATGGACATTGTTATTATTATTTTTGGATTATTTATTGATGGTTTGAGTTTATGCAATATCGAGCCCGGGGAAATTTGGCCTATTACAGCTGCCCCTCTTTGGTCGTTGTCGTGTAACGAGAATGGAGCAAAGAATTTAAAAGGGCCAAATTTGCTTGGACCTGTCGAGTCTCGACTTCTTTTGGTGCTTCGGTCCACTCCAATGAAACTTCAAGGAGATTAGACTTGTAGCTTTAATCCCCTTCCCTGCAACTTCAGGAAGATAAGGTTTGTCCTCTTTAGCCTGCTCCACTACACCTTTAGGGAGATAAGACTTGTCATGGTATCTGCCCCACTGCATCTTCAGGGGGATAAGATTTGTTAATTTTTAACCTGCTCCACTGCAACTTCAGGGAGATAAGGTTTGCTGTGATCTGCTCTACTGCAACTTTAGTGAGATAAGATCTATATTTCGTAGCTTCAATCTGTTCCACTGCAACTTCAGGGAAATAAGATCTGCTAGCTTCAGTCTGTTCCACTGCAACTTCAGGGAAATGAGACTTGACTTCAACCTGCTCTACTGCAATTTCAGAGAGATAAGGTTTAGTGTGATCTGCTTTACTGCAACTTCAGAGAGATAAGATCTGTAATCTTCGATCTGCTCTAATACAACTTCAAGCAGGCAAGATCTGGTGTCTTCGATCTGCTTCACTGCAACTTCAGGAAGGCAAGATCTGCTATCTTCGATCTGCTCCACTACAACTTTAGGGAGGCAAGATCTGGTGTCTTCGATCTGCTCCACTGCAACTTCAAGAAAGCAAGATATTTTATCTTCGATCTACTTTACTGCAACTTTAAGGAGGCAAGATCTAGTGTCTTCGATCTGCTTCACTGCAACTTTAGAAAGGCAAGATCTGCTATCTTCGATCTACTCCACTACAACTTCAGGGAGCCAAGATCTATAATTTTCAGCCTCAATCGATCTTGCTACACTGTCCTTTGAGGGACATGAGCTGTAGGATCGATTTCTTGGGCCTATGTTTATGTCAAATGATTAGGAGGTCATGATCATAATGAATTAAACGCTTCTAACTAGATGTGTATGAATGATATTTACATGAATACAGAATGTTATTTTTCAAGAATAATCCCTCCTAAATGCTTAGGTTGTCATTACTCATTGTTCTTAAAGGTTTTATCACCACTGTATAATCCCGTCTTCTGGTTAGCTAGTATCTCTGACAAAACTCAAAGAACGATCACAATTTGGGTTGTTCTTTCCCAATGCCTCTGACCTTTGAACCTGGTTAGTTCTTAGTTAATGGTCCCGTTTCGGGTCCTTGCATCATTTAGTAACTTTCAGAATAATATAGAAAACTTCCTTTATGTGAATATTACTAGTCTGTTAATCGTTATCTCAATGAAAAATGCTTGAAAAAGATTATCACAATGGAAAAGATGGAATTTTATTGAAAGTGAAGCTCAAAATGAGTAAATTGAACAAGATAGAATATTTTGCTGAGATACAAAATGAATAAGATGAAAATAGGTGCCCCAGATATCGCAGCATGAGCTTCTCCGCACAAAACTTCTCGAGGACCCTTTGAACTTGATGCATGTTTTAGAAGACCCAAAGTACTTCGTTGATGCCCCCAAGATATAGCATCTCTCCTTCTTGTTGAAACAGCGAGATTATCATGTGCCCCATCAAAAATTTGAATTGCCCTTTTCTTGGGTTTTCAATTCAAAATCCCATTTGGTCTCAAGGCGCCCTTTACAGGTTTTCACCTTGGCCTCTCCCTTTTTTTTAGGCGAAGTATTTCTTGACTAAATCTGAATTCACAGGATTGGGCAAGCTCTTGCCATCCATCTCAGTCAGAATCAGAGCTCCTCCAGAAAAGGCCTTCTTTACCACATAAGGTACTTCCCAATTTGGCATCCATTTTCCTTTAAAGTCCTTTTGTATGGGAATGATCTTTTTCAACACCAAGGCCCCCTCATGGAATTCTCTAGGGCGAACTTTTTTGTTATAAGCCCGCATCATTCGCTTTTGGTACATTTGTCCATGACGGATGGCTCTTAACCTCTTTCCTTTGATTAAGTTCAGCTGATCATACCGAGATTGGACCCATTCTACTTTATCTAGCTTTAGCTCAGACAAGACTCGGAGGGAAGTAATCTCCACTTCGATAGGTAGTACCGCCTCCATTCCATACACTAAAGAGAATGGGGTTGCCCCAATAGAGGTTCTAACCGATGTTCGATAAGCATGAAGAGCAAATGGTAACTTCTCATGCCAATCTTTGTATGTCTCAGTCATCTTTCCAACTATCTTCTTGATGTTCTTATTAGCTGCTTCCACCACGCCATTCATTTTTGGGCGATATGGAGACGAATTGTGGTGTTTGATCTTGAATTGATTGCAGACCTTCGCTATGGTACTATTGTTTAAGTTCAACACATTGTCAGATATGATCCTTTCTGGCATTCCATACCAACATATGATCTCCTTCTTTAAAAATTTACTGACCGGTGGCCTTTACCCATTTGGTGAAGTAGTCAATGACCATGAAGATGAATCGATGCCTATTAAACGCTTTCGGTGAAATCGGCCCAATGACATCCATGCCCCACATAGAAAAAGGCTATAGAGAAGTCATAACATGAAGTGGTGAAGGAGGTACATGAATTTTATCTCCATAAATTTGGCACTTATGGCACTTCTTGGCATAGCTGATGCAATCTCCTTCCATGGTAGACCAGTAATACCCGAATCTAATGATTTGTCTTGCCATTGTGAAACCATTAGCATGTGTTCCGCAGACACCCTCGTGGACCTCTTCTTGCTTAGCCTTAATTGCATCTACACATCTTAGTAGTACCTAGTCCTTCCTTCTTTTATACAGGATTTCTCTATCTAAGATATAGTCAGTGACTAGTCTTCTTAACGTTCTTTTATCATTCTCCGTTGCTTGGTTAGGGTATTGACGACTTTTCACATACCGCAATATGTCTTGGTACCAGTGGTGGTCATCCTTCATTTCTTCTTCTTCAATGCTGTAGCAATGAGCCGGAGCCTCATAAATGCTCATTTGGATAGGCTTCACATCCTTTTGCCTGTTTACTTTAATCATAGAAGCTAAGGTAGCTAAAGAAACAGCCATTTGGTTCTCATTTCACGGGAGGTAGCGGAAGGTGATATCATCAAATTATTTAGTTAACTCCAGAACAAACTTTTGGTAATTGATCAATTTGGGGTCTCTTGTCTCCCATTCGCCCTTAAGCTGATAGATTACTAGTGTAGAATCCCCGTATACCTTTAGCATTTTGATTTTGCGTTTGATGGCTGCACGAATCCCTATGATACACGCTTCGTATTCTGCCATGTTATTTGTGCAGTCAAAATCCAATTTACTGGTAAAAGGATAATAATCTCCGCTTGGTGATACCAAAACTGCCCCGATTCTATTACCCACAACGTTCGAAGCTCCATCAAAGTTTAATTTTCAAGGATCACCTTCTTGTGAGTCTTCTTCAGTGGTTGCAACATACATTAGATCCTCGTTCGGGAAATCAAAGTTCAATGGCTCATAATCCTCTAAAGCTCTATTGGCCAGAAAATCTGCTATCGCGCTTCCTTTCACAGCCTTTTGGTTTACATAGACTATGTCAAATTCAGAAAGCAGAATTTGCCATCGGGCCATTCTTCCGTTTAAAGCAGTTGACTCCATCATGTACTTCAGAGGGTCTAGTTTTGACCTAAGCTAAGTTGTGTGATACAACATGTACTGCCTTAATATACGAGTTGTCCAAATTAGGGCACAACACAACTTCCCAATTAGCAAATATCTTGTCTCACATTCGGTGAACTTCTTACTGAGATAGTATATCGCTCTTTCTTTTCTCCCTGACTCATCATGTTGGCCAAGTACGCATCCCATGGAGTTTTCAAACACTGCTAAGTATAGTATTAGCGGCTTATCCGGGTTCGGTGGCATCAACACTGGAGCGTTAGACAGGTAATGTTTGACCTTGTCAAAAGTTTTCTGGCACTCCTCATCCCATACACCTGGATTGTGTTTCCTAAGGAGACGAAATATAGGGTCACATTTCTTAGTTAGTTGTGAAATAAACCGGGCAATGTAATTTAGTCTTCCTAGAAAACCTCGAACTTCTTTCTGAGTGCATGGCAGAGGTAATTCTTATATAGCCCTAACTTTGTCTGGGTCAATCTTGATTCCTTTTTCACTGACTATAAATCCTAGCAGCTTGCCTGACCTAGCCCCAAATGTGCAGTTTGCTGGGTTAAGCTTCAATTAGAACTTTCTTAGCCGTACAAACAACTTCCTTAGGACCTGCACGTGTTCATCTTCTGTGCGAGACTTTGCGATCATGTCGTCAACATAAACTTCAATTTCTTTGTGTATCATGTTGTGGAACAGGGTCACCATGACTCTTTGGTACGTTGCTCTCGCATTTTTCAGCCCAAAAGACATCACCTTATAGCAAAACGTCCCCCACAGGGTTACGAATGTGGTCTTTTCCATGTCTTCAGGGTGCATCCTTATTTGGTTATATCCAGAAAAACCATCCATGAAGGAGAATAGTGAGTAACCTGCTGTGTGGTCCACTAGGGTGTCAATGTGAGGTAGCGAAAAATTGTCCTTCGGGCTGGCTTTGTTCAAATCCCTATAATCTACACACATTCGTACTTTCCCATCTTTCTTCGGAACAGGAACTATGTTGCTACCCATTTTGAATATTTAACCACTTGCAAAAGACCAGCATCAAATTGCTTCTTGACCTCCTCTTTTATTTTTAACAGAACGTCGGGTCTCATCCTTCTTAGCTTTTGTTGAACTGGTTTGCACTCTTCTTTTTTAGGGAGCCGATGTACCACGATATTAGTGTTTAACCCGGACATGTCTTGATATGACCTTGCGAAGACATCCTTGAATTCTTGTAGCAACTCAATGAGATCTTGTTTCGTCTCAATGGTAATGCTTGCTCTGATCTTCACCTCTTTTCCCTCTCCTAAGCTCACGACCTCTATTGGCTCTTTATGGGGTAGGATTTGCGTCTCGTCTTGTTCGACCATCCTCATCAAATCGGGAGATAAGTTACCATCCCGGTCACCTTCAAAATCCTGAGGATCCTCTACACACATATCCTTCTCAAAGGGGGACTCTGAGTCAGCAACAACGTCACTCATATCATTGATATCTGGGGACCTGTTATAAGGGCAAAAAATACGCAAAGAACAAAAGAATCTAAGAATAAATATTTGCATAATTTGTTATGAATGAGATGAAAAGAAAAAGAATATTTTGGTTATGAATGAAATGAAAAGAGTAAAAGAGCATTTGCTCGAAATGAGATAAAAAGATGCATTTCATTGAAATAAGATATTTAGACATATGCCTATTTGACAAAAGGATTCTTATTGCTCCTAGGCTTAGAACAATAAGTGCGTTTTGAACATTACTCTGAATTAATTCTAAAAGTTACAGGAATCTCTTCCACGGTCCAATTGTTCAAAACACTTCCAGGAGTGTAAGGGCAAATTTCAGATGAGTTCCTTTCTTCAGTTCCTTCCTCGGATATAGCATTAATGCTCAAACTTCCCAACATTTCCTTCGCTGCTTTTCTTCTTGTCATTCTTTATTTCGGGTATATGGTTCCTCCCAACACAAATTTTTGGATAAATGAAGAAAAGTCATTGGGTCTCACTTGACCTCCTTACCACGCAGACGTGCTCGTCTTCTTTCTTGTTTTTTCTCAAGCTCTTTCTTCTTTTGCTATGTGTCTGGCCTAAACCTTAAAACAAAGTGGTCTCATTTTTCCTTTAGCACTGGGGCTTCAATCCTTCCTTGGAGGCATTTTCCAAGTCTTCTTCCTGGCAAAGCCCCTTTTCCAACTATTAATTGCAGGCCCATCTTTGTAGTTTAAGATATTTTGGGCACGGGGATTCTATTCCCTTTGACAATGAATGTTGCATTGACAAATTCTAACGATCAAAAGGAACATTCAATTGCCTCATCATCTGTCCCTATGTATGGGGCGTAACTGGTGACGGATGCAATGATATCCTCCTCTGCATTTATTATGACCAATCTACCCTCCGTTACCAATTTTAACTTCTGATGCAATGATGACGGCACTGCCCCTGCCAAGTGAATCCAAGGCCTCCCTAACAGACAATTGTAAGATGGTTTGATATCCATTACCAAGAAGTCCACCTCATATATATTTGGACCAATCTGAAGCGGTATCTCTATCCTCCCCATGACCCTCCTTTCGGTACCATCGAACGCTCTTACAATATTTTGGCACGTTTTCATATGGGAACTATCAATGGGCAATCTATTCAAAGTGGACAAGGGTAAGACATTCAGGGCCGACCCATTATCAATCAATACTCTCGATAGCGTGTATCCCTTACAGCGAGTGGTAATGTGTAAGGCCTTTGTAGATCCCATACCTCTGGGCGGTATTTCATCATCGTTGAAGAAGATAAAATTATCAGCACTGATATTATTAACCAGACAATCAAGCTTGTTGACAGAGATATCATCCGCAACATATGTTTCGTTTAGCACTTTCATTAATGCACTGCGGTGTGTCTCTGAGCTTAGGAGTAAAGCCAATACTGATATGCGAGCTGGCTGCTTGTGTAATTGCTCCACAACACTGTACTCGCTGTGTTTCAAGAATTTTAAGAACTCTTTGGCCTCCTTTTCAGTCACTTGTTCATTGACAGGTGACTCGGGGCTGGCCGTTTTCTCTTTCCTTTGTTCAACTATAACGGATTTTCCTTTAACTGGTTCTGCCTTTGTATTCCGGTATAGCGCCTTCCGCTACATGTATAGAAACCCTCGTCTTAACCTTCTTCTGAAGTGCTAGCCAGATTCCCCTCTTTCGAGATCGTCATATTACAATCATAATTTCATGGGACCCTGATACTATCTTTATAGGGGAAGGCCATAGGTTTTTGGATTATGACCTTTGGAGCGATTGGTACTCCAGCTTCACTAATTTTTGGCCGTGAGATGATTATCACTGGGTGATTGACCCCATAGACCCTCTTGGTTGACCCCTCTTCTGACGTGAACACATCTTCTCTTTCTGGGTCCTCAGTATACTCAAAGAATTCCAACTTTTTATATTCAATTAGACCTTGTACCAAGGCTTTGAATTCATTGCGTTTTTGGATCTCATGACCCTCTTCATTATGGAATTCACAGTAGTTCTTTGCTCCTTCGGGCTTCTCCTCTAGGTCTTGTGTGACTAAACCTCATTCTACCATTGTAACGCCCTCTTACCCGAGACCGTCGCCGGAGTCGAGCTTGAGGTGTTACTAAACTTATTTCATCACTTTTTAAATTTTAAATCAACTAATTAAATTTTCGTAGCAAGCTGTCTTTCTACGTCATGATCGCTTAAAAAATCATATCTCGAGTTACGAAACTCAAAATCAAGATCCGTAAATTTTCCCTATTTCAGAACTCGACTGCACTAACCTCTGCCTACTACGAACCACTTTTCTCTCTATACAAAATACATATGACTATACCGTTTGTTTATATTAAAACTAGACTCAATAAGGATTCTGAAAATATAAAGTAAACCTCCTAATTATTTTTTTAAAATTTGTGGTGAATTTCCAAATTTGGAATAGGGGATCCAGAAATCGCTCTGACCCTATTTCACTAAAACTCAAATATCTCATAACATATAACTCCTTTACCTGTTTCACTTCTTCCATATGAAAGTAGACACATTAAGCTTCAATTTCATGTTTAATTCATCACCTATTTCAGTTTCTACTATTTTTAGTGATTTTTCAAACTCACGTCACTGCTGTTACAACATTCTGTTTTATGACAAATTTTCACTTTTCTATGGAAATTCATGAACTATTAACACTTTGAACATACATGGTCTCATACATGATCTAAATTAACCATTCTAAGGACTAATCATTATCAGGCATTTTCTCAACCAAACCACAACCATATCGCAAGATTAATTACACAAAACAAGTATATTGCTATACATGCCATATTTGAGTTATACAAGCCATTTTACCAAAGTAGTTCTTCAGATAGTGTGAACGAGCCTTCAACCTATCCCGATTCCTGAGCCGGCTTGTCCAAAACTACAATGAATGAAAATGAGGAAGTAAGCATAAATGCTTAGTAAGTCCATATGCAAATAACAAGTAACATAACAAAGCAATTATACCAAACAACATTAGCATGTTATCACTAAGACATATTCCACATTTCTAGCCATCGTGTATCAAGTTTCAACCCGAGGGTTAAGAACATACCTGTCCAAAGTGTGCATTTCGTGACACTTATCAAAATATCATTTGCATCTCAAGCATTCTTCCATTTCGCTAAAATTTTACCCGTTTAACACATCAAAATATAACTCGGATACATGGATAATTTGTACATAAGTGCCACATATGTAATCAAGCGACCATGTAACCCGCCCATAAGCGAACTCGGACTCAACTCAACGAGCTCGGGAGTTCACATCCATAAGTGAACTCAGACTCAACTTAACGAGCTCATATGCCTAGTTACATCTCACGAACTCGGACTCAACTCAACGAGTTCGGACATTCGCATCCATAAGTGAACTCGGACTCAACTCAACGAGCTCGGATGCCCAACCATCCTAGTGACATGTCACTTGTATCCTAATCTATTCCCAAGGTTCAAACAGGATTTTCCTCAATCACACATTTCCCAGTCGTTCTCCTCGGAATATCGAAACCAATACGTTGCTTGCATCTTATACTTATCAATTTAATCACAAACTTTTTATACCAATACAAAATATTTCACAAAGCATAATATTCATAATAACAAGTATCATATCATATAAATAGCATTAAATCACTTAAAATAGAAATTATGTTACATTATTTACACATGAACTTACCTCGGTACAAAATATAGTAATTTTGCAATTTAGTCCACAATCTTTTCTTTTCCTCGATCAAGGTTGATTCCACGTCTTTCTTGATCTAAAATAACACATTTAACTTATTTAATACTCACATTTATCAAAATAGTCCTAAATTCAAATTTTGACAAAATTACAATTTTGCCCCTAAACTTTTACATATTTACACTTTTGCCCCAAAGCTCAGAAATTAAATTTTATTTCAAATCCTTATGTTTTAGGACATGCTGATCATTTATTTGCTATTAGCAAGCTCAAATTCCCACTATAACACATACTTATGAACAATATGTACTTTTACCGATTAAGCCGTTTTACTCGTTTTTACTTAAAACCGAGTAGCACAAGTTGTTTAACATAATCCAAAACCCCATATTCTATCATAAAACATCAAAATACACAATTATTCAACATGGGTCAATTTTTGAAATCAAACCCTAGCTCAAATAAATGGTAGAAATAGAGAAATCATGTTATCGGGATTTCAAAAATGTAAAAATCATTAAAAACAGGGCTAGAACGGACTTACAATCGAGCTTGGAAGCTTGAAAAACCCTAGCCATGGTTTCTCCATGATATTTTTGGCCTTGAGGAAGAAGATGAGCAAAAATTGGCTTTTAAATTGATTTTTAATTCATTTAATCACTAAATGACCAAAATGCCCCTAACTTAAAAATATTCTTTTTTCTCACCCATTTCATGTCCATTTTTGTCCAATAATTAACCAATGGTATAATTACCATTTAAGGACCTCCAATTTAAATTTTCATAACAATTGGACACCTTTAACATATAGAACTCAACTTTTGCACTTTTTGCAATTTAGTCCTTTTGACTAAATTGAGTGCCCAAACGTCAAAATTTTCGTACGAAATTATTTTACAAAATAATTTCATAAAAATTAAAACCATAAAAATATAAATAAAACACATTTCAATTTAACACCTTTACCATTTGACAAAAATACCCTTAATGCCTTTCTTTGTAATTTTTCATGTACAAGCCCATTTTTGTCCAAAATTTTAGAAATTGGTCAAATTGCTATTTAAGACCTCCTAATTAATATTCCAAAGCAATTTCATACTAAAAGCTTCTAGAATGCAAGTTTTGCAACTTATTCGATTTAGTCCCTAATTTCAAATTAAGGACTTTATGCATAGAATTTCTTCACGAAATTTTCACACAATCATGCAATCATATCATAAACCTCAAAATAATTATAAAATGATTATTTATACCTCGGATTTGTGGTCACGAAACCATTATTTCGATTAGGCCTTAATTCGGGATATTACAACCATCTTCTTCTAAACCCATTTCGATGGGGTTTTTACCTTTGATACATCCGTCTTGGCTCTCTTCCCTCTATTTTTGATTATTGCGTTTACCCCTTTGTCTGAATGACTGGGTAATGGATTCCTTGCCACATTAGGTCCTGTTGGATCATCGAACTTTACAATGCCCATCTTTATGAACCTTTCAACTATTTTTTTAAAAGCGGTGCAGTTCTCAATTGAGTGCCCCGTGATTCCCGCATGGTACTCGCATTGAGCGTTCGCGTCATACCACTTAGGGAATGGAGGTTGCATAGGTTTCAAATAGAAAGGGGCTACCACATGTGCATTGAACAGGTTTTGGTACAACTTCGTGTACGTCATCGGAATTAGCGTGAAATGGATTCTTTCCCTGTTTGGCCTTGGGTTGGAATCTTGTCTTGCAGAGCCTTGGTGCTTAATAGTCGCTGCCCTCGGTTGGCTTACGGTGACTGGTTTGGAGTAACTTTTATTGTACACGCTCGCATTGTTCACCTTATTTTCTTTTCTTCTCAAGGTTGATCTCTTGGCACTTTCCCCCGCTTCGATCCTTCCGCATCTTATCGCGTTCTCTATCATCTCTCCAGACATTACTATGTCTGAGAAGCTCTTAGTAGCACTCTCCAACATGTGATTAATGAATGAGGCCTTCAGGGTATTGATAAAGAGCATGGTCGTTTCCTTTTCCAAGAGAGGTGGTTGGACTTGCATCACTATCTCCCTCCATCGTTGGGCATACTGCCTGAAGCTCTCACTTGGCTTCTTCTCCATGTTTTGTAGTGTAATTCTGTCTGGCGCTATGTCTGTTATGTGGCCATATTATTTTATGAAAGCTTGAGCTAAGTCCTTCCATGAACTAATTTGGGCACGGGTCAACTGGTTGTACCATTTGGCCTCAAACCCGACCAAGCTGTCTTGAAAACAGTGGATTAATAACTGGACATTGTTGACGTATCTTTTCATCCTCTGACAAAACATCGTTATGTGAGCTTCAGGGCAGCTAGCCCCATTGTATTTTTCGAATTCTGGAGTTTTGAATTTTGGCGAGAGTTCTAAATCTGGGACCAAACTCAATTCTTTAGCATCCATCCCGTAATGGTAGTCATCATTCTCTATCACTCTAAACTTTTTTTCTAGCCACTTACAGCGTTCTTCAAGTTGTTTTGGCAGATCCATTCTTGCTTTCTCCATTTTTGCTACATCATCAAAATCTGTGATGATGGGATTGGTTGGATTATCCCCCGGGTTAGAACTTCAGCCCGTTGGAAATTTTATTGGTACAGATCCACTGACTTGATATTGGGGTCTAATAGTAACCGGTACCCTTTGTAGGTACGCATCCAGCTGCGTTTGTGCATTGGTTGGGGTAAAACCTGAAGGATTGGCAGGTTCTTCATTATCTTCACTAGGATGGGCCATAGGGCTCTTTCCTTTATCGGGCCCTCCAGCCAATAGCTGGGCCAATTGATTCATCATACTCCTTTGGGATTCTAGCCTCTGATCCCTCATGTCATGTTGTATTTTAGCTAGTTGCTCTTGCATCTGTGTTTGTAGTTGGTCTTGCATATCTCTTTGCATCTGTTCTAATCTTTCTAGTCTCTGATCCATTACTTTTGTTTTGCGACGGGTGTTGTAGCAATATTCAATTGGTGGATTTTTGTTGGTTTCCAGGGTAACTGTCATAATTTTAATTAATTAGGGTTTTTCTATAGAACTTAATGCATGTGGTGCGATGTAATGTAAATGCCTGAAATGAATGCAAAAAGGTGTCAAATCTAGTTTAATTTCATTTAGAAAACTTTACTAGAATACAAATTCCTTTACACAAAACAGATTAAAGATACGGCTTGGCCTTAATGCTCAAAGTCTTAACTTTTCTAAATAGCGAAGCTAGCCCTTGACCTCGGTCTGATTCTAATCGTATTTCATACCTAACACATCAGCCTCAACAGCTAAAGTCTGTAAGTAATCGGCCACTTCTCGTATCTGAGTTACAGCTTCTCCCATAACATAATCTCTAGCCCTAACTTGTTCCTGAGAATGGTAGAGTTGCTCTCTCCAACGGTCTTCATGGCTTCAAGGAGCTCAACCCGGAGTTCATTTTTCTACAGCGTGTTTTCAAGCTCTTCTATCCTCCTTTTTAATTCCTCAATCTTCCTTTGGCTTGTTTTCAGTCCAATCATAGAGTTACGATTACGATGTTGATGTAGTGATCTTTCCAATTCAGCTACCCAAGCTTGTAACCTTTCTTTATCACTTTGGCTCTCTAGCAAATTCTTTTTCAAAGCGTCCTCCCGTACTTGAACATCTTGAAACTTCTTCTCCCAATGATCGTCTTTAGACTTTTCTTTTTTGATTTCTTGACGCCACTGCTCTGATGTTTTACCTAAACTGGTAGTTCTAATAGATGTGCGCAGCCTCTTGTAATAAGCCTTCAGACCATCCAAATCTTTCTCGGCCTTACTCCTTTATTTTCGTAATTTTTTCGCCTCTAACCTATGGATGTCGACGTCTAATCCCAAATTCATCTTTTCCTCCTCTAACTGCTCTATTTTCTTTCCTAATTCTGAGCTCCTCTTCTCAAAGTCTTGCTCGATGATTTCTAACTCAGACGGGATGACTCGTAAATACTCTTCCATTGGTTGAATGTTTCCTTCATTTGGAGCAAGGATGTTGTCGTTGACTCTTTGACTTTGCCACCAATCATATTCAGGGGTCGTCATGGAACTCACAGCCAGTCTTTTCATCCAGCAAGTCTGGCTCCAAGCGTTACGAATCTCTCGCACCTTTTTCTTATAGTTGTATCCTTGATAATAAAATTCGCTCTGTGCTAGCCCCTTCGTTGCTGGTATAAATTGTCTTGATTCATACTGCCTCAAAACGAGCAAAAGAGCGTATCCGACAGCTCCCCAAACCCCAAGTAGAGAGACCCAGTCAAAATTCCCACACCGGTAAAGAATCTCATCAGGAATCATCCAAGGGGCCTTCCATTCAACATCCTCTTCTTGGAGATTTTAGAGGATCGCTATCCATTTTTCCCTTGATATGTCATCTCTTCTTGGCATAGCCATTAATTCCTTTAACGGGGAATAGTTTTCGAAGCAAGCTCGGTAAGAGACCTTTTCCGTTTTCCAAAAGTGGCTGTGGAACCAAACTAACAAAAGCTGTGCACACCCTATGAATTGGCCCTCGCCCGCTCTCCGGCACACGTTTAAGGATCTGAAAGTTTCAGCCAAAATTGCAGGGACCGGTGTGACCCGTTTGTCAAGCCAATCAAAGAGATCCGTGACTGCGTCATCTATGTACCCTAATATCCTAGGGAATATCACTAATCTGTAGATGCTTAAAGAAAAAATATCAACCTTTTTCTTCTTATCAGGAAGCGCTAGAATCAAGTCCCTCAAATTTCTCCAAGGAATACACTTACAATCTCCCTTTTGCTTGGTCCTAGATGTAATCCACTGCTCACTCATCCCGATAATGTTCATTAATTTCTTCACAAATGTTCGGCTGTTAGCGGCTCTTGAATAGACTTTGTCAGCTTCAAACTTCAGGCAACGAATTAGGGCCATGTATTCCTCTACGATAGGTACCAAGTCAGCTTTCCCGAAAGTAAAACAGCTGTAGGCGGGATTTCAAAACTGGGCCAGTGTAACAGCCCGTTTTTGACCCTAGTCGGAACGAGTGGTTTCGGGACCACTCAACCGGGTCAAAGTATTAATTTTATTGCTTAAATATGTTTTACAGCATGATAGAATTACTGTATGAAAGTTTCGTTTAGAAATTTTAGTAATTGATCGGTTAAATTGATAAAAAGGACTAAATCGCATAACGCGAAAAATTAGAGTCCTAGTTTATAAATGGCTTATTTGATGTTGGCTTTTAAAGTGGAAGGCCTTAAATGGTTATTTTACCATTCCTTATGCTAGTGGACATTTATGTCCTTAATGATATGTTTTTAAGTGGTTTTAGTTAAAGGGCAAAATGGTCAAATGGCATTATTATATGTTTTATTAAATAAATATCATTAAATGTTTTCATTCTTCATCTTCTTCCACCGATTCTTCAGCCAAAAATTAAGGGTTTACAAGATTTTAACATTTGACTATTTCAAGCTTCGATTGGAGGTTCGTTTTTGTCCCGTTTTTGGTAATTTTTACGTTTTTGAGGTCGTTGTTTCAAATACTAGCTAATCCTTACCTCAATTTCTGATTTTAAACATGTCTTTAAAAAGTGCCATTGATGAATCCTTATTATATTGATAGATTTTGATGAAATATTGTTTATTAAGTGAGAATATACAAGAATTTTGAAGTAGTTTTTGAAGAAATTGAGTTTTAAGGATTTAATTGTAAAAGGTAGAATTTTTGAAGTTAAATGTGTGATTAATTGAGTTGTATGTGCTTGTATAAATCCCTTGAATATTCGGCTATGATGAATTGGGGGATTTATTATGCAAATTGTCATTTTGTGATAAAAGGGCTAAATTGTAATGTGTTGAAAATATAGGGACTAAATTGTTAACATGCCAAAATATATGTTTTGGGCTTGATTGATCAAGTTAGTGATTAAATAGCTGAAATTTGTATTAATATAGATAAAGACGACCGAATCCCGAAACTCGATCAGGGAAAAAGAAAAGTTGACGAGTAGATATGGAATTTCGAGGTAAGTCCGTATAATGAAATTTATTGTGTATATGCTCATATTTGTTGTTAATTGAATACATGAAATATTATTCGATTAAATGGCCTATCTGTATGTATACATGTGAAATTGAAATGAAATTGTTACAAGAGAAAAATGAATACTGAGCCCCGTTAGAATCGTGGAAGTCGATGGGATACAAGTGACGTGTCACTAGGGTTACAGGGTGGTTAGAGCTCCTGCATTTGTTGCGGACTCACCACGTGCTCATTGAGCTCTCTGATATAGCCCTCCCGAAGAATATGTGGATAATGGATTTAGCTCGGACGGGTAATCCAAATTAGGGTCTGAATTTAGCCTGGCCTGGTAATTCAGATCCTAGCTCATTAGAGTAATTGTCGTTGCAGGGGATTAACCCTGGACTGGTAATCCCGACAATACTCTATGAGTTTATATTACAGGGGATTTAGCCTGGACTAGTAATCCCGCTGTAAGAATGAGGTTCGCGGGAGTGTGCTCTCTGTTTAGTCTTTGGACTCTCTGTTCAGCCTTCGGGCTTACTGTTCATCCTTCGGGATTACTGAGCAGCCTTCGGGCTTACCGATACTGGCTCGAAAGAGCATATATGATGCATTGACGGATTTCCGGTTACATGTATATACACTGTGTGTGAATCACCCGAGTATCCCTCGACGTTCTTAAAGGTTCAACGGGCAATTACCGATACATGTTACATGAAAAGTGAATAAAATCTGTATTACAAGTTATACGAATACTGGAAGATGTGTGAATTACATGTTACATGAGCTACACATGGATTACATGATATATGTATTATGAGAATTACATGAATTATATGGATACATGTTATATGATATTGATATGGATTATATAGCATATGTTATATGAATGACATTATATGTTACATGGACTAACAAGTGTATACTTGTGGATTAGGCAACTTGCTTATATGAATTGAATTGGCAATATATTGTAATTACTGCATTGATTCGGTAAGGTTTAAATTCTGTACCACGGACTTACTAAGCTTTAGAAGCTTACTCCGTTTATTTTTGTCAATGTTTTATAGATTCGGAAGCTATCTCGATCCTCGGACGCGTCGGAGATTCGCCATCACACTATCCATCAAGCTTTTGGGTACTTTTGAATCTTTTTGTAAATGAAATGGTCATGGCATGTATAGGCTAGTTATTTGTGTACATGATGTATTTTTGTAAGTGATCAAGCCATGGGATGTGGCTTGGGTCATATATGTTTATAATGAAGTATTTGATTTGTTCTTGGATATGTTGTATTTGGTAAAAATTGGCTTGGAAATGTTGTTTATTATTGGCTGAAAAGAAATGACCCTTGTTGGGTGGCAATTTGGCTTAAACCAAGCCTACATTGTGCCACACGGCTAGGGGACACGGGCGTGTGCTTCGACCGTGTGTCCCCTGCACCTTAAATAAATTTTGACAGTTTCGACCACGGGCTGAGAACACAGGTGTGCCTTGGCCGTGGGAAGCACACGGCCCTATCCCACGGGCGTGTGAAATTAACCATTAACCGTGTGGTGTAACTCAGTAGCTTCCACGGCCTCTAGACATGGGCGTGTGAAGGCCACACGGCCTCATCACACGGCCGTGCTAAAAGACACACGGGCGTGTGTGACGTCATTTTCAGAAAAAAATTTTTCGAGCTTCCGATGCGATAGGATTCGAATCCTAATCATCGGAAATGATCTTAATTAGCCTGAGAATAATTAATACGGACGTATATGCAATATTCTGTGTTCACTTTCAATTAAATTCTGTAAAGATCCGATAAGTCTAGTAATGCTCCGTACTTGATTCCGGTGACGGTCTCGGGTATAGGGTGTTACAGCCAGGGCCCAGAATAAATACTCGTCCACCTTAATATCAAGTAGGTAGGGCAGATCCCCATAGTTACAGTAAAACAACTGTTTGATCTCATCACTCCATTGATCCTAAATCTCCTTCAATTCTTGAAGTTTATTTTGCGTCACACTGATACAGGTGAAGTCCCATAATTCTGACGTGTACCCCTCGGCCAAACTATAACCTTTTTCCAACTGCGTTTTCTCTGACCATTTATGGATAGTCGCATTATATTCTACTTTGTCAAGAAATTTGTTCTCCATGATAAGCTCTCTTAATCAATAACCAAACGTAAATCGACACCTTTTTATTGTGAAATGCCATGCAATCATAGTCAAAGCAAAACACAACAAGTCAGTATCATAGACAGAAAATAAAACTCAAACTAATCAGAAAAATGATTAAGCACCTATTTGGGTAACCGCTAGGGTTTAGTAAAGTTCTACCTAAGGAGGGCTCTTAGGAATTACTATATGCGGTTTAGTTCTAAAGTAGAGGTACCCGAACCGGCAGATTCCTCGATTTTCACCCATTATAGGCTCATATAGACCGAGTTTAGTTCGGGAGAATACATTTCCCTATGGCTGCACGGAGATAAAAATCTCACGAAGACATAGATACGGATGCATTCTGGAAGCGATTCACTATCCTGCACGGAGATAAAAACCTCACGAAGGAGTAGTTTCTCACTTCCACTTAAAAGGTGTGACCATACAGTCATGCAATGCATTGTGCAGGGAGATCAAAATATTTAAACCCACAAAGCAAATAAAATGCGAATAAAACCACCAAAAAAAGTGCACGAGATGCAATGAAAGGAATAAAAAATTTACAGTATTTCAAACTTCGATAAAAGGATAAAAATTAATCAATTTTTCAGCTCGACTCTCTTGGTGTCCCCAGTGGAGTCGCCAAGCTGTCGAAAACATTTAAAAAAAAGATCAACTAGTGTTTGAAAACGAAAATTAAAATGGGAGTCGCCACCGATCTTTATTAAGTGTGATCGGATCACCTTTGTTTTAATAAAATGTTTTGGCTTACTAAAACAGTGTTTCTGGTCTACGAAGTTTGAGAAAGCAGGCTTGGAAGTTGGTTACGTGTGAGGAAGGGTTAGCACCCTCATCACGCCCAAAATTGGTACCGAATTGATTGATTAATGTCTTAATGTCGAAAGTTTGAAAAGATTTGGAATACAATTCCCTCTTTTTAAAAAATATTTAGACAACCCGAATTGGATATTCAAATTCTCTTGTCCCGAAGCAATAGAATACCACATCCAGCACGTTAGGATACAACATTTCAGACCTTCGAAGCCAAGATCACCTCATGATCTCCAAAACTCATGCATTGAAATTTTAAAAAGGGTATTTAGTTATTTGGGCAAACGGTAGATCGAAACCCAACACGTTAGGGCACGATTTCTCGATTTTCCAAACATAAAATATTGCCTTATTTTTCAATTTGAGAAGACACGGATGAAATTTTGAAAGGATTTTTTTTAAAAAATTTTAGAAGGTATATTCGGTTATTTGGTCAAACGAATAATCGCAACCCAGCACGTTAGGGCACGATTTCTCGATTTTCCCAACACAAAATATTGCCTTATTTTATAAAGATTTTCGTTTTTGAATAACGAGTGCAATATTTAAAACAATGCGCGTGTTTTGTTTGGATTTAACATAAAACGATTTATTGGATAAATGTGACGAGGCTTGATTCATGAGGCGATAATATGAAATGTAATAATGAACATGGAACAACAATACATGAATAAAACATTATATGAATGAATAACAATAATACAACAATACGAAAAAAATGAATTAATACACACAATGGCAATAATCACAATGCATTATTTAAATAATAAGATCGATGATCTAAGAATAATTAAACGAATATCATGCATCAATCTAAGAGAAAAAAAATTTACAACCAATTAAAGTGAATAAAAATGTAAAAAAAAAAACTATTTAAAAATGATAAAAAAATAAGTTCAAAACCATTATAAAAAATTTAAAATCGATAATGTACAAAACAATTTTAAGGTAGGTAATTTGAAATTTTTAATAGATGATATATCTATATAAAGTGTGAAATAATAATAATGTATAAAAAAACTTAAAGTAAGTAATGGTAATAAAACATTTTAAAATAGATAAGTGAAGTTTAAAAATAACATATGTAAATCAGTTTCAAGATATAATAATAAAGTTTTAAAAATAATATATGCAAAAGATAAATTTTAAATAAATAATATTACGAAATAATTTCTAAAGAATCATGCATATATATATATATATAAATTGAAATGAAACATGTAATGTGTAAAAGGGTTTAAATTAGATAATATATCTATAAAGTAAGAACAGTTTGGTGAAATAATAACATACATATAAGAACTGAATGATATACAAAAATATTTAGAATAAACAGTAACTAAAATTTGAAAATAAATAATGTATATGCTAAAACTTTAAAATAAACAATGTGTAATTATTTATAAAATAAGACAATTCAAAAAAAGAATTTAAAATGAGTAATATACAACATCTTAAAATAATAATATAAAATAAATACATGCAAAGCAGTTTAAAATATAAGTCAGGGATTAAACCGAAGCTGAAGTAAAATGAGGGATATAAATTTTAAAATATAAAACAAAGCGCCAGGGACCAAAATGAAGCGCGTCCAAAATTCGCAGGGACCAAACGGGACAATGTCCCTAGTCCTAAAACGTTGCACTTCAATCCATAGGTCAAAGGGGAAAACGAAGCAAAATTTGACGGCCCCATCGCGAAAATCTCCCATTTAAGGGGAAAATGCGCAGGTTGGGCTTCTTCATATTGCACCATTTTATTTGCTTTAAAAAGCCTGAAAACAATTTAAAAAAAAAAACAGTGTGCTGCCGATTTAAAAAAAATAACAATAATAATTTAGAGCTCCCCCCTCTTTGCTAGGGTGTCGGGCTCCGTCGGTAGTTCGTCGCACCACCATTATGATCGGTGGCCGACGACGAGTGAGATGGGCTAATTTGCTTCTGCTCGCGGTGCCTTTGAAGACCAAAATCTTTTCAGTCAAGAGCCCGAAAATAAAGGGACCCCCAACCTCCCCTTTTGGGTTCGATTTCGACGGAGAACGAAGTCTCCGACGACCGACCATGGGGTTTTTCGGTAAGTTTTCTTTCCCTTTATTTTCGTATGTGTGAAATAAAATGAAAAAAAAAGAAATAAAGTAAAAACAAAATGAAGAGACAGAAATTTTAACACAAAATAAAAAATCACCTTTAAAAACGAGTATTCTGTTTTTTTGATTAGTTTTGCTTGTAAAGTGTTCGTAAAAAACTACAAAGGAGTAGATCTTGGCTTTTAAAGCCGTTTTACAACCGATCCGTTTCATAATTTTTGTTTTTTTGCTCTTTACCGCTTTGTCTCTCGCATGCTCTCTTTCTCTGCTGTTGTGCTCGTTTCTTTTGCAGGTGTTGTGCGACGCGTGGACGATGGCCGATGATGGCGCGCGTAGTGGCTGTTGGTGATGTGCGTGGTGGCAAAGATGAAGGGTCGGCAGCTAATCTTGAGGCTAGGGTTTGGCTGCTGCTGTTTTTCTTTAGTATTGGGCTGATTTGGGCTTTTAAAATTTGGGCTAGGTTTGTTTGGGTTATGGGTTAATTGTTGGGCTCTAATTTTTGTAAATGGACATTGTTATTATTATTTTTAGATTATTTATTGATAGTTTGAGTTTATGCACTATCGGGCTCGGGTAAATTTGGCCTATTACAATTACATTTGATATTATTATATTACAATCATGATTCATATACGAGATTCTAGGCATCTTTGGACCATTTCTCATCCTACATGTCCTTCTCTTACCTTAAAAAGGATCCATCTTGCTTATATTCCATTTCTTTTATGCCCTTGTGATCCAACAACAATGAATGTCCTTCGTTACCCCCCCCCCCCTTTTTTTTCTTTTCTTTTATGTATAAAGAAAGCCAAACCAGTAATATTTTAAATTCAAATGTGCTTAGTTTTGACCTTAAGGAGAATCGGAAGGGTTTATGAATTCCACATTATTTGAAACTCGTGAACATCTAAATGCTCGGTTCTCAATAATTATTTTGGCATATTATAGGTTTTCTATGTTTTATATTTTAATCTTAATTGATTGATACGATTGTTGTTACAATAATTTAGAAAATGTGACACTTAAATATGTAATATTTTCTACTTTAAAATTTAAAGTTATATTTAATTCACGTTGTATATTTAAAAAAAAATAAATATATTCAAACATTATCTAAAAATATTGGAAGCAAAATAACATACACCCATTGAAATATTATCGAATCCGGCACTCAGTATGTGCACCTGGGGTCCATTAATTAAACAAGTTTATTCAATTGGGTATAGAATTTTTTTGTCTTGCTAAATTTAGCCCCACCACTTTCTCTAGGAATGATCCCTCGGTGGTAAGCCGCCCACTTTGTGCTTTACACCTTGCTATTAGTGGAAACAAATCTTAGTCTGCAAGCGATTTTGTGGGAATATGGCTTCATATGTGGAAGTGTGGAGGTACCATGGTATAGTAAATATGATAATATATTAAAGTAATCAAAACCCAACAATGCAGTCCACCTTGGTAGCTTTTTGAGCTCAAGGGTGCTCCCAGAAGCCAGAAGGGTCTCCTATATATATATACACACACACACACTTGTTTCTGCCCCAAAAGATATGTTGATTTGTGTATGATTTGTCCCAAATAAACCCCCTTTAATTGGTTCTTTGCTAATTGCGATTCGGTGTTTTATTAATGGCTTTTGTCTCCATATATACCCTTATGTGCTTCTTTGAGTGGTGGTTTTATTTTCTTTAAAGCCAATCACTTGGCAAAGCAACTTATTCCTTGGAGAAAACTAAAGAAGAGAATGGTCCTTGGTAGATTCTGTGCGTGGGAAACCCAATTGATTCCTCGATTAAATATTTCAAAATTCAATGCCATAGATTGAATGAAACATGTACACAGCGGGCCCCAATCGCATTGAATACAGAACATGGAAAACTTGGGGAGAGGGGGCGGGATGGGAAAAACATGTCATTTTACCTTTTTTTTTTCTTTTTTTTTTTAGTAACAGTCTAATTTATTTATCAATATTTTGTTTATTATAAAAAAATGATTGTTATAGATTTTTAAGAACATTTTTTTTTAGAAATATAATTATTATAAATTTACCATAAATTTCATGAATTTTCATTAAATAAAAAAATTGATAATTATATTAAAAAAAGAAAGTGAAAATTAAATCAACAAAATTAAAAGACGTATAACATATGTATGCATTATTGTTTTTATATCTTATTTTTATATTTTTTCATATGACTAATTATAAAGTTCAGAAATCTAAGAAGTTCAATTAATCAGTATGAGTTAACGAATTAAATTAATGAATTTATCATGAATTATTAAATTCATAATAGAATATTTAATTAGGGGAAGTAATAGTACTTTATTGAATTGATAGCTTTAATTTCACTCTTTAAAAATTATTTCATTTAATAAAATATGATTAAGAGATATTGATGTGAAATTTAAACATTTATTGAAGGGAAATTATTTGGTACACTATTAGTATAGTTTTTAGACTCTACAAGTAGGGTCAGGCAATTGACGAGTATCCTTTAGGGGTATAGTAAAATATTAAAAAAATTTTAAAAAAGAGACACATGTTAATTGTTTAAGGTTGCTTGTGGAATAAAAAAAAAATACACTGTTATACAAAAGGCTCTAGAATATTGATTTACCCTCCAAAATAAAAATTACAACATGGAGGATTATGAACAACTATGTGCCTACTTATGCAAACCTATACTATAGGAGGTTGATGAACTATGCGAACTATCCTCACTGCCATAATGGTGTAGAAGCAAATTAATATGCTTTTCAAGAGTGTTTGCACACAAAGGAGATATGGCAACAGTCAGGGTTCACACAATGTATGCAGATGCATATGACTCAAATGGCAGAACGGGTAAACAGTTTTTTGAAAATAGTTTCGTGTACCTTTGTCGATTGTTTTGCTGTGGGTTGTGGGCAATCTGGACTACATGCAACAAATTGCTACATAAAGGGCAAAGTGTGAATGCAGGGGAGACAATATATTTTAGCAGGAAGTATTTGAGTTAAATTATGGAAGATAAGAGCAAAATTATATATCGACTCATACCTGCTGGTGTGTGGAAGGCACCTCAAAACCTTTTTGTCAAAATAAATTTTGACGCAGGATTTTGCAAGCAAGATAATAGATCTTGTTCTGGGATTATTATTAGAAATGACATAGGTATTATTTTCTGTTCAAAAACTATTTTGCATGCCAATATACCTTCACCATTTGCAGTAGAGGCGATGGCTTGCTTCTAGGCGGTTTTGACAGAAGCTCAAATGGGTTTTCTGAATGTAGAAGTCAAAAGAGATTGCTTGTCCATGATTCGTAATCTAAAAGAAAATAAAGGGGAACAGTTAGTAATTGGAGCATATATTCATAATATCTGTGCGTAATGTGTGATTTTCCAAAACTGTGAACGGTGCTGCTCATGCTTTAGCTATAAAGGGTTTTAAAAGAAATGAAACAACTTATCTTGTGGGCAATGTTCTTGCCTATACACTCGATGCTGTTGAGGTAGATCGGTGATAACCACATCGTACATACCACATCGATATCGTTTCCCCGTTCTAGAAGAGGGGAAGAAAATAGTGGGAAGAGGAATTTTTGGGTCTTTTTAGATGAAGGGGTGCCAAGGTTCAGAAGAGGCGCAATGGTTTTTGAAAGAACACCTTTCAGTATATTATTAAAGCAAATTGATAGGATTGATGGGATAATACTTTGACAAGCTGCTGAAGGGTTTTTCTTTTTAGATGCTTTGGAATTGAACAATCTACCTGGGTGGTTGGGATCATTTATGTTTCTTTTAATGCTTTGTCGATTTTTCCTTTCTTCTTTCAGAACTAATTTCCCTTATGTTTAGTCTGTTCATTGGGTTGGTCTTACTTATTTTGGGTTGTAATTTCTATTTTGTTTTGTTAAGCCTATCTTTATAGGCTTCTATTTGAATAAAATCCCAACCATTGTATTTCAAAAAAAAAAAAAAATACATTGTTCGTGTACCAAATACTCACCCTTTATTGAATTAATATTTTAATGAAGATAATTTTTATTTAATAAATTATGATTAATAGGCTTGCCTATATGAAATAATTATAATTTTACTTAAAATTCTAGACAATTTGTTGTTATAGAGAACTAGTTTAATAAAAAATGTACTTCATAACTATGACTATTGCTTTTATAAGTGAAGAGTTGTTATAAAGGGTTAAAATAAAACGTAAAAGATAAGTTCTATTAGAAACTTGATTGTTATAGCGAAATGTTGTTATAACGAGTTACTATTATAGAGATGGTCGACTATGATATTAAAAGTAAAGTTTGTAGGTTAAATTTTGTTATTTGTCTTTGTATTATCTTTAATTTGTGAATTTAGTCTCTATACTTTTAGAATTTTAGTCCTAACCAAATGATAGCTATTAAATTCATTAATTTATGTTTCGCTATTCTCAAATTTTGATGCAACAAACATATTATCGCATGTGTAATATCATGTTAGCTTGTTATTTCCACATAAAATTTGATTAATAGATTTAACGTTTGTCATTTGCATTAATATTGAAAATTTGAAATTCGAGAAATATAGTGACTAAGAATAATTTAGTTGGAGAATATTTACGCATAATACAAGACTACTAGCAAAATTTGACTAAACATATTTAACTAATATCGTTTGGTCAAGACTAAAATTTCAAATTTTTAAATGTATAGGGACTAAAATTGACCAATTCAAAAAGTGCAAGGACTAAAATTGATCAAATTAAAACAAAAGGAATTTTGAAAAACCACCTATTTAGGTGGAATTTGAAAAGGGAAATTAAGCTACTAAAATCTCCTTTATATTATAAACAAAAATAATAAATAAAAGATGGATATGAGAATATAAGGATTTCTATTGCATTCTATACTTTTTTCATAAAACTTACAAGTAGTATATTCCACAATATATATAGGGAGATTAAACTTTTCATATTTTAATACATAAATAAGAAAAAAAAAAGGTTACAAGGAGATGAAAGGTTTAAGAAAGATGGAATGTTGAGGGAGATGAAGGATGAAAGATTAAACATCCATTAAATAACATTCATAAAACTCCCCCTTGAATGTTCATTGTATAAAGGATATACCTCATTAAAAACCTTACTAGGAAAAACCCTGTGGGACAAAAACCTAGTAAAGGAAAAAAGAGTACATAATTCTTTGATACACAGTATGTCACAAACTTAAAAGAAAATGTAGTGTGAATTTACTCCCCTTTATGTAAGCATCACTTAAGATCTTTAAAACGACACAATCTAATGTTGAAATTAACTTCTCAAATGTAGCAGAAGCACCTTAGTAAAAAAGATCTATCAAATTCTCACTTGAACGAATCTGTTGAACATTTATATCTCTATTCTTTTGTAGATCATGAGTAAAGAAAAATTTTGGTGATATATGTTTTGTTCTATCACCCTTCATATATCCTTTCTTAGGTTGTGCAATGCAAGTTGTATTATCTTCATATAAAACTATTGGAGCTTCTTTTTCAAAGCATAAATCACAATTTTTTTTTATATGTGATGAATTACAAACCTTAGCCACACACATTCACGACTAGCCTCATGGATTGCCAAAATCTCAACATGATTAAAAGAAGTAGCAACAATTGTTTGTTTCATAGAATGCCAAGAAATTGCAGTACCGCCATATATGAAAACATAACCAATTTGTGATCAAGCATTGTAAGGATCAGATAAGTACCCTGCATTTGTAAAATTAGCCAATTCTGTTTTAGGTAGGTTAGGGAAAAACAAACCCATATCTCTTGTACCTTGAAGATAACGAAAAACATGCTTAACCCCATTCCAATGTCTTCTAGTTGGACAAGAGCTAAATCTTACTAATAAGTTGACAACAAATGATATATCAGGTCGTGTATGACTAGCAAGATATATCAATGCACCAATAGCACTTAAATATGGTACTTTAGGACCAAGAAAATATTCATCATTTTTCTGAGGATGGAAAGGATCTTTATTTACATCAAGTGACCTAACAACCATTGGAGTGCTCAATGGATATGTAAAATATTTTTAGCACTTTTTCTATATATTTTATTTAATGCACAAGGATTTCATTATTTAGGTGCTCAATTTGTAACCCTAAACAACATCTTGTCTTTCTAAGGTCTTTCATTTCAAATGCTTTCTTTGAGCACTTTATTGTCACTAAAATCTCTTTAGGAGTCCCAATGATATTTAAATCATCAAAATACACAGCAATTATAACAAATCCTGATCCAAACTTCTTTATAAAAATGCATGGGGAAATGGGATCATTCGTATAGCCTTCCCTCAATAAGTATTCACTAAGGTGATTATACCACATGCGCCTAGATTGTTTCAATCCATAGAGGGATATGTTTAATTTGATTGAGTAATGTTCTGGAGAACATGAATTAGCTATTTCTGGTAGTTTAAAATCTTCTAGGAGTTTCATGTAAATGTTATTATCAAGTGGGCCATATAAATAAGTTGTAACTACATCCATTAGGTGTAGATCAAATGCTTCTCTTATTGCCATACTAATTAAGAACCTAAAAGTAGATGCATCCACCATGGAAGAGTATGTCTATTCATAATCAATACCAGGTCTTTGTGAAAATTCTTCTGCAACCAAACATGCTTTATATCTCACAATTTCTCTTTTTTCATTTCTCTTTCTCACAAAAACCCATTTATATCCCACAGGTTTTATAGTTTCAGGTGCACGAACTACATGTCCAAATACATCTCTCTTCGCAAGAGATTTTAACTACGCCTTAATTGCTTATTTCCATTTTGGCTAATAATCTCTTTGTCTACATTCTTCAATTGACATTGGTTCATGATCTACATTGTTATTCAAAATATTTAGTGCTACATTACATGCAAATATGTCATCAATGTCGATTTGATTTCGGTTCCACTTAATTCTTGACATGACATAATTTGTTGAGATCTCTTCATTATTATGTACCTAAGATTTTTCTTGAACTTCAAACATGTCTAAAATCTCTTTTGAAGATCCTTTTGAAGTTATTGCTTCCTCAATCTAAACATCATATATTTTTGCTCCTTTTCTTTTTTGAGGATTCTTATCTCTGGAACCGATTGGTCTACCACGCTTCAAACATGCTTTAGACTCACTAGCAACTAGAGTTCGTCCATCAGGAACATCAATTTTGATTAGAGCATTTACAGTTGGTATATGTGATTTTGTCACTCTTTTTAGATCAGTACATGTGTCTAGCAATTGATTGTTAAACTTTGTAAATGAATTATCCTCTAAACCATTTACATTGTTGCATATGAGGATTAAGATGTGACAATGATAATTCATTCCGATCTATTTTTTTTTCTAGTTGTTTATTTTTTCCCCTAACATTTAGGATCACTGACTCATTAAAATGATCGTTAGCAAACCGAGTTGTAAATAAATTCCCCGTTGATGACTCTAGATATTTAATTATTGATGGAAATTCATGTCCAACATATATTCCTAACCTCCTTTGAAGACCCATTTTAGAGCGTTGTGGTGGAGCAATCGTAATATGTATAGCACATCCAAAAGTTATCAGATGGAAAATATTTGGTTCTTGATCAAAAACCATTTGTAATGGGGATAACTTATGATAACTTGTTGGCTTGACTTGAATTAGTGATGCTGCATGTAGTATGGCATGCCCCCAAGTAAAAATTGGAAGTTTTGGCTTTATAAGTAATGGTCTTGCAATCAATTGCAAATGTTTGGTTAATAATTCAACAAGACTGTTTTGTGTATGAACATATGCTACATGATGTTCAAAGCTTATTCCAATAGACATGCAAAAATCATTGAAAGCTTGGGAAGTAAATTCACTAGCATTGTTAAGACGAATTGTCTTGATAGGGAAACATGGAAAATGTGCTTATAATTTGATCAATTGAGTAAGTAACCTCACAAATGCTATGTTTCGAGTTGATAACAAGGATACATACGACCATCTAGTTGAAGCATTGAGTAAAACCATAAAATATGTAAATGTTCCACACGAAGGGTGTATTGGTCCACATATATCTCCTTGTATTCGTTCTAGAAAAGTGATAGATTCATAATTTATCTTGGTTGATGATGGCCGAATGATTAATTTACCTTGAGAGCAAGCATCACATGAAAATTTATTAGCTTGAAGAATCTGTTGGCTCTTCAATGAATGTCCACATAAATTGTCAATAAATTTTCACATCATAATTGAACGGGGATGGCCTAATCGATCATGTCAAATAATAAAGTTATCAGTAAACTTCTAATTTATTATAGCATATGCTTTAATTGTACTAATTCTCGTGTAGTAAAAACCAAAGGTGAGTGCAGACAATTTCTCCAAAATAATTTTATTCCCTTGAACTATACTTGTAATTTGAAGATATTCATCATTCACTTCACTTATTGTCTCAATATAATATCCATTATGGCGAATATCTTTAAAACTTAACAAACTTCTTTGAGACTTAGGAGAGTATAATGCATCATTAATTTGAAACTTAGTTCCTCTAGGCAACAATAGATTTGCTTTTCCAGAGCCTTCTATGATTTTTGTACTACTAGATATAGTATTCACACTAGCTGCATTGTTAAATGAAAAGAATATTTCTTATTGTTAAGTATAGTATGAGTAGTTGCACTATCTACTAAGCATAAGTCTTCACCATTTTTGGCTAATTGAATTTAAGAGGTATTCATATTCTTCAAAGAAAACAAATAAATGTCACATAAATTTTCATAAATATTTTAAAACATAATATAATAATCATGTTGTTAAAAACATAACAAACATGCATAAAATTTATTCTTTAAAACTATAATAATAAAATTAAAAGACAAATTATTCCCTTTAGGGGTGGTGAAGAAATTAACAGCTTCCAAATGAGTTGCACCAACGATGCCATAATCATCTTTGCCATTCTCACAAACAAAATTTGTCTCTATTTTCTTCTCTTTATCCTTCAATGATTGTTGATATAGTTCTACAAGATGCTTTGGTGCACGACAAGTACGAGACCAATGGTTTTTACCTCCACAACAATAACACAAACTTTCCACTTTTCCAGTTGTATTTTTATCATTCTTTCTATCATTATGATCTAAGTTCTGGTGGGTATTCTTGAAATGACCACCTCGTTCACATCCACGTCCTCGACTGCGACAGCGACCATAACCACGACCATGACCATGTCCTTGACCACGACTACTAGTGTGGCCTTTATCTGTTTCACTATATGATTTCACATTCGCTTTAGAGAATAGGGTGCTGCAACACCCCTTACCCGAGTCCGACACCAGGACGGGGTACGAGGCATTACCATACTTAATCATGCTTGAACATATAATTTCGGGCTATAAAATTTCTTTCCTTATTAAAAATTTTTATTCATTCTCTTAATAACCTTATCATGGGCTTACGAGGCCCAAAACATACACCGAGTGTATTTCAGAATAGTTTGGGAACTTTCGGGCACTTAGAAAAATTTTGTCTAAAACAGGGCCACACGCTCGTGTGAGATGGAACACGCCCGTGTGGGCAGGCTGTGTGGTCACACACGCCCATGTTTCTAGCCCGTGCTGAATTTATTTTTTTATTTTGAACCTACAGGGGTTTTGACATGGCTTAGGCACACGCCCGTGCCTATGGCCTGTGTCCCTCACACGGCTTAGACACGCCTGTGTCATTATCCCGTGGAGGACTTTGACTTAGAACACTATAACATCTCACGCACGTGTGTTTATCTCGTGTGCAATCTGACTTAACCTAAAAACAACTTGGGTTTAACATGGCCAAAGCACATGCCCGTGTGCTTTGCCCGTGCTCAGCACTGACTTAACTAATTTGAATGTAGAGGACACACAACCTACTGACATGCCCATGGAGGCCAATCGGGTGTCACACACGGCCTCGACACATGCTCGTGTGCCTATTTGTGTGGACAATTATAGGCTATGTTCTAAGCCTTTTTACCACCCTGAAACACATCCAACTTATACCAGCTTCAACTCACAATTCAAGGTATAACATACATTAAAAACATTCATCATTGAGGCACTTACATGCCATCATGCATATCATGAATTTTCTCCTCATTTCATAAAATATAACTTAGACAATATTAGCCAATTACAAAGGCCATTACAACTTGATTCAAGTGGTAACAATAGCCAACACATTTGGCTACTCAAAATAATACATATCAAAGTAACTAAACTTCCTATACATGCCATACAACAAAAAGACTAATTTTACTATACCAAAATGAATTCCTTGATAGTGTGACTTAGAGCTCCGACTTCAAGTGATCCCCGAGCTAATTTAGGAAATCTACATGGAAGGGAAAATAAAGGAGTAAGCATAAAAATGCTTAATAAGTTGCATGAAATAAAATAGCAACATAGATCATGTAATATCATTCAAATTGAAGATCATAAATTGCTATAATCTTTCTTACTCATTTCCAAAACTTACTAAATCTCATGAATTTCTCATTCTCATAACTTACTCGTTCTCATGGCTTACTTGTTCTCATAGCTTATAGACTCGTAACTTACTCGTGCCTTTCTTGCTGTATTACTTATAGCACTATACTTTCAAATTTCTCGTAACTTACTCATGCACACATGTATCACTCATCACAAATCTTTAATCTTTTTCAATAACTCATTAATTTGCATACTTTTCTCATCAAAATTACTTAGAATACCAAAGGATACCTGGATGTTACTCTCATGATAGGATGCCAAAGCCATATCCCAGATATGGTCTTACATGGGATCTTAGGTCGATGTCGAAGCTATATCCCAAATATGGTCTTACACGGGATCTCATATCGATGTCGATGCCATGTCCCAAATGTGGTCTTACATAAGATCGTAAAATGATGCCGATGCCATGTCCCAAACATGGTCTTACATGGGATCTCTCTTAGATGCCCATGCCATGTCCTAGATAAGGTTTTACAGGGGATCTATATCTCGTCTCGGCGTCGATGCCATGTCTGAGACATGGTCTTACATGGGATCTCAGTTCGGTACCGATGCCATGTCCCAGATATGGTCTTGTACGGGACCTCTTAACTCATGTCATGACTTCGGTATCACTTGTATTACTTAACCTTTTAACTGAGATTCCTCATCTATAATTCATCTTTTCTTGATAAAAATCATAATAAATACTTTCATGAATTCATATAATCACATAGAATATTATCATTATAAATTTAAATAATGCATAGGGATAAATAATTACATACAACTTACCTCGGGTCCAAAACGAGGGCAATTGTTTGATTTAGTCCACTATCTTACTTTTTCCCAGGTTTCAGTTCGGGCTTCGTGTTTCTTGATCTAAAACAAAAAATTAAGCTAATTTAATACACATATTGGCTAGATAGCCGATAATTTACACTTTGGCAAAATTTATAATTTTGCCTCTAAACTTTTGTATATTTACAAAATGGTTCCTAGGCTCGTATAATGAATGCACTTATTTTCTAGATTACCCAAGCCTAGCCGAACCTTTCATGTGCTCATAGCAGCCCAGATTTCTCATTAATTTGTACATTTACTACACATTTTACTAACATTGCAATTTAGTCCCTATTAGGGACTTTCATGAAAAATCACCTAGAGAAAAGTGTTTACTACACTTTAAACTTTCATATTCTACCACTAGACATCAAAATGTTTGCATGTCATGCATGGGTATATTTTTGAGCATAAACCCTAGCTCAAATTAGTGATAGAAATAGCTAGATTAAGCTACAAGGATTTCGAAAATACAGAGAACATGAAAAATGGGGCTTGGAGTCATTTACTTGAAGCTTGAAAAGATGAAACAAACCCTAGCTATGGAGCATGAGAATTTTGGCACCCATAGGAAGAAGATGGACACATTTTTTCTTTCTTTTTTTCCTTTTTAATGCATTAATTTATCAAATGACCAAAATGCCATTATAGTCCTTTAAAATTTTACCCTTCCATGGGAATTTTTGTCCATAGTGCCAAAAATTGGTCTAATTGCCAAATAAGGACTCCTAATAATTTTTATAATGCCATTTCATACTTAAAACCTTCTAGAAACTCAATTTTATAACTTTTGCAATTTAGTCCTAAAGGACAATTTAATCACTAATTCATAAAATTTCTTTCATGAAATTTTATCACTATCATGCAGGTATACCATAAACTTAATAATGATCATGAAATATACTTTTCTACTCCGAATTTGTGGTCTCGAAACCACTATTTCGATTATGCCCTAACGCGGGTTGTTACAAGTGGAGTCAGTTGGACATGACTCATGATTTTTCATTAATAGTTCATTATTTTGCTCAGCCAGAAGAAGACAAGATATTAATTTAGAATATTTCTTAAAACCTTTTACATGATATTGTGTCTGCAGGACAACATTATTTACATGAAATGTAGAGTATGTTTTTTCTAACGTATCCTCATTAGTTATGTTCTCTCCACATAATTTCAATTGGGAAGTCATTTTAAATATGGCTGAGTTATATTCAATCATAGATTTAAAATCTTGTAATACCAAATGCAACCAATTATAGCGAGCTTTAAGAAGTATTATGATTTTCTGATGATCATATCTTTCTTTTAGACTATTCCAAAAGACAAGTGGATCTTTAATAGTCAAATATTTAGTCTTTAGTCCCTTATGGAGGTGATGGCAAAGAAATATCACAGCTTTGGTCTTATCTTGACTAGATGCTTCATTTCCTTCAATTATAGCTTCACCAAGGCCTTTTGCATCTAAATGTATTTCAGCATCTAACATCTAGGATAAATAGTTCTTTCTAGTAATATTAAGAGGGACAAATTCAAGTTTTGCAATGTTCGACATTGATGATATTGCTACCATATAAATATAAATATGAATATAAATATAAATATAAATATAAATATAAGTTGTTCATTAACAAGCCTTTAAGCAAACATTAGTAATCCATTAACAAAACTTTCAAGCATAACATAACAAGAAAAAAAATACCCAAATAATTGCAACAATTTAGTCATAAAATAAATTACAAGTAATTAGACTATGTTAGAAGTTTTAAACAAATGACGAGATTAGTGAAACCCTTAAAAAATGAAACAAATTATAAACGTAAGTAATTTTATCATAATGGACATCTGGATAAAATGTATTACATACCTTGATCCAAACTAATGAAAAACGCAAGACTCTTGGATTGATGTAAGCGCTCGTGCTGATAACGTATTATAAAAAAATAATAGATAAAACTTACAAGTAGTATAATCCACTATATATATAGGGAAATTAGACTTTTCATATTTTAATACATAAATAAGAACAAGGGGTTACATGGAGATGAAATGTTTAAGGAAGATGGAATGTTAATTGTTAAAGAAAATGAAAGATGGAAAGTCAAGGGAGATAAAAAGATGAAAAGTTTAACATCCATTAAATAACATTTATAACACTTTAAAAATTACTCACGAATTTTAAAATTTTCCCAATTTTTTACCCAAATAAATTCACTTTTAAAAATTTAAAAATCTTAATATAAATGAAATGCCTTCACCAAATTCTCCATCCAAACAAACTCTAAAAGTTTGGAAATTCAAAAATCTAAAAGCAAATAAATTTTTCATAGATTTCTAAAAGGTGGGTTTGCATGAAGAGTTTTAAAATTATTAAAACTTTAAATTTTCTTGAATTTTAAAATGTTAGTATTTGTGATATTTTCTTTGAATAAATATTTTTTAATAAAAAAATTAGGTTTTTAAAAAAAATATAATATGCAATATGGATATAATTAAATTTTTTAAAAATATAAAAATATTTTTTTATAATATAAAACATAACAAATATATATTGAGATTTAAAAATATATATTTTAAAGTTAATGTTTTTTATTTCATTGTTGGACCATTTTTTTTTAATAATTTCATTATATATTCTGATAATATTTGTTCTTTTTGACACAATATTTAGAACTATCTATAGCCTCTCACCAACCCATAAATAAGAGGATAATATGCTTCAGCGCATTTAAATTCAAATCCTTCTACATTGACAATAATGTCTATGTCAATTAAGCGAAGACTTAATCGATAAATTTTTAAAAAAAAAAAAACACAGATGGATTTTGAATATAAAATTTAAATTAGTCAAAGATTTCTTAAAAAAAATTAAAATTTTTTTTATTATGTTTGCTTAAAGAAACAAATTTATTTTTAAAATTTTAAAATCTTATTAGAAATGAAAGCTTTTCCTCAAATTTCTCATTTAAACAAACTCTTAAAATTTTTTAAAAAAATCAAGATAAAACAACCTTTGTCTAAAGCTTAAATCAAATCATAAACTAAAATGAATTTGCACACATGTATTTCCAATTTCATCTCATATTTAGATTCTTATGATTGTATGAAACATGAGATGAACTTGGACATGAATTTTGTCCAAATTCATTTTGGTTTATGTTTTTATTGATTTTTAAACAAAGAGTATTTGGATTTAATCATATTAAAGTGAGGTTATGCATTGATAGTATATTTACTTTACACGGTTCATTGCAACAATTCATTACTTTTTGTGGGAAAAGAAGATATGATAAATTATTTTTTTTAAACACAATTTTATTAAAGGTATTAATTTAAGGAATAATATTTAGTATGTGAAATTTTAGATTTCACGATTAGAGTTTGAAGTTGAAAAAATGTTATATAATAATATAGTAAAATCTTAAAAAATAAATATTAAAAAAACAATACATGATAATTTTTTTTATAATTGCTCGTAGAATAAAAAAAAATACATTGTTATCTATGTAAGAGAACATAGATTTGAGTATGTTAAAGTGCATTATCCTCTTATTTATAAGTTGAGAAAGAGTTATGAATAGTTTTAAACACATTAAATAATTTTTAATTGATATTTCCAACACCTATTCATTGAAGTGTAAACTTATTTTAATTTTTTTAAACCAAAACATATTTTATAGTTGATAAAGTAAGAATATAATATTTTAAAATAATAATAAATAATCTTTAATGGCCATCTATACACACCCGTTAACCGGAGTGTAAACTTATTTGCATTCATAAAAGCTGTCGTCCATATATTTTTCATGTTTACAATTCTAATGGTTTTGTCTTTGAACATAAGATAATTTATTCTTTCATTGATATTATTTTACTCTCTTGGTGGGTGGCTTCAAGTCGTTTGTAAATCCTACACTAACCCGTTCCTTCTAGTAATCAATTGGTTATTTGATTGATTTAGTTATTTAGTAGATATTTTATACATAATTAAAACAATCAAATATTTCTTTAATTAGTTTTTCTATCTCGTACATCTTATTGTATATATATATATCTATTATAATATATTCATTTATAATTTTAAAATAATTTTTAAGATATGTAACGTATAACAAATAAATTTTTTAAAAATAAAATTCATGTTAATATGAATGCTTGATTTTTTAGTCTTAATTTATAATATTATAATCATTGTAAAAATCGTATATAATATTACATATATAGCTGCGAAAAGGTAATTAAGTGTCGTTTTAAAAATGTAATAACTTTAACACATCGTAAAAAAATCAGATATGATATTGTACATATATATGTCACGAGAAGGTAACTAAATGTTGTTGAATAATTCAGTGGAGATGATAGAATCGGAGACTTGTATGGAAATAAACAGTAGATTTCAAGGCACGAATGATGCTTTCCAAAGAGAACTATTTGCCCCCCACAAAGTTGCTAGAGGGTTAAGACAAAGGTGCTCCCGAGATACAACGAAGTTTTAAATTTCCTTTGATTAGCAAAATCGAAGAATTTCCTAATTCTTACTCTGTCTTCTGAAAATAAGATTGATTGTAATTGTATGTTTTGTGAGCACCATAATGTCTCTATTTATAGGGACTCAATGAATACAATTTGAAGAGCCACAGCTCTTCATATTGGACATACTCATTGGAAGAAACATGTCTCATGAAAATGTATTCATTAGATGATAAATCATCACTTTTAATTTGAATAGTGCTTATGAATAATTAAATTTGTACGATGATAAATCATCACTTTTAATTTGAATAGTGCTCATATTAATTTGCAATCTATACTTTCCATCAACCCCTACTAGATTGCTAATTCCAGAAAATAAGTACACAACGATTATGCATAAAGAAGGGTGTCCACAGATTGAACCTTCCTTTAGTGCAAACTCTCAGAGTATCAACAAAGTGAATGGTGGCTAGTTGCTTAACCATCACTCTTAAAGTTAATATCAGAAAATTTTCATACATAATCGTAAAGTATTAGAGTATGAATTTAATTTGTTTTAGCACCGTTATAGCCATGTGCTCATCTCATTTCATGAACATGTACGAGAGAAAATCATAAAGAAAATCTCGTTGAAATGGCACCACTTCACGTCCATATAGATGGATTTCATGACAATTAATTTCCACCAATTAAGAGTAAAACTCATCCTCCTAAAATATAAACACTAAATCTTGATTCTTATTGTACGTTGTCATTCAATAACTTACCCTTTGAACCTTGAAACTAACTCTTGGCTAGAACAAGGTAGGGTTTCCATTATCAATGATGTGATTAGAATGATTTTTATCCCATCTTAGCGGTGGTACTCTTAACCAAATCCCTTGACAAACCTTGTAACACCCCTATCCCGTGACTGTTGTAGGAATAGGAAAGGGTGTTACCAGATATTCAGAGCAGATCAGAACAGAATATTCACATATTATAACAAGATCTAAACATAAAGTCCCTTTCAGAAGTCTACTAAACCTCAAACATGCATTTAGATATGGTCGGGACTAAACTGAATATATTCATGAACTTCAAAACTCATATAAAATTTTCCAAATTAAGGAGGTTACACGCCCGTGTGACCAGGCCGTGTGCCTTACACGAGACTCAGGCACGCCCATGCACCTAAGCCATGCCAAAACAGAGTAAGCATATTAACTTTTGGCCACAACCACAAGACACGCCTATGGGTCTTGGCCATGTGATTCTTTGTGTCAATACTGGAAAATCAACACGGCCATAAGGCATGCCCGTGTGCCCTAGCCGTGTGGCACTAAGCAGACTTGGTTTAAGTCATACTTTCCACCCACTAAGGGTCATTCCCTACAAGCCAATTTATGCCACAACAATACCATAATTTCAACTAAAATTCAATGCCTAATCATACCTCCACATGATCAAATCATTCATATACACATTCATATTCAAATATCACACCAAGCATATCTATATCACAAAAAAAGTTCATGACTAATCACATAGTACATATCTCATTCATACCACATTCAAATTTTACCATTTATTCACATTGACATGTTTCAAGATGACCAAAACAAATGAGATCATAAAACCATTATAAACTTACCAAATTTGCATCACAAGCCATAAACCAAAACCAAGCACAACATACCATTTGCTAGCCAATTCTCATGGCATTACAAATAAACATATTCCAAGTTTAATATATAGACATTTTAGCCTATACATGCCATATTTAAACTTTGTACATTCAAAAGGTACCAAAATCAAGCTCGATAGTGTGGTGACAATCCTTGAATGTTCCCCGAGCCTACAATAGCTACGATATCTGTAAAATAGTTGAAAGAATAAACAGAGTAAGCTACAATGAGCTTAGTAAGCCAAATACAACCATATGCAAATCATAAACACAATGTATTAGCCATCTCATATAATTAACTCACAAACCAGATATATTCATTTGTAACAGAATTCTAGTTTACAAATGCATACCTTTCATGCTAGTAAATTTAGTACAAAACAGACATACCTGAGTCAGACATATAAAGTATGCATTCATTTATTTCTCAGAATTTCTCCTCAACCTTTCAGAAATGTTACAAATTTCATATATCTCATACAATGCCGACGTCCTTGACGTGGTCTTACATGTCATTCGATATCAATGCCACTGTCCTAGACAGGGTCTTACATGAAACATAGCTGATGCTAGTGTCCCAGACACAGTCTTACACAAAATAAATATGATGCCAGTGTCCTAGACACGGTCTTACACATATTACCGTGATCAATGCCTACATCTTGGACGAGGTCTTACATGATATCATTTTACTATGACTTAATCAGAATTGACTCAGAATTAATACGTCAGGCTCTCAAGGCCATCCAAATGCAGTTAAAATATCATAAATACATAAATAACATTGATTTAATACATATTTTGTATGTTGACTTACCTCGTATGAATTTAACGGATTTGAGCCGACTAATCCACGATTTTGGACTTTCCTCAATCTAAGTCCGATTTCCTTGGTTCGTGATCTAAATAAATCCAAATTCAGCCATTCAATATTCCATTTCATTCAATCCATTCCATAAACACTCATTTAGGGCATTTTGCATTTTAGCCCTTACAGTTTCACATTACAACAATTTAGTCCCCAATACATATAATCTTTAAATTCAACAGATTTAACCACATGTAAACATAGCCAAATTTTAATACTATTCAATTAAGCCCACATAAAACATTTATTCTACAATTTAGTCCTCCCAAAGTCTTATTTTTACAAATTAGCCCTCATAGCTCAATTTCATCAAAATCTCATGGCAAAACATGTTTATTCAACACCTATCCATCATTATTCATTCAATTTCATCACAAAGCTCCAAATAGCATCAATGACATTTTTCATAAACTTCATCAAAAATAGAAATTGAGATATGGGCATGGAAGATTTCGAAGCAACGATCACAGAAACGTAAAAATTATCAAAACTCGAGCTCAAAACATACCTTAATTACTAACCCAAAGTGTCGAAGGTGAAAAACCTAACTTTGCTCTTTTTTTTTTTTAAATTTTGGTGGAGAAGATGCATTATAAGGCGATATTTCTTTTGTTTTATTTTAAACACATAATGATATAAGAATTACCAATTTAACCCTTATTAAAACCATAATAAAACATATGTTTTAAGGTCATTTATGACCACTTAAACCTTCACTGGTTTAATTACCCTTTAAAGCCATAATCATTAAAAGCCATTCCAAATGCACATATGCAAATGTGACTTGCTAATTTTATCACATATGCACTTTAATCCTTTTTTCACAATTCATAAAAATTTCATAGATACTAATTCATAAACCACAGATACAGAAAATTATATCAGAATATTTTTCAGACTTAGATATGTGGTTCCGAAATCGCTTTTCCGACTAGGGTCCAAACCGGGTTGTTACAAACCTTTTGTCAATGGATCCACTAAATTGTCAATTGACTTAACATTGGTAACAGTTATCACACTGTCCTTAATCAATTGTCTTACATACTCATATCTTAAACTTATATGTCTAGACTTTCCATTGTGCACCTTATTGTACGCTCGAGACATGGTAGATTCACTATCACAATAAACGGAAATGGCGAACCTACGTTGTGGCCACAACTTTATATCTAGCAAGAGATCTCTTAGCCATTTTGCTTCCTTGCCAATAGCCGCTAAGGCTATAAATTCAGCCTCTATAGTTGAATATGAGATGCAAGTTTGTTTCTTGAAGGCCCAATTAATAGCTCCATCCCCAATTGTAAAAATCCATCCCAATGTGGACTTATTGTCACTTAGACTTGTAATCCAACTTGCATCTGAGTAACCTTCTAGTATCGCGGGATAATCACTATAGAATGATCCAAATTTTTTGTTTTCTTAAGATAGAAAAAAATTCTACAAATTCATTTCCAATGATCGGTACTAGGACAATTTTTACATCTCGCCAATTTGCACACAACAAATGCAATATCAGATCTAGTGTAATGCATTGCATACATTAGACTTCTAATTGCGTTGGCGTACTCAAGTTGCGGTATAGCCCTGCCATTATTCTCACTTAACTTGAAGTACGGATCGTATGGAGTGTTCGAATCCTTGATATTCAAGTGTTTAAACTTTTCTAATACATTCTCAATGTAGTGAGATTAACTTAGTACAAAGCCATTTTCATGCTTTTTCACCTTTATTCTTAGAAATTTATTTACCTCATTGAGATCCTTCGTTTTAAATTTTGAGGCTAGATACTCTTTAGTCTGACGAACACCTTTCATGTTCGTACCAAAAATCAACAAATCATCTACATAGAGACAAATAATTACACCATACCTGCCGGTGAATTTAGTGTAAATACATTTATACGCATCATTATGTAAAAAACCATATGACAAGCTAATCGAGTCAAATTTTTGATGCCATTATTTAGGCACTTGTTTTAACCATATAATGACTTGATCAACTTAGACAACTTATGTTTATTCCCAAGAAGCACAAAACCTTCTAGTTGCTCCATATAAACTTCCTCTTCAAGATCACTACTCAAAAAAGTTGTTTTAACATCTATTTGATGTGCATGTAACTTATGGATAGATACAAGTGCTATAAGAATTCGAATGGAGGTCATCCTAGCCATTGGTGTATAATGTGTCAAAATAATTTAGGCATTTTTTGCCTAAATCCTTTAGCCACCAACCTAGCCTTAAAAGTTAGAGAACCCTCTGTTGGAGTATTCTTCCTTTCAGACACCTATTTACACTCGATAGGCTTCGATCCTTGAGGAAGATCAACTAGAATCCAGGTACTGTTGGATAATATTGAATCCATTTCATCATTGATCACCTCTTTTCAAAATGCTGCATCCCTAGAAGTTATGGCTTTACCATAGGATTGTGGATCACCATCCACATTAAACATTATGGGGATTTTCTTAATTACAGATTCTTTATTTCCCTCAACAAAGAATGCTAGAGATTGCGAGGAAATGAAATCAGGACCAAAGTCCTTTACTTTTCTCACTCTTTGACTTTTCCTGGGCTCTATATCCTTATTATCACAAAGACTTTTTTTTGGTTTGATCACTTGAGATCATTGGTTGATATTATTTTTCTGAATTTGTTGAACCATTGAAAACCTTATTTTCAATGAATACAACATCTTTTGTTTCAATTATCATATTTGACACTAAGTCAAGAACACGATAAAGCCTTAGAGTGTTGGGCGTATCCAACGAATGCACCGTGACGGCTCTTGGACCTAACTTTGTTCTCTGTTAGTCGGGAACTCTATAGTAAGCCAAACACCCCACACTTTGAAATAATCTAAGTTTGGCATCCGACCCTTCCATAATTCATATAGAGATACTTTGAATTTTCTTAATGGTATTCTGTTAAGAATATAACATGAAGTCAATAATGCTTCACCCCATAGATTTTATGGAAGTTTAGCGTTTAACAACATCGAGTTAACCGTATCTACTAAAGTACGGTTCTTTATTTCTACCAAACCATTTTGTTGCAAAGTATAAGGCATGGAACACTCATGTACCATACCTTGTTCCTCACAAAATATATTAAATTCATTTGAAAAATATTCACCACCTCTATCACTACGTAGCACTTTGATTTTCTTTCTAAAAAAAATTCTCAACCTCATGTTTAAAATGTTTAAACATATCAAAAACCTCGTATTTACTTCTCATGAGATACACATAAGTAAATCTAGAGAAGCCATCTATAAAAGAGATAAAATATCATTTTCCACCTCATGTTAGTGTTCCATTTAATTTACAAATATCCGAATGAATTAAATCTAACATGTAACACCCCTAACCCGTATTCATCGCCAGAATAGGGTTACGAGGAATTACCGATCAAATCACATCATTAAGTACACATTCCACATTCAATAATTAAACATTATCAAACATCATTCAAACATATTCATATTGTCCCTTATAAAGACCTACGAGACCTTAACCATACTTTAGAGAAGGTTTGGGACTAAACTGATCACATAAAGAAATTTTAGTAACTTAGAAAATTTTCCAACCTACAGAAGCCACACGCCCGTGTGAAGAGGCTGTGTGCCTCACACAACTATGGACACGCCCGTGTCACAGGCCATGTAAAAAACAGGACATACATACCGACTTGCACCACACGGCCAACCGTATGCTCGTGTGCCTGGCCGTAAGGGTATACTGACTTAGGTCACACGGCCGACCATAGGCCCGTGTGTCTAGGCTGTGTAACTCACTGACTTGGTTTTTAATTCAGCTTCAGGGGACACATGACCGTGTACCAAGGCCATGTGTCATACATGGTTGAGCCACATGCCCGTGTGCTCAGCCGTATGGATGAAAATAGGCTAGTTTAAAGCCACATTTCTCACCCAAATTGCACATACCTACAATAGCATAAATGGTACCATTTCTAGTGCAAATAGGCAACCAACTTATATCATTCCATACGCAATTCATGCATAAATCATACTATACCATTTCAACCATTTCATTTACTCAAACATATACCAAAACAACATGATCATAACCTTAATTCATACAAGTATATGATAACTTATAACTCACTAATTCATAACCAAAATTCCATCCTCAATTCAATCAATTCATCAATTCAAATACATAACATTTAGCTACCAATTTGACCTATAAATTCATGCCACAATAATACCTTCCTTAAGCATACATCCACATCATTACGTACCACTTGCTAATTCATTATATACATCAAACCATAGCTAATATCATGCCATTTCAAATAACCAAACACACATCAACATTAACAACATTAGCCAAATCTCATGGCTATATTCACAACCAAAATACCACATATAGCCTATACATGCCATATACCATAAATGTACAACTTCAAAAGTACCAACTTAGATTGTTCCATAGTGCGATGATGTTCCCAATGATTCCCGGATCCGAGCTAGCTTTAATTCACTATAAAACAGAGGAAAAAATAAACACAGTAAGCTTTATAGCTTAGTAAGCTCGTATGTAAATAAACTTAACATACCAAATAGATACAATTCAACCAAATAGGCAATATAAATGGCATAACACCTCTAATGGCACAAACCTTTTTCATGTTAAACACATGATCTCTTATTAATTCAACAAGTTACCACCGTTCAATAATATCATAAGATTCGTATGTACCTCAACCACTTAACTCGATTATACTTTCATTCTCGTCATAGCCATGCCTGTTGAACCATTCAGAATCATTAAGGATACTCGAAAATCTTGTATAACTCATACAATGCCATATCCCAGATATGGTCTTACATGTTATCACATATCAATACCAATAGCCCAGCTATGGTCTTATATGAATCTTGCATCGATGCCATGTCCCGACATGGTCTTACACTTAATCTCATCTCGATAATCCTAATGCCATGACATTTGTATCCTATACTATTCCTAAGGTTCGTACAAGACTTTCGGATGTCGTAATTCTGTCGCTTCTTACTCGTACTCAACCATTCAGCATTCAATTTAATTCAATGATAAATAAACATTTATAACAAAATTAAGAACGTTATTTAACATACGAACTTACCTCGTATTCGAAATTGACGAATCGGGTCGACTACTCGATAACCTTGTTTTCCCTGGTCTAAATCTGAATTCTTTCTTTCTTGATCTATATAAATTCAAATTTAGCTAATTAAATCATTTATTCATTCAATTTAGTCCAAATTACACAATTAGGAATTTTTGCATATTAGCCCTTAAAGTTTCACATTTCTTGTACTTTAGTCCATTCCACATAAAATCATAAATTACATCAAAATTTAATACACTAATGTTTAGCCAAATTCACTATAGGTCCCTAGCAGCCCTTAACTTTCAATTATTTCACATTTCAACCCTCAATTTACATATTTCATAATTTAATCCCTAAATTGCATTTTCATTTAAAATCACTTTACAAAATATGATAATCTATCAACAAATACTCATTTTTCATCATCAAACATTCAAGAGCTCAAGTATTCATCAATGGTAACTTTCAAAACATTAAACAGTTTTGCAAAATAGTCCCTGGGCTAGCTAATACTCGATGAAATGATCACAAAACATAGAAATTATCAAAAATCGAGCAAAATTACCTACCTAATTGATCTTCCAAATTGCCTAATGGTTTAAAGCTTTCAAGCCCTAACTTCTTCCTTGTTTTCAGTTCAAAAAGATGAGAAAATGATGAAGAAATTTTTTTTTGTTTATTTTAATTAACTTATTTTATGATTTACCATTTTAACCTTTAATAAAAACATATAAAAACACATAATGGATGGTCATTTATGTCCAATTACACAACCAATGGTCCATTTACAACATAAAGACCTCCACATTTGAATTTCATAGCAATTAAACACTTTTAACAAGTAGAATGCAACTTTTCCATTTTATGCGACTTAGTCGTTTTATCAAATTAACCATTCAATCGATAAAGTTAGCTAAAAAATTTTTCATATATATCAAATAACATGCTGTAAACATTGAAAATAATATTAAAATAATTTTCCAACTTTGGATTTGTGGTTCTGAAACCACTATTCCGATTTAGCTAAAATCGGGTTATTACAACTTTCCCCTTTAGGGATTTTCATCCCTAAAAATCTTACCAGTGAATAGGTGGGATATTGGTTTCTCATAGCATCCTCAGGTTCCCACATAGCTTCTTCAACCCCGTGTTGATGCCATAATACTTTCACTAATGCGATTCTCTTATTTCTCAGCTCTTTGATCTCATGAGCTAAAATTCGGATCGGTTCTTTAACATATGACATATCCGATTGAATTTCAACTTCAGTTGGGGAAATGACATGTGAAAGATTAGACCGGTATCGTTGAAGCATCGATACGTGAAACACATTATGTATTTTCTCTAACTCAGACGGTAAGGATATTCGATAAGCAACTGACCCAATTCACTTGATAATCTCGTACGGTCCGATGAATCTCGGACTTAACTTTCCTTTTCTGCCGAATCAGAGTATTTTCTTCCATGGTGAAACTTTCAGAAACACTTTATCTCTGATTTGAATCTCAATATCGTTCAATTTCTATCAATCTAACGCTGCTTTTAGACTATAACGAATTACTTTCACTTTCTTTTCTATCCCTTTGATCAGATCAACTCTGTGAATCTTGTTCTCGCTAAGCTCGGTCCAGTATAATGGTGTTGACATTTACGACCGTAAAAAGCTTCGTATGGTGTCATCTTGATACTCGATTGAAAGCTATTATTATAAGCAAATTCAATCAACAATAGATACTTTTCCCAAGTACCTTCGAATTCAAGAATGCAACAATGCAATATATCCTCGAGTACCTATATAACTCGCTCAGATTGACCATCTGTCTGCGAGTGAAACGCGGTACTGAAATGTAACTTTGTACCCAATGCATCTTACTGTTTCTTCCAAAACCATGATGTAAACCTTGGATCTCTATCCAAAACAATGGAAACAGGCATCCCGTGCAATCTCACAATCTCAGAAATATACAATTCAGCTAATTTATCAAGCAAATAATCTGTATGTACCGATATGACATGAGCCAATTTTGTCAATCTGTCAACAACAACCTAGATCGTATCTTTTTTTTTGGAGATAGGGTAAACCCGATACAAAATCCATAGTTATTCTATCCTATTTCTATTCGGGAATCATCACTGGTTGTAGTAACCTTGATAGTACTTGATGTTCAGCTTTGACTTGTTGACAAATCAAGCATTTCAAAACAAACTCGGAGATGTCTCTTTTCATTCCATGCCACCAATAATGTTATTTCAAATCATTATACATTTTTGTGCTTCCCAAATGTACAGATAGACAACTACTATGTGCTTCGTTCAAAATCATCTGAATAAGCTTGGAGTTTCTAGGTACACATGCTCTATCTCTAAATCTCAAACAGTCGTCAAAATCAATTTGAAATTTTGAATCAGGGTTTGACTTGCACTAAGCTCGTTTTATTAACAATTCATTATCAACTTTCTGAGCTTCATAAATCTGTTGTAAAAATAACGATCTCGCTTTCAACTCGGCTACAATTGAGCCACAATTAGACAAGGCTAGCTGAGTGTTCATCACACGCAATGCAAATAAGAACTTCTGGTTTAAAGCATCAACAACTATGTTTGCTTTTCTCGGATGATAGTCAATCACTAACTCATAGTATTTTAGCAATTCTAACAATCTTCGCTGATACAAGTTCAAATCTTTCTGAGTCATTAAGTATTTCAAACTTTTATGATCAGTATAACGTGGCACTTCTCACCCAACAAGCAATGACTCTAGATTTTCAACACGAACACGATCACTGCTAACTCTAAATCATGTGTCGGGTAATTCTTTTCATGTGGCTTCAACTGTCTCGAGGCATAAGCTATAACTTTTCCTTCATGCATCAAAACACAGCCAAGACCATTTAATGATGCATCATTGAAAATCACGAATTCTTTACCCGATTTAGGCTGGACCAACACTGGAACTTCAGTCAATAGAGCTTTCAACTGTTCAAAACTTTTCTGGCATTTATCGAACCACTCAAATTTAACATCTTTTTGGAGCAATCTCATCATCAGAGTTGTAATCATCAAAAAGTCTTTTACGAATCATCTATAATAGCTAGCTAGTCTTAGAAAGCTACGGACTTCAGATACATTTCTCGAAGGCTTTTAATCTAAAATCGTAGAAATTTTGCTCGGGTCGACTCGGATACTCGTGGCTGACACTATATGCCCAGAAAATCCAACCTCTCGTAAGAAGAACTCGCATTTGCTAAACTTAGCAAACAACTACTTATCTCGTAGAGCCTGTAATACAATTCTCAGATGCTTAGCATGTTCATTTTCATTACGAGAATAAATCAAAATATCATCGATAAACACAACGACGAATCAATCTAGGTACGGTATTAAAATCTGGTTCATCAAGTCCATAAAGACTGCATGAGCATTTGTTAGTCTGAAAGGCATAACCAAAAATTCATAATGCTTATATCTCGTTTGAAAAGTAGTTTTCGGCACGTCGGAGTCTTTAACTCACAACTGATAATAACCTAATCTCAAATCTATCTTTGAAAACACGGTTACCCCTTTCAACTGTTCGAACAAATCATTAATGTGAAGCAAAAGGTATTTATTCTTGATCATCACTTTGCTGAGCTATCTGTAATCTATACACATTCTCATAGTGCTGTCTTTCTTTTTCACAAATAATACCGGTAGACCTCAGGGAGAGAAACTCGGTCTAGCAAACACTCTATAGGTTAATTACTGCAACTGAGGTTTTAATTCTTTCAATTCTATCAGAGTTATTCTATACGGAGCTATCGATATTGGAGTTATTCCCGGTACTAATTCAATACCAAACTCAACTTCTCTTATCGGTGGTAATACTGGTAACTCTTCGGGAGATACATCTGGATACTCACACACCACTAGCATTGATTCAATCTTCTTTTCAGTCACTTTTGTATCAAGCACATAAGCAAGATAAGCTTCACAACCCTTTCTCACATATCTCTGAGCTGATATTGATGAAATCACTACTGGTAAACCATTCGAATCATCTGATTCAATCTAGATAATCTCATTATTCTGACACCTCAAATCAATTGTCTTTCATTTACAATTCACTATCGCATCATGCAACGTTAGCCAATCCATACCCAGAATTATGTCAAATTCATCAAACGACAATAACATTAGATCGACCAGAAAATAGAAATCCTAAATCATCAATGAACAGTTCTTGCATACTTTATCAACTAAAACACATTTGCTTAAGGGGTTTGATACTCTAATCACAAACTCAGTAGACTCAACAGGCAATGTCTTACTGGATACTAAGTTCACACATATATATGAATAAGTTTATCCTGGATCTATCAATGAAATCACATTAGTATCATAGAGAGTTAAAATACCGGTAATAACATTAGTAAATGATGCTTTTTTGCGAGTACGAATAGCGTAGGCTCTAGCAGGTGCTCTGGCCTCGGACCTCGTAGCAGAGTCTCTTGTCCCTCTCTGAGTACCACTCACAATTCACGTATTTTTGGGTGGTCTTCCTCGAGTTGCCGTGTTACTCGGCCTCTTATTTTGGGCATTATCTTTCTCAGCTAACTCCAGGCAATCTCTGATAAAATGATGTAATAATCCACATTTAAAACAAGCCCAATCATTTATTCTACATTCATCGGGATGTCTTTTTCCATACAGTCTACACTTGAGTCGATTAGCTCTCGCACTTCCTGCGTTAGCTATCGAGGTAGCTTGAGCTTTAGAACTCACATATTGCTTTTCACGATCTCTTTTTGAATATCCTACTGATGTATTGGAATGACTATAATTGTCTCGAAGTTTCTTTGATGCAGAGTGAAATGACTTACTCTTTGATCTTTTTCTCGAATTTCTAGCTTCACAATCAACTGTTCTTTTCTCTTCACTCAATTCTTTGGCTTTACAGGCTTGATCAACAAGCACCAAAAACTCTTTCAGCTCTAGAACCCCAACTAATAATCGAATGTCTTCATTCAAACCATCTTCAAATCTTTTGCACATAATAGCTTCAGTCGAAACACACTCTCGCGCATATCTGCTTAATCTCACAAATTCCTATTCGTATTCTGTCATAATCATGTGACCTTGCTTTAACTCAAGAAATTCTTTATGTTTCTAATAAATGAACCTCTGACTGATGTATTTCTTTCAAAATTCAATTTGGAAGAACTCCCAAGTAACCCGTTCTTTTGGAACCACAGATATTAGTGTATTCTGCCATTGGTATGCAGTGTGTCTTAGTAAAGATACATCATATTTAATGTATTCATCGGGAGTACAGGATAATTCATTAAACACTCAAATTGTATTATCGAGCCAGAACTCAGCTCTCTCATCATCGTCATTAATAGTAGCCTGAAACTCTTCAACCTCATACTTTCGAATCTTATCAACATGTGGTTTATTTAAATGCATTAGATCAACAACTTGTGGCACAACAGCAATTTGTGGGGGTGGAGGTTGTTGAGTTGCTGGATTCGTTCGAACAAACTCCGTGAACCACTCATTCATCATTTGGAAGAAAGCTTGCTTCGCTTCTCCCTCGTGACTACTCGTTATAGGCCTAGAATTAGATGGCACTGCCTCTTGAGCAGGAGTGTGTGCATTACTTTCTACATCATCAGCTATAGCTCGATTGAGATTTATTTTCTATACGAAAACATATTTTAAATTGTCAAGAATCATCATAATATTGCAAGTTATATATATGGCATATATACCTAGTCTCTCACACGCTACGTTAATCCTAGAATTGACTAAACCATAGCTCTGATACCAATAAAATGTAACACCTCTAACCTGTAGCCGTCACCATAATAGGGTTACGAGGTATTATTAATCAAATCACATCATTAAACACACATTCCACATTCAATAATCAAACATTATCAAACATCATTCAAACATATTCACATTGTCTCTTATAAAGGTCTACAAGACCTTAACCATGCTTTAGAGAAGGTTTGTTACTAAACTGATCACATATAGAAATTTAAGTAACATAGAAAATTTTCCAACCTACAAGAGTCACACGCCCATGTGAACAGGCTGTATGCCTTACATGGCTATGGACACGACCGTATCACGGGCTGTGTAAAAACAGGGCATACATACTGACTTACACCATACGGCCGACTGCACGCCTGTATGCCTGGCCGTGTGAAAACTAGAGGGTATACCGAATTAGGTCACATGGATGACCACACGCCCCGTGTGTCTAGGTCGTGTAACTCATTGACTTAGTTTTTAATTCAGTTTCAAGCCATGCTCGTGTGCTTAGCCGCGTGGACGAAAATAGGCTAGTTTAAAGCCATATTTCTCACCTAAATTGCACATACCTACAATAGCATAAATGGTACCATTTCTAACTACAAATAGGTAACCAAATTATGTTATTCCATACCCAGTTCATACATAAATCATACTATACCATTTCAACCATTTCAACCATTTCACATACTCAAACATATACCAAAACAAAATGATCATAACCTTAATTCATACAAGTATATGCTAAATTATAACTCATTAATTCATAACCAAAATTCCATCCTCAATTCAATCAATTCATCAATTCAAATACATAACATTTAGCTGCCAGTTTGACCTATAAATTCATGCCACAATAATACCTTCCTTAAGCATTCATCCATAAAATTACATACCACTTTCCATTTCATTATATATATCAAACCATAGCCAATATCATTCCATTTCAAATAACTAAACACACATCAACATTAACATCATTTACAAGCCAAATCTCATTGTAACATTCCAATTTAAGGCCAAATCGGAACAATGGTTTTGGGACCACAAATCCGAAGAATAAAAATCTATTGTGATATTATTTTGAGGTCTATAGTATGATTGAATGCATGTGTAAAGATTTTATTAAGAAATTTTATCGATAGAGGGTCCAATTTGACTAGTAAGACTAAATTGCAAAAATTGTAAAATATATTTTCTAGAAGCTTTGGGTGCTTAATTGAAATCAATTTTTAAATTAGAGGTCCTTATTTAGTAATTATATTATTATATCTCATGATGGACAAAAAAGGACATGGAAGGGTAAAATTTCAAAGAAAGGCAAAAAGGACATTTTGGTCATTTGGTTAATAAAAGAATAAAAAGAGAAAATAAAGCCAAAATTAGTCCATCTTCTCCAACCCTTGGCCAAAAATTTGGAGCTCACCATAGCTAGGGTTTCTTCAACTTTCAAGCTTGATAATAAGTGCATCTTAGACCCATTTTTAAGGCTCTTTACGTTTTTGAAGTCGTTATCACCCGATTTACCTATTTCTGCCATTATTTTAAAGTAGGGTTCATGTTTAAAATTTTTCCCATGTTAGACATGCATGTATTTTGATGTCTAATGGTAGAATATTAATGTTAGTTGTGTGATAAACGACTTTTGCTAGGTGATTTTCGGTGAAAATGTCAAAATGGACCTAAATGCAAAAGTGGTAAAATGTGTGTAGAATATGTGAATAAATGAAAAATGTGGGCTACTATAAGCACGTACACGATTCGGCTAGGCTTGGGTTTTGAGAAAAATGAATACATTTTATTTTACGAGCCTAGGGACTAAAGTGTAAAGAAGTAAAAAGTTAGGGGAAAATGTAATTTTGCATAATACAATTTTTTGATCGAATTGAATAATATGATAATTAAATGAGCTAAATTTTTTATTATAGATCAAGAAAGACGAGTTTTTAACCTAGATCGGGGAAAGAACAAGATTGTGGACTAAATCGCGATTATAGCTATTTTTGAATCAAGGTAAGTTTGCCTATAAATAATGCATCGTTAATTTATGTTTTAACACTTTAATTCTACATGAATTGTGTAATTGACCCATCGTATATATTTGACAAAGTTTCGATTAGTGAGAAATCCTGATTGAACCTTAGGAATAGTATAGGATACGAGTGACATGTCACTAGGGACCTATGTGTGATTATGTGATTATGTGATCCAAGCACTAGTTTTGTACATCCTACCAGTGGCTAGGTACTTCGGCATGTGTTGGGATACATGTTAGCTTGTGTGAGCAGCACTGGGTAGCTACATCCTGACCGTCAGCTTGTGTGAGCAGACCTGTGACTAGCTGGAGAATAGAAAAAATAGCAAAGATGTGAAAATATGTGTGAGCAGATCGTTCTCCAGCTACATATGTGGCATATGTGTGGCACTTATGTGTAGGCTTTTTGAGTATCTTTGCTACATGTGTGACACTTATGTGCAAGCTTTCTGAGTTTCCGTTAATATTCTGAGTGTTCAACGGGAAAAATAGCAAATATGTGAAAATATGTGTTTGTATGATGATATGGTATAGGTACGAACGTGAAATTCATAAGTATGAATGCTATAAATGGTAAATTTTCGGTAAGATCGTGAATGAGTAAGTTGTTGTTATGTGCATTTAATAATGATTATCCTATCTTTCATTACAAGAATTGCATGATAACTTATATGGCTATGATGTTTATTATTTGCATATAAATTTACTAGGCTATGTACCTTACTCCCTTTCCTTTCTATTGTTTTATAGTGTCACCAAGTTAGCTTGAGATCGGAGACCATCGGAGGCTCGCATCACACTATCAAAAACATTATTTTGAGGTATTAATGATCTTAGTATTTTGAAAGTATGGCATGTATAAGGACTTGGTTATTTTGTTAATTTGTTATAGTTGATTGGGCCAATGGTGTTGGCTTATATTAGTTAAATGATTATTTTGTATAAGGCCATTGAAAATTGGCTAATGTTGCTTATTAGTAAAATTACATGATGATGCATTTCATACATGTGGTAAGTTGAATGATTTGGGTTGGTGAATATGTGATTGTTTGAGTTTGATAAATATAGCATGAGAATGATGTGTTAGTGTCTTGGTTGTGAATATTAGTTGCTTAAGCATGCTATGATTTATGCCTATGAATTAGTATTTGTGTGTATAAGTTTTAGGGTAGCAAATGGCTTGGTAAATTATCTATATATTGTCCACACAGGTAGATACACGTGCGTGTGTCTAGGCCGTGCAGGACACACGGTTAGCCCCATGGGCGTGTGAATAGGCTGTGTGTCCCCTGCACTTTAATTTTGAGAAACAGAATGCCTAGTATGGTGCACAGGGTAGAGATACGGGCGTGTGTCTCAGCCATGTAGAAGGCATGGCCTTGAACACTGGCGTGTGTGTAGGGCGTGTAAAGTCTACACCTATTTTATGAAGAATTATGAAAATTAAATTGACTACATTGCCTAAGCACAAGGGCGTGTGACTTGGCCGTGTGACCTTCAAATGTTGATGACATCATAAACAGAGAGTTACATGGGCTAGGGACACGGACATGTAAGACCACACGGCCTACCCACACGGGCGTGTCCCATAATCACACGGGCGTGTGACCCCTTTATAGTGGAAATTGTTTTAAGTTTTGTAAAATTTTTTAAAATTCTTGGTTTAGTCTCGAACCGCTCCCAATGTATATTTCAGGCCTCGTAGGCTTGTTTTGGGGACGTTATGATCTAGTGAGAATAATTTTTAATTCAGACGAAAATTCATGTCCCGTAATTGGATGTTTCTTCGTGGGATATGTCTAGTAATGCCTGGTACCTTGTTCTGACGCTGAATATGGGTAAGGGTTGTTCATTTAGTGGTATCAGAGCTATGGTTTAGTAAATTCTCAGACTAACCTAGCTTGTATACGAGTCTAGCTATACATGCCATATATAAATTGTGATAGTGTGACGACTCCTGACAACTTAAATTGTGTTTTTATATAGTAAATGGATCCTGATCGAGTCGTACCTGATGACATTGAAAGTAATACGCCGGCTCCTGCTCAAGGGATCGTGCCACCCCATAGTAGGCATGTGACAACTAGTCATGGAGGAGAAGCTAGGGAAGCCTTTCTGTACATGATGAATAAGTGGTATTTAGAGTTTATTCGGGCGAATCTGAATGCTCAACCTCTCCTACCCCCTCCTATTCCTCAACCAGTTCCCGTAGCTCCTCAAGGTGTGGAAATAGTAAGACAGAATAAGCCTTCAGTTGATAAGAGTCAAAAGTATGAGACCGAAGAATTCAGGGCTAATGTAGATGATGATCCTGAGAGGGCAGAATTCTGACTTGAAAATACTATTCATGTATTTGATGAACTTTCTTACACACCAGAGGAGTGTTTGAAATGCGCTATATCACTTCGAAGGGATTCGACATATCATTGGTGGAAAAATTTAATATCAGTGGTACCGAGAGCAAGGGTTACATGGGATCAAGAGGAATTCCAAAAGAATTATATAAATCAGTAGTTTATTGATAAAAATCGTAAAGAGTTCTTAGAGTTGAAACAAGGCTGAATGACTGTGTCTGAATATGAGCAAGAGTTTGTTAGACTCCGTAAGTATGCTCAGGAATATGTTTGCACAGAGGCTATCATGTGTAAGAGGTTTGAAGATGGATTGAATGAAAATATTAGATTGTTTGTTGGGATTTTAGAGCTAAAGGAATTTGTTGTGTTAGTCGAACGAGCTTGCAAAGCCAAAGAGTTGAGTAAGGAAAAGAGAAAAGTTGAGCTTGAGGCTAGAGATTCAAAAAACAGGTCAATGAATAAGTCATTTTCGTCTTCATCAAAGAAATTAAGGGATATGCACATTCGTTCGAGTGCTTCAACTGGGAACCTAATAGAGATCGTGGTAAGCAATTTTTGGGTTCTAACGTTCGAACTACGTCCATAGTGAGCGTTGGTAACGTTAAGTTTAATAATCTTGAATGCCAACATTGTAGAAAGCAACATCCTAGTTAATGTTGGATGATTAACTGAGCTTGTTTTAAATGTGGCTCCCAAGATCATTTCAATAGGGATTGCCCTAAAATGATTGAAAAACATAACTTCCAGAATGCTAGATCAAGTAACACTATTGCTAGAGGGAGACCAGTGAGAAATACGAGATATGGAGCCAGTAGCAAAGGTGTATCCAAGGACTCAGCTGTGAGATTGAAAGCTAGAGCACCTGTAAGAGCTTATGCTATCTGTGCTCGGGAAGATGCATCATCCCCTGATGTGATCACTGGTACATTTTCTCTTTATGATACTATTGTAGTTGCATTAATTGATCCTAGATTGACTCATTCTTATATTTGCATGAATTTGGTATCTAATAAGGATTTACCTATTGAGTCTACTGAGTTTGTGATTAAAGTGTCAAACCCCTTAGGTAAGTATGTGTTAGTGGATAAAATTTGCAAGAATTATCCTTTGATGATTCGAGGTCACTGTTTTCTGACTGACTTAATGTTGTTGCCATTTGATGAGTTTGATGCTATTTTGGGTATGGATTGGTTGACACAGCATGATGCCAAGGTAAATTGTAGGCAGAAAATTTTTTAATTGAAATGTGAAAATAGTAAAGTTCTTCGGGTTAAAACAGATGAATCTAGTGAACTGCCCGTTATGATTTCGTTTATGTCTACTCAGAGATACGTAAGAAAAGGGTATGAAGCTTATCTTGCCCATGTGTTGAACACAAATATGTCTAAATTAAAACTTGAATTAGAGCTGGTAGTTTGTGAATTTCCAGATGTGTTCCCAAAAGAGTTGCCGTGGTTACCACCATCAAAGAGGTGTAGTTTGCAATTGATTTGTTACTGGGGATTGCACCGATATCGATCACTCCGTATAGAATGGCTTAGTTGCAAGATTTGACAGATAAGGGATTTGAGAGACTGAGTTTTTCTCCCTCGGGTGCTCCAGTGTTATTTGAAAAGAAGAAGGATGGATTTAAGAGACTTTGCATCGATTATCGATAGCTCAACAAGGTGACTATAAAGAATAAGTATCCATTGCTGAGAATTGATGATTTGTTCGACCAGTTGAAAAGGGAAATAGTGTTTTCGAAGATAGATTTAAGATACAACAAGTACCAGTTGATAGTTAAAGACTCAGATGTGTAGAAAACCACATTCAGAACGAGGTATGTATATTATGAATTCCTTGTGATGCCTTTTGGTTTAACTAATGCTCCGTCTATGTTTATGGATTTGATGAATTGAATTTTTTGACCATACTTGGATATATTTGTGGTTGTGTTTATAGATGGTATCCTGATTTATTCTCGAGATGAGTCCGAGCATGCTGAGCATCTAAGAATTGTGTTGCAGACGTTGAGAGATAAGAAATTGTTTGCTAAGTTTAGTAAAAGTGAGTTCTGGCTCCAAGAAGTCAGATTTTTGGGACGTATTGTCTCTGCAGAAGGTATAAGGGTTGATCCAAGCAAAATTTCGGCAATTATTGATTGGAAGCCTCAAAGAAATTTATCCGAGATTAGAAGCTTTCTGGGATTAACCGGGCACTATAAACATTTTGTTAAGGGATTTTCGATGATTGCTACTCTAATGACAAGGTTATTATAGAAAGATGTTAAGTTTGAATGGTCAGAGAAATGCCAAAAGAGTTTTGAGCAGTTGAAAGCTTTATTGACCGAGGCACTAGTGTTAGTGCAACCTGAGCTAGGAAAAGAGTTTGTAATTTTCAGAGACACATCTTTGAATGGTTTTGGTTGTGTATTGATGCAAGAGGCCAAAGTGATAGCTTATGTCTCGAGACAGTTGAAACCACATGAGAAGAGCTATCCTACACACGACTTGGAATTAGCTGCCATTGTGTTTGCCTTAAAGATTTGGTGGCACCATTTGTTCTGTGAGAAGTGTCACATATTCATCTAACATAAGAGTTTAAAGTATTTGATTGTAACACCCCAAACCCGGCCTAGACGTTACGACCAGATCTGGTGTGTCACACGATCTTAAAACTAAGTTTACGACCCTTTTAGTCTTGTTGTGTCTTAAGTGAGGTTTGAATCAAAAGAGTAAGTTTGTTAAAACCAGTTTATTAATCCTTTAAGTTATCCATATTAATCACTCGTTGAGTTTTGAAAACGTTCTTTAGATTTTGAAACCAGCGCAGCCTAAACTAGTGATTCTATAAAATGTAATTTAATCATCAAAGAAAAATCAAACCAAATAAAAACTTAGATAGCGGCCTTATTACAAAATAAAACCCAAAATAACTTAATAATAAAATACTTTAAACAAAATGAAAACCAGTTCTGCAGATGCTGTGGCCACTCCGAATCTCTCGCAGCTCCAAGCCCACTATGGTTGAGTGTTACCTGCAGAGATTAAATAAAAGGGGGTGAGTTTGACAACTCAGTGTGCAACATTATCTCAACCATAGGCCAAAACAGATCAAGCCTCAGAATCAGATTAGTTAGGCCTTGGCCCATTACAGAAATTAGGTTAAGCCCATAGGCCCATAACAGATACAGATCAGATATAATATGCAAACAGAAACCCAACCCAAATCCATCCATAACACCCCCGTACTAGCCTTACACCATGTGGGGAGACTACTCAACCCACCCAACCGCAACACACCACAGATATTTGCAGCGAAGCTGCCAGATATAATTTGCAGCGAGGCTGCCAGATATTGTGAGGAGGTCACCAGATTGCATGGAGGCTGCCAGATAATAATGTGACAAAGTCACCAGATTGGAGCGAGGCTGCCAGATAATAATGTAACAAAGTCACCAGATTGCAGCGAGGCTGCCAGAACGCTTCCTCCGTCATAAACCCATACCCCATGCAACAGATGTAATCATACTAGCATGAAACATATAGCATCTCATGCATCAGATATATTCATAATAAAGATTACTCATGCATATACATAAAATTATACATTTCATACAGAATTGACCCTAGGGGTATAATAGTCTTCTTACACCTAGGGGTATTTTGGTAATTTTCCATATTCAGGGGTATATTAGTCCTTTATCACATTTTCAGAGATTTTATGCATGCTCAATTGGTTATCAGTCCATAGATATCCACAGAAGTCCATTTTACGCTTAATTTCCACTTTTGCCCTTTTTAGCCTAAAACCCCTAATGGGCCTTACTAAGTCCATTATCATCTCAACCCTGTTAAGTCTAATTTTTAGGTTTAGTTTACCAACTTAACCATGTTATTATTATCCAAGTTGCCAGAAAGTCCTTATCGGTCATTTTCTGATTTGGGCTCGGAAGCCCATTGGGCTCATCTGGCCCATCGCAACCTAGCTTACCACAACATTCAGAATTGCTCCTTCTACAGTTCCTTCACCACCGAATTCATGATTAATCCCAACGGAGTAAACGATTTCTCTAAAATATTATGCGAGTGCGTTTTCAGTCATTTTTCACTAGTTGACGGCCACTTTATGGCCATTACAGCTTGTACCACTTCAGTCTAAAAGTTGGGATTAGTTACACACCTGATAACCGTTGAAACTGTTGATGAAATCCTCGCACAAAACCTATCGTTAATCACCTTAGTGTTAGTTTAATAATATACAACCATGAAACTAAAATCCAATTATCCTAATCGGCTAGCATGGCCTTAATCCTTAAAAGCCTTTACCTTCTTGTCGAAAGTGGACTAGATTTTACTGTCCCGCAGGTTTAGCCTTCCGAGTCCTTAGCTGCACCGCCTCTTGATCACACTAACATAATCAAATCAAAAGAGAGTGGCCAACAAGCCCTTAGTCACTAACGTTAACCTAACCCAAAGGGGTTTCGGCCTATTGCCTTATCCTGAAAACTAACGAGATACGATCACCAAAATACTTACCAATTTCAGTCCCAAACCACAGCCGTTCCACTTATAACCACGAGAAAGGAAGAGTTGAGAGGAGGAAGGATTCGGCTAACCACAATGAGGGTTTTGGCTTATGGAAGAGTTTAGAAGAAAAGAATAAGAGTAATCGGTTTTTTTTTTATATCAAGCAAACGGCACAGAGGTTTCAGTTTATGAATGCAAAATTGGAAAGAGTGACAAAAAAATAGGAGAAAGAGAATAGCAAAGGTGGTTTCCGTTTCAAGAAAGAAATCGGCAAGGTGTAGAGGGTTTCGGCCAATAAAGATTCGGCAGTGGGGTTGCTAGCCTTTGTGACCTTCAAATAAAAGCAAGAAGGGAAAATAGAGGAGTATGAACGATAGAAGAAAGGAAATAGAAGAGAAAGGATCTAAGAATTGAGGTTGAAGAGGGGAAGAGATAAGCAGTTGGTTCCACAGAAGAGATACGACACAAGATTGTATTTTGGTCAAAATGAATGTGCGGCACAAGGTTGTAGAATGAGGTTCGGTTACTAGGTGATAGGAGGAACAATATGGCTAAAAGATACCTAATAAACTATGAAAACCGAGAAAAGAATGGAAGCTCACTCTCTTAGGGAAATCGGCCAAAGGCACCTAAAGAGAACCTTAGAAATTCGGCACTACCCAAAGCCTATAGCCGAAATCACCTTACCACAAGTCCTTCAACCGGCCATCACTTTCAAATTCAAAGACTCCTTGATCTGCTCCTCAATCTTCTCCACGATTTGCTCCCTGATTACCTCCTATGACCAATTCAAATTCCTTCTAAACAGAGTTCAATTCTGCCTCAAATTCCTACCTGCACAAGCTGAAAAAAATAAAACGCCTTCTTTGCCACCTCTAGAACTTGAACCTTGGACCTCCAAGCACACTTAGGCGCCACTTTTTAAGGGGCCTAGTGGCGTCCCCCTTGCCACTTTACCACTGATCCATTTGTGTCTTATTTCACCGATATTTTCTTATAACACCTCTCTTCAAGAGACCCCTATCTCCTAAGTCAAAAATATAAAATTTTGCCGAGCTTCCAACCAACACATGGGCCTTCCATAGGCCCATTAACACCCCCTAAACATGCATTACACACCCAAATACTAGAATTTAAGCATTTTAACAGATGAACATTAACCTCTAGAAAGACCCGAAATTTAGGGCGTTACATTGATGACTCAAAAGGATTTGAATTTGCAACAACAAAGATGGCTCGAGTTGTTGAAAGATTATGAGCTAGTGATCGATTATCACCCGAGAAAGGCAAATGTAGTCGCCGATGCTTTAAGTAGGAGATCGTTGTTTTCTTTGAGAGCTATGAACATAAGATTGACTTTGTCTAATGATGGTTCAATCTTGGCCAAAATGAGAGCTAGACCCTTATTTCTGCAGCAAATTTGTGAAGCTTAGAAAGTAATAGTGATTTACAAGCTAAGAAAGCTCAGTGTGTGTTGAGTAGTGATTCGAATTTTTGGATCGATTCAGATGATTTTTTGACGTTCCAAAATAGGGTATGTATACCAAAAAATGATGAGTTGATTCAGAAAATTTTGCATGAGGCACAAAGTGGTCGTTTGTCTGTTCATCCGGGCAGTACGAAAATGAACAATGATTTAAAGAAATTGTATTGGTGGCCGAGTATGAAAAGAGATATTTCTAAGTTTGTATCGAAGTGTTTGACTTGTCAGCAAGGAAAGGCTGAACATCAAGTGCCTTTAGGTTTACATTAGCCAGTGATGGCACTCGAGTGGAAATGGGACAGGATTATAATGGATTCCGTAACGAGTTTGCCTTTGACTCTAAAGAAGAAAGATGTCATTTGGGTTCTTGTTGATCGATTGACGAAATTGGATCATTTTATTCCGGTACGTACTGACTATTCACTTGGTAAGTTAGTTGAACTATACATTGCTGAGATTGTGAGATTGCACGGAGTGCCTATTTCTATTATTTTGTATAGAGATCCAAGGTTTACTTCGAGATTTTGGAAAAAGTTGCAAGAAACTCTAGGTACAAAATTGAATCTTAGTACCATATTTTATCCACAAACGGATGGTCAACTGGAAAGAGTAATTCAGATTCTCAAAGATATGCTTCGATGTTGTGTTCTAGAGTTAGAAGGTAGTTGGGAGAAATACTACCTTTGGTTGATTTTTCTTACAAAAATAGTTTTCAGTCGAGTATAAAGATGGCACCGTATAAAATGTTGTATGGCTGTAAATGTCAAACTCCTTTGTATTGGATCGAGCTCGGTGAGAGACAGATTCACGGGGTTGATTTGGTAAAAAAATCGAAGAAAAAGTGAAAGTAATCCGTGACTATTTGAAAGCCGATTCAGATTAACAAAAGTCGTACATGGATTTGAAAAGAAAAGAGATCGAATTTTAGATTCATGATAAAGTATTTCTGAAAGTATCTCCGTGGAAAAAGATTTTGAGATTTGGCCGTAAAGGCAAGTTGAGTCCATGTTTCATTGGGCCGTATGAGGTTATTGGAAGAATAGGACCAGTGGCATATTAGCTAGCTTTATCGGCAGAGTTGGAAGGAATTCATAATGTGTTTCATGTGTCAATGTTGCGACGATATCGTTTTGATCCTTCACATGTGATTTTTCCAACAGAAGTTGAGATTCGACTTGATATGATGTATGATGAAGAACCGATCAAGATTTTAGACTGAGAAGTTAAACAATTGAGAAATAAAAGTATAGCCCTAGTAAAAGTTCTATGGCAAAGACATGGGGTAAAAGATGCTACGTGAGGACCCGAGGAAGCTATGAGAAAATAGTACCCAAACCTCTTTTCTGGTAAGATTTTCGTGGATGAAAGTCCTTAAAGGGGAGAGTTGTAACAGCCTAATTTAGGGCCAAATTGGGATAGTGGTTTCAGGACAATGAATTCGAAGTATAAAAATTTATTGTGATATTATTTTAAGGTCTATTGTATGATTGAATGCATGTGCGAAAATTTCGTTAAGAAAATTTATCGATAGAGGGTCCAATTTGACTAGTAGGATTAAATTGCAAAAATAGCAAAATATATGTTTTAGAAGCTTTGGGTGGTTATTGAAATGAATTTGTAAATTAGAGGTCCTTATTTAGTAATTAGACCATTATATCTCATGATGGACAAAAATTGACATGGAAGGGTAAATTTTCAAAGAAAGGCAAAAAGGGCATTTTGGCCATTTGGTTAATAAAAGAATACAAAGGGAAAATTAAGCCAACATTAGTCCATCTTCTCCAACCCTTGGCTAAAAATTAGGGGCTCACCATAGCTAGGGTTTCTTCAACTTTCAAGCTTGATAGTAAGTGCATCTTAGCCCCGTTTTTATTGCTCTTTACGTTTTTGAAGTCATTATCACCCTATTTACCTATTTCTACCATTATTTTAAAGTATGGTTCATGTTTAAAATTTTACCCATGTTAGACATGCATGTATTTTGATGTCTAATGGTAGAATATGAATGCTAGTTGTGTGATAAACAACTTTTGCTATGTGATTTTTGGTGAAAATGTCAAAAAGGACCTAAATGCAAAAATGGTAAAATGTGTGTAGAAATATGTGAATAAATGAAAAATGTGGGCTACAATAAGCACGTACACGATTCGGCTAGGCTTGGGTTTTGAGAAAAATGAATACATTTTATTTTACGAGCCTAGGGACTAAAGTGTAAAGAAGTAAAAAGTTAGGGGAAAATGTAATTTTGCATAATACAATTTTTTGATCGAATTGAATAATATGATAATTAAATGAGCTAAATTTTTTATTATAGATCAAGAAAGACGAGTTTCTAACCTAGATCGGGGAAAGAACAAGATTGTGGACTAAATCACGATTATAGCTATTTTTGAATCGAGGTAAGTTTGTATGTAAACAATGCATCGTTAATCTATGTTTTAATACTTTAATGCTGCATAAAATGTGCAATTGACCCGTCAGATATATTTGATAAAGTTTCGATTAGTGAGAAATCCCGATTGAACCTTAGGAATAGTATATGATACGAGTGACATGTCACTAGGGACCTATGTGTGATTATGTGATTATGTGATCCAAGTGCTGGTCTTGTACGTCCTACTTGTGGCTAGGTACTTCGGCATGTGTTGCGGATACCTATTAGCTTCTGTGAGTAGCACTAGGTAGCTACGTCCCGACCGTCAGCTTGTGTGAGCAAACCCGTGCCTAGCTAGAGAATGAGGATATATGTGAAATAAGATATGAGGTAGTTTTGGCTATATATGTGGCACTTATGTGCTAGCTTTTTGAGTATCTGTTAATATTTTGAGTGTTCAATGGGAAAAATAGCAAATATGTGAAAATATGTGTTTGTATGATGATATGGTACAGGTACTACGTGAAATTCATAAGTATGAATGCTATAAGTGATAAATTTCTAGTAAGATCGCGAATGAGTAAGTTGTTGTTATGTGGATTTAATGATGAGTATCCTATCTTTCATTATAAGAATTTCATGATAACTTATATGGCTATGATGTTCATTATTTTCATATAAATTTACTAAGCTATGTAGCTTACTCCCTTTCCTTTCCATTGTTTTATAGTGTCACCAAGCTAGCTCGAGATCAGAGACCGTCAAAGGCTCACATCACACTATCAAAATCATTATTTTGGGGTATTGATGATCTTCGTATTTTGAAAGTATGGCATGTATAAGGACTTGGTTATTTTGTTTATGTGTCATAGTTGATTGGGCCAATGGTGTTGGCTTATATTGGTTAAATGATTATTTTGTATAATGCCATTGAAAATTGGCTAATGTTGCTTATAAGTAAAATTACATGATGATGCATTTTATACATGTGGTAAGTTGAATGATTTGGGTTGGTGAATATTTGATTGTTTGAGTTTGATAAATATAGCATGAGAATGATGTGTTAGTGTCATGGTTATTAATATTAGTTGCTTAAGCAGGCAATGATTTATGCCTATGGATTAGTGTTTGTGTGTATGAGTTTCAGGGTGGCAAATGGTTTGGAAAATAGCCTATATATTGTCCACGCAGGTAGACACACAAGCATGTGTCTAGGCTGTGTGTGACACAGGGTCAGCCCCATGGGCGTGTGAATAGGTCGTGTGTCCCCTTCACTTTAATTTTGAGAAACAGAATGCCAAGTATAGAGCACACGGGCAAAGACACAGGCATGTGTCTCAGTCATGTGGATGACACGGCCTTGAACATGGGCATGTGTCTAGGGCGTGTGAAGTCTGTACCAATTTTATGAAAAATTATGAAAATTAAATTGACCACACAGCCTAAGCACATGGGCGTGTGACTTGGCCATGTGACTTTCAAATTTTGATGACGTCATAAATAGAGAGTTACAAGGATTAAGGACATTGGCATGTAAGACCACACGGCCTACCCACACAGGCGTGTCCCAAAACCACATGAGCGTGTGACCCCTGTATAGTGGAAATTTTTCTAAGTTTTGTAAAATTTTCTAAAGTTCTCGATTGAGTCCCAAACCGCTCCCAATGTATATTTCAGGCCTCGTAGGCTTGTTTTAGGGATGTTATGATCGAATGAGAATGGTTTTTAATTCAGTCAAAAAATCCATGTCCTGTAATTGTATGTTTGTTCATTGGACAAGTCTGGTAATGCCTCACACCTTGTTCTAGTGCTGAATATGGGTAAGGGGTGTTACACTCATGGCTATATTCACAACCAAAATACCACATATAGCCTATACATTCCATATACGATAAATGTACAACTTCAAAAGTACCAACTAAGATTGTCCGATAGTGCAATGATGTTCCTGATGATTCCTGGATCCAAGCTAGCTTTAATTCACTATAAAACAAAGGAAAAAATAAACACGGTAAGCTTTATAGCTTAGTAAGCTCGTATGTAAATAAACTTAACATACCAAATAGATACAATTCAACCAAATAGGTAATATAAATGGCATAACACATCTAATGGCACAAAGCTTTCTCATATTAAACACATGATCTTTTATTAAGTCAACAAGTTACCACCATTCAATAATATCATAGATTCATACGTACCTCAACCACTTAACCCGATTATACTTTCATTCTCGTCATAGCCATGCCCATTGAACCATTCGGAATCGTTAAGGATACTCAAAAATCTTATATAACTCATACAATGCCATATCCCAGATATGGTCTTACATGTTATCACGTATCGATGCCAATAGCCCAGCTATGGTCTTACACAAATCTCATATTGATTCCATGTCCTAGACATGGTCTTCCACGTAATCTCATCTCGGTAATCCTAATGTCATGACATTTGTATCCTATACTATTCTTAAGGTTCATATGGGACTTTTGGATGTCATAATTCTGTCGCTTCTTGCTCGTACTCAACCATTCAGCATTCAATTCAATTCAATGATAAATAAACATTTATAATACAATTTAAGAACGTTATTTAACATATGAACTTATCTCATATTCAGAATTGACAAATCGAGTCGACTACTCGATAACCTTATTTTTCACCTGATCTAAATCCGAATTCTTTCTTTCTTGATCTATATAAATTCAAATTTAGCTAATTAAATCATTTATTTATTCAATTTAGTCCAAATCACACAATTTGGCATCTTTACTCATTAGCCCCTAAAGTTTCACATTTCTTGCACTTTAGTCCTTTTCACAGAAAATCACAAATTACATCAAATTTCAATACACCCATTTTTAGCCGAATTCACTATACGTCCCTAGCAGCCCTTAACTTTCACTTATTTAACTATTCAACCCCTCAATTTACATATTTCACAATTTAATCCCTAAATTACAATTTCATTAAAAATCACTTTACAAGATATGATAATTTATCAACAAATTCTCATTTTTCATCATCAAACATTCAAGAGCTCAAGCAGTCATCAATGGAAACTTTCAAAACATTAAAAAATTTTTCCAAGTAGTCCCTGGGCTAGCTAGTACTCGATGCAATGATTACAAAAACATAGAAATCATAAAAAACCGTGCAAAATTGCCAACGTAATTGAGTTTCCAAAGTGTTGAATGGTTTTAAGCTTTCAAGCCCTAGCTTCTTCCTTATTTTTGGTTCAAAAAGATGAGAAAATGATGAAGAAATTTTGTTTTGTTTATTTTAATTAACTTATTTCATGATTTACCATTTTAACCTTTAATAAAAACATATAAAAACACATAATGGATGGTCATTTATGCCCACTTACACAACCAATGGTCCATTTACAACATAAGGACTTCGACGTTTTAATTTCATAGCAATTAAACACTTTTATCAAGTAGAACTCAACTTTTGTATTTTATGCGATTTAGTCCTTTTATCAAATTAACCATCCAATCGATAAAATTAGCTCACGAAATTTTCATAAATATCAAATAACATGCTGTAAACACCAAAAATAATTTCAAAATAATTTTCCAATATCAGATTTGTGGTTCCAAAACCACTATTCCAATTTAGCTAAAATCAGACTGTTACATAACACTTGTGAATTCCTTTCACAATTCTTAGGAAACGACTTCTTGGTAATTTTTGATTGAATAAAAATTTCACATTTATCCTTAAACTCGTTATTACTTGGACTTATATAACCATTATTTTGTATATATTGTAAAGTTTTAAAATTAAAATGTGCTAAACGCGCATGTCACAAAGTATAAGATTCAACAATATAAGCAGAAGAATTAACTTTATTCATATCAATGCTCAACTTGAACATACTCTCGTTAAAATATCCTTTTCCTACATATATATCACCCTTAAGCAAGGTAAACTTATCAGATTCCAAGATAATCTTGAACCTCTTTTTACATAGAATACTTGCAGACACTAAATTCTTTCTCACATCGGGAACATGCAGCACATTAGTAAAAGTCAATTTCTTCCCATATGTGAAGTTGAGTTCCACTGTCCCTTGACTGTGCACTTTAATTGATTGATAGTTGCTCATAAGCACTTCACGGTTTGCCATTAGTTCATAACTATTGAATTGTTATCGGTCATTACACACATGGACAGTAGGTCTGGAGTCGAGCCACCAATTACAAGACTTATCAGTCATGGTTATGTTGAGTTCAGTAATCATACAAATCTCCAAATTTTTGATCCCTTCCGTAACCATGGCCACTAAGTCCATGCCCTCCACCATATTGGCTTTGGAAGTTGTGGCATCTTCCTTTTTTTTTGAGAAGTGTGCAATCTTTAATATAATGTCCTTTCCGATTAAAATTATAATAATTGCGAGTTTTTTTCTTCTTGTCTTGCACGTCCTTGGTCTCGGATATGGCCTTTTGCATACCATTTTAGGAGTTCTTGGACTCACTCACATGGTTCACTTTAGAACTTTAGGAAAGATACACTGCGACACGCTTCCGAGTTTCCTCTTCAATACGCAAATGCCTAAGTATTTTCTCCATAGTGAAGTCCTCTGCCTTATGCAGAAGTTTCTTCTGATAATTGTTCCAAGACGAAGGGAACTTTAAGAGGATAGCCCCGACTTGTAACAATTCTAGAATAACAACTTTCAAGTCACAAAGTCTACTTACAAGGACTTGTAATTCATGGACTTGATCCCAAATTAGGATATTATCGAGCATTTTGAATTCAAAATACTTCATCATTAAAAATTTATCAGTATCTTATCTCTCGGTGTTGTATTTCTCTTCAAGAGCTTTCCATATTTCCACTGGGGATTGCATCGACATATAAATATCATACAATCGATTAGACAAGGTGTTGAGTATGTGTCCTCAACATGTGAAATATTCTTATTCATGTTTCTTCTTGAGTTCAGCCATTTTTGAAATTTCATCAGAGTTTGCATTGGGAGCAGGATCCTCTACAAGTTATAAGTTTGGATCTAGAACATACGCCACGTTTAAGATAGTAAAAAGGAACAATATATTATCCTTCCAACGATTATTTTTGAACCATCAAATCAGTCAAGTTTCACAAACTCTTGGTTCATCACTTTGAATGCAGTAGTAGCCTTCGTCGCCATCTCAAAAAATAGTTCTCTTTGATTGTTGAATAATTGAGTGGAGACGATAGAATCAGAGACTTGTATGGAAATATATAGTAGACTTCGAGGCATGAATGACACTTTCCAAAGAGAGCTATTTTCCCAACACAAAGTTGCCAGAGGGTTAAGACAAATGTCCTCTCGGGATACAACGAAGTTGTGAATTTCCTTTGATTAGCAAAACTGAGAAATTCCCTAATTTTTACTTTATCTTCTAAAAATAAGATTGATTATAATTATAGGTTTTGTGAGCACCATAATGCCTCTATTTATATGTATTTAATGAATATAATTTGAAGAGCCACAACCTTTTATATTGGACATACTCCTTGGGAGAAACATGTCCTATAGAAATGTATTTATTTTATGATAAATCATCACTTTTAGTTTGAAAAGTGCGTATGACTAATTAAAATTGTAAGATGATAAATCATCACTTTTAATTTGAATAGTGCTCATATTAATTTACAATCTATACTTTCCATCAAATGCAATTTCAAAATGGTCATAGACAAATTGACTTTGAGTTATGACTAACGTCTTAGCATCATGGGTTGTAGATCAAAGCCCATTAGAAAAGTACATAAAGTGTCCCATGGAGATTAACTAATTAAATGAGGCTCATTTGACCAATTTGAACTAGCTCGATTCGTGGACGTATAGAGAAACCTATCTACTTGAAGTATTGGTGGCCCAATGAAATACTTCAATAAAACTAAAGTTACCAGGGTAATTATTGTAAATCCTAAGAGATAAGATTGCATAGAGTTTAAATATCTTAGGACTCTAATATTGTAGATAGGCACTAATCTTAGTTGTTGATGTGATTCAATCTGTATCGTTGGATCTCGGACAGCTCAACTATAAACAAAGGCCTTCCCCCTCATTTGTAATCATTTTATTGTATTCCATTCAAAGTAAGAGAATACTTTTGAGAGGATTTACTCAAACACTTGGTGTGTTATTATTTCTTGTGGCTTTTCTATTCGATTCAAGTCCATTTGTCTTTCCGAGTCGCTTTTAATTTATCTTGGTGACTTAGAGAATTTCCTTTGTGAATTCTCACTTTTCAAGAGTTAGGCATATTTGAAACAAAGAAATCACCTAAAGTTACACAATTTGCTAGACTAAAGTTCTATCCCCGTGACACTAGTAGGTTCTAATGCATTAGAATGATATAAGTGCATTACCACATTATTTCAGTTCCAAAACAAGCTTATTACTATATTGAAATCATTAGGTTCTAGGTTATTTCTAGACCAATACTCATTTGTTTAAACGTTATTGTTTCTCTCTTTCATATAATTTATATCATATTATATATAAATAACTTTAAATTATAAGACCTCTCTTCTGAATTTCTTCAAATGAAGAAACTTTAAAGAGCTCATAAAAATAGTAAGGTGTACAAAAATAACTTCAAACTGTAAGCCCTCACTCATTAATTTCTTCAAATGAAGAAAACTCTAAAAAGCTCATGCAAATAGTGTGGTATATAAAAATATATTTAAACTATAGTTCCTCTCTCATGAACTTTTTCAATTGAAGAAACTCTAAGGAGCTTATAAAAATAGTGAGGAAGTTGACACTTATTAATGTAAGCGCGACTTATGGGAGTGTTCTCTAGTCAATGTAGAATTTATGACATATCTATTTATTTAAAGAAAAAAATCCTTTTTATTAAATTAATTATTATTGTATATATACAACAAATAGATAATGAAAATTTTGAAATATCTAATCTAATAAATAATTAAAAATTAAAGAAAAAAGAGAAAATTCAAAAAAATTACATACAAAAAAATGAAAGATTTATATACATTTGTATCTTGTTATATTATATATAATGATATAAACAAACATTTTAAATAATCAAATAATTTTTAAAAAAATTAAAAATAAAAATTAATAATTTTATGTAGCATTAAAAAGAGGAACTTAGAAGTTTTCCTTGTTTCATTGATAAAGAAAATAAGGAGGATTAGACATTATCCAATTTTTCCTTAATTCATTAATAAGGACAAATGAATGAAAACTGGATGTGAAGAGGAATAAGGATTATCCACTAGTGGCAATTTTAAATGGAATGGAAGAGTTCAAAATTGCTTGGACTGTATCTTATTATCTTAAAGGACATGAAAGCTAATAAAATTTTATTCAATTAATTGAAGCATTTTGAAATTAAAGGGGTAATACCTAGAGACAATTTAGTATTCTTATTAAAATTCTAAAGACTTCCTTATCCTATTTCAAAATTGGATGAAGGATTTTTGGGTTCTATTTATAGGATATAAAAAAAACTCGTATATATGTGTGTTCTTTTTAAAGTGTTTTATTTAGTATTTTGTTATACTTTAACACTCTTTTACTTGAGCATTTCTTATAATGTTATATAGTATGTAACATAGGGATTTCGGGAGAGTGAATCCAGTAATAGAGGACTACCTTGAACTTACAATTATTTATTAGTGTGAGAGTAGGTTAAGCTTAAATCAATAGTTGTATTGAGTTAAATTGTTGAGTGAATTCATTCTCTGAACTAGGCTCCATAAATATAAGACCGTTGAATCCAAACTATGTTAACAAACTTTTTTTTATCCTTTTTCTTTCCTTATTTATTTCACAGTACTGCATTGTTCTACTTCTTGTTATAATGACTAATTCAGCAATAAGATTGCAATAAAGGAAAATCAAGTCATTCCCATTTAGAATCAAAGCATACTTCAAACACACTTGAAAAGGTCCTGAGCAAGATTTGTTAACATGGAATCCATGAATTAAGGAAGTTCAATGTCTTAGGCCCTATTTCTAATTATGTCATTAAAACTATGCTTAATAGAAGGCTCGTACGAAGGCTTACATCATGTTAATATACTAGAGATCTTGGATGACTATAAAAGATGTTGGAAAAGTATGGTTTAGAATATGATTTTCTTGTACAACAAAAGTGTAACGCCCCAGATTTTAAGGTTTTGAGATTTTTACTTGAATTGATATTTGCATGCTTAGGCATGTTAAATTGATGTTTTAGGTGTGTCTAGGAGGCCTTTGAAAGGCCTAGGTTAGGCCCCTAGGCCCAACCCCTGACAAAAAATTTAATTTTAGCCTTAAGTGAATCTGGATATTGGTAGGTAGGACTTATAAATTCATGGTGTAGTTTCTTGGAACAAAAAGCCTTGTGTTGGAGTGGCAAGAGGCACCACATGTGGGGCTTAGTGTGGCATGATTTAACAGGTGGGAGAGCTGAGGTTCAAGTCCCTTTGCACGTAAGTTGTACCATTTTTTTAGTTGGAATCGGCAAGTGATGGTAGTGAAGGTAAACTCTTCAGGTTGGTGGAGAGATAAGGATGACATGATCTTGAAGGTTTGAGCTAATATCCTGAGTAAATTAAGTAAATCTTGGAGAAAATCAAGGAGTAAAACAAGGGATAGAGTTGAAGGAGAGGTTGGCAGAATGTAGGTAGGCCTGAGAAGGTAAAAATCGACTAGGGCTTTTGTTTTTGGTATTTTCGGCAAATAGGGAGTAAAATGCCGAATTCTTTCTCTAGTGTTTCAGTTTTCGACATTTTGTGCAACTAAGTGGTATCGATTTTGCCCAATTACGCTTTTGTTTCCAAGGGAACCGAATTGGCATAGTTATTTTCTCTCCTCTTTTTACTTCTAATATATTTTCCTTCAAGTCGAAACCCTATTCTTTTTCTTTTCTCTCCTTGGCCTACTTGTGCTCCCTTGGGGTATCATTCTTCTTTCGTCTCATCAATCTCTATTGGCCGAACTTCTTCTTTCTCTCCTTCATTCATAGCCGACGCTATTATTTCTTTTCTCTTTTGACTGAATCCATCAAAAGCCGAAACTTACATTTTCTTCATCCATTCTCATACCTTCAATTCTTCCCCTTTTTCCTTACTTGCTCTCCAAGTGGGCACTCTCTTCCAAGACACCATCATTTCGGGATAACAAGGATTAAACAATAGTGAGTACTCTATTCTTTTCCCTCATCCTTTAAGTGTTTTGAGGAAGAGCTAAAACCCTTGGTTTTTATGCTAATCGGCCTTAAAGTTGTCATGGGAAACCAACTAAAGTTCTTTCTTCTTGGCTATTTGTGTTCTTAGCCGTTTGTAGGAGTCAATCACGCGAAGGGTGGTTAGTGGTTAGTAATAACGAAGCGATTTAGATCTATTGGACAGATTTCGGCAAAGGTAAGTGAATGGTGGTTTTGTGTTAGTGTTGGTCGAATACCATAAAGATTTGGTAGTGATGGCTTGCAAGTCAGGCTGTAAGATTAACATTTTGTTTGGGCTATTATAGATTGATTAATTTGTAAGATTGTTCAACTCCATTCGTAACCCAGGTGTGTAACGACACCCTCTTTAATAGCATAGGTCGGCAAAAGCCAAAAAGCCGAAATGCCGAAATGCCGACATTTCGAGGTCCTGCTGGCGTGCAAGCGCTCGTAGGCTAATCCAAACCCACAAATTGTGGGTGATTGATTGTGAGGGCCGTTGCGTGTGTTTTCGTGCATTTGGGCTATTTTGGGCCTCAATGGGCCGAAGTGGGCCCAATAGGCTTACGGGCCTAAATGGTAAGTTATACGGTAAGTAATATCTGGTGCATTAGATGTTAAGATCTGTGTTAATATGCATAAGTTTAGACTGAGCGGGCCATACGAGTGTGTGGGCCCACCTAGGCCCATTAGGGGTTTTAGGCCCGAAAACCCTGTTTGGCCATATGGACTTTTTGAGTTTCTCGAAGCGATGATAGACCTGCTAGAAGGTCGTATTAGGTGCTGAGACACTGAGACTTAGTAAAATGACCAAAATACCCTCGAAGGGTAAAATTACCATTTTACCCCTAGATATCAAATGACTGTTATACCCCCTTTTAGTGGATTGTTTGATTTATGTATGTTTTATCTAAATCCGTTAATCTGTATGCATGTGATAAGTAGTGCTGTTAGTCTGCATGGGGTTGGGTTTGGATTTGGAGGAAGTTTTGTATAGTGGCACTGTCACGTATTATGATTAGTGGTTCCGCCACGTAATTCTGTTCTAGTGGCTCTACCACGATATCTGATTTTAACAGCATGGTTACAAATTGGTGTGTGGGCTGGGTGGGTTGAGTTATTCCCCACATGGTGTGATGGGCTGGTACGAGTGGTGTGTTGGGCTGGACTGGGTTGGGTTTTGCATACTGTTCTGTTTTATATCTGTAATGGGCCCAAAGCCCACTTTGTTATTGAATAGGGCCAAGGCCCAAATTGATCTGTATCTGAATAGGGCTTCAGCCTAGTTTATTCTGTATGCGTGAATAGGGGTTCGACCATAAGTTTTGGCTGGGCTTGGAGTGTTACATTTAGTGGTATCAGAGCCAGGTTGTAACAACTTGGTTGTGGAATGGGTTTGCAAGTTTTCTTAAAATTTGATTTGAAGACTTAAGTTGCTTTTGAAATTTGATTTTTGAAAATTTCTTTGAGAAAAATTCTCTTAAACTAGGTGCCTTTCCAAAAATGTTTTCTCCAAAATCTAAGGTTTTGAAAGGTTTTCACTAAAGCTGGTTTAAAATTTTTGATTTCGACAAAAACTTGAATTACTCCAAAAATGGCTACTGAAGAGTGGCACACCGAGTCTGCGACACTAAGTTCGTAAGTATTCTCTGCTATACTGTATTGTATTAAACTATGATACTGAGACACTACTGTAGATAGTGGTAAGACCCTATTGAAATTCTGTAATTAGGGTAACACTGAGACTGTAGGAGACTGAGGCAGTAGGAAAAACTAGAAATTGTAGCTAGATTGCGATTCTGCGAAAACAAAGCCCTAAAACTATTGTCTTTTCATAAAACATCTGTAAGAAATATTGAAATTATGAACTAGTGCATAAAACTCATAAATCAAATAATGCGATATAAGTATAAGAGCTGCATGTGAAAGAGGCCGTGGCAGAGGCTGAAGAAGTGCTCAGACTGGATCTTCATCCTCAGGCCATATGCTTACTACGGAGGCGCGGGCGCCACCAGTAACTGAGACTGGGTCTTACGATCAGGCTGCAGGGGACGATGCTTTGTCCTAGGCAATGCTTCGTGTTTTGGAAAGGGTTGCCGGAGCAAGTACTGGAACGGTGAATCATGGATCAATTTCTAAACATCTCTAAGCTAATGGAGCGGAGATCTTCAGGGGCGTATCTGGTATAGCCCCAAATGTGGTCGAGTACTGGTTAGAGGCCACAAAGTAGATAATGGACGATTTGGATTACTCGGTGAAGCAGAAGTTGAAAGGGGCAGTATCTCTACTACGTGATGAGGCTTACCAGTGGTGGCTCACTATGAGAGATGGTACACCAGCTGAACAGTTGACTTGGGGCTTATTTAAGAGGACCTTTAAAGGGAAGTACGTCGGGGCGAGTTATGTGGATGCCCGAAGGAAGGAACTCTTGAATCTGACTCAGGGTAGCAAGTCTATAGCAGAGTACGAGGCTAAATTCTTAAGGTTAAGCCGGTATGCTAGGGGGATAGTTGTTACGGAGTATGAACGCAGTGTGCGATTCGAGGATGACCTTAAAGATGAGCTGCGAGTACTGATTGCTCCACAGAGGGAACAAAAGTTTGCTGCTCTGGTGGAAAAAGCTAAAATAGCTGAGGATGTGAAGCGCCCGAAGCGCCAGAACCGTGAAAAAGATAAAAAGAGATTAAAGAGGGGTTCAGGGCCCTCAGGTGCTGCGGGAAGGTCTGCTAAGAGAGCTAGAGTAGATGAGCTGGTTCAAGCAGTTCTAGTGAATGTGATTAGACCATAAGCTTGTGTGGACTGTGGAAAAGTACATCAAGGTGAATGTTGGAGGCGTTCTGGAGCATGTTTTCAATGTGGGTCCAAAGATCACCAAGTCAGAGATTGCCCTCAGAGGCCAGTACAGATGCAAGCTACTGAGCAGAGGGTTGCTCAGCTAGTGAGAGGTGGTCAGCAACCACCAAGAGGCTGCGGTCAGGCCAGGGGCAGAAATAGACGTGGACGTGGAGCACCAGAAAGAGGTGCTGGAAATGCTGAGGCACGATAGCCAGCATTGGTCTATGTTGCTTATTGGCAAGAGGATGGTGACGCACCTGACATCATAACTGGTGCGTTTTTAATTCATAGCACGCCATATACTACTTTGATTAACATTGGGTCTACACATTCGTATGTTACGTGTAATGTGTCTGGAACGTTGGGTGTGCGACCTGAGAACACTGTGAGTGAGGTATCTGTAATTAGTCCACTGGGTCACTCGGTTAGGGTAGAAAAACTTTTTAGAGACGTGCCCTTAGAGACACAAGGTAGAATTTTCTCTGTGGATTTGATGGAGTTACCATTCGGAGAGTTTGATCTCATCTTGGGTATGGATTGGCTTGTTGAGCATCAGGCAAACCTGGATTGTGTGGCCAAGCGAATGGTATTAAAGACTTCGGAGGATGAGGAGGTAGTTGTAATAGGGGAGCAAAGAGACTACTTGTCTAATGTTATCTCGGCATTAAGAGCTGAAAAGTTGGTTCGCAAGGGTTGCGAGGCATATGTGAATAAATTTGATTTTAAGGGTTTGTCTATAGACAAAGGTAACTATTAAGAAATTTCAGGATGTTCTTCCGGATGAGCTTTTTGGGTTGTCTCCAAACCACGAAGTAGAATTTGGTATCGACCTGTTGCCTAGAACGGCTCCGGTATCTATCGCCTCTTATAGGATGGCACCGAAGGAGCTTGTGGAGTTGAAGGTGCAAATCCAAGAACTTTTGGATCGAGGTTTTATCCGATCGAGTGTGTCTCCATAGGGAGAACCGGTACTGTTTGTTAAGAAGAATGATGGAACGATGCGCATGTACATTGACTACCGTTAGTTGAACAAACTGACTATTAAGAACAAGTACCCTCTGCCAAGAATCAACGATCTATTTGATCAACTTAGAGGAGCTTCTGTATTTTCCAAGATTGATCTTCGATTTGGATATCATCAATTAAGGGTGAAGGAGGCAGACACATTTATAAGACAGCATTCAAGACTCGATATGGTCATTACGAGTTCCTGGTAATGCCGTTTGGACTTACGAATGCATTAGTGGCATTTATGGATCTTATGAACCGGGTATTCCAACCCTACCTAGATCAGTTTGTGGTTGTATTTATAGACGATATCCTGGTGTATTTGAAAACCGAGGAGAATCATGATGAGCACCTTCGGATTGCTCTGTAAATTTTGAGGGAGAAGTAGCTTTATGCAAAATTTAGCAAGTGCAAATTTTGGTTGCGAAGAGTGACATTCTTGGGTCACGTTGTTTCTGCCGAGGGGATTAGGGAGGATCCTTGGAAAATTGAGGTTATTTCATAATGGAAGCCATCGAGGGCTGTGTCAGAAATACAGAGTTTTCTGGGTCTAGCAGGATACTACAGAAGGTTTGTGGAAGGGTTTTCTATAATTGCGGCACCGTTGAGAAGTTTCTGAGGAAAGGGGTATCGTTTAACTAGACTGATAAGCAACATGAGAGTTTTGAGAAGTTAAGGAAAGTCATTACTGAAGCACCTGTGTTAATTCAGCCGGAGTCTGGAAAGGTTTTACTATGTATACTAATGCATCGCACGTTGGATTAGGTTAGGTGTTGATGCAATAGGGTAAAGTGGTTGCCTATGCAGCACGTCAACTTAAGCCTCATGAGGCAAATTACCCTATGCATGATCTGGAGTTAGCGGTGGTAATTTTTACGCTAAAGATCTAGAGGCATTACTTGTATGGAGAAAAGTGTATCATTTACACGAATTCTAAGAGCCTCAAGGACCTCCTGACTCAAAAGGAGTTGAACCTTAGGCAACGAAGATGGATAGAATTGCTTAAGGATTATGACTGTTCCATTGAGTTTCACCCGGGTAAAGCTAACATGGTAGCGGATGCTCTGAGTCATAGGGTTGCATCTGATTTGAGGGTGATGTTCGCTCGTCTCAGTCTGTATGACGATGGCAGTTTGTTAGCTGAACTGCAAGTAAAACCGACTTGGTCTGAGCAAATTAAAGAGAAACAATTATTGGATGAGTCATTGGTTTCTCGGTTTTGACAGGTGGAAATTGGTGAAACTTCTAGTTTTAAATTGAATAGTGAAGGGATTTTGTGTTTCATGGGAGAGTTTGTGTTCCAAAGGACTCAGATTTGAGGCAGTCTATACTGCGAAAGGCGCATGGCGACCCTTGTGCTATGCATCTTGGTGGAAATAAGTTGTATCGGGATCTACGAGAGTTGTACTGGTGGCCTGGACTTAAACGTGAGGTAACGAAATTTGTGGGTAAGTGTCTAACATGCTAGCAAGTGAAAGCTGAGCATCGACTACCTTCTGGACTTCTGTAGCCAGTCAAGATTCAACTTTGGAAGTGGGAAAGGGTAACTATGGATTTCGTGAATGGGCTACCCTTGACTCCTTCCAAGAAGGACTCAGTTTGGTTGATTGTGGACAGGCTGACGAAATCTGCTCATTTTATACCCGTCTGAATGGATTATTCACTTTAGAAGTTGGTGAAGTTGTATGTAGTTGAGATAGTGCAAATTCATGGGGTGCCAGTTTCGATTATTTTTGACAAAGACCCTAGGTTTACATCTCAGTTCTAGCAGAAGTTGCATGAGGCGTTGCGTACGCGGTTGGATTTTAGCACTGCTTGTCACCCTCACACTGATGGACAGTCAGAAAGGGTGATTCAGGTGCTAGAGGATATGTTAAGAGGGTGTATTATTAATTTCTAGGGTAGCTGGGAAGATTACTTGCCATTAGCGAAATTTGCGTATAACAACAGTTACTAGGTGAGTATTCAGATGGCTCCATATGAGGCATTGTATGGTCATAGGTGTCGTACACCTACTTGTTGGACAGAAGTGGGTGAACGTCAGGCTCTTGGGCCAAAGTTGGTTGCAGATACTGAGAGTAAGGTTAGGATAATTAGGGAACGCTGAAAGGAGGCATCAGATAGGCAGAAGTCTTATGCCGATTTGAAGCGTAGGGAGATTGAGTACTCTGTGGAGGATTGGGTTTTCCTGAAGGTCTCTCCCTGAAAGAAGATTTTAAGATTTGGTAAGAAAGGCAAGTTGAGCCCTAAGTTTATTGAGCCATATCGGGTTCTGAAACAGGTGGGTCCGGTGGCATATCAGCTGGAGCTGCCTCCTGAGTTGGACCGGATTCACGACGTGTTCCATGTCTCCATGTTGAGGTGGTACCGCTTGGATCCTTCACATATCGTTCTGATTGAGGAGATTGAAGTTAAACCGGACCTGACTTTTAAGGAAGAACCAGTACAAATTCTGGAGCGTAGTGTCAAGGTGTTCAGAAAGAAATCAGTTCCTTTGGTAAAAGTGCTTTGGCGTAATCACGACAGAGAAGAAGCTACGTGGGAGCCTGAGGAGGCGATGCGTCAACAATACCCTCACCTGTTCGGATTAGGTAAAATTTCGAGGCTAAAATTTCTTTAAGGGGGTAGAGTTGTAACACCCTACATTTTAAGGTTTCGGGATTTTTGCTTGAATTGATATTTGCATGCTTGGGTATGTTAAATTGATGTTTGAGGCGTGTCTAGGGGCCTTTGGAAGGCCTAGGTTAGGCCCCTAGGCCCAACCCCTGACAAAAAATTTAATTTTAGCCTTAAGTGAATCTGGACACTAGTAGGTAGGACTTATAAATTAATGGTGTGGTTTCTTAGCATAAAAAGCCTTGTGTTGGAGTGGCAAGAGGCGCTACATGTGGGGCTTGGTGTGGTGTGATATAGCAGGTGGGAGAGCTGAGGTTCAAGTCCCTTTGCACACAAGTTGTACCATTTTGCTAGTTGGAATCGGCAAGTGATGGCAGTGAAGGTAAACTCTTTAGGTTGGTGGAGAGATAAGGATGACATGATCTTGAAGGTTTGAGCTAATATCCCGAGTAAATTACGTAAATCTTGGAGAAAATGAAGGAGTAAAACAAGGGATAGAGTTGGATAAGAGGTTGGCCGAATGTAGGTAGGCCTGAGAAGGAAAAAATCGGCCAGGGCTTTTGTTTTTGGTATTTTCGGCAAATAGGGAGTAGAATGCCCGATACAGGGCCTAAACGGAATAGTGGTTATGAAACCACAAATCTGAGGTCAAATTATTTATTTTGATTGAGTTTTAAAATTTTGTGTTTGCAATATTTTGTGAAATTTTCGTTACAAAATTTTATTGTTTGTGTGTCCAATTTGATAAATTGGACTAAATTGCAAAAGTAGTAAAATGTGCATTCTAGAAGGTAAAGGTGTTTAATTGAAATGTGTTTTATTTATATTTTTATGGTTTACATTTTTATGAAATTATTTTGTAAAAATTTCGTACGAAAATTTCGACGTTTGGGCACTCAATTTAGTCAAAAGGACTAAATTGTAAAAAGTACAAAAGTTGAGTTCTACATGTTAGAGGTGTCAAATTGTTATGAAATTTTAGATTGGAGGTCCTTAAATGGAAATTAGACCATTGGTTAACTTATTGGACAAAAATGGACATGAAATGGATGAAAAAGAATATTTTTAAGTTAGGGGCATTTTGGTCATTTAGTGATTAAATGAATTAAAAATCAAATTAAAAGCCAATTTTTGCTCATCTTCTTCCTCAAGGCTGAATATAGCATGGAGAAACCATGTGTAGCGTTTTTCAAGCTTCCAAGCTCGAATGTAAGTCCGTTCTAGCCCCGTTTTTAATTATTTTTACGTTTTTGAAATCCCAGTAACATGATTTCTCTATTTCTACCATCTATTTGAGCTAGGGTTTGATTTAAAAAATTGAACCATGTTGAATAATTGTGTATTTTGATGAATTATGGTAGATTATGCATATTTATGGTTAGAGAAACGATTTTTGCCGAGTAATTTTCGATAAAAACGTATGAAAGGACTAAATCGTAAAAGTTATATTAATGAGAATTGTGCGCTCCCATATTTATTAAATGGTTCAGTTAGGCTTAAAATGAAAAGAAATTGAATAAAATTATTTTACAAGCTTAGGGGTAAAATCGTAATTTTGGCAAAATTTAGGGGCAAAATGTAAATTTTTCCAAAATGTAAATTTGAGTTAATTTGAGTTGTATATGGAATAAATGGGTCAAATGTGTTATTATAGATCAAGAAAGTCGTGGAATCGACTCGAATCGGGGAAAAGAAAAAGTTGTGGACTAGATTGCAAATTTATCATCCTTTGCATTGAGGTAAGTTGATATGAAAATAACACATTTCTATTATCTATGTTTCAATATTTTGTTATACTATGCAAGATGAAGTAGGATATTGGATGGTTATTTGATAAAAATTACAAAATTATAATGAAAATGACTAAATTGGTAAATTGTATATTTTCCGATTGAACTCATGGAATAGAAAAGATATAAATGATTTGTGGTGGGAGCACATGTGTAGACCACTATGTGTAAGAGATGAAATTGGTCACATGTGTAGTACTAAGTGCAGGCTATTATGTGCACCAATTAACTTCAGCCACAAAGGTGGTACAACGTGCAGGCCACCGAACATTTGTTACTGTTTCATTCCGTTGTGTTCAATGGAAAAACATGGCGCTAAGTGGATATACCACAGTTATACGTGTAACGTGGTGCTAAGTGGATATGCCATAGTTATACATTTTGATATATTAACGTGGTGCTAAGTTGATATGCCACAGTTATACATGTCGGTTCGAAAAGTGGCGCTAAGTGCGTATGCCACGAATACATATGTTAGCCCAATATTGTGGTGCTATACGCATATACTACAAAGTTGAGCATCAATTACAGAAGGTGGAGTTATGGGCTAAAACCATCGGATATTGTTACATTCCGAAGTGTTCAACGGGAGAAACAAGTTTGTTAAAAGGAAATTTATGCAAAAAATGTGGAAATAAATACCGGGATATGAATATATGGGTTTTGAACCATGAGTTAGATAAGTGATTGAACTTTGATAAGATAAATATGGAAAAGTGTTATTTTGCAAGTTGATGATACCGAATTTTAGTGAAAGAGGTAAAATTTGGGATAAAACAGTTTGTACAGCAACAGTGGGGTGACTTTCAAAAATTACCAAAAATGGTAGAAATTTAATTTGAGGTTGAATGAGATATGAAATTAATTCTTATTGAGTCTATTTTCATATTAAAAGAAGAAAACAAGCAAAGGAATTCTGTAATTTGAGATATTTATATTTTTATGAGACTGGTTCAGAATAACTTCGTGTTCCCCTATTCTAACTTGGAAAAATCATAAAAAATTGTAAACAAATAATTATGGAGCATAATTTATATGTTTAGACTCCTTAATGAGTATATGTTTAGAAGAAAGAAACTAGAACCTCATTTAAATTATGTAGCAAAAGATAATTAAATTTTAGTAAAGAGTGGTAAGAACTGCTGAACCGCGAAATAGGGGAGACTTCAGTGAATAAGCTATACTAATTGGCCAAACCAAAAATTCTAAAATTTTTATGGTAAGAATATATATGAGTCTAGTTTCTGGGAAAATTGACAGATCTTAATTTGGTGTCCCGTAGCTCTGGATAAAAATAATTTAGTGACTGTTACGAAGTAAACAATTTGAAAAGGGCTTAAGTAAATGGTGGGTCTATGTGTATTTGTAATTATACTATTATGAGAACATATTATGAAGTTTTATAAAAGCTTGTAATAAATTGATTATTATTTACATATTTACTTACTAAGCTATAATGCTTACTCCCTTCTCTTCCTTTTTCTTATAGAGTTTCAGATGCTAGCTCGAGTTGGAGGTCGCTGGAGATACTATCACACTATCAGGCTGAGGTTAGTATTAAAAGATTCCGAAATATTTATAAGTTTATGACATGTATAAGGACCTGAATATATGTATATATGTTACTGAATTGGCCTAGAATGTTGGCCTAAATTAATGAAAATTTTATTATTGTATAAGACCATGTGATATGACTAAAAGTAGCTATGTTATGAGTTATAATAATACAATACATGAACGAGTATGCTTACATGTTAATAAATAAATTAATGTATATATGATAAGAATGTGATTAGATTCTAAATTGAAAGAAATTTTATAGTCGGTTTTGTGTATTTGTAAGTGTAAAAAATCCAGTATTGCCTCGTATCCTGTTCCGACATTAAACACGGGTAAGAGGTGTTACAAACCTAGTGAATACATATGTAGGAAGCACATGACCACCTTGGCATCATTTTTCAAATATGCCTTGGCCTCTACCCATTTGGAAACATAGTCCACAACCATCAAAATGTACCTGTTACCATACGAGGGATGAAATGGACCTAAAAATTCAATGTCTCATACATTAAATAATTATACCTTAAGAATATTACTCAAAGGCATCTCATTCCTCTTTGATATATTTCCAACTCATTGGCACTGGTCATAATTTTTCACATAAGCATACGCATGATTAAATATTGTTGGCCACTAAAATCTGAGTTGCAACACCTTGGCCACAATGTGTGAAGCCCCAAAATGTCTCCCACTCGGGGATGAATGAAAATGATAAAGAATATTAGTTGCCTTACTCTCGGCTGCACACCTTCTGATCATTTGATATGCACACCGCTTCAATAAAAATAGCTCTTCCCAGAAGTAATACCTTGTATCATGAAGGAATTCCTTCCTTTGTTGGTATGAAATTTTGGGAGGTATTATTCCACTAGCCAAAAAGTTAGTAAAATCAACAAACCAAGAAATTTCATGAATTTGTCTTACCTTGGAGATATGGTCATCCGAAAAATTTTCATTGATAAGATCAGAAGAGTGAGTTTCCTCCATTGTTCTAGTCTCCATAGATGGTCAGCCACTTGGTTCTCAACCCCTTTCCTATCCTAGATCTTAAGATAAAATTTTTGGAATAAAATTACCCATTAGATAACAACTCTAACTAGTATCCGTCATTGGAATAGGGTTACAGAGAGTTACCATAAAAATGCATCTCAAATCATTCATTTCCAAGCATTTCGTAAATAATATCATAATCCATTAAAAAACATGCATATCGTCCCTTATTTGAGCCCTCGAGGCCTTAGAAACACTTTAAAAATGATTTGGGACTAAATTAGAAACATATGGAAACTTAAGGAAAAAGATAGAAAATTTCATGCTGTAGGTGTCACACAGCTGTGTGGCCAAGCCATGTTACTCACATAGCTGAGACACATGCTCGTGTCTCAGGCTGTGTAGGCATTCGAAGTAGGGACGCACAGCCATGTTCGAGCCCGTGTTTGTGCTTGTGTAACTCACTGACTTGGGTCACATGGCCAAGCCACATGCCTGTGTACCAAGTCGTGTAACACTCAAAATGCAACCTTTAAAACCTATAGGGGGCACACAGCCGTGTCACATGGCCGTGTGTCACACACAACTGAGACTCGCACCCATGTCTTAGGCCATGTGGACAAGAAATAGATCAAATTCAAGCAATTTCTTCCACCCAATTCAATCACACGCCTATAAGCCATTTACATATATAATCAAGCCTTGAAACATACCAAAAATATGCATTATAAGACCAAATCAAATACCAAATTCCATTCAACTAATATGCTATATAGGCACCTTAAATACAAACATACAATTTATCTAAACATATACATGTACCTAACACATTTCATTCATTAAGACTTATTTCATTTTCCATTACAAAACTAATCATAAATTGACCACATTTATACCATTACAAATAGTTCATATCTACCTCAAAGCATAACTCCACTTAGTCTCATATAAACATACCAAATATGGTGATACCAAACATACCTAAACATGTGCACATTTAAGCATACCATATTAGAATCATGCCAAATCAAAATAACCTTACCATTTAGACCACTTCTCACATACATCAAAGTCATCTAAATGACACCAATCTAGCCATTACCAAATGGTTCCAGCAACCAACATATGTACAAACCATATTTCAATCATGCACATCTATTCAAAACCTTTCCAAATTATACTATAACTTTACCATGTTGTGGTCAATTCATTACCTATTATTTTGGCCACTTAAACATGCATTAACACATTGTCAAAATGACACACATCAATAAGGCATCAAAAGTACCAAGGTTACATCGACCAAAATGACATATACATGCCAAATTCATCAACTATTGTAAACTACAAGTCCACCTATGCATGCCATTATAACCTTGATCAAAAGATTAGAATCTACCAATTTAATCTCTAGATAGCGTGATAGGTCTTCGATGAGCTTCCAAACCGATCGAGCTTCTGATAATCTGTAAAGTAAGAGAAAGATAACTACGTAAACAATGAATGCTTAGTAAGCTCATAGAACGTGAAACATAACTTATCACTTCAATACTATAATACATAGATTAACACCAATACTTTAAACTTGGTATAATCCTATTGAACACCATTTAACTCACATTTGAGTATATTCATCAACATTACATATACTTTTCATATATAACATAGTGGGATTTATAAGTCATAATACATAATCATCAACCTTTTCATAAGATCATGAATCATTCTATTTACTTACATTCCCTTCCATTTCGAATGCTTAACATAATTGTAACAGCTCGTTTTTAGGGTTAATTGGAACAGTGGTTTCGGGACCACAAATTAAAAGTCAAAATATTTATTTTATTATTTTATTATGGTTTACTGCATGATAGAATTATTGTGTAAAATTTTTGTAAAGAAATTTTACCGTTTAAAGGCTTAATTTGGTAAAAAAGACTAAATCGCATAAGGTGAAAAATGTGAGTTCTATACTTTAAATGCATTAAATGGCTAAGAGATAAAGTAGTTAAGGGTTTTATGTTGCAAATAACCCTTTTATATTGTAAGTGGACAGTTATGTGGATATTTTGGTGAATTATTAATGTTTATAACAAAGGACAAAATGGTAATTAGTATAATAAGTTCAATGAAATAAAATAAAGACAACTCCATGCTTATTTTTCATCATCTTTCGCCGAAAGTGAAAGAAAGAGAACACCAATGAAGCCTTTGAAAGTTCGACACTTGCATGACTTATTCGGTATGTGTTTTCAACTGGTTTTGGATGATTTTGACATTTTTGAGATCGTTGCTTTGTATTCTAGCTAACCCATGCCCTAATTTTTGAATTGGTTGATGATTTTGTGAAATGACATTAATGAATATTCAAGCTTTTTGTTGTTTGATTATGGATTATGAGAGTTTGATGCTAGATTATCATATTTTATTAAGTGATTTTTTGATAAAAATGCTTATTAAGGATTATTGTGAAATTTGTAAATTGAGGGGTTGAAATGTGAAATAAATGGAATTAATAGGCTACTAGGGCCCTAGGGAAGATTCGGCCAAGCATAGGTATAATGAAATTATGTGTATTTTGTGTTGTTTTGAAATAGGGATAAATTGAGAAAATGCGAAATTTTAGGGGCTTGTAACACCCCAAACCCGGCCTAGACGTTATGGCCATGGCGGTGTCACATTGAAGTGTAATTTAAATTGTGACTTTAATTGGTTCTGTTGCGAAAGCTCTTCTAGTTTAGTAAAACATTAAATCCAAATAACTCATTTAGTCCAATTATATATAAAAAAGTAGGTGCTATTTTTTTCTTAAAAAGAAAACCCATTTATTGCGGAAGCTTAACTTTAAAATCCATCTTTTGTGTTCTCACAAGATTTTCAAAAATAGATATATTTTGTAAAACCACGCCCTAGGACTATCGAGTTCAAAGATAAATAAACAACCCCAAATTTAAGTTTAAAAAATTAGCAATGGCCTTACTACAAACCCAAAATAAACTAAAATAATAATCAAAGTAAAGTAAATCCGGATATGATGTAAGAGTGAAGTGTGGCCGTCTCCATGTCCTAGGTAGCCCCGAACAGCCTATGCCTCGGGATTACCTATACAGCAAAAGTAGATGGGTGAGTTTACAAAAACCCAGTGTGCGAACCCGTGCCTAACAGTATCATAGAATCAATCTGGGCCTAAGCCCATTTCAGAACAGTATAGCATGCATATAGAATCCTCCCAACCAACCTCTACACTCCATCTCCGTCCAGCCCATCACTCCACGTAGGGATATAATCAACCCACCCAACCCTACACTCCATAGTGTAGTACCGAAGTGGCACTATCAATAAAGATGCAACAGTGCTGCCAGAACATTAGGCTAGAAGCCATCAAAGTAATGCAGCGAAGCTGCCAATATAGAACACTTCCTCCATAAGCATATACCCAACCCCCATGCAATGCAACATAATCTATGTCATGCCATATCATAATACAAACACATTTATATATTACAACATAGCATGCGAAATCATCCGACCCACATATAAGGTCAAAATGGACATTTTACCCCCGAGGGGTATTTTGGTCATTTTGCCCCTTAGGGGCATTTTAGTCATCTATCAGTGTGGGCCTAAGCATGTGAGGGCCCATGAATAGGCCCATGGTCGTCTAGCGACACATACAATGAAATAGTAAAAAAAAGCATATAGGGTAAGGCCCATCTAACGGGTCCACAGCCCATTGGGCCCGTTGGGCCCATGTCAGCCCAACTCATGAAACCATTTGTGATGGCCATTTTTCAATGTAGGGCCACATTCTATAGCCTCAACCGATTACATGTGTGTTCGCATGCCCATGTGGCCAACATTCGATTCGTTGACTTTTTGGCATCTGATAATTTGACATTTCGCCTTTACACATTAATAGTGTAATTAACACACCTATGACGAAGTAGTTGCTAAACTTTTGAACTCCGAGCACCTACAATACCACCATTCCACTGTCAGTCATCTTTCACGGTTAATCCAAAATCATACTATGAACAATACCCTTAATCGATCAATCTTCACTTACCAACAAAGAGGGTGATCACTTGAAGAAGATTGAAAATCAGCCCAACACCTTCCTAACGAGATCGAACCCCTAAATGATCCAAACATAGTGCCATAAGATCATCGCTCAAATGAAAATAATTAAAAGTAAAAGGGTAGACGCAACCCTTCGAAAAACAGAAGCAACACTTGATAAACAAGCTTACCACTATCCCCATGACCCAAGACTAAGAAACGTCTACAATGGAGAGAGATTAAAGTTTTGGCCTTGAAACCAAAGACCTTAGATTCGGCCAATACAAAAGAGGAGTGAAAAAGTTAGAGAGAGAGACAACAGCAAGATTCGGCTATAGCCAATAATTCGGCAAGAAAAGGAAAACCCAATCAGCCCTTGCTGCCACAGAGTTTTTACCGTTTGATAATTGATGAACTCGAGGATAAAGAGGGAGAATGGGAAAATCGGTGCAATGGGAAAGAGAGAAAATGGCTATAATGTTATCAGTTATCATTGAACAAAGAAAGAGTATGAAGAACAAGGAAGGATTAATTATAGAGGAAACCGATTGTGAGAGGAGGAAAAGAAGTTGAAAACGAGAGCAGAAGGAAGAAGTAAGTGTCGGCTCTCAAGGTAAAAACATTTGGCTAAGCCAAAAGGAGAAAAAAAAGTTCTAGAGAGGAAGAAAGGAAAATGATCAACAATTGCAGGCAACTTCTTTTAGAAAAAACAACCAAAACCAAGTAGGGAACAGCCTATCACTTAATTTCGGCACTATAGGACTTTAGCAAAACTTAAAACAAAAAGTGACCAAAACCTTTTCCAAAAGAAATTCCACCAGCCAAAAACCACCCACCTCCCATACCAATTCAGTCACCAAAGGCATTCAAACTCGGCACAACACCTTTCCCACTCCAACCTCCTAGATTTACTCCTTGATTCAAGCCAACAACCAAATTTGAAACCCATCCAATCTCCTTGACCGATTTAACCTTTTACCATGAGGAGTTTTGGTCAAACTCCCCCTCCTCCCTTGAGTGAACAACAAAAAGATACATATTAGCGCATGGAACAGCTCGAACCCAAGACCCCTAGGCGCATATCACACGCTACCTTGCCACCTTACCATCGTGCCTTTCATGTCTTGCAGCACACACATTTATTTAAAAGGCTTAAGTTCCGTCAGCCAAGCTCCACTTAAGCCAAAAATCAAAAGTTTTAAAAGAGCCTGGGTTTCATACCAAGGCCCTTCAAACATACTAACCCACTCCTAACTCCCTTAACCAACTCACCTAACATGCAAATAAGAGAGAACAAGCAGAATTAAAGGATTCCAAATTTTAGGATGTTACAACTCTACCCCCTAAAAGAAATTTCGGCCTTGAAATTTACTTGGTTAGAAAGGGTGAGGGTATTGTTGCCGCATTGCCTCATCAGGTTCCCATGTAGCCTCTTCCAAACCGTGATTACGCCATAGTACTTTAACCAGTGAAACTGACTTCTTTCTTAGAACTTTCACATCATAAGCTAAAATTTGGATCGGTTCCTCCTTAAAGGTTAGATCAGGTTTAACTTCAATTTCCTCGAATTGTACCACATGTGTGGGGTCAAAACGATAACGTCTCAGCATAGAAATGTGGAACACATCATGGATTCTGTCTAACTCTAGAGGTAATTCCAGCTGATAAGCAACTGGTAAAACGTGTTTCAGTACCCGGTAAGGCCCAGTGAACCTTGGGCTTAGCTTACCCTTCCGCCCAAACCTTAATATCTTCTTCCATGGAGAAACCTTGAGAGAAACCAAGTCCCCCATAGAATATTCAATCTCTCGATGTTTAAGGTCCGCATAGGACTTCTGCCTGTCAGAAGTTTCCTTTAACTGATCTCGAATCAGTTTCACCTTATCCTTAGTATCCGATACTAATTCAGGCCCTAGAACTCGTCGTTCACCCAGCTCAGTCCAACACGTAGGAGTACGACACCTACGACCATATGGTGCTTTGTATGGTGCCATCTGAGCACTGGATTGATAACTATTATTATATGCAAACTCTACTAATGACAAGTAATCCTCCCAGCTACCCCAGAAATCAATTATACAACCCCTAAGCATGTCTTTCAAGATCTGAATTACCCTTTCTGACTGTCCATCTATCTGAGGGTGAAATGTGGTACTAAAGTCCAGTCTCGTACCCAATGCTTCATGCAACTTCTTCCAGAATCTAAACATAAAATGCGAATCTTTGTCAGATATGATGCACACTAGCACCCCATGCAGTCTCACAATTTCAACCACATATAACTTAGTCATTTTTTGCAGTGAATAGTCCATTCTAACTGGTATAAAATGAGCGGATTTAGTCAAACGGTCCACTATAACCCAAATTGAGTCTTTCTTAGTAGGCGTTAAGGGTATCCCACTAACAAAGTCCGTGGTGACTCTTTCCATTTCCAGAGAGGAATCTTCATTGGTTGTAATGATCCCGAAGGCAGTTGATGCCTAGCTTTAACCTGTTGGCATGTCAGACATTTCCTTACAAACTCGGTAACTTCACGCTTAAGTCCTGGCCATCAATATAATTCACGTAAGTCTCGATACATCTTGCTCCTTCTAGGATGCATAGAGTATGGACTATTATGCGCCTCTTGCACTAGAGATTGTCTCAGCTCAGAATCTTTTGGAATACAAATTCTTCCACGAAAACATAATACCCCTTCCTTATTCAGCCCAAAATCCGAAGTTACCCCACCCTCAATCTGCCAAAAATGAGGAATCAATGTCTCATCTACCAATTGCTTATCCTTAATCCTCTTAGTCCTCACCGGTTTAACTTGTAGCTCTGGCAATATGCCACCATCATCGAACAAACTTAGACATGCAAGCATTGCCCTTAGGTCAGACATAACCCTACGGCTCAGCGCGTCGGCTACTACATTAGCCTTGCCAGGATGATATTCGATTGAGCAATCATAATCCTTCAGTAACTCTATCCATCTTCGCTATCTCAGATTAAGTTCCTTCTGGATGAGAAGGTATTTGAGGCTCTTGTGATCCATGTAAATGACACACTTCTCACCATATAAGTAATACCTCTAAATCTTAAGTGCGAAAACCACCGCAGCCAATTCTAGATCATGCATGGGGTAATTTGCCTCATTGATTTTAAGTTGGTGGGATGCATAAGCAATCACCTTCCCCTCTTGCATCAATACACATCCTAACCTAATGTGTGATGCATCACTATAGACGGTGAAATCCTTCCTAGACTCTAGCTATATAAAAACAGGGGCTTCAGTCAGAATCTTCTTCAATTTCTCAAAACTTTCCTGTTGCTTCTCCGCCCACACAAATAGCACTCCCTTACGCAACAACTTGGTCGGTAATCAAAGAAAACCCTTCCACGAAACGCCTCTAATATCGTGCCAGACCTAGAAAACTTCATACATCAGATGCATTTGTAACACCCTAATTTTCGAGACTTTGTGATTTTTCGTATGAATTTTGGAAAAATTTAAAAGTTGGTATTTGGTCATGGAATTCACATTTGGAGTGAGTAAGTGGGCCTATGGAAGGCCCATGTGTTCGCAAAAACCCGATAAAATTTTTAAATTTTGGACTTAAAGAATTAGGGGTCTTGGCTAGATGGCCTTATCAAAAGATGAGGGTAAAATGTAACACAAATGAGCTCCTAGCAAAGTGGCTGAGTGACGCCACTTAGTTGCTAAAAAAGTGGCATGTAAATGGAAGGGAGAAGGCCAAGGTTCGACTCACTATGCAGGTATTTATGTTGTTTATTTTTGTGTCTTGAGTAGGCTAGAATTTGAGGTTGATAGGAACTCTGTTGACAAGAGTTTGAATTGGTCATGAGAGGGATTTGTGGAGTGATAAAGGGAGCATTTTAAGGAGGGATAAGGGAGAAATTATAGGAATCTCGTATGGGAGCAAGTGATGGCCGAAAAAGGGACTCTAAGAGTGCAAATTCGGCCAAAGACTTTAGTTTTTGGTATTTTCGGCAGTAGGGGTTGGAGTGTGCCGTTTTTTTTTCTCTGTTAAATCATCATAGGATTGTTTCTTCTCTCTTTTTCTCTCAAGCCAAAACTACCACCTCTTCCATTCATTTTTTTCCTCTTTTTCCGAAAACCCAACTACTATCTCCTTTCTCTTCATCACCCTTGTCGATTGGTCACAGAAGCCGAAATCCCTGAAATTGTTCTTGCCATTTTCATCTAAACTAAATCTCCTCCCATCTTCTTCTTTTGTGGTGGCCGATTATTTCATCATTTTTTTCTTAAAGTTCTACCTTCTTCCTACCTTATTACTTAAAAGCCGAAACCCCATTAGTAGGTGGTGTAGAAACCGAATATCGTTAGACTTCTGGTATTCACTTTTGGTTCGTGCTAGAGGGTGGTTATAAAGTAATGAGGGTCTCAAAAACGGTTGCAATAGTAGACTATCCGGTAAGTAATTGTAGTTTTCTTTCGTATCTTAGGAAGTATTAAAAAGCTGAAAACCTCTAGATCCCTAGGGAGGTTGTCGTTTTAGGTTTAGGATCTTGTTGGTCACTTTTATTCGGGTTTTATGATTTTATGTAGAGGAATAGGCAATCTTTGGTGGAGCATCGAAGGCTTGGAATATTGGTGCGACTAATTTTGGACTCAGTTACAACTTTCGGCAAAGGTAAGGATCCTAAAGCCTAAGGGATATGTTGGCCGAATGGGTAAGTAGTTATTACAATGGTGATCATCGATTCATAAGTTAATATTTTAAGTAATTATGTGTAGGAATATCGGGAAGGAGGTCTCATCAACAGTTGTCGTAAATCAGGTGTGTAACACACCCCCGTAATAGCTTAGATTCATATTTGCCTAAAAGCCGAAATATCGAATTCTGTTATTGTTGTAACTTGTAAACACGTGATGGTACGTGAATTAGTTGGGTTACGATGGACGCAGTAAACGAAACTGATGGAGCAGGTAAGGGCACGACTTCGTGCAACATGGTAAGTTGGGCTTTGATGGGCTAAAATTAGGCCCAATGGGCTTTCGGGCCATTTGGGTAAAAAGTGGTAGAAAATGGAATTTGGCGCATGGGCATGTGAAAACTGCTAGTACCATTAGGAAATTTAGGCTAAATGGGTTTAATTGGTCCAGTCAGTTTCGTAGGGCCCATTAGGGGTTTTGGGCCCAAAGACCCGAATTGGCTAAAATGGATTAAAAATTATCGTTTAAAACACTCAGAATTGTTAATAATTGTTAATGGGAATGAAAAACCCTAATATTTTATAAAATTACAGAATTACCCTTTTAACATGAAAAATGACTATTTTGCCCTAGGTGAAAATGACTATTATACCCTTAGGGTTTTATTATGAATATGATGATTGTGATATTGTTATTTTACATGATATGACATGATATGCACATGATATGCACATGATATGCTATGACATGTATACGATATGCCATGTCTTACTCATTAAATGCATGGGTTGGGTTTATATGATGGAGGAAGTGTTAAAGGGCTTTTGCCCCAGTTTACCGAAAAGGGCTTTGCCCCAGTTATTAAAAGAGGCTAGGCCTCCAGTTATATGATAAAGCAGCTATGCTGCCAGTAGAGAGTTTGGTTGGGTGGTTGAGTTGTTCCCCACATAGAGAGCTTGGTGGGTACGGGTGGAGAGTAGCGGATGGTGGGTTGAGTAGTCTCCCCAGATGGGTTTGCATAGCGGATGGTGGGTTGAGTAGTCTCCCCAGATGGGTTTGCATACATACATGATTTGACTTATGTGATATTGAAATGGGCCTATGGGCCATACCGTTTACAGAAAGGCTTTGGCCTAGTAACATGAATTATGAAAAGGCTTCGGCCCAGTAACCATTAACCGAAAGGCTTCGGCCCAGTATATGTTGAGATTGAATTTGGGGCTTAGGCCCAGAATACTTGTTTGGATTTGGGCTCTGGAAGGGCCTGTTGCACACTGAGTTTCCAAATTCACCCCCTTTCTTAACTTTGTAGGAGAGCCTTAATTCGTGGACTTGGAGCCAGAGGGAATTCAGAGTGGCCACGGTTTTTATTTTGGATTTTATCGTTAAGTAATCGCATTTAAATAAATTTATTTAATTATTATTGTTTTCTTTGGTTTTGAGGTTGTAATAAGGCCATTTAACTTTATATTTTTTTTTTCTGGGATTGTTCTGTTTAAACTTTATTTATATTTTACTTTTCTAATAATAGTTCAAAATGGGCTAGACTTAGGATGGGTTTTCAAAAAAAAGGAAATTGTTTTCAAAATATGAAACGATATATTAAAACAAATTGTTAAACATGCTTACTTCAGTGAATTTCAACTTAACTTGTATTTCAAAGCAAATCACTTATCTAAAGTGTGGTAATGGTTGTGAGCATGTCGAGGATTGGATCCAATCAAGAGCTTGGTACTTAAGTAGCCTACATGGCTCACCTCTTCTGTTTCAGATACCTACCTGGTGCACAGCTTCCATTCACTTTCGTGACAAAGACAATCTTTTCAAAATTCATTTTAAAATTCTTTAAGAAAGGTTTTGGGAACGAAGCATGGGTTTTTACGTAAATGTTTCAATGTGTCACATCGGATCTGGTCATAACGTCTGGGTCGGGTTCGGGGTGTTACAGCATTTTTATGTGATTTCCAGTCCAAAACAACCTTGATTTTCTATGGATCAACCCTAACTCCTTCAGCAGAAACAACGTGTCCCAAAAATGTCATTTCACGAAGCCAAAATTCACACTTACTAAATTTGGCATATAATTGCTTTTCCCTCAGTACTTGCAGAACTATTCGCAGGTGCACATCATGTTCTTCCTCAGTCCTCAAATACACCAAAATGTCATCTATAAAAACCACCATGAACCGGTCTAGATAAGGTTGGAAGACACAGTTCATTAAGTCAATAAAAGTAGCTGGTGCATATGTTAGCCCTGATGTGCATGATAAGTTTTAATATTTTTATGATCGTACCTCGATACTAACTATTATCACGAATAAGGGAAGCACACCTATCAAAAAGTAGTATAGCTTATGGTAAGACCGGAATGTCAAACCCAAAGGAACCAAAAGTACTAGTAATAACTTCCTTTCTATTATCTAGCCTAGAAAATAAAAGAAAGTTGGTCTTAATTAAAAAACCAACTAAACTAAAGACGCGAGAAAGAATAAATTCAGGAAATACTTTGGGAAAACTAATAGATTATGACAATACCCAAGGAAGAATCCACCTAGACTCACTTGTTATCTAACTCTAAACTAGACGATTTACTCATTCGATTTGGTCTGTAGAGATACATAAATTATGCTAATATCTCTTTCAAGACTAAGAACAACTAACTCTAGGTTGATTAATTGAAATTTCTTTCTAATTAAAACCCCTAGTGTTGCATTAACTCGATCTATGGATCGCCCTATTAGATTTGACTCTAATCCGGTAGATCTTCGTTGTCTTATGTCTAGGATTGCGAGCAACTCCGCTTAATAGTGTTGGATCTACTCTTAAATAAGGACTTTTGCTCTACGGAATAAGCACATTCGACTTGAATCAATATCCTGAAATATTAACTCAAGAATTAAAAACATAATGAAGAACAAATCGAATATTTATGATATAGTTCAGATAACAATAATAAGATCCATCTTAGGTTTCATCCCCCTCAGGTATTAAGGGGATTTAGTACATAATAATAAAAGAGAACATCTCAAAATAAGGAAAACAACAAAACATAAAGAAAACCCAAAACTCCTGAGAGAAACTTAGGAAGATCTTCAGTTTTGATGTAGATCCTTGCTTCTGGGATGGATCGATTGGCTTTCCTTGAGTAATTCCTTACTCTCTACTCTATATGTCCCTTTAGTCCTATCCTAGGGTGTTTATATAGACTTTAGGATACCTTTCTTAGCCCCTAAGTAGCTTTTCCTGTGTGAAATTGAAACTCATCACGATAAGGACACTATCGTATGAATCAAGCCCAGGCCGTGTTCAGGTCTGCTAATTTGGCATGGGCGTGTAGTATACCCATGTGAGGAACTTTAGGTTGTGTTAATTTCTCACTTTGGCTCATTTTCTCCATTTTTGGCCATTCCTTGCTCTTTTCTCTTCCTTATGCTCTCCTAAGTATAAAACATGAAATTAAAGGACTAGGAGTATCAAATTCCACAATTTAATGATAATTCATCCATAATGTGCCAAATGTGGGATAAAAATATGTATATATTATAGTTTATCAAGCCCAAACGACATAACCAGAAACTCGTAATGCCCGTAACACATTCTAAATGTTGTTTTGAACATATCTGTCTCCTTCACCCTTAGTTGGTGATAAACAGAATAGAGATCTATTTTAGAGAACACTGAAGCTCCTCGAAGTTGATCAAAAAGATGATTAATCCTCGGTAGGGGGCATTTGCTCTTGACGGTCAACTTGTTCAATTCTGATAATCAATACACATGTGCATAGTCCCGTCCTTCTTCTTCACAAATAAGACCTACGCTTCCCATGGAGACATACTAGGTCATATAAATCCCCTATCCGACAGTTCTTGAATTTGCGCTTTAAGTTCAGCCAGCTCATTCGGTGCCATTCTATATGGAGCAATGGACACCGGAGCTGTACCTGGCAACAGTTTAATCCCAAATTCAACCTTGCGGTTTGGCGGTAATCCCGATAGTTCATCAGGGAATACATCAGGAAAATCTTTAACCGCTCTTAAATCCTTCATAGAAAGACCCTTGGAATCTGAACCACTAATATATGCTAATTATGGTTCGCACCCTTTACGCACCAGCTTCTCTGCTCTCAAGGCAGAAGTCACATTAGATAAATAATCATGGCGCTCTCTAATAACCACTATTTCAGTACCCTGAGAAGTCTTTAATACCACCCACTTAGCAGCACAATCTAAAGTCGCTTGATGCTTTACTAACCAGTCCATTCCTAAAATTAAGTCGAACTTACCAAAGGGGAGTTCCATTAAGTCTGCTAGAAAAGTTTCTCCCTGAACCTCTAAAGGCACTCTTTTAAACAACTTGTTCACCCTAACTGACTGTCTTAAAGGACTCAATACAGTAATCTCCCTAGCAGTAGTTTTAAACATCACACCCAAAGTCTCGAATGCAGTACATGCAATATATGAGTGCGTGGACCCCACATCAATTAATGCCATATAAGGCAAGCCATGAATAAGAAACGTACCGGCTATCACATCTGGAGCATCCTTGTCCTCACAATAACGTACAACATACACTAACGCTGGTTGCCTCGCCTCTATAGTACCAAGACCCCTGTCCAGTGCTCCATGACCACGACCCAAGCCATTTCCGCCTCTAGCCTGACCACGGCCTCTAGGTGGCTATTGACCACCCCTTGGTGGCTGTATATTACCCATACAAGTTGCTTGCATCTTCTCTGGCCTACGTGGATAGTCCCTGATACGGTGCCCTATCAACCCACATCTCAAGTAGGCTCCAGTTCTCTTCTAGCAATCCCTATAGTGCCCTTTCCCACACTCAGCACAAGCTTTAAACCCTGTAGTAGCTATAGGGGCCCCAATTCTGACTAGCCCATCATACTTGATGTTCTTCACTAGCCTCTGAATAGTATTGGGGTGCTCTACACCCCTCTTATTTTTCCTCTTTTCCTTATCACGATTCTGACGCTCCGACTGCTTAACTTCCTCAGTAATTTTGGCCTTATCCACCAACACTGAAAAGTTTCACTCCCTCTGTGTAGCTATCAATACTCGAAGGCTATCCCTAAGACCATCCTCAAATTGAACACATCGTTCATGTTAAGTAGCTACTATTCCACGGGCATATCGGCTAAGTCACAGAAATTTTGCCTCGTACTCAGATACTGACTTATCCCCTTACACCAAGTTCAAAAATTCTTTCCTACGAGCATCGACATAGCTGGTACCCACATACTTCCCTTGAAACCTAGACTTGTTCCCATGTCAACTAATCGGGCTGTGCTTCCTCTTTCACAGTAAGCCACCACTGGTAGGCTTCATTTCGTAACAAGGACACAGCACCCTTCAATTTTTGTTTTGGGGTGCAATTGAGATCATCCATTATTTGTTCTGTGGTTTCCAACCAATATTCGGCCACATTAGGGGCTACCCCAAAAGTGCCCCTAAAAATCTCCGCCCCATTCGACCGTAGTCGTTCTGTAACTGACCCACGGCTCATAACACCATTGTTGGGCCCAACGACCCTTTCTAGTATCCATAGCATAGCTTGGGATAGTGCATCATCCCAAGTTGCTCGATCAAATGACCCCGCCTCCATTTTAGGTGAGGCTAGTACTTCCCTAACCTCATTGTTAGGCATGTGGCCCGCTGCCGATGACCCAGCCCTAGCACTTGCACGGCCTCTACCGAAACCTCTGCCACCTCTGGTGCTCATGTTGATTCACGTATTATCTGATTTAAAAGTTTTACGAATTAGCTTACAGTTTTAGTAATTATTAACAATGTCTTATTGTAATAGGAATTTAAAAGTTTGTTTTCGCAGTTCGTAGTCACACTACTATTTTCAGTTTCCTAAAGTTTTAATCTGCTCTATCTAAAGTATCATAACATAGTCTCATGTCTATAAAAATCTCAGTATTTCCAATATTTAAATAGATAACAGTATTTAAAGTACTTATAGATTAGGCGCCGAAAACTCGATGACCCACACTTCCCGAAGTATTATTTTAAAATATTACCAACTCTTGAAAATATTTTATAGAAATTCAAAATTTTCAAAATACCATTCCATAGCCGAATTTTGCAACCTAGCTCTGATGCCACTAAAATGTACCACCCCAAACTCGGCCCAAACGTTATGTCTGTATCTGGCGGTGTCACATTGAAGTGTATTTTAAAATCGTGGATCTAATCGGTTTTGTTGCGAAAGCTCTTCTAGTTTAGTAAAACATTAAATCCAAATAACTCATTTATTCCGATTATATATAAAAGAGTAGGTGCTATTTTTTCTTAAGAAGAAAACCCAATTATTGTGGAAACTTTACTTTAAAATCCATCTGTTGTGCTCTCGCGAGATTTTTGAAAACATATATATTTTGTAAAATCGCGCCTTAGGACTATCAAGTTCAAAGATAAATAAAAAACCCTAAATTTAAGTTTAAAAATTAGCAATGGCCTTATTACAAAACCAAAATAAACTAAAATAATAATCAAAGTAAAGTAAATTTGGATATGATGTAAAAACAAAGTGTGGCCGTCTCCTAGTCCCACGCAGGGCCGAACCGTCTATGCCTCGGGATTACTTGTATAGTAAAAGTAGACGCGTAAGTTTATGAAAACCCAGTGTGCAACCCCGTGCCTAACAGTATCACAGAATCAATTTGGGCCTAAGCCCATTTTAAAACAGTATAGCATGCATATAGAATCTTACTCAACGAACCTCTACACTCCATCTCCGTCCAGCCCATCACTCCACATGGGGATATAATCAACCCACCCAACCCTACACTCCATAGTGTAGTACCGAAGCGGTACTATCGATAAAAATGCAGTAGTGCTACCAGAACATTAGGCTAGAAGCCATCAGAGTGCTGCAGCGAAGCTGCCAGTGCAGAACACTTCCTCCATAAGCATATACCCAACCCCCATGCAATGCAACATAATCTATGTCATGTCATATCATAATACAGAGTACAAACATATTTATATATTACTACACAACATACGAAATCATTCGACCCACATATAAGGTCAAAACGGACATTTTACCCCCGAGGGGTATTTTTGTCCTTTTGCCTCTTAGGGGCATTTTAGTCATCTATCAGTGTGGGCCTAAGCATGTGAAGGCCCATCAATAGGCCCATGGTCATCTAGTGACACATACAACCAAACAGTAAAAAAATGCATATGGGCTATAGCCCACCTAGTGGGTCCAAAGCCCATTGGGCCCATTGGGCCCATTTTGGCCCAACTCATGAAACTGTTCGTGATGGCCATTTTTCAATGTAGGGCCACATTCCGTAGCCTCAGCCGATTACATGTGCGTTCGCACGCCCATGTGGCCAACGTTCGATTCGTCGGCTTTTCGGTATTTGATAATTCGACATTTCACCTTTACACATTAATAGTGTGATTAACACACCTGTGACGAGGTAGTTGCTAAACTTCCAAACTCCGAGCACCTACAATACCACCATTCCACTGTCAGTCATCTTTCATGGTTAATCCAAAATCATACTATGAACAATACCCTTAATTGGTCAATCTTCACTTACCAACAAAGGGGGCGATCACTTGAAGGAGATTGAAAATCGATCCAACACATTCCTAACGAGATTGAACCCCTAAACGATCCAAACACAGTGCCATAAGATCTTTGCTCAAATAAAAATAATTAAAAGTAAAAAGGTATATGCAACCCTTTGTCAAACTGAAGCAACACTTGCTGAAGAAGCCAAAGACCTTAGATTCGGCCTCTACAAAAGAGGAGTGAAAATTTTATAGAGAGAGACAACAACAAGATTCAGCTATAGCTAATAATTCGGCAAGAAAAGGAAAACCCAATCGGCCCTTCCTACGACAGAGTTCTTACCGCTTGATAATTGATGAACTCGAGGATAAAGAGGAAGAATGGTAAAATTGGTTCAATGGGAAAGAGAGAAGATGGCTATAATGTAATCGACTACCGTTGACCAAAGAAAGAGTATGAAGAACAATGAATGATTAATTATAGAGGAAACCGATTGTGATAGGAGGAAAAGAATTGAAAATGAGAGCAGAAGGAAGAAGTAAGTGTCGGTTCTCAAGGTAAAAAATTCGGCTAAGCCAAAAGGAGAGAAAGAGAAGTTCTAGAGAGGAAGAAAGGAAAATGATCAAAATTGCAAGCAACTTCTATAACATCCCGATTTTTGGCCTAGTCTGAACAGTGGTTTCAAGGCCACAAATCTAACAAGGAAAATATTATTTTTATTATATTTTTATGATCTACGATTTCACGAAAAGATTTCGTGAAAATTTTGTTCGAAAATTTCGACGTTTGGGCACTCAATTTAGTTAAAAAGACTAAATTGTAAATAGTGCAAAAGTTGAGTTCCATATGTTAGAAGTGTCCAATTGCTATGAAGTTTTAAATTGAAGGTCCTTAAATAGAAATTAAACCATTGGTTAAATTTTTGGACAAAAATGGGCATGAATAAGACAAATTTGAAAGAAAAGTCGTTAAGGGCATTTTGGTCATTTAGTAATTTAAAAGAATTAAAAAGGAAAAATGAAGCAAGAATTTCCTCATCTTCTTCCTCAAGGCCGAATATAGCATGGAGAAACCATGGCTAGGGTTTTTCAAGCTTCCAAGCTCGATTGTAAGTTCGTTCTAGCCTCGTTTTTAATGATTTTTACGTTTTTGAAATCCCGGTAACATGATTTCTTTATTTCTACCATTTATTTGAGCTAGGGTTTGATTTCAAAAATTGACCCATGTTGAATAATTGTGCATTTTGATGAATTATGGTACATTATGCATGTTTATGGTTAGAGAAACAGTTTTTACTGAGTGATTTTCGATGAAAACATCCGAAAGGACTAAATCGTAAAAATTATAAAATTGGTCATAAGTGTGAGTTTGAATGAGAATTGTGGGCTGCCATATTTATGAAATGGTTCAGTTAGGCCTAAAATGTAGAGAAATTGAATAAAAATTATTTCCGAGCTTTGGGGCAAAAGTGTAAATATGCAAAAGCTTAGGGGAAAAATGAAAATTTTGTAAAAATATGTTTTAGGTTTGAAATGATTAGTACATTGGTTAAATAAGTGAAATGTGATGTTTTAGATCCCGGAAAATGAGATTTCGGCCTAGAACGGGAGAAAAACTGAAATTTGGGAAAGTTGGTCAAAATGGCCGTATTGTTATCGAGGTAAGTTCATATGTTTAATAAGCATTTAATTAAGCATGTTTGAATGCTAAATTGATATATTAGTTATAAATGTTTTAGTATTGATTTTTGAATCTAATGATAATAATTGAGAAAAGTTCGATAATGGTTCAACATTAAAAGTGAGAATTCGAATAAGTTTACATATAAAACCATAGTGGTAATGTAACACCCTACACCCCTGTCCGTCGCCGGAATAGGGTATTAAGGTATCACATATCTAAATACAACGTACCAAGGTTCATAGTTACACACTAGACATAGATTCATTGAGTTTTATAACCAAATGTATAACACTTGTAAATAGGTTCGGTCAATACGTCATATCTCATTTAAAAGCGTATTATAAGCATGCTAGCAAATCTCTACCTTGTGGCTACTAACAATTTGGGTAAATCGAACATTTCAATAACCGATCACCATATTAGAAATTCATTGCATATTGGGTACTAACCAAATATCATGCCACAACATCGAATCATATGAGAATCATCCAAACACATATAATCAAACTCGAAGACTAAGCAAGCCATTTTCGCATGGCTAGAAATATTTACAACTCAAAATGTAGTTTTATTCAACAGAAGGAGATTAGCCTATACATGCCATTGATCCAAAATAACTATCAAAATACCAAAATAACAGCGATAGTGTAGGTGATTAAGGCTTCAATCCCCGAGTCCGCAGCTTCCAAAAAGAGATCTATAAAACAGAGGAAACAAGGGAAACGGAGTAAGCATTTCAATGCTTAGTAAGTTTTAAGCAATGTAAACAGATAAACATTTTAGGTATAAATTGGCTGCTAGCATTTTCCTTTCAATCTTCTTTTGGGATATTTCACCCCTTAGCCGAATATACACACTTTCATAATACCAATAAGTAGATAACTTTCACTTGAGAGTGAGCTCATTTAAACATAGATACAATACATAATTTCACATAACTTGTCACGATGACCTGATGCCATATAATCATTGAAACAATCTCATTGTTTACTCACTTATGCATCACATAACAGCCTTATGAAATTAGTCCAAAACAAGCTTACATCTAAGCTCAAGGTACATACCTGTTTTTACTTATCGCATTGAGCATATTTACAAACAACTCTTATTGTGAATTCTTTTAATCTTAGACTTACTCGGATAATCGGCAAGACCTTTAGCTCAGATGAAATCTCCACACGAAGCCAGCGGGTCTTAACCCGGACATAATCCCCACACCTAGCCAGCGGGTCTTAACCCGGACAAAATCTCCACATATAGCCATCGGGTCTTTACCCAGACAAAATCTCCGCATATAGCCATCGGGTCTTTACCCGGACATAATCTCAAGTTTCTTATATAACTAATCACGTGGTATAATATTTCAGATAGATCATCACATTGGCCGTTCGACCTTATCACATATATACATTTTCACATTCATCACATACTCATAAAGGCTTAATTACCTATGCTGGTAAACTGCATTATCAATTCACATTCAACTCTGTTCTCATAAAAGCTTGATTACCTATGCTGGTAAACAACTTTATTAATTCACATTCAACTCTGTTCTCATAAAGGCTTGATTACCTATGCTGGTAAATAGCTTTTCTAATTCGCATTCAACTCTATTCTCATAAAGGCTTGATTACCTATACTGGTAAACAACTTTATTAATTCACATTCAACTCTATTCTCATAAAGGCTTGATTACCTATGCTGGTAAACAGCTTTATTAATTCACATTCAACTCTATTCTCATAAAGGCTTGATTACCTATGCTAGTAAACAGCTTTATTAATTCACATTCAACTCTGTTCTCATAAAGGCTTGATTACCTATGCTGGTAAACAGCTTTATTAATTCACATTCAACTCTGTTCTCATAAAGGCTTGATTACCTATGCTGGTAAACAGCTTTACTAATTCGCATTCAACTCTATTCTAATAAAGGCTTGATTACCTATGCTGGTAAACAGCTTTATTAATTCACATTTAACTCTGTTCTCATAAAGGCTTGATTACCTATGCCGGTAAACAGCTTTATTAATTCACATTCAACTTTGTTCTTGTGACAGCCTTAAAACGACCCTAGTCGGAATGTGGTTTCGGGACCACGAAACCGAGGCCTAAAATATATTTAATGTTCTTGATGCCTATAATATGTGTTAATTCATGTGTGACATGTTTGGTGTGTTAATTTAGAGTTATAAATTTGAATTTCACTTAAAAGGGACTTAGTTGTGAACTTTGAAAGTAAACTAGCTAGATGTGTGATGACTAATAAAGGCATGCATGCAAAATGAGGGACTTGCATGTCAAATTACCCACTTTTATGATAGTGGATGGTAATGATGACCTAGTTTGTCATTTTGTGCTTTGTTTGTGGCTAATTAATAATAATAGAAATAAAAAGAAATTAGTAATTTGGTAGCATAAAATAAATAAAATAGAATTAAATTAATATTAGTAAATTTGGGTGAAAAAAAAAACAAAGTGATTCATCTTTGTTCTCTCATTGCCGTGAGTTGAGTAGAGAAAGAAAATAAGAAACCCTTGAGTTAGGGCATTTGGCAAAAGGGATGCACAAACAAGGTAAGATTCATGGAATTTTTCTTTGAATGTTGTGATTTTGAGATGAAAACCAAGCTTCTAACATGACTCTTGTGAAAGTTTTTGAGTTTATATCACTCTCCATATTCGGCCATATGAGAAGAAGTGGGGAAAAATTCTTTTCTAATTTGGAGTTGTGTAAATAATAGAATTTGGATGTTGTTTGAGCTAGATAGAGGTTTATTTATGAGGTTTTATGAATAGATTGAATCGGTTGTATGTCTAGCTTCCTACTTCTAAATTCCGAATCTAAGTTGTGAGATTTGTGATTTTGAATTTAGTATTAAGAGTCTTACTTAACCATGATAGAAATTTTGTTTTGGCTATTGACTTGGAGGTTCGGCCATGAACTTGAATTTGCTATTAGGAATTGTATATGTGTAAAAGATAAGGTATTAGTAGTCAAATGACTTCTTTTGTTGCAACTTGTGTGTGTGTGCTAATGAATGGAAGTGAGGCTATTTGTACTTGAAAAATAAGTAATGCTAGTAATTTTGGATGAGGGTGCCGAATGTGTTTTTGATTAATAAGTGAAATTGAGCTTGTTAAATGCACATTTGTGAATTGATTGTTAATAGGGATCAATTAAAGAGCTTGAATGTGCCTTTGATGTTGTTTTTGGATGTTTTGGGTGTTAAATTGATAAGTAGTTTGGTTTGTGTTGTATGGAGAAATCTGATTGTGGATGGGATAAATATGAATTATGTATATATATATATATGTTAAGGTCAATGACTACTCTAAATGGTGCCTTAGGAAATGGTATGTTTTAAGTATGTGCATGAGAACACTAAAGAGTGAATTTGGTATAAAATTCTGCTTGGTACAGCAGCAGTAACGTGTTTTGGAAAAATCACCATAAATTGTGAGAGTTGAATTAGAGGCTGAATAAATTGTGTAATTAAAGCCTAATGAGTCTAGTTTCTTATAAAAGAAACCTTGCAAGCAAAGGAATTTCCGATGAATAGATTTTTAGAGTAGAGTGAGACAGTGTCAGATTGACTTCGAAGTCCCCTGCTCTGTTTTTGGAAAATCACTATAAATTGTATAAAAATTGTTATGAGACAAAATTTATATGCTTAGACTCCTCAATGAGTCTAGTTTCGAATAAAATTGGTGAGGACGCATGTGGAATTCTGTACAGGGAGAAATTCAGTTCGTAGTATAGAGTGGTCAGTCTAGTCAAGCCATGAAATAGGGAAACTTTAAGAAAATTCTGGTATTGATTGACCAAACCAAAAATTATGAAAATTTTATGGATTAAAGATAAATGAGTCTATTTTCATGCAAAATTTTACAGCACTACATTTGGAGTTTCGTAGCTCCAGTTATGAATAAATTACTGAATGCTGCTCAGAAAATCAGCTTGTTGTGATTTATGACATGTATGTGAAATGCTCCAATGTGCATGTGTGTTTGTAATGAGAGGAATATGCATGTATGATTTGACTATGACTGAAAATGATTCATTGAGGTGCTTGAATAAGGATTAATAGAATTAAATGTTTTATTTAGCTCAAGAGCATAGAGGGACGAGTTCGGATAAAGGGAAGGCTAAAGTGGTCGAATAGCCAACTCGTAGTTCCTCGTGAAAGTTAAAGGTAAGTTTTGAGTAATCGAATATGGTATTTAAGTTAAAATGCCATGATATACATGCTGATATTAAATGATGTCCCATTGAGAAAGAAACCTTATTCATGTTTGTGATATGGCCGAATGGCTCATAGAGAAAAGGGCCGAAATGGAGCTTTGAAACGCATTTGCTTATGTATGTTTGATCATTGGGGCCGAAAGTTTAGAAAAGAAGTGTATATGTGTGTATAAGTTTGAATTATATGTATATTTATGATATAAAGTCGAGAAGCATGTTACATGTTGGTATGCACATGAATTGATTGAATTGTAAGTGAAATCTTGCTATGTGAAACTTGGCTACATGCGAATATATATATATGCATATATGAGAAATTGTGATGCGAATCCGGGATTTAAGTCCCGCTGACTATATGTGGAGATGATGTCCGGGTTAAGACCCGAAGGCTATATGCAGAGATGATGTCCGGGATTAAGACCCGAAGGCTATATGCGGGGATTATGTCCGGGGTAGAGACCCGATGGCTATGAGTAGAGTTTTACCCGAGCTAAAGACCTCGATGATGATGAGAATAAAGCCTAAGACTAATGGTCTTCAAGGTAACGATCGCTAATGAATTGCGCTGAAAGTGTTAAACTATACAGGTATGTACCCTTGGCTTATATACAAGATGGATTTTGGACCGAATACTAAAGTCATTATGTGATTTCATATGTGTACTTGAAATGAGATTATTAATATGACCAAAGTAAAATTGGCCTTTGTGAAATGTTATGTGACTTTTATGACATGTATATGTTATGTGAACTTACTATGAGTGGAAGCTATCCATTTTCGTACGTGATGTGAATGTCTATGTTTGGAAAAAGGGTGACATACCCGAAAAGGAGAGGGAAACAAAGATATGATCAACTATGCTATAATTTGATGATCTTTTTAATGTCATTGCTTAAAACTTACTAAGCATTGTAATGCTTATTCCGTTTCCCTTGTTTCCTCTGTTTTATAGATCTCTTTTGGAAGCTACGGACTTGGGGATTGAAGCCTTAATCACCTACACTATCGCTGCCTTTTTGGTACATTTGATGGTTATTTTGGGTCAATGGCATGTATAGGCTATTTTCCTTCGGTTGAATCAAACTTCATTTTGAGTTGTAATTATTCTAGCCATGCGAAAATGGCTTGCTTAGTCTTCGAGTTGAATATATAAGTATGTGTGTGAATGATACTTGTATGGTTTGAGGTTGTGTCATGTTATTTAGTTAGTAACCAATATGTGATGAATTTCTAACATGATGATCGGTCATTGAATGTTCGAATTAGCCCAATTATTAGTAGCCATCAAGGTATAGTTTTGCTAGCATGCTTATAGAATGTTTTTAATAAAATATGATGGACTGACCGCACCGACCTAGTATGATCTTCGATTAGGGAACTCAATGAATTCACGTCTAGCTTGTAACTATGAACCCCGGTGAATTGTATTTAGATTATAATACCTTATACCCTATTCCAGCGACGGATAGGGGTGTAGGGTGTTACATTTTTATTGGTATCAGAGCTACGGTTTAGTCGATTCTCGGACTAACGTAGCGTGTGTGGGTATAGCTGTACATGCCATTTTGTGATAATGCGATAGTGTGGTGATTTCTGACATTTGAAATGTGTTTTTCGTATAGTAATGGATTCCGATCCCTATCGAGTCGTAGCGGAAGATATTGAGAGTGTAGCAGCTGCTCCCGCGTAAGGGACCGCGCCGACCGACTCTCAGCCGAATGCCAGTCGTCGAGATGATGACTTGAGGCAGAATTTGTATGCAATGATGAGTGATTGGTTCGCTCAATTCCTACGAAATAATCCGGCTGTTCCACAGCCTCCTCCCCCGAATAACCCACTTCCGATCCCTGTGGCTCCTCCTGAGGCCGACCCTGTGAGGTCGAGTAAACCCCCGGTTGATAAAATTAGAAAATATGGGGCTGAAGAGTTCCGGGCTACAGTTGATGACGATGCTGAGCGGGCCGAGTTTTGGCTCGATAATGTAATCCGCGTGTTTGATGAGCTGTCGTGTACGCCTGAAGAATGCTTGAAGTGTGCCGTATCCCTGCTGCGTGATTCTGCCTACTATTGGTGGGACACATTGGTTTCGGTGGTGCCGAGAGAGCGAGTTAGTTGGGAGTTTTTCCAAGTTGAGTTCCGAAAGAAGTATATCAGCCAAAGATTTATCGAGCAGAAACGGAAAGAATTCCTCGAGCTTAAACAAGGCAGAATGTCGGTGACCGAATATGAGAGGGAATTCGTACGACTCAGCCGTTATGCTCGCGAGTGTATATCATCCGAAGCTATTATGTGTAAACGCTTCGAGGACGGGTTAAATGAAGACATCAAACTGCTGGTTGGCATTCTAGAAATTCAAGAGTTCGTTGTTCTTGTCGAGAGAGCCTGCAAGGCCGAAGAACTTCGAAATGAAAAGAGAAAAGCTGATAGCGGAGCCAGAGAGTTCCGTAAGAGGTCTTCTGGGAGGTCTATTCAAAAATCCTCAAAGAAGTTCCGAAGTGAGTCGGACAGACCATCTGCTACTTCGGGTTTTTCTAGGCGAGACCGTGATCGACCCCCTATGAGTTCACGTGCTACTTATGCTGCTAGTGTTGGGAACGACCGTCGAGATAGAGTCGAGTGCAAGTATTGTGGAAAATGGCATTCGGGGAGCTGCAGATTTCATGATCGCTCTTGTTATAAATGCGGGTCGGCTGATCACTTTATAAGAGATTGTCCTAGATGGTCCGAACAAAATGTGAACCCGAGTGGAAAATCGAATACTACTTCAGCTCGAGGGAGGCCACCTAGAAATCCGGGGAATGCTAGCGGTGGTCAGAGAAGGTTTAAAGATGCTACGACAAGATCTGAGGCTCATGCTCCTGCTAGAGCTTATGCAATTCGCGCACGAGAGGATGCCTCTTCGCCCGATGTTATCACCGGTACTTTCACTCTCTTTGATATTGATGTAATTGCTTTGATTGACCCCGGTTCAACTCATTCATATGTATGTGAAACTTTGGCATCCAGTAAGACTCTTCCTATTGAGTCTACTGAGTTTGTGGTTCGAGTGTCCAATCCCTTGGGTCGTTGTGTTTTAGTGGATCGAGTGTGTAAGAAATGTCCCCTTGTGATTCGAAATTCCTGTTTTCCGGCCGATTTGATGCTTTTGCCATTCGATGAATTCGACGTTATACTCGGAATGGATTGGTTAACTGTGCACGATACGGTAGTAAATTGCAAACGAAAGACCATTGATTTACGATGTTTGACTAATGAGATCATTCGGATTGAGTCAACAGATTTAAACGGGCTGCCGACAGTAATATCTTCTATGTTGGCTCAGAAATTTATGAAAAGGGGTCGCGAGGCTTATCTTGCTTATGTTTTAGATAGCAAAATATCCGAACTAAAACTTGAGACTGTTCCTGTGGTTTGTGAGGATCCGGACGTGTTTCCCGAAGAATTACCGGGATTACCGCATGTTAGAGAGGTTGAGTTAGTTCCGGGTACAACTCTGATTTCAATTACTCCATATCGTATGGCTCCGACGGAGTTGAAAGAGTTGAAATCCCAGTTACAAGAGTTGACCGATAGAGGTTTCGCAAGACCGAGCTTTTCTCCCTAGGGTGCACCAGTCTTGTTCGTGAAAAAGAAGGACGGGACTTTGAGAATGTGTATCGACTATCGGCAGTTGAACAAGGTGACTATAAAGAATAAGTATCCGTTGCCTCGTATCGACGACTTATTCGATCAGCTAAAGGGAGCCTCAGTGTTTTCAAAAATTAACTTGCGATCCGGCTATTATCAATTGCGAGTACGAGACTCAGACGTGCCCAAGACTGCTTTCCGAACGAGATACGGACACTATGAATTTTTAGTGATGCCGTTTGGGCTGACTAATGCCCCCGCTGTTTTCATGGATCTGATGAATCGAGTGTTTAAGCAGTACCTAGATCGATTTGTGGTCGTGTTTATCGATGATATTTTGGTTTATTCTCGCGATGAGATTGAGCATGCCGAGCATCTAAGACTTGTGCTACAGGTTTTGTGTGATAACCAGTTGTACGCGAAATTCAGCAAGTGTGAGTTCTGGTTGTGCGAGGTCGGCTTTTTGGGACACATTGTATCTGCTGCGGGTATTCGAGTTGATCCGAATAAAATATCCGCTATCCTTGATTGGAAGCCTCCTAAAAATGTCTCAGAAGTCCGAAGCTTTTTAGGACTTGCCGGGTACTACCGACGGTTTGTGAAGGACTTTTCGATGATCTCAACCCCGTTGACGAAGCTATTGCAGAAGGATGTTAAATTCGAATGGTCCGAGAAGTGCCAAAAGAGTTTCAACCAATTGAAAGCCCTATTGACGGAAGCTCCAGTCTTAGTTCAGCCTGAATCCGGTAAAGAATTTGTAGTATATAGTGATGCATCCTTGAATGGCTTGGGGTGTGTTCTGATGCAACAAGGCAAAGTTGTTGCTTATGCTTCGAGGCAATTAAAACCTCATGAGAAAAACTATCCGACTCACGATCTCGAATTAGCTGCTAATGTTTTTGCTTTGAAGATTTGGCGTCACTACCTTTTTGGTGAGAAATGTTATGTCTTTTCCGACCATAAAAGCCTCAAGTACTTGATGACGCAAAGAGATTTGAATCTGAGACAAAGACGGTGGCTTGAATTGCTAAAGGATTACGAGCTTGTCATTGACTATCATCCTGGAAAGGCGAACGTAGTTGCTGATGCTCTTAGCCGAAAATCATTGTTTACTTTACGAGCCATGAATACGCATTTATCGGTATCAGATGATGGAGTGATAATAGCGGAATTAAAAGCCGAGCCGGTATTTCTCCGACAAGTTTGTGAAGCTCAGAAAGTGGATGACGACTTAATTACCAAGCGAGCTCAATACGATGTGAATGCGGATCCTGAGTTTCAAGTTGACGACAATAATTGTTTGAGGTTTCGAGGCCGAGTTTGTATACCGAGAAGTTCAGAGTTGGTTTCGGTGATTTTAGAGGAAGCTCACAATGGCCGAATGTCGGTTCATCCGGGAAGCACTAAAATGTACAATGATTTGAAACGTCAATATTGGTGGCATGGTGTGAAACGAGACATCTCAAATTTTGTGTCGAAGTGTCTGATATGCCAACAAGTAAAAGCGGAACATCAAGTGCCATCGGGTTTGTTGCAACTGATTTTGATTCCCGAGTGGAAATGGGATAGAGTAACGATGGATTTCGTATCTGGGCTACCACTGACACCGAGCAAGAAGGATGCGATTTGGGTTGTCGTAGACCGATTAACTAAATCCGCTCACTTTATACCTGTGCGTACGGATTACTCACTTGATAAGCTAGCGGAGTTGTATGTTTCTCAGATCGTCAGATTGCACGGGGTCCCTATCTCTATCGTGTCGGATAGAGACCTGAGATTTACATCGCGGTTTTGGAAGAAACTACAAGATTCATTGGGTACTAAGCTACATTTTAGTACCGCGTTCCATCCTCAGACGGATGGTCAATCGGAACGAGTAATCCAGATACTCGAGGATATGTTGAGATGTTGTGTCCTTGAGTTTAGTGGTTCGTGGGAACGGTATTTGCCTTTGATTGAATTCTCTTACAACAATAGTTTCCAATCGAGCATTAAGATGGCACCTTACGAGGCTTTGTACGGTCGCAAATGCCGTACACCGTTGTTTTGGACCGAACTTAGTGAAAGTAAGATCTTTGGAGTTGATTTGATTAGAGATGCCGAGCAGAAAGTAAAAGTGATTCGTGATAGCCTTAAGGCAGCTTCAGATCGTCAAAAGTCTTACGCGGATTTAAAGCGGAAAGATATCGAGTATCAGGTCGGAGACAAAGTATTTCTTAAAGTGTCACCTTGGAAAAAGGTGCTCAGATTCGGCCGTAAAGGCAAATTGAGTCCGAGGTTCATCGGACCATATGAAATATCTGAACGGATTGGACCGGTAGCATATCGATTGATTTTGCCTCCCGAACTTGAAAAGATCCACAATGTTTTTCATGTTTCGATGCTCCGACGCTATAGATCCGACCCATCACATGTGCTTAATCCGTCTGACATTGAGATTCGATCCGATATGAGTTACGAGGAGGAACCAATTCGTATTTTAGCACGCAAGGTTAAAGAGTTACGGAATAAGAAGATTTCTTTAGTGAAAGTGTTATGGGTCAAACACGGGGTCGAAGAAGCTACTTGGGAGCTTGAGGATTCGATAAGAGAATGTTACCCAAACTTATTTTCCGGTAAGATTTTCGGGGACGAAAATTTCTTAAGTGGGGGAGAGTTGTGACAGCCTTAAAACGACCCTAGTCGGAATGTGGTTTCGGGACCACGAAACCGAGGCCTAAAATATATTTAATGTTCTTGATGCCTATAATATGTGTTAATTCATGTGTGACATGTTTGGTGTGTCAATTTAGAGTTATAAATTTGAATTTCACTTAAAAGGGACTTAGTTGTGAACTTTGAAAGTAAACTAGCTAGATGTGTGATGACTAATAAAGGCATGCATGCAAAATGAGGGACTTGCATGTCAAATTACCCACTTTTATGATAGTGGATGGTAATGATGACCTAGTTTGTCATTTTGTGCTTTGTTTGTGGCTAATTAATAATAATAGAAATAAAAAGAAATTAGTAATTTGGTAGCATAAAATAAATAAAATAGAATTAAATTAATATTAGTAAATTTGGGTGAAAAAAAAAACAAAGTGATTCATCTTTGTTCTCTCATTGCCGTGAGTTGAGTAGAGAAAGAAAATAAGAAACCCTTGAGTTAGGGCATTTGGCAAAAGGGAAGCACAAACAAGGTAAGATTCATGGAATTTTTCTTTGAATGTTGTGATTTTGAGATGAAAACCAAGCTTCTAACATGACTCTTGTGAAAGTTTTTGAGTTTATATCACTCTCCATATTCGGCCATATGAGAAGAAGTGGGGAAAAATTCTTTTCTAATTTGGAGTTGTGTAAATAATAGAGTTTGGATGTTGTTTGAGCTAGATAGAGGTTTATTTATGAGGTTTTATGAGTAGATTGAATCGGTTGTATGTCTAGCTTCCTACTTCTAAATTCCGAATCTAAGTTGTGAGATTTGTGATTTTGAATTTAGTATTAAGAGTCTTACTTAACCATGACAGAAATTTTGTTTTGGCTATTGACTTGGAGGTTCGGCCATGAACTTGAATTTGCTATTAGGAATTGTATATGTGTAAAAGATAAGGTATTAGTAGTCAAATGACTTCTTTTGTTGCAACTTGTGTGTGTGTGCTAATGAATGGAAGTGAGGCTATTTGTACTTGAAAAATAAGTAATGCTAGTAATTTTGGATGAGGGTGCCGAATGTGTTTTTGATTAATAAGTGAAATTGAGCTTGTTAAATGCACATTTGTGAATTGATTGTTAATAGGGATCAATTAAAGAGCTTGAATGTGCCTTTGATGTTGTTTTTGGATGTTTTGGGTGTTAAATTGATAAGTAGTTTGGTTTGTGTTGTATGGAGAAATCTGATTGTGGATGGGATAAATATGAATTATGTATATATATATATGTTAAGGTCAATGACTACTCTAAATGGTGCCTTAGGAAATGGTATGTTTTAAGTATGTGCATGAGAACACTAAAGAGTGAATTTGGTATAAAATTCTGCTTGGTACAGCAGCAGTAACGTGTTTTGGAAAAATCACCATAAATTGTGAGAGTTGAATTAGAGGCTGAATAAATTGTGTAATTAAAGCCTAATGAGTCTAGTTTCTTATAAAAGAAACCTTGCAAGCAAAGGAATTTCCGATGAATAGATTTTTAGAGTAGAGTGAGACAGTGTCAGATTGACTTCGAAGTCCCCTGCTCTGTTTTTGGAAAATCACTATAAATTGTATAAAAATTGTTATGAGACAAAATTTATATGCTTAGACTCCTCAATGAGTCTAGTTTTGAATAAAATTGGTGAGGACGCATTTGGAATTCTGTACAAGGAAAAATTCAGTTCGTAGTATAGAGTGGTCAGTCTAGTCAAGCCGTGAAATAGGGAAACTTTAAGAAAATTCTGGTATTGATTGACCAAACCAAAAATTATGAAAATTTTATGGATTAAAGATAAATGAGTCTATTTTCATGCAAAATTTTACAGCACTACATTTGGAGTTTCGTAGCTCCAGTAATGAATAAATTACTGAATGCTGCTCAGAAAATCAGCTTGTTGTGACTTATGACATGTATGTGAAATGCTCCAATGTGCATGTGTGTTTGTAATGAGAGGAATATGCATGTATGATTTGACTATGACTGAAAATGATTCATTGAGGTGCTTGAATAAGGATTAATAGAATTAAATGTTTTATTTAGCTCAAGAGCATAGAGGGACGAGTTCGGATAAAGGGAAGGCTAAAGTGGTCGAATAGCCAACTCGTAGTTCCTCGTGAAAGTTAAAGGTAAGTTTTGAGTAATCGAATTTGGTATTTAAGTTAAAATGCCATGATATACATGCTGATATTAAATGATGTCCCATTGAGAAAGAAACCTTATTCATGTTTGTGATATGGCCGAATGGCTCATAGAGAAAATGGGTCAAAATGGAGCTTTGAAACGCATTTGCTTATGTATGTTTGATCATTGGGGCCGAAAGTTTAGAAAAGAAGTGTATATGTGTGTATAAGTTTGAATTATATGTATATTTATGATATAAAGTCGAGAAGCATGTTACATGTTGGTATGCACATGAATTGATTGAATTGTAAGTGAAATCTTGCTATGTGAAACTTGGCTGCATGCGAATATATATATATATGCATATATGAGAAATTGTGATGCGAATCCGGGATTTAAGTCCCGCTGACTATATGTGGAGATGATGTCCGGGTTAAGACCCGAAGGCTATATGCAGAGATGATGTCCGGGATTAAGACCCGAAGGCTATATGCGGGGATTATGTCCGGGCTAGAGACCCGATGGCTATGAATAGAGTTTTACCCGAGCTAAAGACCTCGATGATGATGAGAATAAAGCCTAAGACTAATGGTCTTCAAGGTAACGATCGCTAATGAATTGCGCTAAAAGTGTTAAACTATATAGGTATGTACCCTTGGCTTATATACAAGATGGATTTTGGACCGAATACTAAAGTCATTATGTGATTTCATATGTGTACTTGAAATGAGATTATTAATATGACCAAAGTAAAATTGGCCTTTGTGAAATGTTATGTGACTTTTATGACATGTATATGTTATGTGAACTTACTATGAGTGGAAGCTATCCATTTTCGTACGTGATGTGAATGTCTATGTTTGGAAAAAGGGTGACATACCCGAAAAGGAGAGGGAAACAAAGATATGATCAACTATGCTATAATTTGATGATCTTTTTAATGTCATTGCTTAAAACTTACTAAGCATTGTAATGCTTATTCCGTTTCCCTTGTTTCCTCTGTTTTATAGATCTCTTTTGGAAGCTACGGACTCGGGGATTGAAGCCTTAATCACCTACACTATCGCTGCCTTTTTGGTACATTTGATGGTTATTTTGGGTCAATGGCATGTATAGGCTATTTTCCTTCGGTTGAATCAAACTTCATTTTGAGTTGTAATTATTCTAGCCATGCGAAAATGGCTTGCTTAGTCTTCGAGTTGAATATATAAGTATGTGTGTGAATGATACTTGTATGGTTTGAGGTTGTGGCATGTTATTTAGTTAGTAACCAATATGTGATGAATTTCTAACATGATGATCGGTCATTGAATGTTCGAATTAGCCCAATTATTAGTAGCCATCAAGGTATAGTTTTGCTAGCATGCTTATAGAATGTTTTTAATAAAATATGATGGACTGACCGCACCGACCTAGTATGATCTTCGATTAGGGAACTCAATGAATTCACGTCTAGCTTGTAACTATGAACCCCGGTGAATTGTATTTAGATTATAATACCTTATACCCTATTCCGGCGACGGATAGGGGTGTAGGGTGTTACAGTTCTCATAAAGGCTTGATTACCTATGCTGGTAAATAGCTTTACTAATTCGCATTCAACTCTATTCTCATAAAGGCTTGATTACCTATGCTGGTAAACAGCTTTATTAATTCACATTCAACTCTATTCTCATAAAGGCTTGATTACCTATGCTGGTAAACAGCTTTATTAATTCGCATTCAAACATAATTCCGCAACTCAAATTTATTAGATTTTATACTTATCAACCAGTCTAATGCAACAACTTAATATGTCATACTATAGTCGGATATAATCAACATATAATCACTAAAAACTTACCTTGAACTTTTCTGAGCAATTAAGAGTTGGCTATTCGACCACTTTAGCCTTCCCTTTATCCGAACTCGTCCCTCTATGCTCTTGAGCTAAGTAAAACATTTAATTCTATTAATCCTTATTCAAGCATTTCAATGAATCATTTTCTCTTATAGTCAAATAATACATGCATATTCTTCTCATTGCAAACACACACGCACATTCGGTCATTTCACATACATATCATAAGTCACAACAAGCTGATTTTCTGAGCAGCATTCAATAATTTACTCATAACTGGAGCTACGAAACTCCAAATGAAGAGTCGTTAATTTTGCATGAAAATAGACTCATTGATCTTTCATCCATAAAATTTTCATAATTTTTGGTTTGGTCAATCAATACCAGAATTTTCTTAAAGTTTCTCTATTTCACTGTTTGATTAAACTGACCACTCTATACTACGAACCAAATTTCTCCTTGTACAGAGTTCAAAATGTGTCCTGGCCAATTTCATTCGAATCTAGACTCATTAAGGAGTCTAGGCATATAAATTTTAATCTTATAACAATTTCTATACAATTTATAGTGATTTTTCAAAAACAGAGCAGGGGACTTCAGAGTCAATCTGACACTGTCTCACTCTACTCTAAAAATCTATTTATCGGATATTCCTTTGCTTGCAAGGTTTCTTGCATAAGAAACTAGACTCATTAAGCTTTAATTACATAATTTATTCAGCCTCTAATTTAGCACACACAATTTATGGTGATTTTTCCAAAACACGTTACTGCTGCTGTACCAAGCAGATTTATACAAATTCACATTTCATTTCAAGCTAAAACATATAATCAAGGTTACATTTGGCCTAAAGCAAGATAATATTATCAACTCTAAAAGCATAATTATAACAATTAAAACATCAAACATCAAGAAAAACACAATTCTTCCATCTTTGCTCATATGGCCGAAAACCCTATCTTGCTTATCACACAAAGATTCCATGTTTACCAAGCTCAAATTTCTTAACAAAATCTTCAAAACATCACCAAGGAGAACATGCATCCATGACCGAATGCTTCTAACACTAAAGGCTCAAGAAATCCAAACATAGACAAGGAAGAGAGCTTCAAAACCAACAAAATTTCATGAAATTCAAAGGAAATCACCTAGAAATTGTACCTTAATCAAGACTTCCCCCAACCGATAGCTTGAACCCTATTTCTCTTCTCCTTTAGCTAGTTTCGGCAATCAAAGAGGAAGAATGAACAAAAACATTGTTTTTGTCACCCAATTTCCTTAATTTAATTAATTCTATTTTATCTATTTTATGCTACCAAATTACTAATTTCTTTTATTATTATTAGACTAAATAACAATTCACAAAAGGCCAAAACCTCATCATTACCATCCACTATCATAAAAGTGGGTAAATTGACATGCAAATCCACTATTTCTCATGCATGCATTAATAAGTCATCACACATTTGTCTAGCATATTTTCAAGGTTCATAATTTAGCCCTTTTAGGTGCAATTCATAATTATAATACTAAATTGAAGCACCTAAGATGTCACACATGCCTTGGCACATACAATAGGCATCAAAATGAATATTTAATTATTTTTATGCCTCGATTTTGTGGTCCCGAAACCACATTCCGACTAAGGTCGTTTTAAGGCTGTCACAACTCTCCCCCACTTAAGAAATTTTCGTCCCCGAAAATTCTTACCGAAAAAATAAGTTTGGGTAACGTTCTCTTATCGAATCCTCAAGCTCCCAAGTAACTTCTTCGACCCCGTGTTTGACCCATAACACTTTCACTAACGAAATCCTCTTTTTCCGCAATTCTTTAACCTCGTGCGCCAAAATACGAATTGGTTCCTCCTCATAACTCATATCAGATCGAATCTCAATGTCAGATGGGTTAATTACATGTGATGGATCGGATCTATATCGTCGGAGCATCGAAACATGAAAAACGTTGTGGATCTTTTCAAGTTCGGGAGGCAAAATCAATCGATATGCTACTGGTCCAATCCGATCAGATATTTCATATGGTCCAATGAACCTCAGACTCAATTTGCCCTTACGGCCGAATCTGAGCACCTTTTTCCAAGGTGACACTTTAAGAAATACTTTGTCTCCGACCTGATACTCGATATCTTTCCGCTTTAAATCCGCGTAAGACTTTTGACAATCTGAAGCTGCCTTAAGACTATCTCGAATCACCTTTACCTTCTGCTCGGCATCTCTAATCAAATCAACCCCAAAGATCTTACTTTCGCTGAGCTCGGTCCAAAACAACGGGGTGCGGCATTTGCGACTGTGCAAAGCCTCATAAGGTGCCATCTTAATGCTCGATTGGAAACTGTTGTTGTAAGCGAATTCAATCAAAGGCAAATACCGTTCCTACGAACCACTAAACTCAAGGACACAACATCTCAACATATCCTCGAGTATCTGAATTACTCGTTCTGATTGACCGTCCGTCTGAGGATGGAACGCGGTGCTAAAATGTAGCTTAGTACCCAGAGAATCTTGTAGTTTCTTCCAAAACCGCGATGTAAATCTCAGGTCTCTATCCGATACAATAGAAATAGGGACCCCGTGCAATCTGACGATCTGAGAAACATACAACTCCGCTAGCTTATCAAGTGAGTAATCCGTACGCACGGGTATAAAATGGGCGGATTTAGTTAATCGGTCTACGACAACCCAAATCACATCCTTCTTGCTCGGTGTCAACGATAGCCCAGATATGAAATCCATTGTGACTTTATCCCATTTCCACTTGGGAATCAAAATCGGTTGCAACAAACCCGAAGGCACCTGATGTTCCGCTTTTACTTGTTGGCATATCAAACACCTTGCCACAAAATTTGAGATGTCTCGTTTCATACCATGCCACCAATACTGACGTTTCAGATCATTGTACATCTTTGTACTTCCCGGATGGACTGACATTCGACTATTATGGGCTTCATTTAAAATCGTCGAGACCAACTCTGAACTTCTCGGAATACATACTCGGCCTCGAAACCTCAAACAATCATTGTCATCAACTTGAAACTCAAAATCCACATTTAAATCGCATTGAGCTCGTTTGGAAATTAAGTCATCATCCACTTTCTGAGCTTTACAAACTTGTCGGAGAAATACCGGTTTCGCTTTTAATTCTGCTATCATCACACCATCATCAGACACCGATAAATGCACATTCATGGCTCGTAAAGCAAACAATGATTTTTGGCTAAGAGCATCAGCAACTACATTCGCTTTCCCCGGATGATAGTCAATGACAAGCTCGTAATCCTTTAGCAATTCAAGCTAACGTCTTTGCCTCAGATTCAAATCTCTTTGCGTCATCAAGTATTTGAGGCTTTTATGGTCGGAGAAGATATGACATTTCTCACCAAAAAGGTAGTGACGCCAAATCTTCAGAGCAAACACAATAGCAGCTAATTCGAGATTGTGAGTCGGATAGTTTTTCTCATGAGGCTTTAATTGCCTCGAAGCATATGCAACTCTGCCCTCTTGCATCAAAACACACCCCAAGCCATTCAAAGACGCATCACTATATACTACAAATTCTTTACCGGATTCAGGCTGAACTAAGACTGGAGCTTCGTCAACGGGGTTGAGATCATTGAGAAGTCTTTCACAAACCGTCGGTAGTACCTGGCAAGTCCCAAAAAGCTTCGGACTTCTGAGACATTTTTAGGAGGCTTCCAATCAAGGATAGCAGATATTTTATTCGGATCAACTCGGATACCCGCAGCAGATACAATATGTCCCAGAAAGCCAACCTCGCGCAACCAGAACTCACACTTGCTGAATTTCACAAACAACTGGTTATCACGCAAAATCTGTAGCACAAGTCTTAAATGCTCAGCATGCTCAATCTCATCGCGAGAATAAACCAAAATGTCAACGATAAACATGACCACAAATCGATCTAGGTACTGCTTAAACACTCGATTCATCAGATCCATGAAAACAGCGGGGGCATTAGTTAGCCCAAACGGCATCACTAAAAATTCGTAGTGTCCATACCTCATTCTGAAAGCAGTCTTGGGCACGTCTGAGTCTCGAACTCGCAATTGATAATAGCCGGATCGCAAGTCAATCTTTGAAAACACTAAGACTCCCTTTAACTGATCGAATAAGTCGTTGATACGAGGCAACGGATACTTATTCTTTATAGTCACCTTGTTCAGCTACCGATAGTCAATACACATTCTCAAAGTCCCGTCCTTTTTTTTCACGAACAAGACTGGTGCACCCAAGGGAGAAAAGCTCGGTCTTGCGAAACCTCTATCAGTCAACTCTTGCAATTGAGATTTTAACTCTTTCAACTCTGTTGGAGCCATACGATATGGAGAAATTAAAATCGGAGTTGTACCCGGAACTAGCTCAATGCCGAACTCAACCTCTCTAACAGGCGGTAATCCCGGTAATTCTTCGAGAAATACGTCCGGATACTCTCAAACCACAGGTACAGTCTCAAGCTTTAGTTCAGATATTTTGCTATCTAAAACATAAGCAAGATAAGCCTCGCAACCCTTTTTCATAAATTTCTGAGCCAACATAGAAGATATTACCGCAGGTAGCCCGTTTAAATCCGTTGACTCAATCCGAATTATCTCATTAGTCGAACATAGTAAATCAATAGTCTTTCATTTGCAATTCACTACCGCATCGTGCACAGTCAACCAATCCATTCCAAGTATAACATCGAATTCATCGAATAGCAAAAGCATCAAATCGGTCAGAAAACAAGAATTCCGAATCATAAGGGGACATTTCTTACACACTCTATCAACTAAAACACAACGACCTAAGGGATTGGACACTCGAATCACAAACTCAGTAGACTCAATAGGGAGAGTCTTACTAGATGCCAAAGTTTCACATACATATGAATGAGTTGAACCGGGGTCAATCAAAGCAATTACATCAGTATCAAAGAGAGTGAAAGTACCGGTGATAACATCGAGCGAAGAGGCATCCTCTCGTGCGCAAATAGCGTAAGCCCTAGCAGGAGCATGAGCCTCGAATTTTGTCGTGGCATCTTTAAACCTTTTCTGACCGCCGCTAGCATTTCCCGGATTTCTAGGTGGCCTACCTCGCGCTGAAGTAGTACTCGGTTTTCCACTCTGGTTCATATTTTGCTCGGACCATCTGGGGCAATCTCTTATAAAATGATCTGCCGACTCGCACTTATAACAGGAGCGATCATGAAATCTGTAGCTCCCCGAATGCCATTTTCCATAATACTTGCACTCGGCTCTGTCTCGACGGTCGTTCCCAACACTAGCAGCAGAAGTGGCACGTGAACTCATAGGGGGTCGATCACGGTCTCGTCTAGAAAAATCTGAAGTGGCCCTTGGTCGGTCCGATTCACTTCGAAATTTCTTTGATGATCCTTGAGTAGACTTCCCTGAAGATCTCTTACGGAACTCTCTGGCTCCGCTATCAGCTTTTCTCTTTTCATTTCTAAGCTCTTCGGCCTTGCAGGCTCGCTCGACAAGAACAACAAACTCTTGAATTTCCAAAATGCCAACCAGTAGTTTGATGTCTTCATTTAACCCATCCTTGAAGCGTTTACACATAATAGCTTCGGATGATATACACTCGCGAGCATATCGGCTAAGTCGTACGAATTCCCTCTCATATTCGGTCACTGACATTCGGCCTTGTTTAAGCTCAAGGAATTCCTTTCGTTTCTGATCGATAAATCTTTGGCTGATATACTTTTTACGGAATTCAACTTGGAAAAACTCCCAAGTAACTCGCTCTCTCGGCACCACAGAAACCAAGGTGTTCCACCAATAGTAGGCGGAATCACGCAGCAGAGATACGGCACATTTCAAGCACTCCTCGGGCGTACATGACAATTCATCAAACACACGGATTACATTATCGAGCCAAAACTCGGCCCGCTCAGCATCATCATCAACTGTAGCCCGGAACTCTTCAGCCCCGTATTTTCTAATTTTATCGACCGGGGGTTTACTCGACCTCATAGGGTCGGTCTCAGGAGGAGCCACAGGGGTCGGAAGTGGATTATTCGGGGGAGGAGGTTGTGGAACAGCCGGATTAGTTTGTAGGAATTGAGTGAACCAATCATTCATCATTGCATAAAAGTTCTGCCTCATGTCATCATCTCGACGACTGGTATTCGGCTGTGAGTCGATCGGCGCGGTCCCTTGCGCGGGAGCGGCCGCTACACTATCAATATCTTCCGCTACGGCTCGATCAGGATCGGAATCCATTACTATATGAAAACACATTTTAAAAGTTAGAAATCACCACACTATCGCATTATCACAAAATGGCATGTATAGCTATACTCACACGCGCTACGTTAGTCCGAGAATCGACTAAACCGTAGCTCTGATACCAATAAAAATGTAACACCCTACACTCCTGTCTGTCGCCGGAATAGGGTATTAAGGTATCACATATCTAAATACAACGTACCAAGGTTCATAGTTACACACTAGACATAGATTCATTGAGTTTTATAACCAAATGTATAACACTTGTAAATAGGTTTGGTCAGTACGTCATATCTCATTTAAAAGCGTATTATAAGCATGCTAGCAAATCTCTACCTTGTGGCTACTAACAATTTGGCTAAATCGAACATTTCAATAACCGATCACCATATTAGAAATTCATTGCATATTGGGTACTAACCAAATATCATGCCACAACATCGAATCATATGAGAATCATCCAAACACATATAATCAAACTCGAAGACTAAGCAAGCCATTTTCGCATGGCTAGAAATATTTACAACTCAAAATGTAGTTTTATTCAACAAAAGGAGATTAGCCTATACATGCCATTGATCCAAAATAACTATCAAAATACCAAAATAACAGCGATAGTGTAGGTGATTAAGGCTTCAATCCCCGAGTCCGCAGCTTCCAAAAAGAGATCTATAAAACAGAGGAAACAAGGGAAACGGAGTAAGCATTTCAATGCTTAGTAAGTTTTAAGCAATGTAAACAGATAAACATTTTAGGTATAAATTGGCAGCTAGCATTTTCCTTTCAATCTTCTTTTGGGATATTTCACCCCTTAGCCGAATATACACACTTTCATAATACCAATAAGTAGATAACTTTCACTTGAGAGTGAGCTCATTTAAACATAGATACAATACATAATTTCACATAACTTGTCACGATGACCCGATGCCATATAATCATCGAAACAATCTCATTGTTTACTCACTTATGCATCACATAAAAGCCTTATGAAATTAGTCCAAAACAAGCTTACATCTAAGCTCAAGGTACATACCTGTTTTTACTTATCGCATTGAGCATATTTACAAACAACTCTTATTGTGAATTCTTTTAATCTTAGACTTACTCGGATAATCGGCGAGACCTTTAGCTCGGATGAAATCTCCATACGAAGCCAGCGGGTCTTAACCCGGACATAATCCCTACACCTAGCCGGCGGGTCTTAACCCGGACAAAATCTCCACATATAGCCATCGGGTCTTTACCCGGACAAAATCTCCGCATATAGCCATCGGGTCTTTACCCGGACAAAATCTCCGCATATAACCATCGGGTCTTTACCCGGACATAATCTCAAGTTTCTTATATAACTAATCACGTGGTATAATATTTCACATAGCTCATCACATTGGCCGTTCGGCCTTATCACATATATACATTTTCACATTCATCACATACTCATAAAGGCTTAATTACCTATGCTGGTAAACTGCATTATCAATTCACATTCAACTCTGTTCTCATAAAGGCTTGATTACCTATGCTGGTAAACAGCTTTATTAATTCACATTCAACTCTGTTCTCATAAAGGCTTGATTTCCTATGCTGGTAAACAGCTTTATTAATTCACATTCAACTCTGTTCTCATAAAGGCTTGATTACCTATGCTGGTGAACAGCTTTATTAATTCGCGTTCAACTCTATTCTCATAAAGGCTTGATTACCTATGCTGGTAAACAGCTTTATTAATTCACATTCAACTCTGTTCTCATAAAGGCTTGATTACCTATGCTGGTAAACAGCTTTATTAATTCACATTCAACTCTGTTCTCATAAAGGCTTCATTACCTATGCTGGTAAACAGCTTTACTAATTCGCATTCAACTCTATTCTAATAAAGGCTTGATTACCTATGCTGGTAAACAGCTTTATTAATTCACATTCAACTCTGTTCTCATAAAGGCTTGATTACCTATGCTGGTAAACAGCTTTATTAATTCACATTCAACTCTGTTCTCATAAAGGCTTGATTACTTATGCTGGTAAACAGCTTTACTAATTCGCATTCAAATCTATTCTCATAAAGGCTTGATTACCTATGCTGGTAAACAGCTTTATTAATTCACATTCAACTCTATTCTCATAAAGGCTTGATTACCTATGCTGGTAAACAGCTTTATTAATTCGCATTCAAACATAATTCCGCAACTCAAATTTATTAGATTTTATACTTATCAACCGGTCTAATGCAACAACTTAATATGTCATACTATAGTCGGATATAATCAACATATAATCACTTAAAACTTACCTTGAACTTTTCTGAGCAATTAAGAGTTGGCTATTCGACCACTTTAGCCTTCCCTTTATCCGAACTCATCCCTCTATGCTCTTGAGCTAAATAAAACATTTAATTCTATTAATCCTTATTCAAGCATTTCAATGAATCATTTTCTCTTATAGTCAAATAATACATGCATATTCTTCTCATTGCAAACACACACGCACATTCGGTCATTTCACATACATATCATAAGTCACAACAAGCTGATTTTCTAAGCAGCATTCAATAATTTACTCATAACTAGAGCTACGAAACTCCAAATGAAGAGTCGTTAATTTTGCATAAAAATAGACTCATTGACCTTTCATCCATAAAATTTTCATAATTTTTGGTTTGGTCAATCAATACCAGAATTTTCTTAAAGTTTCTCTATTTCACTGTTTGATTTAACTGACCACTCTATACTACGAACAGAATTTCTCCTTGTACAGAGCTCAAAATGTGTCCTGGCCAATTTCATTCGAATCTTGACTCATTAAGGAGTCTAGGCATATAAATTTTATCTTATAACAATTTCTATACAATTTATAGTGATTTTTCAAAAACAAAGCAGGGGACTTCGGAGTCAATCTGACACTGTCTCACTCTACTCTAAAAATCTATTTATCGGAAATTCCTTTGCTTGCAAGGTTTCTTTCATAAGAAACTAGACTCATTAAGCTTTAATTACATAAATTATTCAGCCTCTAATTTAGTACACACAATTTATGGTGATTTTTCCAAAACACGTTACTGCTGCTGTACCAAGTAGATTTATACAAATTCACATTTCATTTCAAGCTAAAACATATAATCAAGGTTACATTTGGCCTAAAGCAAGATAATATTATCAACTCTAAAAGCATAATTATAATAATTAAAACATCAAACATCAAGAAAAACACAATTCTTCCATATTTGCTCATATGGCCGAAAACCCTATCTTGCTTATCACACAAAGATTCCATGTTTACCAAGCTCAAATTTCTTAACAAAATCTTCAAAACATCACCAAGGAGAACATGCATCCATGACCGAATGCTTCTAACACTAAAGGCTCAAGAAATCCAAACATAGACAAGGAAGAGAGCTTCAAAACCAACAAAATTTCATGAAATTCAAAGGAAATCACCTAGAAATTGTACCTTAATCAAGACTTCCCCCAACCGATAGCTTGAACCCTATTTCTCTTCTCCTTTAGCTAGTTTCGGCAATCAAAGAGGAAGAATGAACAAAAACATTGTTTTTGTCACCCAATTTCCTTAATTTAATTAATTCTATTTTATCTATTTTATGCTACCAAATTACTAATTTCTTTTATTATTATTAGACTAAATAACAATTCACAAAAGGCCAAAACCTCATCATTACCATCCACTATCATAAAAGTGGGTAAATTGACATGCAAATCCACTATTTCTCATGCATGCATTAATAAGTCATCACACATTTGTCTAGCATATTTTCAAGGTTCATAATTTAGCCCTTTTAGGTGCAATTCATAATTATAATACTAAATTGAAGCACCTAAGATGTCACACATGCCTTGGCACATACAATAGGCATCAAAATGAATATTTAATTATTTTTATACCTCAGTTTTGTGGTCCCGAAACCACATTCCGACTAGGGTCGTTTTAAGGCTGTCACAGGTAATGTGGCTTTGTATAAGATCAAGAAAGTATTGAATAGCATAATTTGAAGAAAGTAAGATAAATTGAGGATATGATGAGATTAAAAATGTAAATATGTAAGTTGAGCAGTATTTTATTCTTATGCAATTGTTGCTATTATTATTGAGTTGTGTAACTAACCTTGAGAATTTTGAGCAAGTATGTTTTAGCTATGATTTGCCAAGGCATTAGTATTTCAAAATCCATGTTTATAACATGGCAACTAAGGAAGAATTGACTAAAAAAAACCATGGTTGACCCATGGCAACATAAGATAAAGATACCAAGTAAGACCATGCCAAGGCATGGCATTGGTGAGTACATAAGGCAAGGATCCCATGTAAGTCCATATCAGACATACGGCATTGGCAGGTTGAGACAGTTGAAGAACATCCCATGTAAGTCCATATCAGACATATGGCATTGGCAGGTTGAGACAGTTGAGGAACATCCCATTAAGTCCATATCAGATATATGGTTTTGGCAAGACAGGGAACATCCCATGTAAGACCATGCCTAGAGCATGGCATTGGCAGGATATTATCATGCAAGAAAAACCAAGTACCCTTAGTATTCCAAACGGTTCATCGGGCTAATATAAAGGCTATGTTACAAGAATGTTCAGGTAAAGGAATGTTAAACAGGAAAGTTAAAGAGTAAGTGGGGAAGTAAAATAAAGATTTTGTTAGTTGATGATATTAAAAGTATTTTAATGAGTATATTCAAGTATTAAGTAAGTGATAAGTTTTCAATTACACTTATGACACTTTGTGACATGATTAGTAATATGCCTATATATTATGAGAGAGTATTAATGTGTTAAGTGAGATGTTGCAGGTACATAAACAAGCTATTAAGTAAGGTATTCTTTTTTATTATTCCGAGCCTATGGTAAGGTACCAATGAGTAAGATGGGAAAGTAAGAACTTAACATTATTTATACAAATTATGAAGGCTTAATAATAAGATAAATTCATTATTAAAGCCTATTATTTTACATGTGAACTTACCAAGCTTTATAAGCTTACCTCTTTCCTTTCCTCTGTTCAAGAGTTTTATCAAACACGCTCGGGTTGGAGGTCTTCAGAGATCACTTCACACTTTCAACTATCAAGTTACCAATTGGGTATTTTCATTGAAATGTTTTAAGTTATGGCTTGTATAGGGACTTGGTTATTGAAATGGCTATTGAAATGTCTAAATAAGAACATGTGTTGATGTTATGTATGCCTAAATGAGATTTAATGCAAAGAAATTATGAAAGAGTAAAAGTTGGTTAGAAACAGTTTTGGGACAGCAACAATGATGTGTGTGACAGCCCCAATTTGAACCTAGTTGAAAAGTGATTTCGAAACCTCAAAAAAAAAATCGAGTCACAAAAATAATTAAATATTATATTCCATGTTTATTATATGTGAATTTACATGTGTGAAAAATCCCATGCTTTAATTTTTGTCTTTGGGTGTGAAATTTACTAAAAAGGGGCCTATATGTGAAAATTTAAAAATATGATAGATGGATGTTAAAAGGGCCGATTTGTGTATGGATTAAAAAGAGGGGATTTGCATGTCAAATTCCCCTTTTAAACATTAGTGGCCGGCCATGGTAATGATGAAGAGCATTATATGCATTTGATATTAATTTTATATTAGTTGGTGACTTAAAGTAAAAAAAAAAAAAAAAAAGAAGAAGGAAGAAAATTTACCTTCAATTTGTTTGTTTTGTGCCGATGGTTGAAGGGGAGAAAATGGGATGGTATTCGGTTGCTGTTAAGTTAAAATCAAGGTAATGTTTTCAAGTAATTCTTGTAAATTTTATGGAGTTGAGATGAATGTTGAGTTCCTAGCATTGCCCATGTAGGAATTTTTGAATTGGTGTTGACTCTTGTATTCGGCTATGATAGAAAAATGAGGAATGGTTTTGGTTTTGTATGTTTTGATGAGTATGGATGATTGAAGTATGTTTGAGCTCACTAGAGGTCAAAATTATGAGTAAAATTTTGTTTATACGCTGTACAATTTTTGAATGGGAATTTAGAAGATGATTTAGGCGAAATTGCTTTAGTATGTTTCGGCTATGTCTATGTTAGATGAAATGGCTAAGCTTTAATGTTGCACAAGGAATAAGGAGGTAATGCTAGTGTGGATAGGAATTGGATATTCGGCCATGAACAAAATATTTTAGAAATTATTTGTAGAAATGGACGTTTAAAGTGGTAAATTGGGGACAAGTGAATGAATTGGGTTATATGAAATTTAATTGAATAAATTAATGATAGTATGGTTAAGTGTGTGATTCGGTTTTAGTGGAAAATTGGGAAGAATGTTTAATTAGCATCTTTTATGTAATTGCCGAATGAGAACCAAAGTGAGGATTGGAGTAATTGTTGTGTATTTATTTAGTAAAGAGTGAAAATTTGGCCGAAAGTGTGTTACTAGAAAGGGGATTGGTTCTTGATTGAATAAATCATGTCATTTTTAATTGGAATTTTGATTAAGTAAAATGAGTAAGAATGAGAAGGAGTAGTTTGAACTTGTAAATTGATTTATGTGTGAATGATGCTTCATAAGAAGAAATAAGTAAAGTTGTATGTCATAAATTTGTTAAAGAAATGATGGTTTGATTTTCAATATAGATGCAGTTAAAGGCTATATGCATTCGGCCATTGTACATATGTACAAATTTGAGAGTGCTTTGATGTTTTGAAATAAATAGAAAGGAAGTTGCTGTATGTGTGTGTGGATATTAGAGAATAGATATATTTGTATAAGGGTTAATATGTTAATTGGCCAAGTGGCAACTCTTTGTAACAAAGATGAACTTTGATCTTTGTTAAGGTCATTACCGAAACTAATTATTAAATGGTAAATTTTGTTCAAAATCAAGCTCAAGAGCAAAAAGGAAACAAAGTCGGATTGAGGTAAAGCGAAGTTGGTCGAGTAATCAAAATCAATCGTACAAAATTGTCGAGGTAAGTTCTAAAGAGTTTGATTTGATTCATTATGTTAAATCATTAATATAAGTAGCTAAAAGAATGTTGTTGTTATTTGATTAATAATCCAAATGAGATTGGAATGAAATCTATTATCCGAGGATAGTTATTAAATATAATTATATATAGTTATATATTGAATTGGATGTGAACAGTGAGGTGACTTACAAGTACTTTGACGGATATAAACATTATTATATGAGAGTTTATCACAAGTAGTGAGTAGTTAAAGGTAATTATACTTATACATGATATTAATTGCTATGTGAGAAAGCCAGATGGGATATGAACTTCTAAATTTGGTAACTGCTGAAAGCGAACAAATGTCGGCCATAAGTCGAATGTGTCCTATGCTCGTAATAAATTGGCCTATGGATTAAAAAGGGATTAAGGCCTTGTGAATTCGTGCTAAATTAATTATTGAGTTCGATAATGTATTAAGTGGCTCAGGTACGTATTTTGTATTTTTGGTTATGATGACAATGTGATTCGAATTATAAATGTAAAATGAAAAGTAAATGAGAATCAGTTGTATACTCTTATATTTCGGCCAAATGGAATTTAGTATGTGAATAACTGTTATATATAAGCATGTATCTACAACTTGAGTTTGAATAGTTGAATTAAGAATAGCATGGTAAGTTTTAAGTGATTAAAATGTGTTAAATTATATATATTAATATAGTATAACATGAAATGAAGTGATCTATAATATATATATATATATGTTCGAAGTATTGGGAAATTGAAAATAAATGTTTAATTGTAAGCGGCAGCTTGTGGTGCGATCTATATTTTGTGTTCGGGCAGTTGTTTCACAAGCTAAAAGCTGGTGGTAAATCTCGGGTTATAAGCATAGCAAGCATAGTGCCGGTGGAATCAAATCAAATTGGTACTTAGTGAATAACAAGTCGGGTTGTTAACCCAAGACTTTGAAATTATGTATTATTATCAAAGTTAACACGAGTAGTGAAGCAAGGTATGTGCTCTAATTTTTACTAACTCGTATTAAGGTATGTATGCGTTTCCATCTTGAGACCTTGAATCACGTTCAAATGTGTTTGAATTATGGTCGTTTATTCGTTTGCAATTGAGCAAATTGTGCCTTGTGGAATTAAATTATGAATATGTGATAAAACTTTTGGTTATTTAAGGCATAAGTAAATAAGCATGATAAATGGAAATTTAGTTTTCGGTTAAGCGTAATTTTGTACAGAATTGGTGACTATGATTAAAAATGAATTTACATATGAGATGATACCGAGTGTATATATATATATTTTGCTATATGTAATATACCGTTTAGTAAGGATATAAAAGTATATGTGATACCTATGTGATATGACCATTAAAATTTTAGATTGTTATGAAGCTCTAGCTTAACTTTATTGAGTTGAATAAATGAATGACATCTTGATAGGAGATGATGAGATTATGTAATCTTAAGCCGACAAATGACAGGTGACTTGATAAAAGTCTAATATTATGTGACTTCACGATAGGATAATTAAATTGAAAGGATTTAATACTTTAATTCTGTCAGGTATGTATCCTACGCTTAAAATTAAATTTGCTTTGGATTGAACTTCAAGTATAAAATGAAATGTGTATAGGTGAATAAGTATTAAGATTCATTATGTGATTAAAATATGTTCGACCAATGTATGAAGTTATGTGACATTTATATGCAAATTGTGCATTGTGCGATTATGTATAATCGGCTCTTTTATGAGATTATCAAGGAAGTGGAGATAGCACTAGAGAATTTGAATGTGGTTGAACACATTTACATTTGGCCACAGTTGAAATCGTTATTTAATTTAATGATTATATGATATTAAATTCTAAGCAAATGAGGTGATGAGTAAAGTTAATGTCCTTAATTCAGTAAAGTTAATTATTTTATTTAAGACTTACTAAGATTATGAAGCTTACTCCATTTGTTTCATTTCTCTGTTTTATAGATCTTTGGCCCTAATTACGAGCTCGAGGATTCAGTCGAAGTCATCCACACTATCTAAACTTGATTTTGGTATTCTTAAAGTCTTTATGTTTTGCTAATGGCATGTATAGGCTTAACTCCTTTCTCTTTGAAACCAAGTTGTTCTTTGTATATGTATGTGAAATCAAGCTATGCGAGAATGGCTTATTTATTTGTTTAGTAAAGTAATATAGTCGAATTATTGGTTGCAAAAGTTTTAGTGTTGATGGTATATTTGGATTGGCCTATCTATACATAATTTGCATATTTGGTAGATATAAGCATATTTATGCTATTAAATATGTGAAATGAATTTGGTTTCTTGTGATGATTTTAGATAAAGTCTAAAGGTTTTAATCTCACTGATTTTCATTCCATAGTATGTGTAAGATCTACTTTATATGTGTGTCTCAAAATGTCTGGTAGTAGTTTTCAGATGAGTAAAACTTTGTAACCCTAATCTGGCGACGGACGTGGGTTAAGAGTGTTACAATGTGATTTTCAAAAATCACTAAAAAAGGTATAAATGGAAGTGAATGGTGAATAAGAGATAGAATTAAATCTTATTGAGCTATTTTCATAGGAAAGAAACAAAGTAAGTAAAAGAAGTCTATATTCTGAGATATTTAAATTCTTGTGAGACTGGTTCAGAATGACTTCATGATCCCCTGTTCTGATTTTAGAATTTCACTAAAAATTGTACAAAAATAATTATGATGTATAATTTATATTTCTAGATTCTTTAGGAGTATATCTTCATTATAAACAAACAAAAACATTATCCGAATTTTGTATACTGAGATAATTGATTTGTAGTGAAGAGAGGTTAGGTCTGTTGGACTGCAAAACAAGGGAACCTTTAATGAATAAACTGAACTAATTGGCCAAACCAAAAATTCTGGAAAAATTATTATATGAGTCCGATTTCAGGAAAAATTTACAGATTTAAATTTCGAGTTTTGTAACTCAAGTTATATTTAATTTAGTGACTATTACGCAGGTGGACAGTTTTATTTTGAATAGTGAAATAAATTGTTTTGATTTGTGTAAGTAATCAGAAAAATTTTAATGTTCTCAGTTTGGTCCCGAACCATTTCAATTGCATGTTTTAGGGTCTCGAGGGCCCTTTTTAGGGATATATTAGATGAATGTGAGTGAATTAATTTTAAAACTAAATTTTTATGCCCCGAATTAGTAAGATAAGTCTGGTAACGCCTCGTGCTCGACTCTGGCGACAGTCTTGGGTAAAGGGTGTTACAACTTCTTTTAGCAAAACAACCAAAACCGAGTAGAGAACACCGTATCACTTAATTTCGGTAGTATAGGACTTTAGCAAAACCTAAAAGAAAAAGTGACCAAAACCTCTTCGAAAGGAAATTCCACCAGCCAAAAACCACCCACCTCCCATACAAATTCGGTCACCAAAAGCATTCAAACTCGTCACAAAATCCTTCCCACTCCAACCTCCTAGATTTACTCCTTGATTCAAGCTAACAACCAAATTTGAAACCCATCCAAACTCCTTGACCAATTCAACCTTTTACCATTAGGAGTTTCGGTAAAACTCCCCCTCCTCCCTTGCGTGAACAACAAAAAGATACCCATTGCGCATGGAACAGCTCGAACCCAAGACCCCTAGGCGCACATCACACGCTACCTTGCCTCCTTACCACTGTGCCTTTCATGTCTTGCAGCACATGCATTTATTGAAAAGGCTTAAGTTTTGTGAGCCAATGTCCACTTAAGCCAATAATCAAAAGTTTTACAAGAGCTTGGGTTTCATCCCAGGACCCTTCAAACATACTAACCCACTCATAACTCCCTTAACCAACACACCTTACATGCAAATAAGATAGAACAAATAGAATTAAAGGATTCCAGATTTTAGGGCGTTATAGGGCTAAAGTACAAAATGCCCATTTATGTGTTTTTGGATGAAATTGAATGAATTGTTGAATAAATAAGTGAATTTTGATATTATCTAGATTGATAAAAGCAGAATTTGGATCTAGATTGGGATAAAAACCAAAGTTAACTACTAGTCAACTTAATTCGTCATTATAGTGAACAAGGTAAGTTTGTATGTTAATAAACATTTTGAAATTGTGTTATAAATGCTTATTATTATGGAATTGAATTCAATGCTGAATGGTTATGAATACCAGCCAAGATTGACAGAGTTATAGCGTCCAAAAGTCTCGGACGAACCTTAGGAATAGTTTACAATATGAATGTCATGACATTAGGACTACCGAGATGTGATTTCATGTAAGACCATGTCTGAGACATTAGTATTGATCTGAGATTACATGTAAGACCATGTCTGGGACATTGGCATTATATATGATTTCGTATAAGACCCTGTCTGGGATAGTGGCATTGATATGTGATAACATGTAAGACCATATCTGGGATATGGCATTGTACGTGCTTTATGTGCTATCTGAGTATCCTTAACAATTCTGAACGGTTCAGTGGGCATAGTTAAGTTGAGAATGAAGGTACAATTGAGTTAAGCATGACAGGTATGTACAGAACCTTTGTGAGAATCGAATGAAAGTGATTGGTTGAGTACATATCAGATCATGTATATGAAATGAGAAAGATATGTGTTTAAATATGTTATTTTTCAAAATGTGTTCATTTGGCTATATGGAGGTATTAATTGAATGTTATATGAGAATTGAATTGATTAAACTTGTGAAAGCTAAAGTTAGCTACGTAAGTGGTTATATTTTTGAAAGTGGTAATTTTATATGAGAACTTGTTATAAACTTGAGAAAGGTTTGTGTTTTGGCATGTGAGATAGCATATTATGCTTATGACATTGAATTACAATTATTTGATATGTTAAGTTTATTAAGATATGAGCTTACTAAGATTTATAGCTTACCTTGTGTTATTTTTCTAGTTTATAGTGTTTTGGACGTTCGCTCGAGTTGGAAGTCGATGGAGATCGCATCACACTATCTGGCTATTGATTTTTGGTATTTTTACATTTTGTGACTTGGTTATATGGCATGTATAGGCTATGTTCTTTTGATATGGCTGTTAGGAATGTATATGGTCATTTGAAATGAATTTTAGTGATTTTGGTTGATGGATATAATGTGGTCTTATGTTTTGGCATGATTGATCTAAAATGTGTATTTGGCTTCTGTTATGTATTTGTGGTTTGGCTTGGAATGCAAATGTGGTATCAATGTGGTTTAAGAAATGGCATGTATTAGTATGAGTTTGAGATGATGCATTGATAAGCTTTGGTTTGGTTATAGGTTGAATGATGTGATTGGTTATTTAGTTTGAATTTGAGACATAAGAAAAATGTTAAAGATGGCAAATGATACATGTTAGTTTTGGTGCGTGTTTTGGTTAAGAAATGGTAAGATTTTGGCACGTGGAAATAATGTGTTTTGGTATTATAAATGAGTATGGGATTAGTTGATGATATTATGGAGTGCATTATGGATAATTTGGTATGATTTTTAGCTGCTATTTGGTCATGATTTGTGTTTAGATTGATACTTGTAGGGATGACCCTTTAAGGGTGGCATGTTGGCCTTGTAAATGGCCTATTTTTGCCCACACGGGTAGGGACACGGACGTGTGTCTCTACCTGTTGCTCGAGGGATCAATTCGAATTGAGCCTAGGTACTCCACATGGTCTCACACACGGGCGTGTGGCAGGCCATGTGGCTAAGCCAGTGAATTATATGGGCCAAACACAGAGGTGTGTGACTGGTCGTGTGACCAAGTCAGTAAGTTCCTAATATTCACATGGCCTGGCACACAGGCATGTCTGGTGGCCGTGTGGATAAGTTAGTATGTATGCCCTGTTTCCCCACGGCCTAGACACACAGGCGTGTCTAATGTCGTGTGAGGCACACGGCCAGTTCACACGGGTGTGTGACCTTTGTAATTTAGAAAATAATTTAAAGTTTCAAATTTTTTTTATACAAGATCGGTTTAGTGTCAAACCCTATTTAAAGCATATTTAAGGTCACGTAGACCTTCTAAAGGGACTTTATGTGTATGAATTACTATGACATGATGATGTGTGAATAATAATGTGATATGATTGTAGACTGTTATGAAATGTTCAACAATGCCTCTTAACCCTAGCCCGGTGATGGATACGGGTTAAGGGTGTTACAATGATCCTAAACAATATTATCATTTCACGAATTAATGTATTTATCCATGTTATAGGTAAATTCTTTCATAGCATAAATAGATTTCTTACATATAAGTACATCATTTATCACATAAAAACATGAACGGTAAAAAAACTGACTTGTGCTATGTTTGTGGTATTAAGGACTTGACTGTGACTATATGATCGAATATAGGCTTGACATTCTGCATTCATGACATTTGCATGGGTTGGGATATTGTTCGGAGGAAGATTTGATATGTTAGGGTCGCACGGGTCTCCCGAGACGACTGTGGACCCACCGAAGGCTTAGAGCCCTATATTTGTATTGATTCGATAAAGTCACAAGGGTCGTCCAAGACGATCGTGGACTGATTGATGGCTGCATGCCGATCAATTGTTCCGATGGCTGAGTGCCGATTGTTCCATCGATGGCTTTGTGCCACATACATTATTAACGGCTTCATGCTATCCAATCGATGGCTTTGTGCCACATATATTATTATGGCTCTGTGCCATTCTGTTATGGTTTATAACCATTCTGTTCATGGCTTCTAGCCATTTTGGTTGAGGCAGCGTAACTGGGATTTTGGTTAGTGCCGCAACTGGTGCTAACATTTGGAGTGCAGGGACCAGGGGGTTGATTATACCCCCAAGATTGTGCAAGGTTGGACGGAGGCAAGTGTAAGGTTGGATGGGGTTAACACATAACATGCATCATACATCATTCATGTGATTCTGTTCTGATTTGGGCCAGGCCCAATTGTTCTACTATGGGTTGTGACCCAAATGATAATGTACTAGGCTTAGGCCCACATGTGTTCTGTTCCTGTATTCTGTAATGGGCTTAGGCCTAGATTGTTACTAATTTTTGTACGACTGGCTATTTTTAGATAGTAGGGATTACACACTGAGTTTTCGTAAACTCACCCCCTTTATTAACATTTTCAAGTAATCCTCAGCGTTAAGAAGATCGGTGCTGTGAGGGACTCGGAGATGGCCACACAACTGCTTTTGCTATCCATTACATTTTTTAACTTTTAAGTACTTTGATTTTCAATTTGGGTTGTAATAAGGCCTCTTTTAATTTCTGGATTTTAATTTGGGTTTTTGTTTATTTTGACCCATATCTGTTAAGAGTAGAGCATGGTTTTTCCCAAAAACAATTTGGTTTCAAAGCACTACGTTCTGCAACATTTTCAAAATGGTCTCGCGACTTATTATCTCTTTTTAAACATCACATTTTTGTAAATCGGTTATTTTAAATCAAACATCCATAACAAACAATGTTTTAAATGGGAATAATTTTTCTACAAACGGCGTTTAGAAATTAAACGAACTTAGAGTAAGATTTTACTCAAGTTTAAGTGACAAGAAGTGTTAACCAGTACAAAGGGTTTCCAATGAAATCAAAGTTTTCAAAAAACACTTCAATGTGACACGCTAGATTCGGTCCTAACGTCTAGGCCGAGTTTGGGGTGTTACATTTAGTGGTATCAGAGCCCGATTTCAAAACTCGATTGTGGATTAGGTTTTTGAAAATGAATTTCTGAAAGAACTATTTCAAAAGAATGGAAAGAATTTGGAGTGTTCAAAATATTTTTCGAAATGTTTTCTTGAAAGTGTGGTTGACTGAGACTCCAGCACCAAATCCGTAAGTTCCTTTTGATATAGACTGTACTTAAATTAGATTTTTTTGTATTTACTCTGTATGCTCTGGAAGTGTAGATTCTTTAGCTAGCGCCTTGATGGATTATGAGAGTAAGCAAAGTCTGCCAACTTCGGGTACTGATAATTCTGAGCTTGGTACTGAGGCACTAACCAGATTATTAGGGAAAGTGCTAGAAGGGGTGTTCGAGGCCAGAGTTAAGGAGATGGAAGAAACGCTCTAGTCCAGGTGCCTGGACTACTCGAAGAAAAGAGACCACAGTTTTCTTAGGTCAGAGCCTCGTTCTGTGAAACATGTTAAGACACGTCCTACCTTTCCGGCCTGCGAGCATTCTAAAAAGTATCATTCAGGTGAATGCCGTAGGAAGACAAGAGAATGTCTTAGATGCGGATCAAAAGAGCATCGGGCTCAGGATTGCACAGTCCCTTTTAACTCAAATATGTTTTGTTTGGATGTGATGTTTTGCTATAGAAATTGTATGCATGTGTGGCAAATATCTATATTTGCTTCTGTGGTTAGATGTTTTGGGATTAGAGTGTGCAGTAGTAGCGTAGTGGAGTAGTTGTTACACAACTACCATGTTAGTTGGAAATTTCGGGGATAAAATTTCTTTAAAGGGGTAGAGTGTTAAAGCCCCAAATTTTAGACCTGGGGGAAAAGGGCTTCGCATATAAGAGGAATTGGAATTTAGTTGTGCAAGTGGATAACATAAAAGTACACCTACTTTAGTGGTTAAGGGTCTTGAGAAGTATTGGAGAGGTCTTGGGTTCATACCTGGGCTTTAGTAAAATTTTTTGTTTTAAGTGAGTAAAGCCCTGGATGTTTGGAAGTAGGCCTTTTAAAGTATATTATTAAAGAAATGACACAAGGAATCATGTGGTCTAGTGCCATGGTGGCGTTAGGAGTGTGCATGTGGTCTAGGGTTCGAGTGTTGGCATGGTACACTGAGGGGTATTTATTTTGCACCTTCGGACAGCCAGTGGCTGAATTGGAATTGAACTCTAAAGAAGAGAGTTTGAATTGGTCAAGAGAGGAAATTAAGGAGTGGATCATGGAGCTAATTGTGGAGAAAATCAAGGGGATTGAGTTGTTGGGGAGTTGGAGCCGAAAGGGGACTGTAGGTAAGCATAAAGTCGGTTTTTGGTGTGCTATAGGGGTAGTGCCAAATTCTTTCTTGCTATTTCGGCTTTTGGTTTATTTTTGTGCGTTTTTGAAGAACTTAAGTTATTAGTGACCGATTTGTGTTCTTGTCATTCCTTTCATTTTAGTTTTTCTTTGCCTTCTTGCAAAAACCGAATACTACCTCCTTACTTCTCAAAACAATTGTCATTGTGTCGATTCTTCCTTCCTTCTCTTTTTTTTCCATCTCTTTTTCATTTTTTTTTATTGCTAGCCAAATATATCCCTCCTCTTGATCGAACCAATTTTTTTCCTCTTCATTCACCTTCCTCCTTTGCTCTTATTTCTCTAAAGCTGAACACCTATTCTTCTTCCTTCCCTCTGCTTTTCATCCATTCTTGGTCATAGCCAATTACATCTCTTCCCCTTTTCTTTGTGTAACCGAATAGGCCTTCTTTCCCTTTGATCTCTAGCCATTTGAAGTCGAATCTCTGATCTTCTTTTCTTCTTCTCAATTGTGGTAGCCGGGCTATCTAGTTCGTGGGGTCAAAGATTGAATCTTGGGGTTTTTAGGGGATGCAATCGTTGTAAATCTATGTATCATTTAATCGACTAATCAAAGAACTCAAGGAAGTGAGATCGAGTCATAATTAATCGACTTAGGAAATATAAGCTGATTCGGCCGAGGTTCTAAGCTCGTGGGCTACTGCATTTTTCTCCATCAAGGTGTGTAACTGTATGCCATGTATTGATAATCAGCTGAAGAGCCAAAGGTTTTACTCACACTAATAAATCGTAGAACGGTGAAAAGACGAAGTGCTAAAATGCCAGAATACCAAAAGTTCGGCAACTGTCGCAAAACGAGCGTGCGAACGCATGTGTAATATCCTGAATTCGGGCCTAACTAGAATAGTGGTTTCGTGACCACAAATCTGAGATAGAAATAAATATTTTATAATTATTTGAGGTTTATGATATGATTGCATGAAGAAATTCTATGCATAAAGTGCTTAATTTGAAATTAGGGACTAAATCGAATAAGTTGCAAAACTTGCATTCTAGAAGCTTTTAGTGTGAAATTGCTTTGGAATATTAATTAGGAAGTCTTAAATAGCAATTTGAGCAATTTCTAAAATTTTGGACTAAAATGGACATACATAGGTAGAAATAACCAAAGTTTTTAATGAAGGGTATCTTAGTCATTTGGTAATTAAAAGATTAAAAAAGGAAAAAAGATGGCAAAATATGTCCATCTTCTTCATTAGGACGAAATTTCAAGGGTTCTCCATAGCTAGGGTTTGTTTCAAGCTTCCAAGCTCCATAGTAAGTGATTCCAAGCCCCGTTTTTAATGTTCTTTACGTTTTCGGAGTCCCAGTAACTTGATTAAGCTTATTCTAGCAATAATTTAATCTAGGATTCATATTTGGAAAAATACCCATAGGTGAAAAGTGTTTATTTTGATGTTTTATGATAGAATATGAGGTTTTAAATTATGCTAAACAACTTATGCTACTCGGTTTTAAGTAAAAACGAGTAAAACAGCTTAATTGGTAAAAATACCTATTGTTCATAAGTACATGTTAGAGTGGGAATTTGATGTTGCTGTTGGTAAATAAATGAACAACTTATTCCAAAAGGTAAAATAAATGGTTTGAAAATTGTTTAAGTGTTAAATTAAGTTTATTAACACCTCCAACTCGACTTCGAGAACGGTCTCGGGTATGGGGGCGTTACAGCATGTGTGGAGGATCCGATCGATGGTAGAGGCCACCGTGAGTGACCTCATGAGCTTAGGCCGATTTTGGGCCGAAGTGGGCCGTGTGGGGCTGATGAGCTCATTGGCCCCACACGGGCTTTTGTAGTTGATATATAGAAATATGGGACCTGGCTATATCTTTACATGGCTAGGGTCGATTTTGAGTTTAGCAGGCCAAATAAGTACGTAGTCCTACTTGGGCCGAGTAATGGGCCTTAGGCCCATTTGCATCGTTATGACAATTTAGGTAATTTAGGTCGCTCGAGGTGAATGTAGATCTTCTGAGAGGTCGATTATCTGTATCGAGACCTCAGAGGGTAAAATGATCAAAATACCCTCGAAGGGAAAAAAAAACTAATTTGTGCTATGATGTGACTGTGAATATATGTTTGTGGTATTAAGGAGTTGACTATGACGGTATGATCTAATATAGGCATGACACTCTGTATTCATGATATGTGCATGGGTTGGGATATTTTACGGAGGAAGATTTGATTTGTTAGGGTCGTACGGGTCACCCAAGATGACTGTGGACCCATCAAAGGCTTAAAGCCGTATATTGATTGATTTGACAAAGTCGCATGGGTCGCCCGAGACGATTGTGGACTGATCGATGGCTGAGTTCGATCATTTGTTTCGATGGCTGAGTTCGATCATTTGTTCCGATGGCTGAGTGCTGATTGTTTCATCGATGGCTTCGTGTCATCTATTCTATCGACAACTTTGTGCCACGTACATTATCGATGGCTTCATGCTGTCCAATCGATGGCTTTGTGCCATATATATTATCATGGCTCTATGCCATTCTATTATGGTTTATAACCATTCTGCTCATGGCTTCTAGCCACTTTGATTGAGGTAGCGTGGCTGGGATTTCAGTTAGTGCCATAACTGGTGCTAACATTTGGAGTGCAGAGACCGGTGGGTTGATTATATACCCACATATTGTGGAGGGTTGGATGGAGGCAAGTGTAAGGTTGGATGGGGTTAACACATAACATGCATCATACATCATTCATGTGATTTTGTTCTAATTTGGGCTAGGCCCAATTGTTCTGCTATGGGTTGTGACCCAAATGATAATGTACTGGGCTTAGGCCCACATGTGTTCTGTTTTTGTATTCTGTAATGGGCTTAGGCCCAGATTGTTACTACTTTTTGTATGACTGACTGTTTTTAGATAGTAGGGGATTACACAGTGAGTTTTCGTAAACTCATCCTGTTTATTAACCTTATCAGGTAATCCCCAGCGTTAAGAGGATTGGTGCCGCGAGGGACGCGAAGATGGCCACACAACTACTTTTGTTTTCAATTACATTTATTTACTTTTAAGTACTTTGATTTTCAATTTGGGTTGTAATAAGGCCTCTTTTAATTTCTAGATTTTAATTTGAGTTTTTTTTTTTAATTTTGACCTATATCAGTTAGTAGTAGAGCTCGGTTTTTTCTAAAAACAAATTATTTTCAAAGCACTACGTTCTGCAACATTTTCGAAATAGTCTCACGACTTATTATCTCTTTTTAAACATCACGTTTTTGTAAATCGGTTATTTTAAATCAAGCTTCTGCAACAAACAATGCTTTAAATAGGAATAATTTTTTAGCAAACCACATTTAGAAAATAAACTGATTTAGACTAAGGTTTTACTCAAGTTCAAGTGATAAGAAGTTTTAACTAGTACGTAGTGTTTCCAATGAAAACAAGGTTTTCAAAAAACACTTCAATGTGACATGCCAGATTCAACCCTAATGTCTAGGTCAGGTTTGGGGTGTTACATGGGCGCGAGTTATGTGGACTCCCGAAGGAAGGAATTTTTGAACCTAACCCAGGGAAATAGGACTGTGGTAGAGTACGAGGTAGAGTCTCTGGAGTTGAGTCGCTATGCTCGTGGGATAGTAGCAACTGAGTATGAACGCTACGTGCATTTTAAGGATGGCCTTTGGGATGTGTTGTAAGTACTGATAGCTCCGCAGAGGGAGTGAGACTTTGCTGCGTTGGTAGAGAAGGCAAAGATTGCTGAGGATGTAAAGCGCTCAGAGCGCCAGATCCTCGAGAAAGAAAAAGAAAGATATTAGATGGATTCAAGGCCCTCAGGTTCTTCAGGAAGGCCTGTTAAGAAGGTTAGATTTGATGGGCCAATCCGAGCAGTTCCTGTTGCTGCTGTTTGACCACAGCCTTGAGCAGATTGTGGGAGATCTCACCAGGGTGAATGTTGGAAAAGAACTGGGGCGTGCTTCAGATGTGGATCCATGGACCATCAGGTTAAGAATTATCCTCAGAGGCCTGGGCAGATGCAAGCTGCAGGATAGGGTCATGTTGAGCCAGTGAGAGGTGGTCAGCAGCCACTGAGAGGTCATCGACAGGCCAGAGGTGGAAATGCTATGGGATAAGGTCGTGGAGCACCGGGCAGACATGCTGGAAACGCTGAGGTGAGATAGACAGCCTTGGTCTATGCTACTGATCACCGAGAGGATAGTGATGCCCCTGACGTCATAATTGGTACATTCTTAATCACAATGTACCTTACACTATGTTTATTGATATTGGGTCTACACACTGTGTCTAGGACGTTGGGCATTCAGTTTGAAAATACTGTTAGTGAGCTGACTGTGATAAGTGCACTGAGACAGTTGGTTAGGGTAATTAAATTATTCAAAGATGTGCCTTTAGAGGTTCAGGGAATAATCTTTCCATCGAATTCGATGGAATTACTGTTTAGTGAATTCGACCTTATATTGGGTATGGATTGGCTAGTAAAAACTGCATGGGAGTTTGGATTGTGCTGTTAAGCGTAAGGTGTTGAAGACTACTGGGGGTGAGGAGGTGATTGTGATAGGGGAGCGATGAGATTATCTATCTAATGTAATCTCAGCGTTAAGGGCCGAGAAGCTAGTTCACAAGGGTTGCGAGGTATTTTTTGCTTATGTCAGCAATTTTGATTCTGAAAGTCCTTCTGTTGGAGATGTCAGAAGTGTTAAGTAGTTTCTAGATGTATTTCCTGATGAGATTCCTGGGTTGCCTCCAAATCGTGAGGTTGAATTCGATATTGATCTTTTGTCGGGAACAGCTCCGGTGTCCATCGCCCCTTATAGGATGGCACCAAATGAGCTTGTGGAGTTAAAGGCTCAGATTCAAGAATTGTTGGACTGAGGATTTATTCGACCTAGTGTGTCTCAATGGGGAGCACCGGTCCTATTTGTAAAGAAGAAGGATGGGTCTATGCACATGTGCATTGGTTATCGATAGTTAAACAAATTGACTATCAAGAATAAGTACCCCTACCAAGGATTGATTATCTTTTTGATCAGCTTAGAGGAGCTTTGGTTTTCTCCAAGATTAACCTTCATTCTGGGTACCATCAGCTAAGAGTTAAGGAGGCTGATGTGTATAAGACAACATTTAGGACTCGCTATGGGCACTACGACTTCCTAGAATGCCATTTGGGCTCATGAATGCACCAGAAGCCTTCATGGACCTCATGAACCGAGTATTCCAACCCTATTTAGACCAGTTCGTGGTGGTGTTTATAGACAACATACTGGTTTATTCGAGTACTGAAGAGGATCACGATGCACATCTTCAAACTGTTTTGCAAATTTTGAGGGAAAAATAGCTTTATGCGAAATCCAGTAAGTATGAATTCTGGCTGTGAGAAGTGACATTTTTGGGTCACGTGGTATCTGTCGAGAGGGTTGGAGTTGACCCTCGTAAATTTGAAGCTGTACTGGATTGGAAACCACCTAGGACCGTATTTGAGATTCGAAGTTTTCTAGGTTTGGCTGGGTATGATAGGTGTTTTTTTGAGGGGTTTTCTGTGATTGCTGCACCTTTGACCAAGTTACTATGTAAAGGGGTACCATTTAATTGGAATGAAAAGTAGCAAGAGAGTTTTGAAAAACTAAAGAAGGTTCTGACTGAGGCCCTTGTCTTAATACAACTAGGGTCTAGGAAGGAATTCATTGTTTATAGTGATGCGTCGCACATCAGATTGGGTTGTGTGTTGATGCAGGAAGGAAAGATTGTTGCTTACGCGTCTCGGCAGCTTAAGCCTCATGAGGCGAATTACCCTACTCACGACCTGGAGTTAGCCGCGATGGTATTCGTGCTAAAGATCTAGAGGCATTACTTGTACGGTGAGAAGTGTATTATTTACTCGAATCATAAGAGTCTCAAATACCTCATTACTCAAAAGAAGTTGAACCTTAGATAGCAAAGATGGATGGAGCTACTTAAGGACTATGAATGTTCGATCGAGTACCACCCTGGTAAGGCTAATGTGGTGGTTGATGCACTGAGCCGTAGGGCTATATTTAATTTGAGAGCTATGTTTACTCGCCTCAGCCTATTTGATGATGGTAGTTTGTTGGCTGAGCTTCAAGTGAGACCATCGTGGACTGAACAAATTAAGAGTAAGCAATTGTTGGATGAATCACTTGTTGCTCGGTTCCAGCAAGTTGAGAATGGAGAAACTATAGATTTTGGTCTGAATAGTGAAGGGGTATTGTGTTTCCATAGGAGAGTTTGTGTTCTGATGCACTCTGACTTAGGACTGTCTATACTACAGGAGGCGCATAGTAGTCCCTGTGCTATGCATCCTGGCAGAAACAAAATGTATCGAGACTTGCGTGAACTATATTGGTGGCCAGGACTTAAGCGCGAGGTTACTGATTTTGTGAGTAAGTGTCTAACATGCTAGCTAGTTAAGGGTGAGCATCAACTACCTTCTGGGTTACTGCAGCCAGTTAAGATTCCACTCTGGAAGTGGGAAAGAGTAACCATGGATTTTGTAAGTGGGCTACCCTTGACGCCTATTATGAAGGATACGGTATGGGTTATCGTAGACAGGTTGACTAAATTTGCCCATTTCATAGTAGTCCGTACTGATTACACATTGCAGAAGTTGGCTAAGTTGTATGTGGCTAAAATTGTGAGGTTGCGTGGGGTACCAATTTCTATCATATCCGACAGAGATCCTAAATTCACATCTCGATTCTGGAAGAAGTTACACGAGGCTTTGGGTACTAGACTGGACTTCAGTACTGCATTCCACACTCAGATAGATGGTCAGTGAAATAGGGTGATTCAGGTACTGGAAGACATGCTAAGAAGATGTATAATTGATTTTCGAGGCAGCTGGGAAGATTGCTTGCCACTAGCAGAGTTTGCGTATAACAACAGCTATCAGTCCAGTATTCAGATGGCACCATACAAGGCTTTATATGGTCGTAGGTGTCGTGCTCCTACATGTTGGATGAAGCTGGGTGAGCGATGAGTTCTGGGGCTAGAATTGATACTGAAGAAAAGGTAAAGTTGATTCAGGATCGGTTAAAGGAAGCATCTGATAGACAGAAGTCTTATTCGGACTTGAAGTGTAAGGAGATTGAGTACTTTGTGGGAGATTATGTCTTTCTGAAGGTCTCACCGTGGAAGTGGCATGTGGAGGTACCTAGGGGTTGTGAGTTCGAGCTACCCTATGAGCAAGGGAGTAATATTTTGCTACTCTCGCAAATTGGTAGTTGGGGTTGACCGAAACTCTGATAGTTGGAGTGTTTGAGGGAGAGTGGTGTGTATGGTTGTTTGTGGGGGGAAAGTTTGAAAAGAGTTTGAATTGGTTGTTTGAGGGATTTAGGGAGAGATAAGGGGAGATATTTTAGGAGGAACTAGATGAGGTTGGGATGTGAGGTAGTGTCATGCCGAAAGTGGGAAGCTTATTGCACAAATTTGGTCACTTTGGTTCTTAGTGCCAAAATAGTTCTAGAGTTTTGGGTTCTTTGAAACGAATGCTTTTTGTTGTTTTCTTTTTGGGTATTCTAGTTCTGCTCTCCTATATTGTGTTTTACTTAGTCAGCTTCTTCTCTTTTCCTCATCTTTCTCCTTTCGAATATTAAGTATCCTTTTCTTTGCACACTTTCAGTTTTGTGTGCCGAGCACTTCCTTCCTTGTAGCCAAACATTATGTCATTCCATCAACCTTCTGCCTAGTCTCCATTGTCGTTTCTTTTCTACCTTCCACTCTCTCGAGTTTTAGTGGTTAACCTTTCCATCTCTTTTTAGATTCGGCTCTCTCCTTCCCTTTCACTCAAACTCTACAAGTAATACTACAACTTGATACACAAAGTACCATGATCAAACTAAGAGGTGTGTAATCACACCCTTCTCTACTGCAAATCGGCAAAAGCCAAAAAGCTAAAAAGCCAAAAAGCTGAAACTTTAGCATTCGAGGCCTCATGAGCGTGTGAACACTGGTGTGGTGAACTGAGCCCACAGAACATGGGCGATAAGCTGTAGAGGCCGCCACGAGCGTTCTCGTAGGCTTGGGCCGCTATGGACCACGTTGGGCCGAAATGGGCCTTGTGGGCACAATAGGCACGTGGGCCCCACATAGATGAAATCCTTGATAAGGAAAATGTTGGACTGAGCCTTGTAAATTACGTAGCCATGGCTGAATTTGGGCTAAATGGGCCACACGAGCGTGTGGGCCCACTTGGGCCAAGTATTGGGCCTTGGGACCATTTACACTGTTATGACTGCTGAGGTCACCTGAGTCATTTGAGAAGACTATAGACCTTCTAAAGGGTCATTATCTGTACCGAGACCCCAAAATTAGTTAAATGAACAAAATACCTTTGTGGGGTAAAATTACCATTTTACCCCTAAGTGATGAAAAAATCGTTTTACCCCCAGTTGTTGGTTGATTGTTGTGTGTATGATATTTATATGACTGATTCTGAGTATGAAATTCTACATACACATAATATTTATGTCACGACATGTTGCGTGGGGTTGGGATTCTGATATGGAGGAAGTACTGTTTAGTGGCTTTGCCACGTATTTTCTATTACTGGTGGCTTTGCCACATTTTCTGATTCTAGTGCCTTTGCCACATTTACTGTCACTAGCAGCTTTGCTGCATTATTACTGCTAGCAGCTTCGCTATGATATCGGTGTGTTGGCTGGGTGGGACGATTTTATCCCCACATGGTGTGTTGGTTGGTACGGGTGGTGTGTTGGTTGGATTGGGATGGGTTGCATAATTGTACTGTATTGACTCTGTAATGGGCTTAGGCCCATACTATTACTGAAAAGGGCTAAAGCCGAGACTGTTCTGTACTGAATATGGCTCAGGCCGAGACTGTATCTGCGTGCACTGTTCTGTTTGACTGATAGGGGAATACACACTGAGTTTTCGCATACTCATTCTTTTAACTGTTCAGGTAATCCCCAAACTTAGCCGATTTTATTTTATTCACTTAAATTACCTATTGGGTTTTTGATTATGTAATAAGGCCATTTGAGGATTTAACTTTTAATTGGGCTTTGAATTCCTGCTTTAAACTGCTAGAATAGGATAAACAAGTTTTCAAAATAATAATTGTTTTCAAAGAAAGACACGTATTTTAAACCTCATGGTTTTCAATTAAAAAAGCTTCCACGATATTTGATCAGCTTAAGCAATTAGCAATAATAAATATGGCAATTGTTTTACTAAGTCGTTTTCAACTCTTAATAATGTAACTTGCAAAATTTTTCTCAGGCAATAAAAACTAGACAGGTTTTAAATTAAATTTGGATTTTTGCCAACAAGTCTAAATTTTCGAAAACATTTGACAGGATGATTTGATAAATACAAACACAAAAAGATTTGGTCATAGAATGAACTTTTACCGACAATTCTATTTCTTTTACGATACTTTGATGTGAGACGCTAGATAACGTCTGGGTCGGGTTTCGGGTGTCACAGAAGTATTTTTCGAAAACATAATTTCATTGAAATACCTGTTTTATATTAAAAGCTCTTTGCGATCTTAACGAAAATTTAGGGTATCTCATTCATTGATAAACTCAAGTCGTTTTAGCAGAATGTTGATCATATTAGATTGTTATTATACTTTAAAATAATGTTTGCTTTGAAAGCTTTTAAAATATGTTACGTAGATGTGGTGTTTGGAAAAGCATTTATCTTGCTTAAATCCGTGTCCTACTACTATCCGATATGACTCAAAATAAATAAAATTTCAAATTAAAAGTTAAAAACTTAAAGAGGCCTTATTACAAAACAAATACCCCAAATTTAAATTTCTTGTAAATAAAAAGGCAAATATGGAAGCACGTGCAGTTGTGTGGCCACCTTGGAGTCCCTCACAGCATGAACCTACCTAAACCTGGGGATTACCTACACCAATAAACAGATGGGTGAGTTTACGAAAGCTCAGTGTGCAACCCCATATAAGTAAATAGTCAAACATGTCGCAGGCAAGTACAGTCTAGGCCTAAGCCCACATCAGTAATAGTTCAGTTTCAGTTATGGCCTTAGCCCATTACAGTGACAGTAACAGTTTAGATACGCAATCAGAAATCATACCAAACCAGCCTCTACACTCCACTCCATTGAGCCCTATCATACCAAACCAGCCTCTACACTCCACTCTATTGAGCCCTACACTCTATGTGGGGATAAAATCAACCCACCCATCTCTACACTCTAAAAATTAGCACCGGTTGCGGCACTAAACAGTATTTACAGCAAAGCTGCCAGTACTGTACACTTTCTCCAATCATAATAATCTCATCCCCATGCAACATATCACACATGTATGCAACATATATAAATCGAGGCATGCTAAGATACAGTCATATATAACATAAGGGCATAACAGTCATTTTATCTCATAGGGCATAACAGTCGTTTTATCAGTCTGGTGTCTTGGTATACTTACTGACCCATCAGTACGTCCACAGTCGACTTGGGTGACCCGTACAACCTTAACAGTCAAAAAGTGAAAATGGCTCAATGCCCATTATGCGGGCTCATGTAGGCTCGCATGCCCACGTGACCCACAAAGCTCAGAAATGACCTTGGCTGTGTGAACTACACAGCCTGGCCCAATTTTTCCACACTTCTGTGTGGTTTACCCGTGTGGGGCCCACAGCTCGTTGGGCCCACAAGACCCATTTTGACCCAACATGGCCCAAAATAGCCTAAGCCCATGAAATCACTCATGGTGGCCTCTACTATCAAACGCCCATGTTTTTGCATTCAGATTGCCACACGAACGAGCACACGTGTAACATTGACGGTCACTTATTTTAGCTTTTGCTGATTTACAATTAGAGTAGTTTTTACACACCTGTTTGCGAAAACATGCGAATAGCCCACGAGCACCAAACCTACATTCAACCAAGGTATTCTATTAGTCAACCGATAATAGGGTTAATAACCTCCCTTAATACAATCCCCACTTATCTTTAATACCTGCCTTGATTGAACAAATGTGGCTTAGTCCTCTTAGATCGCTGACTAAGATTGATCATGCTCCAAGTTGAATATCTACGTTACTAGCAAAATCCATTAGTTACGATTACTTAAACCCATGGGTTGAGTCAAGATACCCAATTTGAACACAACAACTGCAAACAAAGTTACCTTTGATCGAGTGATGAGGGAAAGGTTTCGACTGCTTCAGTATCACTTGCAACTCCTTCACTCCTCGAGAAATTCTAGGAATCAAACGAAACACCACACTATGAGAAAGAAGGGAAGATTCGGTAATATGAGAAAAAGAAGTATTTGACTCAAAAAATGTAAGAGAGGGGAGACTTGATACATGTTGAAAGAGTAAAGAGAGAACAAGAAGAAGTCAAATGCACTCACTGATTTGTCAGAGAACATTTGTCAAACCGAAAAACAAAAATAAAGAGAGTAAGGGAGTAAGAAGGAGAGAATCAATCAAAACCAAGGTTAAAACCGAAAAAGTTTGAGAGAGAGGGAAAGGAGGGTATTAAGCCAACACAAAAATTAAGCAAGGGGAAAGAATGACTGTGAAGAGAGTAAAGACAAATAAGAAAATCAGTCAGTAGAGTACTGATGAAGAGCAGAACCAACACGAAAAGTACTCGAATGGTAAAAAGAAAAGTTCGGCTACCCAAAATAGAGAATGAAGATAACCCAAAAGCAATGTCAGAAATTGAAAATGAGGAGAGAGCAAAAATGCACAGTAACCAGAACTAGAATTCACCCCCAAAACCGATTCTTTGACTGCCTAGAATCCCCATTCAACACAACACTTCCTTCTCTTCATCTCCCCATGATTTTCTCCTAAAATCTCTCCACAAAACCCTCAAATTGGTCACTATCCAAATCTCCCCTTTCTCCTCCTAAATTTCAGCTACACCATCCCCTATACCCCTCAAACACTCCAGCCGTCCAAGTTTTAGATTTCCACTACCATACAACCTTTCACACGGCAATTTGCAAAATAAAACACACCTTGCACATAGCAGGACTCAAACTCCAGTCTCGTAGTAACAGTAACACGCCACTATCCCCTAGACCAGCAGGCTTTTTATGACATGTTTTACCAACATTTATTTAAGAAGCCTGCTAACTAGAGACAGGATTTAATCAAGGAAAAACAAAACTTTGTACAAGCCAAGGCTTGAACTCAGGACTTCTCCAACACTTCTCAGGACACTTAACTACTGAAGCAAACATACATTTATGCAACACAACAACAAAAATGAATGCTTAGATTTTGAGGTGTTACATTTATCATCCATCATAACAAAACATGCTTTCCATATACCTCACCATTTTAATGTACTTTATAAATACATGTCTTGGTTCATATCGAACACATACCTTTCCTTTTTCATGCTCATTGAACCATTTAGAATATCATTTGATACGTGGGATAACTCACAGTAAGTGTGCTAACATATAGCTATATCATTTCCTTTCCTTTACATCATTACTCACACAAGTTGTGAACTAGGTCTGCTCACATGAGTTGTGAAATAGGTCTGCTCAGAGGAGCTGTGGGTCAGAATGCAAGCTACATGATGCTGACCAGATGAGTTGTGGAGTATCTGCAACACATGTTGGAACTCAGCCATTGGTAGGACATTCAAGACCAGCACCTGAAAACATGGAAACCCTAATGACATGTCATTTGTATCTTATGAATTCCTAAAGTTCAAATAGGGCTCAATAGTTGTCGAAACAATGGAAAACATGGTTGGATTTCCATTGTTTCATTACATGATAAAGTGCATAATTACATATATAGAACCGCATATTAAGCATTCAAATTAATCATCATTTAAGTGATTTTAATTCATACGAACTTACCTGGCTAAAAATGTAAAAATATCAAAGTATAGGGCTTTTTGGTAATTTTTTATTCTCCTCAATTTTCTATTCGATCTTGATCTAATTTAATAATTTCATTAAATTTATTAATTTAGATTATAAAATAATTTATTTTATGCAATTTAGTCATTTTTATATTTTCACAAAATTGCCCTAACATTTTACTTTTATTCAATTCAGTCCTTGAGCCAAAAACATGCAATTTAACCATTTTTATTGCAAAATCATATTAGCCGAATATTCATGGAACCCAAAACAGCCCACATTTGTAATAAATTTACAACAAATCCTTGTATTTTACTCTTTCTCATTTTAGTTCTTAACATTAAAAATTACCAAAAATTACTTAATAAAATATGTCTATTTAACAACAAAACTTAACAAAATATCACAAACTTTCACAAACACCAAAAATTAAACCATGGCTCATTCTAAAACATTTGATAATTTCGAATAAAGAGGTACGGGCTAGCTGGACCTAGTTGCAACGATCTCAAAAAACATAAAAATCATTAAAAACGGGTGCAAATGGACTTGCATAAAGTGAAACATGGTTGAACCTAACTTCTCCATAGCCATGGCTTTCGGTTGAAACAAAGAAAACTTAAGGTTGAAGATGGCCACTTTTGTATTATTTTTAATTTATTAACCTTTTTATTTTATTATAATAATAAATTAACTTATAAAACATATAAAATTAAAAGATTTTTAAGCTTAAAACCGCACCACCATCTTAGGTATGGGTAAATTACCCATTAAGGCCATCCAACTATAATTCTTTAATCAATTTACACCTTTAAACTATAGTTATTGACTTTTTCAACTTTTACTATTTAGTCCTTTTTGCTTAATTAACTATCGAACCATTAAAATTTATTAACAAAACTTTAATACAACCTTGATAACACTCCATAAATATTTATAAAAATATTAACGGGTTGGTTTATAGAAACGAGGTCTTAATACCTCATTTTCTAAAACCACTTGACTTTATGTCTTACCATTTAAACTTAATTAATCATTTATATAACATTAAAAGCCATATCAAAAACCTTTTTAAAACCATATTTGACACTAAAATATTTGTAAATAATATTTACGAACTTGTGGGATTTATGGCCCCGAAACCACTGTTTTTGACACCACTAAAAAATAGGCTTGTACATATCGAATCAATCTTAGCTTAGCCTCTTTTTTTGTAAGAAAATATTTGATTGCCAAACGATTCATATAGACTGTTACTTTAGTATTTACAAGATAAGAACAAATTTTATCAAAAGCAAAAACAATAGCAAGTAGTTCTTTTCTAATTATTGTGTAATTTAACTGGGCCCCTAATAAAGTTCGAGTCGCTAAATAAATTGGATAGAAGACTTTGTTTCTTTGCTAACCCGTTAGAGCTCAAATTGAAAAGTTGCTAGCGTCACACATAAACTCAAAAGGAGAAGTTTAATTTGGTGTAACGATAATCGGTGTCTTAATTATCCTCGTTTCATTTCATCAAATGCTTTCAAACACACTATATCAAAACTAAATTCTATATCATTCTCTAACAGAGTACAGAGTGGCTTCACAACTTTTGAAAAGTCTTTTATGAACCTTCGATAAAAACTGGCGTGCCCCAAGAAACTTCTAGTGCCCTTCACAAACATAAGAGGTGGCAGCTTGTCGATTACATTAACTTTTGCTTTATCAACCTCAATTCCTCGTCTTGATATTTTTTCCCCAAAATGATACCCTTCTTAATCATAAAATGAAAATTCTCCTAGTTGAAAACAAATTACTCAAACAGTTATCATACGAATCTCAAATACTAAAAAATCATCCATGAATACTTCCAAAAAATGCTCAACCATGTCAGTAAAAATTGCCATCATGCATATCTAAAAAGTTGTAGGCACATTGCATAAACTGAAATGCATACACCGAAAGGTAAACGTACTGTATGACTAATTTGTTGTAATTAGGTCTAGCAGATTAAACTAGTTTTCGCATTTGAGGAGCTTGAATACAAGCAATTTAGTTATGTTTTAGTAAAGTTTTCAAGAAATTGTGTAATTTGAGTCTTTTATTGACCTTAGGGGCCGAATGAGGCTTATGGGTGAGCTAATATGCTTCATGAGTGTGCAAGACACCATTAGAAGGTGTGCTAAATCTATATTGGTTGCTTTTTTGCAACACGGAGAGCTAGATGATGAACATAGGGAGTAGAATAGAAGAATTTGAAGATTGCCTTGGTGTTGGGACACAGCCTGAGGATGTCACGACACACCCCTAAAGATACCTTGAAGATGAGCATACCGCATTTGATGTCGTGACACAGAACCTTGTTTGTAACACCCCTATCCTGTAACCGTCGCTGGGATAGGTAAGGGGCATTACTTGACTTACAACACAGTTCAGAAAGGTAAAATTTTAAACTTTTATCAAACATCATCTCAATTCAATAATATCAATCATTCTTAAGCATAGTGTGCTTAAAACAATCATATAAAACTCTAAGGGTGCAATAAGGATAAATTTGATAACATATAAAAAATGTAGGAAAACTTAAGGAAATTTTTTAAATAGGGTCACACGGTCGTGTGCCAAGGCCATGTGCCTCACACGGTCTCTAAACACACCCATGTGTCTAGGCCATGTGAAAACAGAGCATACATACTGACTTGGCCACATGGCTACTAGACACGCCCATGTGTCTAGACAGTGTGTCATCCTAACTTAGCTACACGGGTACCAGACACGCTCATGTGTCTAGCCCGTGTGCCATACTGTCCCATTTAATCAGGGTGCAGGGTTTACACAGCTGAGACACACGCCTGTGTGCTCAGGCCGTGTGACACAAAAATGAGCTTAGTTTAAGCCACATTTTCCCAACATATCTCTTGTACCTACAAGCATCATTTTGCACAAATTTCACATACTAAATAAGAAACCATTTCAGTCAAATCAATTCACATATAGACCATTTCATAATCGACCAAACTAATGCCAATTTGTATCATCAAAATATCTACAATAAGAACTCAAATCATACTTATCCTAAACTTACCAAATCATCCATATTAAAACCAATGTTCTTACCTACTTTAAAACCTCATATATGCCACAAACCATTCATCAAATCTACCATATAAATGACATAACATATAGGGTTTTCATAATAAACCAACCATTTCAAATCAAGCCATATCACATAGCTTGATCAAATGCCAAAATTTGTACCATAATCACTAAGATTCAACTTAAAAACTAGCTTATACATGCCATATTTACATCATTTACAATAGTTCCAAAAGTACGAAACGTTGCCTGGTGTAACAACCCAAAATTGGGCTTAATCAGAATAGTGATTTCAAAATCACTTACCCGAGGTTAGATAAAATTATTTTAGAATTATTTTATGTGTTATAGTATTTTTTATAGGGGTGTATTAAAATTTTGGTGAATTAATTTACGCAATTGAAGGCTTAATCGTGAAAAAGCACTAAATCGCATAAAGGGCAAAAGTTGTGATTTGCTAGTAAATTTAGTCAAATTGATAGAGAACTCTAATTAGGGGCCTTTAAAAGGAAAATAGACCCTATTATTAGAAGCTTGGCCGACCATGGTGAGATAAAGAGGTAGAAAAGTCAAAGTTAGGTGTGTTTGGTGACTTAATTTGACTAAAATAAAAAAAATAAAATAGGGAGAAAAAGGCTACCTTCTTTTCACTCTTCTTCTTCACCGATTTTTCCTTAAGAAAATACCCATGGAGGTTTAGAGTTTGTAGCTACTTCAATCTTCAATCAAGTAAGTGATTTAAGTGATATTCTTGAAGATTTTAGTACTTTTGTGACCCCCAAAGCTTAATTTAGCTAATGAGGGGGAAATTTTGCAAGATAGTGAAGGGTTTAAGGTCTTTCCATGAGAATGCTTGTATTTTTGCTGGAATTTTATAGAAGGAAAGGATTGTGGGTTGTTTAACAAAACAACTTTTGTAAAGAGGTGTTCATGAAAAAACACCTAAAAAGGACTAATATGTAGAGATTACTAAATAGATGGTAATTGTATGAAATAGTGGGAATTTTGAGTTGTTATAAGAGGAATAAATGTTCAATTAGGACTCGTTATTAAGGAAATTTGATAAAATTCAATTTCTGAGCCTAGGGGTAAAATGGTAATTTTGCCAAGGTCTAGTGGCAAAATGGTCATTTTTGCCAAATTATGATTCTTGACTTGTTTAAATTAGATTGGTGATTAAATTAGTGAATTTTCATTGTTATAGATCAAGATTTACCAAATCTAAACCTAGACCGTAGGAAGGCCAAGCAAATCTATTAAACCGAATAGTCATATCCATTTTGTATACCGAGGTAAGTTGTAGGTAAATAATGCAACATTTTAATTTTTATGCATGAAACCATTGATTTGTCATATGATTATGTGTTGTGATATGAGATATGTATGAGAATGTTTACTTGAGCATAAATTGTTAAATGATAAATTTTAGTCATGTAATGACGAGAACATATACATTAAAGCCCAGTTGTGCTTTGAGAATAGATTGGATATTCATGTCGTGATACTAGGGTTGATACGAGAGCTAGTGTAAGACCATGTCTGGGACATAACATCGGCCTCATTATGTGTTAGTATAAGACCATGTCTAGGACATGGCATCGACAACGAGATGGAGGAACCAGTGTAAGACCATGTTTGGGACATGGCATCGGTTCAATATGTGCTAGTGTAAGACCATGTCTAGGACATGGCATCGACCTCAATACGAGAGAGTCAGTGTAAGACCATGTTTGGGACATGGCATCGGCTCGAGATATATGCCACTGTAAGACCATGTCTGGGACATGGCATCGGCGATGAGACGAGAGCTAGTGTAAGAGCATGTCTAGGACATGGCATTAGCCTCAACATGTAAGCTAGTGTAAGACCATGTCTGGGACATGGCATCGGCTCGATACCCTACATTGGTGACTCATTGAATATCTATTCGTATTCTAAATAGTTCAACGGAAAAAATTAAAGATAATGTTAAGTTAAGAGATATGGTGATGATTTTTGCAAGTGGTACAGGTGCCTAAGTGCAATGCATAAAATGTGAGCTCACTAGCATGTTATATAATTAAAATGAATGAAAATGAGTAAGTCAAGTTGTGTTTATTCTTTGTATCGTGCATAGATCATGATTTGTTAAGAGTACGACTTACACGAGAACTATGTTGTCTTTTATTTACTTATGACTTACTAAGCTTTATGCTCACCCCTCTCCTTTCCATTTTCTTATAGTGCCGCCTAAATAGCTAGAGGATCAACGAACGTCGGACTCATACTATCCATTGAAGCACTTGGTATAGTTAGTTTAAATCTTTTTGAATATGGCATGTATAGGACTATATTCTTTTGTCAAGTGTCATATTACTTTGGGCCAAATGTGTTGGTTTGTCTTAGAAATTGATTCTTTTGTGTAATTCCATTAATGATGGCTAATATTGGAAGTTAATATATGGAAATGATGATGTTATTCATGAATGTGTGTACTAGGAGTAAAATTATGCATTCTTGGTTGGATTGATTTATATGAATGTGTTGGGATGCCAATTTATGGCTATTGGTTGAGCTTAAAACTATTGGTATGTTTGGATATGCATTTGGTTTTGTAGGGTGGCAAAGAGGCTTGGTAGATAGCCTATTTTTTTCCACACGGGTAAACACAAGGGAGTGTGTCTAGGCCGTGTGTGACACACGGTCCGCCCTATATGCATATAGTCAGGCCGTGTGTCCCCTGCACCTTGAAATTTTTAAATTAAATGCCCAGTAGTAAACTCACGTGCTGAGACATGGCCGTGTGTCTCAACCATGTGGAGGGCATGACCAAGAATATAGGCATCTGCCACAGCCGTGTGATTGCTGACGTCAGAAACAGAATGTCAAGGTTTTTGCACACGTGCTGCTACACGGGCGTGTCATGGCCATGTGAGGGACACGGGCTGAGCACACGGGCGTATGCCAGGCCGTGTGAAAACCACTGTAGGTTTGATGTTGGAAAATAAATCCACACGGACGAGGGGCACAGGCGTGTGCCAAGGTTGCTTAGGTCGTGTGAACCACACGAGCCATCAGCACAGCCATGTCTAGAGGCCATACGGACGTGTCTCCCTCCCACCCAGACGTGTGCCCCGTTTATAATAGTTTTTGACGAAATTTTCTTAAGCACCCGAAATGGTCTCGGATCATTTCTAAGTCACCCCATCCTGCATAGGGCTTTTAGCCATCCTGTTTATGGCTTATAGCCATCCAATTTACTGGCAGCTCTACTGCGATATCAATTAATGCCGCAACCGATGCTGATCTTGGTGTGCTTGGTTGGGTATGTTGATTTTGTCCCCACATGGTGTGACTGGCGGGGCGAAGTGGTGTGTTTGGTTGTATTGGGGTGGGATTTTTGTTTGCATATCTGCCCTATTACTGATACTGTATTAGGCTTAGGCCCACGTGTATTCTAATTCTAAATCTGTAATGGGCTAAGGCCCACCTGATACTGTTACTGTAATGGGCTTAGGCCCAGACTGTTACTGCATTCTATATGTTTGACTGATTGTATATTAGGGGATTACACACTGAGTTTTCGTAAACTCACCCCACTGTTTAACTGTACAAGTGATCCCCAGTGTTAGGCTGTTCGGTGCTGCGAGGAGCTTGAAGATGGCTACACATCCATAATGGTTTATATTAGTTTCTAAATTCCAAAATTGACATTTGGGTTTTCTTATGTAATAAGGCCTCATTAAACTTAAATTATTTTAGGTTTTATTTATTTAGATTAATACTTAACTAATAGAAGTAGAGCACTGGTTTTCATAAAAGGGTTAACTGTTTTCAAAACACTGTATTTTTGCAACAATGTTTAAAATGCTTCCGCAACAAACAATGTTTTAAGAGTAATGACGACTTAAAATGATTATCAAATGACTACGATGATTTGAGAATTATTTAGAGGCTTTAACTTTTAGCAAGTTTTTATCAACAAGATTAAGTTTTCGAATAGCACTTTAGTGTGACACTGCCATGTTCAGCTATAACGTCTAGGCCGGGTTTGGGGTGATACAACAGATTTCATAGCAATGCGAACTAATTGTTCATTGCAGAAGTTGGTAGAGTTGTATATTGTTGAAATTCTTCATATTCCTGGGGTTCTAGTTTTGGTTATTTCAGATAGGGACCCGAGGTTTACTTTAAGGTTTTAGAAGAGTTTGCAAGATGCTTTGGGATTAAAGCTTACTTTTAGTATGATTTATCACCCTCAAATCGATGGTTAACTAATCATAATTTTGATGGAGTAATAATGATCGTACTTGGAAACTAACTATTATTATGATAAAAGGCAAGTGCACCTATCGAGTAATAGTATAGTTAGTGGTAAGACTGGAATATCGAATCCAAGGACTTAAAAGTAAATTGGGAAATTACTTTAGGAAAACTTAATTGACAAAGGCAATACTTAAGGAAGAATCGACCTAGACTTCGCTTGTTACTTAACCCTGATCTAGACGATTTCTTCATTCGACTTGATCCGTAGAGATCCCTCAATTATGTTAATATCTCCGTCGAGAATAAGAACAACTAACCCTAGGTTGATTAATTGAAACCTCTTTCTAATTAACACCCCTAGTTTTGCATTAACTCGTTTTGTGGATCCCCGTATTAGATTTGACTCTAATCCGGCAGATTTTCGTCGTACTATGTCTAGGATTGCGATCAACTCCGCTTAATTGTGTTGGATCTACTCTTAAACAGGGATTTTTGCTCCTCTGAATAAGCACATTCGACTTGAATTAATATCCTGAAATATCAACTCAAGAATTAAAAACACAATTAAGAACAAATCAAATATTTATCATATAGTTCAGATAACAATAACAAGATTCGTCTTAGGTTTCATCCCCCTCAGGTATTTGGGGATTTAGTTCATGTTTATAAAAGAATACATCTTAGAGTAAAAAAAATAACAAAACATAAAGAAAACCCCAAACCCCTGAAAAGATTGAAGGGAGATCCCTCGCTATAGATCCTTGCTTCTAAGATGGATCAATCGGCTTTCTTCGAGTAATTCCCAGTCCTCTACTCTAAATCTTGGTGGGGACACTGTACACCATTATAGTCGTCTCCTAGGATCTTTATATAGAGTTTGGAGTGTCTTTCTTAGCCCCCTAAGTAGCTTTTTCCGCGTGAAATTGAAACTCATTACGATAGGGACACGCCTGTGTGACACGCCCGTGTGAATCGAGCTTAGGCTGTGTTTAAGCCTATTAATGTGGCATGAGCATGTGTGGTTCACCCGTGTGAGGAACTCCAGGCCATGTTGATCTTTTACTTTGGCCCATTTTCTCTGTTTTTGGCCCGTTTCTCGTTCTTTTCACTCTCCTATGCTCACCTAAGTACAAAACATGAAATTAAAGGTTTAGGAGCATCAAATTCCATAAATCAATGAATAATTCATCCAAAAATATGCTAAGCATAGGGTAAAAATATGTATAAATTACGGTTTATCACTAATCTGGAAGGGTAATTCAAGTTCTAGAAGATATGTTGCGAAGCTATGTGATCAACTTTAGTGGTAGTTGGGAGCGATATTTGCCTTTAGCAGAGTTTGCTTATAACAACAGTTTTCAAACATGTATTTGTATAACACCTTTTGAAGCATTGTATGGTAGGAAATGTAGAACACCTTTGTGTTGGATAGAATTAGATGAGAGGAGAGTTGTTGGGCTAGATTTAGTTCGTGAGACTAAAGAGAAGATTAAGTTGATTTGTGATCATTTGAAAGTAGCGTTTGGTAGGCAGAAACCTTTTGCGGATTTGAAACATCAAGATATCGGGTTTCAAATTGGTGATAAGTATTTTTGAAGGTTTCACACTGGAAGAAAGTTTTGGGATTTAGTAGGAAGGGTACGTTAAGTCCAAGATACATTGGACCTTATGAAGTTGTTGAGAGGATAGGTTCGATAGCCTATCGTCTCAAGTTGTCATCAGAACTTGAGTGAATTCATGATGTCTTCAATATGTCCATGCTAAGGAAGTATCATTTTGATCCATCACATGTTGTGCCATTTGAAGAAATTAAAATCCGTGATGATATTTCTTATGAGGAAGAATCAATTGAAATTTTAGACCATGAAGTGAAAGTTTTGCAAAACAAAAGAGTTCCATTGGTTAAAGTTTTGTGAAGTAACCATAAAGTGGAAAAGGCTACTTGGGAAACCGAGGAAGCAATGAGATGCCAATATCCTTATGTTTTTAGCTCAGGTAATCTCGATGATGAAATTCTTTTCAGAGGGGGAGAACTGTAACACCCCAAAATAGAGCCTAGGAGTTTTAGTTGTATTTTAGGAATTTTGGCCTATATAAGCTCGAAATTTTGTAAGGTTGGTATTTGATAGTGTTTTCGACTATGGCATCTTAACTGTAAAATCAATTTTTTGAAAAAGTATTCTAGAAACCCTGAATTTTGAAAAATGACTAATCTGTAACAAGTCAAAATAGTGAGCATCTATGTGACAATTAGACCAGTTTTTAAAATTGAACCTAAAAGCCACCTTCCCCCTACAGTTTTAACGTTAAACCTTCTTCTCCTCTTGTTTGTGCTGCCCCTTGTTTTTCCTAGCTCTTTCCATTATTTTTTTATTCTCTAATCATAATACATTGATTTCCTATCATTCATAAGTCATTTATTACCATAAACCTTCAAGAAAAACACCCTAAACTCGATAGATTTCACGATTTTCTTCAAACATAGGGTTTATAAATTTTTGTCAAAACTCATTCATTCTTCCGCCAAAGATAATTGTAACACCCCTTACCCGTGTCCGTCACTAGAACATGATACGAGGCATTACTGGGCATAAACACATGCATGCAAACATTTCCGAGTCATGAAATTTCGTTCAAATTTAAAAATTTTCAAACTTCATCTTAAAGTCCTTAGTATGGGTCTACGAGGCCAAAAACATACTATAAAAATGGTTCGGTACTAAACCAGGCACTTTAGAAAACTTTGGAAAATTTCACTAAAAATAAAGGCACACGCCCGTGTGGGCAGACTGTGTGATCACACATGCCCCTGTCCCTAGCTCTTGTGGATTTATTTCTTAATCTGAACCTATAGGGGTTTTACACGGCCTAACACACGCACGTGTTCGTGGCCCATATCCCTCACACAGCCATGACAAGCCCGTGCCCTAGCTCATGTGTTAAAACCTTGACATTTTATTTCTGATTTTAGCAACATTTTAGGGTTACACAGCCAAGGCACATGCCCTTGTGTTAGGCCATGTGGCGAATTTAATTTCACATTTAAGGTTTAGACTTCACATGACCTGGGCACATGCCCATGTGCAATGGCTGTACCTTCCAAACGGTTGAGCCACATGAACGTGTCTTAGCCCGTATGATTACTACTGGGCATTCTGTGTTGCCAAATATTGGTGCAGGGGACACACAGCCTACTTACACGCCCATGGGGCAAACCGTGTGTCACACACGGCCTAGACATATGCCCGTATGTCAACCTATGTAAACAATAATAATGCTATTTATGAAGCCTTTTTGACACCCTACCTTGCACCAACCTAAACAACACCTATCCACAGATAAACACATGACCAAAATCTACTATAATCAAGAAATCCACACATCAAGGCCACTATGCTCCAGTCGCATGTAAAACTTATCACATACTTTATAAAGCAAATCATGCAAATTACTCATTCATGCATTAACACACCATAAACTCAACCATGCAAATTGCACATTCATGAAAAAAAATCATCATTTACATATATCAATAACAAGTATTATCCATCATCCATGGCCGTATACAAAATGAATCAATCTTGAAGACAAGCCAACACATTTGGCCAAAACAGTATGACACTTGACAAAAAGACCAAGACCCTATACATGTCATACTTAAAATGATAAATCTAACTATACCAAATGTTCAGATTGATAGTGTGATCGAGCCTCCAACGTTCTTTGATCCCTGAGCTAGCTTGGCGAAACTATAAGAAAATAGAAAGGAAAGGGTGTAAGCATAAAGCTTAGTAAGTTTAAACGTAAATAGTTAAAAACATCAACCATAGATTATCATACGCATAATCTATAATAAACTTACACAAAATTCTCATATGATCATAGGCATAACTTACTCATTTTCATCCTTACTGCTCAAATAACATAAATTGAGCTCATTTCTAATGAGTTTCGTGTAGGTACCTATACCACTTACAACATAATCATAACTTTTCTCATTTTGATATAATCTTTAAATTACCCATTGAACCATTTGGAATACTAAAGGATACCCATTATGCCTCACAAAAAAGGGTAAGATGCTAAAGCCATATCCTAGATATGGTCTTACATGGGAACATACATCGAAGTTGATAGCCCAGCTATGGTCTTACATGGTATCTCATACCGATGCCATGTCCCAGACATGGTCTTACATGAAAATGCTTGCCAATGCCATGTCCCAGACATGGTCTTACACTGGCTCACATATACCCCAATGTCATGACCTCGGTATCCTGACTATCCCAAAGGTTCAACCTGGAATTTTACCACAATAGATATCATCAAGCTTATGCATAATAATAATAAAAACTTTATCCAAAGTAAATCATTAATTTCTTAATACCATTAGTTACATTATTTACGTGTGAACATACCTCGGTATCCAAAATTTGGGCGACTAATCCAAATTGAGTCTAAAAGCTTAGTTTTCCCCCGGTCTAGGTTTAAATTCTGTTTTTCTTGATCTATAATAACAAAATTTAGTCATTTAATCGCCACATTAATAAGACAGTCCAAAATTCCTATTTTCATAAAATTACCATTTTGCCCTTAGACTTTCACATAATTACAATTTTACCCTTAGGCTCGTAAAATGATTTTCTTCAAATTTCATAATTTACCAAGCCGAGCCAAATCTATTTTCTACTTGTAGCAGCTCACAATTTCTATTATTATTTCTCACATTTACCTTATAAAATGACCATTTTTAGGTGTTTTCATGAAAATTATTTCACAAAAGTTGTTTAATTAACACCCATGATTCATTTTCTTCCATAAAAATTCAATAAACAACATGAATACTTTCTTGGCAAAACCCTAGACTTCCAACCATTTTGCAAAATAGCCCCCTGATTAGCTAGATTAAGCTATAAGGGTTTCAAAAACACAAAAATCAACAAAAACAACCATCAAGATCACTTACTTGCAAAGGTTTTATGTTGCTGAAATTTTGAGCTTCCAAAAACCCCTCTCTTGCTGAAATTTTCGGTGGAGAAGGAAGAGAATGAAAAAGCTGATAGCTAATCTTTTAGGTTTGTTATTTTATTATAAATAAGTCACCTAACTTTGACTATTCCATGGATTAAGGCCTCATGTCCAGCCACTACTTTTTAATAAGTCTATTTACTCAATAAGGACCTATATTTTAGTGTTCCATAGCTAATTAACACCTTTAGCTAATGAAACAAAACTTTTGCCTTTTACACGATTTAGTCCTTTTTTTCAAAATTCACCATGCAATCACTAGAATTAATTCACCAAAATTTTCAAACACTCATATAATCATGCCATGACACATAAAATAATATTAAAAATAATTTCTTCGACCTTGGATTTGTGTTCTCGAAAGCACTATTTCGACTAGGCTGCCTTCTAAAGCTTATCACCTACTTGAAACTCAATTTCTTCCATTTCAAATCTACATGGGATTTCTGTCTATCCAAAGCTGCCTTCTAACCATCATGAATCACCTTAACTTTTTCTTCAGTTTCCTTAACTACGTCAATCCCATGAATTTGATTTTCTTTGAGTTTGGTCCAATACCAAGGCATTCAGTAGTTACGCCCATATAAATCCTCATAAGGCACCGCTTTCAAACTTGACTGATGAAGCAAACTCTACCAGCGGTAAGTATTTTTCCCAACTACCTTGGAATTCAAGAACACAACACCACAGTATGTCTTCAAGTATTTGGATTACCCTTTCTGACTAGCTATCAGTTTGTGGATGAGAAGCAGTGCTAAAATTTTGTTTTGTCCCCAACGCTTCTTGCAACTTTATCCAAAACCGTGATGTAAATCTCGGATCTCTATCTGAAATAAACGACAAAGATACCCCGTAAAGTCTCACAATTTCAGAAACATACAACTCAGCCAATTTCTCAAGAAGATAGTCAGTATGCACCAGTATGAAATGAGCTGATTTCATAAGTCTGTCAACCATGACCCAAATGGCATCTTTCTTCTTTGGCGTTAAAGGCAACCTAGACACAAAATCCATGGTAATACGGTCCCATTTCCACTCGAGAACCATCACAGGTTGAAGCAAACCTGAAGGTACTTGGTGTTCAGCTTTCACTTACTGTCAAATTAGGCACTTAGAAACAAACTCTGAGATGTCTCTTTTCATTCCCGACCACCAATACATTTTCTTCAAGTCGTTGTACATTTTCACACTACTCGAGTGGACAGATAAACATTGACTATGTGCCTTTTGCAAAATCTTTTGAATAAGCTCATTGTCTTTAGGTACACAGATCCTATCTCAGAATATCAAACAATCATCGGTACCAATTCAAATGTCTGATTCATTACCCGTCTTGCATTGAGCCATCTTGGCTTGCAAATCTTTATCATTTTTCTGAGCTTCACCAACCTCTTGCAAAAACATCGGTCTAGCTCTCAACTTTGCTAGAATCGAACCATCATTACTTATAGACAACTGAGTATTCATAGCCCTTAAGGCGAACAATGACTTCCTACTCAATGCATCGACAGCTACATTTGCCTTTCCAGGATGATAGTCAATTACCAACTCATAATCCTTTATCAACTCTAGCCATCTTCGTTGCCGTAGGCTCAACTCCTTTTTGAGTTATCAAATATTTTATACTTCTATGGTCAGTGAATACTCGACATTTCTCACCATACAAATGGTGTCTCTATATCTTTAATACGAACATGATGGCAGCCAGCTCTAAATCGTATGTCAGATAATTTTTCCAAAGTGGTTTTAGCTGTCTCAAGGCATAAGCTATTACCTTACTTTCTTGCATAATCACGCATCGTAGTCCATTGAAGGATGCATCACTAAATACCACAAATTCTTTCCTCGGTTCCAGCTGCACTAAAACTGGAGCTTTAGTCAACAATGCTTTTAGTTTCCCAAAACTCTTTTGGCACTTTTCTGTCCACTCAAACTTGACATCTTTCTGTAGCAACCTTGTCATCAGAGTAGCAATCATGGAGAATCCTTTAACAAATCATCTGTAGTGGCCGGCTAGGCCTAGAAAGCTTCTGACTTCTGATACATTCCTCGTTGCTTTCCATTCAACAATCGCTAAAATCTTGCTCGGGTTAACTTTAATACCATCATCTAAAACAATGTGCCTCAAGAATCCTACCTCTCGAAGCCAAGATTCACTTTTGCTAAACTTAGTGTACAACTGCTTATCTCTTAAAGTTTTCAAAACAATTCTCAAGTGCTCCTCATGCTCAGTCTCATCACGAGAGTAAATCAATATGTCATCAATAAAAACCACAATAAATTTATCTAAGTATGGTCAGAAAATATAGTTCATTAAGTCCATGAATACCGCAGGAGCATTCGCTAAGGCAAAGGGCATGACAAGGAACTCATAATGGCTATACCTCGTCTGAAATGTAGTTTTCGGTCCATCTTACTCCTTCACGTTTAACTAGTAGCAACCGGACTTCAGGTCTATATTTGAAAACACGGTGGCCCCCTTCAATTGGTCAAACAAATCATCGGTTCTAGGCAAGGGATACTTGTTCTTTATGGTTACCTTATTGAGCTATTTATAATCTATACATAGCCTCATTGAACTGTCTTTCTTTTTCACAAAAAGTACCGGAGCACCCCACGAAAAATAACGAGGCCTCACAAACCCTTTATCTGTTAACTCTTGCAATTGAACTTTCAACTTCTTTAACTTTATCAGAGACATCCTATACGGGGCAATCGAAATAGGTGGCGTACCAGGGACTAACTCAATACCAAACTCAACTTCTCTAGTTGGAGGCAATTCGGGCAATTCTTCCAAAAACACATCCAGATACTCATACACTACCGGTACTGACTCAATCTTTAACTCAGACACTTGGGTGTTTAACATGAAAGCGAGATAAGCTTCGTATCCTTTTCTCACACATTTCTTAGCAGTCATAGAAGAAATCACTACAGGCAAGCTATCCGATTCACTTGATTCAACCCGAAGAATATCCCTATTTTCACATCCTATTTCAATAAATTTCCTTCCACAATTCACAATCACATCATTTGTGGTCAACCAATCTACACCAAGAATTATGTCAAATTCATCAAACGGTAGTGAGACAACATACACTCCTTAGGTGTGAAAGATAGTTCATCGAATACCCTGGTGGTATTCTCAAGCCAAAACTCTACTCTTTCTGGGTCGTCGTCTATATTTGCTTGAAATTCCTTGGCCTCTTGCTTCCAAATTCATCACTACTACATCATCTGCCACTACTACTTCAGGATCCACTTACTATATAAGAGACAATTTAAATTCGTTAAGAGTCGTCACACTATCATATTACATATATGGCATGTATAGCTAGACTCATACACACGCTAGGTTTGTCCGAGAACCGACTAAACTAGGGCTCTGATACAACTAAATGTAACACCGCTAACCCGTATCCGTCACCAAAATAGGGTACGAGGCATTACCAGGCATAAACACATGCATTCAAACATTTTCGGGTGATGAAATTTCGTTCAAATTTAAAACTTTTCAAACTTCATCTTAAAGTCCCTAATATGGGTGTACAAGGCCCAAAACAAACTTTAGAAATGGTTCGGTACTAAACCAAGTTCTTTAGAAAACTTTGTAAAATTTCACTAGAAATAGGGGCACACGTGATAACGATAAATTATACATATTTTTACCTCATGTTTAGCCTAACTTCTAGATGAATTATTATTAATTTTGTAAGAATTGGTGCTCTTAACCCTTCTATTTCATGTTATATACTCAGGAGAGCATAGGGAAGAGAAAAGAACAAAAAACGAACCAGAAACGAAGAAAATGGGCCAAAGTGTGAAAACGACACGGCCCAAGAAGTCACCACACGATCGTGGCACATGGCCGTGCCTCACAAGGTCCAACACGGCCTAGCCCCGACAAGCACGGCCAGGCCACACGTTCATGCCACCTCAATAGGCCCGAACACGGCCCTTATCAAAACCACACGAGTGTGGCACACGGTCGTGTCCCTCTCGTGAGGAAGTACAATTTCACTCGGATTTGGATACTTAGAGGCTCAGAAAGGCATCCCAAAGTTCTATACAAAGACCCTAGGAGGCAACTTTAAGGGGGTACTCTTTTCTCCCAAAAAGGAGCGCCATATTTCTACCAACACAAGAAGTGAAAGCAAGGAATTACTCCAAAGGAAGCCGATTGATTCATCCTAGAAGCCAGAATTCTACATCAAGACAGAAGATCTCCCTAAATTTCCTTTAGGGGTTTTTAGGCTCTTTATGTTTTAGAATTAGTGCACTTTTAGTTAGTTTTAGAATTAGCTTCAACCAACCCTCTTTTATTTTTAGGCTAGATAATAAAAAGGAAGTAAGTATTAGTACTTTTGGTTCCCTTGGGTATGATAACTCGGTCTTGCTACTAAACTATACTACTATTCGATAGGTGCCCTTGCCTTTAAAATCATGATATTAGTTAGTTTTTGGTGTGATCAGTTTTTGGTGTGATTGAAAATATTAAGAAAACTCGATTTCTATTACTTTAGCCATTACTATATTTATTTATTCTCAGTTTTTATTTATTTTTATTTTTCTTTTATTTTCTTTTACTTTTCTTTTACTCTATTTTAATTTTCTTTGCTTTTTCCTTTTAGGTATTTCTAGTTTATGACTAGAAACAACCCAGCAGGACCATTGCTTTTTGACGAAGATTTAGAAGCGACAGTTCGCAGAACTTGCAGAGAGATCAGACGAAGCCTACATTATCCAGAACAAGGACAAGAACAAAGGCCAGAACCTACAGAAGAGATGGAAGCAAATCAAAACATTCCACCACCTCCCGCAATAGCCGCGCAACTAGCAAATCAAGAAGAAGCTCCTCGCACTATGTATGATTATGCTAAACCTAGTTTGGCTAGTACCCAAACTAGCATTATTAGACCTACTATTGCTGCTAATAATTTTGAATTAAAACCTAACACTATTCAGATGATATAGCAATTGGTTCAGTTTGATGGTTTACAGGATGAAGATCCAAATTCACACATAGCCAATTTTTTAGAACTTTGTGATACCTTTAAAATTAATGGCGTTTCTGATGATGCCATTCGTCTAAGGCTATTTCCATTCTCTTTGAGAAATAAAGCCAAACAATGGTTAAACTCTTTACCACGAGGCTCAACCACCACGTGGGAATAGATGACCGAAAAATTTTTACTTAAATATTTTCCTCCAGCTAAAACAGCTAAATTACAAAACAATATCTCTTCTTTTGTGCAGATGGATTTAGAAACACTATACGATGCCTGGGAGAGATACAAAAATCTTTTGAGAAGATGCCCTCATCATGGCTTACCTTTGTGGCTACAGTTCAAACGTTTCACAATGGTTTGAATCCTTCAACAAGGCAAATGATCGATGCAGCCGTAGAAGGAACAATCAACAATAGAACACCCTAAGCAGCTTATGAATTTATTGAAGAGATGTCACTGAATAACTATCAGTGGCAAGTTATGAAGACAAAGCCGACAAAAGCTGTAGGAGTTTATAATATTGATGTTGTCAGTATGCTTACTAACGAAGTAGAACTTTTAAATAAAAAGTTTGATCATTTTGTTGGTTCTATGCAGGCACAGCCAGTGATGCAGTATGACACAACTCTAGTAAATATGTTCAATCCAGACTACTCATCCTATGGACATAGCATGGAAACTAAGCAAGCCAACTATATGGGTAACAATTCTAGACCTCAAAATAACCCTTATAGTAATACTTACAATGCAGGTTGGAGAAATCACCCTAATTTTTCCTGGGGAGGACAAGGAAATCAAAGACAACAGCCTCCTCTGAGATTTCAGCAGCCACCACCACAATAAGAGAAAAAACTGAACCTTGAAGAGATGTTCACCAAATTTATGGCCGCATCAAAAAATCATTTCCAAAACACTGAAACGGCACTAAAAAACCAGCAAGCATCAATTCAAGGGCTTGAGAATCAAATCGGTCAGCTTGCAAAATTAATTTCAGAAAGACCACAAGGTGGACTACCAAGTAATACTGAGCCAAATCCCAAAGAACATGTCAAAGCAATTACTCTAAGAGGTGGGAAAGTACTAGCTGAACCAGAAAAGAAGTCTACCCCAGAACCTTCAGGAGACAAGGCAGAGTAACCTAGGGAAAACACTCCACCAACACACAAGGAATACAAACCGCCCATTCCATATCCGGCAAAGTTGAAGAAAGACCGTACAGACGCTCAATTCGGTAAATTTCTTAAACTTTATAAACAATTACACATTAACTTACCTTTTGTTGAAGTAATTTCACAGATGCCGAAGTACGTGAAGTTCCTTAAAGAACTTCTAACAAATATAAGGAAGTTGGAAGAATTAGCCACAATGGAACTCAATAAGGAATGCTCAGCTATTCTCTAAAATAAACTGCCGGTAAAGCTGAAAGATCCAGGAATTTTACTATTCCTTGTTTAATTGGTAGTTTACTTTTTGATAAAGCCTTAGCTGATTTAGGTGCCAGCATTAATCTCATGCCTTACAAAATGTTTAAGCAACTAGGTCTAGGGGAACCAAAGCCCACTAGGATGAGTATTCAACTAGCTGATAGATCTGTTAAATATCATAGGGAATCATCGAAGATGTTCTAGTAAAGGTAGATAAATTTATATTCCCTGTTGATTTTGTTGTGCTTAATATGGATGAGGATATTGAGGTACCTTTAATTTTGGGACGTCCATTCTTGGCCACTGCTAGAGCTGTTATTGATGTAGGGGATGGTAAATTAGTACTTAGAGTTGGTGAGGAAGAAGTCGTTTTTAAAATCTATGATGCTATGAAATTTTCTAAAGAACAAGATGATTCATGTTATTTTGTTGATATTATTGATTACTTTGTTCAAGATAATTTTTAGGAACTTTCCATCGCAGACACGTTGGAACTGTGTCTTGTTCAAGGTAGGGGGAAAGATGAAGCCACCACCGAAATTGAAGAGGTAAGAAAGGAGTTAGATTCTAATGAAATCATCACAAGACACATAAGTTATGAAAGTACAAAGATGAATGATGAATTGAGACAGAAACCTTCCATTGATGAACCCCCTAAATTAGAGTTAAAGCAACTGCTAGATCATTTAGAATATGCCTTTTTAGGGGAAGATTCAACTTTACTAGCTATTATCGCATCAGATTTGAGCATTGCAGAAAAAGAGGAACTACTCCATGTGTTAATGGAACACAAGCATGCTATAGCTTGGAAAATTTCAAATATTAAGGGAATTAATCCTTCCTTCTGCACCCACAAAATTTTAATGGAAGATGAATTTAAACCATCGGTGCAAGCTCAGAGACGATTGAATCCCAACATGAAGGAAGTTGTAAAACCAGAGGTAATTAAACTTCTAGATGCAAGGATTATTTATCCTATTTCTGACAATTCTTGCGTAAGTCCTGTGCAGGTTGTTCCTAAAAAGGGAGGTTTGACCGTGGTGTCTAATGACAAAAAAGAGTCAATACATACAAGAACAGTCACTGGATGGAGAGTTTGCATTGATTATAGAAAGATGAATGACGCCACTCGAAAAAATCATTTTCCCTTACCTTTTATTGATCAGATGTTGGAAAGATTATCAGGTTACATGTATTATTGTTTCCTAGATGGCCTCTCTGGTTACTTCCAAATCCTGATAGCTCTAGAAGATCAAGAGAAAATGACATTCACATGTCTATACGGTACGTTTGCTTATCGTAGAATGCCTTTTGGTTTATGTAACGCTCCTGCTACTTTTCAGCGATGCATACTAGCTATCTTCAATGAATTCGTGGAAGACATCATGGAGGTATTTATGGATGATTTTTCAATTTTTGGTAATTCCTTCCAACTTTATCTTAATAATCTAAAACGTGTTTTGATAAGATGTGAAGAGACAAATTTAGTGCTAAACTGGGAAAAAATGCCACTTTATGGTTCAAGAGGGTATTGTATTAGGACATAAAATTTCTAGTAAAGGGATAGAGGTAGATAAAGCAAAAATTAAAACCATTTAAAAATTACCTCCCCCTAATTCAGTTAAGGCTATAAAAAGCTTTTTAGGACATGCTGGTTTTTATCGCAGGTTTATTAAAGATTTTTCTAAAATAGCTAAGCCTTTAACAAAGTTGCTAGGAAAAGACGTGCTTTTCAACTTTGACCAAGAATGTTTAAAATCTTTTAACATTGTTAAGGAAAAGTTAGTCAATGCCCCGATTATGATTTCACTTGATTGGAATCTACCTTTTGAACTAATGTACGATGCAAGTGATTTTGCAGTAGGTGCAGTTTTGGGACAGCGAAGAGATAAGCACTTTCAACCGATCTATTATGCTAGCAGAACTCTGACAGCTGCTCAAGCAAATTATACTACCATAGAAAAAGAATTGCTAGCCGTTATTTTTGCATTCGACAAATTCAGATCTTATTTAATTTTGTCAAAAGTCATTGTTTATACTGACCATTCTGCTCTTCCCTACCTTTTACCTAAAACTGATGCAAAACCTCGACTAATAAGATGGATTCTATTGTTACAGGAATTTGATTTAGAAATAAAGGATAGGAAAGGAGATGAAAACTTGGCAGCAGATCACCTTTCAAGATTAGAAAACACGCAACCCAAGTACCTCGATAAAATAAACGACTTGTTTCCTGAAGAACAACTCCTATCCTTAGCAAATGCAACAGTTCCTTGGTTTGCTGATTTTGCAAATTATTTAGAAGCTAACATAACCCCAAAAGGGCTGACCCATCAGCAAAAAAAGCAATTCTTCGCTGATGTGAAAAACTACTTTTGGGAGGATCCTTTTCTTTTTCGAATTTGTGCAGATCAGGTTATTCGAAGATGCGTTACTGAAACAAAAGCATACCAGATTTTAAATCACTGCCATTTAGGACCCACAGGAGGACGTCACAGTGGAGCTAGAACTGCTCATAAGGTACTCAAATTAGGCTTTTACTGGCCTACACTTTTTAGGGATGCCAATAGGTATGTGACCTCTTGTGATAAATGTCAGCGACAGGTAATATTTCTCAACATAATGAAATGCCTTAGAGCTATATACTTTCATGCGAAATATTTGATGTATGGGGTATTGATTTCATGGGTCCATTCCTTACTTCATTTGGGAATAAATACATCCCAGTAGCAGTAGATTATATGTCAAAATGGGTGGAAGCCCAAGCCTTACCTACTAATGATGCTAGAATGGTAGTATAATTTTTGAAGAAACTTGTCTCTCGATTTGGAACACCTAGGATAATCATTAGTGATAGGGGCACCCATTTTTGCAATGCCCAGTTTGAAAAAGTTTTAAAAAGGTATGGAGTACACCATAGAACAGCTACCCCTTATCATCCACAAACCAGTGGCCAAGTCGAAGAAACAAATAGGGAACTAAAACGCATCTTAGAGAAAACAATAGAAACAAATAGAAAAGATTGGTCAAGAAAGATAGACGATGCTTTATGGGCATATAGAACTGCTTTTAAAACACCCATAGGTACATCTCCCTATAAACTTGTCTATGGCAAAAGTTGTCATCTACCATTTGAACTTGAACATAAAGCATTTTAGGCTATCAAATTTTTAAACCTTGATTTCAAGCTTGCAGGTGAGAAAAGATTAATGCAGTTAAATGAACTAGATAAATGGCGTTGCAATGCCTACGAGAGCTCACGACTATATAAGGAAGCCATGAAGCGACGTCATGACAAAAGACTGAAACAACCTAAGTAGTTCAAAACAGGTGATCTTGTCTTACTCTACAACTCAAGGCTGAGACTATTTCCTGAAAAACTCAAGTTAAGGTGGTCAGGTCCATTCACTGTTCAAACTGTCTTTCCATACGGCACAATTGAGGTAACTCACCCCAACCACGGTACGTTCAAGGTAAATGGCCATAGGCTTAAACATTATAGAGATGAGAATTTTCAAGATAACAGGGAGGAGCTTCAGCTCCACGAAATCCCTTCGTGATACATCCAGGTAGAGTTAAGCTTAGACTCTAAATAAGCGTTTCTCGGAAGGCAACTCAAGCACTAACTTAGTAACTTTTCTTTCTTTAAAATTTTAGTATTTTTCATGCATCAACTAACCCTTTTTAAATGCAGAAATTTAGGACCACACGGCCTTGCCCACGGGCATGCCTAAGGTCGTGTGAACATTTTAAGTAGAGACACGGTCGTGTGCCCAGGCTGTGTGTAAACAGAGCATAATTTTCCCAAAAGCACGGGCTACTGAAAAATCGACACAGCCGTGCGACACGGCCGTGGAAACCTTTCAACTTAGACACGAGCTTGCACAAACCCCCACGCCCGTGTCCCTAGATCGTGGCCAACACTATCAATTGAGACACGGTCGTGTGACTACCTACACGACCGTGTGCTTAACGAAGAACCAATCACAAACGGCCGTGCGATCGGTCACACGGACATGTGAAAAGCGAACACGATCGCAAACGGCCATTTGAGATATTAACACGGGCGTGTACTTCAAACCAGGCGTGCCAAAACCATTGAATTTCGAATCACACGGGCAAACCCCGAGTCACACGGGCATGTTCCATGCCCGTGTGACCCAAAAACTATAAATAAGAGGTCACTATTCACTTTCTCCTTCACTTAAACCCTAAAACCAAACTCTCCTCCAACCACCGTAAACGCCGCCTCTGACCCTCAAAACACCACCACGCTCGTAAAGGACTACCCCACGCTCGTGCAAAACCCCCACGACCGTGCACATATTCTATTTGGTTCTATTTTTCTTATTTTTCTCTTGAATTTTTATTAATCTGTTTTATTTATTTTTCTATATTCAGATTTAGAATTAATTCAAGCATGGAATTAGTTACACTAGGATGAATAATCTAGAATAGTATATAACATTTCATTATTGCATGCCACTTAACATCACACTTGATTGCCATTTTTCTTATGCATTTAGTATAAATACATACTCATGTTGCCTATTTTTTATATCACATTAGGATGAATAATCTATATTATTTTGGTCAATCCCCATTTTATGTTTTTAGGAACATCGTTATTTTAATCTTCCTTGTATTACATTTATAGTCATTTTCATTTTAATTTTAGGACTAATGCTTGTTATTTTATTTTTTTTAGGCATCATGTCATCATCGCACGATAAAAAAGCTACAGTTCCCGCTTCAAAGAAACGCAAGCGACCTGGTGGTTCGTCCTCGCGACCCATTACTGAAAATCACCATCCTTTCCTTCGTTTTTCCCAAGCGTCCTAGGAGGAGTGATACGAAAAACTTTGAGCTTACACTATAACCGCTGGCCGATGCATAGATTGGGCTGCCCTCGAACATATACACCTAGTGGGCGAGGTCAGGGCCCTATTGATGACCGATCCATGGGAGCAACTTCTCCAGATCGTGGAGCCCACATACTTAGAACTCACTCTTGAGTTCTACTCCACTTTCCATCTTCAGACCATGATGAGCAGATATGATGATCCAAGAACAGTCCAGTTCCGCTTGGGAGGTCTTGTGCGACAGCTTAGTGTCCTAAAATTCGGCATAGCTCTCGGCCACTATACCGAGCAATTTATGGAAAAGGAGAACCTCTCTACGCTTCACCGCCACATTCATTTAGCACCATCTAGGTGTTGGGAGGCCCTAGTCCCTGCATTATCAACATACGACCCTAGTTGCTCTAAAGCGACTAAGCTTATCCCGGCCCTGAGGTATTTACATTCTCTTCTTGCACACACACTGACCGATAGGGGAGAGAGCACAGGGGTCGTCCGTACCCACGACGCCTACTTCCTATGGTGCATGGCGAATGCACACATCATCGACTTAGCTTACTTCATCGCCCATGCAATCCAACATCAGATAGAGAGGCACCGCAAAGGCGTAGTTTCTATGGGCCCATACATCACGAGATTAGGCCGCTATTTTGGCCTATTCAACACCGTAGCCTAGACATCCTCATACACTTTGGTGGGCCAGATGTCCCCTCAGGGCATACAGACCATGCTTCACGTGAGGATGATCGAGCGGAGACCAGGAGGCAGCCCCTTCTAGTATCGCCTCATCCAAGAGGGTGAGGAGCCTGAGTACATTCCTAATGATGTCCCACCACCACCACAGGAGAAGGATGCACCCACCGAGCCACTACTCCCTCGCCGCCCATCTCATGCAGCAGCTACCTATGCTGACATATCTGAGCGCTTATCCAGATTCGAGCAATAATGCTTCCAGCGCTTCGACCACATCGATGCGACATTACAGCAGATATGCCAGCACCTTCACATCACTTCCCCACTGCCACCGCATGATCCACCTGAGGATTAGAGATTTCTATTCCTCCTAACTTTATTTTTATCTTAACTTTTATTTTAACACTGATCCCTATTTTTACCTTTTCCTTTCTTCTAACTTTATTTTCCTTTTTCTTTTTATTTTTAATTCATTTTATCTTTTTCATTATTTGAATATTGGTGTTTTTAGAACTTAGTTTATTATTTTTCTTTTATTTATTTTTCTATCTTTCATATCGGCCAACCCCTAACGAGTAATCACTCTTAATCCAAATTTCCCACGACTAATAAATACTTTCGTAGTTTCAAATGAGCTTTACAGCTCAAATCTCTACGAAAATGGGAACACCCTGCCACAACTGCCGACTCTTCCAATATCCATCTCACAAATTCATCCTAAATTCAGGGAATTTCAATTCTCTCCCTATCTTATGATATTATGCTTCTCTTATTATTTATGTTTCTTTATACATTGAGGGCAATGTACATCTTAAGTGTGAGGGGGGAAGCTTACTTTAAATCTATACATTATCTGTGAAATCCCTAAAAATTTCCTTTTGGCATTGTTCTCAATTAATTCCGAGTCTCCTATTAGGAATTAATTTTGATTGATTTATGATTTTTATTGATATGTGAGAATTAAGACATAGGTGCTTGTACTTTGATTATTCAAACTTTAAAACATTAGGGAATCAAGCATGATAAGTTGAAATTTTTGAGAACTCCATTTTTTTTCATAAGTTATTTTCCTTAATTCTAAGTGTTATCTTGAGATTTGAAATTCACAGGATTGACGTCAAAAGCCATAATTCTGGTGAGATTTTTGAGCCTTTTGAGCATACATTCTTTCGTGCTCACTTTTATTATTGCTTTGAGTGAGTCAATACTAATTTGTTATTCTAGAACTTACTTTGATTATACATGTCGAGACCACATCATTGATTTGATATACCAAAGTGATAAAGGCACCTAGGATTTAACCCACTTACTCCACAAAAGCCTACCTCTATAAATTAACCCCTAGTGAACCCCATTGAGCCTAACAACCTTTTCTTCAAATTACCTCTAATATTAACCTTTCACCCATTTTTTGTTGAATTCCATTCAATTATTTTGACCCCTATTTTTCTCGAGATTTGAGTTGAAATTTTCATCTAGCTTTATTCTCTTTTCTAGATTGTAAAGTTTTATTCAATTTATTGTATTGTAGTTGAATTGTTCTTAAAAAAAACATATGTATTAATTCAGTTGTAATCTGTAATAGTCCAAATAGTTTTTGCATATTTCTATTTTAAGGATACCAAGGCGGAAATGATGTTATTATAAGAATTAGCTCGAGAAATATGTTCCAGTGATAGAAATTTTTCTAGCTAGATAATTTTTCAATTTAATCTCGATTCTAACCCTCTTTTGCAGCCTGTGACAACACCCCTAACCAAGCCCCGTTACAACCATTACAAGACCTTTTGATTGATGTGTCATGTCAATCTATAGTGGTAGAGATGTGATTTTCTTGCAAGCCTATGGTAATAGCTTTTTAAGTTGACTAGAGAGTGCTTAATTCTTGAACCCTAAACACTTTGAGTGGATAGAGTGAATCTTTAGTGAGGATGTCAACTCTTGTTAATTAAGATGGAGAGATAATTACTTAGGAGAAGGGAGAAAACTTATGTTTCAATGATAAAATTCTCAACTTAGAGTAATTAAATCCTTAATGTTCTTCTGATTGAATTATCATTGTATGATTACTTGTGGATTTGTTTGAAACATTATTAATAACGATTGTAAGTTAAGAAGAATGATTCTTAATTAGGGATTGAGATTTTGCTTGAGGACAAGCAAAGGCTTAAGTGTGGGGGTATTTGATAAATGATAAATTGTACATATTTTTACCTTATGTTTAGCCTAATTTCTAGATGAATTATTATTAATTTTGTGAGAATTGGTGCTCTTAACCCTTCTATTTCATGTTATATACTTAGGAGAGTATAGGGAAGAGAAAAGAACGAAAAACGAACCAGAAACGAAGAAAATGAGCCAAAGTGTGAAAACGACACAGCCCAAGAAGTCACCACACGGCCGTGGCACACGGCCGTGCCACACAAGGTCCAACACGGCCCAGCCCCAACAAGCATGGCCATGCCACACACCCGTGCCACCTCAACAGGCCCGAACATGGCCCTTATCGAAACCAAATGGGCGTGGCACACGGAAGTGTCCCTGTCGTGAGGAAGTACAATTTCACTCAGATTTGGATACTTAGAGGCTAAGAAAGGCATCCCAAAGCTCTATATAAAGACACTAAGAGGCAACTCTAAGGGGGTACTCTTTTCTCCCAAAAAGGAGCACCATATTTCTACCAACACAAGAAGTGAAAGCAAGAAATTACTCCAAGGAAAGTCGATTGATTCATCCTAGAAGCCAGAATTCTACATCAAGACAGAAGATCTCCCTAAATTTCCTTCAAATACTTGAGGGGGATGAAACCTAAGATAGATCTTGTTATTGTTTATTCTTGAATTATATGATAAATACTTGAATTGTTCTTAATTATGTGTTCTTCATTCTTGATTTAATAATCCTAGGTATTACTTCAAGAAACTGATGTGCTTAGGCAGAGGAGCAAAAGTCCCTGTTTTAAGAGTAGATCTACCATAATTAAGCGGAGTTGCATGCAACCCTAGACATAGGGCGACATAAATTTGCCGGATTAGGGTCAAACCTAATAGGGGGATCCATAGATCGAATTAATGCAACCTAGGGGTGTTAATTAATAAAGAAACTTTAATTAACCACCTAGGATTAGTTTTTCTTATCCTCGACGGAGGTATTAACATTGGTTAGGGATCCCTACGGATCAAGTCATGTGAAGAAATCGTCTAGTTCAAGAAGTTAATAACAAGTGAAGTCTAGGTGGATTCTTCCTTAAGTATTGCTCATATCAATCAGCTTTTCCCTAAAGTTTTCCCCAATTTACTTCTTGTGCACTTTTAGTTAGTTTTAGAATTAGCTTCAACCAACCCTCTTTTATTTTTAGGCTAGATAATAGAAAGGAAGTAAGTATTAGTACTTTTCGTTCCCTTGGGTATTATAACTCAGTCTTGCCACTAAACTATAATACTATTCGATAGGTGCGCTTGCCTTTAAAATCGTGATATTAGTTAGTTTTTGGTGTGATCAGTTTTTATAAATTTTATTACTTAATATCGCGAGTATCAACACGTTTGTGTGTCAAGAGACTCGCTCGTGTGGGCAGGCCGTGTGATCACACACGCCCATGTCCCTAGCTTGTGTGGATCTATTTCTCAATTAGAACCTATAGGGGTTTTCACACGGCTTGACACACGCACGTGCTCGTGGCCCATGTCCCTCATACGGCCATGACATGCCTGTGCCTCAGCCTGTGTGTTAAAACCTTGACATTTTGTTTCTGACGTCAACAACATTTTAGGGTGACACGGCTAAGGCACATGCTTGTGTTGTGAATTTAATTTCACATTTAAGGTGCAGACTTCACATAGCCTGGGCACATTCCTATGTGCAATAGTCGTGCCTTCCACACGGTTGAGTCACACAGCCATGATTAGCCTGTGCGATTACTATTGGGCATTCTGTTTTGCCAAACTTAGGTGCAAAAGACACACGGCCTACTTACATGCCCATGGGGCAAATCGTGTGTCACACACGGCCTAGAAACACGCCCGTGTGTCTACCCATGGTGGACAATAATAAGGCTATTTACCAACCCTTTTTGCCACCCTTACTTGCACCAACCTAAACAACACCTATACACACATAAACACATGAACAAAATCAACTACAATAAAGAAATCCACACATCAAGGCCACTATGCTCCATTCACATGTAAAACTTATCACATACTTTATTAAGCAAATCATGCAACTTGCTCATTCATGCATTAACACACCATAAACTCAAACATGCAAATTGCACATTCATGAAAAACATCACCATTTACATATATCAATAACAAGTATTAGCCATCATTCATGGCCTTATACAAAATGAATCAACCTTGAAGATAAGCCAACACATTTGGCCAAAACAATATGACACTTGACAAAAAGACCAAGTACCTATACATGCCATACTCAAAATGATAAATCTAACTATACCAAATGTTCAGATTGATAGTGTGATCGAGCCTCCGACATTCTTCGATTCCTGAGCTAGCTTTGCAATACTATGAGAAAATAGAAAGGAAAGGGAGTAACAATAAAGCTTAGTACGTTTACCTGTAAATAATTAGTAGCATCAACCATGCATTATCATACGCATAATCTATAATAAACTTACACAAAATTCTCATATGACCATAGGTATAACTTACTCATTTTTATCCTTACTGCTCAAATAACATAAACTGAGCTCATTTCTCATGAGTTCGTGTAGGTACCTATACCACTTACAACATAATCATAACTTTTCTCATTTTGATATAATCTTTAAATTACTCGTTGAACCATTTGGAGTACTAAAGGATACCCATTAAACCTCACACAAAAGGGTAATATGCCAAAGCCATACCCCAGATATGGTCTTACATGAGATCATACATCAAAGCCAATAACCCAGCTATGGTCTTACACGATATCTCATACCAATGCCATGTCCAAGACATGGTCTTCTACTGGCTCACATATACCCCAATGTCATGACCTCGGTATCCTAACTATCATAAAGTTTCAACCCAGAATTTTACTCTATTAAATCTCATAAAACTTACACATAATAATAATTAACACTTCATGCAAAGTAAATCATTAATTGTATAATAACATTAAGTTACATCATTCACGTGTGAACTTACCTCGGTAAACCAAATATGGGCAACTAGTACAAACTTAGTTAGGATGCTTAGTTTTCCCCCGGTCTAGGTTCGGATTCCATTTTTCTTGACCTATAATGACAAAATTTACTTTAATTACCACATTAATCAAGACATTCCAAAATTCCTACTTTTGCAAAATTACCATTTTGCCATTAGACTTTCAGATAATTACGATTTTGCCCCTAGGCTCGTAAAATGATTTTTATAAAATTTCTTAATTTACCAAGCCTAGCTGAATCTATTTTCTACTTGTAGCAGCTCACAATTTCTATTATTACTTCACACATTTAGCACATATTTTTACAACTTTTACAATATGTCCCTTTTTAGGTGTTTTCGTGAAAACTACTTCACAAAAGTTATTTATTTAATAGCCAAGATTCATTTTCTTCCATAAAAATTTAGCAAACAACATGAATACTTTCATGGAAAAACCTTAGACTTCCAACCATTTTACAAAATAGCCCTCTTATTAGCTAGATTAAGCTATAAGGGTTTCAAAAACACAAAACTCAACAAAAACAACCATCAAGATCACTTTCTTGCAAGGGTTTTATGTTGCTAAAATTTTGAGCTTCTAAAAACCCCTCTTTTGCTAAACTTTTCGGTAGGGAAGGAAGAGAATGAAAAAGATGATAGCTAGTCATTTAGGTTTATTATTTTATTATCAAATAGGTTACCTAACTTTGACCATTCCTTGGATTAAGGCCTCATGTCAAGCCACTACTTTTTAATAGGTCTATTTACTCAATAAGGACCTATATTTTAATATGCCATAGCAATTAACACCTTTAGCCAATGAACCAAACTTTTGCCTTTTACGCGATTTAGTCATTTTTTCAACATTAAGCATGCAATCACTAGAACTAATTCACCAAAATTTTCAAACACTCATATAATCATGCCACGACCCATAAAATAATATTAAAATTAATTTCTTCGGCCTTAAATTTGTGGTCTCGAAACCACTATTACGACTTGGCCCAAAATTGGGCTGTTATAATAATAATTCATGAATCCACAAGTTTTTAATGTTATTTAGACTCTAAGACTGAATTATTAGCTCTCAAATTGCATGATTTAAATAAGAGTAAAAAATCAAACCATTAACAATAGATTTCGAGATTTTTCATAAAAACTTTGTTTCAAAGTGTTTTTCAGCTTGTTTTAGCTTGATTAAAGGGTTTTTAAACTTATCTTAAAGTTTAGTTAATTGTAACACCCCAAACCCGGTGTAGACGTTATGGCCGAATGTAACAGCCCGATTTATGGCCTAAACAGAATTGTGGTTTTGAAAACCACAAATCCAAAGTAGAAAAATTTATTTCTATTAAGTTTTAATACTTACTATGTGATTAAATGCTAGTGTGAACTTTTTACTAATAAATTTTATCGATTCGATGTCCAATTTGATAATTAGGACTAAATTGCAATATGTGAAAAATGTGAGTTCTAGAAGATAAGGTACTTATTTGTAATGGATTTTTTCAAGCGGATGACCTTAAATGGAAACTAGACCATTATATTTCAAGGTGGACAAAAATGGACATGGAAGGATAAAATACTAAAGGCTTTTATGAAAGGCATTTTGGTCATTTGGTAATTAAAAGAATTAAAAAGGGAAAATCAAGCCAAATTGTGTCCATCTTCTTCACCAAGGCCGAATGTAGCATGGAGACACCATGGCTAGGGTTTTTTCATCTTTCAAGCTCAATAGTAAGTGCATCCAAGCCCCGTTTTTAATGTTCTTTACATTTTTGAGATCCTCGTAACTCGGTTTAACTATTTCTACCATTATTTTGAGCTAGGGCTCGTGTTTAAAAATTTACCAATGGATTACGTGCATGTGTTTTGAAGTCTAATGGTATAATATGAATGCTCGGTGTGTAATAAACGACTTTTACTAAGTGATTTTTGATGAATTTGCATAAAAGGACTAGTTAGTAAAAAGCTGTAAAATGTGTGTAAATGTGTGAATAAGTGCAAATTATGGGTTTCTATAGTTATGAAAATGGTTCTAGTAGGCCTACAATACAAGGAAATAAAATCATTTTACGAGCTTAGTGGCAAAAGTGTAAATGTGACAAAGTTTAGGGGAAAATGTAAATTTTGCTAAAATGTGAATTTGGGTCAATTTAAGTAGCATGATGGATAAATGAGTTAAGTGTATTGCTATAGATCAAGGAAGATGAGATTCAGGCTTAAAACAGGGGAAGGAAAAGGTTTTGGACTAAAATGCAAAATTTGGCATTTGGACCAAGGTAAGTTTGTATGGTAAACATAAATGTTTATTTTTTAATTGATGAATGAATTATGAATTTAATTATATTATTTGATGTAAAAGAAAAATCCAATGTTCGAAACTAGTGAACGTAAAGTTGAATACTTTTGTTTCGTACCAAAAGATGAATTAACGGAGAAGTCCATGGCACCAAAGTGAAATAAGTCCATGGCATTGTGCTAAGTGAAAGAAGTCCATGGCATCGAAGTGAAATAAGTCCATGGCATTGGGCTAAGTGAAATAAATCCATGGCACCTAAGTGAAATAAGTCTATGGCATTGTGCTAAGTGAAATAAATCCATGGCATCTAAGTGAAATAAGTCCATGGTATTGTGCCAAGTGATATAAGTCTATGGTATCTAAGTGGAATAAGTCCATGGCATTATGTTAAATGTGTATAGCTCAAGATTGAGCATCTGTGAAACCTTGTGAAATGAAGTAGCTTTGGCTACAAGTGTAGCTCTATGGAAAACTTTCGATGTATCCGCTACTACTCCGATGTGTTCAACGTGTAATTTAGAAATGAGAATGAGTATCAATTGGAAAGTACATTATGAGGTAATACCATTATCGAATTGAATGGAAATCGAATCAAGTGATGGATGAGTATTGGTATAGAATTGTCTATTGATGGAAAAGTGAAATGAAATGAATTGCTACTGAATTGAAATTGAGAAATGAAATTGAAAGAATGAGCCAAAGATTTATGTCGTGAATGAAGCTCAAATTTGATGATATATGATAACAATCAATGAATTACTAGTGTTGAAAAATGGAAATTAATACAAAGAAAACATGAAAGAGTAAAATTAGCAATAAAACATTTTTGGATAAAAATAGTTGTGTGATTTTGAAAAATCTCCAAAAATCATAGAAATTGAATTAGTGGTTGAATAAGATATGAAATTAAAGCTTATTGAGTATATTTTTATATAAAAGAAACGATATAAGCAAAATAGCTTCATATTATGTGATATTTGCATTTTTGTGAGACAAAGACAGAATGATTTTGGAATCCCCTATTTTGACTTTGGAAATTCATTAAAAATTGTATAAAAATAATTATTGGTTATAATTTATATGCTTAAAATCCATAACGATTCTATTTTTATGATAAACAAACAATAAGATGACCCAAATCTCAAATGAGGAGATAATTAATTTTTAGTGAAGAGAGGTTAGAACTGTCGAATAGTGAAACATGGGAGACTTTAAAGAATAAATTATACTTATTGGCTAAATCAAAAATTCTTGAAATTTTATGGCAAGGAGATATGTGATTTTGGTTTCAGGGAAAATTAACGGATCTTAATTTTAAGTTCCGTAACTCTAGATAAAAATAAGTTAGTGACCGTGACTTAAGTAAACAGCTTGAGATGAACATAAGTGAATAGTAAAATTTTATGCAATAGTGATGGTATTATCTTGAGAGCATATAATGAGGATTTTTAAAAGCATGTTAATCAAATTTTATTATTTTACATATGTACTTACTAAGTTGTATAGCTTACTCCATTATTTTTCGTGTTTAATGTACTCAGGTTAGCTCGGGTTGGAAGTCGCTAGAGAACGTATCACACTATCAAGCTTATGATTTAGGTATTGATGATTTTTATACTTAGGATTATGGCATGTAGGGATCTTGGTCATTTGTATGTGTCATATCTAGATTCGGCCTAAATTGTTGGCCCATAATATTCGATAGTTCATTTGTGTAAGACTAATGATGTTGGTAATATTGGCCACACTATAGGTTTACGATGATGCATTTTTGTGGATGTGCAGGCTTACATGAATTGGTTAAATGATGAGTGAATATTTGGATGCTTAATAGTGCCATGCTATGTGTTGATAAATTTGGTATAAGTGCGTAAGTGTTTTCAGTTGAAAAAGGGCTTGGTAAATAGCCTAACTTTCATCCACACGGATGACCACATGGCCTAGCACATGGGCATGTGACTTGATCGTGTGACCCTAAAAGAAAGATGACGTCATAAATAGAGAGTTACACGGGTGGAGGACATGGGCATGTCCTGAGCCACATAGGCATGTGGAGCCACACGGCCTTCCTACATGGGTGTGTAACCCTCCAAAACAAGAAAATTTTCTAAGTGCTCCAAAAGTTTTAAAAGTCCTCGGTTTAGTCTCAGACCATTTCGAAAGTATGTTTTTGGCCTTGTAGGCCCATTTTAGGGACTTGTTGATATAATATAAAAGTTTTAAATTTTAAACTACAATTTATGTCTCAAATTTGTTTGGTTGCAAGTGTTATTGTCTGGTAACGCTTTGTACCCTATCCCGGTGTTGAACACGGGTAAGGGTGTTACATTTAGTGGTATCAAAGCTATGGTTTAGTCAGTTCTCAGACTAACCTAACATGTGTAAGAGTCTAGCCATACATGCCATATGTAGACCGTGATAATGTGATATCTCCCGGCTCTAACAAATTTATTTTGTTGAGACAAATGTGCTTTCCAACCTAGCTATTTTTGATAACATTGAAAATGCTACAAGAGATATTCAAAAAATGTGTTGGTAATGAGTTAAAACTGGGAAGATATGAATAAGAGTTCATGATATGCATGTGATGATGTACGCAATGAAATAACTATAATTTTAAAATTTTGGGTACAATGTCACTGTCCCGGTTGAATGTCATATTTCAATGAATTATGGTTATATTTGGCAATAGATAAAATGTTATAAATGTTGGGAAGTAAGAAAAAATGAATTAAATGTGTAAACTGAGTAGAACGCTGGAAATGGGTACTTTCATTTAGAGACATGTAATGAATTGATGATAAAAACCATGGGTTGACCATGGCAACATGTGAAAAAAAATTATGGCTATGTGATTTTCGTATAAGACCATAGCTGGGCTATGGCTTCGGTGTGTAATATGTGCATATGTGAAGGATCATAGTTGAACTATGACATTGTGCAAAATGAAGTACCCAATTTCTAAGATGTTCTCTAGTCTGACCAAGTGTAGTAAGTGAAAGTGTATGAAGATTTAAAAGATAAATTTGTAGTGAACAAGAAATTGAGCTCGAATGAATGATTTCATTAAAGAAATATTGTGCATGGTAGGATGTGGTAGTGAATTACATGTTGTAAATGGATACTTAAAGTTCGATAATTGATGTATGAAACTAATATGGAAAAGTGAAATGAAATGAAGGTTTACATTATGACAAGCATTCACGTTTGCTTGGTATTAACATGATGTTATGTGCCTAACTTGTGTAATTAGGTGAATGCGATAAAAAAAATTCTCAAAATTTATTGAATGTAGAGATAAATGCGTCTATTTGAATAAGATAATCGAAAAATTTATGTACATGAATATGTGTGTTAATTTGCCTAAAACAAATAATATACTTATGATGATAATATAATTATGATGGATGTTAAGTTATATGCGTGTGTATGTGAGAGTCGAGTTAAAAGCTTTACGACCTCACCCCCTTATCAATGTGGTATGTTATGATGAAACTTCATGAGTTTTATGTTGAATGCGCTCACAAATGAAAGACTAAAAAATTTAGCAGCGGATCAACTAATATGGTGGTCAGATAAAAGAATGAGTCAGCAAGTAAGGATAGTATTAAAAGGGATATTAAATCATTTTGAAGGTCATTCGAATTATGCAAGGTTAAGGTTAAAGAAGTCAACTTAGATGAAACCAAAACATACAGGTATGATACCTAAAGAATGTACTAATTGGAAGTTTTTCTGTGTCAGTTTATGATAGTGGATGAGATAATGTGAACCTACTGATGACAGAATTAAACAGTGAGATAATGTTTAAATTGTGTTGCTAGCTAAGTATAGTGATTATAGTTGAGTAACCTACCTTAGCCTCTTCTGAGTATATTATGTGTTTGATAAATCTCATAAGTATATGAGGCTATTTATTTTCGAGTGAAACTTTTATTGCAAAGGAGCGATAGCTAAAAATACTGGTAGGTGAAGGAATTGTTGACCTGTTTGGATTATGTTCGGCATTATCCTATCTTTCATCGGTATTTCATTTCTTTTGCTAAAGAAAAGATAATGACAAAATTTGTGTGATAATAGTATCCAGTTCCTATTGTTTATTGTTTTGCTTAGGTTACAAGGTGATTATGTTACTTCTGTTATAATTGACTTTAGTGTGGATAAGCGATGTTTTCTTCCAGAATTATCTTGAGACCTCATAGAGGTATTTATCATTTGACAGGAGTTGCATTTTTAAATTTCAGTATAGTTTTATAGCAGGAATATTATTTATTTATACAGTTGAAATGTCTACTTCATTTTGGAACTTTAATTTTAAAAATATCTAATGGTTACAGCTTTATCAAAGTTTAATTGTGATGATTAGTAGTGGGAAACGGTTTAGATATACACCGTTTTTCCTAGTTGTAATTTGGTTGACATCGGTAAATGTGTAAATAAAAAAATATTATTGTTAATTAAAGTAGTGTAATAGAGGAAACCATCACACTTGAGAAGCCTAATTAGTGGTATTACTTATTAATAAGCTAGACACAGATGAAACATGGTTAATAGAATTGTCAATTCTAAGTTAGCCTAAGTTGAGAAAAAGGTTTATGTTTTTCAGTTAAGTGTTATTGCATTTTCTGAGTATAAATAGTACTAAAATGTAAAGTGATGGTTCACGTTTTTATACGGTTAATACCACATTAAAAAGAGCTATTCGACCAGTGAATTAGAGACGGTCACTTTTATGTTTGTATTGAGAATTTGGTGATATCGTTTATTCGATGAAAGATATCACATGTTCTCTGATTTCAAGGAGTAAAGTATTGACTGATATACAAAAATTTGAAGTTGAGATAGTGTTAAAGACTCGAGCTATCGAGAGATCGCGAGTAGTTATTAATTTATCTCTCGAAAAGCCGATGTAACTATAAATGCTAAATGGAAGAATCTTTGTTTATGTTGTGAATAGGTTACATGGTTAATTGTAATTGATGAGGATTTGATCTTTGCTATATTAAAAGTTAAAGCGATGTTCTTCCTTGCGCTCAAGAATTTGGTAGTAAATGAAATTACGTATAAATGAACCTAGAGCTTATAAGAAGTTTTTGTACAAGGCTCAAAAGTAGCACATCTATTTATTCAAGGGTAGTGAGCTGAGTAGTGATATGTAGTAGATGTTTTGGTGATTGAGCATATACCATGATATTTTTGAATTTATGTTTAGATGTCTATTTGTTAGCAAGTAAACTGAACATCAAGAGCACTCAGAACTATTGTAGTTAGTGATAATATTAGTGTGCTATAGATATAATCGCTATAGATTTTGTATCGGGACTACCTCCATCCTCGAAATGGATGATTTTGATAGAATGTTGATCATTTGATGAAATTCACATAAATGTTTCAATAGGTATCGGGTTCTTATTTGACAGATTAACTGAGTATATGTGTTCTTGAGAGAATAATTTAGATCTTTGACAATATGCTCTGGCACTATGTGCTAAAATTCAAAGGTTATTGGAAGGAGATATATGAGGTTAAATCGATTTGTGATTCTGAGAAATTAGTGGAAGTGTTTCATGAGAATTGGAAACAACTTCTTCTGGTAAGATTTTTGGGGACGAAAATCCCTAAAGGGGGGACAGTTGTAACAGATATATTTTGGGCCTAAACGGAACAGTGGTTTTGAAAACCACAAATCCAAAGTATAAAAATTTATTGCGATTAAGTTTTAATGTTTACTATGTGATTAAATGCTAGTGTGAAATTTTTGCTAAGAAATTTTATCGATTGGGTGTCCAATTTGATAATTAGGTCTAAATTGCAATATGTGAAAAAGTGAGTTCTAGAAGCTAAGGTTCTTATTTGTAATGGGTTCTTAAAGTGGAGGTCCTTAAATGACAATTAGACCATTATATTTCAAGATGGACAAAAATGGACATGGAAGAATAAAATACCAAAGGTTTTAAAGAAGGGCATTTTGGTCATTTGGTAATTAAAAGAATTAAAAAGGGAAAATCAAGCCAAATTGTGTCCATCTTCTTCACCAAGGCCAAATGTAGCATGGAGACACCATGGCTAGGGTTTTTCATCTTTCAAGCTCAATAGTAAGTGCATCCAAGCCCCATTTTTAATGTTCTTTACATTTTTTAGATCCTCGTAACTCGGTTTAGCTAGTTCTACCATTATTTTGAGCTAGGGTTTGTGTTTAAAAATTTACCCATGGATAACATGCATTTGTTTTGATGTCTAATGGTAGAATATGAATGCTCGGTGTGTAATAAACGACTTTTTCTCAGTGATTTTCGATGAAATTGCATAAAATGACTAGTTATAGTTATGAAAATCACTTATGCAATTTGATCAAAAATCACTTAGAAATGTGCTAAGTCCTTTTATGAATGCCCACAAGTTGTAAAATGTGCTTAAATGTATGAATAAGTGCAAATTGTGGGCTGCTATAGTTATGAAAATGGTTCAGCTAGGCCAAAAATACACGGAAATTGAATAAAAATCATTTTATGAGCTTAGGGGCAAAAGTGTAAATATGACAGTTTATGGGGAAAATGTAATTTTTGCTAAAATGTGAATTTGGGTCAATTTGAGTAGCATGATGAATAAATGAGTTAATTGTATTGTTATAGATCAAGGAAGACGAGATTCGGGCTTAGAACGGGGGAAGGAAAAGGTTTTGGACTAAAACGCAAAATTTGATATTTGGACCAAGGTAAGTTTATATGGTAAACATAAATGTTTATTTGTTAATTGGTGAATGAATTATGAATTTAATAATATTATTTGATGTACAACGAAAACCCAATGTTTGAAACTAGTGAACGCAAAGTTGAATACTTTCGTTCCGTACCAAAAGATTAATTGACAGAGAAGTCCATGGCACCTAAGTGAAATAAGTCCATGGCATTGTGCTAAGTAAAAGAAGTCCATGGCACCTAAGTGAAATAAGTCCATGACATTGTGGTAAGTGAAAGAAGTCCATGGCATCTAAGTGAAATAAGTCCATGGCATTGTGCTAAGTGAAATAAATCTATGGCACCTAAGTGAAATAAGTCCATGGCATTGTGCTAAGTGAAATAAGTCCATGACATTGTGCTAAGTGAAATAAATCCATGGCACCTAAGTGAAATAAGTCTATGGTATTGTGCTAAGTGAAATAAATCCATGGCATCTAAGTGAAATATGTCCATGGTATTGTGCCAAGTGATATAAGTCTATGCTATCTAAGTGGAATAAGTCCACGGCATTGTGTTAAATGTGTATAGCTCAAGAATGAGCTTATGTGAAACCTTGTGAAATAAAGTAGCTTTGGCTACAATTGTGGCTCTATGAAAAACTTTCAATTTATCTATTACTACTCTGATGTGTTCAACAGGTAATTTAGAAATGAGAATGAGTATCGACTGGTAAGTAAATTACATGGTAATACCATTATCGAATTGAATGGAAATCGAATCAAGTGATGGATTAGTATTGGTATTGAAATGTGTATTGATGAAAAAGTGAAAGTAAATGAATTGTTATTGAATTGAAATTGGGAAACGAAATTGAAAGAATGAACCAAAGATTCATGTCGTGAATGAAGCTCAAATTTGATGATATATGATAACAATCGATGAATTACTAGTGTTGAAAAATGGAAATTAATATAAAAAAACATGAAATAGTAAAATTAGCAATAAAATTAGCAATAAAACAGTTTTGGACAGCAACAGTTGTGTGATTTTGAAAAATCACGAAAAATGATAGAAATTGAATTAGGGGTTGAATATGATATGAAACTAATTCTTTTGAGTCTATTTTTATATAAAAAAAAGAAAGGCAAAAGAACTTCATATTATGAGAAATTTGCATTTTTGTGAGACAAAGTCAGAATGATTTCGGAATCCCCTGTTCTGAATTTGGAAAATCATTAAAAATTGTACAAAAATAATTATTGGTTAATTTATATGCATAAAATCCTTAATGAGTCTATTTTTAAAAGAAAGAAACAAGAACATGATTCAAATCTCGAATGAGGAGATAATTAATTTTTAGTGAAGAGGGGTCGAAACTGTCAAACAGTGAAACACAGGAGACTTTAAAGAATAAACTGTACTTATTGGCTAAACCAAAAATTCTGGAAATTTTATGGTAAGGATATATGTGAGTCTAGCTTTAGAGAAAACTAATAGATCTTAATTTTGAGTTCTTTAACTCCAGATAAAAATAATTTAGTGATTGTGACTCTAGTAAACAGCTTGAGATGAACATAAGTGAATAGTGAAATTTTATGCAATAGTGATGGTATTATCTTGAGATCATATAATGAGAATTTTTAAAATCATGTTAATCAATTGTTATTTTTTTTTACATGTAAACTTACTAAGCTGTATAGCTTACTCCATTATTTTTTGTGTTTACAATGTACTCAGGTTAGCTCGGGTTGGAAGTCACTGGAGAACCTATCACACTATCAAGCTTATAATTTAGGTATTGATGATTTTTATACTTAGTATTATGGCATGTAGGGATCTTGGTCATTTGTATGTGTCATATCTAGATTTGGCCTAAAATGTTGGCCTATAATATTCTATAGTTTGATTGTGTAAGACCAATGATGTTGGCTAATATTGGTCACGCTATAGGTTTACGATGATGCATTTTTGTTGATGTGCAAGCTTACATGATTTGGTTACATGATGTGTGAATATTTAGATGCTTAATAGTGCCATGTTATGTGTTGATAAATTTGGTATAAGTGTGAAAGTGTTTTTCGTTGAAAAAGGGCTTGGTAAATAGCCTAACTTTCATCCACACGGATGGCCACACGGCCTAGCACACAGGCGTGTGACTTGGCAATGTGACCCTAAAAGAAAGATGACGTTATAAACAGAGAGTTACACTAATGGAAGACATAGGCGTGTTCTGAGCGACACAGGCGTGTGGAGCCACACGGCCTGCCCACATGGGCGTGTAACCCTCCAAAACAAGAAAATTTTCTAAACGCTCCAAAAGTTTTAAAAGTTCTCAGTTTAGTCCCGGACCATTTCCAGAGTACGTTTTGGGCCTCATAGGCCCATTTTAGGGACTTATTGATATAATATAAAATTTTAAATTTTAAACAAAAATTTATGTCTCGAATTTGTTCAGTTGCAAGTGTTATTGTCTGGTAACGCCTTCTACCTTGTTCTGACGTTGAACACGAATAAGTGGTGTTACACTGAATCTGGTGATGTCACATGGAAGTGTGTTAGAAATCCGTATCATTTGCTAAAACTAGTTTCTGTTTAGAACTTATCGTTATCTTTTACTAATTCTCAAATCGTGATGTTTGTTCAGCTAAAATGTCACATATTCCCTAAAATACATGAGTATCTCACATATTCCCCAAAATGTCATATTTAATCATGGCTACACATGCATTAACATTCAACCTTTTTCAAAGTATACACTTAATCACATTAAACAAATTTTATCATCACTCATATTATCCCAAATTGACCGGATATGCCTTTTTATCTAGAGACACATACATTACTAAAATTTGCACATACATTATTTACCACCAATCATATCCAGACACAAGACTTTAATTCAACAAAATTTACAAATCTAAAATTCAGTCCATTTTTAGCTCCATTTAATAGCATCAAAGCATTGTTGATATTACTTCAAATGTACAAGGCCGTACCTCACATAGGTATACTTTCTTCTTTAACAAAAATACTAAGCTCTATACTAAATTTACAACGGTGCATATCAATAAAAATTACCCAACACCATTCTTTCATGCTCAAAAACCATAGCCGCATGCATCATTCAATTTAGATATTAGAAATGCACTCATTTAGATAATCAAATATCACAAAGTCTTTGCACTCATTTTTATCCGAAATCTCCTAGCCTCAAATTTTAAATTCACAATCATAGAACCCCATTAACACAATTTCTATGCTTCGATTTAATTTATAGCTATTTGAGCAATCAACACCAGTTCTTAAGCAATGAACCTTAGCCGAATACCCCTTTCAAGCATCTAAATCACATAAAGCTCCATTTCAATATTTATGCATGAATTACAAATTTTGGACATCATTTCATAGTTCCAAGCAAATTACCGAATGCAACCTTACTAAATTTTCATGGATTCAAACCATGGATTCAATATACCATTACCATGAAATCAACAACCAAAAATTCATAGAAAATTTAGGAAAATCACATTACCAATCTCAAATTCAAGCAAATACCATGGCCGAAATGCATATACAACCACATAACAAAAAAAATTGAGCCATGGGTTGCCTAACTAGCTTAACATCCAACCCAAAAATCAAATTTCCATCAAATTTTAATCAAGAAACTCACCTAATAAAGAAGATCAAAGTGCCGGATGGTTTTAGACTTTTCTCCCCTCCCTTATTTGATTTTCGGCTAAAGAAGAACAGAAAAGAACTATCTTGTTCTTTTCACCAAAATTCTATTATTATTTAATTCAACATTATGAACATTCGACTAAGCCTTATTTTAAAAATAAAATACAAAAACAATCATTCCATTCAAAGCATGGCCGGCCACTAACCTTAGAAAATGGATATTTGACATGCAAATCGATTCAAATTACAACATTCCATAATCACTTTCTTAAATTTGTCATGCATTCGTTCAAATCTTCCACTTAAGTCCCTCCTAATTCGAAACACATTCAATTGGCAAAAATCAAAGGATTAAAAATTCACATATGCATAAACACACATTCTGACACGAAATATTATTTTATTTTATTTTTTTAGTGACTCGGTGTAGCGGTCCCGAAACCACTTCCTGAATAGGGTCGAAAAAGGGCTGTCACAATTCTAAAACTTAGTAAAATGACCAAAATTCCCTTAGGGGTTAAAATTACCATTGTGCCCCTGACTGCTATAACGACACTTATACCGCTAAAGATAGGTTGTTTGATACATATGACTGTAACTATGTCTGTTAAAACTACATGCATGATATATTTAGTTATGACATACTATTCTACTTGGGGTTGGGTATGATTTTGGAGGTAGATCTGTTATAGTGGCTCTGCCACATAATTTTGTATAGTGGTTTCGCCACGTATTCTGACTCTGGTGGCACTGCCACAAAATCTGTTATTAGCAGCATGGCTACGTATTGGTGTGTAGGCTAGGTGGGTCGAGTTATCTCTCACATGGTGTGATGGGTTGGTACGGGTGGTGTGATGGTGGACTAGGTTGAGGTTTCATGCATACACTGTTCTAACTCGGTAATTGGCTCAAGCCCACTCTATAGGGCCAAGGCTCAGACTGATCTATTTCTGTATAGGGCTTCGGCCCAATTTGGTCTGCATATCTGTTCACTGTTATTGGTTGGGAAGTTACACACTGAGTTTTTGCAAACTCACCTTTTTTTTAATGTGCAGGTAACCCTTAGCCATGGATGATTTGGTGCTGCAAGGGACTCGGGGTGGCCACACAACTTTTGTTTCTAGATTTTGTTTTTATTTAAGTTCAGTTTCGGTATTATTTACGTAGTAAGGCCATTATGGGGGTTTTTTTATTTAATTTTCATTATTTGAGCTGCTTTATCATTTTAAATGGGTAGAATAGCTTAACGGGTTTTCAAATTAATATTAAACATTTTCAAGAGATTCACACGTGTTTCATTTTCAAATAATCAGAGCTTTTATAACTTAAACAAACGAATACCACAAATATGTCAACTACTTTACTAATACATTTTCAACTTACAAAACAATAGATTTAACCGAATTTTGTTCTTCATTTAAAATCTAAATGGGACTTTTAAATTAAAAAGAAACTTTTTAACGAAAAATCCGATTTCGAATGTAACTATCATGTGACTCACCAGATCTGGCCATAACGTCTGGGTCGGGTTTGGGGTGTTACATTGCAGACATAAACCCAACTCTATGTAAGCATCCTGATATAAGCTCTTACGAGCTTCCTAGCATGGCTCGCTTGAACTCCCTGTTACACTATTCAGTGATCCCTGATAATAACTTTTCGGAGTTACTTTTTAATCTTTACGAGCTCCCTGATTAAAACTCTTATGAGTTTCCTGTTTGGCCTGAATAAGTGTCCTGTTACATGGCTCATCTGAGCATCCTAATATGTGGCTAAGAGTGTGCTCCCTAATTATGTGCCCTAATGGGTACCCCTGATTATGAGTTGACAGTTTACAGTTTTGTACACCTTATGTGTACTATGTGAGTATCCATCGATATTTCAAAAATTCAACGAATAAAATGTCTGACATGAGAAATTCTGAGATTAAATGAATTATGCTTCGAATGCTTCTGAAATACCTAAAATTTTGTAACATGATGAACTCATCAATGTTTATTTGATGTACATGTGAAACATGTGACTAACGTGCTTAATTGAGTGTATGTGTTTAGGCAAATTTGCCAATTTGTTAGGAAGCATGTTATTGTTATGCTTATTGAAATGAATATGCATGGTAAGTTTAATTCCAGTTATACGAACTTACTAAGTATTAAATGCTTATTAGGTTTTCTTTTCTCTATTTTATAATGCTCAGAAGCTTGTAAAGGCTGGAAATCAGTTCGAGCATCATCACATTATCCACCAGCTCTTCTTGGTATAAATAGGAAACTTATTTTGGTATAATGACATGTATTAGCCAACTTGGCAAATTATTGGTTTGTAATTGGTTGTTTGTAATCTAGCCATTGGAATGGCTAGAGATGGTATGATTTGCTATAATTATAAAGTTATATCATGGTAATTACATATGTGTTTAGAAAGGTTTAACTAAGTTATGTTAAACATGAATATTTATAAAAGGTTAGATTATAAACCTGAATGCATGTGATGATATAGTATGCTTGATGATAGGGTTTGTAATAGCCTGATACAGGGCCTAAATAGAATTGGGGTTATGAAACCACAGATCTAAGGTCAAAATATTTATTCTGATTGAGTTTTAAAATTTATTGTGTGTTTGAAATGTTATTTGAAATTTTCGATATAAAATATTATTGTTTGGGTGTCCAATTGATAATTTGGACTAAATTGCAAAAGTAGTAAAATGTGCATTCTAGAAGGTAAAGGTGTTTAATTGAAATGGGTTTTTAAATTGGAGGTCCTTATGTAGTAATTAGACCATTATATTTAAGATGGACAAAAATGGACATGAATAGTAAAATTTTGAAAGAAAGGTCAAAAGGGCAAATTGGTCATTTGGTAATTAAATGAGCTAAAAGAAAAAATAAAAGCCAAAAAGGCTTATTTATCTTCTGCATGGGTGAATGTAGTATGGCGGAAGCCACGGCTAGGGTTTTCAAGCTTCCAAGCTTCATAGTAAATCTGTTCTTGCCTCGTTTTTAATGTTCTTCGTATTTTTGAAATTCCTATAACATGATCTCTCTATTTCTACCATTATTTTTTGCTAGGGTTGAGATTTGAAAATTTACCCATAAGTGAAATGTTTGTGTTTTGATGTCTAATGGTAGAATATGAATGCTCGGAGTGTAGTAAACGACTTTTACTAAATGATTTCGACAAAATCGCTAAAAAGGACTAGTTTGTAAAAGTTATAAAAATGTGTGTAAATGTGTGATTAAATGAGAATTGTGGACTACTATAGTTATGAAAAGGGTTAAGCTAGGCCTAAAATGCAAGGAAATTGAAAAAAAATTATTTTTTGAGCCTAGTGGCAAAGTTGTAACACCCCAAACCTGGCCCAGACATTACGGCCAAGTCCGATGTGTCACATCACTTACAACTAACCATGTTACCTAGTTACTAATATTAGGGTGAGCTTTGCAAAACTGATATTAGAGTCTTAAGGAAAATTCACGGCTTATTAGGTGAACGTCCTATCCACTACCAGTGATTAGGAGATTTATTATAAAAATTTACCTTGTTACTCGATTGTATCGTGTGACTGGTTTTGAAAACGTTTGATTAATTTTAAGAAAAACTCGCGCAGCTATATTCAAAATAATTAAAGTAACGCAAGAATAAATAATTTAAAATCCCAAAATAAAAATAATTAAAGCGGCTTTATTACAAACCCAGATTAAAAATAAAACGATTAAATAAAATAGTGAATTAAATTAACTTAAAACTAGAAATACAGTCTTTGTGGCCACTCTAAATCCCTCCCAGCTCCAAGTCCACTGTCTAGGGCTTACCTGTAAGGATGGAAGGAAAAGGGGTGAGTTTGGTAAACTCAGGGTGTATAGAAGCCCATTTAGAGCCCAAATCAACTCAAGCCCACTAGGCCTAAGCCCTATCCAGATTTAGTAATAACTGGGCCGTAGCCCTATCCAGATACAGTAAACTGGGCCTCAGCTCTTTTCAGATAACAGTTCGGCCCATAGGACCATTTTAGCAGTTTACAATCATTGGGCTTTAAAACCCCTAATGGGCCCTACAGTGTCAATTTGTCATTTTAAGCCCGTTTTGCCAAATTCTAAGTTTAGTATAATAGATTTGACCTACAGGTTATCAGAATACGCTTACCGCTTACTTTTACCCATATGGGCCCGTAAGTCCATTGGGCCCAATTTCAGCCCATCGAGGCCAAAATTTACCGAAGTGCACGAAATTGCGCACTCAACCATCTTACCACTTGTGAATATAGATCCAATGATTTCCAACCAACCCATGAGCGTTCGCGCGCTCACAAGCCCACGAAATGCTGGAGTTTCGGCTTTTCGGCTTTTACCTACTTAGACTATAGAAGAGTGTTCGATAAACACCTGATTTGCGACGACCAACGACAAGATCTGCTCCAAAAAAATCCTACATTTATTTAGATCACGTTAACATCTAAATATCAAATCGAGTAACCACTACTACCCCACATACATATTCGGCCACCATAACCTTAGTCTCTTATACGCTTACCTTTTCCGAAGCTAATGACCAGATCTAAATCCGATCGTTCCAAAGATCCAAGCCTCCTATGCTCCTTGCTAGATCGCCCTTTCCACAAAAAGTCCACATAGAACCAATTAAAAGAGCTGTCTTTACCTATCATCACATTTGACAGCCTCCCTAAAGAGTTTAGGGATTTTGGCTTTTCTTAAATCCAAAGGTACGGGTAGATCTAAGATGTCGAGTACTTACCATGGGTTTTCCTTAATCAAGGCGATTCTTCTACTCAGATCTGATGCAAATTTAGCCCCTAACCACTGAGCAGATTCTGAATCTTAGAGGTCTAAAGATTCGACTGTTCTAAAAACTATGGTGTTTTGGCTTTAGAACTGTGAAGAGGAAGATGATTTGGTGTGGTGGTTTTGCAGTGGTGTTGCCGACAGGGGTTGGGGTTTGGAGGATGTGAAAATCGACCAAAAGAGATGAAGAAAATAGGAGGATTTTGGCTAGAAGAAATCGGCACAAGAACAATTTTCAAGATTTCGGCTTTTATGGCAATCGGCTATAGAGGTTTAGAAAAGAATGGGAATGAAAGAGGAGATGAGTAGAGTGGTAGGAATGTTTTAGCTAGAGAAGAAAAGAAGGATAAAAGAAAATAGAAGAAGAAAGGAGAAGAGAAGGAAGAATTCGGCACTCAGGAGATCTAACTTTGCATTTTCGGCTTTTTGCGACACCGAGAGGAGAATAGACTGTGAGTGAATGCTCTAGGTGGCTAACCCTAATTCGGCAAGACAAAAAGAAAATAAAGCTTGCCCTAATGGCCATTCAGACCCACGGCCCAACCTTCCTAAAGCCCTAGCCGAATTTCCACTTAAGCTATATCACATGCCCGGTACATGCACACAAAAATAAAAGTATCAACACGCTTACCTTGTGACTTGAGCTCTGGCCCTTAAACTCAGTCCACACGACACTTTTTTAGGAACTTAGTGGCGCCACCTTGCCACTTTACCAAGGCTCTCTTTGTGTATTTATTTACTAACTTTTTCTTAAAGGCCCACTTAACCAAGTCCCCTTTCACTTAAAAACCAAAATTGATATTTCTGTTGGGTTTTAACTTAGGCTTGGGCCTTCTAAAGGCCCACTAACACATTTAAACACAATTTCAGTATCTAGAACACCAAAATTCCAAAATTTCACCAAAAATCACAAAAACCCAAAAAATCCCGAAAATTAGGACGTTACAACTCTACCCCCTTAAAGAAATTTCGGCCTCGAAATTTACCTAATCCAAATAGTTGAGGGTATTGTTGACACATCGTCTCTTTTGGCTCCCAAGTAGCCTCTTCTCTGCCATGGTTGCGCCAAAGTACTTCCACCAACAGAACTAACTTCTTCCTCAATACTTTGACTTTTCGATCAAGAATTTGCATAGGCTCCTCCTCAAAAGTTAAATCGGTCTTTACTTCAATCTCCTCCGCTGGTACCACATGTGAAGGATTCGATCGATACCGTCTTAGCATGGACATATGGAAGACATCGTGAATACGGTCCAACTCCAATGGCAACTCCAACTGATCCGCCACTGGCCCTATCTCTTTAAGAACCCATAAGGCCCAATAAACCGCGGACTCAACTTACCTTTCTTGCCAAACCTCAAGATCTTCTTCCAAGGCGAAACCTTCAAGAATACCATATTGCCAACGACGAACTTGATCTCTTTATGTTTTAAATCCGGATACGACTTCTGCCTATTAGAGGCCTCCTTTAACCGATCTCTGATCAACTTCACTTTACTTTTAGTGTCTGCTACTAATTTCGGTCCAAGAACTTGTCGCTCTCCCAACTCTGTCCAACACGTAGGCGTACGACACCTTCGCCTATACAGTGCCTCATATGGAGTGATCTGAATACTCGCTTGATAACTATTGTTGAATGCAAATTCTATCAATGGCAAATAGTCCTCCTAACTGCCACGAAAGTCGATGACACAACCCCTTAACATATCCTCCAGAACCTGAATAACCCTTTCTGACTATCCATCCGTCTGAGGGTGAAAAGCAGTGCTAAAGTCTAATCGCGTACCCAACGCCTCATACAACTTTTGCAAGAATCGAGATGTAACCTAGGGTCTCAATCAGAAATAATTGACACTAGCACCCCATGCAGTCGCACTATCTCTGCCACATACAATTGGCCAACTTTTGTAGTGAGTAATCAGTTCGGACAAGTATGAAATGGGCAGATTTCGTTAACCTACCCACAATCACCCACACAAAATCTTTCTTGGAGGGTGTCAAAGGTAGCCCACTCATGAAATCCATAGTAACTCTCTCCCACTTCCAAAATGGAATTTTCACTGATTGTAGCAGTCCAGAAGGCAGTTGATGCTCAGCCTTAACTTGCTGGCACGTCAGACATTTCCCCACAAATTCAGTCACCTCTCGCCTAAGTCCAGGCCACCAGTACACCTCTCGCAAGTCTCGATACAGCTTATTCCCTCTAGGATGCATGGCACAAGGTCCACCATGAGCCTCTTTCAGAATCGACTGCTTCAATTCAAGGCCCTTCGAAATACAAACTCTTCCACGAAAGCAAAGAACTCCATTAGTGTTTAATCCAAAATCTGAATTCTCCTTATTCTCAGCTTGCTGAAACCAAGGAATCAACGACCCATCCCTTAACTGCTTATCTTTAATCTGCTCAGTCCAAGTTGGTTTAACTTGCAACTCTGCCAGCAGACTTCCATCATCATAAAGACTCAATCGAGCGAACATCGCTCTGAACTCAGCTACAGCCCTTCGGCTTAGCGCATCAGCCACCACATTCGCCTTACCTAGGTGGTACTCAATCGAACAATCATAGTCCTTAAGCAACTCTATCCATCTTCGTTGCCTAAGGCTCAACTCCTTCTGAGTTAATAGATACCTGAGACTTTTATGGTCTGTGTATATAATACACCTTTCCCCATATAGATAGTGTCTCCAGATTTTCAATGTGAATATCACTGCTGCCAAATCTAGGTCATGCGTAGGGCAATCCGCTTCATGAGGTTTCACCTGTCGCGAAACATAAGTGACTACTTTACCCTCTTGCATCAGTACACAGCCTAGGCCCACATGCGACGCATCACTGTACACATGAAGTTCTTTTCAGACTCTGGCTGAATCAACACTGGTGCCTCAGTCAATACCTTTTTTAGCTTGTCAAAAGCTTCTTGTTGTTTCGCAGTCCAAACAGTTTCGTTAGCGGTGCAGTAATCAAAGAAAATCCTTCCACAAACCTTCTGTAGTAACCTGCCAGACCCAGAAAACTTCAAATTTTTTATACTGATCTCGGTGGCTTCCACTCCAAAACTACCTCAATTTTTCGAGGATCTACCCTAATCCTCTCAGCCCAGAAAAGTCACCTCTCAAAACCAAAATTCAAACTTACTGAATTTTGCATAGAGTTGTTTTTCTCTCAGCACTTGTCGCACAATACAAAGATGCTCATCATGCTTCTCCTTAATTTCTGAATATACCAAAATATCGTCAATAAAGACGACTACGAATCGGTCCAAGTAAGGTTGGAACACTCGATTCATTAGATCCATGAAAGTTGCAGGTGCATTCGTCCGTCCAAACGGCATAACCAGAAACTCGTAATGACCATAACGAGTTCTGAATACTGTTTTGTGAATATCCACCTCTTTACCCTTAACTGATGGCATCCAGATTGAAGATCGATCTTAGAAAATACCGAAGCTCCTCTAAGCTGGTCAAATAGATCATCGATTCTTGGCAGAGGATACTTGTTCTTTATCGTCAGTATGTTCAACTGGCGATAATCGATGCACATACGCATCGTCCTATCTTTCTTTTTCACAAACAGCACTGGTGCTCCCCATGGAGACACACTTGGTCTAATGAAGCCCCTATCCAACAACTCTTGAATTTACGCCTTCAGTTCCACTAACTCCTTCGGTGCCATCCTATAGGGCGCAATGGACATTGGAGCCGTTCTGGGCAGCAAGTCAATTCCAAACTCGACTTCTCGGTTCGGAGGTAATCTAAGAAGCTCCTCAGGAAAAACATCTTGGAACTCATTAACAGTTCTGAATGTCTCCACAGTCACATCCTCAGTTTCAGTTTGGCTTACAAAAGCCAAGTACGTCTCGCATCCCTTGCGAATCAGCTTTTCAGCCCTTAAGGCTGAAATAACATTGGACAAGTAGTCCCTTCGCTCTCCAATAACTATTACCTCCTCATCCTCGGCAGTCTTTAACACCATTCTCTTAGCTGTACGATCCAAAGTGGCCCTATGCTTGGTCAGCCAATCCATTCCTAAGATCAGATCGAACTCGCCGAAAGGTAACTTCATCAGGTCTCCAGCAAAGATCCTACCTTGAGTCTCTAAAGGCACCTCCCTAAAAAGTTTATCTACCCTAACCGAGTGACCTAGTGGACTAATCACAGTTACCCTACTCACAGTTTCCTCAGAGTGCACACCCAACGACCCAAAAATCTCACATGCAACATATGAATAGGTTGAACCCACATCTATCAGAGTACTGTAAGGCATGCTAGAGATAAAAAACGTACCCGTTATGACATCAGGTGCATCAAACTCCTCTCGGTGACGAGCAGCATAAACCAATGCTAGCTGACGAGCCTCAGCAATACCAGCACCCCTGCCAGGTGCTCCACGTCCATGTCCATTTCCATTTCCAACCCTACCTTGCCCACGACCTCTCGGCGGCTGTGGTCCACCTCGCACTGGTTGAACAGCTCCTTGTTCAGCAACTTAAGTCTGAGCCGGTCTCTTAGGATAGTCCTTGATCTTATGTTCCTTGGACCCATAATAGAAGCATGACCCAGTATGCTCCCAGCATTCTCCAGGATGCACTCTACCACAGTCCATACAAGCTTGTGGATGAACTGTATTCACCAGAACCGCTCGGACCGGTTCATCCACTCTAGCCCTATTGGAATTTTGGTTTGCAGCACCAGATGGTCTAATGTCCCTCCTAAAGCGGTTTCGATCCTTATCACGGTTCTGCCGTTCAGTTCGCTTTACTTCCTCAGCTATCTTGGCCTTCTCCACCAATGCGGCAAAATTGCACTCCCTCAGCGGTGCTATCAACACCCTCAGCTCATCCCTAAGACCATTCTCAAAGCGAACACTACGCTCGTACTCAGTAGAAACTATCCTGCTGGCATACCGACTCAACCTCAGAAAGTCTGCCTCATACTCAGCAACAATCTTATTGACCTGGGCTAGGTTCAGAAATTCATTTCTACGTGCATCCACGTAGTTTCTTCTACGTACTATCCCTTAAAAGACGTCTTAAATAGTTCCCAGGTTACCCGCTCAGCTGGGGTACCCTCATTTACCGTGATATACTACTGGTATGCCTCGTCTCGTAGCAGAGACACTGCTCCCTTCAGCTTTTGCTCCTCCGAGCAATCCAGGTCCTTTATAATCCGTTCCATAGCTTCCAGCCAATACTTGGCTACATTTGGGGCTACTCCAGATATGCCTCTGAAAACGTCCGCTCCATTAGCCCGTAGTAGCTTAGAAATGGATCCCCTATTCATGTACCTAACATTAGCTCCAGCAACTCTTTCCAGAACCCTTAACATTGCTTGGGATAAGGCATCATCCCCTATGGCCTAATCATACGGCCCATTTTCAGCTACCGGTGGCGGTCGTGCCTCACCAGCTGGCATGTGTTCCGAAGATGAAGAACCAACTTGAACACTACCTCGGCCGCGTCCACGGCCTTGTCCACGAGCAACTCTCATACTCATAACGTCTTATCTGATTACAAATTTTATGGCATTAGTTTAATATTTCAGTTGTTTTTTACAAATGTCTTCTGTACAGATAGAGTTTTAGAGTTTGTTTTCACGGAGTCGTATTCTAGCTACAGTCTCAATCTTCTAGAGTTTAGTTTTCCTACAGTCTTAGTCTTGCAGTTTTAGTACTACCCTATCTACAGTATCATAATAGGGTCTCAGTTCTATCTACAGAATTGTCTCAGTACAGTTTAGTATATGATGCAGAAATACTTACAAACTTGGTGCTGGGGATTTTATGTGCCACTTCTTCAGTTATCAGATTTTAGAAACCCAGAAAAACTTAATCATTTTAAAATCCAATCCTTAAAACACGTATAACTCTAAGAAGACGAGGTTGAAAAGGTTTTTCTAAATTTTTCGAAAAATTTGATTTTCCAAAAATACCCTTCTTAGGCTTAAATTTTAAAATTTCAAAAAGAACTTTTGGACCCTATTCTACAGCCGAGTTGTTACAACCGAGCTCTAATACCACTAAATGTAACACCTCAAACCCAGCCCAGACATTACGGCCAAGTCCGTTGTGTCACATCACTTACAACTAACCATGTTACCTAGTTACTAATACTAGGGTGAGTTTTGCAAAACTGATATTAGAGTCTTAAGGAAAATTCCCAGTTTATTACGTGAACGTCCTATCCACTACCAGTTACTAGGAGATTTATTATAAAAATTTACCTTGTTACTCAATTGTATCGTGTGACTGGTTTTGAAAACGTTTGATTAATTTTAAGAAAAACTCGCGCAGCTATATTCAAAATAATTAAAGTAACGTAAGAATAAATAATTTAAAATCCCAGAATAAAAATAATTAGAGCGGCCTTATTACAAACCCAGATTAAAAATAAAACGATTAAATAAAATAGTGAATTAAATTAGCTTAAAACCAGAAATGCAGTCTTTGTGGTCACTCTGAATCCCTCCCAGCTCCAAGTCCACTGTCTAAGGCTCACCTGCAAAGATGGAAGGAAAAGGGGTGAGTTTGGTAAACTCAGTGTGTATAGAAGCCTATCTAGAGCCCAAATCAGCTTAAGCCCATTCGGCCTAAGCCCTATCCAGACTCAGTAATAACTGGGCCGAAGCCCTATCTAGATACAGTAAACTGGGCCTCAGCCCTTTTCAGATAACAGTTCGGCCCATAGGCCCATTTCAGGACAGATTATGGATTATGCATGTATGCCCAAACCCAACCTAAAGCCAACCGCTACACACCGCCCGTACCAACCATAAACACACATTGTGGAGAAACTACTCGACCCATCCAACCGCTACACACCACAGATACAGCATTGCTACTCAAATAAGGTAGCCAAGCCACTAACAGAAATACGAGGCAAGGCCTCTTTCAAAGAACAAAATGGGCAAAGCCCTTTTCAAATATCAGTACGAAGCAAAGCCTCTCTCAGAAAACAAAAATCGTGGCAATGCCACTTGCACTTCCTCTATCAACAATCCCTAAATCCCATGCAATAGATGATCATGATATGGCATACAGTAAATAGAAACAGTAAAACATGCATTTTAGTCAGATTTAGCCCTAGGGGTATAACGGTTATTTTACACCTAGGGGTAAAATAGTAATTTCTCACCTATGAGGGTAATTCAGTAATTATTCCACTTTTTAGGGTTTTATGCACTTTACAGTCATTAATGGTCCAACTTTTATCTTAGTAACTTACTTACCCATTTTAGTAGTTTACAATCATTGGGCCCTAAGACCCCTAATGGGCCCTACAGTGTCAATTTGTCATTTTAAGCCCGTTTCGCCAAATTCTAAGTTTAGTATAACAGATTTAACCTACAGTTTATCAGAATATGCTTACCGCTTACTTTTACCCATATGGGCCCGTAAGCCCATTGGGCCCAATTTCAGCCCATCTAGGCCCAAATTTACCGAAGTGCATGAAATTGTGCATTCAACCATCTTACCACTTGCGAATAGAGATCCAATGATTTCCAACCGACCCATGAGCATTTGCGTGCTCACAAGCCCACGAAATGCCAGAGTTTCGGCATTTCAACTTTTCAGCTTTTACCGACTTAGACTACAGAAGGGTGTTCGATACACACCTGATTTGCGATGACCAACGACAAGATCTGCTCCAAAACAATCCTACATTTATTTAGATCACGTTAACATCTAAATATCAAATCGAATAACCACTACTAGCCCTACATACATATTCGGCCACCATAACCTTAGTCTCTTATACACTTACATTTGCCGAAGCTAATGACGAGATCTAAATTTGATCGTTCCAAAGATCGAAGCCTCCTATGCTCCTTGCTAGATCGCCCCTTACACAACAAGTACACATAGAACCAATTAAAAGAACTGTCTTTACCTATTATCACATTCGACAGCCTCCCTAAAGAGTTTAGAGACTTTGACTTTTCTTAAATCCAAAGGTACGAGTAGATCTGAGATGTCGAGTACTTACCACAGGTTTTCCTTAATCAAGGTGATTCTTCTACTCAGATTTGATGCAAATTTAGCCCCTAACCACTTAGCAGATTCTGAATCTTAGAGATCTAAAGATTCGGCTATGTCCCTAAAAACTATGGTGTTTTCAGCTTTAGAACTGTGAAGAGGAAGATGATTTGGTATGGTGGTTTTGTAGGGGTGTTGCCACAGAGGTTGGGGTTTAGAGGATGTGAAAATCGGCCAAAAGAGATGAAGAAAATATGAGGATTTTGGCTAGAAGAAATTGACATAAGAAACAACTTTCGGGATTTCGACTTTTATGGCAATCGGCTATAGAGGTTTAGAAAAGAATGGGAATGAAAGAAGAGATGAGTAGAGTGGTAAGAATGTTTCGGCTAGAGAAAAAAAAGAGTATAAAAGAAAATAGAAGAAAAGAGGAGAAGAGAAGGAAAAATTCAGCACTCAGGAAATAAAAATTAGGCACTCAGGAGATCTAACTTTGCATTTTCAGCTTTTTGCGACACTGAGAAGAGAATAGATTGAAAGTGAAGGCTCTAGGTGGCTAACCCTAATTCGGCAGGACAAAAAGAAAATAAAGCTTGCCCTAATGGCCATTCAGACCCACGGCCCAACCTTCCTAAAGCCCTAGCCGAATTTCCACATAAGCTCTATCACATGCCTGGCACATGTACACAAAAATAAAAGTATCAACACGCTTACCATGTGACTTGAGCTTTGGCCCTTAAACTCAGTCCACATGCCACTTTTTTAGGAACTTAGTGGCGCCACCTTGACACTTTACCAAGGATCTCTTTGTATCTTTATTTACTAACTTTTTCTTAAAGACCCACTTAACGAAGTCCCCTTTCACTTAAAAACCAAAATTGATATTTCTGCCAGGTTTTAACTTAGGCTTGGGCCTTCTAAAGGCCCACTAACACATTTAAACACAATTTCAGTATCCAGAACACCAAAATTCCAAAATTTCACCAAAAATCACAAAAACTCAAAAAATTTCGAAAATCAGGGCGTTACAACTCTACCCCCTTAAAGAAATTTCGGCCTCAGAATTTACCTAACCCAAATAGTTGAGGGTATTGTTGACGCATCGTCTCTTCTGGCTCTCAAGTAGCCTCTTCTCTGCCATGGTTGTGCCAAAGTACTTTCACCAACGGAACTAACTTCTTCCTCAATACTTTGACTTCTCGATCCCGAATTTGCACAGGCTCCTCCTCAAAAGTTAAATCGGTCTTTACTTCAATCTCCTTGCGAATCAGCTTTTCAACCTTTAAGGATAAAACAACATTGGACAAGTAGTCCCTTCACTCTCCAATAACCATTACCTCCTCATCCTTGGCAGTCCTTAACACCATTATCTTAGCCGTACAATCCAAAGTCGCCCTATGCTTGGTCAGCTAATCCATTCCTAAGATCAGATCGAACTCTCTGAAAGGTAACTCCATCAAGTCTACAGCAAAGATCCTACCTTGAGTCTCTAAACGCACCTCCCTAAAGAGTTTATCTACCCTAACCGAGTGAACCAGTGGACTAATCACAGTAACCCCACTCATAGTTTCCTCAGGGTGTACACCCAACGACCCAGAAATCTCACATGCGACATATGAATGGGTTGAACCCCCATCGATCAGAGTAGTGTAAGGCATGCTAGAGATAAAAAACGTACCCGTTATGACGTCAGGTGCATCACCCTCCTCTCGGTGACGAACAACATAAACCAATGCTGGCTGACGAGCCTCAGCATTACCAGCACCCCTACCAGGTGCTCCACGTCCATGTCTATTCCATTTCCACCCCTACCTTGCCCACGACCTCTCCGCGGTTGTGGTCCACCTCGCACTGGTTGAACAGCCCCTTGTTCAGTAACTTGAGTCTGAGCCGGTCTCCTAGGACAGTCCTTGATCTTATGTTCCTTGGACCCACAATGGAAACATACCCCAGTATGCTTCCAGCATTCTCCAGGATGCACTCTACTACAGTCCCTACAAGCTTGTGGCCGAACTGTATTCACCGGAACCGCTTGGACCAGTTCCTCCACACTAGCCCTCTTGGCATTTCGGTTTGTAGCACCAGGTGGTCCAATGTCCCTCCTAAAGTGGTTTCAATCCTTATCAGGGTTCTGTCATTCAGTTTGCTTTACTTCCTCAGCTATCTTGGCCTTCTCCACCAATGCGGCAAAATTGCACTCCCTCAGCGGTGCTATCAACACCCTCAGCTCATCCCTAAGACCATTCTCAAAGCGAACACTACGCTCGTACTCAGTAGAAACTATCCTGCTGGCATACCGACTCAACCTCAGAAAGTCTGCCTCATACTCAGCAACAATCTTATTGACCTGGGCTAGGTTCAGAAATTCATTTCTACGTGCATCCACGTAGTTTCTTCTACGTACTATCCCTTAAAAGACGTCTTAAATAGTTCCCAGGTTACCCGCTCAGCTGGGGTACCCTCATTTATCGTGATCCACCACTGGTATGCCTCGTCTCGCAGCAGAGACATTGCTCCCTTCAGCTTTTGCTCCTTCGAGCAATCCAGGTTGTCCATAATCTGTTCCGTAGCTTCCAGCCAATACTCAGCTACATTTGGGGCTACTCCAGATATGCCCCTGAAAACCTCCGCTCCATTAGCCCGGAGTAGCTCAGAAATGGATCCCCTATTCATGTGCCTAACATTAGCTCTAGCAACTCTTTCCAGAACCCTTAACATTGCATGGGATAAGGCATCATCCCATACGGCCCGATCATACGGCCCATTTTTAGCTACCGGTGGCGGTCGTGCCTCACCAGCTGGCATGTGTTCCGAAGATGAAGACCCATCTTGAACACTGCCTTGGCCACGTCTACGGACTCGCCCATGAGCAGCTCTCATACGCATAATGTCTTATCTGATTACGAATTTTGTGGCATTAGTTTAATATTTCAGTTGTTTTTTACAAATGTCTTATGTATAGATAGAGTTTCAGAGTTTGTTTTCCCGGAGTCGTATCCTAGCTACAGTCTCAATCTTCTAGGGTTTAGAGTCCCTACAATCTCAGTCTTGAAGTTTCAGTACTACCCTATCTACAGTATCATAATAGGGTCTCAGTTCTATCTACAGAATTGTCTCAGTACAGTTTAGTATATGAAGCAGAAATACTTATAGACTTGGTGCCAGGGATTCAGTGTGCCACTTCTTCAGTTATCAGATTTTAAAAACCCAGAAAACCTTAATCATTTTAAAATTCAATCCTTAAAACATGTATAACTTAAAAAAAATGAGGTTGAAAAGGTTTTTCTAAATTTTTCAAAAAAATTGATTTTTCAAAAATACCCTTCTTAGGCTTAAATTTTAAAATTTCAGAAAAAACTTTTTGGACCCTATTCCACAGCTGAGTTGTTACAACCGGGCTTTGATACCACTAAATGTAACACCCCAAACCCGGCCCAGACGTTACAGCCAAGTCCAGTGTGTCGCATCACTTACAACCAACCATGTTACCTAGTTACTAATATTAGGGTGAGTTTTGCAAAATTGATATTAGAATCTTAAGGAAAATTCCCAGTTTATTAGGTGAACGTCCTATCCACTACCAGTTATTAGGAGATTTATTATAAAAATTTACCTTGTTACTCGATTGTCTCGTGTGACTGGTTTTGAAAATGTTTGATTAATTTTAAGAATTCGACACTCAGGAGATCTAACTTTGCGTTTTCGGCTTTTTCTGACACTGAGAAGAGAATAGACTGAAAGTGAAGGCTTTAGGTGGCTAACCCTAATTCGGCAAGACAAAAAGAAAATAAAGCTTGCCCTAATGGCTATTCAGACCCACGGCCCAACCTTCCTAAAGCCCTAGCCGAATTTCCACTTAAGCTCTATCACATGCCTGGTACATGCACACAAAAAGAAAAGTATCAACATGCTTACCGCGTGACTTGAGCTCTGGCCCTTAAACTCAGTCCACACGCCACTTTTTTAGGAACTTAGTGGCGCCACCTTGCCACTTTACCAAGGCTCTCTTTGTGTCTTTATTTACTAACTTTTTCTTAAAGGCCCACTTAACCAAGTCCCCTTTCACTTAAAAACCAAAATTGATATTTCTGCCGGGTTTTAACTTAGGCTTGGGCCTTCTAAAGGCCCACTAACACATTTAAACACAATTTCAGTATCCAGAACACCAAAATTCCAAAATTTCACCAAAAATCACAAAAACCCGAAAAATCCTAAAAATCAGGGCATTACAAATGTGTAATTTTAGCAAAGTTTAGGGGCAAAAATGTAAATTTTTTTGAAACATGAATTTCGATAAATTTGAGTTGTATATTGAATAAATGAGTTAAATGTGTTGGTATAGATTGAGAAAAACAATATTCGGACTGAGAATGCAAGAAAAACAAAGTATGTGACAATTAGGCTCATTTCACCGATTTTGGTATCGAGGTAAGTTTGTATATAAATAACACATTAATTTTGTTTACGTTTTCATATTTTGATACATTTTATGAAATGTGGCTGAATATTGATTGTAATTAACAAAATATCGATTAGTGAGAGATTTCCCAATTGAACCCTAGAAAGTAAATGGATACGAAGGATTTGTGTGAAAATCTATGTGAGAATCTAAGTGAAGTAAGCCCATGGCATCTAAGTGAAATAAGTCCATTGCAATGTGCTAAGTGAAATAAATCCCTGGCATATAAGTGAAATAAGTCCATGGTAATGTGCTAAGTGAAATAAATGCATGGCATCTAAGTGAAATAAGTCCATAGTAATGTGCTAAGTGAAATAAGTCCATGGCACCTAAGTGAAATAAGTCCATGGCACCTAAGTGAAATAAGTCCATGGCATTGTGCTAAATGTGAACTATCTCAGTTTATCCATTGATATGTGTTCATTGGGGAAATGACTAAGTGTGAACAAATGCGTCTATGTGAATGATGAGTGCAGGTATGTGTGGGTAAATTATGAGCAATATGTTCGACATGTGATAGAACTTATGGTAAGGTTGAGTTGGAGTGTGTGCTACTATGAAAACTTGAAAATATTTGATGATGACTGTCTATTGGAATGGCTAGCATTGAACATGCTTGGTGTTATGTGTATATAAACAGAAGTAATACAAGGAAAACATGAAACAATAAAATTAGAAATCAAACAGTTTTGAACAGCAACAGTTATGTGACTTTGAAAAATCACCAAAAATGGTGGAAATTGAATTAGTGGTTCAATGAGATATGGAATTAAATATTATTGAGTTTATTTTCATATAAAAGAAGAAGAGTAAGCAAAAGAATCTCATATCATGAGATATCTGTATTGTTGTGAGATAGGGTCAGATGGATTTTAGAATCCCCTATTCTAACTTTGGAAAATCACTAAAAATTGAAAGATAATTATGGTTTATAATTTATATGCTTAAATTCTTTAATGATTCTACTTTCAAAAGAAACAAACAGGAACATTCTCTGAATTTCGTATGAGGAGATAATTTATTTTTAATGAAGAGGGGTCGGAACCATCAGATAGCGAAACAGGGGAGACTTTAATGAATAAACTATACTTAAAAAATTTTAGAAATTTTATGGTAAGGAGATATGTAAGTCTAGTTTCAGGGAAAATTAGTGGATCTAAATTTTGAGTTCTGTAACTCAATATAAAAAAAATTAGTGACAGTAACATGAGTAAATAGCTTAAGATGACCATGAGTAAAAGTGGAACTATGTGCAATTATGATGATATTATTTTTAGGACATATTGTGAAGAATTATAAAAGCATGTTAATGAATTTTCTTATTATTTTCATACTTACTTACTAAGCTAAAATGCTTACTTCCTTCATTTCCTTTTTCCTATAGTATCATAGATGCTAGCTCGAGTTAGAGGTCGTCGGAGACTCAATCACGCTATCAAGCTATGGATCAATATAAAAAGGTTATCAAGCATTTATAGTCTATGGAATGTATATGGATTTAAGGGTGAGTATATTTGTTATTATGAGTTGGCCTAAGTAGATGGCCTATGCCCTTTGAAAAAATTTAGTATTGTATAAAATCATTTTAGGGGGCTAATATTAGCTATGTTATAAGTTATGCTAAGGTGTTCCATAAATGAGTGTGCTTGGATGTGTATGAATGAATGAAGTTATGAATTTGGTGACTGGCATGTGAGTGATTGTAAAAGATACATGATTTGGGTGAGTGAGTGTGCATGATGTTGAAGTGTTAGTTGTGGCATAATAGTGATGGTGTAAGTTGCATGTGGTTAATGGTTAATTTGTGTGTGATGATGTGCGTGATTAATGTGTCAATGAATAATGAATTTATGTCTTGAATGTGACCAATTGGATGCCTAAAAATGTCAATTTATGTGATGATGAAATTAGTATAAGTGTGTAAGTGTTATTGGTTGAAAAAGGGCTTGGAAAATAGCCTCACTTTCATTTACATGGGTGGCCGCCCATGTCCTGAGCCACACGGGCGTGTGTAACCACACGGCCTACCCACATAGGCGTGTGACTCTCCAAAATAGGAAAATTTTCCAAGTGATTCAAAGGTTTTGAAAATTCTCGTTTGGTCCCTAAGCACTCTCGATGTATGTTTTGGGCCTCATAGGCCCATATTAGGGAAATCATGAGTATGAGTGAAAAGTTTTAAATTTGAATGGAAATTTGTGACTCAAAAATGATTGGTTACATGTAGGTTTTAGTTCGATAACGCCTTGTATCTTGTTCCGACGTCGAACACGAGTAAGGGGTGTTATAGGGTTGGCTTTTATTATAATGCTTGAATTGGTTGGTATATGATTCCTAAGTATTAGTATACGTTGTTGGAAAATTTGGGTGAGAAATAAGGCTTGGAAATGGCCTTATTTTGTACACACGGCTAGACACACAGACGTCTATCTTGACTATGTGTGACACATGGCTTGATACATGGGCATGTGGTTTGGCTGTGTGTCCCCTACATCTTAAAATTTAGAAATAGAATGCTCAAAATTGGGCACACGAGCAGAGATACGGGTGTGTGTCTCAGCCGTGTGTAACACATGGCCTAGAATAGAGGCGTGTGTCTTGGCCGTGTGACCCCTGCACTTAATTAAGTTGCAAGTCAAAAAGGTACACTGGTTAAGAACACGGGCATGTGCCCTACCCCATATGCCACCTCTCCTGAGACATGGGCATGTCATCTAGCCATGTGAGCCACACGCCCTGACCACACGGGCGTGTGACCCTTGTACGTAGGAAAAATTTTGACATTTCAAGAAAATTTCTCTGAGATTCTGATTTAGTCCCGACTTGTTTCTAATTCTTAAATTGGGCCTTGAGGGTCCAATCAAGGGATGCTATGATTAGTTTTGGATATGAATAGTAAATGACATGAATTAACTTTATTTGTTTTGTAAACTCCAGTGATGCTCCGTAACCCTATTTTGTCGATGGATATGGGTTAGGGGTGTTACACTTTTCCTGTCTCAGCTGCTGGCGCATTCTCCCCCTTTGGTTCAGGTTCATTTTGTACTTCTAGGGAGTTATCTTAAGGTTCATCAATATTATCCATAGTTACCTCTGAGGTAGGTATTTCTGGGCTACTCAGTACTTTTCCAGATTAGTGTGCTATAGCTTTCACGTGCTCTTTATGTTTCGTTTGTGGATTATCCTCAGTATTGCTAAGGATACCTGTGCCAATTTAGCTTTTAATGTTGCCCATCATACTCATCAAATGGCTCATTTGATCTTTGAGCTTAGTCAATGTTCTTGTTGAGTTAGTGCATTCAGATTGTATCTGTTCTCATTTACTACATCTCTCCCTCAATTCTATCCAAATGTTGACCAGATTTAGTATGGTCTCTTAGTTTGGTTCTATCCTGAGGATCATGCAAGTAAGGAGGTTGGTAATTAGTATTTTAACTTGATTTGAACTATTACCAAATGCAAGGATCTTTACTTTATTTTATTTTATCAGGATATTTCAAGTTTTTAGGATTAGGTTCTTTTAGGATTTTATCTCTCGCATAATAAAATAAGAGGCAAAAATCATCAATAAAATTGAGAAATTGAAAAATAAGAGTGTGGCAATAGATATGTACATGTCTAGGATTGAATTTGCCATGGAAATTTAAGTATTCAAACAACTCACCTCATTTTCTTAAGGTCTTACCTGGTGTACAGTATCTATTCACTTTTATATTTCATTCTCCCTATTATTTTTAACAATGGGGACATTGTTCATCTTAAGAAGGGAGACGAAAAATTGAAATTGTGTTGTTCATCTTAAGAAGGGGGACCAAAAATTGAAATTGTTTTTTTTTTCATAATACATTTTTCTGATAATTATGACTAAATTATATTTTGTTCAAAAAATTGAATTTTTGTTAATTATGCTAAAATTTATTATAAATAAAGGTCTATTATTCTTAATAATTACTATGTTAGCTTAACCATGACATAAATGTTATTATTAATAAAGTTCATTAATCATACCATAAATTTTTTTATGACTTTAGGAGAGCTAGACATGCATGAAAGTTTAAGTCTCTAGAATTGTAACATCCCTCTTACCCGAGACCGTCACCGGAGTCGAGCTTGAGGTGTTACTAAACTTAATCTATCACTTAAGTAACCTTAAATCATATATTCCAACTTTCGTAAGATACTGTCAATCTGCGTCATAATCGCTTAAAAATTCATATCTCGAGTTTCGAAACTAGAAATTAAGATCTGTAAATTTTCCCTGAAACTAGACTCATATATATATCTACTAATTTGTTGCTAGAACTTTTGGTTGGGCCAATTATTACAGTTTATTAGTTAAATTCTCCCTTGTTACGCAGTTTGACTACTCTAACCCCTGTTCACTACAAATTAATTTTCTCTCTGTAAAAAATTCAAATAAGCATTCTATTTATTTCATTTGAAACTAGACTCAATAAAGAATCCAGGAATGTAAACTATAATGCCTAATTATTTGTGTACAATTTATAGTGAATTTTTAAATTTAAAACAGGGGATCACAGAGTCAATCTGGAGCAGTCTCACTCAATTTCAAATAACTCATAATTTACAATTTTTTTACTTACTCTGTTTCTTCCACATGAAAATAGACTCATTAAGCTTTAAATTCATGCCCCATTTACTATTTAATTCTATTTCTACCATTTTTAGTGATTTTTCAAAATCACATAACTGCTGCTGTTTGAATCTGTTTTTAAGCCATTTTCACCTTTTCATGGTTTTCATGTGTTAATTACCATTTAGGCATACATAGTATTAAACCTATGTTTGGTTAGTCATTCCAATAGCTAATCATCAAAAAGTATTTACATATCCTTCATCAAACATATCTTAAGGACATTCATACCAAAGAAGCCAAGTCCCTAAACATGCCATACGCGAAATGAAATGTCTAGCTATACCAAAATGATTCCGATGATAGTGTGATCAGATCTTCGACGTTCCTTGCGAGCAAGAACTATAAAAACAAGAAAATAAAGAGAATCAGCACTAAGCTTAGTAAGTTTACAAGTAAATAAATCACAACATTCACCCTAATTAATAGTTAATCATAATATCATCAAGCTTCATAAGCTTTCCTTACATCTCATTTCTTACCCTCTTCCTTATTCACTTACTCTCTGTCTTACTTGATTCTTCAATAACTCGTGAATATAAATTACCTTTCTTTTGCTGAAAATTTCCTGTAATCTAACCTGTACAATAGCCCGTTGAACTTCTCAGAATACTAAGGATACTCGGGTTTTTCCTGCCTAATAATAGCCTGTCAATGCCATGTTCTAGACATGGTCTTGGATATGATGTTTCCTGTCCCACCAAAGCCATATTTTTAATATGGACTTACATGGAATATTCCTGTCCTGTCTGATAACCCAAATTATCCCAAACATTCCTAAAGTTCAAACGGGACTTTCTGATACTTTTCTCTATTGTCTCATCTTTGATTCAACTTGGAATATTCTCATAAAATAAATGTATATATGCTGGAAATTAACAACAATAATGTAAAATAATGAAATATCGCATTTATTTACCGTAAACTTGCCTCGATACAAAATACGGTTACACTTGACAATTTAGTCTTTTACTTTTTCTTTTCCCCGATCTACTACCGAATTTCGTTCTTCTTGATCTATAATATCAATTTAGCTTATTTAATACTCACATTTATCAAAACAGCCCTTAACTCAAACTTTGGCAAAATTACGTTTTTGCCCTTAAATTTTTGCATATTTACACTTTTGCCCCAAGGCTCGAAAATTAAACTTTATCCCAAATTCTTATGTTTTAGGACATGCTGAGCATTTATTTACCAACAAAAACCTCAAATTCTTACTATAACATACACTTATGAACAATAGGTATTTTTACCGATTAAGCCCTTTTACTCGTTTTTACTCAAAACCGAGTAGCACAAGTTGTCTAACATAATCTAAAACCTCATATTATATCATAAAACATCAAAATAAACACTTTTCACCTATGGGTATTTTCCCAAATATGAACCCTAGCTTAAATTATTGCTAGCATAAGCTTTATCAAGCTACCGGGATTCCAAAAACGTAAAAATCATTAAAAATGGGACTTAAAATCACTTACTATGGAGCTTGGAAGCTTGAAACAAACCCTAGCTATGGAGAAACCTTGAAATTTCGTGCTAATGAAGAAGATGATAGCAATTTTGTCATCTTTTTCCCTTTTAATTCCTTTTTATTTCCAAATGACTAAAATACCCTTAATGCCTTTCTTTAAACATATTCAAGTACAAGCCCATTTTTGTCCAAAATTTTAGAAATTGGTCAAATTGCTATTTAAGACCTCCTAATTAATATTCCAAAGCAATTTCATACTAAAAGCTTCTAGAATGCAAGTTTTGCAACTTATTCAATTTAGTCCCTAATTTCAAATTAAGCACTTTATGCATAGAATTTCTTCACGAAATTTTCACACTATCTTGAAATCATAACATAAACCTCAAAATAATTATATAATAATTATTTCTATCTCAGATTTGTGGTCACGAAACCACTATTCCAATTAGGCCCTATTTTGGGATGTTACATTTCTCCCTCCCTTTAGGGATTTTCGTCCCCGAAAATTTTACCTGTGAAGAGATTTGGGTACTGTTTTCGCATGGCCTCTTCGGGCTCCCATGTAGCCTCATCCACTCCATGTCTATTCCATAAGACTTTCACAAGAGCAATACTTTTATTCCTTAATTGTTTTACCTCTCGAGCTAGTATCATTACTGGTTTTTCACTATAAGTCATATCTGGCTGAATCTCAACCTCTGTCTGAGAAATCACATGTGACGGATCTGAACGAAATCGTCGTAACATCGACACATGGAACACATCATGAATCTTCTCTAACTCAGTCGGCAAAGCTAACCGATATGCTAATGGCCCAAGTTTCTCAATCACTTCAAACGGTCTAATAAAACGAGGACTTAGCTTGTCTTTCCTGCCAAATCTAAGAACTTTTTTCCATGGGGAAACTTTCAAAAACACTTTGTCGCCAACCTGATACTCGATCTCTTTTCTTTTTAAATCTGCATATGATTTCCGTCTGTCTGAAGTTGCCTTTAAACAATCTCTGATAACTTTCACTTTTTCTTCTGTTTCTTGAACTAGATCAACCCTGTAAATTCGATTTTCCTTAAGCTCTCTCCAATATAAAGGTGTACGACATTTGCGTCCATATAAAGCTTCATAAGGTGTCATCTTCAAACTCGACTGGTAACTATTATTATAGGTAAACTCTACCAATGGTAAGTATTTTTCCCAACTGCCTTGAAATTCTAATACACAATATCTAAGCATATCTTCAAGTACTTGAATAACTCTCTCTGCCTGACCATCAGTTTGGGGATGAAAAGTCGTACTAAAACTCAACTTGGTGCCCAAAGCTTCTTGTAACTTCTTCCAAAATCGTGAAGTAAATCTTGGATCTCTGTCTAAAATAATCGATAATGGTACCCCATGTAGTCTAACTATCTCTGGAATATACAACTCGGCCAACTTGTCAAGTGAATAATCCATGCGAACTGGGATAAAATGAGCCGATTTAGTTAGCTTATCAATCACAACCCATACTGCATCTTTCTTTTTCGATGTTAGCGGTAACCCTGTTACAAAATCCATAGTAACTCGGTCCCATTTCCACTCAGGGATTAACACAGGCTGCAATAAACCTAAAGGTACCTGATGTTCGACCTTTACCTGTTGATAGATCAAGCATCTAGAAACAAACTCTGAAATATCTCTTTTCATTCCTACCCACCAGTATAATTTCTTCAAATCATTATACATCTTTGTACTACCTGGGTGAATAGACAAAGAACTTCTATGTGCTTCCTGTAAAATCTTCCGAATAAGCTCATCGTTCTTTGGTACACATACTTTGTCTCTAAACATCAAACAACCACCAGAACTAATTTGAAAAGCTGATTCTATGCCTGACTCACATTGAGCTCTCTTAGCTTGTAACTCACTATCGTCTTGCTAAGCTTCGCGAATGTCTTCAAGAAATACCGGTTTAGCTCTCAATTCGGCTAAAATAGAACCATCATCTGACATGGCCAAGTTGGTATTCAAAGCTCGTAATGCAAATAAAGATTTTCTACTTAAAGCGTCAGCAACTATATTTGTCTTACCCGGGTGATAATCAATCACTAACTCATAGTCCTTAATTAACTCCAACCATCTTCTTTACCTCAAGTTCAAATCTTTTTGAGTCATCAAGTATTTCAAACTTTTATAATCGGTAAATATCCGGCATCTTTCAACATACAAATAGTGTCTCCAAATTTTCAATGCAAATACAATAGCAGCTAACTCCAAATCATGCGTTGGATAATTCTTCTCATGTGGCTCAATTGTCTAGAGGCATAAGCAATTACCTTTCCTTCCTGCATAAGTATGCAACCAAGCCTATTCAAGGACGCATCACTGTAAATCACAAATTCTTTACCCGGTTCTGGCTGTACTAAAATAGGAGCTACAGTCAGCAATGCCTTTAACTTGTTAAAACCCTGCTGGCACTTCTCAGTCCATTCAAACTTAACATCATTCCGTAGCTATCTCATCAACGGGGTAGCTATCATAGAGAATCCTTCTACAAATCGTCTATAATAACCAGCTAAACCAAGAAAGCTTCTGACCTCTGAAAAGTTCCTAGGAGGCTTCCAATCAACAACGGCTGAAATTTTGCTTGGATCAACTCTAATACCTTCACCTGAAACAATATGTCCAAGGAATCCAACTTCTCGAAGCCAAAACTCACTTTTACTGAACTTAGCATATAACTGATTATCTCTCAGAATCTGTAAAACTGTTCTCAGATGCTCTGCATGCTCAATCTTATCATGGGAATAAATCAAGATGCCATTAATGAACACAATTACAAACTTGTCCAAATACGGTCTAAATATTCGATTCATTAAATCCATAAAAATGGTAGGATCATTAGTTAAGCCAAACGGCGTCACTAGGAATTCATAATGACCATACCTAGTTCGAAATGTAGTTTTCGAAACATCTGACTCCTTAACTCGCATCTGATAGTATCTGGATCTCAAATCTATCTTGGAAAACACAGTGGCTCCCTTCAATTGATCAAACAAATCATCAATTCTGGGCAGTGGATATTTGTTCTTGATAGTTACCTTATTGAGTTGTCGATAATCTATGCATAATCTTACCGAACCATCTTTCTTTTTCACAAATAGCACTGGTGCACCCCATGGCGAACTACTGGGTCTTGCAAAGCCTTTATCAGTTAATTCCTCTAGCTGAGCTTTCAATTCTTTCAATTCCGACGGGGCCATTCTATAAGGAGTAATAGAAATGGGTGTGGTACCTGGAATCAGCTCAATACCAAACTCAGCTTCTCTAATAGGAGGCAAACCTGGTAATTCTTCCAAAAATACATCTGGATACTCGCACACCACTGGCACTTATTCAACTTTCAATTCTGGAGCTTTAGTATTCAACACAAAAGCAAGATAAGCCTTATACCCTTTTCTCAAAACTTTCTGAGTAGACATAACAGAAATCATGGCAAATGAATTGTCTGATTCATCTGAGTAAACCCGAAGAATTTCACCATTTTCACATTTCAACTCGATGAAATTCCTTCCGCAATTCACTATCACATCATGTGTAGTTAACCAATCCATACCCAGAATAACATCAAACTCATCAAACGGCAATTGCATGAGATCGGCCAGAAAACAGTGACCTCTAATCATCAAGGGGCAATTTCTACATACTTTATCTACTAATTCATGCTTGCCTAATGGATTTGATACTTTAATCACAAATTCTGTGGATTCTATAGGCATGCTCGTATTAGGCATCAACTTCATACAAACATAGGAATGGGTCGAACCCAGATCAATCAAAGCAATAACATTAATATTATGCAAAGAAAATGTACCCGTAATCACATCGGGGGAGGATGCCTATTCGTGTGCACAGATGGCATAAGTCCTTGCAGGAGCTCTAACATCGGATCTCACTGCCGAGTCTCTAGAGGTGCCTTTATTACTTGCTCCTACTCCCAGTTGCCTCGGTGATCTGCCTCTGATAGGAGCATTTCTAGATCTAGCACTTTGTGTTACTTCTCGATTAACCATTTCCGGACACTCTCGCACAAAATGGTCTGAAGCACCACACTTATAACAAACAATCTCATTTGCTTGACACGAGCCAAAATAAAGTCTACCACATTGTGGACACCTTGATCTACTCGATCGAACATTACCCACACTTGCAGTCGAGGTAGTCTGAGCTTTCGGATCCCTAAATTTGTTACCCCTGTTTCGATTAGAATTCCCGGCTGAGAAGCTAGATCTAGTGGAGAACTCCCTAGGCCTCTTAGATGTAGACTAAAATGACTTGCTCATCTGCCTTTTCTTCATATCTTGCGTCTCAACTTCAACCTTGCATTTTCTTTTTAACAGTTCCTCTGCCTTACAGGCTCTCTCAACTAGAACGACGAACTCTTTTATTTCTAAGACACCCACTGACAGTCAAATATCATCATTAAGCCCATCCTCAAACCTTTTACACATGATCGCCTCTGTAGATACACATTCTCGGGCATACTTGCTGAGTCTGACAAATTCACGCTCATAATCAGTCACTGTCATACTACCCTGTTTCAATTCTAAAAACTCTTTTCTTTTCTGGTCTATAAACTGCTGACTGATGTACTTTTTACGGAATTCCTCCTGAAAGAAATCCCAAGTGACCCTCTCTTTCGGTACAACTGATACAAGTGTCTTCCACCAGTGATAAGCTGAATCTCTAAGGAGTGATACTACGCATTTCATACATTCCTCGGGTGTACAGGATAATTCATCAAAAACTCTGATGGTATTTTCAAGCCAAAATTCTGCTCTTTCTGCATCATCATCTTTAATAGCCCGAAACTCTTCGGCTCCTTGTTTTCTAATTCTGTCAACTGGTGGCTTTTCTCTTATCACCGTACCTGTGACTGGGGAAGCTTGAGCTACATAGGGGACCTGAGAATCATGAGGGGGTGGAGGTCTAACAGCCAGATTCGTACGAACAAACTCGGCAAACCAATCATTCAAAGCTTGGAAGAGAGCTTCTCGAGCCACTCCTCCTTGATTCACAGTTACGGGCCTACCCTCGGATGGCACTGCCCCTTCCGCAGGAGCAGGTGCATTACTTTCCATATCATCATCACCAACTCGTTCGGGATCCATTACTATAAAACAAAATATTTAAAAATCGTCAGGAGTCGTCACACTATCAAAATACAAGTATGGCTTGTATAGCTAGACTCTTACTCATATTAACTATTGCGAGAACCGACTAAACCTACTCTGGTACCAATAAATGTAACATCCCTCTTACCTGAGACCATCACCAGAGTCGAGCTTGAGGTGTTACTAAACTTAATCTATCACTTAAATAACCTTAAATCATATATTCCAACTTTCGTAATATACTATCAATCTGCGTCATAGTCACCTAAATATTCATATCTCGAGTTCCAAAACTTGAAATTAAGATCCGTAAATTTTCCCTGAAACTAGACTCGTATATATATCTACTTATGTTTTTCTGGAATTTTTGGTTGGGCCAATTAGTACAGCTTGTTAGTTAAAGTCTCCCCTATTACGCAGTTTGACTACTCTGACCTCTGTTCACTACGAATTAATTTTCTCTCTGTACAAAATTAAAATAAGCATGCCGTTTATTTCATTTGAAACTAGATCAACAAAGAATCCAGGAATATAAACTATAATGCCTAATTATTTGTGTATAATTTATGGTGAATTTTTAAAGTCAAAACAGGGGATCACAGAGTCAATCTGGAGCAGTCTCACCCAATTTTAAATAACTCATAATTTACAATTCTTTTACTTACTCTGTTTCTTCCACATGAAAATAGACTAATTAAGCTTTAAATTCATGCCTCATTTACTATTTAATTCCATTTATATCATTTTTAGTGAATTTTCAAAGTCACGTCACTACTGCTGTTCGAATCTGTTTTTAAGCCATTTTCACCTTTCCATGGTTTTCATGTGTTAATTACCATTTAGGCATACATAGTATTAAACCTATGTTTGATTAGTCATTCCAATAGCTAATCATCAAAAAGTATTTACATATCCTTCATCAAACATATCCTAAGGACATTCATACCAAAGAAGCCAAGTCCCTATACATGCCATACGCGAAATGAAACATCTAGCTATACCAAAATGATTCCAATGATAGTGTGATTAGATCTCTGACGTTCCTTGCGATCCCCGAGTTGGCTTGGCAAGAACTATAAAAACAAGAAAATAAAGAGAATAAGCACTAAGCTTAGTAAGTTCACAAGTAAATAAATCACAACATTCACCCTAATTAATAGTTAATCATAATATCATCAAGCTTCATAAGCTTTCCTTACATCTCATTTCTTACCCTCTTCCTTATTCACTTACTCTCTTTCTTACTTGATTCTTCAATAACTCATGAATATAACTTACCTTTCTTTTGCTGAAAATTTCCTGTAATCTAACCTGTACAATAGCCCATTGAACTTCTCAGAATACTAAGGATACTTGGATTTTTCCTGCCTGATATTAGCCTGTCAATGCCATGTTCTAGACATGGTCTTGCATATGATGTTTCCTGTCCTACCAAAGCCATATTTTTAATATGGACTTACATGGAATATTCCTATCCTGTCTGATAACCCGAATTATCCCAAACATTCCTAAAGTTCAAACGGGACTTTCTAATACTTTTCTCTATTGTCTCATCTTTGATTCAACTTGGAATATTCTCATAAAATAAATGTATATATGCTGGAAATTAACAACAATAATGTAAAATAATGAAATATCGCATTTATTTACTGTAAACTAACCTCGATACAAAATACGGTTACACTTGACAATTTACTCCTTTACTTTTTCTTTTCCCCGATCTACTCCCGAATTTTGTTCTTCTTGATATATAATAGCAATTTAGCTTATTTAATACTCACATTTATCAAAACAGCCCTTAACTCAAACTTTGGTAAAATTACGTTTTTGCCCCTAAACTTTTTCATATTTACACTTTTGCCCCAAGGCTCGAAAATTAAACTTTATCCCAAATTCTTATGTTTTAGGACATGCTGAGCATTTATTTACCAACACCAACCTCAAATTCTTACTATAACATACACTTATGAACAGTAGATATTTTTACCGATTAAGCACTTTTACTCGTTTTTACTCAAAATCGAGTATCACAAGTTGTCTAACATAATCTAAAATCTCATATTCTATCATAAAACATCAAAATAAACACTTTTCACCTATGGGTATTTTTCCAAATATGAACCCTAGCTTAAATTATTGCTAGCATAAGCTTTATCGAGCTACCGAGATTCCAAAAACGTAAAAATCATTAAAGATGGGACTTAAAATCACTTACTATGGAGGTTGGAAGCTTGAAACAAGCCCTAGATATGGAGAACCCTTGAAATTTCGTGCTAATGAAGAAGATGATAGCAATTTTGTCATCTTTTTCCCTTTTAATTCCTTTTTATTTCCAAACGACTAAAATACCCTTAATGCCTTTCTTTAAACATTTTCATGTACAAGCCCACTTTTGTCCAAAATTTTTGAAATTGGTAAAATTCTATTTAAGACCTCTTAATTAATATTCCAAAGCAATTTTATAGTAAAAGCTTCTAGAATGCAAGTTTTGCAACTTATTCAATTTAGTCCCTAATTTCAAATTAAGCACTTTATGCATAGAATTTCTTCACGAAATTTTCACACTATCTTGCAATCATGACATAAACCTCAAAATAATTATAAAATAATTATTTCTATGTCAAATTTGTGGTCACAAAACCAGTATTCCAATTAGGCCCTATTTTGGGATGTTACAAGAATTGACTTAGTAATTTCTTGAGGTGAAATCCTAGGAAGCATGGAATTATAAAATGACTTAGACAAACTTTTGTTTGGACCATTGGAGCCTTTCAAGCCAAACTTAATGAATGTTTATCACTTGAAACCCAATTTTGAGACTATATGGCCTGATTTTATTTGGACCATTGCAATATTAAGCCATCACTTCTCTTGTAATTATTTTTAAATTGTCCCAAATACTAGACGTAATCTATCTATAATATTTTCTGAAATAAGTTTGGGAGAGTTGAAAAGAAGTGTCAAATGCTCAAAAAATTTGTAGTACATATAGTAATATGCTCAAAAAAAGGAGAGAAAGAAAGAAAGAGCATGTGTACTTGAAAGAAATATATGTACAAAAGAGCATGTGAACACAAAAGCAAAATGAGTTGGTGCATCGAAGGTACTTATTCTGAAGGTCCGATACAAGTTGAGTCTAGGGTTTTTAGCTTAAATCTATCTATCTTCCACCAACCCCTATGCAAGCCATACTACAACCTATTTAAAAGACTTATTGATTCAGATTTCTATGTTGCTTACATTAGTGGAGAGAAATTGCTAAGTTCAACATATGAAGGCATAAATTAAACTTAGTGATTTCAATTTAGTCTTAAATATGTGAATAAAAATTAATTAGTAAGAATTAACATATCTTTATTGAGAAAAAGTTTCGTCTATTCTTGCTATCATGATAATAATTGAGAATAATTCGAACAATATGTATACTTGAGTTGCATAATTTCAGAATTCTTGTTCTTGAACATAATTACACTAAACTTATAGTTGTGGGGGAATATGTTCTAAACATATTTTTCAATGCTGATTTCAAGCCCTTTCTCTTTATAATTTGTGTATTACTCGGGACGAGCAATGAATTAAGTTTGGGGGTGTGAAAACACAAAAATATATAGACTTTTTTAGCACCTTTTGAGCTCTAATTCATGTAGTTTTGTAGTAATTTCTATCGAAATTCATACTTTACTTATAAAATAATAAATTTGCACTTAAATTATTAACATAATTAATTTTAATTATTTTTTAATAAAATTTCACAAATTTGGTTTATTTTCGATAGTTTTACACAAAAGAAGAAAATTGGCTCGATATACACCTTGAGAGGCTTGAATTGTTGAGGCAACTTTGTCCGTCAACTAATCAAGAGCAAAGCTCATTATTTTCCCCATCCAAGAATGGTCCAATAATGGTTATCATGCATATTTTTAATTGGGTTAAAATTTAATAAAAAGTCTGAAGAAGAAAAGAGGCCCAGTTGTGCTATGTAAAGAAGACTAATCCACCAAGCAAATTGGCTGCCCCAAACCATCCCTATAGCTAACCCAATCAGCTTATTTATCTTATTTTATTAATTAAAAAATCCCTTGAAGTTTCCTTAAATTTTGTTCAAGCCCTTCCACTTTTCATGCCTTCTACCTTTTGCCTTAAGCTAAAAACAGCAAGTTTGAGACATTCAAACTTGCACCATGCATGGCTGGCCAAGGGAAGAGGAGTGACTGAAATTTATTTTCTATTATTAGTAGTAGTTACCACCTATAAATATCCATTTTCCCTTCCTCATTTCACACACCATTCATTCCCACACATCTCTCTCTTTCACTCACTTTCTCTCTTCCATTCTCTTATTTGTCTTTCCATTTTTCTTGTTTCATTCCCTTTTCGATTTCCATCTTGAAAATGAGCTTTCATCCACCTTGGATCAACAGTATTCAAGTGTTCGTGAAGGCCTTAGATCAACAGAACAAGCAGAGAAGAAGAGGAGCGCACTGGTCTAGCTTCGCAAAAATACTAGATTTGCTTTCTATTTCCCTTCTCCTTGATTTTCTTGTTTACATTGTGATCATGAACATGGATATTTGTTGTGTTGTTATTCTTGATTTAATTAAAATGACTTAAATTTAACTCGTGTTAGATTGATTGCATTCTATCCACTTAAATTATTATAATCGTGTTTGTGTTATTATTGAGCATTGGTAGTTTGTTGTTATTAGGTAACAAATGAATTAATTTTTAGTCGTATTGAAATTGTAATTAATTGACACAATATTTAATTGATACATGTTTAATCTTCTAAGGTAGCTGAAGGTTAAATCAGCAACGGTATTAAACAGTACATTACCCTTGCATAACTTGCAAGATTATTGTGATTAAATTGTTTCAATATAGGACTTCAGATTCTAAATTCTAAATGGTTTTTCTAGTCATTTTTACCACCTTTTTACTTAATAATAATATTAATCCTGAGTATTTATTAATTAATTAAATGGATCTTGTTTATATTTTGATGATGGGCATGAATTCATAAAAAATGCAAATATAGGCTTTATTGTATTAATTTTGTGCATAATTTAAAATATTTCATGTTAATTATTAATATGTTATATTTTATTTTGCAGGGAACCATGGAGATCATATAATATGGAGCTTATTATAGAGTTGGATGAACGTGAGCAATTTATTTCCTATGTTGGATGACAAAAAACCATGTTAAATGGGTCATTAAGGTGTTACTTTGACCTAGTAAAAAAGATGATACATGATGGACAAGTCTGACAAGCTTAGTGGGTTATGAAACCATCCAAAAAGAGGGAGTCAAGACCGAATTCGGCACAAGCATATTGGCTGCCCAAAAATATTTTTAGGAAAATTATTTTGAGGTCCTAATAGTTGAAGAATCATTGGAAATCAGCAAAAAAATACCCATGCCTAAATTTAGCATGATTCTATGCTCAAATCAAGCAACCACCATCCACGTACTTCCACTATATGTGGCCGGCCAAGCAATAGAGAAAATAGAGAGATTCCAATCCCTAGTTTTAGTAAACTCTACCATCTATGTAACAACCCAATATCAGGCCTAGAAATTTTAGGGGTATTTTAGGAATTTTGCCTATATGAGCTCAAAATTTTGTAAGGTTGGTACTCGATAGTTGCAATGCCCTAAATTTTTACTTCTACTTCTGTATAATTTGACATAAATATCTATCTGATTTAGTGGTTATGTGTTCTGGGTGTGTGTGTGAGGTTCCAAGTTCAAGCTTTACCTTTAGCAAATTTTGATATTTTTCTGATCTAAGCCTTACACTTGAGGAGCGAGCTTATATTTAATTGTTTGTAAACTCATATTAGAATGAGCCTACTGGTTTAAGTGGTAAAGGAGGCTGTGTACTGTGTTGGAGGTCCTGTGTTTGAATCCCTGCATGAACGTGGGTATTATTTTTGCGCAGTGGACTGATAAGAGTTTGGTGTTTCTGGGATTTTGAAGTAGTTGAGTTTGAGGGGTTAGTGATGTTGTGATTTAGTGGGATTTTGAAATATATTAAATTTTATTTTAGTAGTATCTTATTCTTTTTCCAAATTTTCTCTCTTCCAAAATTCCCAATGAATTTTGAAGTGAAATTTTTTGCCCTCTTATCTGTCGTTTCTCCATTTTTTTTTCCCTTTTGGCATTTTTGTTTCTTGACTCTGTGTCTGCTGTTGCAATCTCGTATCCGATGATTTAATGCTTTTGATGCATTCAGTAAGTGAGGTAAGCTTGGTATACGCTTCATTAAGCAACTCTTTTGACTCGAGTAGTGTGCAAAATTGTCGTTGTTCATTCGAAGGTAGGAGTTTTGAAAATTTAAGAGTTGCCTTATCTTTATGTGGTTTGGTTTCTTCGCATGTTTTAAGCAACTAATATGATCAATTGTTGGCAATTATAGGTTTGGTTGGTATTTATGTTGAGTTTGCTGCGAAAATGAAACAAGTGTGTACCCGAAATGCAGAAAAACAAGATTTAGCAAAAGCCAAAAAACTATTCTATCAATGCCACACGGACGTGTGGTCACCCGTGTGGTAGGTCGTGTATCGACGAAGGCATGGTCGTGCGTAAGAGACGGCTATGTGGTAGTCGTGTGAGCCACACAGGCTAGGCAAGTCAGGGGTGTGGGCCACACGGGCGTGTCAGCCTACACGGGTAGTCCACTCGGGCGTGTAGGTTTTGGGCCAGGCCTTGTGATCCACAAGGGCAAGGCCAATTTGGGAGTTTGGGCCCACACAGCCCCAAATTTTTGAAATTTTTGAAAATTTCCCTATGATTGTTCGGGTAGTCCCTAATGACTGTGGGCCTACTATAGGGTCTGTAAGGTCTAAATAAACCCGAATCTCTATGTTTTGATAGTTTGATATACTGATCTGGATATGATAACTATGTGCATGACTGATTATTCTATTATTTGTAACTACGCACGATGAGCATGTATAATATGTTATATTAGTAACTGTTATTAGGGGTGGGATATTTTATATGGAGGAAGTGTTCTGAAAGTCGATTTTTGCCTATATTCTTTTAGCATGGCTGCACTTAATCTATTATGTGTCGTACCAACACAATATGGTGTGTAAGGCTGGGTGGGTGTTTTAAACCCCACATGGTGTGTTGGATGGTCGGAGATGGTGTGTAGAGGATGGGGGTAGGATTCTGTTATCTATTTTTTATTTTGTATCTGAGATAGGCTTAGGCCCAAGTCTGTATCTGACTGGTATTTAATAATCTTTATGTATGCATGCTTAGTTCTGTTGGGTTACACATTGAGTTTTCGTAAACTCACCCCTTTCTGTCTGGTCTGTACAGTTAATCCACAAACTTGGCGGATCGATGCAACGGGGCACTCAACGGTGGCCACATGATCGTAACTATTTAAACTTGTTATTTATGGTTTTTACATTATATTCCAGTTTATTTGAGTGTTTGTAATTTTCTGGACTGTATGGACTTTATGGTTTTATAACGATGGGTTTTGATTTTATTTGTTGATAAACTACATGCTCCGACAAAACATTTTCCATAAAAGCGACGATTTTATGTAACAAAGGTTTTTTAAAACTTTGAATAACTATTTTGGGAAACACAACAATTTTTGCAACTTTCGCTTAAAACATGTTTTGAGGTAAATTAACTAAATAAATAACGTTTTGACGAGGACATAAGCAAATATGAGTTAAAAACTGAATTAGTTTTATCACCACGATCACGTTTTAAAAACCCATTACTTGTGATACCTCTAAATTCGACCATAACGTCTAGGCTGGGTTTGGGGTGTAACATTTAGTGGTATCAGAGTTAGGTTTTAAAACTCTGCTTTGAATTTTGGGTTCCAAAATTGGGATTTTAAAGAATTGATTTTCAAAATGTTTTAAATCATTCTAATTAAGTATGTGGTACATTGAGTCTTCGGTGCCGATCCTGTAAGTATTCTGAAACTTAGATAATTTAATTTGAAAACACTGTAGGTGGTATATTCTAGAAATACTATAGTTAGCATTAGTTGAAACTGTACTGAAATAGATAGAGACTCAAACTTCTAGAAAACATCTTTAAACTTCTAATACTTTATACATAAAACATCTGTTAATAAATACTAGAACTGATGCATAAAATTTGTAATGTAGATTAAACTCAAAAATTACGATGAGTGCTCGTAGAACTCGCAAACATGGCACTCGAGGCTGTGGTAGAGGTCGTAGAGGGCTCGAGCTGAATCCTCATCTCTGGGCAGTATGCTAAATCTAGATATGAGTGAGACGTTAGTTTCGCCTGCTATTGAGACTAGGTCTCAAAACCGTGCGACTAGGGATGGTGTATTGTCCTAGACCATGCTAAGGATTTCTGAGAGGGTTACTGGGCCCCATACTGGATCTGGGGGCCGAGGGTTGGTAACTAAGCGACTCCAATCTAATGGAGCAGAGCTGTTTAGGGGTGTAACTAAAGTCGCCCCTAGTGCAGCCAAGTATTGGTTAGAGTCCATCGAGATGATCATGAATGACATCGACTGTACACCCAAGCAGAAACTTAAGGGTGCAGTCTCTTTGCTTCACGATGAAGCTTATTAGTGGTGGCTGACAGTTGAGGAGGGTAGTTAGCCAGATCGTCTTAGTTGGGAATTCTTTAAGAGCACCATTCAGAGCAAGTATGTGGGAGTGAGCTATGTTGATGCTCGAAGACGTGAGTTCATGAATCTCACACAAGGTGATAGATCTATGGCCAAGTATGAGGCCGAACTTCTAAGGTTGAGCCGCTACGCTCGAGGCATGGTGGCGTTTGAATATAAGTGGTGCGTCTATTTTAAGGATGGCTTGAGGGATAACTTGAGGGTATTGATTGCTCCGCCGAGGGAGCGAGAGTTTGCAGTTTTGGTTGAGAAGGCCAAGATCACTGAATATGTTAAGTGTGTAGAGTGCCAGAATATGGATAAGGAGTGAGGTAAGAACAAGAGGGATTCGGAGCCCTCGAGTTCTACTTAGAGGCCTATGAAAAATTCCAGATCTAATGGGCCAGCTAAAGTGGGAGCCCTTATTACTTCTACGGGATTCAGCCTTGTGGAGATTATGGTGGACATCATCCGAGCAAATGTTGGAGGAGGATAGGACATGTCTGAGGTGTGGGTCTTTAGAGCACCATATTCGTGAGTGTTCATTGAGGGCTGATTTGGTGCAAGCTTTGGGACCAGGTTTTGTGCAATCTTAGAGAGTAGTTCTACAGCCACCTTTAGGTTGTGGGCAGGCTAGGGCTGGTAATGGTATGGGTTAAGGACAGAGAGTACCGGGCAAAGGTGCTGGTCAGACTGAGAAGAGGCAGCCTGCTTTGGTTTATGCTACACGACATCGAGAGGATAGAGATACTCCTGTTGTTATCACCGGTACATTCCTTATATTTGATGTGCCATATACTGCTTTGATAGACATAGGTTCTACTCACTCTTACGTAGCTAGTTCAATATCTGAAAACCTGGGATTTTTGTTGAAAGTACTCCGAGTGAGGTTTCTATAGTGAGTTCGTTTGGACAAACTGTTCGAGTTAGTAAATTATATAGGGATGTTCTGTTAGTGGTGCAATGGGTGGTTCTTCTGACAGATTTGATGGAGCTTCTATTTGGGGAGTTCGATTTAATTTTAGGTATAGACTGGTTGGTTAAGCACTGGATTAGTCTGGATTGTGCAACTAAGAGGGTTCTTTTGAGAATTAAGGAGGATAATGAGGTGGTTGTAATCGACGAGTGTCAAGATTATTTGTCTAATATGATCTCTGCCCTTGTGGCTGGGAAACTGGTCCGGGAAGGGTGTGAGGCGTACTTGGCCTACGTTAGTGTTTCTACTTCTGTGGACTCTACTATTGGGGATATCAGAATTGTGAGGGATTTTCCAAATTTTTTTGAAGAGTTACCGGGTTTACCTCCAAATTGAGAAGTTAAGTTTGAGATTAAGCTTCTTCTGGGTACATCTTTGGTGTGTATTGCTCTCTATCAAATGGCACCGAAGAAGCTTGTTCTCTCATGATTGTGATGAAGTAATAAAAATCTGATTGTACCTGGAAACTGACTAATATCACGATAGAAAGGCAAGTGCACCTATCGAATAGTAGTATAGTTAGTAGCAAGACCGGAATATCGAATCCAAAGAACTATGAGTACTAGTAATGGCTTTCTTCCTATTATCTAGCCTAAAAATAAAAAGGGGTTTTGTTTCTAAATTAACTAATCTAAACTAAACTGAAAAGAAGTGGCAAGGAGTAAAGAGAGAGATTGCTTTTGGGAAAACTAATTGATTAAGGCAATACCTAAGGAAGAATCCACCTAGACTTCACTTGTTGTCTAACTCTGAACCAGATGATTTCTTCATTTGATTTGATCCGTAGAGATCCATAAATTATGTTAATACCTCCATTGAGGATAAGAACAACTAATCCTAGGTTGATTAACTGAAATCTCTTTCTAGTTAAACCCTAGTCTTGCATTAACTCGATCTATGGCTCCCCATGTTAGATTTGACTCTAATCAGGCAGATTTTCATCGTCCTGTGCCTAGGATTGTGATCAACTCTGCTTAATTGTGTTGGATCTACTCATATGCAGGGACTTTTGCTCCTCTACATAAGCACATTCGACTTAAATCAATATCCCAGAAATACTAATTTAAGAGTTAAAAACACAATTAAGAACAAATCAAATATTTATCACATAGCTTAGATAACAATAACAAGATCTGTCTTAGGTTTCATCCCCCTTAGATATTTGGGGTTTTAGTTCATAATTATAAAAGAAAACATCTCAAAAGAAATAAAATAACAAAACATAAGAAAACCCAAAACTCTTGAAAGGATTGAAGGGAGATCCTCTGTCTTGATGTAGATCCTGGCTTCTAAGATGGATCAATTAGCTTCCCTTTGAGTAATTCCCTGCTTTTAACTCCCCGTCTTGGCGGGAATAAAGCACACCCTTGTAGTTGCCTCCTAGGGTCTTTATATAGAGTTGGAATGAATTTCTTAGCCCCTAAGTAGCCTTTTCCTAGTGAAATTGCACTACCTCACGACAGGGACATGACTGTGTGCCACGCCCGTGTGGATCGACTACCAGGCCGTGCTCAAGCCTGTTAAAGTGGCACGGTCGTGTGGCGAACCTCCAGGCTGTGTTGATTACTGAATTGGGCCTAATTTGTCCATTTTTGGCCCGTTCCTTGCTCTTTTCTCTTCTTTATGCTTGCCTACGTAAAAAACATGAAAGAAAAGGATTAAGAGTACCAAATTCCACAAATTCAATGATAATTCATTTAGAAATTAGGCTAAGCATGAGGCAAAAATATGTATAATTTATGGTTTATCAAAGCTTACGGAGCATAAGGCTCAACTGCAAGTATTACTGGATCATGGTTTCATTCATCCTAGTGTGTCTCATTAGGGAGCACCAGTTTTGTTTGTTAAGAAGAAGGATAGGAACATGATGATGTGCATTGATTATCGGCAGTTGAACAAACTGACCGTGAAGAACAAGTATCCACGTCCAAGGATTGATGAGTTATTTGATCAGTTCCAAGGGGCTTCCGTGTTTTCGAATATAGATCTTCGTTCTGGGTATCATCAGTTGAGGGTTAACGAGGCTGATGTTCACAAGACTGCATTTAGGACTCGTTATGTACATTACAAGCTCTTAGTGATGCCTTGTGGTCTGACAAATGCTCCGGAAGCATTTATAGATCTGATGAATCGAGTGTTTCAGGTGTATCTTGATAAGCTCGTTGTAGTCTTCATCGATGATATTTTGGTTTACTCTAAGACTGAGGATGAACATGATGAACATCTTAGGGTGGTACTTCAGACTTTACGTGAAAAACAGCTCTACGCTAAGTTCAGCAAGTGTGAATTCTTGTTACGTGAGGTGACTTTTCTAAGTCACTTGGTTTCTGCTGAGGGGATCCGAGTCGATTTGAGAAAGATTGAGGTTGTATAGGATTGGAAGTAGCCTAAGAATGTGTTTGAAATCCACAGTTTCCTAGGTTTGGCAGGATATTATCAGTGACTTATCAAGGGATTCTCTTTGATTACAGCACCTCTGACTAACTTTTACTTAAGGGAGTTCCGTTTGTTTGGACTGATAAGCAGCAATCGAGCTTAGAGAAGCTTAAATCTATTCTAACTTAGGCTCCTATTTCGATACAGCCTGAATCCAACAAAGAGTTTGGGTTTACAGTGATGCATCACACATTGGGTTTGGGATGTGTTTTGATGCAAGATAGGGAAGTTGTGACCTATGCATCCCGTCAGCTTAAGACGCATGAGGGAAAATATCTAACGCATGATCTCGAACTGGTTGCAGTAGTCTTTGCATTAAAACTCTTGAGGCATTATCTGTATGGTGGGAAGTGTATCATCTACACTGATCACAAGAGCCTCAAGTATCTCCTTACTCAGAAGCAGTTGAATCTTAGGCAGCGTCGTTGAATTGAGTTGCTCAGTGATTATGACAGCATAATCAAGTATCATTTTGGTAAGGCCAATGTGGTGGCCGATGCTTTGAGTCAAAGAGCGATGACTGATTTGAGGGCTCATCTTAGTTTGTTTAATAAAAGGAGTTTGTTAATTGAGTTACAAGTTAAGTCGACTTAGACTGATCAGGTTCATGATAAACTGTTAGGGGATTAGACTCTGGGTTCACGGTTCTGTCAGGTTGAGAGTGACAATACTTTAGAGTTTGGGTTGAATAATGATAGTGTATTATGTTTTCGTGGTCGAATTTGTGTGCTGAATGATTCAGGTTTGAGACAGTCGATTCTAATGGAGGTGAATAGTAGCCCTTATGCTATGCATCCCGGTGGTAATAAAATTTATCGCGATCTTCGTGAACTGTACTGGTCGTTAAGCTTGAAGTGTGAGGTTACTGATAAACAATAAATTATACATATTTTTACCTCATGTTTAGCCTATATTTTGGATGAATTATTATCAATTTAGTGAGAATTGGTGCTCTTAATCCTTCTTTTTCATATCTTATACTCAGGAGAGCATATGGAAGAGAAAATAATAGGAAATGAGCCGAAAATGAGGAAAATGGGCCAAAAATGACATAACACACGGCCCAAGGAATCACCACACGGCTGTGCCACATGACCGTGCCACATGAAGATCACACGGTCCAGCCCTCGACAAACACGGGCAAGCCACACGGCCTTTGTCAAAGTCACACGGGCGTGGCACACGGGCGTGTTCTAGTCGTGAGGAAGAGGAATTTCACTCGAATTGGGATACTTGGAGGCTAAGAAAGGCTCTCCAAAGCTCTATATAAAGACCCTAGGAGGTAACTCTAGGGGTGTGCTTATTTCCCCACAAAGGGAAGTATTCTTTGCTGCCAACACAGAGAGTGGAAGTAGGGATTACTCGTAGGGAAGCTGATTGATTCATCCCAGAAGCTGAAATTCTGCAGCAATATAGAGGATCTCCCTAAATTCCTTCAGGGGTTTTCGAGTTCTTTTATGTTTTGTTATTTTATATCTTCTGAGATGTTTTCTGTCTTTATTATGAACTAAACCCCTCAAATACTTGAGGGGGATGAAACCTAAGATGAATCTTGCTATTATTTATTCTTGAGTTATATGATAAATACTTAAGTTGTTCTTAATTATGTGTGCTTAATTCTTGTGTTAATAAACCTAGGTATTAATTCAAGAAATAGATGTGCTTAGAGTAGAGGAGCAAAAGTCCCTGTGAGAAGAGTAGATCTACCATAATTAAGCGGAGTTGCATGCAACCCTAGACATAGGGCGACATAAATCTTCCAGATTAGGGTCAAACCTAATATGGGGAACCATAGATCGAATTAATGCAACCTAAGAAGTTAATTAATAAAGGAACTTTAATTAACAACTTAGGCCTAGTTGCTCTACGCCTCGACGGAGGGTTTAGTATAGATTAGGGATCTCTATGGATCAAGTCAAGTGAATAAATCGTCTAGCTCAAGAACCAATAACAAGTGAAGTCTAGGTGGATCCCCCCTTAAGTATTGTCCTTATCAATTAGCTTTTCCCTAAAAAGTCTTCCCAATTTACTCTTTTTGCTTCTCTTAGTTTAGTTTTAGAATTAGTTAAACAAAACCCCTCTTTAATTTTTAGGTTAAATAATAGAAAGGAAGTGAGTAATAGTACTTTCGGTTCCCTTGGGTACGATACTCGATCTTATCACTAGACTATACTACTGTCGACAGGTGCGCTTACCTTAAAACATCGTGATATTAGTCAGTTTAGGTTTGATCAAGTTCTTTATAAATTTTATTACTTCATATCACGCGGATATCAAGTTTTTGGCGCCGTTGCCGGGGATTTAACTGAAATATTATGAAAGCTTGATTTCTATTACTTTAGCCATTAATATATTTATTTATTTATTTATTTTTATTTTTATTTTTATTTTTATTTTTATTTTTCTTTTTCTTTTTTCTTATTTTTTTTTTCTAGGTTTTCCTAAGTTTATTTTTTATTTTATTATTTATTTATTTATTTTATTTTCGTTTTTAATTATTTTTCTAGGTTTTTCTAGTCTATGACTAGAAACAACCCAACAGGACCACTACTTTTTGACGAAGATTTAGAAGCTACAGTTCGCAGAAATCGCAGAGAAATTAGACGAAGCCTACATTATCCAGAGCACGAGCCAGAACCTACAGAAGAGATGGAAGCAAATCAAAACATTCCACCACATCTAGCGCTACCAGCGGAACCAGTAAACAAGGATTAAGCTCCTCGAACTATGTATGATTATGCTAAACCTAGTTTGATTGGTACTCAAACTAGCATTGTTAGACCTGCTATTACTGCTAATAATTTTGAATTAAAACCTAACATTATTCAGATGATTCAGCAGTTTGTGCAGTTTGATGGTTTACAGGATGAAGATCCCAACGCTCCTTTAGCAAACTTTTTGGAATTGTGCGATACTTTTAAAATTAATGGCGTTTCTGATGATGCTATTCGACTAAGGCTATTTCCATTCTCTCTGAGAAAAAAAGCCAAACAGTGGTTAAATTCTCTACCACGAGGCTCAATCACCACATGGGAACAGATAACAGAAAAATTTTTACTTAAATATTTTCCTCCTGCTAAAACAGCTAAATTACGAAACGATATTTCTTCCTTTGTGCAGATGGATTTAGAAACACTCTACGATGCCTGGGAGAGATACAAGGATCTTTTGAGAAGATGTCCTCATCATGGACTACCTTTATGGCTACAAGTTCAAACCTTCCACAACGGTTTGAATCCATCCACACGACAAATGGTTGATGCAGCCGCAGGAGGAACAATTAATAATAAAACGCCAGAAGCAGCTTATGAATTTATTGAAGAAATGTCATTGAATAATTATCAGTGGCAAATCATGAGGACAAAGCCGACAAAAGCTGCAGGAGTTTATAATATTGATGCTGTTACTATGCTTACTAATCAGGTAGAACTTTTAAATAAAAAGTTTGATAATTTTGTTGGTTCTACGCAGGTACAGCCAGTTATGCAATGCGACGCAACTCCAGGAAATATGTTCAATCTAGATTACTCCTCTTACGAACATGGCATGGAAACTCAGCAAGTCAACTATATGGGTAACAATTCTAGACTTCAAAATAACCCTTATAGTAATACTTATAATGCAGGTTGGCAGAATTACCCTAATTTTTCATGGGAAGGACAAGGAAAGACAACCGCCCCCTCTAGGATTTCAACAGCCACTATTCCAACAAGAGAAAAAGCCAAATCTTGAAGAAATATTTACCAAATTCATGGCCATGTCAGAAACCCATTTCCAAAATACCGAAACAGCACTAAGGAACCAGCAAGCATCTATTCAAGGACTTAAAACTCAAATAAGCCAGCTCACCAAGCTAATCTCTGAAAGACCGCAAGGTGGGTTACTAAGCAACATTGAGACTAACCCTAAGGAGCAACTCAATGCCGTGGATACGATAGATGATGAGGGGTTAACCAAAACCAACCTAAAGCCATGCAAGGAGCCTGTGGTAAGTAAAGGAAAGGATGAGGTAAGTCCCAAAGATGAAATTGTCAAAGAATTTAAACCTTGTATCCCATACCCAAACGCTTTAAAGAAGGACCGTACAGATCAACAATTTGGTAAGTTTCTTAAACTATTAAAGAAATTACATATAAACTTACCTTTTGTTGAAGCAATTATGCAGATGCCGGAGTACGCAAAATTTTTAAAGGAACTACTCACAAATAAAAGGAAGTTGGAAGAATTGTCTATAGTGGAACTCAATGAGGAATGCTCAGCTATTCTCCAAAATAAACTGCCAACCAAACTGAAAGATCCAGGGAGTTTTACTATTCCTTGTTTATTTGGTAGAATAGACACCAAAAATGCTTTAGCTGATTTAGGAGCTAGTATAAATGTCATGCCTTATAAACTGTTTAAACAACTAGGTCTTGGAAAGCCTAAGCAAACTAAGATGAGCATTCAACTAGCTGATAAAACTATTAGGTCTCCTAAGGGAATAATTAAAGATGTGCTCGTCAAAATTGATAAATTTATATTCCCAGTTGACTTTGTTGTTTTAGACATTGATGAGGATAGCGATATACCCTTAATTCTAGGGCGACCCTTCTTAGCAACTGCCAGAACAATAATTGATTTAGGAACAGGTGAACTTACACTACGTGTAGGTGATGACAAAGTTACTTTACAAGCTCAAAACACAATTAAAACTGTTGATAATAATATAGTCACGAGTCCTTGTAAAAACATTGAACTCACCACCCAACCTTCTGTGCAGGATACACTTCACATAAAGGCAACCCAATCACAGACAAGTCCATCCAATGGAGAGGCACCTAAAAAGCGAACGCTTCAGATCGAGAAACTAGATGAGTGGCTGAACTATCATGAAAAACCCAAAATATGCCACACCAACCCAGAGCATCACCAAGACAACCCTCAGGTAAAAACGTGTCAAATCAAGGTAGGGAATAAGGTACTTCCAGGGGAAGATGACCCCCCGAATCTTGAACTCGAAAGAACATACAAGTGACATACCTCACTTCACGGTAATGAAAATCTTCCCTTATGGTACAGTAGAAATAAAACATGAGTCACTTGGCACTTTCAAGGTAAACCATACTCGACTCAAATCTTATGTTAATAATAATATTGCAAGTAGGATAGAAGAGTATCAACTCTTCAAACCACCGTGAACGAACAAGCTTAAGAAAAATCGAGCTTAGACTATAAACAAGCGCTTCTCGGGAGGCAACCCGAGCAATAACTTAATAACTTTTCTTTGTTTAAAATTTTTCTAGTATTTTTATGCAGCAACTAACAGTTTTTATGCAGAAATCTAGGCTACACGGCCAGCCACATGGGTGTGCCTAAGGCCGTGTGACATCTTAAAACAGAGACACGGTCGTGCACCCAGACCGTGTACAAACAGAGCAGAAGTTTCCCAAAAGCACGGGAGGTCGACAAATCACCACGGCCGTGTGATATGGCCGTGGCAACTTTACGAATTCCACACGGGCTATCAAAAATTTCCCACAGTCGTGCGACATGGCCGTGACAACCCTGCAGTGTCAACACGGGCTCACACAACGCCACACGCCGGTGTCCCCAAGCCGTGGCCAACACTGTCAAATCAGACACGGCCGTGTGACTACCTACACGATCGTGCGAAAAAGGAACAAGTTCACAACGGCCGTGCAATATGGCCAACACGGGCTAACCCCGAGACACACGGGCGTGTGCCTCTATTCTCTCATTCGGTTTTATTTTTTTCTCTCATTTTTTTCCTTTATTAGTTTCCTTTTCATTTCAAAATTTATTTTTATGTTTAATCCTTTTAATCATTACAGTATTAGTATTTTTTAGAACTTAGTTTATTATTTTTCTGTTATTTAATTTTCTATCTTTCATATCGGCCAATCCCTAACGAGTAATCTCTATTAATCCAAAATTTCCACGACTAATTAAATATTTCCACAGTTTCAAAAAAAAGGAGGTCTACAGATCATATTCGAACGGAAATGGGACCACCCCTGCCACAATTATCGACTCTTCCTCACAAATTCATTCTAAATTCAGGGAGTTTCAATTCTCTCCCTATCTTATGATATTATACTTCTCTTGCTATTTATATAACTTTGTACATTAAGGGCAATGTGCATCTTAAGTGTGGGGGGGAAGCTTACTTGAAATCTTTACATTATCTATGAAAATCCCTGAAATTATACTTCATGCATTGTTCTTAACTAATTCTCAATCTCCTATTAGGAATTTATTCTGATTGATTTATGATTTCTATCGATATGTTGAGAATTAAGATATAGGTGCTTGTACTTTGATTATTCAAACTTTAAAACATTAGGGAATCAAGCATGATAAGTTGAAATTTTTTAGAACCCCAAATTTTTTTTTTGCATAAGTTATCTTCCCTAAATTTAAGTATTATCTTGAGATTTGAAATTCGCAGGATTGACATCAAAAGCCATAATTCTAGTGAGATTTTTGAGCCTTTTTGAGCATACATTCTTTCGTGCTCACTTTTATTATTGTTTTGAGTGAGTCAATACTGAATTGTTATTCTAGAACTTGCTTCGATTATACATGTCGAGACCACATCATTGATTTGATATACCGAAATCATAAAGGCACCTAGGATTTAACCCACTTACCCTACAAAAAACCTACCTCCATAAATTAACCCCTAGTAAACCCCCATTGAGCCTAACAACCTTTTCCTTGACTCACCCTCTAATTATTAACCAATAACCCATTTTTTTTGAATTGCATTCAATTATTTTGACCCCTATTTTTGTCGAGATTTGAGTTGAATTTTTCATCTAGCTTTTTTTTTCTGCTTTCTAGATTGTAAAGTTTTATTCAATTTATTACATTACTTGAATTATTCTTAATTAAAAAAAAAGGAAAGAAAAGAAAAAAAAGAAGAAAAGAATGAAAAAAAATATATGTACATACAGTGAAATTCAGTTGTAACTTGTAATAGTTGAACAAGTTTTTGCATATTTCTATTTTAAGGCTACCAAGGCAGAAATAATAGTATCATAAGAATTAGCTGAGAAATATGTTCCAGTGATAGAGATTTTTCTAGCTAGATAATTTTTCAGTTCAATCTTGATTCTAACATTCTTTTTCCAGCCTGTGACAACACCCCTAACCAAGCCCTGTTACAACCATTAAAAGACCTTTTGATCAATGTATCATATCAAACTTTAGTGGTGGAGATTTGATTTTCTTACAAGCTTATGGTAATAACTTTTCAGGTTGACTAAGGAGTGCTTAAATTTTGAACCCTAAACACTTCGAGTGGATAGAGTGAACCTTTAGTGAGGTTGTCAACTCTTGTTAATTAAGATGAAGAGATAACTACTTAGAAGGAAGGAAGAGACTTATGTTTTCAATGATAAAATTCTCAACTTAGAGTGATTGAGTCTTTAATGTTCTTCTGATTGAATTACCCATTGTATGATTACCTGTGGACTAGTTTGAAACATTATTAATAAAAATTGTAGGTTGAGAGGAATAATTCTTATTTAGGGATTGAGATTTTGCTTGAGGACAAGCAAAGGCTTAAGTGTGGGGGTATTTGATAAACAATAAATTATACATATTTTTACCTCATGTTTAGCCTATATTTTGGATGAATTATTATCAATTTAGTGATAATAATTATTATCAATTATTATCAATGAGTAAAACGGCTTAATCGGCAAAAATACCTATTGTTCATAAGTACATGTTATAGTGGGAATTTGAGGTTGCTGTTAGTAAATAAATGATCAGCATGTCTTAAAACATAAGAATTTTGGATAAAGTTTAATTTTCAAGCTTTGGGGCAAAAGTGTAAATATGCAAAAGTTTAGGGGCAAATTCGTAATTTTGACAAAGTTAGGGTCAATGACCGTTTTGATAAATGTGAGTATTAAATAAGCTAAATGTGTTATTTTAGATTAAGAGAAATGAGATTTGAGTCGTGATCGGGGAAAAAACAAAGTTTACGAGGAATAGGCTCGATTCCTAACATTTTGTACCAAGGTAAGTTCATGTGTAAATAAGGTAACATAATTGTTATTTTAAATGATTTAATGTTATTTATATGATATGATACTTATTATCATGAAATATTATGCTTTGTGAATTATTATTTAGTAATATACAAATTGTGTGAGCTACCTGATAAATATGAAATGCTACCAAGTATCGATTCCGACATTTCGAGGAAGACGACCAAGAAGTGCGATTGAAGAGAATCCCGTTTGAACCTTGGGAATAGATTAGGATACAAGTAACATGTCACTAGGATGATTGTGTTCTGAACTCGTTGAGTTGAGTCCGAGTTCGTGAGATGTAACTAGGCATCTGAGCTCGTTGAGTTGAGTCTGAGTTCACTTATGGATGCGAACGCCCGAGCTCATTGAGTTAAGTCTGAGTTCACTTATGGACGGGTTACATGGTAGCTTGGTTACGTAAATTCCGTAGGCTATTGAGTTGTCTAGCTACGGATATGACACATATGTATGTGAAATCCGTGTATCCGAGTTATATTCCGATGAGTTCAACAGGTAGATTTTTAAATGAATAATGAGAATACCTAAATGAAAGAGATATGTTGGAAAGTATGGTGAAAGAGAAGGTTGGACAGGTATGAGCCTAAATCTCGAGTTGAGAACTTGGTAAGACAAGAATGTGGTAAAATAGCAAGTATTATTGTGTCATGAATGTTTTAATGATATTATGTAATTGGTGGTTATGTTGATTTGCATAGTTATGTTACTTGTTATTTACATGTGAATTTACTAAGCATTTATGCTTACTCCCTCCTTTTCATTCATTGTAGTTTTGACAAGTCAACTTGGAAATCAGGAAGGGTCAAAGGAACGTTCAGACTATCTGGGAGAAATTGGTATAATGGCTTGTATTTTGAATATGGCATGTATAGCATTATAATCATTTTGTGTAAATAATCTTATGACATGGTGATGGCATGGCAAGGAAATGCTTGGAAATGATTAGCCATTGGAATGGCCAATCTAGATTATATTTGGTGTCATGTATGTTTAATGTGTTACTTAGTCCATGAAAAGCCATAGAAAGATGAATTTTGTTATAAAACAGAATTTTGCAGCAACAATAATGTGAGTTTGAAAAATCACTAAAAATAGTAGAAACAAGATTAGGTCATGAATAAAATATGAAATTGAAGCTTATTGTGTCTATTTTTATATGGAAGAAACAAAACAGGTAAAAGAGTTGTATTTTATGAGATATTTGGGTTTTGGTGGAACAAGGGTAGAGCAATTTCTGAATCCCCTGTTCTGAATTTAGAATTCGCTAAAAATTGTAAAAACATAATTAGGAGTCATACTATATATTTATAGATTTCTTATTGAGTCTAGTTTTAGAAGAAATAAACATCATAGTCATTTGAATTTTTTACAGCGAGAAAAGTGGTTCGTAGTGAACAGAGGTTAGAGCAGTTGAACACTGAAACAGGGGAAACTTTAACTAATAAACTGTACTAATTGGCCCATCCAAAAATTTTAGAAACAAATTAGTAGATAGATATATGAATCTAGTTTCAAGGAAAATTTACAGATCTTAATTTTGAATTTCGCAACTCGAGATATTATTTTTTTAGCGACTGTGACGCAGATGGACAACTTATTACAAATGCTAAAATAAATGGTTTAAATTCGTTTAAGTGATAAATTAAGTTTAGTAACACCTCAAGCTCAACTCCGGCGACGGTCTCGGGTAAGAGGGCTTTACATGATATTTATGTTATGTGACTATGCTAGTGTTTTGCAAAAGATGCTAATATGTAGTGTTAGTACACGGTTAATCGATAAGTAATATGTGTTGCTTTTCGAATATTTTGGCCTTGTGATCTTGGAACAATTGGATATAGTTGGCATGCCATAGGATTGTGAGAACTGACTTATATGTGTAGATGTTTTGGGCATTGAGGCCTTGGGACATGCTTGGAGGGATAAGGGAATTATTATCTCCATTCAACGAAACTTGTAAGAGGAAATAAAGAGAGTGTTAGCTATACGCTTCACTTTTGGGACATATTTGACTCTACGAGTCTATGTGGTGTAAGGAGATCCATGTATCCGATGTGTGATTATGGAGTTCACTACATGTTTCATAATGTAAACGGGAAAATATATAGGGTTTTTCCTATAGAATTCATCATCTTTTTGCTTAATTTTATTGCTAAAACTTAGTAATTGTTTATTAAATTAATGAAATATGTGGAAAAATGAAATTAGGACATGGAAATTATTAAAATGTAATTTTATGTTTTATTATATAGTTTTTATGCATAAAATGGCTTATTTTATATTAATTTGGGCATATTCTATTTTTAAGTTATAAAATGGGCCATGCATGATTTAATTTAATAATAAAATATAAAGTTATATTTAATAAATTATTTCTATATGTTTCATTAATAAAATTGGGCTTAATTAATTAAGTAAAATTAATTAATTAAAGTGGTTAATTTGCATTATTTGGTCCCCTGATTTTTCTGTTATTTTTAGACAGGTGGGAGAGCTTTAATTCAATTACAAAGCTGCCCCAATTGGACTAAATTAGCCCCTAATTTTGGCTGTACATGGAGGTTAATAAATCAACATTTGGGTTAATTGCATGAAGTCCCTGAAGATTTAAAGGAATCGGAGATTTACCTGAAGATTCACTAGAGACTGAGTCTTGCTCTTGCGTGATGTGGCACATGAATCAAGCTAAAAATCAGCCACCTTGCCTACATATATGGCTGGCCACACTTGGAAGGATTTGAAGTGGATGAACACTTCCATTTTTAGTAAACTCACACCCCAACCACACCTATAAATAAGACCCTTCACCTCACATCTCAAATCATCCCTCATTCATCTATTCTCTTCTCTTCTCTCATTTTCTCTGAACTCTCTCTTCTCCCCACGCCGTCCACCATCTTTCCTTAAGGGGTTTTAGCTATTTAGCCTGTCAAGAAACTTTGGTTGGCCATCTTGGAGAGCCATCAGCAAAGGAGCAATCAAGAGTCGAAGGAGTTCTCACCATTCAGAGTCTTGGGTGACAACCGTCTGAATAGGGTTTAATCTTTCTTTTCTTAAAGTTGATTTAAATGTTTGCTATGAGTTCTTCTTGTTTTCAACAATGAAAGCTTAATTTTATTTAAGCTAGGATGATTATTTTAATTAAATAATATTTATTTGATTCATGCTTAAAATGTTTGTGCCTCAATCGATCATGGTTTCAATTAAAATCAAGTCTGTATTTCGTTCATACGTGATTGAAATGCACCTGAATTAGCTGAGCGATCCTAACCAGACGACGACTAATGGACTCATAATTGAAATGTGCATGCTCAAATTAGATTCTTAAACCAATTAAATTGCAAGTTGCATAACATCCCTAGTACAGCTTTGTTATCTGCATAGTTTTTAGATTTGTGTGATTAAATTGTTTCATACCTAATCCATCCTTGTAACTTCACATGAATACTAAGAAATCCTAAAATGGTTTTCAAACTCATGAAAGGTCGAGTTGCCATAGAATGTTTTCCGAATGTTATTAAGCATGTTGAAAATAAATTAAGTTTAATTAGAGTAATTGTCCTAGTTTATTTATGTTAGAATTGTTGCATATTGTGTTAAATTTGATAAAATCTATTTCATTCATGTAGTTGCATACTTAGGATAATTTGCATTAGGGATCTAGTTATTTTAATACTTTTAAATCATCAGTACCAATCAATTTGAGTTTTTATTCACCGAATTGCTAATATAATTTTATAATTAATTGACTTTTCGCTAATACAATCCCTGTGGAGATGATAACTCTTTATACTTATTACTTGAGCGACTGTGTACACTTACACAAACCAAGCGTTACAAGTTTTTAGCGCCGTTGCCGGGGATTGTTAATTGTTTCCAGAGTTATTTTTTGTGAAATTATTTATTTTCAATTTGGTTTATTTCTAACATTACTAACTTATTCTTTTTAATTTTGTGAATTTCTTTCAGGAGTTTATGAGCATAGATCGGATTATCAATTTACACCCTGTAGACGCTGAAATTGAGCAGACCTTTAGGCAAAGAAGACGTGAACGAACAGCCCAAAGACAAAACGAGATGGACCTTGGAAATCAAAATCAAGACCAAGGTAATGAAGTCTATCATCTACGAAATCCCATCCTTATCGCCGATGATAGGGACCGATGCATCAGACAATATGCTGTGCCACTCTTCAATGAATTGAATCCAGGAATTAGAATGCCAGATATTGAGGCAACCCAGTTCGAATTGAAACCAGTGATGTTTCAAATGCTACAAATGGTGGGCCAGTTCAGTGGTATGCCCACGGAAGATCCACATCTCCACCTTCGATTATTTAAGGAGGTGAGTGACTCATTCAAAATAGCCAGTGTGATTGATGGCATATTGAGACTAAAGTTGCTCCCGTACTCGTTGAGAGATTGAGCACGGGCATGGCTCAATTCTTTGCCACCAAGTTCCATATCTACATGGCAAGAATTAGTAGAGAGATTTTTGGTTAAGTATTACCCGCCTAGCAAGAACGCTAAGCTAAGGAATGAGATCACAACTTTCTAACAAGTAGATGACGAGTCTTTGTATGAGGCTTGGGAGCGATTCAAAGAGTTACTTTGGAGGTGCCCTCATCATGGGATTCTGCATTGTATCCAATTGGAGACATTCTATAATGGTCTTAATGCGTATATGAGATTGATGGTAGATGCTTTTACGAATGGTGCAATTTTTTCTAAGTCTTATAATGAGGATTATGAGATCATCAAGAGGATTGCAAGCAACAACTATCAATGGCCAACAAATCGTACAACTTCAAGAAGAGGTGTAGCTGGAGTTCATAAAGTTGATCTCACTTTATTATCAGCTCAGGTATCGTCTATCTCCTTGATGTTGAAATAGTTTGCCACTAACAACTCTAATAATTTTGCAGCTCAGCCACCAAGTCTGTTTGAACTAGTTTCCTATTTATATTGTGGGAGGGTCATTCTTTTAAGAATTGTCCATCAAATCTCGAGTCAATATACTATGTGGAGAACCAGCAGCAAAATAGGAGTGGACAAGGACCCTAGTCTACAATCCTTTATGGTGTAACCATCCTAACTTCTCTTGGAGCAACCAAGGAAATGGACCGAACAACTTTATGTAGTGGAAACCCAACCAATCCTAAGGGTATATTCAGCAAGCTCCAAGGCCAGCCCAAGCTGAGCCATCAAATAGTTTGGAGAACTTATTAAAGGCATACATGGTGAAGAATGACACTTTGATCCAGAGCCAACCAGCAACATTGAAGAATTTGGAGAATCAAATGGGTCAATTAGCTACAGAGCTTCGCAATAGACCGTAAGGAACTTTGCCAAGCGATACTGAGAAACCAAGAAACTTAGGGAAAGAGCATCTCAAGGTAGTGGCATTACGAAGTGGTAAAGTTCTGGAGCCTGATATCGCATGATATGAAGTAATAAAATTTATAAAGAACTTGATCACACCAAAACTAACTAATATCACGACGTTTAAGGCAAGCGCACCTATCGAACAGTAGTATAGCTTAGTGGCAAGACCGAGTTATCGTACCTAAGGGAACCAAAAGTACTATTACTTACTTCCTTTCTATTATCTAGCCTAAGAATAAAAGAGGGGTTTGTTTAAACTACTTCTAAAACTAACTAAGAAAAGCACAAAGAGTAAATTGGGAAAACTTTTTAGGGAAAAGCTGATTGATATGGACAATACTTAAGGGAGAATCCACCTAGACTTCACTTGTTATTGTTTTCTTGAACTATATGATTTGTTTACTTGACTTGATCCGTAGAGATCCCTAATCTATGCTAAACCCTCCGTCGAGGCGTAGAGCAACTAGGCCTAAGTTGTTAATTAAAGTTCCCTTATTAATTAACTCCCTAGGTTGCATTAATTCGATCTATGGTTCCCCATATTAGGTTTGACCCTAATCCGGTAGATTTATGTCACCCTATGTCTAAGGATGCATGCAACTCCGCTTAATTATGGTAGATCTACTCTTATCACAGGGACTTTTGCTCCTCTGCTCTAAGCACATCCAATTCTTGAAATAATACCTAGGACTATTAAATCAAGAATGAAGAACACATAATTAAGAACAACTCAAGTATTTATCATATAAATCAAGAATAAATAACAAGATCTATCTTAGGTTTCACCCCCTCAAGTATTTGAGGGGTTTAGTTCATAATAAAGAAAGAAAACATCTTAGAAGATATAAAATAACAAAACATAAAAGAACCCGAAAACCCCTGAAGGAATTTAGGGAGATCCTCTATATTGCTGCATAATTCTGGCTTCTAGGATGAATCAATCAGCTTCCCTGCGAGTAATCCCTACTTCCACTCTCTATGTTGGCAGCAAAGAATACTTCCCTTTTGGGGGAAATAAGCACACCCCTAGAGTTGCCTCCTAGGGTCTTTATATAGAGCTTTGGAGAGCCTTTCTTAGCCTCCAAGTATCCCAATTCGAGTGAAATTCGTCTTTCCCACGACTAGAACACGCCCGTGTGCCACGCCCGTGTGGGTTCGATAGAGGCCGTGTGATTTGGCACGGCCGTGTGTAGTGGCCGTGCTTGTCGGGGCTTTGTCCGTGTGATCTTCATGAAGCACGCCCATGTGCCACGGCCGTGTGGCATCTCTTGGCCCGTGTGGTTCGTGCTTTTTGGTTTATTTTTCACCGTTTTAGGCCCGTTTTCTGTTCTTTCATCTTCCCTATGCTCTCCTGAGTATAAGATATGAAAAAGAGGGGTTAAGAGCACCAGTTCTCACAAAATTGATAGTAATTCATCCAGAATATAGGTTAAACATGTGGTAAAAATATGTATAAATTAGCGTTTATCAAATACTCCCACACTTAAGCCTTTGCTTGTCCTCAAGCAAAATCTCAATCCCTAAATAAGAATCATTCTTCTCAACTTATAACCTTTATCAATAATGTTTCAAACTAATCCACAGGTAGTCATACAATGAGTAATTCAATCGGAAGAACATTAAAGACTCAATTACTCTAAGTTGAGAATTTTATCATTGAAAACATAAGTCTCTTCTTTGCTTCTAAGTAGTTATTTCTCCATCTTAATTAACAGGAGTTGACATCCTCACTAAAGGTTCACTCTATCCACTCGAAGTGTTTAAGGTTTAAAATTTAAGCACTCCTTAGTCAACCGGAAAAGTTATTACCATAAGCTTGCAAGAAAGTCAAATCTCCACCACTAAAGTTTGATATGATACATTGATCAAAAGGTCTTTTAATGGTTGTAACAGGGCTTGGTTAGGGGTGTTGTCACAGGCTGGAAAAAGAATGTTAGAATTGAGATTGAACTGAAAAATTATCTAGCTAGAAAAATCTCTATCACTGGAACATATTTCTCAGCTAATTCTTATGATACTATTATTTCTGCCTTGGTAGCCTTAAAATAGAAATATGCAAAAACTTGTTCAACTATTACAAGTTACAACTGAATTTCACTGTATGTACATATTTTTTTTCTTTTTTTTTAAGAACAATTTAAGTAATGTAATAAATTGAATAAAACTTTACAATATGGAAAGGAGGAAAAAAAAACTAGATGAAAAATCCAACTCAAATCTCGACAAAAATAGGGGTCAAAATAATTGAATGCAATTCAACAAAAATGGGTTATTGGTTAATAATTAGAGGGTGAGTTAAGGAAAAGGTTGTTAGGCTCAATGGGGTTTACTAGGGGTTAATTTATGGAGGTAGGCTTTTTGTGGGGTAAGTGGGTTAAATCCTAGGTGCCTTTATCATTTCGGTATATCAAATCAATGATGTGGTCTCGACATGTATAATCGAAGCAAGTTCTAGAATAACAATTCAGTATTGACCCACTCAAAGCAATAATAAAAGTGAGCACGAAAGAATGTATGCTCAAAAGGCTAAAAAATCTCACCAGAATTATGGCTTTTGATGTCAATCCTGCGAATTTCAAATCTCAAGATAATACTTAAAATTAGGGAAAATGACTTATGCAAAAATTAGGGGTTCTCAAAAATTTCAACTTATCATGTTTGATTCCCTAATGTTTTAAAGTTTAAATAATCAAAGTACAAGCACCTATATCTTAATTCTCAACATATCGATAGAAATCATAAATCAATCAGAATAAATTCCTAATAGGAGATTGAGAATTAGTTAAGAACAATGCATGAAGTACAATTTCAGGGATTTTCATAATGTAAAGAGTTCAAGTAAGCTTCCCCCCCCCCACACTTAAGATGTACATTGCCCTCAATGTACAAAGTTATCTAAATAGCAAGAGAAGTATAATATCATAAGATAGGGAGAGAATTGAAACTCCCTGAATTTAGGATGAATTTGTGAGGAAGAGTCGATAATTGTGGCAGGGGTGGTCCCATTTCCGTTCGAATATGATCTGTAGACCTCCTTTTTTTTTGAAACTGTGGAAATATTTAATTAGTCGTGGAAATTTTGGATTAATAGAGATTACTCGTTAGGGATTGGTCGATATGAAAGATAGAAAATTAAATAACAGAAAAATAATAAACTAAGTTCTAAAAAATACTAATACTGTAATGATTAAAAGGATTAAACATAAAAATAAATTTTGAAATGAAAAGGAAACTAATAAAGGAAAAAAAATGAGAAAAAAAATAGAACCGAATGGGAGAATAGAGGCACACGCCCGTGTGGTTCGGGGTTAGCCCGTGTTAGCCATATTGCACGACCGTTGTGAACTTGTTTACTTTTCGCACAGTCGTGTAGGTAGTCACACGACCTTAGGGACACGGGCGTGTGGCGTTGTGTGAGCCCGTGTTGATACTGTAGGGTTGCCACGGCCATGTCGCACGGCCGTGGGGATTTGTCGACCTCCCGTGCTTTTGAGAAACTTCTGCTCTGTTTGTACACGGTCTGGGCGCACGACCTCTCTCTGTTTAAGATGTCACACGGCCTTAGGCACGCCCGTGTGGCAGGCCGTGTGGTTTTAATTTCCTGCATCAAAGGTGTTAGTTGCTGTATAAAAAGACTGAAAACAAAACTAGAAGAAAAGTTACTAAGTTAGTGCTCGGGTTGCCTCCCGAGAAGCGCTTGTTTATAGTCTAAGCTTGAATTTTCTTAAGCTTGTTCGTTTACGGTGGTTTGAAGAGTTGATACTCTTCTATCCTGCTTGTAATTTTATTATTAACATAAGATTTGAGTCGAGTATGGTTTACCTTGAAAGTGCCAAGTGACTCATGTTTTATTTCTACTGTACCATAAGGGAAGATTTTCATTACCGTGAAGTGAGGTATGTCACTTGTATGTTCTTTCGAGTTCAAGATTCGGGGGTCGTCTTCCCCTAGAAGTACCTTATCCCCTACCTTGATTTGACACGTTTTTACCTGAGGGTCGTCTTGGTGATGCTCTGGGTTGGTGTGGCATATTTTGGGTTTTTCATGATAGTTCAGCCACTCATCTAGTCCCTCGATCTGAAGCGTTTGCTTTTTAGGTGCGTCTCCATTGGATGGACTTGTCTGTGATTGGATTGCCTTTATGTGAAGTGTATCCTGCACAGAGGGTTGGGTGGTGAGTTCAATGTTTTTACAAGGACTCGTGACTATATTATTATCAACAGTTTTAATTGCGTTTTGAGCTTGTAAAGTAACTTTGTCATCACCTACACGTAGTGTAAGTTCACCTGTTCCTAAATCAATTATTGTTCTGGCAGTTGCTAAGAAGGGTTGCCCTAGAATCAAGGGTATATCGCTATCCTCATCAATGTCTAAAACAACAAAGTCAATTGGGAATATAAATTTATCAATTTTGACGAGCACATCTTCAATTATTCCCTTAGGAGACCTAATAGTTTTATCAGCTAGTTGAATGCTCATCTTAGTTTGCTTAGGCTTTCCAAGACCTAGTTGTTTAAACAGTTTATAAGGCATGACATTTATACTAGCTCCTAAATCAGCTAAAGCATTTTTGGTGTCTAGACTACCAAATAAACAAGGAATAGTAAAACTCCCTGGATCTTTCAGTTTGGTTGGCAGTTTATTTTGGAGAATAGCTGAGCATTCCTCGTTAAGTTCCACTATGGACAATTCTTCCAACTTCCTTTTATTTGTGAGAAGTTCCTTTAAAAATTTTGCGTTCTCCGGCATCTGCATAATTGCTTCAACAAAAGGTAAGTTAATATGTAATTTCTTTAACAGTTTAAGAAACTTACCGAATTACTGATCTATGCGGTCCTTCTTTAGCGCGTTTGGGTATGGGATACAAGGTTTAAATTCTTTGACAATTTCATCTTTGGGACTTGCCTCATCCTTTCCTTTACTTACCACAGGCTCCTTGCATGGCTTTGGGTTGGTTTTGGTTATCCCCTCATCATTTATCGTATCCATAGCATTGAGTTGCTCCTTAGGGTTAGTCTCAATATTGCTTGATAACCCACCTCGTGGTCTTTCAGAGATTAGCTTGGCAAGCTGGCCTATTTGAGTTTCAAGTCCTTGAATGGATGCCTACTGGTTCCTCAATAAAGTTTTGGTGTTTTGGAAACGTGTTTCTGATACGGCAATAAATTTTGTGACCATCTCTTCAAAGTTCGGCTTTTTCTCTTGTTGGAATGGTGGCTGTTGTAATCTTAGAGGAGGCGGTTGTCTTTGATTTCCTTGTCCTTCCCATGAAAAACTGGGGTGACTCTGCCAACCTGCATTATAAGTATTACTATAAGGGTTATTTTGAAGTCTAGAATTGTTACCCATATAGTTGGCTTGCTGAGTTTCCATGCCATGTCCATAAGAGGAGTAATTTGGATTGAACATATTTCCTAGAGTTGCGTTGCATTGCATAACTGGCTGTACCTGCATAGAACCAACAAAATTATCAAACTTTTTATTTAAAAGTTCCACCTGATTAGTAAGCATAGTAACAGCATCAATATTATAAACTCCTACAACTTTTGTCGGCTTTGTCCTCATGGTTTGCCACTGATAGTTATTCAATGACATTTCTTCAATAAATTCATAAGCTGCTTCTGGCGTTTTATTATTAATTGTTCCTCCTGCGGCTGCATCAACCATTTGTCATGTGGATGGATTCAAACTATTGTGGAAGGTTTGAACTTGTAGCCATAAAGGTAGTCCATGATGAGGACATCTTCTCAAAAGATCCTTGTATCTCTCCCAGGCATCGTAGAGTGTATCTAAATCCATCTGCAGCAAAGAATACTTCCCTTTTGGGGGAAATAAGCACACCCCTAGAGTTGCCTCCTAGGGTCTTTATATAGAGCTTTGGAGAGCCTTTCTTAGCCTTCAAGTATCCCAATTCGAGTGAAATTCGTCTTTCCCACGACTAGAACACGCCCGTGTGCCACGCCCGTGTGGGTTCGATAGAGGCCGTGTGATTTGGCACGGCCGTGTGTAGTGGCCGTGCTTGTCGGGGCTTTGTCCGTGTGATCTTCATGAAGCACGCCCATGTGCCACGGCCGTGTGGCATCTCTTGGCCCGTGTGGTTCGTGCTTTTTAGTTTATTTTTCACCGTTTTAGGCCCGTTTTCTGTTCTTTCATCTTCCCTATGCTCTCCTGAGTATAAGATATGAAAAAAAGGGGTTAAGAGCACCAGTTCTCACAAAATTGATAGTAATTCATCCAGAATATAGGTTAAACATGTGGTAAAAATATGTATAAATTAGCGTTTATCAAATACCCCCACACTTCAGCCTTTGCTTGTCCTCAAGCAAAATCTCAATCCCTAAATAAGAATCATTCTTCTCAACTTATAACCTTTATCAATAATGTTTCAAACTAATCCACAGGTAGTCATACAATGAGTAATTCAATCGGAAGAACATTAAAGACTCAATTACTCTAAGTTGAGAATTTTATCATTGAAAACATAAGTCTCTTCTTTCCTTCTAAGTAGTTATCTCTCCATCTTAATTAATAGGAGTTGACATCCTCACTAAAGGTTCACTCTATCCACTCGAAGTGTTTAAGGTTCAAAATTTAAGCACTCCTTAGTCAACCTAAAAAGTTATTACCATAAGCTTGCAAGAATGTCAAATCTCCACCACTAAAGTTTGATATGATACATTGATCAAAAGGTCTTTTAATGGTTGTAACAGGGCTTGGTTAGGGGTGTTGTCACAGGCTGGAAAAAGAATGTTAGAATTGAGATTGAACTGAAAAATTATCTAGCTAGAAAAATCTCTATCACTGGAACATATTTCTCAGCTAATTCTTATGATACTATTATTTCTGCCTTGGTAGCCTTAAAATAGAAATATGCAAAAACTTGTTCAACTATTACAAGTTACAACTGAATTTCACTGTATGTACATATTTTTTTTCTTTTTTTTTTAAGAACAATTTAAGTAATGTAATAAATTGAATAAAACTTTACAATCTGGAAAGGAGGAAAAAAAAAACTAGATGAAAAATCCAACTCAAATCTCGACAAAAATAGGGGTCAAAATAATTGAATGCAATTCAACAAAAATGGGTTATTGGTTAATAATTAGAGGGTGAGTTAAGGAAAAGGTTGTTAGGCTCAATGGGGTTTACTAGGGGTTAATTTATGGAGGTAGGCTTTTTGTGGGGTAAGTGGGTTAAATCCTAGGTGCCTTTATCATTTCGGTATATCAAATCAATGATGTGGTCTCGACATGTATAATCGAAGCAAGTTCTAGAATAACAATTCAGTATTGACCCACTCAAAGCAATAATAAAAGTGAGCACGAAAGAATGTATGCTCAAAAGGCTAAAAAATCTCACCAGAATTATGGCTTTTGATGTCAATCCTGCGAATTTCAAATCTCAAGATAATACTTAAAATTAGGGAAAATGACTTATGCAAAAATTAGGGGTTCTCAAAAATTTCAACTTATCATGTTTGATTCCCTAATGTTTTAAAGTTTAAATAATCAAAGTACAAGCACCTATATCTTAATTCTCAACATATCGATAGAAATCATAAATCAATCAGAATAAATTCCTAATAGGAGATTGAGAATTAGTTAAGAACAATGCATGAAGTACAATTTTAGGGATTTTCATAATGTAAAGAGTTCAAGTAAGCTTCCCCCCCACACTTAAGATGTACATTGCCCTCAATGTACAAAGTTATCTAAATAGCAAGAGAAGTATAATATCATAAGATAGGGAGAGAATTGAAACTCCCTAAATTTAGGATGAATTTGTAAGGAAGAGTCGATAATTGTGGCAGGGGTGGTCCCATTTCCGTTCGAATATGATCTGTAGACCTCCTTTTTTTTTTGAAACTGTGGAAATATTTAATTAGTCGTGAAAATTTTGGATTAATAGAGATTACTCGTTAGGGATTGGCCGATATGAAAGATAGAAAATTAAATAACAGAAAAATAATAAACTAAGTTCTAAAAAATACTAATACTGTAATGATTAAAATGATTAAACATAAAAATAAATTTTGAAATGAAAAGGAAACTAATAAAGGAAAAAAAAATGAGAAAAAAAATAGAACCGAATGGGAGAATAGAGGCACACGCCCGTGTGGTTCGGGGTTAGCCCGTGTTAGCCATATTGCACGACCGTTGTGAACTTGTTTACTTTTCGCACAGTCGTGTAGGTAGTCACACGACCTTAGGGACACGGGCGTGTGGCGTTGTGTGAGCCCGTGTTGATACTGTAGGGTTGCCACGGCCATGTCGCACGGCCGTGGGGATTTGTCGACCTCCCGTGCTTTTGGGAAACTTCTGCTCTGTTTGTACACGGTCTGGGCGCACGACCTCTCTCTGTTTAAGATGTCACACGGCCTTAGGCACGCCCGTGTGGCAGGCCGTGTGGTTTTAATTTCCTGCATCAAAGGTGTTAGTTGCTGTATAAAAAGACTGAAAACAAAACTAGAAGAAAAGTTACTAAGTTAGTGCTCGGGTTGCCTCCCGAGAAGCGCTTGTTTATAGTCTAAGCTTGAATTTTCTTAAGCTTGTTCGTTTACGGTGGTTTGAAGAGTTGATACTCTTCTATCCTGCTTGCAATTTTATTATTAACATAAGATTTGAGTCGAGTATGGTTTACCTTGAAAGTGCCAAGTGACTCATGTTTTATTTCTACTGTACCATAAGGGAAGATTTTCATTACCGTGAAGTGAGGTATGTCACTTGTATGTTCTTTCGAGTTCAAGATTCGGGGGTCGTCTTCCCCTAGAAGTACCTTATCCCCTACCTTGATTTGACACGTTTTTACCTGAGGGTCGTCTTGGTGATGCTCTGGGTTGGTGTGGCATATTTTGGGTTTTTCATGATAGTTCAGCCACTCATCTAGTTCCTCGATCTGAAGCGTTTGCTTTTTAGGTGCGTCTCCATTGGATGGACTTGTCTGTGATTGGATTGCCTTTATGTGAAGTGTATCCTGCACAGAGGGTTGGGTGGTGAGTTCAATGTTTTTACAAGGACTCGTGACTATATTATTATCAACAGTTTTAATTGCGTTTTGAGCTTGTAAAGTAACTTTGTCATCACCTACACGTAGTGTAAGTTCACCTGTTCCTAAATCAATTATTGTTCTGGCAGTTGCTAAGAAGGGTTGCCCTAGAATCAAGGGTATATCGCTATCCTCATCAATGTCTAAAACAACAAAGTCAATTGGGAATATAAATTTATCAATTTTAACGAGCACATCTTCAATTATTCCCTTAGGAGACCTAATAGTTTTATCAGCTAGTTGAATGCTCATCTTAGTTTGCTTAGGCTTTCCAAGACCTAGTTGTTTAAACAGTTTATAAGGCATGACATTTATACTAGCTCCTAAATCAGCTAAAGCATTTTTGGTGTCTAGACTACCAAATAAACAAGGAATAGTAAAACTCCCTGGATCTTTCAGTTTGGTTGGCAGTTTATTTTGGAGAATAGCTGAGCATTCCTCGTTAAGTTCCACTATGGACAATTCTTCCAACTTCCTTTTATTTGTGAGAAGTTCCTTTAAAAATTTTGCGTTCTCCGGCATCTGCATAATTGCTTCAACAAAAGGTAAGTTAATATGTAATTTCTTTAACAGTTTAAGAAACTTACCGAATTGCTGATCTATGCGGTCCTTCTTTAGCGCGTTTGGGTATGGGATACAAGGTTTAAATTCTTTGACGATTTCATCTTTGGCTTTGTTTCTCAGAGAAAATGGAAATAGCCTTAGTCGAATAGCATCATCAGAAACGTCATTAATTTTAAAAGTATCACACAATTCCAAAAAGTTTGCTAAATAAGCGTTGGGATCTTCATCCTGTAAACCATCAAACTATACAAACTGCTAAATCATCTGAATAGTGTTAGGTTTTAGTTCAAAATTATTAGCAGCAATAGCAGGTCTAACAATGCTAGTTTGAGTACCAATCAAACTAGGTTTAGTATAATCATACATAGTTCGAGGAGCTTTATCCTGGTTTACTGGTTCTGCTGGTAGTGCAGGATGTGGTGGAATGTTTTGATTTGCTTCCATCTCTTTTGTAGGTTCTGGCTCGTGCTCAGGTTCTTGCTCTAGATAATATAGGCTTCGTCTGATCTCTCTGCGATTTCTACGAACTGTAGCTTCTAAATCTTCGTCAAAAAGTAATGGTCCTGTTGGGTTGACTAGAAAAACCTAGAAAAATAAAAAAGGAACGAAAATAAAATAATAATAATAATAAAAAATAAACTTAGAAAAACCTAGAAAAAAATAAGAAGAAAATAAAAATAAAAATAAAAATAAATAAATAAATAAATAAAAATAAATAAATAAATAAATATATTAATGGCTAAAGTAATAGAAATTGAGCTTTCGTAATATTTCAGTTAAATCCCCGGCAACGGCGCCAAAAACTTGATATCGCGTGATATGAAGTAATAAAATTTCTAAAGAACTTGATCACACCAAAACTAACTAATATTACGACGTTTAAGGCAAGCGCACCTATCGAACAGTAGTATAGCTTAGTGGCAAGACCGAGTTATCGTACCCAAGGGAACCAAAAGTACTATTACTTACTTCCTTTCTATTATCTAGCCTAAGAATAAAAGAGGGTTTTGTTTAAACTACTTCTAAAACTAACTAAGAAAAGCACAAAGAGTAAATTGGGAAAACTTTTTAGGGAAAAGCTGATTGATATGGACAATACTTAAGGGAGAATCCACCTAGACTTCACTTGTTATTGTTTTCTTGAACTATATGATTTGTTTACTTGACTTGATCCGTAGAGATCCCTAATCTATGCTAAACCCTCCGTCGAGGCGTAGAGCAACTAGGCCTAAGTTGTTAATTAAAGTTCCCTTATTAATTAACTCCCTAGGTTGCATTAATTCGATCTATGGTTCCCCATATTAGGTTTGACCCTAATCCGGCAGATTTATGTCACCCTATGTCTAGGGTTGCATGCAACTCCGCTTAATTATGGTAGATCTACTCTTATCACAAGGACTTTTACTCCTCTGCTCTAAGCACATCCAATTCTTGAAATAATACCTCGGACTATTAAATCAAGAATGAAGAACACATAATTAAGAACAACTCAAGTATTTATCATATAAATCAAGAATAAATAACAAGATCTATCTTAGGTTTCATCCCCCTCAAGTATTTGAGGGGTTTAGTTCATAATAAAGAAAGAAAGCATCTTAGAAGATATAAAATAACAAAACATAAAAGAACCCGAAAACCCTAAAGGAATTTAGGGAGATCCTCTATATTGCTGCAGAATTCTGGCTTCTGGGATGAATCAATCAGCTTCCTTGCGAGTAATCCCTACTTCCACTCTCTATGTTGGCAGCAAAGAATACTTCCCTTTTGGGGGAAATAAGCACACCCCTAGAGTTGCCTCCTAGGGTCTTTATATAGAGCTTTGGAGAGCCTTTCTTAGCCTCCAAGTATCCCAATTCGAGTGAAATTCGTCTTTCCCACGACTAGAACATGCCCGTGTGCCACATCCGTGTGGGTTCAATAGAGGCCGTGTGATTTGGCACGGCCGTGTGTAGTGGCCATGCTTGTCGGGGCTTTGTATGTGTGATCTTCGTGAAGCACGCCCGTGTGCCACGGCCGTGTGGCATCTCTTGGCCCGTGTGGTTCGTGCTTTTTGGTTTATTTTTCACCGTTTTAGACCCGTTTTCTGTTCTTTCATCTTCCCTATGCTCTCCTGAGTATAAGATATGAAAAAGAGGGGTTAAGAGCACCAGTTCTCACAAAATTGATAGTAATTCATCCAGAATATAGGCTAAACATGAGGTAAAAATATGTATAAATTAGCGTTTATCAGAGCCCTAAGTGATTGATATTGAAGATGATCCTATGAGGAAAAAGGAAAGACAACCATTACTGAAATTCCTACACCAAAAGAGTCAGAATCTACCAAGTCTGACAAGGTAAATCCTAACTTACTAAATTTATATGCTTTAACATCTTCTTTGGATGCAGATTTATCTACTTAAAAGAGTTGTCCGATCCAACCTCAAGTTCCATCACCTCCATATCCACAAAGATTGCAGCAACATAAGCAGAAATAGGAGGTGTAGTTCAAGAAGTTTCTCTTGATGTTCTAAAGCAGCTACACATCAACATCCCATTGGTGGAGGCTTTAGAACAAATTTTGAACTATGTGAAGTTTATGAAGGATATACTATCCAAAAAGAAATGACTGAGTGAGTATGAGACTATTGCTTTAACAAATGAGTGCAGTGCGTTCCTGTAGAACAAGTTGCCATCGAAGTTGAAGGACCAAGGAAGCTTTACGATACCTTGCAACATCGGTGAATCTTATAGTGGTAAAGCTTTGTGTGACTTAGGAGCAAGTATCAACTTGATGCCTAAATCCATTTTCAAGATGTTAGGAGTAGGTGATGTACGACCTACAACTATGACGCTTCAGCTAGCAGATCGATCTATAGCCTACCCCGAAGGAAAGATCGAGGTTGTTTTGGTAAGAGTTGATAAATTTATTTTTCCCGTTAACTTCATTATCTTAGACTTTGAAGCAGATAAGGAAGTACCGATCATCCTTGGAAGACCATTCCTAGCCATGGGAAGAACGTTAATTAATGTAAAAAAAGGCAAACTCACTATGCGAGTTCAAGACGATCAGGTAACTTTTAACATTCTAAAAGCGATGAAATTTCCTGATCCAGCAAAAGAGTGTTCAGTTATGGAAGAAATAGAGACCTTGGTGCCTATAGAAAGAAATTGTGAAGAAGATCCATTAGAGAAAGCCTTAGAGTTTGACCCTTTGGAGGATGAAAAAAGTGAAGAAAACATGGCTTTGATGGAAGCCAATTCGAGGAAGTCTATTCAGACCACACGGGTTGAACTGTTGGAGTCAGAAGGAAGAGAATTTATTCAATCCAAGTTGTCAATCGATGAACCACCTAAACTCAAGCTAAACATACTTCCTTCCAATTTGAAATACATTTATTTAGGTGACTGTTCTACTTTGCCTGTGATTATTTCAACAGTCCTAGCAGAAGATCAAGAGGAATGACTAATTGCTGTTCTAAGGAAATTCAAAAAAGTAATTGGTTGGACCATAGCTAACATTCGATGTATAAGCCCTTCTTTCTGCATGCACAAAATCATTTTAGAGGAGGGTGAAAGAGCTCGAATTGATGGGCAAAGGAGACTTAATCTGATTATGAAAGAAGTGGTGAGAAAGGGGGGATCACGATTGTTGAAAGCGAGCATAATGAGTTTATTCCAACGAGAACTGTTACTGGGTGGAGGATATGTATTGATTAAAACTTAATAAAGCTACTTGGAAGGACCATTTTCCATTACCTTTTATGGATCAGATGTTAGATCGACTGGCAGGTAACGAATTTTACTGTTTCTTGGATGGATATTCGGGATACAATTAAATAGTTGTAGTTCCGGAGGACCAACATAAGACAACGTTTACTTGTCCATACAGTATGTTTGCTTTTAGGCGAATGCCTTTTGGTTTATGTAATGCACCTGCAACATTTCAACGATGGCAATATTCACTGATATGGTTGAAAATTATGTTGAAGTTTTCATGGATGACTTTTCTGTTTTTGGTAACACTTATGATATTTGCTTGAGTAATTTAGCTAAGGTACTAAAGAGGTGCGAAGAGACAAATCTTGTCCTTAATTGGGAGAAGTGCCATTTTATGGTTAAGGGTTTGTCTTGGGACATAAAATCTCAAAGAAAGGAATTGAAGTTGATAGAGCGAAGGTGGATGTAATTGAAAGATTACCGGCTCTAATCAATGTGAAAGGATTCAGAAGTTTCTTAGGCCATGCCAGGTTTTACCGAAGGTTTATCAAGGATTTTTCAAAAATTTCTAAACCACTATGTTTATTGTTAGAGAAAGATATTGTGTTTGACTTTAACAATGAGTGTTTAGAAGCTTTTCAAGATCTAAAGAAATGATTAGTCTCAGCCCCAATAATTGTTACACCCGATTAGAGCTCACCTTTTGAGCTAATGTGCAATGCGAGTGACTATGCTGTGGGAGTTGTGATGGGTCAAAGAAGAAACAAAGTCTTCCACCCTATCTACTATGCAAGCAGAACTTTGACGGGAGCCCAACTCAACTATACAGTAACCGAAAAGGAACTCTTTGATGTAGTCTTTGCTTTTCACAAATTTCGCCCACATCTTATAGGTACCAAATTTACTGTATTTACTAACCATGTATCCATTAAGTACTTACTCACCAAGAAAGATGCGAAACCAAGGCTAAGTCAATTAAGTACTTACTCACTAAGAAAGATGCGAAACCAAGGCTAAGTCGTTGGATACTTTTGCTCCAAGAATTTGACCTTGAAATCCAAGACAGAAAAAGAGTCGAGAATCAAGTAGTTGATCATTTGTCAAGGTTAGAGCAAGATGAGGCAACTCAATCACATGTGCCAATCAATAAGAACTTCCCAAATGAACATCTATTTGAGGTAGGTCAAATTCATGAAACTCCTCGGGTTGTTCATTTTGCCAATTATCTTGTATGTGGAATAATTCCTCAAGAAATGACATACCAACAAAGGAAGAGATTCCTTCATGATAGTCGGTATTATTTTTAGGAGGATCCGTTTTTGTTCAAACTATGTGCAGATAACATAATCTGAAAGTGTGTAGCTGAAAGTGAGATTGCTGAGATCTTATATCATAGCCATTCATCTCCAAGTGGGGGACACTTTGGTGGCTCACGTACCACAGCCAAGATTTTGCAAGCATGTTTCTTTTGGCCTACATTATTTAAAGATGCTTACACTATGTGAAGAACTCTGATAATTGCCAAAGAACCGAAAATATATCAAGGGGGAATGAGGTGCCATTAACAAATATTTTGGAAATTAAAGTATTCGACATGTGGGGCATTGACTTCCTAGGCCCGTTTCCTTCTTCGTATGGAAACAAGTACATTTTGGTTGTTGTGGATTATGTATCCAAATGGGTTGAAACTGAAGCATACCTTACAAATGATGCTAAATAGTCATGCGATTCCTGCATAAGCATGTGTTTACACGATTTGGGACACCAAGAGCTATTATTAGTGATGAAGGTTCTCATTTCATGAACAAGTGGCTTAAGTGGTTGCTTGACAAGTATGGTGTTAAGCACAAGATTGCTACTGCTTATCACCCCTAATCCAATGGGCAAGTTGAAAGAGTTAACCGTAAAATCAAAGGCATCCTTGAAAAGGTAGTATGCCCTAGTAGAAAAGATTAGTCTCGAAGGCTCGATGATACATTGTGGGCCTATCATACAACATTCAAGACACTATTAGGGATGACTTCGTATCGGCTAGTCTTTGGAAAGGCATGTCATTTGCCGTTAGAGTTGGAAAATAGAGCTCACTGGGCTTTGAAGAAGTTAAATTTTGATCTTGAGCAAGCCGGTGAAAGAAGGATGTTACAATTGGATGAGTTGGAAGAGTTGAGGTTGTTCTCCTATGAGAATGCCAAAATGTGTAAAGAAATATCAAAAAGATGGCATGGTAGTCACATACAACCTCGCAAGGTTAAGGAAGGTTAGAAGGTGTTGTTGTCTAATTCAAGGTTGAAGTTATTTCCTGGGAAGCAGAAATCCTAATGGAGAGGACCCTACACCATCTATCAAGTTTATCCTTATGGAGCTGTTGAATTATATGACAATTACGGAGGTACGTTTAAAGTTAATGGTCAACGTCTCAAACACTATTGGGATGGTGAAGTTGAGCGAGTTGAATTCTCATTCAAATTAACAGACCCTTTATTTTTCACAAATTTGTTTTGTAAATAAATAAATAATTAAAATTGATTTTCTTAATTTAGGACATTTAATTAATTTTGTCTAAGGAGGTTCGAATTTAAGCGGGACCGCTGTGACCCTTCCAACCTTTATTGGGAATTAATTTAATATAATTTGTAAAGAAGAAATTTTAATTAAATTTCAAATTCTTAAGTACTAGTTTTATTTTAATTTTAAATTCTTTTTTTCTTCATAATAATAAATGAGGCCAAAAATTTGCCTAAGTACTAATTAATTTTTCTTTTAAGTGAATATGTACATACAGTCCAAATTTTAGACCCAAGTTAGCAAAAAGAAGGGAAAAACCTATGCCCTTGCCACCACTTCCATTCCATGCTGCCCAAGTAACCCTAATGTGGCAAAAATTGTGCTACATGTTGCCCTAATTTTTCCTATATAAACCCCTCTTCATTCTACTTCTTTTCACATCCATCGAGCAAGTTGCTTAGCCTAAAAAAAATCCCAAAATTCTCTTCTTGTGTCGCTAGCCTCAAATCCCTAAAGAAATCCCTAGTTTTATTTTTCTTTTCCCCTAGCCAAAATACCCTAGTGCAGCCAAAAAAGGTTTGCCAAAGCATTGGCATTGCCACCGCAAGTTGCTCCCATCGCCGTTGCAAACCCACGTCACTGCCACACGTCATCGTTGCTACCACAATTCTGTCACTGTCGCAAGGGTTTGCCATAGCAAATCCCATCACATTGCTGATCTTTTTTCCCTATTTTGTCAAAACTTTGCTGAATTTTCGGGAAAAAGGACCATGTCTCGCAAAAGAACTAGACCGTCAAAGACTACTCCAAAAAATCCAATCGTGATAGACGAAGAGGTGAAAGAGAGGTTTGATTCAATTTTCAAGCATCAACCCATGATGCCAGAAAAAGGTTTCAACTTAAAGAGCAATGATGTGAAGGTTTTTCCTGTGTCGATTAGAAAAATAATCAATGCCCTCAAGTGGGAATGATTCTGTGATACTCGATCACTTCCTGATGATAAACTATTTCAAGAATTTTATGCAAGTTTGACTACACAAGATGCTACCGGGGTTATTGTTCGAAGAAAAAAGGTACCTCTTACTTCTAAATCCACCAATGACTGATGTTGAAGAAGATGAGTACTACCTATGATGAACAACATCAATTGGAATTTACTTCAACAAGTACTTGATGTTGTGACAATCTGGGATCCCAATGGATTATAAGAAAGTATGGGAGCCATTCTTACCGAAGGGAATACCTAAAACTAGTAGCAAATGTATGGTTTTACTTTGTTCCCTATAGTTTTATGCCTATCTCACATAATTCCACTATCTCGATGGAACGGATGCTGTTGTTATATACTATATTGATAAAAAAGTCCATTAATGTTGGGAAAATTATTCTCAAAGAGATTTATGATTGTGCTAAAATGAAGAAAGAAAGTGCTTATTTCCCATCATTAATAACTTCAGTTTGCTTACGGGCCCGTGTGAAAACACAAGCAAATCTGAAGGGGCAATATGTTCAAGGGTGCATTACAATTCATGACCTTGAGAGACTAGTACGAAGGGTACAGGAGCTGAACCAAGGTGAGCAAACAGAGCCATCTGAGCCAGAAACCGAAGAGTCAACAAATGCAGCTGAAATTAAAGCTAACTCAGTTGCAGACTTTGAAGAAGAAGAATCTAAAATAGAACCAACAGGTCCTAACCCAGCTGAAGGAACTACAAACACTAAACCTAGGGTTGAGCTAGAGAAAGAACCAGTTAAGCCGAGTGTTGAACCCAAATTTTTAGCTCCAATACCAACTCATGCAAGTACTTCAAAGAAATTGGAGTTGTTAATTATGATGGATATGTGCAAGTTCTTGCACAGACAACAGCAAACTTACTAGAAATATGCAAAAATTAGAGATGATTCAGTTTGAAACATATTTAAGAATATCTCTAATACTTTTATGCCTGAATTCCTAGATGGTATCTTCGAGACATGGATGGAAGAAAGTGATGACGCAAGTGGGGATGAAGCTTAGAAAGACAAAGGGAATGAGTCAGAAAATAAAAAGGGGGGATTCTTGTCTTTTTATTTTATTCTAGGAACTTATTTCTTTACTATTTAGGATTTAATTTTTGCAAAATAAAACCTAGCAAGCATGAATAAATACTTCTTTAGAGAGAAAAAAACTAAGTAATGTGGTAATGGGAATGAACATGTCTAGAATTGGGTTATGAGGAAAGACTTGGTATTTAAGCAGTCTTAATGACTCACCTCTCTTTCTTTTTCAACCCTACCTAGTGTTCAGTTTTCATTCATTACTTTGCTCTTGCAATGAGGACACTACTTTTTTTAAAGAGGGTAAGGCAAATAGGTTGCACGAGTTCTTTTTGTTGTTTTAATCAATTTTTTTTCATAAGTATGCTTTAATAAATGAATGTTTCAAGAATTTTTTTTTTGTTTTAATAAGATAGTTCGTATGCAAGCATGAATGATGATTTTATCTAAGTGATTGTATGTTATCGTGAAGAATGGAACAATTGTATGAACTTAGCCATATGTAATGTTTGCCATGAAAACTTAGTTTCTTCTGAGATTAGACATACATGAGGATTTATATATTTAGAATTGACTTAGTGACTTTCTTGAGGCGAAATCCTAGGAGATATAAAAATCTAAAATGATATAGGCACCATTTCTTTGGAACATTTGAGCCTTTCAAAGCCAACCTTATGACATTAGACCCTTGAAACCAAAATTTTGAGCTTAATGGCCTATTTATTGTAATGAACCTACATTACAAGCCATGTTCCCATCTTTTGAAAGTTATCCCAATTTTGTACAGCCATCTTAACTTAAGTGGTCTTTGTAGTTAATGTTTAAATGTTTAGAAGATGTATGTGCTCATGTTAAAAAAAAAAAACACAAAATAGTGAAGAAAGGTTTGCTCAGTTTCGAAAAAGAAAAATATATGAGCATAGGTTCAAAATAACTTTGGGGGTGTTCCAAAGGTTCACTTGAAGAAGAAGGTTCAATTTCAAGACCAAGACAAAGTTAAAGGTTAAGATTTTGAAACCAAAATTTCCCATCTCTTAAAATCCCTACCTTCAACCGAGCCCCATTACAACCTTATGAAAGGCCTATTATTTGATGATTATGTCCCCTACATTAGTGGAAAGAAAGTACGAAGTTCAACATATGAAGAGCGTAAATAAGCCTTATGATTGTTTTGCTTGATTGGCTAGAAATTATGTTGAATGAAGAATATTATTTTCGGCAATGGCATGCATGCATATCATGATTCATGTTAGCGTATCTTGAAACTTAGTATGAAACTCTCAAATGTGTGCATATGAGGTAATTATTAATGAAGAAGATCTATGAGCATGAATTTATTGAAGCATGATTATTGGACGAGGATTGATGCAACTCACATTCTTAGCTAAATTTGCCTTAGCAAAACCTGGTGTTTTGCATAAACATTACTCGAGACGAGTAATAATTTCAGTTTGGGGGTGTGTAAAAAGGAAAATACATAGGATTTTTCCTATATAAATCATCATCTTTTTGCTTAATTTTATTGCTAAAACTTAGTAATTGTTTATTAAATTAATGAAATATGTGGAAAAATGAAATTAGGACATGGAAATTATTAAAATGTAATTTTATGTTTTATTATATGGATTATTTTATATTAATTTGAGCTTATTCTATTTTTAAGTTATAAAATAGGTCATGCATAATTTAATTTAATAATAAAATATAAATTTATATTTAATAAATTATTTCTATATGTTTCATTAATAAAATTGGGCTTAATTAATTAAGTAAAATTAATTAATTAAAGTGGTTAATTTGTATTGTTTGGTCCCCTGAATTTTCTATTATTTTCAGACAGGTGGGAGAGCTTTAATTCAATTACAAAGCCGCCCCAATTGGACTAAATTAGACCCTAATTTTGGCTGAACATGGAGGTTAATAAATCAACATTTGGGTAATTGCATGAAGTCCCTGAAAATTTAAAGGAATCAGAGATTTACCTGAAGATTCACTAGAGACTGAGTCTTGTTCCTGCGTGATGTGGCACATGAATCAAGCTAAAAATCAGCTACCTAACCTACATATATGGCCGGCCACACTTGGAAGAATTTGAAGTGGATGAACACTTCCATTTTTAGTAAAGTCACACCCCAACCATACATATAAATAAGACCCTTCACCTTACTTCTCAAATCATCCCTCATTCATCTATTCTCTTCTCTTCTCTCATTTTCTCTCAACTCTCTCTTCTCCCCATGCCGTCCACCATCCTTCCTTAAGGGGTTTTAGCTATTTAGCCTATCAGGAAACCTTGGTTGGCCACCTTGGAGAGCCATCAGCAAAGGAGCAAGCAAGAATCGAAGGAGTTCTCACAGTTCAGAGTCTTGGGTGATAGCCATCTGAATAGGGTTTAATCTTTCTTTTCTTAAAGTTGATTTAAATGTTTGCTACGAGTTCTTTGTTCTTATTTTCCACAATGAAAGCTTAATTTTATTTAAGCTAGGATGATTATTTTAATTAAATAATATTTATTTGATTCATGCTTAAAATGTTTGTGCCTCAATCGATCATGTTTTCGATTAAAATCAAGTTTGTATTTCATTCATATGTGATTGAAACGCACCTAAATTAGCTGAGTGATCCTAACCAAACGTTGGCTAATGGACGCATAATTGAAATGTGCATGCTCAATTTAGATCCTTAAACCGATTAAATTGCAGGTTGCATAACATCCCTAGTACGGCTTTGTTATCTGCATAGTTTTTAGATTTTTGTGATTAAATTGTTTCATACCTAATCCGTCCCTGTAACTTCACATGAATACTAAGAAATCCTAAAATGGTTTTCAAACTCATGAAAGGTCGAGTTGCCATGGAATGTTTTCCAAATGTTATTAAGCATGTTGAAAATAAATTAAGTTTAATTAGATCCTAGTTTATTTATGTTAGAATTGTTGCATATCATGTTAAATTTGCTAAAATCTATTTCATTCATATAGTTGCATACTTAGGATAATTTGCATCAAGGATCATTGCATCTAGTTATTTTAATTCTTTTAAATATCTCTACCAATCAATTTGAGTTTTTATTCACCGAATTACTAATATAATTTTATAATTAATTGACTTTGTGCTAATACAATCCCTGTGGAGATGATAACTCTTTATACTTACTTATTACTTGAGTAACTGTGTACACTTGCACAAACCAAGCGTTACACAATCCAAGAGCCATCTTATCTTATTTTATGTAATTGTGTGGAATATGTTCTATGCTTGAATGAGTATGTATTTGTGCTGAGGGTATGACCTACTAGACGATGCATGGTTAATACTGTATGTTGCTAGACTAAAGAGTGAGATACTTTTGAGTAATTAATTGATTGTGTTGCATAATGACATGTTTGTGTTGTGAAAACTCTGGCATTTACTGAGCTTGTAAGAGCTTACCTTCTCATTTCAATATTTGCAAATTAGTGATGTTATGATGTGGGCGGTGTGGTATCGAAGGGAGTGATCAAAGGAAGACTGGTTAATTAGTGTAGGTGAAGTGTTATTTTATTCATATTGGGACTAAGGCAATATGGTAGACTTGTTTAGTGTCATGTTATGTTTCGATTATTTACAAACTTTGTTATTTCATTTTTGAGAACTTTGCGAGTTTATATATTTGCTTATGCTCATGAACTTTTAAGACGGCTAGAAGTATCTTGTTCAGACACGTTTTTGGTATTTTGTACTGTTGACTAAGTCACATGAACGGTTATTTCATTTAATACTTGAAGCATGTTGTTTAGGAACTATTTGGGATGAATTATTTGCTTTTCTATGCTATATTTTTAGCTCCAGTAACAGAGGCATCGATATTGTGCTATAAAGATGATACCCCTGTGAATTAAAATGTACAGGAAATAAAGTAGAGATTTGGTATTGATACATGTGCTCGAGTATCGATACTTGGGTATCGATACTTTGGTATTGGTACTAATATTTTTCGATAGATGGGTTTTTAATCAAGAAACAAAATGCTCCTTTGGTATCGTGTTTTCAAGTGGTATCGATAGCAATCACGGGAAATATTGATACCTGGACATCATTATCGATACCTATAGACATTTTTATTAAATTTTTCTAATTAGCCCTTATGCATATAATAATGATAATTAAATATTGAACGACTTAAAACTTGAACAGCTTAACAAAAGAGGATCAGTTGGTTGAATCTAGCTTCCTGTTTAATGTAAATAAGATGAGATGGTGGTGTGACATCTCGTATTCGAGCCTGGCTACTAGGTCAGGTATAAGATGTTACATTTGGTGGTATCAGAGCCTAGATTCAATAACTCCTACACCTAGGTGATTGTTGTTGATATGTTGGTTGGGGTTGTGAAACCCGAGTTCCCCAAAACCCATGGATCTTGGAAACCCAAGTGATTTAACTACGTTGAATGTTTGAATCGTATGAAATGTCTCCTGATTGTGATGCATGTAGGGTAGGAATGGGAACGCATTACCTTTAACCCTAAAGTTTGCTTGTAGGAACGAGACTAGGATCATTCCTGCCACTCACATTATTTGTTTGTTTTTGTTTGTGTGCTAGATTAATTAGATATGCCTCCTATATGTGTTAATGTAAGAGCTAGTGCTCAAGAGGGTGGTACATCCTCTGCACATCTTGTGTTGCCGTGTAGAGTGAACATACCTGATGAAGGTGTAGGCCCTCTGATGGAAGCTATGATTGAAACATTTCAGTGGATTGCTAGTTCCAACCCTGCTACTGCACCTACCAATCCTGCACAGTTAATAGGGGTTTGCCGCTTGAATGTCTTCGGGCGTTAGGTGGTAAAGAGTTCTTTGGAGTGAAGGGTACTAATGAGGAGAAGTTGGGTTGTGTTGTGTCTTTACTCAACTGTGAGGCTCATCGTTGGTGGAATACAGTTAGGAGAGGTACAGTTACCAATAGGTTGACTTGGGGATACTTTCTTGAGGCTTTTAAGAGGAAGTATATAGGTGAGCAGTATATGGAGGCTCGTAAGCGTGAATTTTTAGACCTAGTTCAAGGTGATTGATTTGTGGTTGATTATGTGGCTAAATTCATATGACTTAGTCAGTACGCTCCTGAGATGGTTCCTTTTGAGAGGGACCATTGTAAGAGGTTCTATTTTGGGTTAAACTGTAAGATTCGAGTTTATTTGGTAGCTTAGCCTATAAAGATGTCTGATGAGTTGGTTAAGAGAGCTAAGGCTGTGGAGGAGACCTTAGTTGAACCGCCTCGTTTCGTGGTTACTGATTCTAGCAAGAAAGCTTTTGATAGTGTATTGGGTCAATCATCTAAAAGAGGGTGTGATAGTTATGTTTCTGGTAGAGGTGCTAGATGTCGGACTCGACCTTATCAGTCTAGGCATCAGAGTAGTATTATGGTTAGTACCAGTGGTTCAGTGAGTAATTCTGGATGGCCGCTTTGTATGCATTGTAAATATAGACATTCTGGAGAATGTCGTAAGTTGACTGGTGGATGTTTTAAATTTGAAGGAACATTTTCTAAGGGATTGTCCACTTAGGGTTGAGGTTTCACAGACTCAGATTTTTGCACTTGTTACTGCGCTTGCTAGAGGTCATGATCGCGGTAGGGTAATGAAAGACCGAGTGGGCAGCAAATTGTTGCTCATAGTATTGCTACATAGATTGAATATAAAGGTCCAACTTGATTTTAAGCTATTAGGGAGCCGGAGAATCAATATCCAACTGATGTTATCGCATGTACTTTTACTTTGTGTTCTATTCCGTTGTTTTCTTTAGTTGATTCTAGATCGACGCATTCATATATCTTGAGTGAATTGGCATGTAAGTTAGAGATTCCTATTAAGACTATTGGTTTAGGTATGATAGTCATTAGTTCCTATTGTGATGGTGCAGTAGTGAATAAAGTTTATTGTAGATGTCCTCTTATGATTCAAGGACATTTTTTCTCTGTTGATCTTATGGAATTATCATTTTATGGATTTGATTTGATACTGGGTATGGATTGGTTAACTCGCCATAAGGCTAGAGTATATTTTAAGACTAAGCAGATTACCTTGAAGGATAGTAATGGTTTGAAAATAGTTGTAGTGGGTGAAAGACCAGGTTTTACGTCTAATATGGTTTCAAAAATAAAGGCTGAGAAGTAGATGGGTAAAGGATGTGAGGCCTATTTAGCTTATGTGATAAATTTTGTTAGTAAGAAGTTAAGAGTTAAAGGTATTTGAACTACTAGAGATTTTCCTGACGTGTTTCTAGAAGAGTTACTAGGTTTGCCACCAGATCAAGAAGTGGAGTTTGAAATTGAGCTTTATCCTAATACTACATCGGTGTCCATTGTGCCCTATCGTATGGCACCAAAAGAGCTCAATGAGTTAAAGGTTCAGTTACAAGAGTTGTTGGATAGAGAGCTTAATCAACCAAGTGTATCTCCGTGGGGTGCACCGATTTTGTTTGTAAAGAAGAAGGATGGTACGATGAGGATGTCTTTTAACTAAAGGCAGTTGAACAAGTTGACGATTTATAATAAGTATCCCTTACCTAGAATTGATGATTTGTTTGATCAGTTCAGAGGTGCAACGGTATTTTTGAATATTGATCTTAGATTTGGGTATTATCAGTTAAAGGTGAAGGAGTTTGACGTGCTCAAAACTGCTTTTAGGACTCGATATGGGCATTATGAGTTTTTGGTGATGCTGTTTGGATTGACTAATGATCCTTCTGTGTTCATGGATTTGATGAATTATGTGTTTCATTCGTATTTGGATCAATTTGTAGTTGTCTTTATGGATGATATCTTGATGTATTCTATTTCTGAAGAGGATCATGATGAGAACTTAAGGGTCATTTTGCAAATTCTTTGGAATAAAGAGTTGTACACAAAGTTAATAAGTGTGAATTTTAGCTTAGGGAAGTGGCATTCTTAGGTCATGTTGTACCGACAAAAGGGATTTGTGTAGATCCTAAGAAGATAGAGGCGATTTTGGAATGAAAGCTACCTAAAAGTGTTATTGAAGTTAGGAGTTTCTTGGGATTAGCTAGCTACTATCGTAGGTTCATTAAAGGGTTTTCTCTTATTGCTGTACCTTTAATGAAACTACTACGGAAGGATGTGGCGTTTGAATGGACTCTGGAAAGGTATAAGAGTTTTGAACAACTTAAGGCAATTTTAACTAAGGCACTAGTGTTGGTTCAACTGGAACCTAGAAAAGATTTTGTAGTTTATAGTGATGCTTTGTATTCAGGACTTGGTTGCGTTTTGATGCAATAGGGTAAAGTTGTGGCTTATGCTTCAAGCAGTTGAAGATGCACAAATAAAGCTATCCTACTTATGATTTGGAGTTAACTGCTATGGTGTTTGCATTTAAGATTTGGCTCCATTATTTTTATAGAGAGAAGTGTGTTATTTACACTAATCATAAGAGCCTTATGTACCTCCTCACCCAAAAGGAGTTGAATTTAAGGCATAGGCATTGGATTGAGCTTTTGAAGGATTATGATTGTGTGATAGAGTACCATCCTTGCAAGGCAAATGTAGTTGCTGATTTTTTAAGTAAGAAGTCGATAGTAGAGCTGAGAGCTATGTTTGCGCACTTGAGTTTAGCTAGTGATTATCTTTTATGTGCTGAACTTCAAGTGAGGCTGACTTTTTCACAACAAATTAAGGAGAAGCAACCATTAAATGGAGATTTTTTGAAGAGGATTCAACTGGTTGAGCAAGGTATTAAGGGATACTTTGATATTGATAGTGAGGGTATTTTGAATTTCTGAGGTAGATTGTGTGTGTCACAATATATGGATTAAGGCAAGCGATTCTTACTAAGAAGCATAGTAGCCCTTACGCTATGCATCCCAAAAGTGGAATGATATATCACCATCTTAGGGAAATTTATAGATGGCCTGGTTTAAAGGGTGGTGTTATGGATTTTGTAACCTGATGTTTGGTTTGTCAAAAGGTGAAGGCTGAACATCAGTTTCCTTCGAGTTTGTTGCAACCTAATGCAATTCCTAAATGGAAGTTGGAAAGGATTACTATCGATTTTGTTTTGGGTTTGCCATTGACCCCTTCAAGGAAAGATTTGGTATGGGTTGTAGTTGATAAATTTTCAAAAAGTGCAGATGTAACGCCCTGAATTTGGGCCTAGAAGTATTGGGCCTTGAACAATGGGAACTGTTAGGAAACTGCTCATAAGTTTTTAGTTGTACAAGAAAGTGACATAAATACATGCTTGCTTCAGTGGTTAAGCGCCCAGAGAAGTATGGGAAGTCCTTGGTTCAAACCTAGGCTTTAGCAAAATTTTAAACTTAAGTGAATAAAAACCCTTGGTTCTAGATAGTAGGCTTATTTAATTAAATTAGTTAAAATATGATACAAAAGGAGTTGTGGTGTAGTGGTATGTGGCATGTAGTAATTGTTGGAGGTCTGAGGTTTATGTCCTGGGTTGCGCATTAGAGTATTTATTTTACTGCCTAATTTGTAAAGGTGGTAGAGTTAGACCGAAACACTGCTGAGTGGAGTTGATTTTGTCATGGAGAGATATGTGGAGAGAAAATCGAGGGATATGGATAGAGATTTGTTGGAGAAATTTGAGAAGGAAAGTTTGGATGGAGGTGTTTGAATAAAGTTCAAACTAGTTGGTAGAGTGTTGTGGGGAGAAAAATGTGGAGTTTGAAGGAAGGGAGTTTGAGTGCCAAATTTGAACTCTTGGCACACAAGAGTTTGGTTAGGGGAAATTGAGAGCATCATTCAGAGTTTTGTTGCTATTGTCGAATTCCCTTGTTTCATTTTTCAGCTTCTTGCGTTTTTGTTTTTGTGTTTTAACATTCTGTGCTGAATATTCCACTTTCTTCTTTCAATCTTTTCAATTTAAGTGACCGATTCCTTCTTTTCCAAACCACAATCGAACACTCTATTTCCTCCTTCAATCTCTGCATACTTCTGGCCTAATCCCTGCTCTTCTATTTCTTTCTATTTTATTTTCTTCTTTCCTCTCATTCCTTCCCTTGGCAGAATATAGCACTATTCTATTCCCCTTTGTCATTTGATTTTTGGCAAGTTCTCTTCTTTTCTTTGCTTACACTTGCTGTTGATCCTATCCCTTTTCATCTCATTAATTTGCTTTCTGATTGATAATTGGTCTCTTGCAATTGGTAAGTTCACTCTATTCTTCCCTGTTTTCCTGTGACCATTTTTTTAAGTCGCCCAATTTTTGTATTATTTTAAGCCGAATGTACCTTACCTCTCTCTACTATTGTTGTCAATTCTTATCCCTCTCTTTTAGGTGTGGTGGTTATTAGGTTTCTACATTTCTCTATGAGTGAAAGGGTTTCTGTTAGTATGTCCCTTAAAGGGATATCAATGGCGGTGAGTAGTGGCCATTCTGAGGAGGAATTAGGAAGGGTGCCAATTGGAAATGGACACGTGGCCCCTGCCCTCAAATTTAAGCAGCATAAAATGTCAACGGTTCTGGACTTTCCTCCAAAGTGCGGCAGGGTGGCTGCACCAATCATTAGACCTAGTGATCAAGCTGCAATCGATTGATTTTGTCAAGTGATAGGTAATACTTGAAGTAACTGTTTGAATTAGGGTTTGCTTCGTTCGTTTATTAGCCTATTAACTGAATCTTGAAATTCAATGTAGGTATGGTGCTCGTGGATCGTAGCACGTGTCGTAAACAGGTGTGTAATAATACTCTGTAATCGATATTCGGAGAAAAAGCCACAAAAGTATGTACTCACACTATTCTAACTATAGATTGGAAAAAGATGAAAAGCCAGAAAGTTGGCGATTAATGCCATATGGCCGTGCGATCACATGTGTGGTGATCTGAGCCCATGAAACATGGGAGAAAGACTGTAGAGGCCACCATGAGCGACCTCATGGGCTTAGGCCATTAGGGGCCATGCTGGGCTAAAATTAGCCCTGTGGGCCCAATGGGCTTGTGGGCCCCACACGGGTAAATCTCACGGGCGTGTGGGAAAATTGGACCTAGCTGTGTCGCACACACGGCTAAGGGCCTTTTTGGGCTTAGTGGGCCACACGGGCTATGGGCCCACATGGGCCACATAATGGGCCTTGGGGCCATCCATACTGTTATATTTGTTGACATTACTCGAGTCGCCCTAGACGACTGTGGACCTTCTGATAGGTCGGTAAGTGCGCCTAGACCCATTTTGATAAAAATGACCGTTTTGCACTTATAGGGTAAAAATGTCCGTTATGCCCTTAGAGGTAGCATGACTGATTTGCCTATGATATGTATGACTACGATTAAGTATGACATGTTACATTCACGTATGATATTATGACATGACATTCTGCATAGGGATGGGTTATTATGGACGGAGGAAGTGTTATGGCTTTTAGCCATCCTGATTATGGCTTTTGGCCATTCTGCTTATGGCTTTTAGCCATCCTGTTTATGGCTTATAGCCATCCTGTTTACTAGTAGCTTCGTTGCTATATCAATTAGTGCCGCAACCAGTGCTAATCTTGGTGTGTTTGGTTGGGTGGGTTGATTTTATCCCCACATGGTGTGACTGGCGGGACGAAGTGGTATGTTTGGCTGGGTTAGGGCGGGATTTCTGTTTGCATATCTGCCTTGTTATTGATAATGTATTGGGCTTAGGCCCACATGTATTCTGATTCTAAATCTGTAATGGGCTAAGGCCCATCTGATACTGTTACTGTAATGGGCTTAGCCCTAGATTGTTATTGCATTCTATATGTCTGAGTGATTGTATATTAGGGGATTACATACTGAGTTTTCGTAAACTCACCCAACTATTTAACTGTACAGGTGATCCCCAGCGTTAGACAGTTTGGTGCTGTGAGGAGCTCGAAGGTAGCCACACATCCATAATGGTTTATATTAGTTTTTGAATTTCAAATTTGACATTTGGGTTTTTCTTATGTAGTAAGGCCTCATTAAACTTAAATTATTTTAGGTTTTATTTATTTAGATTAATACTTAACTGATAGAAATAGAGCATTGGTTTTCATAAAAGGGTTAACTATTTTCAAAACAATGCATTTTTGCAACAATTTTTGAAATGCTTCCGGAACAAACAATGTTTTAAGAGTAATGATGACTTAAAATTATTATCAAATGACTAAGATGATTTGAGAATTAACATAAAGGCTTTAACTTTTAGCAGGTTTTTATCAACAAGAATAAGTTTTCGAAAAGCACTTTAGTATGACACCACCAGGTTCAGCCATAACGTCTAGGCTGTGTTTGGGGTGTTACATTTAGTAGTATCAGAGCTAAGTTGCAACACTCGGGTGTGGAATGGGTTTTCAAATCTTGGATTTCTATAAGTGATTTCAATTTTGTGAAGTGTTTTGAGATATTTCTTTTGAAAAGTGTGGCACACTGAGTTTCCGACATCGAATCCATAAGTTTTCTTAATACTATTGTCTATTTAAGACTGATATGCATTAAGTTAGGAATGCTGTGACTACTCTAGAAATTAGACTACACTACTCTAGATAAAGTAAACTGAAAACAGTAGGAAAACTAAAACTGTAGTGAGCCTGCGAACTGCAAAAACAAAACTCTTAACTACTACTGTTCATAAAACATGTGCTTAACTACTGGATCTGTAATTTGATGCATAAAACTGTTAATACAAGATAAAATGCGAATAGTTAAATAGACACCAGAAGTATACACGGATGAGGTACAAGAGGCTGTGGTAGAGGCCGTAGAGGTGCTTGACTTGGGTCCTCGTCGTCTAGCCATATACCAAATTTGGAACTAGAGTGCACAGCGGGAGTGTAGTGCTTATGTGACTATTCTAATAGTTGGAAATTTCGAGGATGAAATTTCTTTAAGGATGGGTGAATTGTAACACCCTGAATTTGGGCTTAGAAGTATTGGGCCTTGAGCAAGAGGAATAGTTAGGAGACTACACATAAGTTTTTAGTTGTGCAAGAAAGTGACATAAATATATGCTTGCTTCAGTGGTTAAGCACCTAGAGAAGTGTGGGAAGCCCTGGGTTCAAACCTAGGCTTTAGCAAAATTTTTACTTTAAGTGAATAAAAACCCTTAGTTCTAGATAGTAGGCTTATTTAATTAAATTGGTTAAAATATGATACAAAAAGAGTTGTGGTGTAGTGGTATGTGGCGTGTAGTAATTGTTGGAGGTCTGAGGTTCAAGTCCTGGGTTGCACATTGGAGTATTTATTTTGTTGCCTATTACGTGAGGGTGGTAGAGTTGGACCGGAACACTGCTGAGTGGAGTTGATTTTTTGTCATGGAGAGATATGCGGAGAGAAAATCAAGGGATATGGATAGAGATTTGTTAGAGAAATTTGAGGTGGAAATTTTGAATAGAGGAGTTTGAATGAAGTTCAAACTAATTGGTGGAGTGTTGTGGGGAGAAAAATGTGGAGTTTGATGGAAGGGAGTTTGAGTGTCGAATTTGAACTCTTGGCACACAAGAGTTCGGATAGGGGGAAATTGAGAGCATCGTTTGGAGTTTTGTTGCTATTGTCGAATTCCCTTGTTTCATTTTTCAGCTTCTTGCATTTTTGTTTTTGTGTTTGAACACTCTTTGTCAAATATCTCCTTTCTTTTTTCAATCCTTTCAATTTTAAGTGATTGATTTCTTCTTTTCCAAACCTTAAATGAACGCTCTATTTCCTTTTTTAATCTTTGCATTCTTCTGGTCGATTCTCTACTCTTCTATTTCTCTTCATTGCCTTTTCTTCTTTCCTCTCCTTCCTTCACTTGGCCTAATATAGCACTATTCTATTCCCCTTTGTCATTTGATTTTTGGCAAGTTCTCTTCTTTTCTTTGTTTACACTCGCTGTTGATCCTCTCCCTTTTCATCTTATTAATTTGCTTTCGGATTGACAACTGGTCACTGGCAATCGGTAAGTTCACTCGATTCTTCTGTGTTTTCCTCTAACAATTTTTTTAAATCACCCTATTTTTGTACTATTTTTAGCTGAATGTACCTTACCCCTCTTTGCTATTGTTGTCAATTTCTTATTCCTCTCTTCTACGTGTGCTAGTTATTGGGCTTCTAGAATTCTCGATGAGTGAAAGGGTTTTCGTTAGTATGTGCCTTAAAGGGATATCAATGGTGGCGAGTAGTGGCCATTTTGAGGAGGGATCAAGAAGGGTGCCAACTACAAATGGATTCGTGGCCCCTGCCCCCAAATTTATGTAGCATAAAGTGTCAACAGTTTGGGATTTTTTGCCAGGGTGCGGCAGGGTGACTACACGAATCACTGGACCTAGTGAGCAAGCCACAATTGACTGATTTAGTCAAGTGATACGTAACACTTGAAGTAAGTGTTTGAACTAGGGTTCGCTTCAGCCATTTCTTAGCCTACAAACCGAATCTTGAGATTGAATGAAGGTATGGTGCTCGTAGATCGTAGCATGTCTCGTAAACATGTGTGTAATAGTACTCTGTAATCGGTATTTGGCAAAAAAGCCATAAAAGTGTGTACTCACACTGTTCTAACCGTAGATCGGTAAAAGCCAAAATGCCAGAAAGTTGGTGATTGATGGCACACGGGCATGCGATCGCACGTGTGGTGATTTGAGCCACGAAACATTGGCAAAAGACTTTAGCGGCCACCTCGAGCGATCTGATGAGCTTAGGCCGTCACGGGTCACATTGGGCTGAAATGGGCCGTGTAGGCCCAATGGTCTCATGGGCCCCACACACATAAATCTCACAGACATGTGGGAATATTGGACCCAGCTGTGTCACACACATGGCTAAGGGCATTTCTGGGCTTAGTGGGCCACACGGGCGTGTAGGCCCACATGGGTTGCATAATGGGCCTTGAGCCCATCCACACTATTATGTTTGTTGATGTTACATGAGTCTTCCGAGACGACTGTGGACCTTCTGATAGGCCTGTAAGTGTGCCTAGACCTATTCTGATGAAAATGACCATTTTGCCCCTATAGGGTAAAAATGACCGTTATGCCCCTAGAGGTAGCATGACTGATTTGCCTATGGTATGTATAATTGTGATTAAGTATGACATGTTGCATTCATGTATGATATTATGACATGACATGCTTGGGGATGGGTTATTATGGACGGAGAAAGTGTTATGGCTTTTAGCCATCTTGATTATGCCTTTTGGCCATCCTGCATAGGGCTTTTAGCCATCCTGTTTATGGCTTATAGCCATCCAATTTACTGGCAGCTCTGCTGCGATATCAATTAGTGCCGCAACCGATGCTAATCTTGGTGTGCTTGGTTGGGTATGTTGATTTTGTCCCCACATGGTGTGACTGGCGAGACGAAGTGGTGTGTTTGGTTGTATTGGGGTGGGATTTCTGTTTGCATATTTGCCCTGTTACTGATACTGTATTAGGCTTAGGCCCACATGTATTTTAATTCTAAATCTGTAATGGGCTAAAGCCCACCTGATACTGTTACTGTAATGGGCTTAGGCCCAGACTGTTACTGCATTCTATATGTTTGACTGATTGTATATTAGGGGATTACACACTGAGTTTTCGTAAACTCACCCCACTGTTTAACTGTACAAGTGATCCCCAGCGTTAGGCTGTTTGGTGCTGCGAGGAGCTTGAAGATGGCTACACATCCATAATGGTTTATATTAGTTTCTAAATTCCAAAATTGACATTTGGGTTTTCTTATGTAATAAGGCCTCATTAAACTTAAATTATTTTAGGTTTTATTTATTTAGATTAATACTTAACTGATAGAAGTAGAGCACTGGTTTTCATAAAAGGGTTAACTGTTTTCAAAACACTGAATTTTTGCAACAATGTTTAAAATGCTTTCGCAACAAACAATGTTTTAAGAGTAATGACGACTTAAAATGATTATCAAATGACTACGATGATTTGAGAATTATATAGAGGCTTTAACTTTTAGTAGGTTTTTATCAACAAGATTAAGTTTTCGAATAGCACTTTAGTGTGACACTGCCATGTTCAGCTATAACGTCTAGGCCGGGTTTGGGGTGTTACAGTAGATTTCATAGCAGTGCGAACTAATTGTTCATTGCAGAAGTTGGTAGAGTTGTATATTGTTGAAATTCTTCATATTCCTGGGGTTCTAGTTTTGGTTATTTCAGATAGGGATCCGAGGTTTACTTCAAGGTTTTAGAAGAGTTTGCAAGATGCTTTGGGATTAAAGCTTACTTTTAGTACGATTTATCACCCTCAAATCAATGGTTAACTAATCGTAATTTTGATGGAGTAATAATGATCGTACTTGGAAACTAACTATTATTATGATAAAAGGCAAGTGCACCTATCGAGTAATAGTATAATTAGTGGTAAGACTGGAATATCGAATCCAAGGACTTAAAAGTAAATTGGGAAATTACTTTAGGAAAACTTAATTGACAAAGGCAATACTTAAGGAAGAATCCACCTAGACTTCGCTTGTTACTTAACCCTGATCTAGACGATTTCTTCATTCGACTTGATCCGTAGAGATCCCTCAATTATGTTAATATCTCCGTCGAGAATAAGAACAACTAACCCTAGGTTGATTAATTGAAACCTCTTTCTAATTAACACCCCTAGTTTTGCATTAACTCGTTTTATAGATCCCCGTATTAGATTTGACTCTAATCCGGCAGATTTTCGTCGTACTATGTCTAGGATTGCGATCAACTCCGCTTAATTGTGTTGGATCTACCCTTAAACAGGGATTTTTGCTCCTCTGAATAAGCACATTCGACTTGAATTAATATCCTGAAATATCAACTCAAGAATTAAAAACACAATTAAGAACAAATCAAATATTTATCATATAGTTCAGATAACAATAACAAGATTCATCTTAGGTTTCATCCCCCTCAGGTATTTGGGGATTTAGTTCATGTTTATAAAAGAATACATCTTAGAGTAAAGAAAATAACAAAACATAAAGAAAACCCAAAACCCCTGAAAAGATTGAAGGGAGATCCCTCGCTATAGATCCTTACTTCTTAGATGGATCAATCGGCTTTCTTCGAGTAATTCCCGGTCCTCTACTCTAAATCTTGGTGGGGACACTGTACACCATTATAGTCGCCTCCTAGGATCTTTATATAGAGTTTGGAGTGTCTTTCTTAGCCCCCTAAGTAGCTTTTTCCGCGTGAAATTGAAACTCATTACGATAGGGACACGCTTATGTGACACGCCCGTGTGAATCGAGCTTAGGCTGTGTTTAAGCCTATTAATGTGGCATGAGCATGTGTGGTTCACCCGTGTGAGGAACTCCAGGCCATGTTGATCTTTTACTTTGGCCCATTTTCTCTGTTTTTAGCCCGTTTCTCGTTCTTTTCACTCTCCTATGCTCACCTAAGTACAAAACATGTAATTAAAGGTTTAGGAGCATCAAATTCCATAAATCAATGAATAATTCATCCAAAAATATGCTAAGCATAGGGTAAAAATATGTATAAATTACGGTTTATCACTAATCTGGAAGGGTAATTCAAGTTCTAGAAGATATGTTGCGAAGCTATGTGATCAACTTTAGTGGTAGTTGAGAGCGATATTTGCCTTTAGCAGAGTTTGCTTATAACAACAGTTTTCAAACATGTATTTGTATAACACCTTTTGAAGCATTGTATGGTAGGAAATGTAGAACACCTTGGTGCTGGATAGAATTAGATAAGAGGAGAGTTGTTGGGCTAGATTTAGTTCGTGAGACTAAAGAGAAGATTAAGTTGATTTGTGATCATTTGAAAGTAGCGTTTGGTAGGCAGAAACCTTTTGCGGATTTGAAACATCAAGATATCGGGTTTCAAATTGGTGATAAGTATTTTTGAAGGTTTCACACTAGAAGAAAGTTTTGGGATTTAGTAGGAAGGGTACGTTAAGTCCAAGATACATTGGACCTTATGAAGTTGTTGAGAGGATAGGTTCGATAACCTATCGTCTCAAGTTGTCATCAGAACTTGAATGAATTCATGATGTCTTCAATATGTCCATGCTAAGGAAGTATCATTTTGATCCATCACATGTTGTGCCATTTGAAGAAATTAAAATCCGTGATGATATTTCTTATGAGGAAGAATCAATTGAAATTTTAGACCATGAAGTGAAAGTTTTGCAAAACAAAAGAGTTCCATTGGTTAAAGTTTTGTGAAGTAACCATAATGTGGAAAAGGCTACTTGGGAAACCGAGGAAGCAATGAGATGCCAATATCCTTATGTTTTTAGCTCAGGTAATCTCGATGATGAAATTCTTTTCAGAGGGGGAGAACTGTAACACCCCAAAATAGAGCCTAGGAGTTTTAGTTGTATTTTAGGAATTTTGGCCTATATAAGCTCGAAATTTTGTAAGGTTGGTATTCGATAGTGTTTTCGACTATGGCATCTTAACTGTAAAATCAATTTTTTGAAAAAGTATTCTAGAAACCCTTAATTTTGAAAAATGACTAATCTGTAACAAGTCAAAATAGTGAGCATCTATGTGACAATTAGACCAGTTTTTAAAATTGAACCTAAAAGCCACCTTCCCCCCCTACAGTTTTAACGTTAAACCTTCTTCTCCTCTTGTTTGTGCTGCCCCTTGTTTCTCCTAGCTCTTTCCATTCTTTTTTTATTCTCTAATCATAATACATTGATTTCCTATCATTCATAAGTCATTTATTACCATAAACCTTCAAGAAAAACACCCTAAACTCGATAGATTTCACGATTTTCTTCAAACATAGGGTTTATAAATTTTTGTCAAAACTCATTCATTCTTCCGCCAAAGATAATTGTAACACCCCTTACCCGTGTCCGTCACTAAAACATGATACGAGGCATTACTGGGCATAAACACATGCATGCAAACATTTCCGAGTCATGAAATTTCGTTCAAATTTAAAAATTTTCAAACTTTATCTTAAAGTCCTTAGTATGGGTCTACGAGGCCAAAAACATACTATAAAAATGGTTCGGTACTAAACCAGGCACTTTAGAAAACTTTGGAAAATTTCACTAAAAATAGAGGCACACTCCCGTGTGGGCAGGCTGTGTGATCACACATGCCCCTGTCCCTAGCTCTTGTGGATTTATTTCTCAATCTGAACCTATAGGGGTTTCACACAGCCTAACACACGCACGTGTTCGTGGCCCATATCCCTCACACAGCCATGACAAGCCCGTGCCCTAGCTCATGTGTTAAAACCTTGACATTTTATTTCTGATGTCAGCAACATTTTAGGGTCACACGGCCAAGGCACATGCCCTTGTGTTAGGCCATGTGGCGAATTTAATTTCACATTTAAGGTTTAGACTTCACCCGACCTGGGCACATGCCCATGTGCAATGGCTGTACCTTCCAAACGGTTGAGCCACACGAACGTGTCTTAGCCCGTGTGATTACTACTGGGCATTCTGTTTTGCCAAATATTGGTGCAGGGGACACACGGCCTACTTACACGCCCATGGGGCAAACCGTGTGTCACACACGGCCTAGACATATGCCCGTATGTCAACCTATGTAAACAATAATAATGCTATTTATGAAGCCTTTTTGACACCCTACCTTGCACCAACCTAAACAACACCTATCCACAGATAAACACATGACCAAAATCTACTATAATCAAGAAATCCACACATCAAGGCCACTATGCTCCAGTCGCATGTAAAACTTATCACATACTTTATAAAGCAAATCATGCAAATTACTCATTCATGCATTAACACACCATAAACTCAACCATGCAAATTGCACATTCATGAAAAAAATCATCATTTACATATATCAATAACAAGTATTATCCATCATCCATGGCCGTATACAAAGTGAATCAATCTTGAAGACAAGCCAACACATTTGGCCAAAACAGTATGACACTTGACAAAAAGACCAAGACCCTATACATGTCATACTTAAAATGATAAATCTAACTATACCAAATGTTCAGATTGATAGTGTGATCGAGCCTCCAACGTTCTTTGATCCCTGAGCTAGCTTGGCGAAACTATAAGAAAATAGAAAGGAAAGGGTGTAAGCATAAAGCTTAGTAAGTTTACACGTAAATAGTTAATAACATCAACCATAGATTATCATACGCATAATCTATAATAAACTTACACAAAATTCTCATATGATCATAGGCATAACTTACTCATTTTCATCCTTACTGCTCAAATAACATAAATTGAGCTCATTTCTAATGAGTTTCGTGTAGGTACCTATACCACTTACAACATAATCATAACTTTTCTCATTTTGATATAATCTTTAAATTACCCATTGAACCATTTGGAATACTAAAGGATACCCGTTATGCCTCACAAAAAAGGGTAAGATGCCAAAGCCATATCCTAGATATGGTCTTACATGGGAACATACATCGAAGTTGATAGCCCAGCTATGGTCTTACATGGCATCTCATACCGATGCCATGTCCCAAACATGGTCTTACATTAAAATGCTTGCCAATGCCATGTCCCAGACATGGTCTTACACTGGCTCACATATACCCCAATGTCATGACCTCGGTATCCTGACTATCCCAAAGGTTCAACCTGGAATTTTACCACAATAGATATCATCAAGCTTATGCATAATAATAATAAAAACTTTATCCAAAGTAAATCATTAATTTCTTAATAACATTAGTTACATTATTTACGTGTGAATATACCTCGGTATACAAAATTTGGTCGACTAATCCAAATTTTGTCTAAAAGCTTAGTTTTCCCCCAGTCTAGGTTTAAATTCTGTTTTTCTTGATCTATAATAACAAAATTTACTCATTTAATCGCCACATTAATAAGACAGTCCAAAATTCCTATTTTCATAAAATTACCATTTTGCCCTTAGACTTTCACATAATTACAATTTTACCCTTAGGCTCGTAAAATGATTTTCTTCAAATTTCATAATTTACCGAGCCGAGCCAAATCTATTTTCTACTTGTAGCAGCTCACAATTTCTATTATTATTTCTCACATTTACCACCTATTTTTACAACTTTTATAAAATGACCATTTTTAGGTGTTTTCATGAAAATTATTTCACAAAAGTTGTTTAATTAACACCCATGATTCATTTTCTTCCATAAAAATTCAATAAACAACATGAATACTTTCTTGGCAAAACCCTAGACTTCCAACCATTTTGCAAAATAGCCCCCTGATTAGCTAGATTAAGCTATAAGGGTTTCAAAAACACAAAAATCAACAAAAACAACCATCAAGATCACTTACTTGCAAAGGTTTTATGTTGCTGAAATTTTGAGCTTCCAAAAACCCCTCTCTTGCTGAAATTTTTGGTGGAGAAGGAAGAGAATGAAAAAGCTGATAGCTAATCTTTTAGGTTTGTTATTTTATTATGAATAAGTCACCTAACTTTGATTATTCCATGGATTAAGGCCTCATGTCCAGCCACTACTTTTTAATAGGTCTATTTACTCAATAAGGACCTATATTTTAGTGTTCCATAGCTAATTAACACCTTTAGCTAATGAAACAAAACTTTTACCTTTTACACGATTTAGTCCTTTTTTTCAAAATTCAGCATGCAATCACTAGAATTAATTCACCAAAATTTTCAAACACTCATATAATCATGCCATGACACATAAAATAATATTAAAAATAATTTCTTCGACCTTGGATTTGTGTTCTCGAAAGCACTATTTCGACTAGGCTGCCTTCTAAAGCTTATCACCTACTTGAAACTCAATTTCTTCCATTTCAAATCTACATGGGATTTCTGTCTATCCAAAGCTGCCTTCTAACCATCATGAATCACCTTAACTTTTTCTTCAGTTTCCTTAACTACGTCAATCCCATGAATTTGATTTTCTTTGAGTTTGGTCCAATACCAAGGCATTCAGCAGTTACGCCCATACAAATCCTCATAAGGCACCGCTTTCAAACTTGACTGATGAAGCAAACTCTACCAGTGGTAAGTACTTTTCCCAACTACCTTGGAATTCAAGAACACAACACCGCAGTATGTCTTCAAGTATTTGGATTACCCTCTCCGACTGGCTGTCAGTTTGTGGATGAAAAGCAGTGCTAAAATTTTGTTTTGTCCCCAACGCTTCTTGCAACTTTATCCAAAACCGTGATGTAAATCTCGGATCTCTATCTGAAATAAACGACAAAGATACCCCGTAAAGTCTCACAATTTCAGAAACATACAACTCAGCCAATTTCTCAAGTAGATAGTCAGTATGCACCAGTATGAAATGAGCTGATTTCATAAGTCTGTCAACCATGACCCAAATGGCATCTTTCTTCTTTGGCATTAAAGGCAACCTAGACACAAAATCCATGGTAATACGGTCCCATTTCCACTCGAGAACCATCACAGGTTGAAGCAAACCTGAAGGTACTTGGTGTTCAGCTTTCACTTACTGTCAAATTAGGCACTTAGAAACAAACTCTGAGATGTCTCTTTTCATTCCCGACCACCAATACATTTTCTTCAAGTCATTGTACATTTTCACACTACTCGAGTGGACAGATAAACATTGACTATGTGCCTTTTGCAAAATCTTTTGAATAAGCTCATTGTCTTTAGGTACACAGATCCTATCTCGGAATATCAAACAATCATTGGTACCAATTCGAATGTCTGATTCATTACCCGTCTTGCATTGAGCTATCTTAGCTTGAAAATCTTTATCATTTTTCTGCGCTTCACCAACCTCTTGCAAAAACATCAGTCTAGCTCTCAACTTTGCTAGAATCGAACCATCATTACTTACAGACAACTGAGTATTCATAGCCCTTAAGGCGAACAATGACTTCCTACTCAATGCATCGACAACTACATTTGCCTTTCCAGGATGATAGTCAATTACCAACTCATAATCCTTTATCAACTCTAGCCATCTTCGTTGCCGTAGGCTCAACTCCTTTTTGAGTTATCAAATATTTTATACTTCTATGGTCAGTGAATACTCGACATTTCTCACCATACAAATGGTGTCTCCATATCTTTAATACGAACATGATGGCGGCCAGCTCTAAATTGTATGTCAGATAATTTTTCCAAAGTGGTTTTAGCTGTCTCAAGGCATAAGCTATTACCTTACTTTCTTACATAAGCACGCATCGTAGTCCATTGAAGGATGCATCACTAAATACCACAAATTCTTTCCTCGGTTCTAGCTGCACTAAAACTGGAGCTTCAGTCAACAATGCTTTTAGTTTCCCAAAACTCTTTTGGCACTTTTTTGTCCACTCAAACTTGACATCTTTCTGTAGCAACCTTGTCATCAGAGTAGCAATCATGGAGAATCCTTTAACAAATCATCTGTAGTAGCCGGCTAGGCCTAGAAAGCTTCTAACTTCTGATACATTCCTCGTTGCTTTCCATTCAACAATTGCTAAAATCTTGCTCGGGTTAACTTTAATACCATCATCTAAAACAATGTGCCTCAAGAATCCTACCTCTCGAAGCCAAAATTCACTTTTGCTAAACTTAGCGTACAACTGCTTATCTCTTAAAGTTTTCACAACAATTCTCAAGTGCTCCTCATGCTCAGTCTCATCACGAGAGTAAATCAATATGTCATCAATAAAAACCACAATAAATTTATCTAAGTATGGTCAGAAAATATAGTTCATTAAGTCCATGAATACCGCAGGAGCATTCGCTAAGGCAAAGGGCATGACAAGGAACTCATAATGGCTATACCTCGTTTGAAATGTAGTTTTCGGTACATCTTACTCCTTCACGTTTAACTAGTAGCAACCGGACCTCAGGTCTATCTTTGAAAACACGGTGGCCCCTTCAATTGGTCAAACAAATCATCGGTTCTAGGCAAGGGATACTTGTTCTTTATGGTTACCTTATTGAGCTGTTTATAATCTATACATATCCTTATTGAACTGTCTTTCTTTTTCACAAAAAGTACCGGAGCACCCCACGAAAAATAATAAGGCCTCACAAACCCTTTATCTGTTAACTCTTGCAATTGAACTTTCAACTTCTTTAACTTTGTCAGAGACATCCTATACGGGGCAATCGAAATAGGTGGCGTACCAGGGACTAACTCAATACCAAACTCAACTTCCCTAGTTGGAGGCAATTCGGGCAATTCTTCCAAAAACACATCCAGATACTCATACACTACCGGTACTGACTCAATCTTTAACTCAGACACTTGGGTGTTTAACATGAAAGCGAGATAAGCTTCGTATCCTTTTCTCACACATTTCTCAGCAGTCATAGAAGAAATCACTACAGGCAAGCTATCCGATTCACTTGATTCAACCCGAATAATATCCCTATTTTCACATCCTATTTCAATAAATTTCCTTCCACAATTCACAATCACATCATTTGTGGTCAACCAATCTACACCAAGAATTATGTCAAATTCATCAAACGGTAGTGAGACAACATACACTCCTCAGGTGTGGAAGATAGTTCATCGAATACCCTAGTGGTATTCTCAAGCCAAAACTCTGCTCTTTCTGGGTCATCGTCTATATTTGCTTGAAATTCCTCAGCCTCTTGCTTCCAAATTCATCACTACTACATCATCTGCCACTACTACTTCAGGATCCACTTACTATATAAGAGACAATTTAAATTCGTTAAGAGTCGTCACACTATCATATTACATATATGGCATTTATAGCTAGACTCATACACACGCTAGGTTTGTCCGAGAACCGACTAAACCAGGGCTCTGATACAACTAAATGTAACACCGCTAACCCGTATCCGTCACCAAAATAGGGTACGAGGCATTACCAGGCATAAACACATGCATTCAAACATTTTCGGGTGATGAAATTTCGTTCAAATTTAAAACTTTTCAAACTTCATCTTAAAGTCCCTAATATGGGTGTACAAGGCCCAAAACAAACTTTAGAAATGGTTCGGTACTAAACCAGGTTCTTTAGAAAACTTTGTAAAATTTCACTAGAAATAGGGGCACACGTGATAACGATAAATTATACATATTTTTACCTCATGCTTAGCCTAAATTCTAGATGAATTATTATTAATTTTGTAAGAATTGGTGCTCTTAACCCTTCTATTTCATGTTATATACTCAGGAGAGCATAGGGAAGAGAAAAGAACAAAAAACGAACCAGAAACGAAGAAAATGGGCCAAAGTGTGAAAACAACACGGCCCAAGAAGTCACCACACGATCGTGGCACATGGCCGTGCCTCAAAAGGTCCAACACGGCCCAGCCCCGACAAGCACGGCCAGGCCACACGTTCGTGCCACCTCAATAGGCCCGAACACGGCCTTTATCAAAACCACACGGGTGTGGCACACGGGCGTGTCCCTCTCGTGAGGAAGTACAATTTCACTCGGATTTGGATACTTAGAGGCTCAGAAAGGCATCCCAAAGTTCTATATAAAGACCCTAGGAGGCAACTTTAAGGGGGTACTCTTTTCTCCCAAAAAGGAGCGCCATATTTCTACCAACACAAGAAGTGAAAGCAAGGAATTACTCCAAGGGAAGTCGATTGATTCATCCCAGAAGCCAGAATTCTACATCAAGATAGAAGATCTCCCTAAATTTCCTTTAGGGGTTTTTAGGCTCTTTATGTTTTAGAATTAGTGCACTTTTAGTTAGTTTTAGAATTAGCTTCAACCAACCCTCTTTTATTTTTAGGCTAGATAATAGAAAGGAAGTAAGTATTAGTACTTTTGGTTCCCTTGGGTATGATAACTCGGTCTTGCTACTAAACTATACTACTATTCGATAGGTGCGCTTGCCTTTAAAATCGTGATATTAGTTAGTTTTTGGTGTGATCAGTTTTTGGTGTGATTGAAAATATTAAGAAAACTCGATTTCTATTACTTTAGCCATTACTATATTTATTTATTCTCAGTTTTTATTTATTTTTATTTTTCTTTTATTTTCTTTTACTTTTCTTTTACTCTATTTTAATTTTCTTTACTTTTTCCTTTTAGGTATTTCTAGTCTATGACTAGAAACAACCCAGCAGGACCATTGCTTTTTGACGAAGATTTAGAAGCGACAGTTCGCAGAACTTGCAGAGAGATCAGACGAAGCCTACATTATCCAGAACAAGGACAAGAGCAAAGGCTAGAACCTACAGAAGAGATGGAAGCAAATCAAAACATTCCACCACCTCCCGCAATAGCCGCGCAACTAGCAAATCAAGAAGAAGCTCCTCGCACTATGTATGATTATGCTAAACCTAGTTTGGCTAGTACCCAAACTAGCATTATTAGACCTACTATTGCTGCTAATAATTTTGAATTAAAACCTAACACTATTCAGATGATATAGCAATTGGTGCAGTTTGATGGTTTACAGGATGAAGATCCAAATTCACACATAGCCAATTTTTTGGAACTTTGTGATACCTTTAAAATTAATGGCGTTTCTGATGATGCCATTCGTCTAAGGCTATTTGCATTCTCTTTGAGAAATAAAGCCAAACAATGGTTAAACTCTTTACCACGAGGCTCAACCACCACGTGGGAATAGATGACCGAAAAATTTTTACTTAAATATTTTCCTCCAGCTAAAACAGCTAAATTACGAAACGATATCTCTTCTTTTGTGCAGATGGATTTAAAAACACTATACGATGCCTAGGAGAGATACAAAGATCTTTTGAGAAGATGCCCTCATCATGGCTTACCTTTGTGGCTATAGTTCAAACCTTTAATAATGGTTTGAATCCTTCAACAAGGTAAATGATCGATGCAGCCGTAGGAGGAACAATCAACAATAGAACACCCTAAGCAGCTTATGAATTTATTGAAGAGATGTCACTGAATAACTATCAGTGGCAAGTTATGAAGACAAAGCCGACAAAAGCTGTAGGAGTTTATAATATTGATGTTGTCAGTATGCTTACTAACGAAGTAGAACTTTTAAATAAAAAGTTTGATCATTTTGTTGGTTCTATGCAGGCACAGCCAGTGATGCAGTATGACACAACTCTAGTAAATATGTTCAATCCAGACTACTCATCCTATGGACATAGCATGGAAACTGAGCAAGCCAACGATATGGGTAACAATTCTAGACCTCAAAATAACCCTTATAGTAATACTTACAATGCAGGTTGGAGAAATCACCCTAATTTTTCATGGGGAAGACAAGGAAATCAAAGACAACAGCCTCCTCTGAGATTTCAGCAGCCACCACCACAATAAGAGAAAAAACTGAACCTTGAAGAGATGTTCACCAAATTTATGGCCACATCAAAAAATCATTTTCAAAACACTGAAACGGCACTAAAAAACCAGCAAGCATCAATTCAAGGGCTTGAGAATCAAATCAGTCAGCTTGCAAAATTAATTTCAGAAAGACCACAAGGTGGACTACCAAGTAATACTGAGCCAAATCCCAAAGAACATGTCAAAGCAATTACTCTAAGAGATGGGAAAGTACTAGCTGAACCAGAAAAGAAGTCTGCCCCAGAATCTTCAGGAGACAAGGCAGAGGAACCTAAGGAAAACACTCCACCAACACACAAGGAATACAAACCGCCCATTCTATATCCGGCAAAGTTGAAGAAAGACCGTACAGACGCTCAATTCGGTAAATTTCTTAAACTTTTTAAACAATTACACATTAACTTACCTTTTGTTGAAGTAATTTCGCAGATGCCGAAGTACGCGAAGTTCATTAATGAACTTCTGACAAATATAAGGAAGTTGGAAGAATTAGCCACAGTGGAACTCAACGAGGAATGCTCAGCTATTCTCTAAAATAAACTGCCGGCAAAGCTGAAAGATCCAGGAATTTTACTATTCCTTGTTTAATTGGTAGTTTACTTTTTGATAAAGCCTTAGCTGATTTAGGTGCTAGCATTAATCTCATGCCTTACAAAATGTTTAAGCAACTAGGTCTAGGGGAACCAAAGCCCACTAGGATGAGTATTCAACTAGCTGATAGATCTGTTAAATATCATAGGGAATCATCGAAGATGTGCTAGTAAAGGTAGATAAATTTATATTCCCTGTTGATTTTGTTGTGCTTGATATGGATGAGGATATTGAGGTACCTTTAATTTTGGGACGTCCATTCTTGGCCACTGCTAGAGCTGTTATTGATGTAGGGGATGGTAAATTAGTACTTAGAGTTGGTGAGGAAGAAGTCATTTTTAAAATCTATGATGCTATGAAATTTTCTAAAGAACAAGATGATTCCTGTTATTTTGTTGATATTATTGATTACTTTGTTCAAGATAATTTTTAGGAACTTTCTATCGCAGACACGTTGGAACTGTGTCTTGTTCAAGGTAGGGGGAAAGATGAAGCCACCACTGAAATTGAAGAGGTAAGAAAGGAGTTAGATTCTAATGAAATCATCACAAGACACATAAGTTATGAAAGTATAAAGATGAATGATGAATTGAGACAGAAACCTTCCATTGATGAACCCCCTAAATTAGAGTTAAAGCAACTGCTAGATCATTTAGAATATGCCTTTTTAGGGGAAGATTCAACTTTACCAGCTATTATCGCATCAGATTTGAGCATTGCAGAAAAAGAGGAACTACTCCATGTGTTAAGGGAACACAAGCATGCTATAGCTTGGAAAATTTCAGATATTAAGGGAATTAATCCTTCCTTCTGCACCCATAAAATTTTAATAGAAGATGAATTTAAACCATCGGTGCAAGCTCAGAAACGATTGAATCCCAACATGAAGGAAGTTGTAAAAGTAGAGGTAATTAAACTTCTAGATGCAAGGATTATTTATCCTATTTCTGACAATTCTTGCATAAGTCCTGTGCAGGTTGTTCCTAAAAAGGGAGGTTTGACCGTGGTGTCTAATGACAAAAAAGAGTCAATACATACAAGAACAGTCACTGGATGGAGAGTTTGCATTGATTATAGAAAGATGAATGACGCCACTCGAAAAAATCATTTTCCCTTACCTTTTATTGATCAGATGTTGGAAAGATTATCAGGTTACATGTATTATTGTTTCCTAGATGGCCTCTCTGGTTACTTCCAAATCCTGATAGCTCTAGAAGATCAAGAGAAAATGACATTCACATGTCAATACGGTACGTTTGCTTATCATAGAATGCCTTTTGGTTTATGTAACGCTCCTGCTACTTTTCAGCGATGCATACTAGCTATCTTCAATGAATTCGTGGAAGACATCATGGGGGTATTTATGGATGATTTTTCAATTTTTGGTTATTCCTTCCAACTTTATCTTAATAATCTAAAACGTGTTTTGATAAGATGTGAAGAGACAAATTTAGTGCTAAACTGGGAAAAAATGCCACTTTATGGTTCAAGAGGGTATTGTATTAGGACATAAAATTTCTAGTAAAGGGATAGAGGTAGATAAAGCAAAAATTAAAACCATTTAAAAATTACCTCCCCCTAATTCAGTTAAGGCTATAAGAAGCTTTTTAGGACATGCTGGTTTTTATCGCAGGTTTATTAAAGATTTTTCTAAAATAGCTAAGCCTTTAACAAAGTTGCTAGGAAAAGAAGTGCTTTTCAACTTTGACCAAGAATGTTTAAAATCTTTTAACATTGTTAAGGAAAAGTTAGTCAATGCCCCGATTATGATTTCACTTGATTGGAATCTACCTTTTGAACTAATGTGCGATGAAGTGATTTTGCAGTAGGTTCAAGCAAATTATACTACCATAGAAAAAGAATTGCTAGCCATTATTTTTGCAATCGACAAATTCAGATCTTATTTAATTTTGTCAAAAGTCATTGTTTATACTGACCATTCTGCTCTTCCCTACCTTTTAACTAAAACTGATGCAAAACCTCGACTAATAAGATGGATTCTATTGTTACAGGAATTTGATTTAGAAATAAAGGATAAGAAAGGAGATGAAAACTTGGCAGCAGATCACCTTTCAAGATTAGAAAACAAGCAACCCAAGTACCTCGATAAAATAAACGACTTGTTTCCTGAAGAACAACTCCTATCCTTAGCAGATGCAACAGTTCCTTGGTTTGCTGATTTTGCAAATTATTTAGAAGCTAACATAACCCCAAAAGGGCTGACCCATCAGTAAAAGAAGCGATTCTTCGCTGATGTGAAAAACTACTTTTGGGAGGATCCTTTTCTTTTTTGAATTTGTGCAGATCAGGTTATTCGAAGATGCGTTACTGAAACAAAAGCATACCAGATTTTAAATCACTGCCATTTAAGACCCACAGGAGGACGTCACAGTGGAGCTAGAACTGCTCATAAGGTACTCGAATTAGGCTTTTACTGGCCTACACTTTTTAGGGATGCCAATAGGTATGTGACCTCTTGTGATAAATGTCAGCGACAGGTAATATTTCTCAACATAATGAAATGCCTTAAAGCTATATACTTTCATGCGAAATATTTGATGTATGGGGTATTGATTTCATGGGTCCATTCCTTACTTCATTTGGGAATAAATACATCCTAGTAGTAGTAGATTATATGTCAAAATGGGTGGAAGCCCAAGCCTTACCTACTAATGATGCTAGAATGGTAGTATAATTTTTGAAGAAACTTGTCTCTCGATTTGGAACACCTAGGATAATCATTAGTGATAGGGGCACCCATTTTTGCAATGCCCAGTTTGAAAAAGTTTTAAAAAGGTATGGAGTACACCATAGAATAGCTACCCCTTATCATCCACAAACCAGTGGCCAAGTCGAAGTAACAAATAGGGAACTAAAACGCATCTTAGAGAAAACAATAGAAACAAATAGAAAAGATTGGTCAAGAAAGATAGACGATGCTTTATGGGCATATAGAACTGCTTTTAAAACACCCATAGGTACATCTCCCTATAAACTTGTCTATGGCAAAAGTTGTCATCTACCATTTGAACTTGAACATAAAGCATTTTAGGCTATCAAATTTTTAAACCTTGATTTCAAGCTTGCAGGTGAGAAAAGAGTAATGCAGTTAAATGAACTAGATGAATGGCGTTGCAATGCCTACGAGAGCTCACGACTATATAAGGAAGCCATGAAGCGACGTCATGACAAAAGACTGAAACAACCTAAGTAGTTCAAAACAGGTGATCTTGTCTTACTCTACAACTCAAGGCTGAGACTATTTCCTGAAAAACTCAAGTTAAGGTGGTCAGGTCCATTCACTGTTCAAACTGTCTTTCCATACGGCATAATTGAGGTAACTCACCCCAACCACGGTACGTTCAAGGTAAACGGCCATAGGCTTAAACATTATAAAGATGAGAATTTTCAAGATAACAAGGAGGAGCTTCAGCTCCACGAAATCCCTTCATGATACATCCAGGTAGAGTTAAGCTTAGACTCTAAATAAGCGTTTCTCGGAAGGCAACTCGAGCACTAACTTAGTAACTTTTCTTTCTTTAAAATTTTAGTATTTTTCATGCATCAACTAACCCTTTTTAAATGCAGAAATTTAGGACCACACGGCCTTGCCCACGGGCATGCCTAAGGTCGTGTGAACATTTTAAGCAGAGACACGGTCGTGCGCCCAGGCTGTGTGTAAACAGAGCATAATTTTCCCAAAAGCACGGGCTACCAAAAAATCGACACGGCCGTGCGACACGGCCGTGGAAACCTTTTAACTTAGACACGAGCTTGCACAAACCCCCACGCCCGTGTCCCTAGATCGTGGCCAACAATATCAATTGAGACACGGTCGTGTGACTACCTACACGACTGTGTGCTTAACGAAGAACCAATCACAAACGGCCGTGCGATCGGTTACACGGACATGTGAAAAGCGAACACGATCGCAAACGGCCGTTTGAGATATTAACACCGGCGTGTACTTCAAACCAGGCGTGCCAAAACCATTGAATTTTGAATCACACGGGCAAACCCCGAGTCACACGGGCATGTTCCAAGCCCGTGTGACCCAAAAACTATAAATAAGAGGTCACTATTCACTTTCTCCTTCACTTAAACCCTAAATCCTCTCACCCAAACTCTCCCCCAACCACCGTAAACGCTGCCTCCGACCCTCAAAACACCACCACGCTCGTAAAGGACTACCCCACGCTCGTGCAAAACCCCCACGACCGTGCACATTTTCTATGTGGTTCTATTTTTCTTATTTTTCTCTTTAATTTTTATTAATCTGTTTTATTTATTTTTCTATATTCAGATTTAGAATTAATTCAAGCATGGAATTAGTTACAATAGGATGAATAATCTAGAATAGAATATAACATTTCATTATTGCATGCCACTTAACATCACACTTGATTGCCATTTTTCTTATGCATTTAGTATAAATACATACTTATGTTGCCTATTTTTTATATCACATTAGGATGAATAATCTATATTATTTAGGTCAATCCCCATTTTATGTTTTTAGGAACATCGTTATTTTAATCTTCCTTGTATTACTTTTATAGTGATTTTCATTTTAATTTTAGGACTAATGCTTGTTATTTTATTTTTTTTAGGCATCATGTCATCATCGCACGATAAAAAAGCTGCCGTTCCCGCTTCAAAAAAGCGCAAGCGACCTGGTGGTTCGTCCTCGCGACCCATTACTGAAAATCACCATCCTTTCCTTCGTTTTTCGTAAGCGTCCTAGGAGGAGCGATACGAAAAACATTGAGCTCACACTATAAACGCTGGCCGATGCATAGATTGGGCTGCCCTCGAGCATATACACCTAGTGGGCGAGGTCAGGGCCCTATTGATGACCGATCCATGGGAGCAACTTCTCCAGATCGTGGAGCTCACATACTTAGAACTCACTCTTGAGTTCTGCTCCACTTTCCATCTTCGGACCATGATGAGCAGATATGATGATCCAAGAACAGTCCAGTTCCACTTGGGACGTCTTGTGCGACAGCTTAGTGTCCCAGAATTCGGCATAGCTCTCGGCCACTATACCGAGCAATTTATGGAAGAGGAGGACCTCTCTACGCTTCACCGCCACATTCATTTAGCACCATCTAGGTGTTGGGAGGCCCTAGTCCCTGCATTATCAACATACGACCCTAGTTGCTCTAAAGCGACTAAGCTTATCCCGGCCCTGAGGTATTTACAGTCTCTTCTTGCACACACACTGACCGGTAGGGGAGAGAGCACAAGGGTCGTCCGTACCCACGACGCCTACTTCCTATGGTGCATGGCGAATGCACACATCATCGACTTAGCTTACTTCATCACCCATGCAATCCAACATCAGATAGAGAGGCACCGCAAGGGCGTAGTTTCTATGGGCCCATACATCACGAGATTAGGCCGCTATTTTGGCCTATTCAACACCGTAGCCTAGACATCCTCATACACTTTGGTGGGCCAGATGTCCCCTCAGGGCATTCAAACGATGCTTCACGTGAGGATGATCGAGCGGAGACCAGGAGGCAGCCCCTTCTAGTATCGCCTCATCCAAGAGGGTGAGGAGCCTGAGTACATTCCTAACGATGTCCCACCACCACCACAGGAGAAGGATGCACCTACCGAGCCACTACTCCCTCGCCGCCCATCTCATGCAGCAGCTACCTATGCTGACATATCTGAGCGCTTATCCAGATTCGAGCAACAATGCTTCCAGCGCTTCGACCACATCGATGCGACATTACAGCAGATATGCCAGCACCTTCACATCACTTCCCCACTGCCACCGCATGATCCACCTGAGGATTAGAGATTTCTATTCCTCCTAACTTTATTTTTATCTTAACTTTTATTTTAACACTGATCCCTATTTTGGCCTTTTCCTTTCTTCTAACTTTATTTTCCTTTTTCTTTTTATTTTTAATTCATTTTATCTTTTTCATTATTTGAATATTGGTATTTTTAGAACTTAGTTTATTATTTTTCTTTTATTTATTTTTCTATCTTTCATATCGGCCAACCCCTAACGAGTAATCTCTCTTAATCCAAATTTCCCACGACTAATAAATACTTTCGCAGTTTCAAATGTGCTTTACAGCTCAAATCTCTATGAAAATGGGAACACCCTGCCACAACTGCCAACTCTTCCAATATCCATCTCACAAATTCATCCTAAATTCAGGGAATTTCAATTCTCTCCCTATCTTATGATATTATGCTTCTCTTACTATTTATGTTTCTTTATACATTAAGGGCAATGTACATCTTAAGTGTGAGGGGGGAAGCTTACTTTAAATCTATACATTATCTGTGAAATCCCTGAAAATTTCCTTTTGGCATTGTTCTCAATTAATTCCGAGTCTCCTATTAGGAATTAGTTTTGATTGATTTATGATTTTTATTGATATGTGAGAATTAAGACATAGGTGCTTGTACTTTGATTATTCAAACTTTAAAACATTAGGGAATCAAGCATGATAAGTTGAAATTTTTGAGAACTCCATTTTTTTTCATAAGTTATTTTCCTTAATTCTAAGTGTTATCTTGAGATTTGAAATTCACAGGATTGACGTCAAAAGCCATAATTCTGGTGAGATTTTTGAGCCTTTTGAGCATACATTCTTTCGTGCTCACTTTTATTATTGCTTTGAGTGAGTCAATACTAATTTGTTATTCTAGAACTTACTTTGATTATACATGTCGAGACCACATCATTGATTTGATATACCAATGTGATAAAGGCACCTAGGATTTAACCCACTTACTCCACAAAAGCCTACCTCTATAAATTAACCCCTAGTGAACCCCATTGAGCCTAACAACCTTTTCTTCAAATTACCTCTAATATTAACCTTTCACCCATTTTTTGTTAAATTCCATTCAATTATTTTGACCCCTATTTTTGTCGAGATTTGAGTTGAAATTTTCATCTAGCTTTATTCTCTTTTCTAGATTGTAAAGTTTTATTCAATTTATTGTATTGTAGTTGAATTGTTCTTAAAAAAAACGTATGTATTAATTCAGTTGTAATCTGTAATAGTCCAAATAGTTTTTGCATATTTCTATTTTAAGGATACCAAGGCGGAAATGATGTTATTATAAGAATTAGCTCGAGAAATATGTTCCAGTGATAGAATTTTTTCTAGCTAGATAATTTTTCAATTCAATCTCGATTCTAACCCTCTTTTGCAGCCTGTGACAACACCCCTAACCAAGCCCCGTTACAACCATTACAAGACCTTTTGATTGATGTGTCATGTTAATCTATAGTGGTAGAGATGTGATTTTCTTGCAAGCCTATGGTAATAGCTTTTTAAGTTGACTAGAGAGTGCTTAATTCTTGAACCCTAAACACTTCGAGTGGATAGAGTGAATCTTTAGTGAGGATGTCAACTCTTGTTAATTAAGATGGAGAGATAATTACTTAGGAGAAGGGAGAAAACTTATGTTTCAATGATAAAATTCTCAACTTAGAGTAATTAAATCCTTAATGTTCTTCTGATTGAATTATCATTGTATGATTACCTGTGGATTTGTTTGAAACATTATTAATAACGATTGTAAGTTAAGAAGAATGATTCTTAATTAGGGATTGAGATTTTGCTTGAGGACAAGCAAAAGCTTAAGTGTGGGGGTATTTGATAAATGATAAATTGTACATATTTTTACCTCATGTTTAGCCTAATTTCTAGATGAATTATTATTAAAATTTTGTGAGAATTGGTGCTCTTAATCCTTCTATTTCATGTTATATACTCAGGAGAGTATAGGGAAGAGAAAAGAATAAAAAACGGACCAGAAACGAAGAAAATGAGCCAAAGTGTGAAAACGACATAGCCCAAGAAGTCACCACACGGCCGTGGCACACGGCCGTGCCACACAAGGTCCAACACGGCCCAGCCCCAGCAAGCATGGCCATGCCACACACCCGTGCCACCTCAACAGGCCCGAACATGGCCCTTATCGAAACCAAATGGGCGTGGCACACGGAAGTGTCCCTGTCATAAGGAAGTACAATTTCACTCAGATTTGGATACTTAGAGGCTAAGAAAGGCATCCCAAAGCTCTATATAAAGACACTAAGAGGCAACTCTAAGGGGGTACTCTTTTCTCCCAAAAAGGAGCACCATATTTCTACCAACACAAGAAGTGAAAGCAAGAAATTACTCCAAGGGAAGTCGATTGATTCATCCCAGAAGCCAGAATTCTACATCAAGACAGAAGATCTCCCTAAATTTCCTTCAAATACTTGAGGGGGATGAAACCTAAGATAGATCTTGTTATTGTTTATTCTTGAATTATATGATAAATACTTGAATTGTTCTTAATTATGTGTTCTTTATTCTTGATTTAATAATCCCAGGTATTACTTCAAGAAACTGATGTGCTTAGGCAGAGGAGCAAAAGTCCCTATTTTAAGAGTAGATCTACCATAATTAAGCGGAGTTGCATGCAACCCTAGACATAGGGCGACATAAATTTGCCGGATTAGGGTCAAACCTAATAGGGGGATCCATAGATCGAATTAATGCAACCTAGGGGTGTTAATTAATAAAGAAACTTTAATTAACCACCTAGGATTAGTTTTTCTTATCCTCGACGGAGGTATTAACATAGGTTAGGGATCCCTACGGATCAAGTCATATGAAGAAATCGTCTAGTTCAAGAAGTTAATAACAAGTGAAGTCTAGGTGGATTCTTCCTTAAGTATTGCTCATATCAATCAGCTTTTCCCTAAAGTTTTCCCCAATTTACTTCTTGTGCACTTTTAGTTAGTTTTAGAATTAGCTTCAACCAACCCTCTTTTATTTTTAGGCTAGATAATAGAAAGGAAGTAAGTATTAGTACTTTTCGTTCCCTTGGGTATGATAACTCGGTCTTGCCACTAAACTATAATACTATTCGATAGGTGCGCTTGCCTTTAAAATCGTGATATTAGTTAGTTTTTGGTGTGATAAGTTTTTATAAATTTTATTACTTAATATCACGAGTATCAACACGTTTGTGTGTCAAGAGACTCGCTCGTGTGGGTAGGCCGTGTGATCACACACGCCCATGTCCCTAGCTTGTGTGGATCTATTTCCCAATTAGAACCTATAGGGGTTTTCACACGGCTTGACACATGTACGTGCTCGTGGCCCATGTCCCTCATACGGCCATGACATGCCTGTGCCTCAGCCTGTGTGTTAAAACCTTGACATTTTGTTTCTGACGTCAGCAACATTTTAGGGTGACACGGCTAAGGCACATGCTTGTGTGGCGAATTTAATTTCACATTAAAGGTGCAGACTTCACATAGCCTGGGCACATGCCTATGTGCAATAGTCGTGCCTTCCACACGGTTGAGGCACACAGCCATGATTAGCCTGTGCGATTACTATTGGGCATTCTATTTTGCCAAACTTAGGTGCAGAAGACACACGGCCTACTTACATGCCCATGGGGCAAATCGTGTGTCACATACGGCCTAGAAACACGCCCGTGTGTCTACCCATGGTGGACAATAATAAGGCTATTTACCAAGCCTTTTCGCCACCCTTACTTGCACCAACCTAAACAACACCTATACACACATAAACACATGAACAAAATCAACTACAATAAAGAAATCCACACATCAAGGACACTATGCTCCATTCACATGTAAAACTTATCACATACTTTATTAAGCAAATCATGCAACTTGCTTATTCATGCATTAACACACCATAAACTCAAACATGCAAATTGCACATTCATGAAAAACATCACCATTTACATATATCAATAACAAGTATTAGCCATCATTCATGGCCTTATACAAAATGAATCAATCTTGAAGACAAGCCAACACATTTGGCCAAAACAATATGACACTTGACAAAAAGACCAAGTACCTATACATGCCATACTCAAAATGATAAATCTAACTATACCAAATGTTCAGATTGATAGTGTGATCGAGCCTCCGACATTCTTCGATTCCTGAGCTAGCTTTGCAATACTATGAGAAAATAGAAAGGAAAGGGAGTAAGCATAAAGCTTAGTAAGTTTACCTGTAAATAATTAATAGCATCAACCATGCATTATCATACGCATAATCTATAATAAACTTACACAAAATTCTCATATGACCATAGGTATAACTTACTCATTTTTATCCTTACTGCTCAAATAACATAAACTGAGCTCATTTCTCATGAGTTCGTATAGGTACCTATACCACTTACAACATAATCATAACTTTTCTCATTTTGATATAATCTTTAAATTACTCGTTGAACCATTTGGAGTACTAAAGGATACCCATTAAACCTCACACAAAAGGGTAATATGCCAAAGCCATACCCTAGATATGGTCTTACATGGGATCATACATCAAAGCCAATAACCCAGCTATGGTCTTACATGATATCTCATACTAATGCCATGTCCAAGACATGGTCTTCTACTGGCTTACATATACCCCAATGTCATGACCTCGGTATCCTAACTATCATAAAGTTTCAACCCAGAATTTTACCATATTAAATCTCATCAAACTTACACATAATAATAATTAACACTTCATGCAAAGTAAATCATTAATTGTATAATAACATTAAGTTACATCATTCACGTGTGAACTTACCTCGGTAAACCAAATATGGGCAACTAGTACAAACTTAGTTAGGATGCTTAGTTTTCCCCCGGTCTAGGTTCGGATTCCATTTTTCTTGACCTATAATGACAAAATTTACTTTAATTACCACATTAATCAAGACATTCTAAAATTCCTACTTTTGCAAAATTACCATTTTGCCATTAGACTTTCACATAATTATGATTTTGCCCCTAGGCTCGTAAAATGATTTTTATAAAATTTTTTAATTTACCAAGCCTAGCCGAATCTATTTTCTACTTGTAGCAGCTTACAATTTCTATTATTACTTCACACATTTAGCACATATTTTTACAACTTTTACAATATGGCCCTTTTTAGGTGTTTTCGTGAGAACTACTTCACAAAAGTTATTTATTTAATACCCAAGATTCATTTTCTTCCATAAAAATTTAGCAAACAACATGAATACTTTCATGGAAAAACCTTAAACTTCCAACCATTTTACAAAATAGCCCCCTTATTAGCTAGATTAAGCTATAAGGGTTTCAAAAGCACAAAACTCAACAAAAACAACCATCAAGATCACTTTCTTGCAAGGGTTTTATGTTGCTAAAATTTTGAGCTTCTAAAAACCCCTCTTTTGCTAAAATTTTCGGTAGGGAAGGAAGAGAATGAAAAAGATGATAGCTAGTCCTTTAGGTTTATTATTTTATTATCAAATAAGTCACCTAACTTTGACCATTCCTTGGATTAAGGCCTCATGTCAAGCCACTACTTTTTAATAGGTCTATTTACTCAATAAGGACCTATATTTTAATATGCCATAGCAATTAACACCTTTAGCCAATGAACCCAACTTTCGCCTTTTATGCGATTTAGTCATTTTTTCAACATTAAGCATGCAATCACTAGAACTAATTCACCAAAATTTTCAAACACTCATATAATCATGCCACGACCCATAAAATAATATTCAAATTAATTTCTTCGGCCTTAAATTTGTGGTCTCAAAACCACTATTACGACTTGGCCCAAAATTGGGCTGTTATAATAATAATTCATGAATCCACAAGTTTTTAATGTTATTTAGACTCTAAGACTGAATTATTAGCTCTCAAATTGCATGATTTAAATAAGAGTCAAAAATCAAACCATTAACAGTAGATTTCGAGATTTTTCATAAAAACTTTGTTTCAAAGTGTTTTTCAGCTTGTTTTAGCTTGATTAAAGGGTTTTTAAACTTATCTTAAAGTTTAGTTAATTGTAACACCCCAAACCCGGCGTAGACGTTATGGCCGAATGTAACAGCCCAATTTATGGCCTAAACAGAATTGTGGTTTTGAAAACCACAAATCCAAAGTAGAAAAATTTATTTCTATTAAGTTTTAATACTTACTATGTGATTAAATGCTAGTGTGAACTTTTTACTAATAAATTTTGTCGATTCGATGTCCAATTTGATAATTAGGACTAAATTGAAATATGTGAAAAATGTGAGTTCTAGAAGATAAGGTACTTATTTGTAATGGATTTTTTCAAGCGGATGACCTTAAATGGAAACTAGACCATTATATTTCAAGGTGGACAAAAATGGACATGGAAGGATAAAATACTAAAGGCTTTTATGAAAGGCATTTTGGTCATTTGGTAATTAAAAGAATTAAAAAGGGAAAATCAAGCCAAATTGTGTCCATCTTCTTCACCAAGGCCGAATGTAGCATGGAGACACCATGGCTAGGGTTTTTTCATCTTTCAAGCTCAATAGTAAGTGCATCCAAGCCCCGTTTTTAATGTTCTTTACATTTTTGAGATCCTCGTAACTCGGTTTAACTATTTCCACCATTATTTTGAGCTAGGGTTTGTGTTTAAAAATTTACCAATGGATTACGTGCATGTGTTTTGAAGTCTAATGGTATAATATGAATGCTCGGTGTGTAATAAATGACTTTTACTAAGTGATTTTTGATGAATTTGCATAAAAGGACTAGTTAGTAAAAAGCTATAAAATGTGTGTAAATGTGTGAATAAGTGCAAATTATGGGTTTCTATAGTTATGAAAATGGTTCGAGTAGGCCTACAATACAAGGAAGTAAAATCATTTTACGAGCTTAGTGGCAAAAGTGTAAATGTGACAAAGTTTAGGGGCAAAAATGTAAATTTTGCTAAAATGTGAATTTGGGTCAATTTAAGTAGCATGATGGATAAATGAGTTAAGTGTATTGCTATAGATCAAGGAAGATGAGATTCGGGCTTAAAACAGGGGAAGGAAATGGTTTTGGACTAAAACGCAAAATTTGGCATTTGGACCAAGGTAAGTTTGTATGGTAAACATAAATGTTTATTTTTTAATTGATGAATGAATTATGAATTTAATTATATTATTTGATGTAAAAGAAAAATCCAATGTTCGAAACTAGTGAACGTAAAGTTGAATACTTTCGTTTCGTACCAAAAGATGAATTAACGGAGAAGTCCATGGCACCAAAGTGAAATAAGTCCATGGCATTGTGCTAAGTGAAAGAAGTCCATGGCATCGAAGTCCATGGCATCGAAGTGAAATAAGTCCATGGCATTGTGCTAAGTGAAATAAATCCATGGCACCTAAGTGAAATAAGTCTATGGCATTGTGCTAAGTGAAATAAATCCATGGCATCTAAGTGAAATAAGTCCATGGTATTGTGCCAAGTGATATAAGTCTATGGTATCTAAGTGGAATAAGTCCATGGCATTGTGTTAAATGTGTATAGCTCAAGATTGAGCATATGTGAAACCTTGTGAAATGAAGTAGCTTTGGCTACAAGTGTAGCTCTATGGAAAACTTTCGATGTATCTGCTACTACTCCGATGTGTTAAACGTGTAATTTAGAAATGAGAATGAGTATCAATTGGAAAGTACATTATGAGGTAATACCATTATCGAATTGAATGGAAATCGAATCAAGTGATGGATGAGTATTGGTATAGAATTGTCTATTGATGGAAAAGTGAAATGAAATGAATTGCTACTGAATTGAAATTGAGAAATGAAATTGAAAGAATGAACCAAAGATTTATGTCGTGAATGAAGCTCAAATTTGATGATATATGATAACAATCAATGAATTACTAGTGTTGAAAAATGGAAATTAATACAAAGAAAACATGAAAGAGTAAAATTAGCAATAAAACATTTTTGGACAAAAACAGTTGTGTGATTTTGAAAAATCTCCAAAAATCATAGAAATTGAATTAGAGGTTGAATAAGATATGAAATTAAAGCTTATTGAGTATATTTTTATATAAAGGAAACGATATAAGCAAAATAGCTTCATATTATGTGATATTTGCATTTTTGTGAGACAAAGACAGAATGATTTTGGAATCCCCTGTTTTGAATTTGGAAATTCATTAAAAATTGTATAAAAATAATTATTGGTTATAATTTATATGCTTAAAATCCATAACGATCCTATTTTTATGATAAACAAACAATAAGATGATCCAAATCTCAAATGAGGAGATAATTAATTTTTAGTGAAGAGAAGTTAGAACTGTCGAATAGTGAAACATGGGAGACTTTAAAGAATAAATTATACTTATTGGCTAAATCAAAAATTCTTGAAATTTTATGGCAAGGAGATATGTGATTTTGGTTTCAGGGAAAATTAACGGATCTTAATTTTAAGTTCCGTAACTCTAGATAAAAATAAGTTAGTGACTGTGACTTAAGTAAACAGCTTGAGATGAACATAAGTGAATAGTAAAATTTTATGCAATAGTGATGGTATTATCTTGAGAGCATATAATGAGGATTTTTAAAAGCATGTTAATCAAATTTTATTATTTTACATATGTACTTACTAAGTTGTATAGCTTACTCCATTATTTTTCGTGTTTAATGTACTCAGGTTAGCTCGGGTTGGAAGTCGCTAGAGAACGTATCACACTATCAAGCTTATGATTTAGGTATTGATGATTTTTATACTTAGGATTATGGCATGTAGGGATCTTGGTCATTTGTATGTGTCATATCTGGATTCGGCCTAAATTGTTGGCCCATAATATTCGATAGTTCATTTGTGTAAGACCAATGATGTTGGTAATATTGGCCACACTATAGGTTTATGATGATGCATTTTTGTGGATGTGCAGGCTTACATGAATTGGTTAAATGATGAGTGAATATTTGGATGCTTAATAGTGCCATGCCATGTGTTGATAAATTTGGTATAAGTGCGTAAGTGTTTTTAGTTGAAAAAGGGCTTGGTAAATAGCCTAACTTTCATCCACACGGATGACCACACGGCCTAGCACATGGGCATGTGACTTGATCGTGTGACCCTAAAAGAAAGATGACGTCATAAATAGAGAGTTACACGGGTGGAGGACATGGGCATGTCCTGAGCCACATAGGCATGTGGAGCCACACGGCCTTCCTACATGGGTGTGTAACCCTCCAAAACAAGAAAATTTTCTAAGTGCTCCAAAAGTTTTAAAAGTCCTCGGTTTAGTCTCAGACCATTTCAAAAGTATGTTTTTGGCCTTGTAGGCCCATTTTAGGGACTTGTTGATATAATATAAAAGTTTTAAATTTTAAACTATAATTTATGTCTCAAATTTGTTTGGTTGCAAGTGTTATTGTCTAGTAACGCTTTGTACCCTATCCCAGTGTTGAATTTGGGTAAGGGTGTTACATTTAGTGGTATCAAAGCTATGGTTTAGTCAGTTCTCAGACTAACCTAACATGTGTAAGAGTCTAGCCATACATGCCATATGTAGACGTGATAATGTGATATCTCCCGGCTCTAACAAATTTATTTTGTTGAAACAAAGGTGCTTTCCAACCTAGCTATTTTTGATAACATTGAAAATGCTACAAGAGATATTCAAAAAATGTGTTGGTAATGAGTTAAAACTGGAAAGATATAAATAAGAGTTCATGATATGCATGTGATGATGTACGCAATGAAATAATTATAATTTTAAAATTTTGGGTACAATGTCACTGTCCCGGTTGAATGTCATATTTCAATGAATTATGGTTATATTAGGCAATAGATAAAATGTTATAAATGTTGGGAAGTAAGAAAAAATGAATTAAATGTGTAAACTGAGTAGAACGCTGGAAATGGGTACTTTCATTTAGAGACATGTAATGAATTGATGATAAAAACCATGGGTTGACCATGGCAACATGTGAAAAAAATTATGACTATGTGATTTTCGTATAAGACCATAGCTGGGCTATGGCTTCGGTGTGTAATATGTGCATATGTAAAGGATCATAGTTGAACTATGACAGTGTGCAAAATGAAGTACCCAATTTCTAAGATGTTCTCTAGTCTGACCAAGTGTAGTAAGTGAAAGTTTATGAAGATTTAAAAGATAAATTTGTAGTGAACACGAAATTGAGCTCGAATGAATGATTTCATTAAAGAAATATTGTGCATGGTAGGATGTGGTAGTGAATTACATGTTGTAAATGGATACTTAAAGTTCGATAATTGATGTATGAAACTAATATGGAAAAGTGAAATGAAATGAAGGTTTACATTATGACAAGCATTCACGTTTGCTTGGTATTAACATGATGTTATGTGCCTAACTTATGTAATTAGGTGAATGCGATAAAAAAAATTCTCAAAATTTATTGAATGTAGAGATAAATGCGTCTATTTGAATAAGATAATCGAAAAATTTATGTACATGAATATGTGTGTTAATTTGCCTAAAACAAATAATATACTTATGATGATAATATAATTATGATGGATGTTAAGTTATATACGTGTGTATGTGAGAGTCGAGTTAAAAGCTTTACGACCTCACCCCCTTATCAATATGGTATGTTATGATGAAACTTCATGAGTTTTATGTTGAATGCGCTCACAAATGAAAGACTAAAAAATTTAGCAGTGGATCAACTAATATGGTGGTCAGATAAAAGAATGAGTCAGCAAGTAAGGATAGTATTAAAAGGGATATTAAATCATTTTGAAGGTCATTCGAATTATGCAAGGTTAAGGTTAAAGAAGTCAACTTAGATGAAACCAAAACATACAGGTATGATACCTAAAGAATGTACTAATTGGAAGTTTTTCTGTGTCAGTTTATGATAGTGGATGAGATAATGTGAACCTACTGATGACAGAATTAAACAGTGAGATAATGTTTAAATTGTGTTGCTAGCTGAGTATAGTGATTATAGTTGAGTAACCTACCTTAGCCTCTTCTGAGTATATTATGTGTTTGATAAATCTCATAAGTATATGAGGCTATTTATTTTCGAGTGAAACTTTTATTGCAATGGAGCGATAGCTAAAAATACTGGTAGGTGAAGGAATTGTTGACCTGTTTGGATTATGTTCGGCATTATCCTATCTTTCATCGGTATTTCATTTCTTTTGCTAATGAAAAGATAATGACAAAATTTGTGTGATAATAGTATCCAGTTCCTATTGTTTATTGTTTTGCTTAGGTTACAAGGTGATTATGTTACTTCTGTTATAATTGACTTTAGTGTGGATAAGCGATGTTTTCTTCCGGAATTATCTTGAGACCTCATAGAGGTATTTATCATTTGACAGGAGTTGCATTTTTAAATTTCAGTATAGTTTTATAGCAGGAATATTATTTATTTATACAGTTGAAATGTCTACTTCATTTTGGAACTTTAATTTTAAAAATATCTAATGGTTACAGCTTTATCAAAGTTCAATTGTGATGATTAGTAGTGGGAAACAGTTTAGATATACACCGTTTTTCCTAGTTGTAATTTGGTTGACATTGGTAAATGTGTAAATAAAAAAATATTATTGTTAATTAAAGTAGTGTAATAGAGGAAACCATCACACTTGAGAAGCCTAATTAGTGGTATTACTTATTAATAAGCTAGACACAGATGAAACATGGTTAATAGAATTGTCAATTCTAAGTTAGCCTAAGTTGAGAAAAAGGTTTATGTTTTTCAGTTAAGTGTTATTGCATTTTCTGAGTATAAATAGTACTAAAATGTAAAGTGATGGTTCATGTTTTTATACGGTTAATACCACATTAAAAAGAGCTATTCGACCAGTGAATTAGAGACGGTCACTTTTATGTTCGTATTTAGAATTTGGTGATATCGTTTATTCGATGAAAGATATCACATGTTCTCTGATTTCAAGGAGTAAAGTATTGACTGATATACAAAAATTTGAAGTTGATATAGTGTTAAAGACTCGAGCTATCGAGAGATCGCGAGTAGTTATTAATTTATCTCTCGAAAAGCCGATGTAACTATAAATGCTAAATGGAAGAATCTTTGTTTATGTTGTGAATAGGTTACACGGTTAATTGTAATTGATGAGGATTTGATCTTAGCTATATTAAAAGTTAAAGCGATGTTCTTCCTTGCGCTTAAGAATGTGTAGTAAATGAAATTGCGTATAAATGAACCTAGAGATTATAAGAAGTTTTTGTACAAGGCTCAAAAGTAGCACATCTATTTATTCAAGGGTAGTGAGCTGAGTAGTGATATGTAGTAGATGTTTTGGTGATTGAGCATATACCATGATATTTTTGAATTTATGTTTAGATGTCTATTTGTTAGCAAGTAAACTGAACATCAAGAGCACTCAGAACTATTGTAGTTAGGGAAAATATTAGTGTGCTATAGATATAATCGCTATAGATTTTGTATCGGGACTACCTCCATCCTTGAAATGGATGATTTTGATAGAATGTTGATCATTTGATGAAATTCACATAAATGTTTCAATAGGTATCGGGTTCTTATTTGACAGATTAACTGAGTATATGTGTTCTTGAGAGAATAATTTAGATCTTTGACAATATGCTCTGGCACTATGTGCTAAAATTCAAAGGTTATTGGAAGGAGATATATGAGGTTAAATCGATTTGTGATTCTGAGAAATTAGTGGAAGTGTTTCATGAGAATTGGAAACAACTTCTTTTGGTAAGATTTTTGGGGACGAAAATCCCTAAAAGGGGGACAGTTGTAACAGCTATATTTTGGGCCTAAACGGAACAGTGGTTTTGAAAACCACAAATCCAAAGTAGAAAAATTTATTGCGATTAAGTTTTAATGTTTACTATGTGATTAAATGCTAGTGTGAAATTTTTGCTAAGAAATTTTATCGATTGGGTGTCCAATTTGATAATTAGGTCTAAATTGCAATATGTGAAAAAGTGAGTTCTAGAAGCTAAGGTTCTTATTTGTAATGGGTTCTTAAAGTGGAGGTCCTTAAATGGCAATTAGACCATTATATTTCAAGATGGACAAAAATGGACATGGAAGGATAAAATACCAAAGGTTTTAAAGAAGGGCATTTTGGTCATTTGGTAATTAAAAGAATTAAAAAGGGAAAATCAAGCCAAATTGTGTCCATCTTCTTCACCAAGGCCAAATGTAGCATGGAGACACCATGGCTAGGGTTTTTCATCTTTCAAGCTCAATAGTAAGTGCATCCAAGCCCCATTTTTAATGTTCTTTACATTTTTTAGATCCTCGTAACTCGGTTTAGCTATTTCTACCATTATTTTGAGCTAGGGTTTGTGTTTAAAAATTTACCCATGGATAACATGCATTTGTTTTGATGTCTAATGGTAGAATATGAATGCTCGGTGTGTAATAAACGACTTTTTCTAAGTGATTTTCGATGAAATTGCATAAAAGGACTAGTTATAGTTATGAAAATCACTTATGCAATTTGATCGAAAATCACTTAGAAATGTGCTAAGTCCTTTTATGAATGCCCACAAGTTGTAAAATGTGCGTAAATGTATGAATAAGTGCAAATTGTGGGCTGCTATAGTTATGAAAATGGTTCAGCTAGGCCAAAAATACACGGAAATTGAATAAAAATCATTTTATGAGCTTAGGGGCAAAAGTGTAAATATGACAGTTTATGGGCAAAATGTAATTTTTGCTAAAATGTGAATTTGGGTCAATTTGGGTAGCATGATGAATAAATGAGTTAATTGTATTGTTATAGATCAAGGAAGACGAGATTCGGGCTTAGAACGGGGGAAGGAAAAGGTTTTGGACTAAAACGCAAAATTTGATATTTGGACCAAGGTAAGTTTGTATGGTAAACATAAATGTTTATTTGTTAATTGGTGAATGAATTATGAATTTAATAATATTATTTGATGTACAACGAAAACCCAATGTTTGAAACTAGTGAACGCAAAGTTGAATACTTTCGTTCCGTACCAAAAGATTAATTGACAGAGAAGTCCATGGCACCTAAGTGAAATAAGTCCATGGCATTGTGCTAAGTAAAAGAAGTCTATGGCACCTAAGTGAAATAAGTCCATGACATTGTGGTAAGTGAAAGAAGTCCATGGCATCTAAGTGAAATAAGTCCATGGCATTGTGCTAAGTGAAATAAATCCATGGCACCTAAGTGAAATAAGTCCATGGCATTGTGCTAAGTGAAATAAGTCCATGACATTTTGCTAAATGAAATAAATCCATGGCACCTAAGTGAAATAAGTCTATGGTATTGTGCTAAGTGAAATAAATCCATGGCATCTAAGTGAAATAAGTCCATGGTATTGTGCCAAGTGATATAAGTCTATGCTATCTAAGTGGAATAAGTCCACGGCATTGTGTTAAATGTGTATAGCTCAAGAATGAGCTTATGTGAAACCTTGTAAAATAAAGTAGCTTTGGCTACAATTGTGGCTCTATGGAAAACTTTCAATTTATCTATTACTACTCTGATGTGTTCAACAGGTAATTTAGAAATGAGAATGAGTATCGACTGGTAAGTAAATTACATGGTAATACCATTATCGAATTGAATGGAAATCGAATCAAGTGATGGATTAGTATTGGTATTGAAATGTGTATTGATGAAAAAGTGAAAGTAAATGAATTGTTATTGAATTGAAATTGGGAAACGAAATTGAAAGAATGAACCAAAGATTCATGTCGTGAATGAAGCTCAAATTTGATGATATATGATAACAATCGATGAATTACTAGTGTTGAAAAATGGAAATTAATATAAAAAAACATGAAATAGTAAAATTAGCAATAAAATTAGCAATAAAACAGTTTTGGACAGCAACAGTTGTGTGATTTTGAAAAATCACGAAAAATGATAGAAATTGAATTAGGGGTTGAAAATGATATGAAACTAATTCTTTTGAGTCTATTTTTATATAAAAAAAAGAAAGGCAAAAGAACTTCATATTATGAGAAATTTGCATTTTTGTGAGACAAAGTCAGAATGATTTCGGAATCCCCTGTTTTGAATTTGGAAAATTATTAAAAATTGTACAAAAATAATTATTGGTTAATTTATATACATAAAATCCTCAATGAGTCTATTTTTAAAAGAAAGAAACAAGAACAAGATTCAAATCTCGAATGAGGAGATAATTAATTTTTAGTGAAGAGGGGTCGAAACTGTCAAACAGTGAAACACAGGAGACTTTAAAGAATAAACTGTACTTATTGGCTAAACCAAAAATTCTGGAAATTTTATGGTAAGGATATATGTGAGTCTAGCTTTAGAGAAAACTAATAGATCTTAATTTTGAGTTCTTTAACTCCAGATAAAAATAATTTAGTGATTGTGACTCTAGTAAACAGCTTGAGATGAACATAAGTGAATAGTGAAATTTTATGCAACAGTGATGGTATTATCTTGAGATCATATAATGAGAATTTTTAAAATCATGTTAATCAATTGTTATTTTTTTTACATGTAAACTTACTAAGCTGTATAGCTTACTCCATTATTTTTTGTGTTTACAATGTACTCAGGTTAGCTCGGGTTAGAAGTCACTGGAGAACCTATCACACTATCAAGCTTATAATTTAGGTATTGATGATTTTTATACTTAGTATTATGGCATGTAGGGATCTTGGTCATTTGTATGTGTCATATCTGGATTTGGCCTAAAATGTTGGCCTATAATATTCTATAGTTTGATTGTGTAAGACCAATGATGTTGGCTAATATTGGTCACGCTATAGGTTTACGATGATGCATTTTTGTTGATGTGCAAGCTTACATGATTTGGTTACATGATGTGTGAATATTTGGATGCTTAATAGTGCCATGTTATGTGTTGATAAATTTGGTATAAGTGTGAAAGTGTTTTTCATTGAAAAATGGCTTGGTAAATAGCCTAACTTTCATCCACACGGATGGCCACACGGCCTAGCACACAGGCGTGTGACTTGGCAATGTGACCCTAAAAGAAAGATGACGTTATAAACAGAGAGTTACACTAATGGAAGACATAGGCGTGTTCTGAGCAACATAGGCGTGTGGAGCCACACGGCCTGCCCACATGGGCGTGTAACCCTCCAAAACAAGAAAATTTTCTAAATGCTCCAAAAGTTTTAAAAGTTCTCAGTTTAGTCCCGGACCATCTCTAGAGTACGTTTTGGGCCTCGTAGGCCCATTTTAGGGACTTATTGATATAATATAAAATTTTAAATTTTAAACGAAAATTTATATCTCGAATTTGTTCAGTTGCAAGTGTTATTGTCTGGTAACGCCTTGTACCTTGTTCTGACGTTGAACACGAATAAGTGGTGTTACACTGAATCTGGTGATGTCACATGGAAGTGTGTTAGAAATCCGTATCATTTGCTAAAACCAGTTTCTGTTTAGAACTTATCGTTATCATTTACTAATTCTCAAATCGTGATGTTTGTTCAACTATTAGTTTTCTAATCATTATACTTTGCTAAAGCTTTTTAAAACAGTTCATGTCATCATGGGTGTTTTTGTTAAAACCATGCATTTCTTTTGAAAGCCTGTGTCCTACCTACTTCTAGCAGATATGAAACATAAAGCAATATAAAATCCAAATTTTAAGTAAAAATCCATAGAGGTCATATTTACAGAAAAATACCCAACTAAAACTTAAAATAATAAATGAGTACGAAGCAATATAAAAGAGGTCATGCAGCCACTGTTGAGTCCTTCGCCACACTAATCCGTCTATGTCTGGGGATTACCTGAACAGTAAATACAAAAGGGGTGAGTTTACAAAAACTCAATGTGCAATCCCCACAGAAAACAATCAAGCAATCAATAATTAGAAACACACAGTCTGGGCCTAAGCCCTTTTCAGTAGCAGTAGCAGTATCAGTTTGGGCCTTAGCCCATCTCAGTACAGTAAGCAGTAGGGCCTTAGCTCATTACAGTAATAATAAGTCGTAGGGCCTTAGCCTATTACAGTAACAGTAACTATATGCAGTAATGCGGTGTACAGTATGCAAGTCCTACCTAACCAACCTATATACACCATCACCTGCCCAACCCTGCACTCCTGTGGGGATTAAATCACCTACCCATCCCTACACTTACAAATAGCCAGTTGTGGCACTAAAAAGTATTTGCAGCAGTTCTACCAGTATAATAGGCGTAAAGCCATCAGTGATTTACAGTAGAGCAGCCAGTATAACAAGCATTAAGCCTTTCAGTACACTTCCTCCACATATATCATCCCATCCCAATGCAATGCAACATACATTTATAATATGCCAAGTCATGGTAACAGTACATACAGTATCAGTTCAGTCAAATAAAACTATGTTCAATAACATATATCAGTCACACAATCCTTTCATTCAATTAGGGGTCTATGTAGGGCTTACCGACCCTACAGTAGGTTTACAGTCGACTTGGGTGACCTGCGCAATCGTGGTAAACAAATCAGTGAAATTGGCGCACACGCTCGTGTTGGTCTACTCGTTTGGGCCCACACGGCCCAAATTGGCCTTAGCCAGAATCCCACACGCCTGTGTGGATCACCCGTGTGGGTCCACACACCCGTGTAGCCCATACAGCCCAATTGGTTGAGCCCGTGTCTCACACACAACCTAGCCTAGCCATCACACGGCCTTGTCAAATGCCCCTATCATGTGTGCACGGCCTGGCTTGTCGATCACACACTTGTGTTCCGTCACACGGCCTACCACATGGGCAACCACACACCCGTAAGGCTTGGACAGTCCACTCTTTTGGCTTTCGCCAAATCTCATTTTCTGTGCAATCAAGTACACACTTGGTTTGTTTTCACTGCTAACCCAACCATGAGCACTCTAGAACCTAGAATAAAAAATCTTAAGTCCAAAATCAGTCACTTAAATTGAATTATTAAGAATATACAAACCTAAATCTTACCAATAACCCCTATGACAAATTCGCACTTTGTCGGCACCGTTTGGAGAACCACAGCCACTTTACAGACCTCCTAAACACAAAAACACCCCTCTTTAATAATCTCTCGTGAGGAGCATATAAGATTAACCAGGAACATAACTTACCAAATACGTGATAACATAAAGTGGAAGGAATGGAAAAGAAATCAGAATCAAAAGTGAAAAGATGGGGGACTAACAAAAATATTCAGTAGCAATAGTGGGAAAAGATGAAGAAATCGACACAAAGATTATTTGAGAGGTGAAGAAACTAAATTTTCAAAAAAGAAAAGAAAAGATGTTACCAAAAACCCCAAAATCCCTTAAAATGCTCCACTACTTCCCATACACCTCCGCTACTTGGTAACCCAATCAAATCAAACTTTAGTCCTCGTAAATAGCAAAAATTATCCTATTAGCACAAGCAGGGAATCGAACACAGGACCTCAAGCATAACAACTCTCTACTAAACTACTAGACCAGCAGGCCTGCTCTGCTATGTTTTTACACATTTTTCCTTATAAGCCTACTGGCTAAAGATAGGGATTTATTCATACCAAAACAAAAATTGGTCCAAGTCAAGACTTGAACTCAAAACTTCTCAGACACTCCTAGAACACATAACCACTGAAGCAGATAGACAATTGTGTTACAAAATTACAAAAACTGGAATTAACAAAATTAGGGGGTTACAACTCTACCCCTTAAAGGAAAATTTCGGCCTCGAAATTTTACTTGAGCAGAACAGATGAGGATACTGCTGACGCATCGCATCCTCCAACTCTCACGTGGGCTCCTCAGTGCTATGATTACGCCAAAGAACGTTAACCAGTGGAATAGCCTTTCTGCTTAGGACCTTTACATCACGATCCAATATCTGAACTGGCTCCACCTCAAAAGTCAGATCTGGCCTAATTTCAATTTCCTCAATTGGAACAGTATGCATGGGATCAAAGCGGTAGCGCCTCAACATCGAGGTGGAAAATGTCATGAATCCTGTAACAGCCCAAACCTGTCCTAGAAGTTAGGCCTGAATCCGATGTGTCCAATTGAAGTGCTTCTTCGTAAAACATTGTTTTATTGATAAATCTTTTTTGTAAGATAAAAGTCTCTTTGTATATTTTTATAAAATCAACTTGATTATTGTAAACCATTTTAAAATGCCATTCTCTTAAATCATTATTAGATTGATGTTAAAACTTAATTTAAAATAGTCAAATTACGAAAATGTGATGTCTAACAAAAAGGGTTGTGAAACCGATTTGAAATTATTGCGGAAGTGTAATGTTTTGAAAACAGGTATTAATTTGGAAAATCGCTCTACTCTAATAGATAAAAACCATAATAATTAAAACCCCAAATTAAAACTAGAAAATTTAGGAGAGGCCTTATTACAATAAAAAACTCAAAGTAAGTAATTAAGATAATATTACACGCAAAACTAATGCAGAGTGACCACCTCCAAGTCCTCCCATACGCCGAACCGCCTACACAATATTACCTGAAAAGTTAAAAAGAGGGGGAGAGTTTTGGAAAACTCAGTATGTACACCCTCATCAATCATACAATATGCAACAAACAAATTGGGCCTAGCCTATTACAGTAACATATCACAATCAGTGGGCCTAAGCCCAATACAGTAACAGTATAGCATGCATCAAGAATCCTACCCAACCATCCTCTACAGTCCATCTTTGTGCAACCCATCACACCATGTGGGGATATAATTAACCCACCCAACCCTACACTCTGCAATGTAGTACCGATGCGGCACTATCGTTAAAATGCAGCAGTGCTGCTAGAATATTCGGCTAGAAGCCATCAGATTAATACAGCGAAGCTGCCAATACAAAACACGTCCTCCAAAAGCATATACCCGACCCCATGCAATGCAACATACTCAATGTCATGCCAACATGATACAGAACATCTGCGTATATATAATATTTCATGACATAAAATATTATTCAGAAAGTATGCAGGGTCAAATTAGTCATTTTATCCCCGAGGGGTATTTTGGTCATTTTGCCCCTAAGGGCATATCGGTCATTTTTCATTATGGGCCCAAAAACACAACTGCGGCCTATTAGCAAGTACACAATTCAGTCAGCACACTTTATGTCATATTTAGCAATTACAAATACACTAGGACCCAAAAGCCCAATACGTGGCCCAAGTGGGGCCCACACTCTCATATGGCCATTGGGCCCAGATCTACCAAAAGTCATGTAATCACCATGATCGGCTCGTCATTTCCTACCAAGCCATCAATTTTACTCACAATGGGCCCACGGGCCCGTTGGGCCCATTTGGCCCGTTTCGGCCCAGTTGGAGAAAAAGTGGCTCGAGTCCATGAGATCGTTCATGGGGCTTTTGTCGTTGTATCGATCTCTCCACACAAGCATTTCACACACTCGTGTAGTTGTCGGTGCCAACCTTTCGGCTTTTTGGCTTTTCGGCATTTTGGCTTTTTGGGATTTCGGCTTTTACCGATATGTCGTGTGTGTAATGTGTGCATACCATCGGATATCTAACAATCAAATATAGGGTAGAAGTACACACCTTACCACCTGGAGTACTAAGTACTCATAATTGCTAGAACCTATATTCAAATATTATACTTCATTAGTCACTTCCTATTAACGTAAAACAAATCAACTATAATCACTTACCGAGGGACAACTATACTTGCCTTGATCAACTGCGATTTGCCTATTTAATCCGAAGCCTGTTGTAGCCCCCCTTCCGCATCCAGGGGGAAGTCCTAAACCCCTGACACCTTATGTTGCTTAAACTTAGGAGTAGTGGTTACGTGCTCAAACCCCATCGTCACATTCGCCATCTCTTTACCACTAGTGTTCCCCTTTTCCATATAAAAATACAGTTATCTTCTAAAACGAGAAAAACAAAAGCAACACCAAAAAGAGGGAGATGGAGGGTTGGTTCAACAATTGTCGAAACAAATAAAAGAAAATAGAGATGAAGGGTTCAGCTTTAAAGGGCTTGGAGAAAGAAACAAGAATAAAAAGAAAATAAAAGGCTAGAAAGCAAAACCTGAATGATAAGAATTCGGTCCTTAATAAAAAGAAAATACAAAACTTTGTCAAAATCAAAAAGGAAGGAGAATGTTGACCAAAACCAAAATTTTACCTAATACTTTCCAACACTATTTCGACATTAGGCAAAAGTTGACGAATATGGATTTCCCCACTTCCCCAATCGGTTCAAATTCATTACCAATTTGAATTCCTTAAATTTCTCCAATTTTTATCATCATCCTATCCACACTAAACCTCATCCATATCCCATCAGAAATTCCACTCCCAGCCTTAAGAGTTTCGATCCATGTCCACCACCTATCAAATCAAGTTGCAAAAATATTCACCCCCACCTACAGCATCATTCCTCGAACCCCCGACCTCACCAACCTCAACACGCTACTGGCCACTGCACCGCAACTCCTCTTGTGGCATAATTCGGTCACATATAATTATAAGGCTTACACGCTAAAGCCACAGTTTACTTAAAGAGTGAAAACCAAAACTCTGCATGACATGGGATTCGAACCTGAGCACTCTCAGAACCTATAGCATGCTACTTGCCACTGCACCCCAGGCGCTCTTTGTGACATATTCCATCCTCAACTATTTTTAAGGCCTTCCAACTAGCAACAGGGTTATCCGAAATAATCCAAAAATATTTGCTACTACCCAGTTTCGAACCTCTGACCTCCTAGCTATGCTACACGACTCTTGCCACCATGCCGCCCGCCTTATTTGCGTCACTTCTCCTGCTTAATTAATTATAAATCCTATAGGTCAGATTCCGAGTTCATTTATAAGGAAACAAAATAAACTTGCAAGAGCAAGGTCTCGAACCCAGGCTCCCTTGAACCTTTACAACATGCCTCTGCCAATAGGCTACACCTCAACTTATGTCACATTTTTATCCCAATGTTTTTTTAAGCCTACCTGCCGACATCCAAATTGTTTAAAAAAAAACAATCAAAATTTTGCACCTGCCGCGACTTGAACCCAGCACCTACTACCTGCTCTTAACACCCCTTTTACCACTAGGCCAAGCGCCTCCTTGTGTAAAATTCCAACCAAATATAATTATAAGGTCTAACACCAGAGCCTCCCTAAGGAAGTAAAAATTAAAATTTTTGCTAGAGTCCTGGCTTAAACCTAGGGCTTCTCCGACACTCCTAAACCTTCTTAAACACTTATCCACTAGACTACACATACAATTTATGAAATTTTTCTTGCACAACTAAAATCCAATTTCTCCAACACAAGAAGCCCATTTCTTTTAGGCCTAAAATTCAGGGTGTTACAAATCCGTTTCAACTCTAAAGGTAGCTCTGATTGGTAAACAATTGGTCTCACTCGTTTCAGTATGCAATAAGGTCCAATAAATCTACGGCTCAGCTTGCCTTACAACCAAATCACAGTACCTTCTTCCACGGCGAGACCTTGAGAATAACGAAGTCCCCGATAGAACACTCAATCCCGGGACACTTTAGATTCGCATAACAGTTCTACCTATTAGATGCCGCTTTCAATTGGTCCCGAATCAATCTAACCTTTTCCTTTGTCTCAAAAACTAGTTCAGGACCCAGAACACGTCGCTCGCCCAACTCAGTCCAACATAAGGGAGTACAACACTTACGACCATATAGCGCCTCGTAAGGTGCTATCTGCATGCTAGACTGGTAGCTGTTATTGTAAGCGAACTCTGCCAATGGTAAATACTCATCCCAACTAACTCAGAAGTTAATCACATAGCTCCTCAACATATCCTCTAGTATCTAAACCACCCTCTCAAATTGACCATTGGTCTGAGGATGGAACGCAGTACTGAAGTCTAACCTCGAACCCAAAGCTTCATTTAAGTTCTTTCAAAATTGAAACATAAAGCGAGGATCCCTATCAGAGATGATCAAAACTGGTACCCCATATAGTCTCACTATCTTAGAAGCATATTGTTTAGCCAGCTTCTGCAGCAAATATTCAGTACGAACTGGTATGAAATGGGCGGACTTAGTCAAACGATCCACAATGACCCATATTGGATCCTTCTTAGTGGGCGTTAGGGGTGACCCACTAACGAAGTCCATAGTCACTTTCTCCCACTTCCAAAGTGGAATCTTAACCAGCTGTAGCAATCCTAAAGGTAATTGATCCTCAGCCTTAACCTGCTAGCATATCAGACATTTACCCACAAAATCGATAACTTCACGCTTAAGACGTGGCCACCAATATAACTCAGGAATATCTCTTTACATCTTAACCTGCTAGCATATCAGACATTTACCCACAAAATCGATAACTTCACGCTTAAGACGTGGCCACCAATATAACTCAGGAATATCTCTTTACATCTTATTTCTGCCAGGATGCATAGCATATGGGCTACTATGCGCCTCTCGCAGAATAAACTACATCAATTTAGTATCATTCGAAACACAGATTCTCCAATAGAAATAGTGTGCCCTTTCATTAGTCAGTCCAAAAATGTACAATATTATCATTCTCAAGCTATCAGAATTGTAGACCCAATGATTCATCCTCCAATTGTTTACCCTTAATCTGATTAATCCACGACGGCTCACCCTGATGCTCGGCTAGCAGACTACCATCATCAAATAAATTGAAGCAAGCAAACATCACCCTTAAATCAGTCATAGCCCTACGGCTAAGTGCATCGGCCACCACATTGGCCTTACCAGGGTGGTAATCAATCATGTAGTGATAATCCTTAAGCAGCTCAATCCAATTACACTACATAAGATTTAGCTCCTTATGAGTGAGGAGATACTTGAGGCTTTTGTGATCAGCGTAGATGATACACTTCTCACCATACATATAATGCCTCTAGATTTTCAATATGAATACCACCACAGCCAACTCCAAGTCATGCGTCGAATAATTTACCTCATGAGTCTTAAGCTGATGAGACGTATACGCTACCACCTTACCCTCCTGCATCAATACACATCCCAAATCAACATGTGATGCATCACTATAAACAGTAAACTATTTTCCAGGCCCTAGCTGTATCAAAACAAGGGCCTTAGTCAGTACAGTCTTGAGCCTCTCAAAGCTCTCTTGCTGTGTGCCAGTCTAGATAAACGGCACACCCTTACGTAGCAACGTAGTCAAGGGTGCTACAATAGTGAAAAACCCTCCACAAATCGTTAATAACACTCTGCTAGTCCCAGAAAACTGCAAATCTCAAATACAGTCTTAGGCTGTTTCTAATCCAACATCGTCTTAGTCATTCGAGGATTGACCCTAATCCTCTCAGCAAAAACCACATGCCCCAGAAATGTTACTCCACATAACCAGAACTCACATTTACTGAAGTTAGGGTACAGTTGCTTCTTTCACAAAATCTGTAGTACCACTCTATGATGCTCATCATGTTCATCCTCAGTCCTCAAATACACCAGTAAGTCATCAATGAACACCACAACAAACCGATCCAAATAGGGCTAGAATACTCAATTCATCAGATCCATGAAAGCTGCCGGTGCATTAGTCAGTCCAAATGGCATTACTAAGAAATCGTAGTGACCATAGCGAGTCCTAAATGCCGTCTTATGCATGTCATCCTCTTTTACCCTTAATTGGTGATACCCTGATCGAAGGTCGATCTTAGAGAAAACTGAAGCTTCTCAGAACTGGTCAAATAGATCATCTATCCTCAGTAGGGGGTACTTATTCTTAATAGTCAGTTTGTTCAATTGCCGATAGTCGATGCACATACGCATGGATCTATCCTTTTTCTTTACAAGCAGCACTAGTGCTCCCCACGGAGGCACATTAGGATAGATGAACCCACGATCCAATAGCTCTTATATCTGAGCCTTAAGCTCCACAAGCTCCTTCGGTGCCATTTTATATGGAACGATGGACACCGGAGTTGTACCAGGAAAGAGATGAATCCCAAACTCTATTTCATGACTCGAAGGTAACCTAGGTAGCTTCTCAGGAAACACATCCGAATACTCTTTTACCATTCTAATATCCTTAACAAAAGATTCCTCAACATTCGTATTACTTATGAAGGCCGAGAAAGCCTCGTATCCTTTACGAACTAACTTTTTCGCTCTCAGTGCAGAAATTACATTCGTCAAGTAGTTCCAATGTTCCCCAATTAAGACTACCTTGCTGTCCTCCCTAGTTCTCAGTATAACCCTTTTTGTGGCACAATCCAAGCTCACTCGATGTTTGACCAGATAGTCCATTCCCGATATTAAATCAAACTCCCAAAATGGAAGCTCCATCAGATCAGCCAAAAAGACAGTCCTTTGTACCTCTAAAGGAACATCTCTGAACAGTTTATTTACCATTATTGATTGCCCAAAGGACTCAACACAGTAACCTCACTCGTAGGGCTCTCAACCAAAATACCCAAAGTCCCAGACATAGTACAGGCTATATAGGACTGAGTAGATCCTATATTTATTGGTGCAGTATAAGGTACATCATAAAGAAAGAACGTACTCATAATGTCGTCCGGAGCATCCCCATCCACTCAATGGCGTGTAGCATAAACTAGGGCTGGCTGCCTTGCCTTAGTCTAACCAACACCTCTGCTCGGTACGCTCTGCCCACAGCCAAATCCATTACCATCTTTGGCCTGACCGCGTCCTCTCAACGGCTACTGAACTACCCTTGGTGGTGGTGCAGAACCAGAACTCAGACCTTGTATTTGATCAGGCCTCCATAGACATTCTCTAATATGGTGCTCCAATGAACTGCACCTCAAGCAAGCCCTAGTTCTTTTTCGACACTCGCCCTGATGACGTCTACCACAATCAGTACACGGTGGCTGTCCACTAGTAGCAATAGGAGCCCCAACTCTGATCGACCCATCAACTCTAACCTTTTTGTTAGGCCTCTGTCCAAAACTCGAGGACCCCAAATCCCTCTTGTTCCTACCTCTCTCTTTCTCACGATTCTGGCACTTAGTGCGTTTAACCTCTTTGGCGATCTTCGCCATATCAACCAGTGCAGAAAATTCTCGCTCCCTCTATAGAGCTATCAAAACCCTCAAGCTATCCCTCAGGCCATCCTCAAAGTGAACACAGTGCTCATACTCAGTCGCCACCATACCTTGCTCATAGCATCTCAGTCGCAGAAATTTAGCCTCATACTCGGCCATTGATCTATCTCCCTTGGTCAGATTCAAAAATTCTCTCCTACAGGCATCCATATAACTGGTCCCTACATATTTCCCCTGGAAAGTGATCCTAAAGAACTCCCAGGTTAGTCGTTCGAGCTGAGTGCCCTCTTTATTAGTAAGCCACCACTGGTAAGCCTCATCTCTTAGTAACGACACTGCACCCTTTAGTTTCTACTCGAGGGTGCAGTCTAAATCATCCATGATCCTCTCTATGGCCTCAATCCAATATTCAACCACATTAGGGACAACTCCAACAATACCCTTGAATATCTTAGCTCTATTAGACCGGAGTCGTTTCGTAATCAACCCTCGGCCTCTAGCTCTAGTATTGGGCCCAGCGACCTCTCTAAAATTTGTAACATGGCTTGAGACAGTGCGTCATCCCCAGCCGTACTACCGTGGGACCCTGATCCAGTGTTAGTAATAGGCGACACCGGCATCTTGCTAGTGTCTAGATTTGGTATGTTGCCAGATGACAAGGTCCCAGCTCGAGCCCTTCTACGGCCTCTTGTACCCCATCCACGAGTACCACGTATGCTCATTTTCTAATCGCATTTATCTATATTAACATTTTTATGCAAATTCGTTTACAGTTCCAGTATTTATGAATCAAGTTTTGTAACGCCCCAAATTTTGGGCTTAGAAGAAATGGGCCTTATATATTGAAAAAATTGGAATTTAGTTGTGCAAGTGAACAACATAAAAGAATTTTAGCTTCAGTGATTGTGGGTCCTGAGAAGTGTTGGAGAAGTCCCAGGTTCAAACTCGGGCTTTAGTAAATTTTTTGGTTTTAAGTGGGTAAAGCTTTGGATGCTTGGAAGTAGGTCTTTTAAATTATTGCGTTAAGAAAATGATACAAGGAAGCATGTGGCCTAGTGGTTGTGGCGTCATTAATGTTGCAAGGGAGCAAGGGTTCAAGTCTTGGTGCTTGCAATTCATTTTGGTTTTCTTTTAAATGAGCTAGACTTCGGCCTATAGGCTTATATTTAATTTTGCTTGTTTTGTAACACAAAGGAGCTTGCGTTGTGATGGCAAGTGGCATGTGTGAATGTGAGAAGTGTAGGAACGCCGGTGCCTCCAAGGCGCAGCGGAAAATTAGAATAATAAAATTTTTCTGGCGATCCATACCATGGATCCATGTGTAAGGAACGAATCGGGGTGATAAAGGTTTCGAAATTACCGAAACTTCAATCTGAGTAGACTGGGACGCCAAGGCAACGGGAATCCTGAAGCACTATCGAGCCAAACCGCAACCTTTTCCGATGTCGGCCTCTACGTAGTCCACCCAATTAACAACGAACGGTAATATTCCAGAAAACTGTTTTCAAAGATATATTGTTTTGACGGCTGCTAGACCTATATTTAACATAGTTTCGGGATTGCCTATATATTAGCACTTTAGGGTTTTTTACCCTTGCCATATATATAACTCTGTATTAATTGGTATATATTCATAACGAATATTTATTACCATATATCATCTGAATCATAATAGTCATCATTAAAATAAATATAATAACGTTTAACCGAAAATTATAATTACGTTAATTATAATAAAAATTTCGGTAAACTATATTTATTTAAATTTATATATATATGAACCAAAATCATATATTAGAAAATTATGTTCTTGATTATGTGTACAACATCCTTGTACATACAGTATGTTCAATAGTCTGATTGCCCAATTAAATTAATTCTATAATTAATTTAATTCATGTGACAACCAGACACAATACCAACTATGTTTTACACCGTTCATTTCAATCGTAGGGTGTGACCCTATAGGTTCTTGTAACGTTAGCAGTAATATTAGAACTATTCTAATATTACAAACAATGAGTGGCATCTAGCAATGCATCATTGCTACCTAAGTTACAAGAAGTCATGATTCGACATAACCTTTTGTGATTAGCTCTTCATGCATTAATCCTTAAGTCCAATATCTTTGGAATGGACACAAGTCATGGAATAGTCACACTTGCATAGTCCATCCCATGTTTCTTGATACCTTGAGTAGACTATGATATACAAATAAGTATGACATCTCATATCAACTTATTTGAGCATGGCCATGCATTTCTAGTCTCACTCAATCAAGTGGCCTGAGATATTACTCCTATTATGTAGGAGGGACTTATCCTATATTGATCAACCATATCCCTCTACATAGATTGTGGTATATCCAACATTAGTCTTAATAGAACAACCAATTACGGTGTTCGTTTGACTATATCAAAATATACAACTCACGATGTTGGAATGATGATGATCTCAAGTATGAGGATCATATACATATTAATCACTATGAGTAATATTGTGACAATTACATAATAATCCAAGAAACATACTCATAGTGGGTCAGTCCAATATGTTGTTCTCTAACACACACATTCATGCATTGATTCTGATACTCCATATCAATGACAACTCTTTATCATCAATCAACTACATGTTAGTCTTAATGCATTATTATTGTCCTAGCCAACAATAATACTTGACTAAGGATCTTTTAAGAATACTCATATTATTCTTAGGACATTATTATAAAACAGTTTATTTATGCACACAGAAATGAAACTGAAATAATAATGGCAAAGCCTTATATTAATAAACATGATAAATCAAGTATGTTATCACAACCATCTCGTGATTGATCTTTGGGCATACTCTTACAAGAAGGGCAAGGGTTCGAATCCTCTTGCGAGCAAAATAATTACCTTTTGCTACATGGATGTGGCAAGAGTTTGAAGGGGGTTCAAATTCTAGAAGGTTATTGTGGACTTGGTAAAAGGAGGAATTTGAATTGGTCAAATGAATTTGAATTGAGTTTGAATAGGGAATATGAGTGAATGAAGGAGAGATTTGAGTGGAGAAAATTGTAAAGTTGTTTAGGGAGAGGTTTGGTCAAATTTGGAACTTATTGGGAGTGCATATTCTGTCATTAGTATCGATTTTGAGTGGGGGCTATTGAAAATTTCGGGATTGGGAGTTAAGTGTGCATTTTTGGCTTTATGTGAGTGTTTTAGGTGCCGATTCTCTCCTTTGAATTTCGGCACTCGATTACACTCCATTTAGACCATTTCTCTTCTTTTGTGCCGAATCTATTTTGCTGTTCTTGGCTAAAACACCAAATATCACTTTCCTCTTTTTCTTCACATTTTCTCTCTGCCAAATTTTTTCTCCTCTTTTGCTAAATCCAATTAAGTTTCTTCTTCTGCTCTCTTTCTTGTCTCTTTTCTAAACCGAATACTTAGATATGCAAATTCTCTTTTTGTGCTTGGCTAAACTATTCTCTTCTCTCAAACACTCTACTTTGGCCGAACACCATGCATCTCCTATTCCTTTTCCATACTCCCCTAAGCCGATTATTGTTACTTCTCCTCCCCCTCCCAACCTAAGCGAACGCATGACCCTTTCTTCTACATCATTCTGTAGATAACTGAATCTCCTTTCTCGTTTTCTCAAACATTAAATTCTCTTCTTCTATTCGTAATATTGGATGTTTGGCTATCGGTTAGGCATCGACTGTTTTGGTTCTCTGCACATCTCTGGTTACTCTTCAGATAGTTTTCGCCAAATACTGGGTGGTAAGGAGGATTATGTTGTCTTGTTAGTATTGCCCGATTAGTTATCCTTTCTTTTACTCATTCTTTGGTTTCTTTTAAGATGTCAATGTAATTCTTTGAGTAACGTTTAAGTGTTATTGGGTTATACCTTGTGCATAGTAAGTCAAGGAGGAAGGGGTTTTGTTCTTACTTTGCAATCTAAGAGGGGGAAAAGGATTTCTTATTCATCGATTAAGGTTGATCACTCATGGGGTGATTTGCTCGATTTGTAAAGGCGTGTAACTGCATGCCTTGTCTTGATAATCAGCTGAAAAGCCAAAAATGTATATGTTGTTACTATGCTTTGATCGTAGATCAAAAAAAGGCTAGAAAGCTGAAATACGGGTGAATGATGCCACACGAGCGTGCGATCGCACGTGTGGTGGATCGAGCCCATTAATATGGGTGTAAGATGGTTCTCATGGGCTTAGGTCATTTTGGGCCGTGTTGGGGCCGAGATGGGTCGTGTGTGCCCAACGGGCCTGTGGGCCCCACACAGGTTTAAACTGTATATTGTGGTAAATGTTAGACCAAGCCATGTAGTCCACATGGCTAGGGTCATTTTTGGGCTAAATGGGCCGTGTGGGCCTAGTGAGCTAGTCGGTCTCACATGGATAAAATGCATGTTATATGGTTTTGATTGGTTTGAATTGTGTTGTTCGTATCACCGAGGCTATTTTTGGGCTAATTGGGCCACATGAGTGTGTGGGCCCACTTATGCCGAATAATGGGCCTTAGGCCTATTTACACTGTTATATCTTTTTAGGTTACTTAAGTCACTCAAGGCGATGGTGAACAATCTATTAGGTCGTTAAAACCCTGGTTTGCAAAATTACCAAAATACCCTGGTTTGTACAATTACAAAAATAACCTCAATTTGTAAAATTATTGAAATTCCTTTGATTTGTAAAATTACCAAAATGCCTTTCATTTGTAAAATTACCAAAATACCCCTTTAGGGTAGAATTACTGAAATACCCTCGTAGGGTAGAATTATCAAAATACCTCTATAGGGTAAAATGACCATTTTTCCCTTAGAGTGTAAAATGACTGTTTTGCCCTTGTGGGAAAGGGACAGACTTAGATTGTGAATTTGACTGATTTGACTATGATCGTATGATAGTGTTTTCACTAACGTGACTGTGGTTGCATGATTGATATGTTTTTGACATATGTGTTAAATGACTAATACTGAGCATGGCCATTCTGCATACATGTGTGATAATTGAGAATGGCATACATAACATGTTGCATGGGTTGGGTTTTTGTACGAAGGAAGATCTAATCTGTTAGGGTCACATGGTTGCTTGATGATTGTGGATCCACCGAAGGCTTAGAGCTGTTTATCTGTATTGATCTGATAAAGTAGCACGGGTCGCCTGAGACGATTGTGGACTAATCAATGCTTAAATGCCGATTATGTTATCGAAGGCTGTATGCCGTTATTATGGGCTTCGTGCAAATATTGTGGGCTTTTGTATCATTATTGTGGGCTTCGTGTCGATATTGTGGGCTTCGTGTCGATATTGTGGGCTTTATGCCGATATCATAGGCTTTGTGTCGATTATAGACCCGTTATCGATGGCTTTGTGCCACGCATATTATCATGGCTCTGTGCCATTCTAATTACGGCTTTGAGCCATTCTGTTGACTTAGTGTTGCAACCAGTGCTAAGCATGGTGTGTTGGCTGGGTGTGTCGATTTTATCCCCAGAGTAGTGTAGGGTTAGTACAGGTGGTGTGTTGGCTAGATTGGAGTGGGATACATACTCACACTGTTGCATATCTGTGTATGATATCTGTCACTGTATTGGGCTTAGGCCACTTGATTCTGTTATGGGCTGTGACCCAAGTGATATTGTATAGGCCATTAGCCCACTTATGCTCTAAATTGGACTGTACTGATACTGTTAAAGGGTTCAGGACCAGACTGTTTCTGTTTCTATTCTGTAGACTAACTGTTATATCAATAGGGGATTACACACTGAGTTTTCGTACACTCACCCCATTTATCAACCTTTTAGGTAATTCCCATCCTTAGATGAATCAGAGCTGTGAGGTATTTTCAGTTTTGACTAATTACATACAAGTTGTTTTATTTAGGTTGTAATAAGACCTTTAAGATTTCTGAATTTTAAATTTGGGATTTTATTTATGGTTTTATAATTGCTAGAGGTAGAACATGAGTTTTTCCAAAACAACAACTATTTTAAATTAAGCTTCCGCAATAAATAAGATTTTAAAAGTAATAACATTTTAAAAAGGGAATAATCTTTTTAATAAACCACATTTTGGAATTGATCAAATGCAAACTGAGGTTTTACACAAATTTTTAAATAAGAAGGGTTTCAATGAAAATATGGTTTTCAAAAAACACTTCAATGTGACACGCCAGATTTGGGCCTAACTTTTAGGTCGGGTTTGCGATGTTACAAGTTTTATGTAAAAGAGTATCAATAATTCAGTGTTTATTTTCGTAGATTGCTGTCTCACTACAATTTTTACGGTACACTAACTAAAGTGTTTTCAGTGCAGTATAGTACTTACAGTACTCTTA